>OX384038.1:28624789-31041039 GCA_947534325.1 Agonum fuliginosum | reverse complement strand
TTGCAATATCTGCCCGGCTAGCTCAGTCGGTAGAGCATGAGACTCTTAATCTCAGGGTCGTGGGTTCGAGCCCCACGTTGGGCGGAGTTTTTTTTTCCTATAACGGAGCGTACAACGCGAGACGTAAATAAAAATATTGTTTGACCTATTTTTGCTTATTTATCCGAGGGTTCCTACATGAATTTAAAAGATCGCCCCCGGGTGGGCTCGAACCACCAACCTTTCGGTTAACAGCCGAACGCGCTAGCCATTGCGCCACGGAGGCTCATATCGGGCTCATAGATTCGATCAGCAACAAAATATCGAATAAAATATATATATATATATATATATATATATATATATATATATATATATATATATATACAACTTACTATCATTGAAGCGTCCTTATATTGACAATTTTCCATCAACCGAGCGTCCGGCTCCAATGAAGCGTCCATATATGGACGCTCGATTGGTCACCATGTTAAATTGGCTCCTAATACCTTCTAGTAGTCATATCTAAAAATTTTGGTGGACGCCGAATTGATAGTGAATTATCATTTGCCGTATACATGCCGTATACTTTTAGTTCAGCCGAACGCTCACTCGTGGCGTTGCTGCGCTAGGCGTATAAGTATACTTTCATCCAATCTATCGCCTACCGAGCGTCCTCAAACTGGCAACACCGAAACGTATGTTTTCAAATGTTATGTTCGAAGTGTTCGTGTTCTCTTGATATTGGAGGATGAAGTAAAATATCAAAGTACGTAGTTTTCGTTTCGACTACGTGGTTCTGCTTATCAAGAACTTATATACTTATAACAAACTTTTTTTTTCGTCACACGTGAACGCAAAGCACGCCGTTACTCCCTGTTTAAACTAAAGGGAGCAAACCACGCTTTTGCTCCCTAGGAGGCAAAAACGTGTTTTTCTTCTTCTAAACTGGAAGTGTCGGCGTGATTCGCGTGCATTAAATAAAAAAAGATTTTTTTAATCGGGTCATAAATTATGTTCAAATTAGGGGAGAGAGATAAACATCAAGATCTACACCGTTTGCCCGATCCTCATGAAATTTTGCATGCAAATTTTTTTTTACCAGACTTAGATTTTAAGTTATGTATTAATTTGATTAAGGGGTGGGGGTTAATAATGTAGAATCTCGACCATTTGTCCGATTCTCATGAAATTTTGCACGCAGGTCTCTTTTGACTGGAGTCAGATTTTAAAGTATGTTTAAATTCGATCATAACATCATAAGGGGTGCGGATTATAAATCTATAGAATCTAGACCATTTGTCCGAATCTCTAGTAATTTTGCAGGCTGGACTCTTTTTTTACTATAGTGACATTTTTAGGTATATTTGAAATTTATTGGGCTATTAGAGGTGGGGTAATCCCTATAGATCTAGACTGTTTGTCCGATTCTCATGAAATTTTGCATGCGCGTCTTTTTGACTAGAGTCAGATTTCAAAGTATGCTCAAATTCGATCGAATCATTAGGGAAAGGGGAGGGATTAAACTAAAACAATCGCTTTAACAGTCGTAATTATTTTTTGCAACGAAACTCGGTAACATGTAGCAATCAACTAAAGTAAGAAAGATAGTTTTTATTTATCGGGTTATAAATTATATTTAAATTGAGGTATGAGGGTTAACATTTAGTCCTAGACCGTTTGTCCGAACTTCACATATTTTTACAAGTAGATCTCTTTTCACAAGAGACTGATTTTAAGGTATGCGTGGTGTGAATTTGTTCGGGTCCAAAGAGGTATGGGGGTTAATTTCAACAAGCACTCAAATGACCGTAATTGTTTTTTTGCAACAATACTTGGTATATACCATTGAAATAAAATAATAAATATTATTTTTCTGGTAGTTATATTATACATTCATGTACCTTATGCGCATTCGTAATATTCATATCCAAGCACAAGGAACATTCGAAATACTACCAGAAAAATTACCGACAATAACTACAAGACTACTACTACTTATGGTATTATAAGTGAGAGTCTTTTTTTAAATTGGGTCATACACATAATGTTTTATTCGATCGGACTATCATGAGGGTAGGGGTTAAATATCTAAATCTAGAAGGTTTGTCCGATCTTTATGAAATTGAAATAATATTTTATTGCTTTGACAGCAAATAAAGAAGTAGTTAATTAATAAAACCTTATTTAGTAAATAGATAATAGATATTTATGTAACAAGTAAAGAAACGAAAGTTGTTACCTTACGTATGGGAAATTTGTACCACGAGGCGTGGTCGAGTTCTGTAAATACATAAGTAAGGTAACTACCGAGATTCCTTACTGGTGCATACAATATGTTTATACTTTCATTTAGAATAAATAGAAATTTTTGTTTCAAATTATGAAATTTTGTCATTTAATGTCTTACAAATTATGACATAAAATAAAAACGCCCAATTTAGGTTATCTACAAACCACATTTTTATTCGAATTTAAAAAAAATTTAAACAGCATAAAATATGCGATTGCAAATTAAAAACATTTTATATTGAAGTTTCTTTACAATGTGGTCTATAATTGTTTAAATAAATGTAGTTTTATATGTGTACATTTTATTTTTTTTAAAAGATTAAAATAAAAAAAACCATTGCATGAAGTAATTAAATTCATTTTCTAGTGCAAATTTGAGAAATAAATTGTCTATACACCAAACGAAAGTAAGAAATAGATATTTATACACCAAGTGTGATACATGAATGTTTATTCAAGAGAAGAAAGTTTAGCCCCCGAGCCCGAAGGGCGAGTGGGATAATTTCTTCGAGTGAATAAACATTCGTATCTCACGTGGTTTATACAATATTTTATTCAATTTTGAAGAAATTATTTCAAATATATGAATTATAAATTTATTTTGACATAACAAAAAAACTAATCAAAGTAATCGTTAGTGGCAAGTTGTAATTGTTTTTATGCATTTTTGACGTAATAATAACAGTTTAAAACGTCAGAGTGATTTAAAAATGTGTTGAGTGATTTAAAAAAAAATTAATTCACTTGTGAATAAACATTTATTTAAAGTTGTTGCTATGGAGTTAATAATAGCAGTTTAAAACGTCAAAATTGAATAAATAATATTTATCTATTTTTATAAACCCAATAAACACTGCTTGATATAGGTACTGTAATGTCCTAATGTCATTTGATTAATTTTCTACTATTTTTCTGTATAATGAGTAGTAGATTTTAAATAGGTAAATTACAGTCGTGTCGAGCATTATTTTTCTTCCAAATAAAATTTCACATTTTTACCTATAAAGCTTACAGCAATTTTTTATTATTATTAAACATTTATTTTTTCCAAATTGCTACTTAACAAGATTTCGATAAGTAGCAAACAAATTTATTCGGAAAAATAAATAGCTCTTATGTAGTTAACGTTACAAACATTGACATAAAAATATTTACTACTTTCAGTTTGAGCTTTCCATACCAAAATAACTGGGTAAATTACTATTTCCTAACCAGAAGCAGGGTTGGCAAAAAACATGTTTTTTTAATTTTAAACAAAACTGTTTTATTTGTATAAAACGTGTTTTTTACTGATTTAAAAAAAAACATGTTTTAAACACAAAAAAAACAATGTTTTAATCAGCAAGGAGTTCTGAAATATGCATCATTACGCACTATGGCGATAAATATGCTGGGGATTCCCCTACCTATACTTATTATTATGGCTATGGGTGACAACAATAGTGAGAAACAGTATATGCTATAGGTACACTATTATTAGCAATATGAACTTTGTTTTGTTAAGTAGATAAAGTATTAAAAATGTTTAAAACGTGTTTCAAATATATGTTTAAAACGTGTTTTAAACATGTTTAAAACGTGTTTTAAAAACTTGCTTTGTTTTAAACGAGTTTTAAACATTTGTTTAAAACGAAATGTTTTAAACGTGCCAACCCTGACCAGAAGTAATAAATTTTGAACAAAAATTATTTATAAAATGCATTAAGTAGTATTATATTCTAATTTTAAACCTAATCAATAGTGATAAATTTATTAACGGATTAATCGGCAAGAAAGGGCATGAGATATTAAAAAATACTCATATGTAGTTGTTAATTGTATTTTATTCCAATATTTCGCTACCAATTTTGGTGCTTCATCAGGGAACTAAAACGGTTACAAATGTAAATTTTGTATGGTTAACAATATTAATTTGATACTTACAATAATTATAACATATAAACAATTTACAAAGTTTCTGTAGTTTTCAATTTTTGCAAAAATACAAGGTTAAAATAGATTAATTACATTTAATACAAACACCATGCTGTTGCACGAGGTTGCACTAATCAATAGTGTTGTCAACAAATTTGTGAATTTAGTAATTATTGACATATAATGCATTTGTTGCTAATTTTCATTTAAATAATTAACTATCAGATCACAGACAATTTGACCTATTTTCACTATATTTTTGTTATACTTAGTTATAAGCATAGAAATCCAACATGAAATATAGGCTAAATAATCAATCAATGTACCATCTTAAAACAAAATCTAAACGATGTATCCCACATATAACTTTGTCATATTTATTCAACTTGCCGATAATAATTCCGTCTTTTCATTTCAAATCCCCAATATAACGCGCGAAGTAACATGGTTCAGTCGCGGCAACACTGTCGGACGCTTGATAATCGATGAATTGTAATAATCCGTATATTTCGGACGCTTCAAAGATGATAGTTTGTACGGACGCTTCAATGATTATGAATTGGGAATATACACCAACCGGACGCTCTATTCAGGTTTTTTGAACGGACGCTCTGTTGATAGTGAGATGTATATATATATATATATATATATATATATATATATATATATAATAATTAATAAAAACCAAGGCTATCCGAAAGACTCCGAATTATGAATGATGAGAAATTATTGCAGGAAAATAGCAACATCTTTTTAGCCGAGGTGTAAGGTGTAATTATATTTTCTATGACCATTGAATAATACATTCATTATGTAGGGTACTGTAGTAATATAAATCGGTTCATAAAACACAATATTCTATTGTGAATTCATAATTCAACGCTATTGTATTATGAATCCATTATTGAACACAACTGTCACTGTCATCTCATCAAAATTTTTCTTGTCATTATTATTATTTTTCTTATCGTTTTTAATTGTACTATTTTTTGTATGAGATATCTTTGTTTTGTTTTTCCTATCCTTTTATTGGTTTTTTTTATACCTGTTGGACAGTGTATTTTTAAATAAATAAATAAATAAAATGAGAGGTTTGATTTTATGTTAATGAATAAGAATTTGTAAACAAATATTTAAAAAGTTGTAGATAAAACGTTGTATCTGACTCGTACATAAACTCGCCTTCAGAACGTGCATAAATTTTAATCCTCTTGAATAATTATTATAGCCTACATTATGTGCTCGTTAAACAATATACTATAAAGAGATCGTAGAAATATACTAAATGGAATAAATAATGTAACATTAATGGTTATAATTATCTCGGACGACGGATGATATACACTCGCCTTCAGAACGTGCACAAACTTTTATCCTCTTGAATAATAATTAGAGCCTATATTATGTGCACGTTAAATAATATACTATTAAGAAATCGTAGAAATATACTAAGTGCCAACTAAATGGAATAAATAATGTAACACATTGGAGCTAATTCGGCTATACTCATAAGCGCACAGTTCTTTGGTAGACAAAAATATGAAATATAGTTTTATTACGATTTTGCTGAGGTTTTTTGCTAATGTACCTAGCTCATTAGTGGTGGTTTCATTAAAAAGTAGCATAATGTAGGTCAATACGAGCCCGGGTAGCTCAGTCGGTAGAGCATTGGACTTTTAATCCAAGGGTCCAGGGTTCAAGTCCCTGCTCGGGCGGTTATTTTGCAGGGTTCCATAAAAGCAGGTTACAGGTCATTGGATCCTCGGTTCTCGCCGCGGTTCGCCTAGGTTGGATCGTATCTCGGGTCCTCTATAGCGGTCTATAGATTGGTATAGATCTTGTCGATGGGTCTCGAAGTATTTAAAAGGTCGCCCCCGGGTGGGCTCGAACCACCAACCTTTCGGTTAACAGCCGAACGCGCTAGCCATTGCGCCACGGAGGCTCATGATTACAAAAAATTGCAAATATTCTAAAAATTTAATACAAAACTAACAATTCATTTCCATACAAATACTACAATACTGGCCACGAACATAAAATATCCGTAATGCCTAGTGAACTCGGAGAAACTTTTTGACATGTTTCCTGGAAAAAGTTTCAAAGTTTTAACGGCGCCTATAAAAATGAGGCGTTTTCAGGAAACATTGTGAAGTGCAACTAACTTCTTATTTGTCAAATCGTCAAATGTGACATGTGATCATAAACATATTTATAGTTTTTCAAAGAAAATCTCCATTTTCTGGAAACTTTTTTCAGGAAACTTTGTGAAAAGTTTCCCCGTGTGCACTAGGCATTAGATTGTAGAACCTGGTTGAGCATTGGACCCTTAATAGATCTACGACTTACAAAAAGCCCTGTTCGCACGAGGATTCTTTGAAGATTTTACTAAGATTCTGAATCCTGAAAAATAAGAAGTTTTCTTCTTTCTAGTGAGAATTACTTGTTAAATTGCCGCTAAATTGAGTCTTCAATGAAAATTTATAATTTATGGATTGCTTCAAAACCATGAATTTTTTTTCAAGATTCAGAATCTTGAAACTTCTTCTTTTCCGGGATTCAGAATCTTGATAGAATTTTCTAAGAATCCTCGTGCGAACAGGGCTTAAGTCAGGATTAAAGTATCCTCATAGTACGAGTATCTGGTTTCTAATTATTGTAACATCAGCATTAAAGCCTGATATAATAAAGATAAGTACCTATAACTAGATTTAAAATGCCACTTTGATTTTTGTTACATTTTAGGCCCGGTTGTTCAATTTGAGTTCAGTGTCAGCTTAAAAATATACTCTGGCTTAGTTGCTTACTTTATCTGAATTTCTCAGCCAATAATAAAACAGTAAATCAATGAGGTTCCGCAATACATACAACAGGGAAACTTAATACTACGTCCGACACGTCCCTGATTGGCTGCTGTTGGAAAACCATCATTTGTTTGAAAATTTTTCTGCCCTGTAACAAGTAGAGTCTGTAACCCCACATTACACTTAAATTTAATTTCTGTATTTGTATTTAATACAAGAATATATGAGAAGTTTAATAATGATTTGCATCACAAAAATAAATAAGCTGATAGAATTTTTGTTCCACGTATTTCACGGAAACCGATATGCAAAAACTAATGTCGTCGAAACGTATCATTTAGCAAAGGAATTCAAAGCCAAGAACACTAGGCTAAGACTTGCTCTTGCGCATATGATAAACGTCACAGCGTATAAACGTAAATATCGAATATCGTATTATTTTTCCTGACTTAACATGACACTTGAATATGCAAGATACAATTTATTATTATACATCATATTTCGTATATCCCAACATTATATTAATTACTTATATAAAGATTTTATTCCACAATGACGAATACAACAACATAGAACTACTCAAATTTCAGAAGTGTAGGTTAATATTAAGACAGGAATAATATATAAACAAAATACATTTGTCACTCAATTGAAGGTATAATAATTACCTGTATCAATGGTCACTTGCAATGTTATTTAGAACACTTTATACTTTTTCACAGGTGGTTCAACATTTTTCTGAGATAAAAACTTGCTGGTTTTGTTATGTAAACAATTACTAAAAACAATTCGGAGTACTGCATCGGGGCCACCTATTGCATTTATTGATAACTAGAAGTTTATAACAGAACAGTTGTTGGATAAAAAATAACATTTTGATTATTTTTTTCAGGAATATAATGTGGAGTGGAATAAAATGATTGTAAACAGATGTTAAAAATAAGTACTGCTACAACGTATATATGTTTTATATTTAGTACTTATTTTATAAATTCACGTGGTGAATTAGGTAAAAATAATATGTTACTGTAAATAGAGGAACGATAATATAATAAAAACTTAAGCTAGATTCAGATCTTCCCAATTATAAGTATAAGTGGCTAATTTAACCAACCAGCGCTCAACGTTCGCACTTTCAATTGAAATTTTGTGGAAGCACTATTTTGTTAATTTAGCACTTACAGTTATAATTAGGTAGGTCTGAATCTAGTTTTAAGCTAAATATAAGTGTAACCGGTTAATTTAACCAACCAACGCTCAACGTTCGCACTTATAATTATTATTCAAATTGGAATTTTGTGGACGCGCTGGTAGGTTAATTTAGCACTTATACTTATCTGAATGAAATATGAAACGAAACTAAAGATATCAAAATAAAAAATGAAACATCATTGTATTAGTATTTTAAACTGTATTTCTGTGTAAGATTTTATTACACAAACAATTAACATCAAAGTGTGAGTATAAAGATATAAATATTAAATATGAATAAAAAAGCGTTTTATAAATTTGGTTGCGGGGTGTTCGGCAACGCTGTTAACTCGCGCTTTAAAGTCTCAAAATCCATCCATTTTGACACCTACAAGCACTTGATATAAACAGGGTGAACTATAGAGGGTAATCAATCCCACGCTACCATTTCCTGGTTGATGGATCCTTTGTCGTTGTCTTCGTTCGTTGGCGCCGGAACGGTTGTGTTCACCCAGACAAATATGCTGCTGTCGAAACTGAAGACGTTCACCAGCCAGACCAACTCCCCAGCTGCTATATGTTGAGGTGATGCATACAATCTAATAACAAAACTCACTTAGAATACGTCCATTATTTTATTTCTTACTTATAGTCTGGTTTTTAACTAGGAGGAGTAAAAACTAACAATCTTTAAATAACCAGAAAGACACTGGGATTTTCGTCTCCGGTAAATCTTAATTTCAATGTCTTAATCAACTAAACTGTGTATTTAATGGGCTATTAAAAATGAGATAGCTACTTAATATGTAGAAATATTAATTTTAATCTGTGGTTGGCCGTTGTAGCGTTCAAATAATTGAGTCAATTTTCATTATTTTTTAGGCTTGTTAGTCAATATAAAAATACAGATCCAAAGTTTTTATCTCTTTAAAAATATGTAATAAAAAATATCATGCAAGTAGGCCATTATACAGAAATCGAACTAGAAGAACAATAATTATGATAATAATCATAATTGGTAATTAATTTTTAAATGAAATTTTAATTTGTTGGGAGTAAAAACGTCTGTCGATCATAAGCATATAAATCACCCTAGAATTTTGTTATTACTTTTCCTAGTTTAAAACAGACTATAGTAATTTGTACCTTGAATGAGGTATAATGTAGTAGTTTAAATTGTCTAAGGCAGTAAAAAATAACTATGCGGAACAAAATAAATAATAAATTTCCAAGCTCAGTCCTAAGATACAAAATAATATAAACAAACTGGTTTATTACCACGATATAAATGCCTTCATAATGCTTTTCTTATATAAATAACTATTACATCCTAATCTTTAAAGTATTTGTTTATTATTGTATAGTGTATTATAAGAAATTCTTACCCTAATACTGCTTTCGGTGTTTTTATAAACTCCAAATCGCAATTTTTGACAATTTCTGAGCTAAATGAAACCGAAGAACTAGTCGAACTAAAACTGCCCTGCAAATAAACAATAATAATTAATTATTCAACATAAATAACTTAATCATAATTTTACCTCAGCAACTTTAAAGAAACTTTTTTTCAAAGGTTTTGCACTATCGTTAGTTGAATGAGTTCCAGCAGACATGTAGGATTTTCGATTATTTGTGTCGTACCGGGTGCCCCAAAAATATACAACATTATCCAAGGTGCCAGCTATACTGTAGGATGAACCACAATCTGCTACCTATAAAATACGAAATTAATAGTTCAGTTATTTAAAAGAATGTTTAAATTTATTTTTTGCTAATAGAAAAATCTTTGGAAATCAAATCTATGAATATTTTGTTTGTCCCAACTACGAACATTTTCGAGATAAAGTTATGGCAATCGATTGAAAAGTTTCTAGTTAATATTTTTAAATTATTAAATATGGAATAATATAATTTGAAGTTTTTTTATTCGATTTTATTATTGCGTTTTACAACGCAACCATGAGCTTTATTCTACCAGTACCAGTGGTACCAACTATATAAACTGAACTATCGAGTGTTGTATCAGATTAAGCTCTCGGGAAAATAATTCTAGTAGAAGAATAAAAATAATATTTATCTACGACTATTGCATAATACATTCATTATGGAGGTAACTGTAATAAAATAAACCTCTCCATAAAAGACACACTACCTATTCTATTATGAATTCATTATTCAACGCTATTGTGTTATGAGTTCATTATTCAACACTAGTGCTATTCCATCAAAATGTGAGGTTAGATTAATATTTTTTATAAATAAAAATGTGTAAATAAATGTTTTATTTATAAAGTAGTAGACAAAACATCGTATTTGACTTGCACATAATGGCTTTCAGTTCGTTAATTAATTAATATAATTTTTAAAAAAATTGTTCAAATTATTCCGAGTTTGGTATCAATAGCTTTTGGGGAGATAAGTTTAGTAGAAATGTAAAAACTGATATTTATGCGATTTTCAATTTGTTTCTCAAAAAATGATTAAAATTCTGTCAAGTGTATTATCAAATTAAAGATGTCTGGGAAAGAATTGTTATTTAAATTATGCCGAAGTTGATATCAACTTAATCTTTCGAGGAAAAAGAAAATCTTATTTAAATTTTGCTGAATGAAGTAAAAATTAAGGCCTTTACGAAAACAAAGTACCTATTAAAATTTATAGTCAGGGAAGTACTGTGTGGTCACAGCAGATTTTTTATCACAATGATCGTCTAGAATCGAAAGCCAAATAAAAAAAATATTCGAACTTGGTTGTGGATTTGACATACCATTATTTTGTGTTTCAAGGTGTGGATTTCTTCAGGCTGGGCTCTAGGTTTACAGTGCCCTCTGCCTAGCTGCCCTTCATTGTTTCTGCCTAAAGTTATGGCATTCCCATCTTCAGTTATCAGAATGGTGTGATAACTACCCATGGAGACGTCTTTGATTTTGCATTTGATACTTTTGACAGGTGTAAAGTGCAAAGCTTTCTCTTGGTGTTGGAATGTTGAAGATAGTCCTAGTTTATTATTGGTGTTCAACCCGCAAGCCAACAATTGCCCACTAAATGTTAGAGCAATTGACGCGTCCCCTCCACAGAATATTTTTTTTATTCTATAACCTGGAGGCAGTTTTACGAATGTGGGGGTACATCTGAAACGCACAAATGATAAAATATTATTAAAATATCCATTAGTTTACAGCTGGTACATTTATATTATAGATTTATAAACTACATTCAAAGGCGCATTAAACTACATACATACTGTATTTTTATTACTTCCTGCTTAACCGGAAGTGACGTCAACTTTCTTATATTTTTTAATATTTTGATTCTACATAAAATTCTGAATACAACCATGTATAATAAGCTACTTTTTCGTTGTGGATTTCTAAGTAAAACAATAAATAAGGTAGATATAATATAATATATAAATGTAGGTATTCAAGAAAATGGAGGCCATCTTGAAAATTTACTATAAATAATATTGCAATTCCTTATTAAATTATATTTTTGTTAATAACCTGATATTTTAACTATTATAAAATCTGTTTTATCATTTATTTCTTAGTTAACTAAGAATGATTCGATTCGTTCCTTTAAAATTTTGACACCCATTTTGGGTAAGAGGTAGTTTAAAAGTAGTAATAATTTAGATTCTTACCGAGATTCTTGGTCACCATGGCCCAAACGGCCATTTTTTCCACAACCCCAAGAGTAAATATCTCCATTAACACTTAGAGCCATTGCATGATCAGATCCACTTTTGATTTGTACTATATTTACAGAAATCATTCTATCTAAAAGAAAAAATATCGTTTAGTACTGGGCAATCGAATCTATAATAATTCTTTGAGGATTCATGCTTCTGAATCCTGAGAATAATAATCATGATGAGAATTGCCTGTCAAACAGCGGTGTCGCTAAATTAAATCGTCAATGAGTCTTGGAAAAAAAGAATTTCTAAGTCATTGATAGCTTCAAAACAGTGATTCTTTTCCAGGATTCAGAACGAAAGAATCCAAACAGGGTTTAAAATAATTCTTACTTATTATTCGAGGTTGAGTAATACTGTTCCAGTCTCCATGTCCAAGACAACCTTGTCGACCGTCTCCGCAAGACATTAAAAGTCCGATGTTGTTTAAAAATATACTGAATCCACATCCAGCTGACACTCTGGAAATAATATCCAAATTTAAATCTTCCACTAAGTTCAAATTGAGAAAAAATAACTTAACATTTACTACGATCCTCTACCGCGCCAGAAAACAGCAAAAACATGGATTTCGCGCACCACTCCACAGCGTTTATTGTTTTGTTAAATGTAATAATTTAAAGATATTGTTGAAGATAATAGTACAATCTACAAAATGGTCCATGCAGCATTTTAAAATTTTGCTTTTAAATCGAAATATTTGAGTTTTGACAATTTTTGATATTATTTGAACACAATTAGCTTCTATTTTAAAAGGAATTAAAAAAATTCGATCGGTTATTTCGCAGATCCAAGCTTTATTGACAACATTAATATTTCAATATTTGAATTAATTCACTATAAAAGCTGTACAGTGCAGTTTTTATTACAAATATGGGTGCCAAAATTATTTTCCCTCAAACATAAATTATTTGTTATTTTTATTTTTATCAAAACAACAACCGCTATAGAATAGCGTGCGAAATCAATGTTTTTAACTGTTTTCTGTCATGGATACTAACCAACCGTATCGTTGGATAAATTAGCCACTATACTTATAATTAGGTAGGTCTAAATCTAGCTTAATAGTTTGTCAAATTGAAAACAAGAACTTACTGTTTAATATTTTTGCCAGTAAGTGAATCTATTCGAATTGGGTAATTTCTCCAAGGCGCAAGTTCTCCTAGACCTAATTGTCCGCATCTGTTGTCGCCCCAAGAATACACCAAACAGTCTAAAACATAATATCACAAATTAGTTACATAATATGTTTAACTAAGGTATAAAATGTTTGTGTTTTTAAGTAAAATATTTACCGTCTGTAACAGCCAGGCAATGGTTGTCTCCAACAGCAACATTATTTAATTTGCATACAGGTAATTTTACTGGCACTAGACTAAATTCATCTTTGAAGCAATTCATTTCGTATAGAACAGATCTTTCTGTCAGAATCCTTCTGAAAATAATAAGAACTAATTGTTATTCCACGCTTCTAAATTTGGAAAAAAAAATTCAGGTGAGAATCGCCTGTCAAAATGCGGCGCCACTAAATTGAATCTTCTAAAAGACTTGCAAAAGAAGAATTTCTAATTCTATTGATAGCTTCAAACAGTGAATTTCTCTTTTCCAAGATTAGGAAGCATGAAAGAATCCTCAAAAAATCCATGTGTGAACATGGCTTGGGTAGACATTCAACACCAGAAAATAAAAATTTCATACACAGGAAAATGCAAGCACAAGAAGATTCAATATATGCGTAATAAAATAACTACATCAAAAGATTCATTTAACGAAACTTCAAATCTATATTTTTAAATTCGGAATAACATTGGAAGATGCAAATCAAGAAACTAGTTTGCGAGTAGCCTTTCAACACCAGAAAATAAAATCCTCGCATTTTCATACACAGAAAAATGCAAGCACAAGAAGATTTAAATCTAAAAAATATATGCGTTATAAAATATCTACATCAAAAGATTCATTTACTGGAAAATTCAAATCTATAATTTTAGTAAAAGTAGAGAAGTTCTTGGAGAATTTAGTCAATTTACACAATAACACACCAACGTTTCGACTTCAATTAAGTCCTCTTCAGGGTGATTCAGGACTTAATTGAAGTCGAAATGTTGCTGTGTTATTGTATTTAAATAAATTAACTGAATTCTCCAAGAACTTCTCTACTTTTATTTATTGATCCAGACGAGTAATCTTTTCCTCTATAATTTTAGATTCGGCATAAATGCACACATACGAAGATGCAAATCTAGAAAACTAGTTTGTCTCTTCACTTCAACACAAGGGGATAAATTAGGTTGAACTGAAGTAAATGAACAACCCAATATCATACTAGAGTCCCACATACTCGGTTTAATTATATAATTTGTCTAGATTTGCATCTTCCTGTGTTTGCATTTATGCTAAATCTAAAATTCTATATTTGAATTTTCCTGTGAATTAATCTTTTAATGTAGTAGATATTTTATTTCGCAAATAATTTCTAGATTTGAATCTTGTGCTTGCATCTTTCTGAGTATGACAATTCTAGAATTTTATTTTCTGGCGTTGAACAGAAATGATTTAAAAAATATAAATACCTGTTGTTTAGGACCATTTTCTCGGATTCCCTGCTACCGAGATCTTGTAGCATTTGAGGAATGATGCACGCGTGAATGGTCTGTGCACTTGGTCTTTGCACCGGATTCTTTTGCAAAATAGAATTGATCAACTGCTGCAACGAATCGGAGTATTTTCTCGATATGGGCTCAAATTCGCACTAAAAACAATCACGGTGCCATTACTTGCTTATATACTAACTTATCAGATACGAGATTGATTTGAAATTAATTGTTTTAGCGTGTAAACATAATACAGGATACTTTATCAATTAAAAAATATTACTCGTGTGTGTAATTGCTTTCACATGAGTAGACGGTATGACAAAATAATTTGATCCAGTTTGAAGGTATTATAACTGGTTTAAAATGGATAAGATAATAGATGATCAAAAATTTATCTAAATATAGCCACTTAAACGATACTTAACACACTTTTGCCGTACCCTTTGCCTTTGCCATATTTAAAATATCATCTACACTTTAATTTATAAAGTTTCTCTGCCGGCAGTGTATTATTGTTAAATATCTTGCAATTAAATCGCACTCGGACGCTTCAAGCTGACCACTTGTTCGTCTTAAACGTAGACCTGGTTGCAAAAGAATCTTCGTTGCGGCTTTGAATTTCAAAGGTCGTCGCACCGATTGAGATTCTGTCTGCACCAAGACGGTGGTTGAATTCTACTATAAAGCCCTGTTCACACGAGAAAAGTTTTTACTAAAAGTTCCTTGAAAGTAAAAGTTTCATAAAAGAAACTGTCAATACCGTGGAGGAAACTAATTATTTCTTTAAAATATTTTAAAACTAGTTATCTTAAATATATTTAATAAAAATAATTACATTCCCGTACGAACGGTATTTACAGTTTTATTTTATGACAGCTTCTAGCACTTGTTTTACTTTCAAGAAACTTTAGTGAAAACTTTCCTCGTGTCAACAGGGCATAATATATCTATACCATTATATAATTGGGTGCATATCATGTTGAATGTTTACCAGTAAAATAAATGAATAATAACACTTTTGTGCTACTGTTAAAAACAAACAAAAATTATTAATGAGATTTAGATATTAAACGATAACTATAATAATAATAATGTTTAGATAAATAATATCAGTTGATTAAATTGTGCAGTAAAGTATTGTTTCTGTTTTATGGTAATAGGCATAATAGCAGATTATCTATAATGATAGATCGGTATCTTAACTGTTCAATAAAAAAAATTATATAGATTGTTTTAAGTCTAATTCACAAAAGCTTTTAGTTTGAAGGTTTCCATTTATAAACCCAACCTGTGTAACAAAATTTAAGGATGTATAGTATTGGACGCACTGAGCATGAATTAAAAAGAATGTTGTTGAAATTCGTAAAATTAACAGTAGTTTGCAAAACAATATCATTTGGGTACCACTAGTTTAAATACAAAAATAGTTAAACAATAGTTATGCAGTATTTATTAGTGTAATTACATTAATGTAATAATAATTTTACAAAGAGGAAAAAAAATAAAATTTGTAGGTACAGAATGTCTCATTTGCTTGGACCCATTTTTTAATTTGCGAATTTCAACAAAATTCTTTTTGGTTCAAGATCAGTGCGTCCAATAATATACACCTTAAATATTGTTACACAGGTTGGGTTACTGGTTACACCCTGTATAAGTTTAAGAAACATAGTATTCACATAATAAACTTAAATTAGCTTTAATAAAGCTACTCTTAGTTTTAAGGTTTACATTTACGTTTACGAAAGTTTAAATTCATGTAACTAAATACGAGCATTCACAGTGTTTGAAAGTGGGATGTGTGAATGCTCGTATTTAATTATATGAATTTAAACTTTTTGAGCATAAATGTAAAGCTTAAAATCAATTGCTTCTGTAAATGAGGCTTAAAACATAAACCTTAAGTTTGGAGGATTCAAACTTTAGTGCTAGAAAGTGTAAAATTCCGGATGCTCGTATAGTTTCATAAATTTGAATATTTTTAAACGTAAATATAAAAATGTAAACCTTAAAACTAAATGCTTTATGTGATTATGTGAATGAGGCTATACAGATCGATATAGTAATTGCAATATAAAATGATTCACGACTAAAATAAAACAAGCAAATTATGTTTTTTTTCTATAATTACCATTGTGATTTTCGTGACTAACGCTGGTAAATTTTGCGCTTCAAAAGGTTTTTTCAGCTCAGTCATTTCGTAGAGAATGCAACCTAGAGCCCATATATCTGATTTTTCATCGTAATCTTTTCCTTCGCACTAAAATATTAAACAATATTATGAAAAAAATTTAAATAGTAATCTATGGTACCATTTCTGGACTGAGATAATACGGAGTGCCCACGACAGTTTGAGCTTGGACCAAAGTAGTCATCATTTTGGAAATACCAAAATCCCCCACTTTGCAGATAAACTGTTTCGTTAGAAAAATGTTTGCAGTTTTTAAATCTCTAAAACGTTGACAATAATTATTTGTTTATACACAATATTGAATTGATTATGATTTCTTGGCTGGAAAGTTTAATGGAAAATGAAACTACTGGAATTCAGCCACACAGTTTATTCACGGTAACCTCTACCGGTTTCTACACCACTTGCGTCTTCATCAGGAGTTACAATAATATTTTTTAATAAATAATTACAGAAACTAATGTAATAAAACTTACGTGATTAACATTAAAAAACTTTGGTACACATTAAAACGAATGTTGCTCATTAAGTTTTTTTCCGTTGCGATTGTAAGATATTTTTACTTGACTTATTTGATTTTTATCAACTATTTATTTATTTATTATTTTTGACAAAGAGATCCATGTTGTGTACTGTTTCAGTTATTGTAATGTTTTTAATGTATACCACAGTTTTTTAATGTTAATCACGTAAGTTTTATTACATGCTTAGTTTCTGTAATTATTTATTATATTTATTAAAAAAATTATTGTAGCTCCTGATGAAGACGCAAGTGGCGTAGAAACCGATAGAGGTTGAATAAACTGTGTGGTTGAATTCCAGTAGTTTCATTTTCCACAATATTGAATGTTACCTGTGTAATATTTTATGCTGATGCATATAACCTATTGCTCCTGTAATTTGGCGAAATAAAAATAAAACGTCTTGTTCTTTGATTCTTTTTTTCTCTTGGGTCCTAATATCTAAAAACTGGGCCAATGTTCCCCCATCGGCGTACTCCATTTCAATAAATAATGAACCATCTTTTTCGAAACTTCCGAAATATCTATAAATTATACATGATACAATTTATTGATGGCTATATATTTATCATTTTAATAAATATAAATTAATAAATATTTAACCTAGATACTAGTTAATAAGGTTGGCATGATATAAATCAGGATTTGAATCAAAAAAGTATAAAATGCGTAACTCTTAAAGAGTAATCAAAATAAGAAGTATTTTGTTACAAATGTGGAATATTATTTTCCAAGGCAAATATAAATTTTTATTTAAATTAATACATAGGTACTTAAGAAAGATGTTTTAAATTACTATTGTCAATATAAGTTATTTTCCTCGGCTAGTATCTCGAAAAATAACGAAGATATAAAAAAATTATAAAATCAAATTAATAATAATTTTTTGATTTACTCATTTACTATTTTTACCTCTCGCCTCATATTCTATAAGAGAGGTATTGCCACGGGTTAGATAAGATAACTCAAAAAATATCAAACATTTAAATACCAAATCTTATATCTAAGGTTTAAATTCGATTTTCAATAAACCAATAATTATATTTTGGTACCAATTCATTAACCGGAAGTAAGACTTTTTATATAGAGCAAAATGATTTTTCTTATATTATGTCTATAAATAAAACATTTATGATAATATATGTTTCATTATAACAGAAAAAAAATTAAAATTTTCTGGACCATTTATGAACTATAGGAAAATTTAAAATGTAGTGTTTGAATCTTTAAAATCTTATAAGCTATGATTGTTTGACAAAATTAACATAACAATCACATAACAATAATACAAAATTTGAATGATTATGACAGTGACAGTACAGTTGACATATTTTGCTTGTATCTTGGTTTACATTATCGTTTACATATTACATGAACATGAAACTATTAAAATGTAAGGAAAACTATTTATTAGATTAGTAGAATAAGCAAAATTAGGCGATAGGTCGTGTGCTGGCCACATCAGATTTTTTTTTAAATCATGATTTTTACCAACCCTGTTAATTAATAATTGTTTTAATAATTAATGTAAGTCCTATAAAGAAGTATGTAATTGTAAAATTAATATTATTATACTTCTGCAAACTAAAGTAAAATAATAATAATATTGAAGAAAACTTATACCAGTAAGAGTTTTTTGCTGCAAACAGTATATTAATCTGAACCATTGTATGGGCCGTTTTTCATTTTCATTTTAAAACAGCATTATTTTTATCCGCGCGCAATTTTTATCATTATAAATAAATTTCTGACCTTATAATATGCGGATGGTTTAAAGCAGACAACACTTTAACTTCATTCAACGCAGATTTTTTTTCTTCCAGCGGCATATCCATAATATTAACTTCTTTGATGACAACTTCCTTCTTGTCATTTTCTCTCTTGTACAGCACAGCAGTTCCAAACGCACCTAATTCATTAAAAAGAAGACAAATAATTTTTTACAAGTTTAAAATTACAATAGGTACCTTTTCCAACGATAGCCAGTTTAGTATATCCAAGAAATCGCTCCGAATCATTTTTTGAAGTCTTCATTTTGCAGCAGAGGAAAGAAGGAACCGGCGCCCTCGATTTGTAGAACTTAATGGTCTTTTTGCGCGCTGTGTGTATTGCTGTTGCTATAGAAAACGCACTAATGGTCTTCATTACACATTGCTGATCGATCCAAATAAATGATAAAAGTTTCATATTGCCCACCGATGTACACAGAATCAACTTAAATATTTAATACTGGAAGATTGAGCGATAAGAAAATGTATATTGTCATTTTGTAATTGCAATAGATCTAATACGATTGTAAAATTAGGGCAATGACAATGTCATGGAAAAATATTGAAAGTCAAGTTGAATACCGTATCTTTTAAGCGGCTCGTCTACATTTTTACAGAATTCATTCCTCTTTTTTCCCCACTACTACAGTTGCCTGAAACCAGCCTGAAACTCGTACTTTGCCGCATTCTAACAATGCAGTCATTTTGAAGTTGAAAAATATTGTAAAAGTGTTTTCGTTGCAAGTAAATTATTGTTAGATTATTATTGAATTCAGGATAATGTTTTTATAAACGTTTAATAGAGAAAGAATGGATCTACAGATGTGCCTTTTTAAAATTTTAAAAATTTATTTGTATGAGATATAACCGTGTAAATTTTGCATAAAATAGGAAATTTTTTGGAATTTTATATAATTTTTTATATTCATGTATAATTTTTTAATCAAAATTTTAAAAAGACACATCTGTAGATGTGATTAAATCCTGGTTGAAATAAAATTTGACCATTCTTGTACTGGCCATAAAACACTCGCTACGTTAGTACATTATATGCTGGATTTTAGGTAGTAGACGGGTCTCTTAACATGAAAATCAAGCTATTTTTCCTTCATATACAACGCACATTATTTTTTCTTCCAAAATTTTGTTCTCAGGTCTACAAACTTAGTCTGACGGGTAACTTTAGTATAAGAATTCTACAGGTTGTATTATAACTTTGAATATGTCGTAAGCAGATTTTTATAAATGCCTAGGCATGTAGGCATGTTATAAAAACAATGTCACATCATTTTATTTCACTCAAGAAGGGTAGGAATTAGGTTCTTTATTTAGTTCAATTCAATCACCAAAACTGAGTACGTAGGACTCAAGAAGGGTATTGGGTTGTTTATTTAGTTCAGTTCAATCAGAGTTTGTACCAAAACCGAGTATTGACTCAAGAAGGGTATTGGGTTTTTATTTATTTCAATGCAATCAGAGTGTCTACCAAAACCAAGTCAGTGGGATTCAAGAAAATTATTGGGTTGTTCATTTAGTTCAATTCCGAGTTTCTACTAAAAGCCTTGGCGTATTATGTAATAAAATGATATGACATTATAGGCGGAGACATTTATAAAAGGACTGATTTTATAATTAGCCTGCGATAGTTTGATATGCTGATTACAGACCAAAAAGAATTATTCAAAAATTTAAAAAAATAATTTCAAAATATTCCGGAGAGCGCAAATACATCGATTTTCACTGGATTTTATTGAAAATTGTTTTTTTTTTATTAATTGCTGACATCAAAATATTGAGATTTTTCAGTTTAATTGTAATGACGTCAATAAAAGTATTTTCTTGATTATTAATGACGTTATTAAAAATAAATCTGATAATTTTTTTTATTTTGACGTTACTGAAAAAGCTTCAAATACGTCGATTTCACTGGAAATGTCAACTTAAATTAATTGATTTTTTTTATTAATTGCTAACATTCAAAATAAAAAAATTATCAGTTTTATTTAATAACGTCGATAATAATCAAGATAATAAAATTTTTATTGGCGCTAAAAAAACTTATAAATTTCAATATTTTGATGTTGGCAATTAACAATAGATATTTATACACCAAGTGAGATACATGAATGTTTATTTAAGAGAAGAAAGTTTAGCTCCCGAGTCCGAAGGGCGAGTGGGATTTCTTCGAGTGAATAACATTCGTATTTTTCGTGGTTTATACAATATTTTATTCAATTTTAACGATATTATTTCAAATATATGAATTATAAATTTATTTTGACATAACAAGAAAAACGAATCAAAGCAGTCGTTAGTGGCAAGTTGTCATTGTTTTTATGCATTTTTGACGAAATAATACATCAGAGTGATTTAAAAATGTGTTGAGTTTTAATTCACTTGTGAATAAACATTTATTCAAAGTTGTTGCTATGGAGTTAATAATAGCAGTTTAAAACGTCAAAATTAAATTTAAAAAATTATATACCTAATAAATTTGAGAGCATAGAAATTTTTAGTGAAGCTTTTCGAAGCGCTCTTAATTATTCGAATTTTCGTACTCTAAGTAATGATACACCTGTAAACTGATAATAAAATAAATCTGAAATATCTCGATCGATATGTTGTGTCAATAAAAAATAATTTTCTGTAGCAAAACACTGCATAATATTTTATTTAGACAGCAATGTACATAGTATTACCAGTAATACACAATATCAATTTTTCAAATGCACATTTAGTGAAATGAAATATTAATTAATACTTAGAAGATTACCTGATTGCCCTCGAATTATTTCATAACCTGAGAGCAATCAAAAATTTACAAAACAATGTTCAGCTCATTGACTATCTACAAAATTTCTTTGTCGATTTTTAATATCACAAGTTTTCAATTTAAAAATGAAAACAATTTTAAGTAACAAGTTCACAAAGTCGTCGTCTGCATGCAATTTAGTCTGGTCCCTTAAGCGTGTATTTCATAGAAAATAATAAAATAGCTCAGTAGTTTTTATCAGTTCTTGGCATTTAAACAAAAAAAATTTAAATGATTTTGTATGCATAAGAATATATTTTATATTATGTTCCTACTTTAGATCCAAAGTCCAGCTTCAGATTTACAATTCACATTTATATTTATACTTAAATTTAGAGTTTTTAAAGAAACAATTCAAATGCATAGTCATGTAGATTATAGTTATCAAAAAGATTGATTTCTATTATGTATTATTTAATCAGTAATTCTACAGGGTGAGTCACAATTATCTGCATATATTTTATTGGTAGTACTCAACTTACTGAAAGAATATTTCAAAATTCACTATTTTAATTTACAGGTTTTTTAATCAAATAAATTGATTTAATTTTTAAGTGTCTTACTATTGTATTATTCATTAAAATTTTATTTTGTTCCATTCATAGTTAGTCAGATATCCATTATCTTCAATCCAGTTGTTACAAAAAATTACAAAATAGTATATTATATATTAAAGGACTAAAGTGCTTGATTTAATCCTGAGGATGAAGTTTATTTCACGAGCCGAAGGTGAGGGAAATAATCACTTGAGGGATTAAAGATACTTTAGTCCTATGGTATATACGCTATTTTTTGCACTTCATCCTCTAACGAATGCAAAATAGTTTAAAAGAATACACATTTTGTAATTTTGACAGTATTATGACAAATATTTATATTGTTACCATAGATACTCTGTAACAAGTAGCACGTATTTACTTGACAACGGGATTAATTAATTCAATTCCTTGACAACCGGATCAAATATGAAAAATAATTCCTTGGGATCAAATTAAGAACCTTAGTCCCTAAAAATAAAGACTAAAGAAGAATTTTAGTTCCGGAAGTACAAAAATATTTTTTGTGTACCTGCAACGCATAATAATTAAAAACACATTTAATTTTTTGTAACTGTCAAAATATTTGACATGCACAACTCTATAAATTTATTTCGCAGCCGTTAATAGCAACGCGGTCGCGAAATGTTTTATTTCGCAGCCTGAATTGTGGACGACACTGTTAATTTTTTTGACAGTTGTGCAAAAAATATTTTGAGTTGAGTACTAAATGCCATAAAAATATATGCAGTTGTGATTCATCTCGTATAGTTTATAAATTACTGGAAACTTAAATATTTATGTCAAGAATCGAAATTCCGGTTAATGACCCACTACCCAATAATAAAATCAATATTTCATCAAACCTACTTCTATAAATAAATTGACATTTAATTTGTTGTCAATTTTTGCTCCCATTGTAAATCTATTAACCGAAATTTATTCTATTAATTTTTATAAGTGTATGAAATAAAATTTGGACTATTCTATCAAAGCATGACATTTTACGAAAGCCAAAGCTTGTTTGAATTATTTTTAGATATATTAATACTATTATACATTTAGAAATAATGTGAATATGAGCACTCGTAAAATGAACACTTTAGTAACAATGATAAAATCTTACGCCCTTGAGTGATAATATTAGTTCAGTTCTTTAACGTTAAGTCTTAAGTTCCGTGCGTTTTTGTTGTCTCTAATTTACCTTGTCTTTCCAGTAATATTTAGTCTATTCATTATACTATTAGTTCATATTCTAAGAAGCAAGCAACACGCTGGTATTAAATTATGATTTAGAATTGCAGTTTTACTTGTTGAGTTTTAATTTGACAGTTAGAATAGCGTACGTGTTCGTAATAATATTAGTAACAGGCACAAGCTTAGATGTATGGTTTTGATGGCAGTTGAAAATGATTTTATATCTAGATATGGATACATGTATCACGACCGATCATATTTTAATGGTGATTCATATTAACAAGTAATAAAACTATTAGACACCTTCAGGTTTAACACAATTTATGTTGTACACGAGTATTTAAAAAAGCCTAAACAACCAACAATAATGAAAGTGTTCCATTTGTATACAATATTCTCTTAAAACTACGTAAAAAGTTCGTAATAGTTTTGATTCAGTAAAAGTAATTAAATAAAATTATTCAGCAAAATTAAAATTCTGAATTATGTAGATTCTTATTACTCGTATTTAGAGTGAAATTTATGCGCTAATAAGTTTGTAAATTCTATAAACATGTATGCAAGTACGGTAGCAGATTTGTGCTAAAGTGATAGTGAGTTTGAACAAATTTAAATCACATTTATTATATCTATAGTAGCAAAACTGGAAGTAAATATTTAAAAAGCTCAAATGTTTTTGTTGTATATATAAAAATTTCTAAACAATAACTTTTCCAACCAATAATATCAATTTTCGTATTGCACTAAATCAGTTAACCCATATTTATGCTGTATCACATTCTACAGTTCATCCAGGGATGGACTCAAATAAATTCATGAAATTGCGTCGTTATTATTATTTAGTCGTACACGTGCAAATGGCATCACGTTTATCTGAAATTTATATCAGCAGACAGTATTATGAATGAGACATTCTCATTCAATTCAAATTTTGTTTACACCGGAAAAATACTATACTTTATCTATGACTATATATTTTATACAAATGATTGCAGTCTGAAAACTAACTATGTAAGTTGTAACTTGTATGAGGCAGCTTTACATACCGTGTGTGCGGTTATCGTCAGCACACGGATACTCTCATGGTTGTTAGTTGAGAGTATACCCCACGGAATATTTTTGTCCAATAGGTACTGAAAGTGATATATATTTATCACTAAGTAGCTCGAGAACATTTACGTAAAAATTTTTTTATTTAAAAAAATTATATTTTTTGTAATTTAATTGAGTAATAAAATTTGTTGTGACGTCAATATGTTGAACAGGAGAAAGGAAAACTACGTCACATTATTTTTGGACTTGTTAATAATAATATTCTCAAAATAAAAATATATTTTTAACTATTCTTCAAAGATATATAATAACAAAATTATGCAAGTGGCCTCTCAAACGTAATAAAATATTGTGTAATAGCCGTAGATAACCAATTTTTTGTTTCGTATCTCATAAATTTATTTGAGGCCCCAGATGTTTAGATTAGGCTTAGCTTGATGCCAGGTGATAGCGGTGACGATGATTTCATGACGTTGACGTTGATGATGTTGTTGATGATGACGATGATGATGAAGAGAAGTGTTAAGGATGAGCATGCAACGTAGTACATACATCGCAACGTAACGAAGACAAGTAGTGTTAGTGAGTGCGCTAACAACTGGCACAAGAAGACCTCAAGGATTCTGATGGAGCGGTGTCGCCTCTTGGTTGCACCGTTTCTTTTTCCTTTCTGCGCTCGGATTCTTCAAATAAGTCACCCTGAAAATGAAAAATATTTTATTTCGGTAGGTATACTTTCAGTCAAATTTTATTTGATTTTAAAAACATATTTTAGTCCAAATCTGGTACTAATATTTTAAATTAATTGCTACATAATACATTTTTGAACCAAAACCGCTCTATTAAAACCGGTTAACGGTTTATCTTGACTCCTATAAAGCACAGTGAATCGTGAATCGAACCTGAACCGTTTAAGTGGTGCCAGTCCTTGCTAAAAATCATTTATCATGGCGAAAAGTTCAGTTCGTTCTGTATCGTAAAATGAATGTATTATTAAATAGTAGTAGATAATATATTATTTAACGTGCACATAATGTTTATGCACGAGCTGAAGGCGAGTGTATAATCATTCGAGTGAGTTATAGCCATTATGTGCGAGTCAAATACGACTTTTTAAATAAAACATTTCTTTACAAAATAACCTAAATCTCGCATTTTGGTGTATGGCAGATGACACTTGTGTTGAATAATGGATTCATAATACAATAGTGTTGAATTATGAATTCATAATACAATCGTTTGTTTTATGGATGAGTTTATCTTACTAAAGTTACCTAAATATAATGAATGTATATTTCAATGGCCGTAGATATTTTTTTTTCAGGAATATAAATGTTTAATGATGTTAGTATTAATTTATACCAACCCTTTTTTCTCGTTGTTCTCGGATGTTGCGTGCTAATGTCAAAAACGAAGTTTCTATATTTATATCGTCCTTGCATGATACTTCAAAAAATGGCATATCAAAATTATCAGCAATCTGAAAGATAAGATAGTTTAAAACTTGTAATAATCTCGTGATGTTGCTTATTTTATACTTTTTGTCCTCTTTCCTCATCTACTGCTCTGTGATTCGTAGCTTCACATTTGTTTCCTACTAACACTTTTACTACATCCGGCGACGCATTCTGAAAGGAGAGAATATAATCTTACTAATAATAATTATTAAAAATAAAACAAAATTCAAATATCATAACACTTTAACTGTTTTGTGAAACAATAATAAAAACCTACTTTTGCGAAGAATTTATGGTCATTTTATTATTCATTTAATTTCAATCTTTTATTAAACTTGCAAATTAATTTATGATCCTATTTTCACCAACGAATAAAGCAAAGTTTCACTTATAAAGCAGTAAATAATGAAATTATTACAGTTTTATTGCTAAAATATGACCATTACTTTCATTCAGACAATTATTCACTTCTGATTAAATTTTTTTATATAAAAATAGTTTTTATTACGAATGTTAAATATTATAACCACGTGAGTAATAAAAAATATGTTTGGAGTCGCGATAAGATATTAATTTGTGACAGTAAAGCAAAACTTGAAGACGAAACAAATCGTGATGAAAAAGGCGGAGCTAAAGTTGTAGATACTTTTCACCAAGGTTGTGCGGAGTTAAAGTAACTCATTACTGTACGATTTCCCAAAAATTATTGAAGTGTATGGGTGAGACTGCCTCACATACTGTAAGTTACCGGTATAAAACTCACGGGTACCCTATTTAAGATGTGTTCGTCTACCTTAAAATTTTATAGCGTAACAGAGGTGTACGCCTCCCACGTTTACTTTAATTATAATTGTAATATATGATGCTTTTACATATGAGTGTATTAACAAAGGATGTCTAATGCCTCTAGTTGTCTAGTTTATTATTTTTTGTCTTTGGCCTAGGAATTTGAAGTAAAAAATATTTAAAATGACGTTTTTTGTCATTATTTGATATGATTTTTTTGTCATTATAAATGGAAAGAAAAATTTATAAAGCAAGAAGCCTGCAGCTAAGCTTCCTTTTTCGAATAATTTTTGTTTTACTTAATTTCTTTAAATACAGAAGTTATTATGGGAATACTGGAGCCATGTTTACAGTATTTTTCAACCTCAAAATGACATTGCATAGCTAGAATGCGGCAAAGTACGAGTTTCGGGCTGGGTTCGGGCACCCGTAGTCGTGGGGAAGAGAGTGAATTAGAAAAAAAGTATAATATCAAGAGATGATCGAGAGTATTTTAGGAATTCGAAAAATGTATAGCGGATTCGAATCTGAGTTGTTGGAACCACAGTCGGTTATAAAAGAGTCTTACTTCTTGAATATTTCTTAACCAATAGCTAAGATGGTTGAAGGACTCCAAACTTGTAGTATCGTACATAAGAAGAATACCCATAGCTCCTCGATAATACGCTGTAGTTAATGTCCGAAAACGTTCCTGGCCAGCCGTGTCCCATATTTGTAATTTCACCGGAACACCGTCTAAATTGATTATTTTCTGTTTAAAGTCAATACCTAAAACGATTAAAATGTTAACAGTATCACTGATATGTAATTTAAATTTGTCAGATATGATTCTTTGTCCTTTGTCAGGTGCGGATGACTCATCCCTTGAATAAATACGCACCTATAGTAGAGATATACGTGTCGTAATATCGTTCGTCACAGTATCTGTGAACAATGCACGTTTTCCCAACATTAGAATCACCCAGCACTAGAACTTTATACGTTGCTGTGAAGTCTAACGCCATGTTCATATTCACTGTCACTTGTAAAGTAATGGAGTTCCCATCCAAACATGTGTTAACAATCGATTTTCAACTCGACGCATGAGCACCGAAGTGACACCTGTAGACGCTCGACGTCGGCCTCTGTAAAAAAAATACCCGAGGTGACATAAACACTTCGTTACTTATGCAAGAATGACATTTGTTTGTGTTTGTACATCTGTCACAGGCTAGTTATAAAATAAACGCCAAGTCTGTTTCTAAATGATTCGGCATATTATTTTATTACACAATATGCCGAGGTTTTTGCTTGATACTCTGAACTGACCTAAATAATCAACTCAATACCCTTCGTTGGTCCCACATACTCAATCTTGGCTATGCGTTTTATAAAAATCTGATGTGGCCAGCACACAACCTCCCGCCATATCTAGATTTATAAACATAAATGTATACGTACAATCCGGTGCTCATTTAAAATATGCAAATCAAAATCAAAATATTCAAACACAGAAATTTCACCTGAATCAAAAGATTAATTCACAGGAAAACTCTTCTGTGTTGAAGCCATCCTCCGTTCAATTACTACATTTAATATCTTACTTATGACTTACCTATATGGCGTTAGAGCCAACGTGTCACCCGTGACATAAAAAACAAAAATCAGCCGATCATGGATTTTACAAGATTTCTACGTTTTAATAAATCTATTTTTTAAATTTTACTACATACCAGATAAAGACAATTTTTTGTAACGTAATTTGCAAAATCTTTTCCCCTTATTCTTATTACAAATAAATACTATGTTTATCCAAATTTATCGAAATTCTTGGCAATTAATCTTTTCAATCTTCAAAAAATATTACTTCCGGTGAAGATATTTGTACCAAAATCTAATGAGCTCTTTCAATTTATATACAAATAATGTTAAATACCAAATATCAAAATTTTTGGGTAGGTAATTCGTATTTGAGTTATCCGACTGACAGAAATCCGGCCCGGCCACATAACTACACACATACATACAGACAGCATCGTGAAACTATCAAAAATGAATTGTAAGTATCCTAATTCGTGCTCATCCACTAAAAACTCACTACCCGATTTTTAGCATGATTCCAATACTTGCCTTCCTTTGCAGGTATGGTGGAAGGTAAAAGGCCTAATCTCACAATCTGCCTACGACAAATCTATCACGCATTTTACTCAAATTGAGTGTGGCACATATTGTGTGTGCGGTTACCAGCAACGAGCACTCATGGTTGATAATACACCAATATTATTGTTTATTGTTCAATTATGATTGGACTGACCAAAAGTATTATAGAAATATTGAGAAAGAACGCTAGAAGGAATAAGTTTCCATAAGTATATTTCGGCATAAATTTTATTTTTTACTGTTGCTACACAGAAACGTATAGTAGTGTGAGATAAAAATATCGATGTCAAGTCATCCCTATTACATAACACAGGTACAAAATCAGGGGAAGCCCAGTTCAAACAGAATTTCACAAGATTGTTCCATATTTTAAAACTTCCCGTCCGATTCTGGTAATTTTGTGCGTGTGTACCCTACTGCGCAATCGCATATTATTCTTTAAGTGACGTTTTACTTGATAACTGTTTATGTCTGATAAATTATTTTGTTGTATATAGTACTTTAATTGTATATATTGATTTTATAACTTATTTTAATACAATAACTACTGAATATTTAATATATTTTATTATATAGACTGAACCCTGTGACAGGTATGTGAAAGTTAGGTTATGTACGTTGTTCCAGTTAAAAATAATGTAAAAATACTTTCAGGTTTAATAAATTTCTTTAAAAAATGGAAGAAACAAGTGGTCAACAGTATGCATTACAAGTGGCAGTCCAAACTATGAAAGAACGATGTTTACAATTGCAACAGAGATTATCAATCGTAGAAGAGGAAAATATGAATTTAAGAGTTAAGTATCATATAGATGGTATGGACTTAACTCAAGACTCAAATAAGTCAGAACTAGAAATCCTGCATCAGAAAATAGCACAATTAACAAAACAAAAATCACAGCTGACTCATAACGTCTTGATGGTTGCCACAGAAAATAGACAGCTATGGAGTCGATTATCAAAACTTACCCAAGCAAATCAAACGTTGGGTGATCATCTGACTAAAATAAACGATACCCTAAATCAAAGTACCACACAATCACCGACAACTACACCATCTACTTTGATTAGGTCTAAGACTTTTACGCACGAAACTCCTCATCCTAGATTAGTAAGAAGAACAGAAGAGGAAAAGTACTCAGATACTAGTTTAGAAGATATTTCTTTAAAAATTATTAATAGTATTGCACAAGAAAAGTTTGAACTCGAAAAACAGTGCGCCCAAATGGCTGAGATGCAAATTTCAGAGACATTTTTATCTAATTCAATCGGTTTTGCATATCCTCATGATGTTCTGGATGAATGTGTGTTAGGAGAATTTGCGCAGAACATGGAAAAACTTATTTTTGTCAAGGATTCCCTCATACAGCAACGGGATAAACTAAAAAAGGCTTTTGAAGCATTAAAAATTATTGTAGCTGGTAAGAGATCACATCTTATTCGTATGAGAATATAAAAAATTGTACTATTTTTTTTTAGGTAACTCTTTGTGTAAAAGTTGTAAAGATAGACACAAAAAAGAAAAAGAAGCTTTGAAGTCACCAGTAACTGCAAGTGATAATAGTAAATCATTTTTAAATAAAGCTACTAGCAGTACAGAAAAAGCCGAAAACGAAAAAATTTGTCCGATATGCAACAAAATGTTTACAAAAGAACATGTAAGTGAATTAGTAAAACATGTAGAAAGCCACTTTATAGGAGAAGATGAAGCATTTTTGGATCATTTTGAAGTTGTACCGTTTTATCCAACTGGATTAAAAAAATAACATTTAAAAACCAGGTACATTTAATTGTATCACTGATCTTCCAACATATTAATCAATTATATTGTACAACAAAAATAGCTAATTGTAATTTTACTAGGGTATAGGTCTTGTAAAAGTCTTGTTCCTTTAAACTAAAGAGATTAAAAAAATTCACTAGCAGATAAACTTTTCTGCACACATATATCTATATTCTGTGATTTCAAATAATTTAAATATTCGTATTGTTAATTTTATGTGTAGATGACTAAGCAAAGTATTTATTTATGTATATTTTTGAATTAAATAACTAGAGTAGTATCGTATTTAATTATTTGATTAGCTACAGCAGTAAAATAACTGCAATTAACATTATTTTTTCGTTTGTGAGATAACCCTCGGCCTTATATGTAGGCACATATTAAAAAAAGTACGTATAATAGTTCAGGACAATGTATGTTTGTTACAAAATAAATATTTTATACATACCACAAACAATATTTATTAAAAATTAAAACTATACAACAACGTTTAAATTATCCTAAATCAGAACCAGAAGGTTTAACATCTTTAGTGGTAGCCGGTCCCTGAGTAGTCCGTTGCAATAAATTTTTGCTGAACCAAGATGGTCTTGGTTTATTCATTTCAACAATTCGTTTGCCTTCCCAAAACTCTTGTTGTTTTTCGCCGTCGTACAACACAACGACTTCTTTTTCAACGGGTTCTAACTTTAACTCATTTTGGATGGCGTCCTGCATTAGTTTAGTTTCTTTCTGGACCTTATCGTAACAGTTTGCTACAAATAAACAAAAAATTACCTTAAATATTTAAAGCAGTGAAATACATACGACAAAGAACTCCTATTTCGTGATCATGCCCGCATGTATTGCACACTCGCAGATTTGTTTTTGGGGTTAACAGTTTCCATACATAGTCAGGGTGTCCAAATTTGCGTTTATGTCGTTTTTCTAATGATCTTCTGAACTTAGGTACTGCCCACAAGAAACCATCCCCAATTATGTCTTTTATTGAGAATTTATTCGAGATTACTTCATGTTTTGTCTGTACATTTGCTAAACAAAATTCTTCTGCAACAAAAGTTAGGTTAGAAATGTGGTTATGTATTCGTAGCGTGTATTATACCTGGTGGATAATTTCTACCAAACAAAGTCGCCACAAAATTTGATTCCAGTTTTTGAATAGCTATTCGGAATCTGTATATAATAGATTGGGCCATAGTCACGTTTCGGTTTCGATCTTTGAAGTTTGAAAACAGCAACAGCTGATAAAATTTCTTCTATGTAAGCAGTGTTCCCAACTGTAGCATAATGTATAAATGAACAGGATATATTATACTGTCAAACTTGTAATATTTCTTGTAATAACGCGTGTATATTGTTATAATTTTGATATTTTAACAATAGAATTTGTTTGATTATAACTGTGATGTATTGTTTATGTATTCGTGCCGTAATCTTTGCGACAATTACGACATTGTTGTGGTAAGAATGAAAGGTAAAGTTAGTGGAGGTGAAGGTCTGGCCCAGTAGTAGTGGTTCTCCACATGTGAGCAGTGTTTGAACATTTCTCGGCATACCAGTTTTGACGATGGCGTGTATAGGATCGGGTAGACTCTGTGCTCGAGTGCAAGAGAAACTGTGTCAGTTGGGACAAACATCTCAAATAAAAGGAAAAGCATCAACATATGTGCGAAATAAAATTGGATTTCAAACTGTGACAAGGAGTTTGTACCAGCAATGCCAGGTTAGAATCTTATCTGATATTTGCTGTATTATTTGATTAGTTTTGTGTATTTATAAATTAAATTATATATTTGAGCTAATAAATGTTTAAGATTGGGAACTGTCATTTAGATTGTCAAAGAATTTAAGTCACGGGAATTGACAGTGATTACATAAACACTTTGCGCTTGCTTCACAGCTTACTTAAATTAAATTTTTTTAAATTTTTACTCAAAACACTTCTGATAATGCACATTCATGCCAAAGATCAATCTTGTATACTATGAATGCTATATACGGTACAATAATTTTAGTCAAAATTTAATTGTTTATTCTGTATTAAAACATTATTGTACATATTGCAGAATGTAACACCTATAAATTAATTATCATGTAGTATACAAATTTATTTTGGGTAACGTTTCATCTTTTAACTAAAATCATTTGAAATATCTGCTAAAGTAAATTTTAGGTATCGCGCCTATTTCTGCACATCTGAAGCATGCGTATTGCGGTCTTTTTTAAATATACCGCTCAAATTTCAAATAAAATATACAGTTTTTGATGTTTTGATCAAATAATATACAGTTTTACACTGATAATAGTGTTCAACAAAAATGCATGTTGTTAATTCAAGAAAAGCGAAAATATGTAAATGTCATATGTTGAAGTAAAGTAGGCTACTTTGCGGATCTGTGTCCAGCATTAAGAAAATTCCGCGTGGATTATATTCGACTTTCTCGATTATATTATACAGAAATGTTTGCTATCACTTTCTTTTAGTATTTGTTAAAGATGGGCAGCAAATTAGTGAAAATTCTGTAAATTAATTTTTGTGTAACTCATAAATAATACGTTCCAAAATATTTTAAAATCGGTCACTTTGTTTTCTAGACTATAAAATTTCTATTTGTTATGTGGATAATGTTAATATGAAAGTAACTATAAAATTTAGTTTCGCTGGTTGAAATGTTTTATTAATTTTTAAAACAAGAAACTTTATTTTCGATTGTTTAATTATAATTATTTTGTAGCATTTTCGAAAATGTGCTTTGCAATGGCGATAAAAAACATGTCATGTAATTAAAAATTAAATAATGTGATTTAAAACATAATAAAAGAATTTGTTAAACAATATATTACAATTTCGAAATCAATATAATTATAGTTAAATTAATTATTAGGTACTATAAAGCGAGCCACAAGTTAATTAACAATTGTTTTATTGTGCATAACCCACTATTCTTATATGTTTCTATTATGCTTTAGATTTATGCAATTTTTTCCATCGTATGATATCCAAGTGTAATAATATTTATCAGCATTGCATTGCAAAGCATATTTTGAAAAATGTCATTATACCTTTTAAAAAATTTACCATCTACTATTTTAAAACTGAGAGTAATAAATGTCATGTGAAAAATGTTTTTAATAATATGAATATATAGGATATATACTTAATCTGGAATAAATATAAAATAAATAAATATTTATACAAAGTGTAACCCAACCTGTGTAACAAAATTTAAGGGTGTATAGATTGGACGCACTGATCATGAATCAAAAAGAATTTTGTTGAAGTTCGTAAAATTAACAGTAGTTTGCAAAACATTTTGGGTACCACTGGTTGTCACCGTTAAATACAAAAAAGTTAAACAATAGTTTAATTACATTAAAATAATAATAATTTTACAAACAGGAAAATATGAAATTTGTAGGTACTTACAGAATGTCTTCTTTGCATGCACACATTTTTAATTTGCGAATTTCAACAAAATTCTTTTTGATTCATGATATACAGTATATACCCTTAAATGTTGTTACACTGGTTGGGTTACACCCTGTATAGGATAGATACTTAATCTGAAGTAAATGTAAAATAAATAAATATTTATATAAAGTTGGCTTTAAAGTTGAAGTTATCGATGAAAGTTTATATAGAAGAGTGAGAATATTAAGTGTTACGTGCATGCTACTTTAGCATTACCAATTAACCCAGATAAATACATTCCAGTATTTGATTTGCCCCTTTGTTTATCGTATTTGGTAGAAGTATTGAATAATACCGCTTGCATTAAATTGCATTGTCTGGTGACAAATAGTTGCATGCACCATGCTTATAATCTTCGAGCATATACTGACTAGAGGCCGCCTTACGGCGTTTGTTGTGATCGGAAGATATGCGGTAGGGGAGATTAGCGGGGTCGGAAGCCGTGATGTATTGAGGGATGCGTAATTTCTTAGTATTATTCCACAAAGTAAAATAATACTCACTCAACCTCATTAAACTTTTCACAAAGTAAACGCAGAACTTAGGGTTATAGTAAAATGACATGTGTGACAAGAAGTAACAAAGAATAACAGCAAAACGCTGCCCGCAATACACCATGACTTCCAGCCCCGCAAGTCCCCCCTGCTGCATATCTTCCGATCACAACAAGCTATGCATTGGTATAGGGAATTACTTCTCTAGTCAGTATATGCTCGAAGCTTATAATGGTCAAAGAATGTCAAAATTCTTGTATTTTATTTATTTTATAACTCAAAGTAAAATGAAATATAAATCAATTAATAATTTATTGTGATATTGAGAGACAATTATTTTATGACTAAAATAAAAAAATATTTAATCTACGTAAGAAAATGTTCCACAGTGTATTTTTGACATGTGTGTCACATATGCTTTAGGCGTACACTTCAGTGTAATATGCGGATATAACTAGTCATAAAGAATTACTAATTAATATAGCAGAGTAATTGTGCTTTATGCCAGTAAATAATAATAATTAGGTTACGTGAAAATTTGTCCAAGTAATTAATAATAATTTAGTATTGGTTCACGTTTCTGTTATATTCGATAACTCCATGTTATATAATATTATAATTTAAAACAGTACGTTTCTTGTAAATAAAATTATTGTTTTATGATTCTTTACTTTAAACAATGTGTTCAATTTATTAACAGTTTTATAATAATATAAAAATATATTTTGCAAAGATACAGGCCGATAAGTATCGATAAAAACAAGTTTAATAATTATTAACGTTGCGCCGTGTTCAATTATGTGTGATATCACATCGGTAACACATTTTCTTGATCTTTTAAGCCCTTTTCAGATATGATTCTTTATGGATTCTTTCATGATTCCGAATCTTGATAAAAAATAATTTTCAAGCTATCAATTTATTTGAAATTCTTCTTGTTTTAGACTCATTGCAGATTCAATTTCGCGCCGCCGCTATTTGACAGGCAACTCTCCCCATGATTCCTTTTCTCATGATTCAGAAGCATGAAAGAATCCTCAAAGAATCATGTGTAAACAGGGCTTTAAGTGTTTGCTATGTGCTCAAAATTTCAATGAACGCAAAAATTTGGACAATACGGAAATGAACTTTGAAACTTGTTAAGTTTGAACTATATTAATTCGGAACTAAACTAAAGTGGACTAAGTAACCAGTACGGGAATAGGTTCAACAGCAGAAAATAAAAATTTTCATACACAGGAAATTTTAACACCAGAAGATACAAATCTATAAAGTTCATTATGTTATAAAATACTTGCATCAAAAGATTCATTCACAGGAAAATTCAAATCTAGAATTTTATATTCGGCATAAATGCAAACACAGGAAGGTGCAAACACGGGGAGATGCAAAATCTAGAAAAATTATAGTAAAATCCAATATGTGGTTGTTGATTTAGTTCAATTAGTTCAGTTCAACCTCTAATTTGTGTATCCCCCTTGTCTTGATGAAACAAACTAGTTTTCTAGATCTAGATTTGCATCTTTCTGTGTTTGCATTTATGCTAAATCTACAATTCTAGATTTGAATTTTCTTATCTATGAATCTTACTGCAGGATTTTATTACGTACCTATCTAATAAATCTAAAATTTGCATTTTCTTGTGAATGAATCTTTTAATGCAGGTATATTATTACGTATAAATATTGTAGATTTGAATTTTCTTGAGCATGCTTTTCCTGTGTATGAATACCTATTCTTGAATTTTATTTTCTGCGGTCACCCAGTGGTTACACCCATTATAAAGCAAGCCTCCCCTGATGAAAGTTCGCTGTTTGTTACACATTTGACAGTTTGTCAACCTCTCGGCTGTAAGCAAAGCGAAGCGTAGGTTAGCTACAGAGAGTGAAGCACTCCGTGTTGAACACTTGGCATTCCTCTTCAGCTGGAGGTGAGAGTGACCTTGATCGGCCGTCGCCCCACTCCGCTGAAGTGGGTCACCAAGCTAACTGCTGGACGAGGCTTTCTTGATACAACACTACGTTGTAGCTGTTATGTTACAAGAAGAGATCATTGTTATTGTACCTGTAGTTGACAAAATAATAAGTCATATGCCAGAAGTAATAATATCACATACATAATAAATAAAATTCAATTACAATGAAAAGCACGGGGAAAAGCACTATTCCACACGACAAACAATGTAAAATGCAAATACAAATTCTGGTGATGGAAAGATGGCAATTCTCTAGGACGCGTTTCTCGTATCCGAGTAACTCGTAGACTACTCATTCTTTTCCACGTAACCTGTACTACCAACGGGGTAGGAATTTTATTTTTTTACTTCTCGCCTCATATTCTATAAGAGAGATAATGGGTAAAAATTTTCGAGTACGAGTTTTTGGTGGATAAGCACGTTCAGGGTCTCTAGAACACGAATTTCATATTTTCACGATGATGTGTGTGTGTGTGTGTGCCCGTATGTATGTATGGACGTATGAATTATGTGACTATTTTTCGTTCATGATAACTTAAAATGTAGCAAACGGTAGCAAACCTTTAATAACCAAATTTCATATTTAAGGTTTTAATAAGGATCTTAACACCGGATAAGATTTTGGTAGAAATTCGCAAACCGGAAGTAGTACTTTTTGAAACTTGATATAGTTTTCCTTAAATGTATTGATACAATATTTATTTATGACAATTTAACTATACAAAATAAAGAAACCTTACACCCGTGAGTTCCACATTATCAGTTTTGGTTTGGTGGAAACTCTGATTGACCTGAACTAAAAATAGAAACCTGATACCATTCTTGAGTCCCACATACTCGGTTTGAATTGATTTTATTCTTTTTTACGTGCATCTGTGCATTTCTTTGCAGATCAGCGATCAGACACGATTATGCCTTCATTAACACACTTGCATTCTTTACCTTCAATTTTTACAATTATTATCAAGATTATGACATTTTCATTATGACATAAATTTAACTATAAATAATTGGTCCTAATTGCATACATGTATAAATTAATAAATTGTATTATTTAATAGTACTCTATGATAAATATCAGCATGTTTGCGGACTTAAATTATTGTCGTAGGTCTATTCTGATAATATAAAATAAATATTATTTGACTATCTATGAACTATTGTAACTGCTGTTATTATAATATTTCATTTTTGTTATCCAATACTATTTATATTTTATGTGCAACTTTGTTGCAACTAATTTTTATAATTTTATCTTTATTAATATATTACCTTTTCTGATACTGGAAAGTAATTATTTATGATTTATAATAATTATCTACTAATATTATGCATCGTATAAAATAAAAGTATAAGTATTATTCTAGGTATAGGTATTATTCAAATGAGAGTTAGACTTAAGATAATAAAATTAATGTTATCAGAAATACATTGCCTAGGTATTTTATTTTTAAAATTTATATAGGTTGGTACGTACGTTACTAGCAAAATCAGAATATCTTCAAGAAATTTTATTGCTCAAAAAGTAATATGTAATTTATTATTAGTGAAATTTAATATAGTAAGGTATTACCCTAAAATAATGGTATTAACAGTCGTTGATAATAGTTATTTATGTTATAAGGATCGTAACGTCAATCGTACTAGTCGTGAAGATTATTAGACGAGGCGAAGCCGAGTTTAATAAGACGACATTACGATCCGTATTGCATATAAAATTTTATCTGCTGACGTAAATTAGTCAAAAAATAAAATAATTAAAGTATTTGGTATTGAACAAAAATTTTTATCCAAAAAAGTACCTGTGTTATTTTTAAACTTCCTTATCGTATCGAATCGTGTATTATTTCATTATGGTCCTTGGCCTTTAAAAATCTCTATTATGGTCCTCGAATACAGGCTTATAATGTTGTCATTATTACATGGCATTAGATAAAATAAATTGTCTAAATGTTTAATATTGAAAACATTAATTTATACACTGGACATAATTGTACGTACTTAGTTCATTTATTGATGGTTGATTATTAAGTTTTTTAAGGAGATTGGTGACCCATGTAGTGGCGTGTCTTTAAGGGGAAATGAAAATAAAAATGTTTTTATTATTTTATTAATGTAAAACAAAATTCGCTCAACGCGCGTTGGCTGATATTGCAATTCGTTCAGTTGCAATAATAATTACTAATTCACTATTTAATAAATACTTGGCAAGCTTACATTTTTTTAAAATAACTTGAAAATTAATTAGAAAAAGTACTCAAAATCCTCACGAACTTGTTTAAAAAGTTTATAGGAAATATTAATACAAGTTCTGTCATTTTTTTAAATCATTTTATCATACAGTTTAAAGTATGCAAATAATTTCAATATTCTAGTAACTACTCGAAAACCGGATAGACGAAAATTAATTTTAATTTTTAAAATTTCAGAGGCACTGTATAAATATATCATCATTTTAATGAAGGTTAGCAATCTCCTAAAGTCAAAGAAAGGTTGAAAGATATCAAAGTTTGGTTCTAGTTGAGTGTGGTGTTTATATCGATGTTGAAGTCTGGAGAAAGTGTGCGGTCCGAGGCCGCGCCCCTTGGCTCGCGCACCTGTCGTGGTGGGCCCCCGATCCCCCTAGCCTCGTCACGTGGGTTTGTTGTGGTCCCACGGTCCAGACGCAGCCTCAGCCGAACGCATTTCAAATCTATTCCAACGAATTATTTCGAGAAACACATTTTTTGTTACCTTTTTAATAGATGCTGGAAAGTGGTAGTTTATTCTACCACTAAAAAACTATTTCTGACTGTGGTTCTGACAACTAACATTCACATACCTACGTATTTAGTTTCAAGGATTACATTTATGTTTGTTTAAGAAAGTTTGAATACATCTAACTTAATACGAGCATTCACCAGTGCTCGGAAAAAAATATTTTTAAAGTACAGATAAAAACTTGAGACACGTATTTTTAAATTGGAATGTGAGTAAGTACTACATAATTATACTTATAAGTATTAGAAAAATAAAAATAGTAGAGTATGGCGAGAGGTTATGTGTTGGCCACATTAGATTTTTAATTAAGTAACAAGCCCAAAAATAAGTAATGAAAATTTAATATTTTATATGTGACGTAGATTGCTTCTATTTGTCATATACAAAATAATGACGTCACAGAAAAAATAACTTCTCAATTTGATCAAAAGCATTTAATTTTTTTTTAAATAAAATATTTTTATCTAGGTCGCATTAGGTACTTTGTTCAATTCCATACAAATAACCTATCTATACCGATAATAATAACTAAAAATCATTTCAACTTTGTGATTATTTGATTTTGTAAGTAGGTAAATAATTTATATTGCAAACGTCACATTAATTGTAACCTAATCATAATGAGTATTGAAAAATTCGGTTAAACTATTAAAACATTTCAACTTTGTGAAAATGAACCATATCATTATGTATACCTATCCATTTACAATTAAAGTATTGAAATTATATTGAAATTAAAATTTCAGATAATATTCAACAAATAAAATAGAGCCTCTCGTCACGAATGGGATAATATCTAAAGAAAACATTCAATAAATAAATAGTATTATTTTATGTTAACAATAAAATATTTGTTATTATCGTATTGAATGTATATTGAACTTTAAATTATAGACAATGCATATTTAATTTGCAATTGAATTGAACCGAAATGCATGTCGGTTTGAGCAATATTGTATATTGTTTATTTCACTAAGTTACAGAAAATAATTTGTTTATCGTACGTTATTACAGTGAAAATATATTATATTTACAATATTCAATAGAATGTATTATATTGTAGGTACTTACAATTAAATAAATAATAAATTTGGAATTAAAAGGGAACAATAGAAAATATTCATGTATTGTATTAGGTGTAGGTAGTTGTTGTTATAAAATGATTAATAAAATTTAAATTGTTGATATGATTTAATAATACAATAAATGCAAAACCAGACAAAATTACAATTCAGAGAACGTGCTATTGAGATTTAAGTTATTGTCCTTGTTTTAAATGATTGGTTATAAACAAATTTGCCAATTTTACATTCTATATTAGCCAAAATCTGTGATCAAGGATTCCGGAAGAAAAATATAATCCAGTCATTGCCAAAACTGTGCAAACTTAACTGTATATTATTATTTAAACTGCAAAATTTAATAAAAACACCTCTGATAAAGATATACAGTACAGGGTAACTTAAAACTGTTTCTTTCATAAACCTCAAAAATTAATTTTTGAATTTTTTTGTTTCGTGATCAATACGTAAAATTCTATATCCTATTCAACGAGCTATTCAAGTTATGGTACATCATGTATTATTATTATTATTATTATTCTTTATTAAATTCATGCTTTACAGCTTTGAATTCTACTTTTAATATTACAATTTAAATTATCTGGTTGAAAGTTATAGTTACGGAACATTTGTCATTAAATTCATTTCTTCTCTCTTCTTTTTTAGCATTTTGGCCCAGGTTTATATACATCATGTATATAATACGATATTATTATTGCATAATTGAAAAAAAAACATCTGTCTTCAAATGCAAGTTTTTTATCTCACGGTAAAAAAGCTTGCTTATTCATTAATAAAATAATTGAGTTCTTTACATTGGAAATATTTGCATTCTCTTGTTATTGGCGAAAAAATTAATCATTAGCTATGCGGAAACTCAAATCGAGCTTAATTTGTTAATTTATATGTCAAGATTAAAGCTGTGAAATGATGATTTTGCGAAGGTTAACTTACACTCACTAATTCACAACTGATATTGCAACAATGGCTGTGTTAGTTTTTTAGCTTCCTTGCATTTGCTCAAAATGTCATGGTTTGTAGGTCGTTAAGGTTATTTAAATTTCAAGATTTGTTTCGAGTGAATCCAAGAATTTCTAAATAGGAAATTTGCGAGTGTTTGACGTTATTATAATTTGTCTTCTTTGCGACAGTGCGACCTTATGCATATTACAATACACGAAATTAATTTCGTAACAATGAATTTATTTACATGTGGTTTCAAATTTATCAAAGTAGTTTGATCCAGTTCAATATGAACATTACAAATTTTACTAAAACATTCTACGTGTAATACATTATCATATGCTTTAAAAGTTAGGTGGCCATTCAATACCACAAAATATAATTCTAGAATATTCATAAACAGGAAAATGCTTACACAAGAAGATTCAAATCTATAAAATTTATACGTAATAATATACCTGCATTAAAAGATTCATTCACAAGAAAATGCAAATTTTAGATTCGGAATAAATGCAAATACAGGAAGATGCAAACACAGGAAGATGCAAACACAGGAAGATGAAAACACAGGAAGATGCAAACACAGAAAGTTGCAAAACCAGAAAACTATAATAGTTTACCTTTTCAACATAAGGGGGATAAATTAGTTAACTGAACTAAATGAACAACCCACTACCATTCTTGCGTCCCACATACTCGGTTTTCATCGAGGTTTTCATTATAATGTTTCTAGATTTGCATCTTCCTGTGTTTGCATCTGCCTATGTTCGCATCTTCCTGAGTTTGCATTTATGCTAAATCTAAAATTCTACATTTGAATTTTCATTTGAATGAATCTTTTGATGCAAGTATTTTGTAGATTTGAATTTTCATGTGCATGCATTTTCTTGTGTATGAGTATTCTAGAATTTTATTTTCTGGTGTTGAACCTATTCCTGTATATTTCACAACAAGTTAAGAAAAGTGATGTTTTGCTGAATGAGAATCAAATGAAGTAAAATTAAGTAATAATCGTAGATAAGATATTTAAAAACTAGTAGTACCACAAAGTATAATATAAACACAGGAGTGGACACTTCGTATCTTACCAATACTGTAGATTTGTAGCATTTCTGTTTAGCCAGTGCAAGAGAGAAAGATCACTACTGGGCCCGTGCGTTACCATCGTTACCGTTGTTTATCGTTATAGAATGCATGTTTCGAGCTGGCCCGTATTTTCTGTCCCTCTTTCTAAAAGGTAAACAGAAAGGCCACACTTCATCCGCCCGAGTGTTTCACCCCTATCATATACAGGTTGTCTCAAAAAATGTACTCACACTTTAACTTTCGTGATGTTTGCGAATCTCTTAGTACGCGTTATCAGCGTTGTCTGAACAATAATGGTCATCAATTTGAACATTTACGAACATGATTCATCAATTACATTTGTCTTCTGTATTCGAATGTATTTCATTTCAATTTATGTTAATAAATAATATTTTTCTCGTAATTCGAAGTGTGAGTCATTTTTTTGAGACACCTGTATTATACTTCGTTGTTTAGATCAATTTTTCAAGAAGTCAAAAGTGAGTATTTTTTAGCAGGTAGATTCTTATGAAGTGTAACATGTACCATATGGAATTCTTGCTAATTGTAACTCGTACTCAATACCACTACTTAACATTGATACCATGTGCGAAACCAGGGGAAACTCTGTTCAGTCAGAATACAGAAACTTTTCGCTATTTGTTATTCTTTGTTGTGCATCAGGACTTAACACTACTAATATGGCTTCTTCGAGCTTGGAAACTACAAACTACATGCGTATACAAACAAATCACAAAAGAACAACATTCAGAAAACCAAAGCAGATATTGGTAAAATAGATAACCACATAATTTATCAGTAAATCAACCTAATTTGATTGTTTCGTAATATTCTATTTACAACACATTACTTTCGTTAAAAGAGAGTTGAAACAGACTCATTATACCAATAAAAAGTTGATTACATATTGAATACAAATATTTATTTGATTAAATTACTTCCTGTAAAATCTTAAGTACCTGCATTGATATTTGTATAGGAACTGTAAATGTATTACTTTCATAAATGTTACGAAATGTAGATCTACATAAACGCTAAACGTAATAATCCACAGTAATTGGATACTATGATTATAATAACATAAGACACATTTTATTTTATACATCAGAAATAACATAAATTTTTAAGGACAGCAAGTTTATATTTTTTAATTTGTTTTTTGTTTTTCCTACCGGCGCCCTGATGATGGTTTAAATTAGAATAAGGCAAAACCGGTCGAATTTTCAATATTAAAATGTTGGTTATATGTTTGATATTGGCAACTGTCACTTTGACAATGACATTTGTCACTTTGACACCACCGCTTCGTTTAATTTATGGTCGGAGAAGTACTGTGGTGATCACAGACAAAAAATGGCACCAAAAAAACAGAGTAAGGTAAAAAAGCATAAAATTGAACAAACTGTTGTTAAATTAAAGAAAAGGCATTAAAATTATTTGTATAGTGCGGTAGTACTGCGATAGGAATTATTCAAGAAAACTTATTTTCGTAATTAAAATAAATTTTGGAAAAATCGCGTCAAACGTCTATAAATCCTGTCTATATTTATAATATTGTTCTGTCACTCATATCTCATTTGGTTAACTATTTACTTTGTTTACTTTGCTATTAATTTTACGTTGTCGTAAAAATACTGTTATATGTTTTTGTATTACAAATAGTTATTTACTTTGTCAATTAATTAAAATGTAAATTGAATGCACATTGCGGCTAGATCTTTTGTTTATAATGATGAATCAGAATATCCTTGAATTTACGTTTACGGTATTCGCACATCTCTTACTAATTTACATATTTTTTATCAGATAAATTATAGGAAAACTATAATTTTATTAGGGAAGGTTATGTTTATGTCCGTGTTGGAATTTTTAAATCTTTAATTAGGTATTTATTTATAGCAAAAAATTATGGGATGGATACATTATCATTTCCTTGTTTTATACCATTGTGTATTTTATTTAACTTATTTAATCCGTATGCTTTTCTACCTTTCTGTGTAAAAAGGCTGGTTTATAATGGATGTAATCATTTACTTCTTCTGTATTCTGTAAGATCTGTGACGTGAATGAGAAGTGTGTGGTTCATAATCATTTCAGTAATCTGCTAACTTGACATAACCTTTCTTATAACTGTCAGAAATAGATCCGCTTGTTGAAAGTTAGTTGGATCTGCAATGATTATAACAATAAATATTGTAGCGAAATATATAATACTCATCATAATGTAAACAAAGAACAAATAGGACTTGCTTGCAGCTTACTATTTGTTGGGAAAGAGTGAAAAGTGAAGTATGTAACAGAGTAGCTTTATACTGAGGTATGGCTGATTTCAGTAAACTATATTTGAATAAAATAATATGTTTTTGGTAATACATGAAGAGTTTAAAAGTTAGATAAGTACTGAAGTAATTTTTGGATATCATATTGTTACAGTTAAACATTAATTAATTCCACATTTTTTAGAGTATTAAACCATGGCTACTTGTTTGAAATAAAGCGCCTATGGCCACTCTCTTTACATATAGTGATACTCTAGGAAGTTTTCTTAAAAGTTGGCGAACCTTACTGTTACAGTATAGGTAAACGTCAAATCTAGTGTGACTTATATGGTTTGTGAGTGTGATTATGAACCGTAACATAGAAATACCTACAGCTCATGTTAACAGAACTCAGAATAAGTCAACAGTTACATCCATTATAAACCAACCTTAAGGATTAAAATTTATTGACTTATGTCTCAATTCAAAAAACTTAATTCTGATCTTTGATTTGCACAAGAAAGACAAAGACATGTTTTAATTATTTTTAAATTATTGCTGAATGAGTATTAAGTATACGTTTATTATGTTCAATAAAAAAACGACAAATCTAATAAGGAACTGGGTAATAACGTATTAAAAATGCGGCTGTCCTTTTGCGAAATGCGCTAATAGCTTTGGAATGATGCACTTACTAATAGTTCACACCAGCTGCATGTAAAACCTTCAGCAACAAAGATTTTCTTTATTTTTAAATTTATTGTCATTTTATTAAAAAGTTAAACCATAAGTTAATTGTTCGTAAGCATATTTGTGTATGTAATTTATTTATGAATCAACTTGTAATTAAAGTAATAATGTAAATAGTTAATTGTTAATTACATAGAGGAAATTATTATATTATATTCATATAGTAAGTATTTATAATTTAGCTAATTAGTTTTTATAATGATTGTTTATTGATTTAAACTTAATTGAATTGTATTTGGGTTATTACAAACATTTTATGTACCTACACCATAAATCAATGGTTTTATCTTTTTAAATTGAAAAATAATTGGTTACAAATATAGCCATTTTAACATAATTCGTAGGTACATTAATTTAAGAAGACACAAATCTATATGTTTCTTTAGAAATGTTGTATAGCAAAATCGATGATTACAGAAATAAATTAATTTTCTAGGGCATTTATATGATAATAATACACATCAAAATAAATTATCAAGAAAATCGCATGACACAAATAACAGCCAATGATTATATAAAAATTTTCTCGGAAATATTTTACTAGTAGCTTGAGTAACTTAACTGAAATTAATAAGCGGAAACTTTACCGTCATCTGTCACTTTGCCATTAAATTAAAAATTGGGTAAATTGTTATTTTGAGTATAAATAAGCAATTAATAAGGTAAATAAATTGGTGTACTTTTTTATCTTCTCCGAATTAAGCTACCTACTAATAACAAACAATAATTAAAATATTAAATTCATATAAATAGTTCAATTTTTTGTAAATTATTTAAAGATTGCGTTATGTTAATAATGGTCAAATATTTTGGGAATTTATTTGCCACTTCCGGTCAAGTAAACGGTGTCTAGTGTCACATTTCTTCATGTATGTTGTGTGTATGAAATCATTCAATACCAGTTAAATTTCACTGACCTAGTCTGGTACGAAGAAATGTTCAATGAAACTAAAGTCGAGTGCTGCAAAGTCTTTCAAATTTTCAAACCATAGTTCTAAGAATGATTTCGCAAAAATTCTGCTTTATTAAACAATTACAATGTTCCACAAAGTGTATTTGAGTGTGTGATTAGAGATAACTATATGGTGAAATGGTTTTTACACGTATACCTACAGTAATTAATTTTGCAACTATTGTTATAATTCTTTCAATTAAATGTTGAGTAACAATTTTGCTACTTTTGTCTTTATATTAATTGTTTCTTTTGCAATAGAAACTATATTGTGCTCAGTGATTGCTATTTTAATAATTTATTGTTGTATATTGTTAGTGCAGTATTATTTTAATTATATAACAAAATTGTTTTATATTTTAATTTGATGCGGCATTTCCGTTACAATGAAAAGTTCTTTAGAACACTTTCACTAATTTTTCAAGCAAATCAAATTAAAATCAGATTAATTTTGTTATCCTCAGCTTTTTAAAAATTGCTCAGAAAAATTTTTAAATGAAGAATTTCATTGTTTTGTTCCTATGTTCCCCTATAAACTTCTATCTTCTAAGATTTCGACACTTGATACACTTGATACTATTTTATATAATGTGTAATATACAGGGTGGCCTGTGAAACTGTTTAAGGCTCATTTCGAATGAGGGTGTAGTAGTTACTTATTAAATTCATAACTCGCCCATTTCGATCACTATATCAACCAAATTTTGGTAACAGATACTAGCTATATGTATTGTCTTTTTCGATTTTCTGGACTTGTTTTGAACAATGGAAAGCCTGGAAAACCATCAAAATTCGTAGTTAACCAATAACTCTTTTGTCAATTGGAATATTTTTTTCAAGAAAATTACACTTTATCTGCTATAGTGTCTCAACAGCGGTACATCGTTATTTTTTCAAGAAACGTCCCTCATTTTAAATAAAAAAATTATCAAATTTTGGATTTTCATTTTCTTCGAATATTTTGAAAATTTAAAAATGTACCGCTGTAAGTACAATATTATAAAGGATTTTTGTAAATAATTTTTTTCTCTAAATTTTCCTTAAATCAAGTTATTAGTAAACTACGAATGCCTGTCTGGGTGAAGATGAAGTATAGCCTTAAGCATCGGGATCTCGAGAACCATAAGAGATACGAAGTTGGTTAAAAACGAAATTGGCAAAATTTACATTTTCGCGTAGGTATATCTAGCCACCTATTTCATTTTTGTGGGAAAACAAAAACATTTCTAAATTGGCAACTAAAGGGGCAACTTTTGTCTAATTTAACCAACTTCGTATCTCTTATGGTTATCGAGATCCCCATGCTTAAACAGTTTCATAGGACACCTGTATACTCTTATCGTAGGTACTTGAATTTATGATACATCTTGTATAATTATTTAGAATACTATTGTATAAATTAATTCAATGTGTTGCTTTTAACATTGAATATATAATGCACAAATTAACTATAATTCTACAGCTAATAAATACATATTATGTGAAATATAATGCAAATTACTATTATATATTATGCAATTAACCTTTTCTTCATTGCATTTGCATCTGAATTAAGATTCATCTTCTGTAAAGCTACGAAGAATGGTGTAGTATGATGCCGACGCTTTGCAAATCTGAAAAATATGGAAATATAGTAAACAGTACATTTGTAAGCAATGATTATTTACAGAGAAAAAGGACACCAAATTCACCGGATTTATTTTATAAGCTGTCAAAGTCACTGGCTTCAAACAACGGGCGAGAAAGAATTTCAGGTCCTTTTGGTAGGATATTGGAGCGTCGTACCATGGCGTATAAGCTGCTGTCAGTTGCAAGTTTTCAAACTGTAAATTATAATAAAAATAATTAATTTGTAAATGCACATTATCACGCCTTTTGCCCCTATATATCTGCACGCAACTTTAATAGGTTATATAATTATTTGTTATACTGATTACAGAAAAGAAAGGTTTTTAAAGAAATTCGCAAAAATAAGGGTAGTGAAAATATTAGTTCCATTGGTTTGAACGTCCATTTAACTGTATTATTATATTATTTATAAAATTTAATTATAAATAGTATCAGACTATCTACAAATAGTCACTTTTTATATAATAATAAATAAATATACAGTTAAATTAACTTGCAAACCAGTGATACAAAAATTTTCTCTACCCTCATTCTTGAGAATTTTGAAAAAAAATATTTCTTTTCTGTACTCAGTATATCAAATTACCTATATAACCTATGAAAGTTGCATGCAGAGGTATAGAAACATCCTGTAGATAAAAATGTGTGCCGTTATCAGCTGTTCACGCACATAATAGATTTTTGTTCAGCTACTTGCATGGTACTAAAAATGAGATTTTTTACTATGAACCTAGTGTTAGATCTAAAACTTTGGTAAAAATACAAATTTTATTTTAAATGTTTTTGGAAGATTGATTTTTCGATTGGATTTCCTGGAGAAGCAGCCAATGCATTAAAATCTGCAATTCAGTCTTCATCAGGGTGCTGTACATACCTACATTATGTATATTTAATTGATGGCATGATTTGTATGTATCAGCACCTGATGAAGACTGATTTGCACGCGAAACGTTTTATTGGATTCTGTTTTTTTTAGTAAATTGAGAAATAAATTTTTATGTGACTCCATTATTTTGTATGACAGCATTCTACGTCACATCACATATTATTCAATTTTCATGAATTATTTTTGAGCTTGTTAATAAAATTTTTGTTTTTGATTATTAAAAATACGAGTCGCAAGTTTTTATCTCTTCATCAAAAATATTTAATAAAAAAAATCATGCAAGTAGCCCATTGGATTCGAACCTGGGTCCGCATTATAATAAATGTTTTTGAAATGAAAGTAGAGTAAAATAATAAATAAGTTTTTATCTCTAACGGCAAATTTATTACATTTACACTACTTATTATCGAAAATTTAGATACAAAGTAATAAATTAGTGATTTATTTGTTTATAAATGTAATTTATAATAGCATGATATTTAGTTTACCTAAATGATTCATACCTTCAACAAATTTTTTGCAGTAGATATAAATTGAATTTTTTTACCTTCGTTTGTAGAAGTTGTCCAAAATAACAGTAAACGAAAAGTTCTAACAAAATTCCAATGAGGTACAGTTTGAAGGATAGTCCTTTATCGAACACTGATGATTTCTGAAAATATACTTTTTATACTCTTCATCCTATTTTAATAATTTAGTATTTTTTCCATAGCTTATGTTGAAATACTACTTTATCGGCTATTTTTAGTCGATAAAGTATCACTTTATCCGCAAGGGTAGATAAAGTACTTTAATACTTTTACATTTTTTGTTCAAATTTGTTTTTACACATTTCTTCACCCACCTTTTAAAAAAATTACAAACTCCGAAATTGTATTTGAATAATAACTTTATTTAAAATGGTTTTTCTGATATTTTTTTAACAAACAAATAGAATTTTATACTCGATGCTGAAATTATATTTTCGACTCGAGAAAAATAATTCACTCGCCCCTTTGTCGATTGTTAACGTCCATAAAATATAATTTTATCGTCTTGTGTTAATTTATGTAGGTACCTGCATTGCTAAGAAAGTCGTGATGCATATAGAAACGGTACTGCACAAAAATTGTAATATCATCATAGGGCTGAAGAAATCTTCCAGCATTTCACAAACCCTGAAACATTTTTACAAATTTCTGATTTGAAGTTGACATTTCTGGTTTTGAAAGGCATGTTTGAGTAATCAGTATTCCGAAGATCTCTCAAATATTTTAAAACACTGACCCAAAATATTTAGAGAACTTTCTTTTTTATTACTATTTCTTCTAAATCAAATAGTTTACGCCGAGTTTACGCTTTTATTTATTCTGTATACACTTGAAAAAACTATCACTCGGACATGTTAGGAATAGTATTTTATATAAGATTCATCAAAAGCTGACAATATTTTTGTTTATATTATATTTTTATCTGAGAGTTTGCAAAATTTTGACTGTACAAAAAAACATGATTATTTAGATTTGTTAAATTTTTTGTGAAATATTGAAAAATGTTGTTATATTGGTCATAATTTTGATTACTTTATAAACAAATATTATGAACATTAAAATAACAGACATTTTGTATTTACAAAAAATTAAAACATCTTAGGTATGTAGATATTTAATTTCAATAATAAATTATATTTTTTTTTTCAATTTTGACGTTTTAAACTGCTATTATTAACTCCATAGCAACAACTTTAAACAACTGTTTATTCGCAAGTGAATTAATTTTTTTTTAAATCACTCAACACATTTTTAAATCATTCTGACGTTTTAAACTGTCATTATTTCACAAATACATAAAAACAATGACAACTTGCCACTAAAGACTACTTTGATTCGTTTTTTTTTGTTATATCAAAATAAATTTATAATCCATATATTCGAAATAATTTCGTCAAAATTGAACCACGAGAGATACGAATATTTATTCACTCGAAGAAATTATCTCACTCGCCCTTCGGGCTCGGGGGCTAAACTTTCTTCTCTTGAATAAACATTCATGTATAAATACCTATTATTTGCGACCTAGTCTGCGACTATATTGAGCAATTTATTTATTTTTAAAGGTATTAACGGCAGCTGTCAGAATTTGTGCTCACCTTAGAATTTTCTTATGGTATTCCACAGAAGTTCCCAATAACGCTGTAGTATGTTTCACTTCAATAGCATCACTTGTACATTTTTTTATGGCATATTCCATAATATCAAGTCGGGAACAAATAAACAACACAATAGTAGCAAAAAAGGTCTCTCCAGTTAAAGTCAAAACAATACAACTCCAGCCGTTCACAATTTCGATTATATACAATATAATATAGTACTTCCATTCCATATAGTCATCTGTGAACTTGTTGACGAAAACTATGGTCTTCGCTCCATATTTATAGTATTTGAACCATGGGAGAAATATAAAAACGACAAGGGGCACTGCGAACGACAATATTACAATCTGCATCCAGAGATGAGCTTGTTGCTTCCATTTTTCTGTAGCTTGTACAATTTTTTTGTCGGTGTTCTCCAAAGGAGTGTTGACTCGCAAATCCATCATTTCCGAAATTAAATTTCTTAGGAATTCACGTTTAAAAATAAAATTCCCGATTCGTATTATACTTTGTATTGATAGTGAGCCTTCCAACACGCCTTCAACGACTATAATAATATTTTTTCGGTTGTCGTAAACTTCCCAAAAAATAGTCAAAGCTTCCCAAAAGTATAGACAAATAAAGAAACACGATAAACAGATTTTTAAGTTTTCTATTCGACGGATATTCGGTAAAGGCCAACACCCGATTTGGTTCATGACAATTATGCTGTATTTGAAATAGTCTTCCATGATGAAATGGTCGAAAAATAATATGCACTTGTATTTATTACATTTCTTATTTTATTTATTAAACGGGTGTCAAATTCATCTGTTGTGTATGATGCTTGTTTTTATTAATTTTAATGTGTATTTTGAGCAAGTGTTATAAAATATATAAATAATACAGCTAAATTGATGTGTACATGTAGCGAAATATTGCAATATTTATACAAATTATTGAGAAAACATTGCAGCTATCATTGATATTAACATCTGTCAGATGCAACATGTATTTCTAGAATATGTTTTAGTTATGAGATGGATTACACGCCTTCAACATAAACTTTTAATTGTTTAAACTATACCTACATCGTATTTCCAGGTAGCAACATTTGAATTTGTTAATTGGAGTCAAACTGATGCTACCTGGAAATACGATGTAGGTATAGTTTAAACAATTAAAAGTTTATGTTGAAAGCGTCTCTTGCAACTATTACAGCTGCCCAAATATGTTATATTAGTCAAGAATAATACAGTTAATTTGAATCCCTATGTTCGATTTTAAAAAGAACGCTCTAATACATTGCTGTCAAATTCGTAACCATGGATATGAAAAATCCCATGTTTCACGTTAAAATAAACTCACGGTATTTATAGTATGACCTGACACAGCCAGAGACAACTAGATCCATTGCAAATTCTGACAGATAGAAAAGATCATGTTGCAAACCTAATTCTGGAACCGTGAATACACTATCCATCATATAAAATTCTGAATTAAATAAATACTGTATATTACTTACTAAGGTAGTCGGAATTTGGACCGAGGAGTTTAGTTATTGGAAATTGTTTTATTTATATTTATTACTAAAGTTATTGGAAATTGTTTTATTTATTGGTCCAAATTCCGATTACCTACCTTAGTAATTATTAACCAACTGGTAACTGGACGCTACATCTATTCAAACTGTATATTACGTTTATGAAAAGACAAATAGGCTAAATAATAAGAGTTGTATTTATTTGGTTACCAATTTTAACATATTCCAAATTTCTTGCAATCACATGAACGTAGTATATTTTATAACAATGTGCAAGCTAATACCAATACCTGCACTAGTAATGCGCATTATTTATTATTATATCTACACTATATTATTAAAAGATATAGTTTAAATTTGCTGTATAATTTGTAGAAGATAACTAATGTTACACGTACACTTTATGTTGCAAAATTAATTAGTAATAGGTAATCTTAATAATTATGTGAAACTTTACCTATACGTTTTACAGTGCAACTTTTGTATGTAGGTAATATTTAAATGCAATTTTATTTAACAAAATTATGACTTACATTTTGAAATATCTCTATCTATTGCTTTCTTTATTTATGTACCTACTTTATGCCTACATATTCATTTTAAAATATTAAATAGGTAAGTTTTTATCGTTTTGTAAGTTATTGTAAGTAACCATACATGGTACCATTTAAAAAAAATTTAATGGATACATAATATAGGTACCAAATTGATTTAAAGTAAAATATTCTGTACCTACACTATATATTTCTTTTTTTTCTACACTTCTTAATTAGCAATACTATAAATCATTTCATCAAATAAATTTCAAATGATAGTATAGTAACATGTTTACATATTTTCGTTCCTTAAAAAAGTAATTATTTTTTAGTGTCGAAATTAATTATACATTGTTGATAAAAGCCAAATATCTGTTTGATTTATAGATTAACTAATTAAAAATACATTTTAAGTAGTAATTTAACTGCAAATTGCGTAGGTAGGTAGGTACTTGAATTTATTTTTATATTTTTGAAAAATAAAGTAAAGTACAGAAAATGTATTATTCATTTTACAAAAAATAATATTTTGTATGGTTTTAAAATAAATTTTTGAAATATATTAATGTAAATTGCCTATATTTATTTCGCAAATATTAAAAAATAACAATAATTTGTTAGTGCTTCATGTTGCCATTTATTGTTTTGAATAAATTAATCTACCTTGCAAATAATATAATATAATAATATATTGTGTTATGTGTACTGTCAAAGTAGTTAACATCCGTGCATAAAGAAATTAATATTTATTCTTCTTCATTCATGCTTTGAAGCAAAGTGAAGTACGACATTGAAGATTTGACAATCTGAAAATAAATATTTTAAAAGTGCATTATTGAATTTAAGAAAATACTGACTGCAAAATAAGATTCTAGGTTGACAGGCATGATCTTATAAGCCATAAGAGTCACAGGCCTACTGCATCGGGCCACTACGAAATTGACATCCTTTTGGTAAGAGACCGGGGAGTTGAACCACTCACTGTGAAAAATGTCATCACAAAGCGTCTCAAACTAAAACAAAATCATTTTCTTTAAAAGAAATTAATTAGGTACTATAAATAATACAAATAGACAGTATTATATGTACAGGATGTATCATAACTTCGAGTACATACGTTAAAGGAATCAAAAATAATTTTTTTAAAATTTGAAAAATTAAGGGTAGTTTACCTGCAGTATTTTTTGTAGTACTGCACTGGATTAGTTTTCCTATTAAACACAAACAAGAGAAATAGATAATCAAATATCTTAAATTACATAATACTAGTAAAATAAACATACAAAATTTAATTATTTTTAATGAAACAATCATTACTTCACCCAGTGGCAGTGGCAATGAAAATTTTTTGACTGGGAAACATGAAAATTAATTTTGCGATTTAAAAAAAATTATTTTTGTCTCGTAATCAGTATATCAAACTATATTGAGTATACGTACCTATAACGTATGTACCTGAAGTAATGAAACACCCTATACTAGTGAAACATAATAGTTATTTATGTAACAGGTACGCAAAATAGAGTCTATTTAAGGACGAGGCACAACCCGAGTCTTAAAACTCGGTTTGTGTACAAATTTTTTAATATATGCTAGTAGTATATGGGTACGTTGAGGACACTTTTAATCCTGAACGATCCTGAACGGGCCTGAACGCCGCACACCTGAACGCGCAAATCCGAATTCGTCGCTAGAAACTGTCCTCGCGGTCTATCTGTTCTGGTTGTTTTGCGGTCTGTCTGTCCTGGTTAAATAATAAATTATGCAATATATTCTCGAACATCTTCTAATATTAATAACAAATCATTATCATCACCACTTAAACGAGGTAAAAATAAAGTACAATTTTCCAACTCAATAAGTAGTATATTTTTACCAAATTTTGTTCTTTTAAGTGTAACTATTATTTGTTTTTCATTAAGTTGTAGTGGTGGTATTAAATGTTTTGCATCAGATTGCTTCATTAATTCGTTAAAAAAATCTCTGTAAATGTTTGAATCCATTTTTATTAACAACAAAATATTGTTTCTTGTTTTTGTGTTTTGCGAAATCTTAGCGCGCTACGATGACGTAACACGGTGGATGACTCATACCGAACAGCTCTTCTGTAGAGCGAAGATCGCAGCGCGCTAATAGTTTTTCTGTTGAGATAATTATATTAACATAATTTTATTGTAGTAAATGGAGAACAAAACTAACTATGCAGACTTGCTAAATAGTGTATCAAATCAATTTGTAAAACTTTCTGAATTAGAACTAAATAAACCTTATAAAGTTGTAAGTCTTGAAACTAGTACTGGTAATTACGGCCAACAAATTATAGCAAATTTGGAAAACTATAAAGTATCATTGCCTCCAAGATTTAATAAATTCATTCCACAAATTAAAGAAATGAATAAAAACCCACCTGGATTAGTTTATAAAGGTAAAATAGAAAGAAACAATAAACAAATACATGATATCCAATTTATTTAAAAAATGAGAATTAATAAAATAGGTTAATCGTTATGTTATTTAATGAGAACAGTTAATGATCTACCTTCGTAAAAGGATATAAATAACCAACAACCAATTTCCATGACATTGTGTTTATTATAAATATATAAATGCTACATTGAAAACTTCATTGAAGATATCTTAGACGTTATTCTGTAAATAAAAGTTTAATTAGTGTCTACTTATAAAAATAAATAATAGTACTCACATTTTAAATCCATACGATTATCCTGTTCATATTCTTGGCCTCTTGCCATCTTTAGTTCATTTTCTAGAGTAATTAAATCATCATCGATAGTTCCGATTGAAACGTCCAAATTTTTTACTTCTTGCACATATTTCTTTACTTGATATCTTTTTTGTCGTCTTAAATTTTGCATTCTGAAAAATTAATATATATGTATTATTTAAATAAAAATATTAACAGTATACATTACTTTTCTTTTTGCCTTTGATATTTTGTTATATCTGCTTGAATTTCACTTGTTTTTCTAACTGTATAACGTACACCTTGTATTAAACGTTTATTTTCCTGTTCTACTTCTTCAAGTCGCAGCTGTAGCTGTCTAAATTTTTGATCTTGTGTTTGCTGTTGTTCACTACTCATTTGATTATTTTAACGCTTGTTGCATCATTTTCAAACCTTTATACCACTACCACCTCCACTACGTAAGAATGTACTAGAATAATCTAGGCGCATGTGACGTTGAGTGCACTTAAGTGCAAAATATAACGCTTAAGTGCAAAATATAACGCATAAGTGCAAAATATAACGTTAAAGTACAAAATATAACGCTTAAGTACAAAATATAACGCTTAAGTGTAAAATATAACGTTTGAGTACAAAATATAATGTTTGATGGAGTTTTATTTAGATGGTTTAATTTATACAAAGAAATCTGTATTATTGCAAATTAAAAACTATTTGAAGAGATGACACCAGTTATGTTAACAATGCATATTTGTTATCACGTGCATGGATTCTGTAAGAAATATTGTGGTAGGATTATTTAAGTTGTATAACCATTTAAGTTTTTCTTCTTTAAGTATTTTTCAACAGGAAAATACGTAATATTATCTAAAAAATCTCGTTCTTTATCGTATATTTCTTGTTCACTGATTTTACCAGATTTAAACAATAACAACATATCTCGGTAAAACTTGTAGCATTTTTTAAACTCAATCATTTTTTCTTTAATATTTAATACTTCACTGAGCGTCATTAAAATCGCACTACCAAGTGATAAAGCAGCAAGAGGTAGAAATACAAACGCAGATAAACTGCTTGCTGGGAAAATAACCTCACCAATATGAAAACAAATATTAATATTACTATTAAATTTATAACTCTTACGGTAAACGTATTTTCGTTTCTCTAAATATTCTTCCATTTATAAATGAGCAAAAAAGGATCAGGATTTGTGAATAATTTAATAAATAATTTACCATTTGAAGCACATGTACCTGGGTTTAATTATTGTGGGCCAGGTACAAAATTACAGAAACGATTAGCAAGAGGTGATAGAGGCGTTAATCCTTTAGATGAAGCTTGTAAGAATCACGATATCGCATATTCTCAGTATAAAGATGTAAAAAATAGAAATAAAGCAGATGAAATACTTGAATATAAAGCATGGGATAGAGTTAAAAGTAAAGATGCAACAGTTGGTGAAAAAGCTGCTGCATGGTCAGTTACAAATATTATGAAAGCGAAACGTAAAATGGGCATGGGTTTTTCTAGTAATAAATCAGCAAAAATGAGTAGCGTTCTTACACAGTGTCAACAGAATAAAATTAAAGCAGCAAAGAAGAATAAAACAGGTACAACAATACAGTTGTCAGCAACACAAGTAAATAAAATAAGTAATGAAAAATCAGGTGGTGGTGTACCAGAAACAATATCATTTTTAGCCTCAACATTAGCAAATGCTTTGAAGAGAACAGGTTCAACTTCTAAATCAGTAAAAGATAAAATAAATAAATTAGAAAAACACGGTGGTTCTATATCATTACCTCTACAATTAGTACTGAAACATTTATTGTCTAGTATTAAAACTGGGAGGAGCGTTTTATATTTACCAGCAGCTAAATTTGCAAAAGTTGGAGGTACATTAGTTAAAACAGCAGAAAAATATGGTGGTTTTTTACCATTTGCTATACCGCCGTTAGTAGCACTTATTGCAAAAGCTATAGCTACTGGAACTGTAGCAGCAGCAGCAGGTCATGTATATAGAAAAGCAACAGGCTCAGGTGTTAAGAAACCAAAATCAGGTAAAGGAATGTTTTCATTAGGTGATGAAAATTGGAACAAGTCAAAAAAAAAATAATTGCAAGTATTCCAAATCGTCCACTATCTAATTTTGAATTAATAGACTATGCTAAACAATTAAAAATTCCATATTTCAGAGGTGTGTTTATGGATGATACTTTACCTAATAAAATTCATAAAAACGAATCTGGAATTGTAAATTTAGACTCAAACTCAGGTTCTGGAACACATTGGATAGCATATAGAAAAATTAATAATAAAATCTATTATTTTGATTCGTTTGGTGACGTTAACCCAGAGAAAAAATTAATAAAATACTTTAACAATGCAGATATATATTATAATTACGATAGATATCAAAAATATGATCAAACAATTTGCGGTAAACTCTGTTTATTATTTTTAAACTCAAAATGAGCTATATACAACGGGTGGTAAAGCACCATCCTTTAAATAACGCTGTTTATATATTAGAACTAAGTCATTTTTTAAGTAATAAATGAGAACCGAAGTTATTATATTAAATAATTCAAAAAATCGGTACTCATCTATTTTACAAGTAGATTTTTATCCGCCATTAGATATAAGTGACGGTGAGTATGAAGTGTGTCTTTTAGGGTTAAAAACTAATTTCAAAATACCAAATGTATCGGAAATACTACAAAATAATACATTCACATACATTAAAGACAAGAAATCAACTACTTTTAAAATACCCGCTGGTACTTATGGAATTGTTCATTTAAAGGATATTTTCGAAGAAAATATTGGTAACGGTTTTGAATTAACACCAAATACTAACACTTTTAAATCTGAAATAAAATCTATATTTCAAATTGATTTCTCCACTGATACTTCTATAGGCTCATTGTTAGGTTTTAATAAACGAAAGCTTGAAGCAAACAAGAAACATATTTCAGATAATGAAGTTGATATATTTAAAATTAAATCAATTAGAGTTCATTGTTCATTAGCATTAGGTCAATATATAAACTCAAAACGTACAAATGTTATTTATGCTTTTAATATTAAAGTAAAACCCGGTTATGATATTGAAGAAGAACCGAAAAACTATCAGTATTATCAAATAATAGGCAAAAATTATATTGACACACTTATTATAGAAATTAGAGATGAATACGGCAACTTGATTGATTTCAGAGGTGAATATATTGAGGTAAAATTAAAAATAAGAAAAATTAGCAACTAGATGCTCGTGGACGGTAGCTGACACTATTTTTTTATCTAATAAATGAATAAAGGTATAGAGAATTATCGCTACCACTCTTATTTACCTCAACAGAGGGACTATATTAATTTTCCTCAACGAACTACTACTATTAACATAACATCTCAAAATTCTGTTTTTGATACAGCAAATAGTAAAATAATTATAAATGGTTTTATTGATGTAGTTGGAAATGAACCATTAACAGAAGATAATTTTAAGTCAATTATATTTTTACCACTACATATATATGGGCAAATGAAATATTATATGTGTAATGATTCTATTAATTATGCAGAACTTGTTGACAACCCCGGATATAGTGTTTTACTAAAAAATCTAGTACTATTAAATAAAACTAAACTACCTTACTGGTTTGGTGGTAAAATTTTAGATAAAAAAGGAAATTTTTCAGTAACAATTCCACTAAATAAAGTATTTAGTATTTTTGAAATTTATAATAAACCTATTATGCGTGTAAGTCAAACATTAGAACTTCTTAGAAATATTGACGACAGTAATTGTTTAATAGTACCAGCAGCATTAAAAGATAAAGTAAAAGTTAATATAACTGATGTATTTTGGGAAATGCCTATTATTAAACCATCTCCAAATGATGAAATAGAAATTAATAAAATCATAGAAACAAATAAAGCAAATAAAATACCCTTTAAAAATTGGTCATATAAAAACCCTGTTGTAATTACACCAGGTGTAAAATCTTATACGTGGGATATGGGTAATATGTCAAAACAACCGTTGTATGCTATATTCGCTTTTCAAATAGATAAAGATCGTAATATTGAAAAAGATAACACAAAGTTTGAATTCAAGAATTTGAAAAATGTAAAAGTAATGCTAGACGATAAAGAATATCCAGGCACGGATTTAGGTTTAGACTTTGAAAATAATAATTATGGTAAAGCATACACAGGGTATGAAGATTTTAAACCGAGCTATGAGAATTACAACAAAATGGACCCACGTTTGTATGAATACCTTCTTAGTTATGAAGAATTTGCGGTTAATCCAATTATCATTATAAATTTATCTTACCACGTAATGGTTACAAAAAATGTAGTTACAAATATTACATCTGAATTTACATTTCATAACGCTGTTCAAGCAAATACAAGAATATACGGTCTAATTGTAAGTAACGCTGAATACAGTTATAACCCTCTCACCAACTTAGTTACAAAGAATTATTAAATAGTAATAAATGGATATGAAACTAAAAAAAGATGGTAAAGGCTTGCAACAATGTATGTTGATTGAAAAACAAGCTAAATTATATAAATATTTTCCTAATCTTATAAGAGGTGCTATAATAGGTGGTTCAAAGTTGATATATTTAAAATTAAATCAATTAGAGTTCATTGTTCATTAGCATTAGGTCAATATATAAACTCAAAACGTACAAATGTTATTTATGCTTTTAATATTAAAGTAAAACCCGGTTATGATATTGAAGAAGAACCGAAAAACTATCAGTATTATCAAATAATAGGCAAAAATTATATTGACACACTTATTATAGAAATTAGAGATGAATACGGCAACTTGATTGATTTCAGAGGTGAATATATTGAGGTAAAATTAAAAATAAGAAAAATTAGCAACTAGATGCTCGTGGACGGTAGCTGACACTATTTTTTTATCTAATAAATGAATAAAGGTATAGAGAATTATCGCTACCACTCTTATTTACCTCAACAGAGGGACTATATTAATTTTCCTCAACGAACTACTACTATTAACATAACATCTCAAAATTCTGTTTTTGATACAGCAAATAGTAAAATAATTATAAATGGTTTTATTGATGTAGTTGGAAATGAACCATTAACAGAAGATAATTTTAAGTCAATTATATTTTTACCACTACATATATATGGGCAAATGAAATATTATATGTGTAATGATTCTATTAATTATGCAGAACTTGTTGACAACCCCGGATATAGTGTTTTACTAAAAAATCTAGTACTATTAAATAAAACTAAACTACCTTACTGGTTTGGTGGTAAAATTTTAGATAAAAAAGGAAATTTTTCAGTAACAATTCCACTAAATAAAGTATTTAGTATTTTTGAAATTTATAATAAACCTATTATGCGTGTAAGTCAAACATTAGAACTTCTTAGAAATATTGACGACAGTAATTGTTTAATAGTACCAGCAGCATTAAAAGATAAAGTAAAAGTTAATATAACTGATGTATTTTGGGAAATGCCTATTATTAAACCATCTCCAAATGATGAAATAGAAATTAATAAAATCATAGAAACAAATAAAGCAAATAAAATACCCTTTAAAAATTGGTCATATAAAAACCCTGTTGTAATTACACCAGGTGTAAAATCTTATACGTGGGATATGGGTAATATGTCAAAACAACCGTTGTATGCTATATTCGCTTTTCAAATAGATAAAGATCGTAATATTGAAAAAGATAACACAAAGTTTGAATTCAAGAATTTGAAAAATGTAAAAGTAATGCTAGACGATAAAGAATATCCAGGCACGGATTTAGGTTTAGACTTTGAAAATAATAATTATGGTAAAGCATACACAGGGTATGAAGATTTTAAACCGAGCTATGAGAATTACAACAAAATGGACCCACGTTTGTATGAATACCTTCTTAGTTATGAAGAATTTGCGGTTAATCCAATTATCATTATAAATTTATCTTACCACGTAATGGTTACAAAAAATGTAGTTACAAATATTACATCTGAATTTACATTTCATAACGCTGTTCAAGCAAATACAAGAATATACGGTCTAATTGTAAGTAACGCTGAATACAGTTATAACCCTCTCACCAACTTAGTTACAAAGAATTATTAAATAGTAATAAATGGATATGAAACTAAAAAAAGATGGTAAAGGCTTGCAACAATGTATGTTGATTGAAAAACAAGCTAAATTATATAAATATTTTCCTAATCTTATAAGAGGTGCTATAATAGGTGGTTCAAATAGCGGTAAAACAAATCTCGCTATATCAATATTAACAGATTCAGAAAACGGTTTACTTTATACTGACATACACGTTATTTCAACATCGTTATACCAACCAAAATATGTTTTTTTAAAAGATTTTATTAACGTAGTAAATTCTACTTTACCAAAGGAATATAAACATGGTTATCATGAATACCCAAATCCAGATGATATTTTATCTTTAGAAGATATAAAGCCATCTTCCGTTATTATTATTGATGATATTAATTACAGTAATAAGCAAATTGAAAATTACTATAGTTTTGGAAGACATAAAAATATTAGTTGTTTATACTTAGCTCAAACATATACGCGAATACCTAAACAAATGATTCGTGATAACTTAAATATAATTATGTTATTTAAGATTACAGACAACACAAACTTAAGACATGTTTATGATGATCATATGGGATCAGACATGACATATGATGATTTTAAAACTCTGTATAATATATGTTGGAAAAAAAAACATGATTATCTTACTATAAACAAAGAAGAAGAAAATGTTTATAGTGGCAAGTACAGACGCAATTTTAAAGAAATAGTAGAAATAGTAGAAATACAAATAACATGAAGACATGAACATGAACATGAACATAAACATGAAGACATGAACATGAACATGAACATAAACATGAACATGAACATAAAAACATGAACATAAACATAAACATGAACATAAACATAAACATGAACATGAACATGAACATGAACATGAACATGAACATGAACATGAATTTTATGTTATATAAATGGATGAAAAACTAGCTAAGAAACTTATAGAATCACGTGAAAAAGCAAAGGTTGCGTTTGACACGTACCATCACACAGAAGAAACTAAAGAGCAAAACTTAAAAAAACAATATAAACCAATTACTAATGAATTAGTGCCCATAAAAAGTTCTATAGATGACCAAGTTAAATATCAACAGGAATTAAAAAGGTCTGTAGATAAACAAATTGAGTATTATCAGGAGCAACTAAATGAATTAAAACAAATTAAACATAATTTCATGTTAAAGGCAAAACCAGAATCACAATTATCAATTGATGAAATTCAACCAGGAACAATAAGAGATAGAGTATTGGGTGAAAAAAAATTAGGTGATGTATACCTTTCAAAAACAGACAAGACAAACATAGATGAAACATTTGGAATCAATCGAAGTAATAGTCGTATTGGTAATAAAAATGTACTAATAACATACTACGATCCACATTCTATTAGCATCCATAAGTTTGGTAAAAATGAGAATTTAGTTGAATTCACAGTTCCGTCTACAAAAGGTATATGGAGTTTATTAACTGAAAAGGAACCTAAAGGCTATACAGAACATGATTTAGCTAACTACAAGAAAATTTTAATATATTCTAATTGCATAAAAAGAGCTGATCAACCATCAAAACCAAGATCAAGTAAAAGCACCAAATACAACAATATTATTAAACCTATATGGGAGGAATATAAAAAACAATCTCCAAGCAAAAAGAAACAAAGACATCAATTGTATGATGAAGCTAGAGCAAAGTCACCAGAATTTCCTCAATCAGAAGATTTATCTGATATTTCAGATACACCAACAACACCTACAACACCTGTATCGCAGTATCACTCATTGGAAGACATAACTTCAACACCAAAAAGAGGTGGTAAAATTAGTCGTAGACTAAAGTCTGCTTCAGCTGACGCTAAACCCCAATTCAAAAAATATAAAGAAAATGTGGAATATAAATACTGGAATGATAAAACAGAATTAGAAGAACGGTTACAATTTCTTGAAGCTGAAAAAGCTGCGGGTAACGATAATGTACGAAATGAAATTATAAATATTAAAGAAGAGTTAAATGAAGAAAAGAAGTTTATATACAGTGATTGGTTTTAGTCGCAGACCAACTGACGCTAATTATTTTATTGTAATAAATGGATGGATTTGGTAATGTTATTAATGATTACTCCGATTATTTTATATTCCAAAGAGGTGTAAAAGGCGAGCCTGGAATTGGTTTTAAATTAACAAATGACAACAACTTTGATATTGAAAACAAGAGATTATGCAACACACAAGATCCTGAAGAAGACACAGATGCCTGTACAAAAGGTTATGTGTCAAATATTATTAAATCATATGAAAATCTAATTCAAAAAGTAGATAACAAATATCATACAGAAACCAGTAAAATAAATGCAGATTTAATAACAAAATTTAATGAGAATAATTTAAAATTAAAAGCATTTTCCGATAATACAGAGAGATTTATAAATTTAAAGTATAATACACTTAATAAAAAATTAGAAAACACTAAAGATGATTTAAACAAAGCACAAAATGAATCAATTAATAGAAAAATAACAACACTTTTTTTGCATTTACATAAAGCAGTAAATGATTTATTTCAGGTATTTGCTAATAATACTAATAAAATAGTAAAAGATAACTATAGCGCAATTAATAACAAATCTGAATTAACCAAGGAAGATTTTCTTGATTTTGTTAAAACATATAACAATGTATTCCAAATATTTGCTAAAAGTGTAATCAACACAACAAATTTAAATCATGATACAATTAATAGACTATTAGAGTAGTCGCAGACCAATTTTTTAATTAATAAATGGCTGAATTAATATATTGTCTTAAATGTAAATCTCATACAAATTCAACTAATGTTACTAAAACAGTAACTAAAAATGGTCGACCAATGTTACAAGCAAAGTGTAGCAAGTGTGGTTCAAAGAAATCAAAGTTTGTTAAAAAAATTTAGAAGATATTAGAGAACAAATTGCAAGCGAATTACACAAACCATTAAGACGTAATTTTCCAACACGTAAAGTAATAACATATGGTATTGATGACTTATGGCAAGCTGATTTGGTTGAAATGATTCCGTATTCAAGAGTTAATAAAGGTTATAAATATTTATTAGTTGTAATTGATGTGTTTTCTAAATATTTGTGGGCTATACCTGTTGAGAATAAAACTGGTAAAAGTATAACTAGTGCATTTAAATCAATTTTAGTGAAACGAGTACCAAAAAATCTTCAAACTGATCAAGGGTTGGAGTTTTACAATACAGATTTTCAAACATTAATGAAAGAATATAATATAAACCATTATTCAACATATTCAGAAAAGAAAGCAAGTGTAGTTGAACGTGTTAATAGAACTTTAAAAGAAAAAATGTGGAAACAATTTACAATTAATGGAAATTACAAGTGGCTTGACATGTTACCTGAGCTAGTAAATACTTATAATCATACTAAACACAGTACAATAAAAATGACACCTATTGAAGGATCAAAGAAAAAGAATGAAGAAAAATTAAAACCTCTGTTTCAAGAAGAAATACCAAAATCTAAACCCAAGTATAAAATTGGAGATCAAGTTAGAGTATCTAAATATAAAACAGTTTTTGAGAAAGGCTATACGCCTAATTGGTCAAATGAGATATTCACAATTAGTAAAATATTGTACTCAAACCCTATAACTTATCATTTGAAAGATTATCGCGAACAAGAGTTAAAAGGCTGCTTTTATGAAGAAGAGTTAATTCAAGTTAAACACGATGTGTATTTAGTTGAAAAGGTAATTAAACGTAAAGCTAATAAAGTATTTGTAAAATGGTTAGGTTTTGATAATAGTCATAACTCTTGGGTTGATGCAAAGAATATTGTTTAGTCGCAGACCAACTGACGCTTAATTATTGCTCAGACACATGTCTGAACAAAACGTTATTACCACATAATGTTTGCTGCGCCGCGTGGCGTCGCAAAACATCATTACTAATATTGTCTCTAACATATAAGGGAGTCGTAAAACGCGACACCCTTTTTAGCCAACCAAATATAAGGCTCTTTATCACACAATATATGAAAAATTGAAGGGTGGAGCAATTCGTTCACCCCTTTAAATAACCTTCCGCATACTTACAATTTAGTATTCATAAATTATATTAACAAAAGTTGTTTGTAATAAATGGAATCAGTTGTAGACATTATAAACAACAACATCATCTTTAATAATAATAAAATCAATTATCTAACAGATAAAGATAACAATGTATGGTTCAAGGCAAAAGATGTTGCTGAAATATTGAAGTATAAAAATCCTAGAGAATCAATCCGTGAACATGTTCGTGAAAAACATCGTAAAACTTATGCTAGTATAGGGAGGAGCGATTTGCTCCCCCCTTTAAATACTCAACCACACACTGTTTACGTGTCAGAACCAGGTGTATATTCCTTAATTCTTAAATCAAATATGCCAATTGCTGAAAAGTTTCAGGATTGGGTTGTTGAAGAAGTCTTACCATCAATAAGAAAATATGGTGAATACAAGATAGAGTCCAAGTACAAGGCTATAGTAAACAATCTAAAAATTAAAGTAGAATCTTTAGCAGAAAAGGTTGAAGAAATACAGCGTGATGTAGTTTCTAAACCAAGCAATGCAAACAAACATCATCAGTTTATACTAATTGAGAAAAATCATATGTGGGAATATCCTTATTATGTTTTAAGAATTCAGAAACGGAAAGCTAATAATCGTATCAAGGTGTTAAAATCTGTTTATCCAGAACTAGAAGTTATACTTAGACTTGAGTATAATCCAAACAGTATTAATTTATATAATAAAATGAAAGAAACTATTAATATAACATATTATTGTAATCACTTTAACACAAGTCTTTATAAAAACGAGTTGTTGTATGAAATAATGAGAATTGTGGCACACCGCTAATTTTTCCTCCTATTAAATGGATGCAGTAACAGAAGTTTTCATTAGTAAATTATCAGAAGATTTCATTAAAGAGTTTCAAGATAAAGTTGATTGGTCCATTACATCATATAAGCAAACATTATCAGAAGATTTCATAAGAGAGTTTCAAGATAAAGTTGATTGGAAAGGTATATCATCTGAGCAAACATTATCAGAAGATTTCATAAGAGAGTTCCAAGATAAAGTTCATTGGGGTGAAATATTATGGCCTCAAACATTATCAGAAGATTTCATTAGAGAGTTTCAAGATAAAGTTAATTGGCGTAAAATATTATGGAAACAAACATTATCAGAAAATTTCATAAGAGAGTTTAAAGATAAAGTTGATTGGGAAGAAATATCACTGTGTCAAGAATTATCAGAACCTTTTATTAGAGAGTTCCAAGATAAAGTTGATTGGTCTAATATATCATCTGAGCAAACATTATCAGAAGATTTCATAAGAGAGTTTAAAGATAAAGTTGATTGGGAAGAAATATCACTGTGTCAAGAATTATCAGAACCTTTCATAAGAGAGTTTCAAGATAAAGTTAATTGGGAAGGTATATCATGGTATCAAAAATTATCAGAAGATTTCATAAGAGAGTTTCAAGATAAAGTTGATTGGTCTAATATATCATATGAGCAAACATTATCAGAAGATTTCATAAGAGAGTTTCAAGATAAAGTTGATTGGAAAAAATTATCAGAAGATTTCATAAGAGAGTTTCAAAAATGAACTATTGTTTGAGATCATGAAAATTGTAAATGAATAATTTCTATCTAATAAATAATGATGAGTCAGTACTTGCAACTTCGATTGATTGATAGTTTTCTAACAGGTCTTTCACATATTTACTTTGTTGAGTTTGTGAATGATTATGGTTTTCCAATGGAAATTGATTCTAATAAAATTAATTGGAATGAAATATCAAGTAGATATGATTTTGATGAAGACCATATTGTAAAATATGAAGAGTATGTGAATTTCAATATATTATCAAAGCGAAAAGATTTGAGTGAAGATATCTGTATGAGGTATTTACATAAGGTTGATTGGCCAGAAATATCATCTCATGAAAATTTAAGTGAGGACTTTTTAGAAGAAATGCATGAATATATAGACTTTAATATTGTTGCTAAAAGAAAGAATTTAAGTGAATACTTTATGACTAAATTTGCTGAAAAATTACCATGGCTTGTGATTTCAACTAGAAAGAATTTAAGTTTAGATTTTATTAGAGCACATCAAGATAAATTAGACTTTGTTGAAATATCATATCAACAAAACTTGGATGAAGAGTTTATTAGAGAGTTTCAAGACAAATTAGATTGGACTGTGTTATCATATTATTGGAAACGATACACTCAACAATTTTTAGAAGATTATCATGATAAAATTCATTGGGATGTTATTTTTAAAACTGTTAAATAAATAGTCGCAAATAAGCTAACGCTAATTTTTTCTCTTATAAATGGCAAATAAAGAACAACTCACAGAATACGCTCTTATCTTAAATAAAATAATTAATGCTATAGCTAGTAACTTTAGTAACGATGATTTCAATTATTTTAAAAGTCAACTTACTAATTATAATATTCTACTAGATATACAAAATGAAAATAAGGATTTAACGGTTAACAAGCAGGTTGCTGTTAACGAATCTAAGTCCTTAGAAGAAAATTTAATAAAATGTCTTAAAGAATATATTGAAACAATTGTAAAAAATATATTTGAGTCATATGAAGAATGTAGCACAGACATGTCTGATGAGGAGTTAGTTGAGGAAACAGTAGTTGAAACATCTGTAGTTGATGAATCAGTAATTGAGTTTCCGCTTACAGTAGTTGAAGAATCAGTTACTGAGGAACCCGTTTCTGAGGAATCAGTAGTTGAAGAATCAGTTGATGAGGAATCAGTAGTTAAAGAATCAGTAACTGAAGACCCAGTTGTTGAGGAATTAGTTGATGAGGAATCAGTAGTTGAGGAATCAGTAACTGAAGACCCAGTTGTTGAGGAATCAGTAGTTGAGGAATCAGTAACTGAAGACCCAGTTGTTGAGAAACCAAATGATGCTGAACACATTAACATAATAGAAATAGGTTCACAAATATTAAAAGATACTCAAGATATTTTAAAAAGCGTAATGTAAGGTTCAATAATAATAATAAAATATATTATATGTTTACTTGGGCTTATGCTTATAGAGCAAGTCGTAAAGGTATTTGGCATCTATATGCAGTAGATCGTGAAAGATTTCAACAAAGAATTAATAAATATTCAAATATCATTACACCAGTCTTAAAAAAATTATTACCAATAAATGATTTTTCTAGTGTTCCAGATGCACGAATTATAGATATTGATGATGAGGTTTATGAAAAATGTAGACAGTGTTTAGAATATTCTTTTAATGCTGCTGATGATGTACCAAATTGCAGAAATTGTGGTTTTCATGTGATTAATCGGTGTAATAAAAAATTATTTATTAAACATGTTGATAAAATGAAATATGTTGAGAAATTAGTTCATAATTATCGAATAGAAATAAAACCCAATTTTTATACATCTCTTGATGGTGTAACTAAAAATGATATAATTCAAAAATATCAATATTTACTTAACTTTTTGTATACAAGTGGTTATAAAAATAATGTACCACACAAGTATTTTTTAAATAAATTCTTGAACAAACCACAGAAAATTCACTATGAAAATGATAAGTTGTGGGATGAATTTTTGTCTAAATATATGTTTTCTTATGAAAAATATTAACAAAATTTTTCTCTTATAAATGACTACTGAAAATAATGTCAATAGTTACATGCAAGAATATCGCAAGAAAAATAAAGACAAAATAAATAAATATATGCGTAAATATTATAATGAAAACACAGAAGTGTGTACTTGTGGTGAAACAGTAAAAAAACAACATTTAAAACTTCATAAAGAAAGTAATAAACACTATGGTAAATTGTACTTAAAAGAAAAGGAGTCCACACATAAAGATACGCTTAATTTTGTGTGAATGGAGTTAAAATTTTCTTAATTTTATCCTCATCGTCATTGTTTCTAATAGACTGTGAAATTACAAACTTACCTGTGACATCTCTTTCTCTTATTAAATTACTTTTCTTTTTATTATACTTTATATTATTTTCTCTTAAATATTTAGATACTGTGTTATAGTGTATTCCATAAAGTTTACTAAATGATCTAATTGAATTATTAATAAAATCTAAGATTGAAAAAGTATTAACAAATTTATTTTGTAATAAATGGAGATGAATGAAGCTGGTCCATCTCAAACAAACTCATCAACAAATTTTATACAATATGTTAAATGTGATATCTGTAATGCTGATTATAATCCAACTGATAATCATGATTGCTTAAGTAAAAGAACTGTTAAAGATTTACGTGTTATATGTAAAAGTAAAAATATAAAGGGATATTCAAAGTTAAAAAAAGCTGAACTAGTGCATAAAATTAAAACTGATAATCATGATTGTTTAAGTAAAAGAACTGTTAAAGATTTACGTGTTATATGTAAAAGTAAAAATATAAAGGGATATTCAAAGTTAAAAAAAGCTGAACTAGTGTGTAAAATTAAAGCACATGCACCTACACCTGCACCTAGATATAATATAATTAAAAAACCAGTACCAGCACCTAGAAATCATATAAAACCTGTACCAGCTCCCAGAAATATACTACACGACATTTACCCATTTTATGACAGTTTATTTAGTATTCCAGGAATTTCTTTATCTCGAATCAAGAAAGAAAAGTGTAATATTTGTAATAACTACCACCATGAAAATGAATGTATTAACGACAGATTAATAATTGAAGATATACGTAACAAATATATTAAAAAATACAAAACTCATCAAGTAACTTTAAAAATAAAATTAAAAGATCTAAACAATATTGAAAGTGATGTAGATAAAATAATAAACTATGTTAAGCAGCAAACAAATTATAAAAATGGAGATAAATTTAAACTTACATTAGAATGTCCCAATTTGAGTAACCCTATATCTGTAAATATTAATGAAGATAGTAATGCTCAAAATATTATAAATTACTTTCACAACGCCTTGGGTTATGATGAAGAATTTGATTTAGATAATACTGTTTTTCATGCACAAGTTATTAATATGCCGCGGGGTGGAAAAGGTACAAAAATATTAAATTTAACAGAAAATATAAAAACTAAACACTCTATAACACGTATAAACAACAGTGATAATTTATGTGCACCAAGAGCTATTGTGGTAGCACTAACATATGAAAATAATCTCAACATATTTAAGCAACTTAATTTGTATGATAAAGATGTAACAAACAATGATATAACATATATTAGAAAAGGTAGAAAATTACAAACAATTATAACAAATAATTTGTGTAGTTTGCTACAAACATATAACGAAGAGGGTTTCACTCTCGAAGATATAAAAAATATGGAAACCTTACTAAATATTCAAATTAAGATTATATGTGCCGAAAATTTTAATTCTATAATATATGAAGGAGCAAATAAAGATATTACAGTATATCTGTATAAAAATGGTAACCACTTCGATGTAATTAATAGTATGACTGGTTTCTACGGCTCTAGTTATTACTGCAGACACTGTAATAAAGCATATCAAAATAATAATAATCATAAGTGTAAAATTAAAAAATCTGAAATTTGCCATGACTGTTTTGAATCTAAACATGAAAACGAAGATGTTGAAAATGTTTACTGTAATGAGTGTAATGTATGGTTTTCTTATGAAAACTGTTTTAATAATCATTTAAAAAACAACGTATGTCAAACAAGAAAAAGATGTAAAACTTGTGAAAAAATATATAAAACTGATAGAAAACATAATTGTGGTTGGGAGTTTTGTAAAAATTGTCAAAAACCTGTACTAGCCAAAGAACATAAATGTTATATACAGCCAAAAACACAAAAAGGTGGTATATGTGAATGTTTAAACTGTAAAAAATGTAAAAATGGTCAAAAAGGTGGTATATGTGAATGTTTACACTGTAAAAACTGTAAAAATGGTAAATGCATAGTTTGTATAATTTTACGCTGTAAAAAATGTAAAAAAGGTAAATGCTTAGGTTGTATAATTTGGAAACATTGTACATATACTGAAAAATATATTTTCTTTGATTATGAAACTCAGCAAGATACAGGTGTGCATGTACCTAATTTAATTGTTGCTCAATATTTCAATGGTACTGAATTCATATTTTATAATAACGATGAATTTTGTGAGTGGTTAATTAATAAACAACATAAAGGATATACTTGTATAGCACATAATGCTAAAGCATATGATTCTCATTTTATATTAAAATATTGTATAGAAAATACTTTAAAACCATATACAATATATAACGGCTCAAAACTCATGCTACTTGAAATTACACAAATAAAACTAAAAATAATAGACAGTATGAATTTTGTAGCTGGCCCACTTTGTAATTTTCCAAAAACTTTTGGTTTAACAGAACTCAAAAAAGGTTATTATCCACATTTGTTTAACACTCCTGAAAACGAAAACTATATAGGCGAAATACCAAATAAGAAATTTTATAATTACAATTCTATGAAGCCAAAGCAAAGACAAGAATTTTTAAAATGGTATGAATCACATGGTCCTAATTACATATTTGATAATAAAAAAGAACTTGTTGAATACTGTCAATCAGATGTCAATATTTTAAGAGAAGGTTGTATAGAGTTGCGAAAACAATTTCTTGAAATTGCAAACATTGATCCGTTTCAATATCTAACTATAGCTAGTGTATGCATGGCGATATATAGATCAAAGTATTTACAAAAAAATACAATAGGTGTAATAGATAAAGAGCAGAAAGACTGTTATAGTCAAAAATCTATAAGTTGGTTAGAAAGTTTTGAAAATAAAAACATAAAACACGCTTTAAACGGTGGTGAAGAAATTATATGTGGAGCTAAAGTAGATGGTTATGATGAAATAAAAAATACCGTTTATCAATTCCATGGTTGTTTTTGGCATGGTTGTAAAACATGCTATTCACCTAATAACATTAATAATGTTACAAGAACACATTTCAGGTATTTGTATAATAAAACTGTAATGAGAACTCAATTACTTCGAAGATACGGTTATACTGTTATAGAAATGTGGGAGTGTAAGTGGGAAAAAGATTATAAGAAATGTGTAAAACCAAATATTATTACATCGTTAGATCCTAGAGACTCATTTTTTGGTGGTAGAACAAATGCTACAAAATTAAAATATAAAGTTAAACCAGGTGAAAAAATTAGATACAATGATGTTTGCAGCTTGTATCCCACAGTTCAATATTATGATAATTTTCCAGTTGGCCATCCTACTATAATTGAAAAACCTCGTAAATATAATAGTAACTGGTTTGGCTTTATCAAGTGTAAAATATTACCACCAAAGCAATTATATCATCCTATACTTCCTATAAAAGCAAAAATAAATAAAGATGAAAAATTAGTATTCCCATTATGTTATAAATGTGTTTTAAGTTATAATAATAACTGTACGCATAGTAATGAAGAACGTTGTTTAACAGGCACGTGGACAACAATTGAAATTGACAAAGCGCTAGAAAAAGGCTATCAAATAAAAGAAATTTATGATGTATGGCATTATGAAAAAAAATCTAATAACTTATTTAAAGGTTATATTAAGGACTTTATGAAAATAAAATTAGAATCATCGAAGTGGACAGATGATTTTAAAACAAAGGAAGAATATATTTTAGAAGTAAAAAACAAATTAAGTATAGACTTGGATCCTGATTCTATTAATGAAAACCCCGGTAAAAGAGCTGTAGCTAAAATATGTTTAAATTCGCTCTGGGGTAAATTTGGTCAAAGATTAAATATGTCCAAAACAGAATATGTAACTGAACCAGCACGTTTTTACGAGATACTCTTAGATGACAGACTAACTAATATTGATTGTGTATTTGTTAATGATAATATTGTACATGTCACATATAAATTTAAAGACTACTATATTGAAAATAATACTGCTACCAATATAGCAATAGCTTCATACACAACAGCTAATGCGAGATTACGTTTATATAACATGTTAGACAAATTAGGAGACAAAATTTTATATTTTGACACGGATAGTATTTTTTATATTGACAATGGTTCAAATACTGTTGAAACAGGTTGCATGTTGGGTGAGTGGACAGATGAACTTGGTTCTAAAACATATATTGAGGAATTTCTTTCAACCGGTCCAAAAAGTTATTCATATAAAGTTAATAATTGTGTATGCAGTGATGAAAAATTACAATGCAAATGTGTTTGTAAAATTAAAGGCTTTACATTAAACTATCAAAATTCTCAAAAACTTAACCATGAAACTCTGAGACAGATTATTAACAAAGATATAGAGAATGTTGAAATTAAATATAATAATATTACTAGAAATAAGCAAACCAAAAACTTGGTAAATAAAGATGAAACTAAAACATTTAAACTTACATATGACAAGCGCGTAATTGTTAATGTAGACAATGATTATATAAACACAGTGCCATACGGTTATTAGCAACCAGGACAGACAGACCGCAAAACAACCAGAACAGATAGACCGCGAGGACAGTTTCTAGCGACGAATTCGGATTTGCGCGTTCAGGTGTGCGGCGTTCAGGCCCGTTCAGGATCGTTCAGGATTAAAAGTGTCCTCAACGTACCCATATACTACTTATGCTCTTCAAATTTGTTTAGTAACTATTCGAAATTATTAGAAAATAAAGCTTTAAAGTAAAATTTTGAAAAACGGAGCAATTCAAAATTATCCTTATAACGTAACGTTATTTTAAAGGACTGGATATCCAAAAATATTATTTGCGGGCTCAAAACAGTTCGCAAAGTAACGAGCATATACTAAAAATTTAATAATAGTATAAGGATCATATTTATTTAGGTTTATTTACTTTGTCTTGAAGCAATTGTCCAAAGAAGCAGTAAACAAAAAGTTGCAGCAACATACTGACAAAATAAGAGACAAACGTTATTTGTTTTTCATTTTCAATATTATTCTACAAAAGAATAAAATCAGTACAAATTAAAAACATTCTTTATTTCATTACCTGAGTTGTCAAAAATGAAAGCATGCAAAGGGACAGCATACTAAAGAAAAACTGGTACAAGAGACAAGCACTGTACATTTCTTGCAGCAAATCACACAACCTAAAATAAAAATCATACAAGTTTTTATTTTGTTAAGAGGAATTTGAAATACAGGATTTCCTAAAAGTCTCGGGACGAAGCTATAAGTTTTGAACGAGTGAAGAAATAAAAAATGAAAATTTGGGGATCACTAAATAGTCATAAAAACTACATTCTTAGATAGTTTAGAAATTTCATGCAACGTGTAGTTTTTTTAGGAGACATTTTTAAATAACAACCCCTGCCGAGTTTCACCATATTTTAAAGGTAATGAAAAAAGAAACATACTTATAAACCAAAACCCGATATCCTAATTCTTTCAAGAATTTAATTTAAATTAATTTTATTGTTCAAATTGTCGACCTTCTTCGGTCTCGCAATTGCCCAAACGCTTTAGTGATTCCCAAATTTTCAACTTGATAAAATACTTAATTTAACGTTAAAAATAGTTTTTTCGGTAATTAATTAGCAATCAAATAGTTAAAAATTTGAGACTAGTCCGACATGTTTGTGCCATAATCATCAAATTATCGTTAAAAATGGGGTTAAAAAATTGTTTTTGAGGTAAAAAGAATAAACTAATCAGACCAAAATTAGAATCAATTTCATCTCCCCAGTGAGAACACGTTTTTAGTTTCTTCCTTTGAAATAAATGTTTGAACCTACCTCAAAATGAGTTTATGGTACTCAACAGATTTTCCAAAAAGTGGCGTAGCGTTCCAGTTTTCAGTGGCTTCTTTTGTGGCCGTTTCAAAACTGTATTTCAGTATTTCAACTCGAGAACAAATAAACATTACTACAACTGCAAAGAAACCGTCGGTCGCAATGAATACCCAGATTAACAAATTTGACGACGCAAATTCAAACACATAAACAATCATGTAGTTACCCCAATCTGAGGTATCAAAAGGCACCTTGCTTGGAAACGGGTACACCTTAACACCGTATATGTAGTATTTTAACCAAGGAGTACTCATATAAAATACATAAGTAGTAAAGTAAAGAAGAAATAAAGATTTGGTTAATAAGTGCGCACGTTTCTTCCAAAACTCAGTTGATTTTGTAACTGTTTCGTTGTCTTTTTTTACTGGCACATTCACAAATAGATCTTGTATTACGGCTATTATCTCTCTAGTAAAATTTCTGTCTCCGATAAATGTTAGAGTTTTCAATACGGAAATCAAACCTGTGTTGAATGTCACTATTCCTTCTATGGCTACAATAACGTCGTTGAATTTTTCTACGACCATCCAAAGTTCTGTCGAAATTAATGTTAGCATCAGTACTGCGCTTGTGTATCCGACGAACTGTTTATAAAATTCTTTAAAACGATCATTTGGCAGTGGCCAAAATCCTATCGGGTACATTGAAATTAAATTTATCCGGAAAAAATCTTCCATTTTGACGTCTGTATCAACGGAAGGTTCAAACTAATATACAAGTAAACTGTTTGAACATATTTGACAAACTTTTTGAACAAAGGAAACTTTAAACTTTAATTATAGTTTAGTATGTCTTTGTTTTCTATACTGTGTCACATAATAGAATATATCATTACGTATGAGAAGATCAGTATGTTTTTGACAATGTATTGTTCATTGATATTATAATTGGTAATCAGCATACTAGTGTATAAAGTAAATAGGAAAATTGCTTAAAATAAAGAAAAAAATAGGAGACTTCTGAAAATTTGTAGAGTTATAAAAAATATGTAACATTCAAGATTACAATGAGTCCCGACTAATAATATTTTTTTAGAACTCGGTAACTTTAAATTTTACGGTAAATATTGTTATTATAATATTGTAGCTTATAAATTTCCTACAAAAAGATGCTATCACTTTTTTACATAGAACTAATAGTTTACGAGAAAAACGAGAAAATATATTTTCGCTAATTAAATCATGCCTTAACTTTGTTTCCTGGCACAAAACGACTATAACTTGCGAACGGATAGATAAAACGATTTCCGGTTTGAAGCATTCGACTCTACAGACATTTTTCTATGAAATATATTATTTTTTATTTTTCAGGAGGAATGTTACATATTTTTTATAACTGCAAATTTTCAGAAGTATCCTACTTTTTTTGTTTATTTGACGAATTTTGTAGCATTTTGCCTGGACTAAATTGAAAGGTACTTATAGTTGTAAGTGAAGGGTATATTATAGAAATTTTTTTTTGTGCTGTTCGAATAATTGAAATTAAAAGTATTTCGCAGATAAGGGTACTTGCATGGTACTGAAAATGAAATATCTATCACTCTTGTACCTAATGTTAGGTGGAAAACGTAGGAAATAATATAAATTTTATTTAAATTATTTTGTACCTATAGAAGAAATGGCAGCATTCTACGACACAAATTAAATATTCAATTTCATTAATTATTTTTGGGCTTGTTAATACACATTTTGTGAAAAATACGGGTACCAAGTTTGTATCTCTTTAAAAATCTCGAGTATGTAAATAGCATATTTAAATTTAAATTGAATCTGCGTAGATTGTGCAAAGGGTTATTTCTTATTTTTATTTTTAATAGTCTAATAATTATTATTTTGTGCGTATTATTCATTTTACAAAACATAATATTTTGTATGGTTTTAAATTAAATTTTTTAAATATATTAGTGTAAATTGTCTATATTTATTTCGCAAATATTAAAAAATAACAATAATTTGTTAGTGCTTCATGTTGCCATTTATTGTTTTGAATAAATTATCTACCTTGCAAATAAGAATATATTGTAGTATGTGTACTGTCAAAGTAGTTAACATCCGTGCATAAAGAAATTAATATTTATTCTTCTTCATTCATGCTTTGAAGCAAAGTGAAGTACGACATTGAAGATTTGACAATCTGAAAATAAATATTTTAAAAGTGCATTATTGAATTTAAGAAAATACTGACTGCAAAATAAGATTCTAGGTTGACAGGCATGATCTTATAAGCCATAAGAGTCACAGGCTTACTGCATCGAGCCACTACGAAATTGACATCCTTTTGGTAAGGGACCGGGGAGTTAAACCACTCACTGTGAAAAATGTCGTCACAAAGCGACTCAAACTAAAACAAAATCATTTTCCTTAAAAGATATTAATTATTAAAAATACAAATAGACAGTGTAGGTTATATTATACAGAGTGTATCATAACTTCGACTACTTACATACGTTAAAGGTATATGTTGTTTGATATTCTGATTACGAATCAAAAATAATTTTTTTTAAATTTGAAAAATTAAGGGTAGTTTACCTGTAGAATTTTTTGTAGTACTGCACTGGATTAGTTTTCATATTAAACACAAACAAGAGAAATAGATAATCAAATATCTTAAATTACATAATACTAGTAATAAAATAAACATACAAAATTTAATTATTTTTCATGAAACAATCATTACTTCACCCAGTGGCAGTGGCAATGAAAATTTTTTGACTGGGAAACATGAAAATTAATTTTGCGATAAAAAAAAAATTCTTTTTGATTCGTAATCAGTATATCCTTAATTTATGTACCTGAAGTTATGAAACATCCTATACTAGTGAAACATAATAGCTATTTATGTACCAGGTACGCAAAATAGAGTCTATTTACGGACGAGGCACAAGCCGAGTCTTTAAATTAGGTGAGTCCTGTAAAACTTAGTTTGTGTACGTGTTACCTACAAATTTTTTAGTATATGCTCTTCAAATTTGTTTAGTAACTATTCGAAATTATTATAAAATACAGCTTTAAAATAAAATTTTGAAAAACGAAGCAATGAAAATAATCCTTATAACGTAAGGTTATTTACGTTATTATATTGTCTAGGTTGCGATATTTTAAAAGACTGGATTCCCAAAAATATTATTTATTATTAGTTCGCAAAGTAACGAGCATGTACTAAAAATTTAATAATAGTATTAGGATCAAATTTATTTAGGTTTATTTACTTTGTCTTGAAGCAATTGTCCAAAGAAGCAGTAAGCAAAAAGTTGCATCAACATACTGACGAGGAATGAGAAAAACGTTATTTGTTTATCATTTTCAATATTATTCTACAAAAGAATAAAATCAGTACAAATTAAAAACATTCTTTATTTCATTACCTGAGTTGACAAAAATGAAAGCATGCAAAGGGTCAGCATACTAAAGAAAAACTGGTACAAGAGACAAGCACTGTACATTTCTTGCAGCAAATCACACAACCTAAAATAAAAATCATACAAGTTTTTATTTTGTTAAGAGGAATTTGAAATACAGGATTTCCTAAAAGCCTCGGGACGAAGCTATAAGTTTTGAACGAGTAAAGAAATAAAAAATGAAAATTTGGGGATCACTAAATAGTCATAAAAACTACATTCTTAGATAGTTTAGAAATTTCATGCAACGTGTAGTTTTTTTAGGAGACATTTTTAAATAACAACCCCTGCCGAGTTTCACCATATTTTAAAGGTAATGAAAAAAGAAACATACTTATAAACCAAAACCCGATATCCTAATTCTTTCAAGAATTTAATTTAAATTAATTTTATTGTTCAAATTGTCGACCTTCTTCGGCCTTGCAATGGCCCAAACGCTATAGTGATCCCCAAATTTTCAACTTGATAAAATACTTAATTTATCGTTAAAAATAGTTTTTTCGGTAATTAATTAGCAGTCAAATAGTTAAAAATTTGAGACTAGTCCGACATGTTTGTGCCATAATCATCAAATTATCGTTAAGAATGGGGTTAAAAAATTGTTTTTGAGGTAAAAAGAACAAACTAATCAGACCAAAATTAGAATCAATTTCATCTCCCCAGTGAGAACACGTTTTTAGTTTCTTCCTTTGAAAAAATGTTTGAACCTACCTCAAAATGAGTTTATGGTACTCAACAGATTTTCCAAAAAGTGGCGTAGCGTTCCAGTTTTCAGTGGCTTCTTTTGTGGCCGTTTCAAAACTGTATTTCAGTATTTCAACTCGAGAACAAATAAACATTACTACAACTGCAAAGAAACTGTCGGTCGCAATGAATACCCAGATAACCAAATTAGACGACGCAAATTCAAACACATAAACAATCATGTAGTTACCCCAATCTGAGGTATCAAATGGCACCTTGCTTTGAAACGGGTACACCTTAACACCGTATATGAAGTATTTTAACCAAGGAGTACTCATATAAAATGCATAAGTAGTAAAGTAAAGAACAAATAAAGATTTGGTTACTAAGTGCGCACGTTTCTTCCAAAACTCAGTTGATTTTGTTACTGTTTCGTCATCTTTTTTTACTGGCACATTCACAAATAGATCTTGTATTACGGCTATTATCTCTCTAGTAAAATTTCTGTCTCTTATAAACGTTAGAGTTTTCAATACGGAAATCAAACCTGTGTTGAATGTCACTATTCCTTCTATAGCCACAATAATGTCGTTGAATTTTACTACGACCTCCCAAAGTTCTGTCGAAATTAATGTTAGCATCATTACTGCGCTTGTGTATCCGACGAACTGTTTAAAAAATTCTTTAAAACGATCATTAGGCAGTGGCCAAAAACCTATCGGGTACATTGAAATTAAATTTATCCGGAAAAAATCTTCCATTTTGACGTCTGTATCAACGGAAGGTTCAAACTAATATACAAGTAAACTGTTTGAACATATTTGACAAACTTTTTGAACAAAGGAAACTTTAAACTTTATTTATAGTTTAGTATGTCTTTGTTTTCTATACTGTGTCACATAATAGAATATATCATTACGTATGAGAAGATCAGTATGTTTTTGACAATGTATTGTTCATTGATATTATAATAATTGGCAATCAGCATACTAGTGTATAAAGTAAATGAAAAGTACTTATAATTGTTGTATACAGAGAAATTTTTTGTGCAGTTCGAATAATTGAAATTAAAAGTATTTCGCATATAAGGGTACTTGCATGGTACTGAAAATGAAATTTATATCACTTTATCTAATGTTAGGTGAAAAACGTAGGAAATATTACTTAATATAAAGTTTATTTAAAAAAATGTATATGACATTATTTTGTATAGAAGAAATGGCAGCATTCTACGTCACAAATTAAATATTCAATTTTCATTAATTATTTTTGGGCTTGTTAATACGAGTAAAATTTTTGTGAAAATGAAAAATATGGGTCCCAAGTTTGTATCTCTTTAGAAATATCGAGTATGTAAGTAGTATATTTAAATTTCAATTGAATCTATGCGTAGATTCTGCAAAGGGTTATTTCTTATTTTTATTTTTAATAGTTTAATAATTATTATTTTGTGCTTTTTCTTGCATGTATGTTGTGAACATTTATTGACTAATCGATTACAATTCAAAATTCATAATTCTAATCCAATTTCGGTTTTTGTTCTAAATTTTTAATGTGAAGGGTATCGACTCCACGTGTTAATGCATAGAAACGCTCGCTAAAAAATAAAAATACGTAAAAACAGTCTAGCAATTTCTAAAATGCTCACGAACTTTTATAGATAAAGCTAAATGTCATAAATTTATTTACAGACGAAGAATGCAACTAGGTTTATACCGAGTTACATTTTCTAGTAAACCTCTTAATAATAAGATAAAGCATGTAAGAATTGCTTAAAGCACACTTATTTATTAATTTTTTATATGGATTCCAAAGATTTTTTTAGGATTCTACCTGGGCATAAACCTAGATTAATTCACAAACATTTAGTACCTGTTTTTCTTCAAATTTTTAATATGCAATGAGTAAAGCAGAAACTGCTACACCTCTAAACACGTAATATTTTGTTACTTAGACGGGACCCTTAAGTTGTAGATGTTTTGGGAAATGGCGCGGTTTTATCTATGTAATTCAATCTGCATTACAATATAAAAGGTCAACAAAATGAATGAATTTACAAATCTGTTCGTGTTCAGGCCAGACGACTTTCGATCAAGACCATTTAAATTCATTCCACTTTCCAGAAAGTAGTGTTCTCGCTGCTATAGCCGCGGCTATAGCCTATAGCATGTGCTGGTGTAACCAAGTCGCATAGTACCAAGCACCCAGCTGTGCTTGTGACCGATACAAACTCAAACTGGTTTTAGGTGGCTTAGGAATCTAATCATTTTATTGTCCGATTCATCGGGAAATTGATCGCTCTACGTGGTAAATGAACACTTAAGATGACAAACCACTGTACATTTTTGTCATAGAAGAAGCTACGGTTAATCTTTTATAATATTTTACGTAAACGTGTACAAATTGAATATTTTCTAACACTATAATAAATTTTAGCTCATTGCATGAATTTTATACATTAGATAGATAGGCAAAACAGTAGTACAAAAGGTGGATTTATTTCTATGCCCACGAAATTATGTTTTCACAAGATCAAAATGAATCCAAATTTATCAAAAATTCTATTTAATATTACATGGGCTAGAATATTACGTATGGCTAGGATGCGGTAAAGTACGAGTTTCGGGCTGGTTTCAAGTAGCTGCAGTAGTGGGGAAGGGAGTGGAATAGAATAAAAAGTAAAGTATACGGGCCGCTTAAGTTTTATTTTCCATATTTGTACTGAACTGTCATGTCGTGTGCTTAGCAAATAATAGAAGTACCACTTAGTAGAATCTTCTATGAGTAAGAAAAGAAGAATTCAAAACCATCATCATTTATTTCAACCTTTAGTGTTGAAGATGGCAATAATGCTTTGTATTGTCCAGCTCATATTTTTCCAAAGGCATATTTCTTGACTTGTAGCAGAGTCCAGCAACTTAACTGACCACTTTCACATTCCTCCGTGTTTTAGTGAGTACAGAGTTTCAGTTCACCTGTTATTTTGTATCCAATCCAATCTTGATCGAGTTGCCTTCGACATAGACAATTTATTGTTCGTAATGATGAGCCTCCCAAAGCCAACTATTTATCTAATGTGTTACATCTATCACACGGTGTGTTATGTTATGTTTTGATGTGATTGAGTCTTCGTTTTGTTTATGTTTGAGAAAGTTTTTTTTGTGGATTTCTTTTGCTTCTGATGAGAAGTGACCACTTTTTGAAGATGGAAAAAATCAAACGTTTGAAATTCGACATTTTATTAAATTTTATAGCTTAATCCTATCATCAACTGTTATTACCTTTTAATATGTAACATTTATTGATAATTATAAACAACATAATACATTAGATATTTATAATTCATTAACTCTCGTGTACCACTCGAGCTAATTAAGACGCTGTTGGAAAACACTCAAAAATTTTCCGGAAAGAAATAATGCACATGTGATATTATAAGTGTCAAATCTTTTGTGACAACTTCTTACTATGAAATAGGTACATATAACGCCAAAAAATACAGTTACGTCAAAAACCTTACTTTGGACTGGAACCAGTTAAAGCTGTATATAAAGAGGAAAAACAGTGCTCTACGGTTTGTAAAATATTGAATCTAACTCAACGTAAGAACATTGAAATTTTTTATATGTTTAATATTCATTCTACAGTGCGACGCATCGATTTTACCAAATTTTGCCATAGTATTGTTTAAAAAAATGCCGAATAAAGAGAAAAATACTACTTTCACATTTTTAATTTAGAACATTTTAAATACAAAATGTATAAAAATTCATGCGTCGCACTGTAGGTAACATGGTACACAATATATAAATAATGCGTTTGATTATTTATTTTATCTTATAAATACAATATAATACAAATACGATGCCACTTTTAGAGCTCGTTCGCTATTGCTGCCTTTGTTCGACACACTAAATCTGTATATATTTCTCATTTTTCTCGACGAAATCGTAGACAGCTACATTCCGGCTTTAATAATGATGTTGTTAAATGAAACAAACACAAATTTTGACTCTGAGAGGTTCGTAAAAAAATAAATGTCAAAATAAACAACGGAACCGTTTCGACACAAAAAATTAGTCTTGATTTAAAAACCTCATTTTCAATACCATGCAAGTAGCCCATTGTAGCTGGAATAATTAATCATTATACTTATATTTAATTGTATGATAGATGCAATTTAACATAGAAATGAAACAAAAATAAAGTATTTTCTTGAAGTATTGCAACATATTTGCATTATAATTATACCTTTCTGCACTACACAAATGCAATTCTAAACTGATGCAATTTTTATGCTGCATGCCCTGATTCATATTTTAATTTTCATACATCTTTTCATTGTACGGCTAACAAATTAATTTTTCTTACGAAACGTTGAGTAACACTAATTTTTTTCGAAGATTCTATTAAATGTTTGCATTGCACACTTCTCGAAAATTGTGACACTTACCAATTTGTGTTTGTTATTGTAATTATTTACGCACACAAAATTGTTTTGTTTTTGACAAAATTTCGATGTGGTGTAAGACTTGGGAATTATTTTTCGAGGTCTCACTTTCGGAATCTCTTTGTATTTGTCACTGTATAATAGTTCTAAAATTTTTGAAGGAGAATTTCCTGTAATCTCGCCTGTAATTGAGGATGTTAAATTATTTTGTATCCGAAACATATAAAGTATTTGTTTTGTTGAGGTTATTACTATTACACACGTGACAAAATATAAATTAAATGTCTAGTATAAACAATAATGGATAAGTGGGTCACAAATTTAAAAGTTTTTTGTAACTAAAAATATAGCGAAGATAGCAGGAAACATAAATTACTATGTTGCTAATATATAGACGCATTTTATTTTGATAAGAACAATAAATTACGTTTTCATAATATCAATATAGGTATTGTTTTTTATCGTAATCAAATTAATAGCTTATTTTTTAAATTTCAACTAACTAGTATTATCTACTAATTAAATTTATAGCAGTTTTCAAAATATAATATTTTTTAATTAGGAGACTTTAATAAAAATATATGGTTTTGTAATTTTTTAACACAATATTTTTTTAGGACAAGAATAACTTAATTTATTATTGTGTTTTGTGTGCAAAGAATATAATGGGCTACTTGTATGATTTTTTTTAATGAAATATTTTTTAAGAAGAGATACAAAATTGGGACTCCTGTTTTTTATTTTTACAAAAAATTTATCAAGAAGCCCAAAGATAAATAATGAAACTTGTACAACATGTGATGTGGCGTAGAATGCTGCTATATCTCCTATACAAAATTATAGTACCTATACTATATAAAATGGATAGCAGACCTATCCGCCATTTTGGAGTCCAACGTAGTTTCAATACTGTTTAGAAATATGATGCTAATTAATGACTAATTCTTCAAGACTTTGTTGATAAATTATTAATCCAGAATGTAAATTTATAAGAAATTCACGGTACATAAGCTATCGTTTTGGATTGAATTCCAGTTCTGTCAGCTACAATTTATTATTTATTGTTTTCTTCTTTCTGGATATGCAGGGAACTTAAATATATAAAAAATGTTAAACTACATTCAACATTTAGAGGAAGCCTAATCCGGCCACTTAGGACTGGCAGACTGGACATTCCATCTTCAGCAGATATGCAAGGCCCAAACCCTTCAATTTCACGACTAATAAAATGTCCACACTAATTTGACCGCTAGCTCTTGGACTACATGCAAGTAGGCCCCATTCAGTACCTATTTCAAGCAATAAGCAGCTATATACATTGGAGATTTCAATGATACATCTGACAACGAAACTTTATTTCTAATATACTAAATTTATTACGCAGAACTCAAATATTTTTGTTATATCCTTACAAATTTTATAGCAGTGTACAGATTTAAGTTCTTTAAATGAGGGAGATAGCCGAGTGTGCTATGTGACTGACTGCCTCTGACAACTCAAATTCGAATCCGCAGACAAATACATTAAGGCTGCCGACTCCACGTATAGCTCAACAGTTCTATGGTAACGCATGGAAACATTCGCTTAAAATACGCAAAAACATTCTTAGTCCAGGCATTATAAAAAAAATAGGGGAAAAAAATGATAGACAGCTGAATTTTGGTATATACGCTCATAATGGCTTCTAGTTTAACATACTAAAAGTCCTAAACGATATCGCGTGTGCTTCCATTGCTACGACCTTGTAAAGACCTTGAGGATGAGATTTTTGCATATAACTCACGAACGGTGACACCAATTAAAAACTTTTTTTTACGAAAATGTTGGTAATTTAATGTACTACAAAAAGGCCCTTACCAATTTTATCGTCAGTTTATTTATTTCCCTCAAAATCGGGAAAAGGCTAATCACCGTTTTGGAATCGTTGAGAGCCCGTGAATTAGACTTCCGATTTCAGAAAAATAGCTGCCATTTATGAATGGAATATACTATCGACTTCCGGTTTGCGGCATTCAATTCCTTGCATATTTTTCTATTAGACGTATATATTTTTTAACTTCATCAGGCTTTGGTTTAGCCGGAATTTTAAGTTATTTTAATTTTAGTATATTACTAATTTTTTCATTTATTATGTTTAATCGAGTGTTATTTCTGAACGAATAAAAATACTGACTTCCGGTTTTCGGCATTAGATTCCTTGAACATTTCTCTACATTATACATTATACTAAAAATGTTGAAACATCTTCGTTTAGCCGAAATCTAATGATATTCTTTAAGAGAACACATGGATATTATGGAATTTTTTTAAATTTTTTGTGTTTAAACAAGTGTAATTTCTGAACGAATAAAAATATCAACTTCCGGTTTTCAGCATTCGATTCCTTGAACATTTCTCTATTAAATACATTATACCAAAAATGTTGAAACATCTTCGTTTAGCCGAAATCTAATGATTTTCTTTAAGAGAGCACAGGAAAATTATAGAAATATTTTTTATTTGTCATGTTTGAACAAGTGTAATTTCTGAACGAATAAACATACAGACTTCCGGTTTTCAGCATTAGATTCTATGAACATTTCTCTATTAAACACATTATAGTATACCTGTTTTACAATTATTATTAGTACTACATTAAGTTATCGTTTTATGACGTTGTAAGCAGGAACAGTAAAAATAATTAAATAAATAGTAATAATTTGTAAAACGCTGTGTATGACTAGCCCATAATAGTTCTAAATTACTCGGATGAATTGTCAATTGTCTTCACACCAAAGTTTGAGGTTAGGTAAATATGAATACAAATTTGTAAATAAGAAATGTTGCTTTATTTAAAAAGTCGTAGATATAACATCGTATTTGACTATATATAATAATGGATATAATTCACTCGGATGATTTATTAACTCGCCTTCGGCTCGTGAAGAAACTTTCATCCTCTTGAATTATAGCCTACATTATTTGCTCGTTAAATAATATACTATTATTCAATAAATTTATACTTTTTATATTGAATAAAATATTTCTATAACTTCCCTGTGCTTTCTTACGGAATATCATTATATTTCGGCTAAACGAAGATGTTTCAACATTTTTAGTATAATGTGTTTAATAGAGAAATGTTCAAAGAATCTAATGCTGAAAACCGGAAGTCTGTATTATTATTCGTTCAGAAATTACACTTGTTCAAACATGACAAATAAAAAATATTTCTATAATTTTCCTGTGCTCTCTTAAAGAAAATCATTAGATTTCGGCTAAACGAAGATGTTTCAACATTTTTGGTATAATGTATTTAATAGAGAAATGTTCAAGGAATCGAATGCTGAAAACCGGAAGTTGATATTTTTATTCGTTCAGAAATTACACTTGTTTAAACACAAAAAATTTAAAAAAATTCCATAATATCCATGTGTTCTCTTAAAGAATATCATTAGATTTCGGCTAAACGAAGATGTTTCAACATTTTTAGTATAATGTATAATGTAGAGAAATGTTCACGGAATCTAATGCCGAAAACCGGAAGTCAGTATTTTTATTCGTTCAGAAATAACACTCGATTAAACATAATAAATGAAAAAATTAGTAATATACTAAAATTAAAATAACTTAAAATTCCGGCTAAACCAAAGCCTGATGAAGTTAAAAAATATATACGTCTAATAGAAAAATATGCAAGGAATTGAATGCCGCAAACCGGAAGTCGATAGTATATTCCATTCATAAATGGCAGCTATTTTTCTGAAATCGGAAGTCTAATTCACGGGCTCTCAACGATTCCAAAACGGTGATTAGCCTTTTCCCGATTTTGAGGGAAATAAATAAACTGACGATAAAATTGGTAAGGGCCTTTTTGTAGTACATTAAATTACCAACATTTTCGTAAAAAAAAGTTTTTAATTGGTGTCACCGTTCGTGAGTTATATGCAAAAATCTCATCCTCAAGGTCTTTACAAGGTCGTAGCAATGGAAGCACACGCGATATCGTTTAGGACTTTTAGTATGTTAAACTAGAAGCCATTATGAGCGTATATACCAAAATTCAGCTGTCTATCATTTTTTTCCCCTATTTGCCAAAACATTATCTAAAATGCCTGGACTATCTAGCAATTTTTGAAATGCTCACGAAGTTTTATAGATCAAACAAAATTTCATAAATTTATTTATAGTGGGATTCTGTGAAAAACTGTTGTTGCTACAGATCTATAAAATTGTAATTATTAAACAAAATCGCAATGAAATAATCATAAGAACATTTTAATATTTATTAACAAACATTGATGTGATTTTGTTCAATATTTTACGATTTACAGATTTGTAACTTTAACTATTAAAAATAAATAATGGTGGGATTTTGTTTAAATCTGTAAGTTTTACAAATTTGTAAATCTTCAAATATTGAACAACATCACATCAATATTTGTTGACAAATATAAAAATGTTCATATGCTTATAAATTTTGTTTAATATTTACAGTTTTATAGATCTGTAGCAACTACAGATTTGAACAGAATCTCACCAAAGTTTTATTGGAAAAACTGAATATCATTTTTCGCCATTTCGACGGCTTGTATTGAACCATTTGTAATTTAATTCTCTAAATTAAATAGTTCATAAAGAGTAGTATTTATTTATTAAAATTAATAATTTTGTCCTTTATTTATTTATGTGTAACAAGCCGCACAGTGAAATCCAGCGTTAATAATTTAGACAGTTTGATAACAAAATTGTCTGCACCAGACTACATAAGCAACAATTTCTCCAGTAAACAACTTTTTATAAAATGTAGACTTTTTACAATAATGAGTGTGTTCGCCCGTAGTAATGATACACCTGTGTAATTACAGTTAATTTGGAGAATATTTAACGTTCTCATACATGAACTTGGTGCATATACAGAGCGTATCGACGGAGGAAAAATGAAAGTACCTTGACCTTCATTTGTTGCGAATACGCCGCACACGTAACCCGTTAACTTTTTGTCTTATTATTGTTCTCTTGTTCACATTGTAGCCTAGCCACTTGAATCTCAACTTTAAGTTATTGGATGTCTAGTGTGGTAATGGAATTTAGACCACATTTGGAAGTCAACGACCCTGGATTTTAATTTTTTGCCAGCCTATGTGTTACTAGGTCAGAAAGTTAGTATTACAACATTAATAATAAAAAAGGACTTATGAAATTGATCCCGAATATGAAAATATTTAAGAACTATCTAATCTAATATACAGGATGTTTCACAACTTAGGACAAAAAATTAAAGGGTATATAGGTACTGTACGACGTGCTGATCATGAAACAAAAAGGATTTTTTTTAAATTCGCAAAGTTAAGGGTAATTTACTTGACGTGTGTACATTTTAAGTGTCACTGTTTTGATGGTATATTTGATAATTTGACATTTATTAATATTAGATATTAGTATGTAATCAATTACTTTCATTGTAGAAGATTTGAAAAAAAAAATTATTATTAACGAAGTGAACATAGTAATAAACAAATTTTCGTATGGTTTAATAATAATAATAATATTTTATTGATGCTGGTACATATACAGTATGTTTGCTATACTGGTGTGACACCCCTTTGACAGTTTTTCATGTGACAAAATGCCACATCGAGCACCGTGCTTCGTGCCACGCCGGTGTGACAGGCATAATTAAGTAGGGTTTTGATAAACATTCGTAGAAAAATGAAAATAAAAAATAGTGTTTTGCAGTAACAACATTTTTTATATATAAGTATGCGTTTGCATATTGGAAATGATAATAAATAAATATTATGTGAACAAGTAACAGGTATGCATATAAAATATTTTTAAATATGTTACAAATATTTTTTTATTATTTATTACTACTTAAAGACATAAACAAGTTCTTTAACAAATTATTGGAGCAAAGCTGTCTAGGAACATTTTGAAAACAATGTATAATTTATAAAATCAAATAAACTTTCTCGTTGAATTAAGCATTGCAATCTTTGCTAATTAATTGGCAGAAAGTAGGCATAGGCATGCACATTGTTTATTGTTTGGCACGATTTACATTAGATTCGTTAATTTGTACAATAGGTCACGGTGGCGTACTTTGACGCGCTAAAAATTGCACTAATTCTGTGGTGACATAACCGCGTTAGGAAGTGCGGCTATTAGGAAGACACTTGCTAATATTTTCAGCTAGAAAGCGTAAATTCGCGCGAAATATTTTAAAATAATTTTCTATTCACATACATTTTTAACGAAATTATTTGTTATTTAAGGTACTACGCTTGCCACGATAGTAGCATCAGAATTTCATCAATTCTGGCTTTATTGTTCAAAATAAAAATCTGAAATTTAACATGAGCAATGGCGAAACATTATTTAATCGAAAAATCATACAATACATTGTTGCGACAGCAATTAGAGAAAATAAGAGTTAATTTTGGCATTTTAATATTCAAGATTCTTACTTTATTAATGCATACAATTAAATTTTGTTTCATATAACCGATTCCCTACGATGTTCTGAAGAGTGCCACAGGAAGTTTTTTTTTTTAAACTTCAAACAATAAGTTAAAAAATATTTTAAAATTGACGAAATTGATTGATTTCACCGGTTTTCACAAATTAATTACCAGCAGACTATTAGGTATTTCAAGAAAATCGTCATGTGGCACCCTAGGGACAGTCTTTATAAACTTACATTTCAAATATGAGTTCATAGATTTCAAAAACAAAGTCACAATCTTGAATATTGTAGCACCCTATTTTGCTCTGAATTTCATAGCAAGTGTATAGCCTTAATCATCTTACTTGGATGTCAATTTTATCATTAGTTTTTGGTGTGACAACTTAATGACAATATTTTATTATGTATGTACACAGTATGCTAATTTTTTTATGGGGTAGCTTGTCTTAAATGAAAATAATTTTGACTTTCACGCAAGCCATTTATGAATTAAATAAATATAATTAGGATGTCCTAAAATCTTTCGACATTTAATTATATATAATTTAAATTGGGTAACTCGTTACTGAATTAATTAGTAATTAATAAATCAATTTTAGTAATCGTTTTAGCTTTAAGCACTTGTCAAATATAATTTTGGTAATCAAACTGAGACAGCTATTTAAAGCAATCAATTTAATTAATAGGAAAGTAATCGAATTACGAATAGGAAAGTTATTAAACCAGTGTCGTTATTTCTAATTCAATTTACAGCAGTTTAAAGTTAGGGGCACTCAGTGATTACGTAAACACTTAAACAGTGAAGCTTCATTCAAATATAAGCATTTAGTTTTAAGGTTTACATTTAATAATAATAATAAATCTATTTAACATTTAAGAATGTTAACTTAACCGCGTTGTCACTTTAGCACTAAAGTTTGAAAACTCCAAACTTTATGTTTATATTTACTACTTGCTAAAGTTATTTATGTGAATGATGTGTTTCTTAAACTTAAGTCTCCAACTAAATACTGAAGTGAATGAGTCTTAAGGGTCCCGTCTCCGTAACAAAATATTGCCTATTTAGAGGTGTAGCAGTTTCTGCTTTATTCATGCATATTAAAAATTTGAAGGAAAACAGGTGCTAGATGTTTGTGAAAGAATTAATCTAGGTTTGTACCCAATTAGAATTCAGAAAAAATCTTTGGAATCCATATAAAAAAAATTGTACATGCTTTATATCATGATTAAGAGATTTATTAGAAAATGTAACACGGCATAAATATAGTTCAGTTCCATTCTTCGTCTGTAAATAAATTTATAAAATTTAGCTTTATCTGTAAAACTTCGCGAGCATTTCAAAAATTTTTAGACTGTTTTTACGTATTTTAGGTAATGGTCTCCGATTTCATATAAAGCGTGCCTTTTGGAGGATACCATATTGTCCGTATGACAACATAGAAAAACGGGTATTAACTATTACTTTCCGGTCATATGGAAAATTGCATTTCCACTTGCACAAAACTTTTCCGAAATTTTCCACTCTTGGACCAACTGCATGCCAATTTGGTTATAGGTGTTTTATGACACAAATATTAATTCTTTTCGTCGGCATGCTGTACGAAAACGCGGAAATTTTTTTTTTTATTATCACGTGACCGTTTGAACCCTTTGGGATCCTGCGAATCGCATGCCTATAATTTTTAAGATTTTAAATGTGTTTAAGTTTCACAAATTTTGTGCAAAGTGCAAGTGGAAAAATGTAATTTTCCATGTGACCGGAAGGCGTGCAAAGGTTTAATACCCGCTTTTCTTTGTTGTCAAAGCAAAGGGTCAATATGCTATCCTCCAAAAGGCATGCCGTATGAAATCATGAGCTCCCGGTCTATTAGCGAAATTACATTATCAGTTCAGTAGTACAGATAATGTACATCTGTATCGGTGTATATTAAGAAAATAAACAAAATATGTTAATTTTCTGCCAATTAGACAGTACAGTAAATATTACATAAATATTTGTGTTACCATAGTTTGTTTAGTAAATATTTCTTTACAAATGTAACTAAGGATGTATTGTGTAGTTGAAACATAGCTGATCTAACAATTTACACAATATTTTATTACCTAAATATTTATTCTGTAAAATGACATATCTACAAGATATAAATAACTATTGCCGTAAAAGATAATATTTGCAGCTATGATGCGCATAATTAACACAGACCTTTAAATATTTTGTGTCAATTAATGTGGATCATTATTCACTGAAATGTGTAAAAAGGTCAATAACATCAGACTCTTGCATCATTGTCCAAATGTTGCAACAGTGTGTATGAGACGTGCTTCTTCTTTTCTTCTTGAAGACTGCCGCAAGGCGCTGATGAAACTATTCATCGTATTTGGTGTTCGTGTCTAAGTCGACTACGATCTATGTAATTATTCGTGATGTTAGATTCTTTTACACTAAAAGTCAAGACTGGAATGCGCTTTTACTAAATTCGTTGTTGATGTTCAAATTGGCGGAATAGTAATTTGTTTATGTATTTGTGTTTTCCACTAACAACCATGAGTTGACAGCTGGCAACCGCACACACGGTATATCTATACCGAAGTAGATAACAAAGGAAAGATTTTCATAAGATTATCAGTTTATTATTGATTTCAAGATAATGTTTTTATAAACATTTAATAAACAAGGAATGGATCTACAGATAGTATATCTTTTAAATTTTTTATAAGTAAATAAATTTCTATTGTGTAAAGTTTGCATAAATAAATAAATTTACTATAATTTATTTATTAAAATTTTAAGAAGGCACAAATGTTTATTGATCCTTTAAGTATATTATCCTTTTCGAAATATAATTTTATTACATTTTTGAATAGCCACAAAACAGTTACTCTGTTAGTACCTACATTTTGTGCTAGATTTTAAAAGGATTCTATATGTTTGTTTAAATTAAATTCGTTTTAAAATAGAAGATATTTGTGTTCAAAAAATTGTCAAAATTCAAATGAACATATTTCGATTTGAAAGCAAAATTTTAAAATTCTGCATCTTGCGTTTTGTACATTGTACTTTTATCTTCAACAATATCTTTAGATTATTATATTTAACAAAACAATAAATGCTGTGGAGTGGCGCGCGAAATCCATGTTTTTGGCTGTTTTCTAACGCGGTAGAGGATCGACTTAAGAGGCGTGTTCGGAATTTACCGAACTCCTGAACGTAAGTCATCATTTCAAAGTGAGGTGGGTTCAGGTGACGCCAAGCCCTTCTTTTTGGAGTCAATCGAACAAAAAATGTAGGTAAAGAAAACTGAGCATCGTGGTCCCATCTCATTTAATTTATGACATAGAAGAATGAAAAAAAAACTTCTTGTTAACAAAGATACAATTTATGTCCCTCTCTTTTCAGAAATTTAAAATAGCTTTTTGTTAAAAAAAAAAAAAAAAATAAAAATCGAGAAAAATGGCTGATATCAAAGTCATTTTTTCCAAAATCATAAGTTAAATAAGAAATATGAAAACAGAGAGATCCTCTAACATCTTTTGGTGACATGTTCATATGTTGTAAATAAAGGAAAATGTTCGAAATACCAAATGATCATGGGACGCGCACACCTCTGTTTAAAAAAAATTAAGTACCAGACGGACCCCTTAAGTTCCTAAAAATTCGAGTACCTACGGTGATACAGCGCGAAATTATGATCCTATGGATTAAGAGGAATACCCACTGGTTTTGAAAGTACATTTAACGAATCAAAGATGCCGCCACAAACAATTTGATACCATTTGTGACGACATCGGTTGATTCACTGAATGAACCATATTTAACCACTTTCCACTACAAAAGGGGTTTCGTTGGGGACATGAAATTGGCACTAATTTGAAATATTTTTAAACAATTTTTTTATATATGAAATACCAAAGTCCAGGCTATGTCCGCTTAGTGTCACTTTTTAATTTTTACTTTAATTTTGAAATATTTTATTTTCAAAGTTCTTTAAATTTTACTAACTTTGGAGCTTAAACAAACATGTACAAATTTAAAATTTAAAAAAATGGCACTAGACAGACCTAGAGACATCTTTTATCTTTAAATTTAAAAAAAGAGCAAACAAATCGGACCTAAATTTAGTCAATTTCATGTCCCCAACGAGAACATATGTTTAGTTTATTTTGTAGGGGTGGACATTAACGTGTGGTTTATTTGTTGCAGAGTGGATCAGCTTGTACAGCAGGCACGCTGCTTGGGGGTTGGCACCCCTGCAGCCGGCCGGACCGGGGGCCGGGGGCGCGCCACCTCACCACGATGCACACGCACCAGCCCGGCTCGCTGCCCGAGTACCAGATCGACCCCTACCGCCTCATCGAGGACGACCTCAAGAGCGTCTACGACGAAATCAGATTGGTAAGTTAATACGTCACATCACTACCCAACTCTGACTTAGAGAATAAAACACAACATTAGGTATACATAAATAGAAAATTAAAATCCAGAATCTGATAGATGTAAAAAACGCATGTAAAGGAATATTCAAATTTGGAAAAAAGAGTTTCAACAAGTCCAATTTATTAATAAAAAGAATAACAAGTTGGAAAATTAAAATTTTAATAGCCAATTGCACCGCTTCCACTTAAATTTTAAGTTTTCCTTAAATGAACAATATCGAATCAAAATCAATTTGTCAAACGTAGATATAACATTGCTGTCATTAATTTGATTCGATATTTTTCATTTAAGTGACACTTAAAATTTACCTATTCCAATGTAAAGCATCTTATTAATAATTTTTTTAATTTTCTATTGAGTCACTCACACTAAATTTGAAGAAATGGTTAAAAAGTCGTAGATAGAATGTATTTAGTAAGCTAACTACTGAGTGGCCGTAATTTGGCAGGAACAGAATGAAAAGAAAAAGGAAAGATGACGTAAGCATGTTTACTTTCCTGATTTGTAGGTTACTAGTAGCAACCAGTATTGGTCTCACTTGACTACAATTGTAAAAGATTTTAATACATTTTTCCAGTAATTAGTTACGTGTTAATAACGACATGTTATAAACGCAATTTTTGGAACATGACGAATTTTCTTACGTGACTATTTGGGTTGTTTAGAAATCATAATTGCTGGCTCATACGATTCTCACAGTTTCAATTAAAATTAATATAAAAAGATAATTGTTTTATTCTTTTAATTTACATTATAAGTGCATTTGTGCATGCAATTTTAATTAGTTTGCAATCAAAACAGTTGTTAGCATGCTAGCGGTCCCCTGTTCGATTCCCAGCACAACCGACAATAATACCTCTGGTTCCGAGTGGTTGGATTCCGATTCCACTATAAATCTACCATCCTGTAATTGGGAATTAGATTGGTTACTACCAAAAAAATAAAATAAAATTTAAATAAAGAAAGATGTTTCTTTGTCAAACCTTCAGATCTTAAATTCTTTGAGAATTCTTTCACGCTTTCCAATTCATTGATTGCTTCAAACCAGCGAATACCTTTTTTCCATGAAAGAATCCTCTTAGAATCCATACATGAACAGAGCTTTACTGTACAATAAAAGATTCATTCAAAATTTAAACCACTACAACTTCTCTAAGTTTGATTCACACATGGATTTTTTTAGGATTCTTTCAGAAAAGAATCCTGATAAGAATTGCTAGACAAATAGCAGCGCCGCTAAATTGAATCTTCAATGAGCCCTAAATCATTGATAGCTTCAGAACAGTGAATTTCTTTTTACCGAAGATGGAAAATAGCAAAATCATGAAAGTATCAAAGAATCCTAAATGTAATATTTATTTTTAGCAAGGTGGTAAATCGATACTAGAAAGTCGTAACCAATACTTTAAGTTCAAAAACACATCCATCAAATATTACCATAATGCTCAGTGCAGCGAAGATCATAAACTTAATTTGTAATTCTAATACTTGGAATGCATTTAGTGGCAAGGTGAATTCGTTGAACCGCGGTTTTCTATTGCATTGTTTCTGCGGCACGTTCACAAGATGTAAACACCGGTTGAAGAGTTTGTAACAGTTAGTAACTTTCAGAGTCAACTCTGTGACGTTTATGAGGCGTTGAGATCTCTCATTATCGGCAGCGTTGTGCTTTAATTACTAAATGAATTGCTCATAAGCATAATGATATTCATGTTGACATCCTTGTGCTAATGTGACTGTGTTTATTAATGCCGCTCGATTTCACTCAATAGAGCAATGTTGCAGTTTGTTAAAGTTCAATGGTTATTTTTAAATACAACATATAAGGAAATTATGCTTTTACATTCGATGTAATTATTGTTTTTTAAGAGGCGCGTTCGGAAAATACCGAACTCCTAAACGTAAGTCGTCATTTTCAAAGTGAGGCGGGTTCAGATGACGTCAAGCCCTTCTTTTTGCAGTCAATCCAATAAAAAATGTAGATAAAGAAAACTGAGCATAGAATGTAGTGGCTAATTTAAGAATCTACAATTTCAACAGCGAAAACATAGCATCGTTGTCCCATCATATATCATTTAATTTATAATACAGACGAATGAAAAAAAAAACTTCTTGTTAACAAAAGTTCAATTTATGTCCCTCTGTTTTCAGAAATTTAATATAGCTTTTTGTTTACCAGAAAAAATTCTTAAAAATCACGAAAAAAGGCTGATTTCAAAGTCATGTTTTTCCAAAATCATAAGTTAAAGAAGAAAAATGAACACAGAGAGATCTTCTAACATCTTTTGGTGACATGTTCATTATGTTGTAAATAAAGGAAAAACCTCTAAATACCAAATGATCATGGGACATGGGACGCGCACACCTCTGTAAAAAAAAAATTAACTACCAGACGGACGCTTTAATGTAACTCTGTAGTCTTGTTGTTAGAATTCCGGACATCCTAGAGCAATGTAAAATTTTATTGTTTCTTGTAAGTTTATTTTATAGAAAAAAAGTGAAAATCATAAGAAATAAAAAACACACTGATAATAAAGACTACAGTACTGTCAGAGAAAGAATGTGCCTATGTTCGATTCTGAGCTGTCAAAGTTTGCCAAGTTATTACTTTCCTCAACGCAACTGAGTTAATAGAAAAACCGAACTGGACGACTTCTTTATTCACTATTTCAAGGTAACGAAGCGGTCTCTGCCAAAAGATTTGGTGATAATAATCTATGTCCGCTCGATTAATATTTTTTACCAATTTAAAATATAATAACATCTACCATTCTGTAATTGGGAGTTAATCCTGTAGGATGGTTACCAGCAAAAATTAAAAAAAAAAATTCCTAAGCTCGATCTCTTATTTCGCGTACTGTACCTACTTTTATAGCGATAAAAACAACAAATCAAAAACTTTTTTATTAATTTCGCAAAATATTGTTAATGAAATTAATTAATCTGTTTGAAATTAGATTTAGGATTAAGCGGCCCATCTAGGTTTTTTCCGAATTCGTAGAATACCCTCTATTCTATTTTTTTTGCTATTCCACTCTTTCCCCACTACTACGACTGGCTAAAACCAGACCGAAATTCGTACTTTTCCGCATCCTAGCTATGCAATGTCATTTTGAAGTTGAAAAATACTGTAAAAGTGTTTTCGTTGCGAGTAAACTGTCAGATTTACAGATCTACAGATGTGCCTTTTTAAAATTTTAAAAATAAATTTCCATCATGAGATGTACCCGTGTAAAGTTTGCATAAATTAGATTTCTTTTTCAGAATTTTTATAATCATGTATACAATTTTTTAATCACATTTTTTCTCTTAAATCCTTGTTGAAATAAGATTTGACCATTCGTGTACTGCACACAAAACACTACGTTGGTACATTTTTAGGAGGTAGACGGGCCTCTTACCCGGTAGAAACAAATTTCCTCTTCCCACTAACCATGTATAAAAAGAGTGAAATCTATTCCATCGACAAGTGCATCTAGTGGGCGCGTCGGATTAGTTATGTTGTGAACAGTGTCCATTGTGTTGTGACTTTCCCGGCCGCAGTCACGGCACACTCGATGTGCACCTTGAACTTGTGTCGCTCTGTGGCCCCGACATGACATCGGCGGTCTGCATTGTTCCGCTTACACCTGGAAGTTGCAAACACACCGCACAATGAAGACCTTGTCGGAGAGAGTATCGTATGATTGATAAGCCTTATCAAATGTAGAGTGTGGTACACATGGATTCTTTGGAGATTCTTTCATGCCTCTGAATCCTGAAATCAAATAAATTCGATAGTTTGTAGCTTTGAAGATTCTTTCATGCCTTTGAATCAAGAAATCAAATAAATTCGATAGTTTGAAGCTTCGAAGATTCATTGGAGATTACATTTTGTGTCGCCGCTGTTTGACAAGCAATTCTTACCAGGATTCTTTTATTAAGATGCAGAAACATGAAAGAATCGACAAAGAATCCATGTGTGAACCAGGCTTTGCTTTATCGAACGTAATGGAGTTGTGCTGGTTTTTATTTTGATTCTGTATACTAGCAAAAAGGTATTAGCTGGTTTGAAGCTATCAATGAATTAGGTCTTCTTCTTTTTCAAGACTCATGCCGAAGCATGAAAGAATCCACAAAGAATCCATGTGTGAACAGGACTTGTCTTTTACAGTTACATAACTGACTATAAATAAATTTGAAGAAGAAATATTTCTACAATCAAAGCTTTGATGAATTAAATAAGAACTAATTCCTATGATGTTAATATATTCAAAGTTATAAAAAAGAAATTAAAAAGTTTGATGGACAAAATTCTTGGCATTATGATTCATGATTCATTAATATTGATAGATAGAGGTAGGATATTTGGAAAGTTAAGGTCAACAACCCAAAGAAAAAATAATAATGAGTTTTCCAGGTCCAGACAATACAAAAACATATTATACGAAATTGGGAAAATTTGTGAATCAGGAAACAATTAACTCCAAAACTGTCAAGTACATACTTATCTATCACACCTTAACTTGGGTGTGGCAGCCTCATATTTGTAAGTACAGTACGCGAAATAAGAGATGGCCAAGTTTATAGGAATTTAAAATTGGTAAACAATATTAAGACTCTACACTTATTGAACGCAATATTGCTGCTGTAGAATCAGAATTCACGATTGTGGCTATATTGCTCAAAAGAAGCATTATTTGATTATTTAAAAAATATAATTTCTTAGTACTTTAGAGTCATCTTTCCATCTTTGAACTATCTATATATAAAATATAAACAGTGTAGGTGTACTAACAAGATCTCAGTTTGTAATATAGCAAGCTCCCTTTTTCACTTATTTTTGGTACAAGCGCCTTAATTAATCGAGCGGTCATAAATTATCAGCAAATTTTTAGGCAGAAACCGCTTCGCTACCTTGAAATAGCGTATATCGAAGTAGACCCGTTCGGTTTTTCTCTTGACTCAGTTGCGTTCAGGCGAGTAATAAGTTGGCGAATTGTCACTCTGTTCTTTCTTTCTATCCCTTACCACTCCGGCCAACTCTGGCTGCATGAACTGTACTCAGGCAATTTAATTTTTTGTATTGCACATGTCAAAAGTTAACTTAATAGCAACTACCTTAAGTAGTTACTTGTCTTTCGTTTACTGGCAAGAAAGAAGTAAATCAACAATACGTCGATATATTCCTTACGTTACGTTACGATCGCGAGATTGATTGTTTGTTATTGGAAATGCAGCCATCGGGCTGTTGCGAATATGAAATGTTAAATGAGAAGCGCTGATGCATTGTGCAATGTTTACAAGTAAATTTTCGCAATGTTGATGTTCTATGTCACTGTACTCTTCGCTTAAGATCTCAGGATGCTATTGATGTCAAGGTACACGACGGGTAATTGGTAATTAGTTGCAGTTGGTCATTTCACAGATCTGTATGAGACTTCCACCCACTGTATTGTTGGAATAATTGACCTACATTCAATGTTTATTTTGCCATTAGTTTAATTTCGCACCATTATTTTTTACTCGGTGAATTCAAAACAAAATAGGATGTTTCATTATATTTTTATTCTAGAATCTATCTTCTTATAACTCACAATCCAACAATCGACATCTAAGTTTCTAAGTGGCCTTAAGGTGATCCTCTACTCCTGGCAGTAAACAGACAAAAACATTGATTCCGCACGCTATTCTATAGCGTTTATTGATTTGTTAAACATAATAATAACAAGTAATTTATGTTTGAGGGGAAAAAATAATTTATAGAGCCATATTTGTAAAAAAACTGCAATATTTTTAAAAAAGGTGGTTTTCGCGCGCCACTGTACAGCTTTTATTTATAAGTGAATTAACTTCAAATTGTAATATGTTGTTAACAAAGCTGGAATCTGCGAAACAACCGATCAAATTTTTTAAATTCTTTTTAAAATAGAAGATATTTGTGTTCAAAAAATAACAAAAATTGTCAAAATTAAAATTAACATATTTCGATTTTAAAGCAAAATTTTAAAATTCTGCATCGACCATTTTGTTGATTGTACTTTTATCTTCAACAATATCTTTAGATTATTATATTTAACAAAACAATAAACGCTGTGGAGTGGCGCGCGAATTCCATGTTTTTGGCTGTTTTCTGGCACGGTAGAGGATCGTCTTAAGATTGTTATTCTCTTAACACAAGATAGACAGAGTCTTGTAGTTATTTATTAGTGAATTTTTCACACCTTGATTTTTTTTTAACTTCTGTCATCGTTCAAAAAGGTAAGGAATGGACTGCATACATTTTTTTTGCAATATGGCATATAAAAAGTTAACATTTTAAAACTGTCAAGAGCACGTAAACCTATTGTTTTTTTATAAACTGTTCCAAAAAGAAACAATTTACAAGAACTGTGCAAAAAATTTCATTGTACAGTTCAGAAGAAGTGTACCTAGTATTATATTATTTTTGAAGTAATGGAGTACACTGTACATCACCTTCCCACTCATTTGTATTGCTTATATTTTTTTATAAAATTTATTAAATTGCAACTTGACACTCAGTTTGACATACAGGGATGAGAGATAGGAAATTTTTCGATATTTTTGTGTTTCTCATAGATAAAGTAACCGCATGTATTGCTATTATTTTTATTAAAACACAAATCTCGTCAGAATATTTTTTAATAAGGAAATAACTTGACATTTGCATAAAATAGTGTATGAAACTTGTTCATAAAGTGTCTTTCTACACTTGTTACTCTTAGAACACTCGCTTCGTTCGTATTCTAATCTTGAGCAACATGTGTAAAAAGGACTAACTGTACAAACATGTATCATAACGATACCAATATAGTAAACTAAACTCGCAATAGTCGCAATGACATATAAATCTACCACACCTAATTTTTATAAAATATACCTACACATATGAATCTACAAAAAACAAAAATTGTTAAGTATAGCTACTATTGGCACCTACCAAAAATGTGTATACTTAAGAGCTGCGATGATATTAATATTCTGAATGCTAGTAAGTAATAGATCAAACAACTTGTTACATGATTACTGTATTTGACTAACAAAAATCTAATTTCATATTCAAGACGTCCATGCATCGATAAGTTCCCAAATTGCATTTACATAATTTATTTCGACGGTCCGATAGATCCTTTATGTTAAACATATTATGCATTAGAATATTTCATTCCACTTGAATAGTAGTTATTTATAATTTGCAAGCAACCATAGCACAATACATCACATTTACAACCTTTCTACGCCATCATTCTTGCAACTCGCTAAGTATCTAACTCAGAAGTGACGTATAAATTAGCCATATCGAATGTATGATGAATGTGTGTGTTATTGCACAATAGTAAGTCTGATGAATGCTTGCAGACTCTTCGGCGTAACACACAACAGGACGAAGTGAAGGAAGTCGCCACGTACTACTTCGACGGACAGGGAAAAGCCATCAGGCCCATGGTCACGATACTCATGGCTAGAGCCATCAACTATCACCTGTACAAAGAGGAAAGGTAAGTCCAGACAATTTATAATCACGTCGCAGGCTAGTTATAAAGTCAGAATTATAGTCAGTTGGGTTTCAAGATGAATAACTTGTTAAAAAATAATCTAAAAAAATTGAACCAAACTTTATACTAAAGTATGCACATTTCTACGTTATTATATAAAGTTTCAAATTTTTAAATTTATTTGTATGGAAATAAGATCAATTTATAGCAAAAATAATTTCGACAGATTTAACTTCAATGACGTCTACTGTCAATATACATCATCCAAAAGAATTCATAAGCTTTGTAAAGTTATTTGTTATCGTAAAATTTTTTATCCACGCCAGTTATATAATAATCATATTATTTTTATCATTTGAGTGAGGTAATTTGTTATATTACCTCACTAGTGAAGTAATATTACCATTTATAATAGTATATTTTTTGTTTACCTATTTATTCCTTAAATATTCTTGGAATAAATCAGTTTTGAAATACTGTCCCATAATAAATAATTTATAAACGAATAATTAATAAATATCACGTATAAATTTACTAATTAAGAATTTGATTGTACATAAAACTGACAGGTTGTCCTGCTTCCGAACAAATTGTATGTACTCTGTTGCTTTGATTTGAAAACAAAATTATAGAAACTGACATGAATTAATTGTCAAAATATATAATTTTTCATAATTTTGAGCAGTCGTGGATAAAATTTTGTATATCACATGTGGGCTAAAGCATATCACAGCACTCATACTCGGTCTACGAACTCGTCGTCCAATTCTTCACATTCGACTGCTGTAATAATGTCTTATCCCACTTGTAATATAAATATCTAAGTATTATATGTTTATAATTTGTTTATAATAATCAAATAAGTGAATATGTAAGATCTTGGTTACTGGTAACCTTTTAAGATTCAAATTCAGGTTAACGATGCCTTATATAATTTTAAAAAAGAATTGTTAATCATTTTTAGTTTGAATTTTAATAATTTTTTTCTGGAAAAGTGAAACCGGGAGGATCCATAAATTTCATTAAAAAATAGTATAGTTGACGGCTGGTAAATACATGCACGGGTATATACACAGAATGATTGAAAATTTCGTGCTGCATAAATATTTAAAAAAAAATTAAATCGCAAATTTAAGAGCAGTTTTCGGAAAAAGCACATTTTTGAATCCACTGAATTTTTGATTGACGGCTGGTAACCGCACACAATTTTGAAATTTACGACGCGCTTCCCTAGAATTGTAAGGCAATACAAAAATTAGTCGCTGAACACGATGGAATGGTCGAAAGTTATTTTTCTATTTTGAATAATCTGCAAAAGATTTTTTTATTATAGCAGTAGAATTTGGTAATAATTTTTTGAGTAAAACTAATCAATGTTTTACTTAAAATTATGTCAATTTCATATCTTATCTACGAGATAATTTGTAGTAATATAAATAGTAAATAAATACAAAACTTAAATCAGAGTAGTGGTCGACCTTTGTTTACAAGATAATGTTCGCAAACGGTACTAAATTTTTCTAATAATAAATTTATTATCACGAAAGAAAAATAAAACGTTGTTTATTATACGAAACGCTATTAACTGAATAAACGATTGCAAAATTAATGTATTGTTTATAAGTAAACGATGTATAGAATAAGACAGGTCATGAATGTTTATATGTCAGGGTTCTGTGTACGTTTTAATCAGATTTTTACTTGATTGAAATTTACGTTAACTAACATTGGAAATGTTTTCTGCAACAACAACAACAACAAATGCAGTTGCATTGTCTGTGCGCTAGTTCAGTAATAAAATTGACAAGGTTTTCTAGGTGAAACATTCTTTCTTACAGTTTACGTTATAATCAAATATAATTGACTGTTTTATTTTTCATTTATTTTATTATTATTATTATTATTATTTTACATAAACGACTGTACTACAGGACAAGTCCCAATAATAGTACAATATTTTAACAATCAATTAAAAACAAACATCAAAATGAATACAAGCAAAGTAAAGGTGATTAAATTAAATTATTCTAGAGAGAATACGACAAATAATAAACTAATCTACAAATCAGTTTTATTATGATAGTTTGACGAAAAATTTGCTACAAGCCTGAACTACCATTGTTTTGATACAGATACTTTGTATTCAGAAACGAATCGAGTCAGTTTACTGCACAATAATCTCCCATGAGGTGTAATATCGCAAACAACCATGAGTACTCGTGATTTGATGGTTGATAACCGCACACATAATATACAGAATTTCCCAAATGTCCCTGGACGGACATACCGAAAAAGAAAGTATCATTTTTTAAATTTAATTCTTGAAAGAATTAAAAGATATCGGATTTTGGTGTATGTGGGCAAGTGTTTGTTTTTTCATAACCTTTAAAATAAGGTGGAAATTCGTCAGGGGTTGCTATTTAAAAATGTTGTTAAAAACTCCACGTTGCATGGTAGTTCTAAACTATCTAAGAATGTTGTTTTAATGACTCTTTAGTGATCCCCAAATTTACAATTTTTTTCTTCGCTCGTTCAAAACTTATATCTCCGTCCCGGGACTTTTTGAAACCTGTATATACTAATAATTTTTAAATAATTTTTACTTGTTTTATCTTATTATTAAAAAATAAAACTCGGCATAAATTTAGTTCCATACTTCATCTGTAAATAAATTGATGAAATTTTGCTTTATCTGTAAAACTTCGTTATCATTTTAAAAATTGCTAGACTACTTTCCCGTATTTTAAGCGAATGTTTCCATGCCATACCATAGGACAAACGTGGAGCTACGTGGAGTCGATACCCTTAATAAAAATGTCACATGTCTTGCAAACTTTCCTCCAGTCTAGCCACACTACAAACCCAAACCCCCTACGATTGTTCCGGTGTTCCTCGCAGGGTACATTGTCCTGCTGACCCGCTCCTGCACGTGCTAGTCGTGCGTGCGACCTTGACTATCCCCACCCCGCGTTCATTCACAACCTGAGCAGCGCAGCGCGTTCGCGAATCTTTCTTCTTTCTGCTGCCGGATCAACGCCAGCTTCCGGGCTGAGACAGACAGACGGAAGTGGCACAAGGAACTGGTTCTCATCATGTGCCGTGAGGTTGAAGAGGTTTGGTGTAGAAATTTGAATGAAATTGCCAAACTGGTTTTATGGTACAAATACTAATTTATTTATAGAGCAGTAGCAAATGTTTATGATAGAACTGCTTTCAGTTTTTTTGTGAACTTTTTAAACTTTTCTCTAATAATAAACTTCATAAATTAGTATGATTATATACAGAGCTGGGCATTACTAAAGTATTTAGGTACTTATATATCAATTTTTAATAACAACTATACTCTATTTAAAAACTAATCGGACAAATCTGAAGTTGGAATGCTAAAACTGATCGTTTTTGATTGGCTGATGTAACACCAGTTTTACACCACACAAACTTTGTAATGTAAACAAACGAATGTTCTCCATCTTGTCTCGTCAGCTGTTGTTGTCAGTGACTGTATCGAGTTTTCCCGCTAATAGGTCAAATTAGTGTAAATATGGCTCAGCGAGACAACTTCAAGTTTGTCCGTTTAGTTATTAAATCAAGTATAATACTCAATCCTTGTACTTCAGTATACATTTTTTTTGTACTTATTAGGTACTTTAAAATTTGAAGTACTAAAATAAAAACTTGTACTTTTCATTTCATAATCGTAAATTATAATGGAATACTTTTTAAATAATTGAATTTTTCAATAATACTGAAATAACGTAAAAGTACTTAGTTTTTGCAATAGGTCAAGTAATTATACTATTCAACCTTCGATTACAGCGACATAATACGAAATTTTTACTGTGAATTAATCTTCCTCGATAAAAAGGTAATAATCGAAGGTAAAATGGTTACAAACCATGCAATCCTCGATGAATCCTTGTGTGAACAGGGTATAGCGCGTTCAGTTATACTATGTTGTACGAATATTTTTTTCTTAGTTGTTATTTTTTTACAATTAATTTATCTACTGTAAGCTGGCAATGCCATAGAACTGGAAATACCAAATATCTGTATACATAAAATAATTTTACATTTTACTTATCGGCATATTTAGTAAAAGGTGCGTATCATGGTATTCATGAATACGGTTTTCTGTGCGAATATTAAATACGAAATGACGAAACATTTAACAAATACTTACATATTTATATTTACGGAAGAATATTTTGAAACTTACATACCTGTGGTTTGATTATGGCAAATGCATATTAAAATTTTGTTACGAAATTCATGTAAAATCTAAAATTTATTGCGCTTTCACTATTACAGGAACAATCTGTCCTTTTGTTTACACATGTATTTTTTTACTGAATAGATGACCACAATGTTATATCTTTCATATTTTATGGACCGTGGCATTTCAAAACTTACATCAATTAACTAATTTGAAAGATTTGTTTTGTCTCGGATCAGAATTGTAAATAAGTCTGGCATTTACGAGGCATTATTTAATGTTTCTTCCGTTTTATGTAATTAATTATTACGTCTTTATAATATTATTTCATACCTCAACGCGTAATTGTGTTCGTCTTTATATGTATATTGCATTACAGATGCAGGATGTACTTGCTTTTAATATTGATATAAATTATAAACTATGTCGGTAACTTATAAGAAGTTGGTAGAAAAATTATAACGAAAGTATTATGTATTATTTATAACTAGTCTAGTCCATTAATTATCCTTCATCTGATCTGCGACTTAATATAATTTATTATACTGGTAGTATACTTTGGTAAACCAATTCTTCATTAAGTAAAAATATAGTTTTTCTTATTATTTCAACAATCCATATTTCCTTCAGGTACCGAACCCAAAAATTTAAAAAACAAAAAAAGGTTATAACTTATAGTCCAGTCAACGAAAAGGTATAGATGGAAATGCTTGGAACACAATTTTTGACTTGGTAACTTTGTTTGGACTAGTTAGGAGGTGAACATATCAAAAGTCCCCGCCCGTAGCCCTTAAGCCGAGGTGTAGCGGAGGGTTTGAAAGTCTCATTTTTCGGTTTTTTGTTTATATCTCGGAAGCTATGCGTCCTACCGACATGACCTAGATACAATGAAAGCTGATAACATTTGCAACAATTTAAGCCCAACCGCAGCTCTGTACGTCCTTTAGTTTCCGAGATATGACACTTCTAAAATTATAAATTTTTTCAAAAAAATGAAAGTTGAGAAATTTTAACATTTTTCGTTAATTTTGTGTTTAATTAACTGTAACTTCTGAATGAATAAAAATATTGTCTTCCGGTTCCTTTTATTAAATTCTACGAACATTTCTCTATAAAATACATTATTTTAAAAACTGTTTAGGGCGTTCATTACGCCAAAATATCAATTTTTTTCGACAGACGTATTCGATAACTTTATCCGTTCAGAAGTTACAGCTCATTAAACACAATAAACACAAAATATTTGAATACGTCTGTCGAAAAAAAATTGATATTTTGGCATAATGAACGCCCTAAACAGTTTTTAAAATATCGTATTTTATAAAATATATATAGAGAAATGTTCGTAGAATTTAATAAAAGGAACCGGAAGACAATATTTTTATTCATTCAGAAGTTACAGTTAATTAAACACAAAAATAACGAAAAATGTTAAAATTTCTCAACTTTCATTTTTTTGAAAAAATTGATAATTTTAGAAGTGTCATATCTCGGAAACTAAAGGACGTACAGAGCTGCGGTTGGGCTTAAATTGTTGCAAATGTTATCAGCTTTCATTGTATCTAGGTCATGTCGGTAGAACGCATAGCTTCCGAGATATAAGTAAAAAACCGAAAAATGAGACTTTCAAACCCTCCGCCACACCTCGGCTTAAGGACTACGGGCGGGGACTTTTGATATGTTCACCTCCTAACTAGTCCAAACAAAGTTACGAAGTCAAAAATTGTGTTCCACGCATTTCCCTCTATACCTTTTTTTGAGCATTCGTTGCCTGGACTATTAAGAACGCGTTAAACACAAATAGGAGTGGACACGTATCTTAGCAATACTGTAAATTCATGGCATTTCTGTTTACCCTGTGCAAGAGAGAAAGATCACTACTGGGCCCGTGCGTAACCATTGTTACCTACCGTTGTATCTCGTCATAGAATGCATGCATCGAGCTGGCCCGGATTTTCTGTCTCTCTCTAAAAGAGTGTCGACTCCTGTCATATACAGGGTTTCCCAAAAGGTTTTTCTTCACTCGTTCCAAACTTATAGCTCCGTTCCGAGTTTTTTGGGAAACCTGTATAAAAATATTTTTTACTAGTAGCTTGAGGATCCTAACAATAATTAATAAGTGGACATATTTCTGTTATATGTCTATTTGACATTTAAATTAAAATTGGTTAAATTGCTATTTTGAGAGTGTAAGCAATTAATAAAGTAAATAATGCACATTTATTAATGTTTAATACATATTTAATAAATATTTCAAGTTTCTATTGTAAAAATTATTCAAAAATAGAGCGGCGGTGTCATTGCGATTTTCTTACCAACACCGTAATCAGCTCTTGTGTATTCGAGCTGAGTAAGACGTTGTTGGAAAGCACTCAAAAAAATTCCGGAATGGGAGAATAAAGTGAAAATTTTCTTGACTGGCGTATTAATTTATAGGAGATGATACAAAATGTATTAAACATCCATTTTTTAATTTTTTGTTTCAGTTTACTGACAAAACAGAAAGCAGTGGCGATGATAGCGGAGATGATGCACTCGGCATCCTTGATCCACGATGACGTCATCGACGGCGCAGACTTCCGGCGCGGCAAGCCCAGCGCCAACGTGCTTTGGAACCACAAGAAGGTAAGAGTGACGTCATCGCATCCAGATCACTTCACTGTCACAGACTAACCTTCACGTAACCATATGCACGACTGCAATTTTATACATTTTCAAATTTATGTACTCGTATGTATGTTTGCAAATTTAAATGTTTTGTTGGTTTGAACGTCACTTATTGGGAGGTAAAATATGGTTCGCACGCAGACGTAAGGCAAGGAGTACTGTTTTCGTTAGGTTTTTTCCGAATTCCTAGAATATTTTTTTACTTTTTTTTTCTAGTACTACGGCTGGTTAAAACCAGCCCGAAACTCGTACTTTGCCGCATTCTAGCTATGCAATGTCATTTTGAAGTTGAAAAATACTGTAAAACTGTTTTCGTTGCGAGTAAACTGCCAGATTATTATAAACTTCAGGATAATATTTTTATAAACATTTAATAGAGAAATAATGGATCTACATTATGTACTTTTTAAAATTTAAAAAAAATTAGTTTCTATCATGAAATATAACCGTGTATAATTTCACGGAATTTTTATAATCATGTACAATTTTTAAATAAAAATTTTAAAGAGTCTCATCTGTAGATCCATTCTTTCTCTATTAAATCCTTGTTGAAATAAAATTTTACCATTCTTGTACTGGTCACAAAACACTCCCTATATTATGCTTGATTTTAGGAGGTATACGGGCCTCGTAAAAGAAAAATATATTGTAAATACCTACATTATTATTAGTGATTCAAATGAAACATCAGACGACAAAAGATTATTTTAAATATTATTATTAGGGTTACTCAAATCTTCATAAATTGAAAAGAAAAACAACCAATAATGCATATATTAATAATTTGCTATTTTCTCAAAAAATTAAAAATTTACTTGACAGAAAATACGTCGAATTATTGTGAATCTTCTAATAATTGATTGAGTGATAGTGTCAAACAGTCAGTCCTTGAATCTTCTTGCTGGAAACGTAAATAACTTTCTTCTTGCTGTAGATTTAATATCGTAGGTATCGCAACATAAACCTGAAGGTTCCGCAATTATTTGCTCATTTTTAAGTGTATTAACAGCAGTTTTATGTTCATTATGCAACGGCTACCTCATAACTTTAGCACACATTTGCGCGAATAACATCTTCAAAATGAAAAGTGCTGCTGGATTTAATGGAACAAACATTCAATATTTGTGATTTGCGACATTTTAATGGAATTGTTTTTAGTAGGTACTGATACTGAGAATATTTGGTTAATTGTTAAATATCACACGTAAAATAAATACTTTTTAAATTTACATTACCTAAATATTTACGTTGGTTTTTAAAACAAGAATCTTTTTATAAATTTGGAATCTCATACATATTACATATTAACATACATTACATAATTAACCTATTTCCCCATAATATAGTTGCCTCGAACCTCTTAAAACATCTTAACTAGTGGTACCATGAGACGAGACGAAACCAGAAATAATTAATTCTCTTTTCGTTTCGAAAATTTGAGACGAGAATTTTAAGTAACTTTTCTCGTCTCGGTCATTTCTGTTCAATTCTCGTCCTAAAGAACTCGATTCACGTCTCGTCTCAATTTCTTGAAAAAATGTTGTTGCTATATATTTGAAAAGCTAGAAATGAATTTTGGAATTTTTTTTATACATTTTTGTTAAATTTGCACACGATTTTTGTTTAAGATAGAAAATTATTTGTATCAAAAAGAAAAAATGGTACAAACAAATTAAAAAATATATATTTTTCGCCATTTTTGAAAAGAGAAATATCAAATATTTTTCAAAGTTTTAGTTTCGAGGGTTCTCAATTTCTCGTCTTGTAATTTTGAATCCTCGTCTCATCTCGAGACGGGAAAATTCACTGGTTCTCGTCTCGTAATTTCGAGACGAGTCGAGAATAAGTCCATGCAATCAATATATACATGACAAAAACCTAAAGAAATTTATACTAAAATAATGAATCTAGAAATTACTTCACATAATTCAAATTAGTATAATCTTGAATCCTGCATACTAAATTTGAATTAAGCACAAAAGACTAACTAATTTTATACAACAAGATCTCGCCAATATTTTATTTTATTAATTAGTTATTCTAAAGCTGTATTCAGAGCTACAGAATTATGAATTTAAATTACCAGTTATAAATAATACACTCATTTTAACTAATGGAAAACAGAGCTATAATTTACAGCAACAAATTTACGACGTGCATTATTATTTTATTGTATTCTTCAACATCCAATTGATCAGTTGTAATTTATTATTTATTGTCTCTAAATGTTACAATACTGTGATTATTAAACTAGCTAGTCAATGTCAGTCTACGCACAAATTGCATTATTTATTTATTATGTATTAAGTTTATATGTCAAATGTCATTATTATAAAAAATATAGTCCTTGCCACTCCTTAACGTTTACATTTTTTCAAATTCACGATAGACATTAATCTTTAAATCCTGATTGCATTGAATAGTAAAGAACATACATAATACATAATAATTGTTTAGAATTAATTAATATTTTATTTCATGATTTATAATTTAAAAGCAATAAATTACAAATTTCCATTATAAATTGTATGATGGAAGGATGACTCTTGTATCTTGTAAGAAATATGCTATTATTTTGCATACAATGACATTTCACGGTGTTTCCCCCAAAGTTTTGTGGCAATGACATATCGAATAATTTGCATAATGAATGCATCAGTGGTGCAATAACTTTTTTATGCCACATATTAAAATTAATATTTATAAACGTTATTGTTGCGGTAGCAAAAGTTGTTATCCACAGGGTTATTTGCTACAAAACAAAAACACAATTTTATTGATATGCAAATATTGGAATGTTTCATTTATTTGTCCAAACAAATGTACACACACAATAAAATCATTTCCTTATAAATTATTCTAAAGGTTCAACCAAAAATCCCAGTTAAAAATATTGTTTCCTTGAAGAAAATTGGCAAGTTTAAACACGCACATATACAACACCTAATACAGTAAGTGGTTAGCTCCGCGGTAGAGGATCCGCCTAGCATACTAGCGGTCCCCAGTTCGATTCCCAGCACGACCGACAATAATACCACTGGGTCCGAGTGGGTAGATTCCACTATAACATCTACCATCCTGTAATTGGGAGTTAATCCTGTAGGTTGGTTACCATCAAAAAATAAAAAAGAAAGAATAAAACGCTGAGTCAAAAAACCACAAAATGCACTCTTTTTCAAACGCCCATAACTTTGTGCCAAATCGTCGTAGGAACTTCGTTTTTTGAGTCCTGCACAGGTAATTGAACAAATTTTAGTGCCCTTTTGGTGAATCAAGTCAAAACATTTCAACTACGTACACATCGTCAAAGTTGGCCATTTTTGAAATTAATTTTTTTTCACATGAGTGCTAAAGGGGGCGGAAGGAGTTGCACTTAAGTTTGCATGCATGACTATAAAGTAGACACTTCAAAGTTTTTCACCCTCGAAGATTCATCGAAATCGATTGAAAATACGCCGAGTTATGGCGGTTTGAAAATGGTCGAAATGAATTTCAAGTGTTTCATTTTTTTCCGCCAGTATATTAAATTTACTTACCGTTCTAGAACGGTAAGTAAATCATTTACCTATCTTCTGTAAATTTACTTACCGTTCAGTTTGAATTTACTTACCGTTTTGTTTTGCCTAGCAACCGGTAAGATCAACATACTGTCTTGGAAACAGGCATGGTAAGTTGATAAAAAAGACCAATTGTGCAAAAAATGATATTACGTAAGTCTATCCCTAGCCACATCCTGAGTACGATCAAAAATTACATACCTACTCAATACAAACATCTCAGAGAATTACATGAGATGCATAATTGGGATATTGTTACCAAATTACTAATATTGAGATATTACTAAGGGCGGACATTAGCAATCACTATGATATTAATAGGATGTTAATAGACAAATATCAAATATAGCAAATAACATTCTTGAAACATTATTTTGTCAAGTTGAATTCATTCTTGTAGAATATTAATGTAAAAATGAAAAATGTATAGTGTTGCTAATAATTTCGTATTATGTCAGGTAATTATCTTATTATCCAAGTGTGAAACATTTTGTGTACCTTACATAATATTTTTGAATTACACCGTAATTAAGAGTAATTAGTTTTAGCACGGTATATAAAAATTCGTATTAATTGACGATAATTTTTTGTCGCCTGTAGTGCTGATGATCGTAGTGTGAGTTCGTGAACGTGTTTGGTGCGTGCCGTGGCCGTTATATTCACGCAATGGTGCATCATTTCTTTTCTCTTTGGTTTCACAATCCTCCGCTATGTAGGTTATGCAGAGACCCGAGAACCTGTTTGTGTGTGTTACAAGAAAAATCATTTATTAAAAATTTATACTATGATCGTAAATTTCACTACAATACATTTTCTTAACATTAGCATGTAAATTAATGCTGTTTAAGCACTTACGTTTCATCTTGTCTGCTAACAATAATTCATGGATACGTCTGCTTTAAGACGATCCTCTACTGCGCCAGAAAACAGCCAAAAACATGGATTTCCACAGTGTTTATTGTTTTGCTACATATAATAATCCGAGTAATAATCTAAAGATATTGTTGAAGATAAAAGTACAATTAGGTATAATCTACAAAATGATCGATGCAGAATTTTGAAATTTTGCTTACAAATCAAAATATGTTAATTTGAATTTTGACAATTTTAGTTATTTTTTGAACACAAATATCTTCTTTTAAAACGAATTTAAAAATTCGATAGATTATTTCGCACATCCAAGCTTTTATGACAACATATTAAAATTTATAGTTAATTTACTTTTAAATAAAAGCTGTACAGTGGCGGGCGAGAACTCTCTTTTCTTCTCTTTTTACAAATATTGCAGTTTTTTTACAAATATGGATGCCAAAATTATTTTATCTACGATAGTGTGTAAAATTGACAATTAGTTGTCAGTTTTTAGTTTGTAAAACAAATGTTTAATAGCAAGATTTCATTAGTCACGGGTTGCGCAGCAACGAGTGGTTAAAGTTTTAAAACACACAAAATTTTTAATTAAACATCCGCACAACAATCGGTAACTAACGTGAAAATTTTCTTGTCAAAGTAAACTTGTTTTGATCCTAATTCAAATTTAAAAGGATTTTTTTTATATTTTTCGAGTTTTTTAAATTCTATCGTAGATAAAATCTTATACGATACACCTACGTAAAGCATATTTAGTCACTCACGGGTCTTAAAATTCGAACCGTTCGTGACTAAATATTTGCTTTACGTACTTGTATCGTAAATAACTATTTTCCCCTCAAACATAAATTATTTGTTATTATTATATTTAACAATACAATAATAGCCATGGGTAAAAGATCACCTTAGAGGCAAAAAATTCGTATTTCTTAATATCATAATAAATTTCAGGTTTCAGTACTCACTAATAATGAGCAATTTTAGGTTTAGGTCACAAACAAAATTTAGATGAAAGTTAAGATAGTAGCTACGCGTAGCATAAAGAATAAAATGAGCTAATTGTATAATTTTGTCCTATGAGAATTATCATCATTGCACGTAAACGTAAAAAATAAAACATAATAATTCGTTACGGTTTTTAAGGTTTCATTGTCATTGTTATTGCAGCTGGATATTTATATTTTTAATTAATTTTTGCTTTATGGTTTCATGGTATTAGATTTATAATTAAATACTATTAAAAATATTATTGCTCAACAAAAGATGTAATAGTTCTAAAACAAATTTTTAAAATTTGTCTTGCCAATCTTATAACATAATTTCATATACTGTTATAACTTCTAAGTAGTTATTTCTCTTATAAAAAAGCATAACACCTGTTCAAAACGCTAGTAATATGTTGAATGTTATGAAGACCAGTTGATCAGTGACCTACTAATGAATTTACTTACATAAGAATTCATCATATAATTATTAATATTGTGCAGTCTTAATGTGAGGCTCACTTTTAGGATATTTTCTATTCTATGCTATACCTAATACCCACGAGAAAATTATTGGTTACAGTTAACTTATCTACTGAATATATTTTAAAAGTTTATTTTTATTGTGTGCATAGCTACCAAATTTCTCGTGTAGAAAAATAACATCAAAATCTTGCAGTATAACTTCTTTTTTGTTTGAAATTTTGATGTGCCATTGTAAATTTTATTTGAGGCAATTAAAGTAAAAATCCTAAGTAAAAGCTTATTTTAACTTTCTTTCGAAAATACAGGTAATTTGTCGAATAGCAGCTGACAGTATCTGTCACTGTTTTAACAAGAAAATTGTAGTGTAGTATTCTTATTATTAGTTACAAGCAGTTCATATGTCACTCACATATGAGTATGTGTATAATAATGATGTAGTATTTGCCATATTGCATCTTAATGTATTCTTTAGTAGGTATTCTATTTTAACTGTTGTATTTACTCGTTAAACACTTAATGTAGCTAGTGTAATTAATTAAATTTTATTCCTTTGTAATTATTTCTTATTGGTAATTACGGTTTTTGTATCTTACTAAGTTTATTTCATTTTAAATGATAAAAAATGAACCCGTAAATATAAATCCTTTATATATGACACTCGATCGATATTTATTTAAATTTTTGTTTTTGAACCAGATCGGTGCAGTATATTTTGAAATAGCTAGCTGCCATTTTGTTTCAAGATGGCGGACTAACATTTTAATATGCCTATGTTTCAAGACAGATTCTTAGCTATTACTGTACCAAATTTGAACGCAATAGTTACCTACAGTACATTTTGAGATATCTGCCCGCCATTTTATTTCAAGATGGCTGACTAACATTTTAATATATCTATATCATAAATTAGATCCTTGACTATTACTGTACCAAATTTGACCGCAATCGGTGCAGTACATTTTGAGATAGCTAGCCGCCATTTGGTTTCAAGATGGCGGATAATGAAATTTTGCCAAAGTGCATTGTTATAGGTGACAAAAGTCTATTTGCAAAATTTCAGCTCGATAGGATCCCGGGCAGTGGGTCATTTTTGACTTTTGTTTTTTTGCCGTACCTGGACAGACAGACAAACAAGACGATGAAGTTAATATAAAGTTTTAAAAAAATACGAATGGCTCTATTATGTATGCGTCAATTAGAGTGCAAGTTATTTCACGAATTCATGAAATTATAAAACATTTAAGAAATCTACATTACAAAACGAACTCTCAAGAAAGATGTAGAAACAGCAATCATTATAATTCTTATTAAATCGTTAAAAATTACTTAACAGTCAATATTTAAGCACCTAATTCAGGTTACAGCACAGGCTTTACTTGTAAAGATCTCGTTAAAACACTATCCACTATCCACTAACGAGTAAAGGCTGAAAGTAAAAACGCTTTGCTGCGTTCGTACGGCGGTCCGCGAAGTTTGTGACCCGATTACCGAGTTCCACATACAACGAAGTCATCGCATTGTGAAAAACAATCTCTAAGTGTTAGGTCTTCGTCTGCAGAAGATCTACTCATGTTGCAGCTATGCGGAAGCGTTTAACACACGTTTAGAGACCTTGTTTATTATTCTTATCGTTGCTGACAATGGTTTTGTGTATGTAATTGTAATTTATAAATTCAATATTCAATTGTAATTTGCCACATTGTAATAAGAAAATTATATAGTGAGCTTTATCAATTTGCAGTTTACTAAAAAATTGATTTGTTAATTTGCTTAATAGTGCATAATGGTAAGTTAAGTAACTTATTTACAACAAATAACTTACCTACCTACAATCTACAAACAGGATCTATTAAATTTATAAATTTACGATACTTACGAGTGAACTGTTTATGTATAAACAACATTTTAGTGTAAAAACAATAAAGTTATTATAAAAGATTAATTTTATGCATGTTTAAAATGACAATTAAAAGTTAACTTGGTAACATCAGGCGGTGTGCAAAATGTATTATCCGAGTTGCTTGACATCAAAATAAATCATAAACTCGTCAACACAATTAGGGGAACACTTGAAATGAGATGAAATTTCACCCATTTTCAAATCGTCATAACTCGGCGTATTTTCAGTCGATTTCGATGAATCTTCGAGGGCGAAAAACTTAGAAGTGTCTACTTTAAAGTCATGCATGCGAACTTTAGCGCCACCCCTTCCGCCCCCTCCAGCACCCCTGTGAAAAAAATGCTTTTAAATCGAAAAAATGTTCAACTTTGACGATGTGTACGGAGTGGGAATTTTTTTTCGACTCGATTAACAAAAAAAAAATTTGTTCAATTTCCTGTGCAGGACTCAAAGAACGAAGTTCCTACGTTGATTTTACACAAAGTTATGAGTGTTTGAAAAAAAATGCATTTCGAGGTTTTTCGCGCATGACTCAGCGACTTTTCAACCAAATTTTTTTCACCATTTAAACCATTTCTAGAGAATAAAAGTATAATTTTTTTCAAAAAATTTACCAATTTCGTCAAAAAAATTTCCAATTATGAGTCAAAAAACACAAAATGAACTTTTTTTTTCAAACACCCATAACTTGGTGCCAAATCGTCGTAGGAGCTTCGTTCTTTGAGTTCTGCACAGGGAATTAAACAAATTTTAGTGACCGTTTGGTGAATCGAGTCGACAATCCGTACACATCGCCAAAGTTGGACGTTTTTTGGTCCAAAAACGTGTTTCTTTTTGTTCGGGAGTTGAAGAGTTCGAACAGGGATAATCCTAATCTGAGTTTACCCCCTTAAAGTAGAGCCAGAATGGATTTTTTCCCCGAAAGAATCGTCCAATTTGGTTGAAAAGTCTTTACTTACCTAATTAAATGCTGAGTCTTTTCTACCTTTCAATCAATGTAAGACCTTTATCTTTAAACAACAATTTTGCAAAAAAATTCATTAATTTTGAAGTAATACAAGTAAGCACAAATTAATTATAGTACCAGGGGCACACAAAAACGTATAAGTAGGTATTGCACATAATTTAGAGTGCAATTTATTTTGCGAATTAAAAAATATATATTCGTGGTCAGTATATGTACGAGTTGTATTTGACATTTAATATTTTTCGTGCAGTTAGGATACACCCTGTATAAATAGATAACTGTGGTTCTGACAACTCAAATTCAAATTAAGTTTGGTAGATAATATCCCAGTTTAATTGCACAAAAAACGCACCTGCGATGTATTTTTATTAAAATCACGAAAAAGTGGATAGCTGGTAACCGCACACACGGTAAAGTGAAGCCAGTCAGTCACAGTATGCGGGTAAACTTGTTTGCTCTTATCAAATGGCATCTTGAAATGCTGTATTATTAATCTCAATTCGTGATCTACAATTTATTGTAAAACAGTGTAATTAAATTAAATGAACGTTGTAATAATCTGCATATAAAATGTGGAATAAATGTCTGCTACAGTGCAATAGTGAGAAAGTATTACTTATCACGAATAAACTAGAACATTAACTTTACTGTTCTGTAACAACGCATTGAAAATATCAAATCACTACAGAAAGGCACTCATGTTGAGTAACAAGTAACAACTATCTTACATACTTACTTACAGAGATAGAATTGAAAACTGAAACTGTTAATTCATTTTGGTGATACCAAAGGAATTTTATCAGAACTACTTGGGTGGGTTGCTAACTGTTCTTATATTATTGTTAATGAATGCAAGCTATCTATATGTTAATATTTTATCTACGACTGCTATGAAAAGTTAATTTTTATGCTTTATTATTTTATTGTTTGCATAAAATAAAATCAAATTACAGAATCAAACATAATTTTATGTACCTATATATATTTCAATATTATTGGCATCGTCATGGCTACAATTAAAACATAAATTGGCTGAACGTAAATTGAACTTACTAAATATCAGTATTTTTTATAACAAATATATAAAATTATGTGTGTATTACGAGCGTAAAGTGTCTTGCACTATTGCATGTCTCGCCTTCGGCTCGCGAGTAATAAAGAATCACTTTACGCTCTTAATACAAAAATAACTATTATGTCTTTCTAGTATGTAATTGTTTATTTATGTCGTATGAGCATAAACATCATCATGACGCCCTTGATACATAAATAACTATTATTTCTTTTTTCATGAATTTCAGAAAGAAAATATTTTGTCAGTAATGTTGAAATGAACGAATTATGATGCAAAAGGGTAAAGAAATAAAAAATTGAAAGGAATGTCTACAAGTAGGTATCTCACGTGGTTTATTTTTATTCAATTTTGGCGAAATTATTTCAAATATATGAATTATAAATTTATTTTGACATAACAAAAAAGAAAATCAAAGTAGTCGTCAGTGGCAAGTTGTCATTGTTTTTATGCATTTTTGACGAAATAATGACATCAGAGTGATTTAAAAATGTGTTGAGTTATTTAAAAAGTTTTAATTCACTTGTGAATAAACATTTATTTAAAGTTGTTGCTATGGAGTTAATAATAGCAGTTTAAAACTTCAACATTGAATAAAATATATTTAATGTCCTGTTCACACAAGGATTCTTTGAAGATTCTTTCATGCTTCTTAATTTTGAGAAAAATAATCCTGGCGAGAATTGCCTTTCAAATCTTCAGTGAGTCTTGGTAAAGAAGAATATTTTTTTAATTCATTGATAGCTTGAAAACAGTTATTTTTCCAAGATTCAGAACTATGAAAGAATCCTTGTGTGAACAGAGCTTCAGTATTCATTTGATGCAGTGTTGCCGTGTTGTGTTTAATTATTCATTCTCGCTTTCTATATACAAATACAAGTAAAGTTTCTTAATATTACCTACTGACCCCTAAAACGAAATTCCAATATATCCTTGCGATCAAATGTGCAACGAACTCTTTCAATAATTCGTTATATCTGCATATTATTTATGTTTCTTTGCATTAAAATATGTTATTCTGCTAAATAAATGGATAAACATAGTTAGGTTTCACAGAAGTGAGTATTAGATTTAAAATATTTTTTGACGTATTTTGAGGTTTGTTTGCTAATCTAGCATTGTAGTCTCCAGAATTTCAATGCCGAGTAAAGAAAGAAAACTTTATTACTGGATTTTTATTACCGTAAAAATTAAACGATTATAAATTATTATTTTTAATTGTTATTACTTCATAAAATAAAACACTTCTTATAATATAGCAATATGTATCTATTAAGAGTTTAAAATGTTGTCCATGAAAGTACAAAAAATTTCGCAAATAGGAACAACATTAATATGCATTTAATTTGAAAGTATCATTGACCTTTCCGAAAAAAATATTGTCTTCCTGGTTTTTTGCGTTTAATGTGAATATTAATAAATCTTCAAATGTGTTGCAATTATACATCAGGGTGATTCACAATTTCGTGCATATATTTTAATGACATAAGTGATCAACTCACTTATCACGAAACTGAAAGAATTTTTAATTATACAGTTTTTATATTATTTATATAAACATAACATTATTATAACAGTTAAGCATATTGTAAATAAAATAAAACAATTTAAATGCAGCAATTAAAATTTTAGTTTCAAATTGATTTAAGCGCTTAAGTGTCTACTACTAATACAGTTTTTTCTGAATATAATATTTTGAAGCGTCCTTGAATCTATAAATACTGTAATACAAATTATGCACACTCACGTATTTTATGAATGAATGTGATACGATCTAGTAAACACTGAACATTATGAATATAATTATTGTTATTTCATTTTCTATATGATTCATATGCATATTATATTTTTTCTGTTATTTATTTAAATTCTTATTTTTATATTGTTTGTGCTTATGAATATTCAAATTTAAAGTAAAGAAGTGAAATCGTTAAATATTTTAATTCGTGTGTTATAATTATAAACAAGTTTAAAGAACTTTGATTCTTATGTAACAAAAATTATAATAAGAATTTTTGACTTTCCTTTACAAAGGTATGGTGCATGAAAATAGGAATAAGTAGATGCATATTTGTTATAACGGATTGTGAAAGTCCCCTGAAATTTTGAATAAATAAATATTTGAGCAGCTTTTGCATTATTTTGCACTGCAATAATTTCTTTTATTTTGTTCCCGAGGTATTTATTGAAATTATATAATGAAGTATAACGAGATTCTGTGCTCTACATTCTGTCGGTGAAAGCAATCGAAACAAGAAGTTATTCTGTTCCCTAAACTCATACTTTACTATTGGAATATAAACTTCACTTCTAAAATTAGTGTTGCCAAAAATACAAAATATCTTTGCAGATTTCTATGAGTTTAGCTTCTAGCCTCGGTCTGCAAAGTGCAGGTTTCTACCCTTGGTAAAAAATAAATATTTTGTTCATTAAAAATTATAATTATTGTTATTCAAATTTATTTATGAGTTTTCAGCCGTAACTGTAAACAAAAATATTGCTTGTGGGTATTCCCGCAGTTTTAGTATCTCATATGCATAAATATTTTAATTATCCAACATAAAAATAGATGCACAAGCTTTCCTATAAAGAATTTTAAAGATTAACAGTGCATTATAGTAAACATCGTAATCTGTATATACTTAAGAAAAAATTAATTCTTCATTCTAAAACAAACAGGATTGGCTCTGGGAAACTTGGCTCATTGAATAAATTAATTTAAAAATATTTTAAGAAACAATTTTATGAAATATCGAACAATTAAAATGGGTACAAAATGCGCTACTTGCTGAAATAGAGCTATGATTAAATAATCTAAATATCAAAAACAGTAATAGCGATTTGACAGGACTGATATTAATAGAAAATAGAAATAGACCTGAATTTTTATTTAGTACAAATAGTAGTTCTACTATGAATCTGAAATAATATTATTTAAAAAAAATTACACAAAATTTTTAAAATTTTAAATAGTGGTACTATTAAATACGATCAATGATGGTCATATTACATGTATAATAGTTATTTACATTGTAAATGCGGTAGGGTTAATTTTACAACGCGAGTAAAGTAAAGTACGAGGCGAAGCGGAGTGCTTTAATAAAACCGAGCGTTGTACAAATAATACCTAACGCACACATTATGTATTATATTTTTTGGCCGACATAACTATTTAATTAAAATATTTTCTATAAGGTTAATGACCAGTTGCACCGCTTCCACTTAAATTGTTTTTCTTAAATGAAAAATATCGAATCAATATTGCTGTCATGAGTTCGATTCGATATTTTTCATTTAAGTGACACTTAAAATTTAAGTGGAAGCGGTACAAACGACCATAAGTGAGATGCATTTGACATTTACGTTAAAATTTCTTTTTGTCAAGTAGCCTTGAAACAACTGCTCTGAGATGTCGCCAGTAAATGTCACATTTAAAATTAATTTGTTTATTTATTTCAGACTCTACTGAACAATAAATTGTGTAAAGTAGCGTTTTTTGTAGGTTCTCTTATTTATTTTAAAGTTACCTTTTTATTTAATGGAATATTAAAGAAATAAAATTCGGTGCGGAAACAGTTATGACATGTGTAAAATCGCAACTACCATAGACGTCAACGATGTGTAATTGTTATGTTTACAGTTCAAGAGACCATAAAAGCCTTCAAAGCGTAAAAGGTCTACAATTTACCCATCAATTATATTAAAATAAATCACAGTACTCAATAAATCATTCTAACAAAACATCTTCATATAATAACCATCGAGTACCACTCTGGAAGATGAATGATCCCACTCAACTGAAGAAGTTAAAGTTGATGAACGCATTCCTCAGTGGTTGATGTTGAAGGTCTGATGTAAAAAAAACATTGAGATAAAGATACGATACCCGAGATGCACCGGTTATGAAGCCGGATCCAAAGTTAAGCAACGTTTAGAAGACTTTAGGCTACGTGCTCGATGTAGAATCGCCGCCTACTTCATTAATAAAACTTTTTATACTGCTGCTACTTCAAGAATATAAATATTTCTTGTGGGAAAATATTTAGCTTTCGACACTGTTTATCTCTTTGTTATTTTAAAGAAGCTTCTTTAACTTAGAGAAGAGTGATTCAGCCCATGTTTTTAATTATTTCTGCTTTATTTATTGCATATTAATTTCGGAACTAAACAAGTGCTAGGTGTATTTTTAAAGAAAATATCTTTATGTACGACTGCATTATAAAGTACTGTTTATAACATAATTTTGCAGCAATAAAGCAGCTCTTTATAATACTAGTAAAATAAAGTTTCTTTATTTTACTAGTAAAATAAAATAATAGAAATAATAAAATAATAATAGAAAAGGCACACTTCGCTAGAGATTAAATTTTAATTTGTCATTTGTCAAATGTGTCATTTTGTAAATGTCATTATAGATAATAGAAAATCTTGCGTATAGGGCAGTCAAACATAAAATCTTGTATGCAACACGTATATAATAGGGTTTTATTGACTCGCCCATTTATGTGCCTCGCTTCGCTGCGCTCGCTCGTCCCCTAAACTGTCTCGCCAATAAAACCCTATATTATATACTTGTTACATAAATAGCTATTTTGTGCCAAGATTTGAATAAATTAATTTGTCTTGTATCCAACTTGGGTGTGGCAGCCTCACATATTATAAGTCATCAATACAGATATACAGGGTGTTGAAGGTGTAACCAGCAAACTGTATATCTCGAAGTTATGATACAACCTGTATTGTGCAACAGTGTGTGCTATTATCAACTGTCAATAGGGTAGTTTACTTTTTTGTTTATTGAAACTTCATGTTTTTTTGAAAGCGATTGAGAGTACTGATAAGCCGTAATTGTACTTAATAAAGCTGTAATTAATTTTTAAAGTTTGTGTAACGTGGATGTATAGCTGAAAATCTTCTCAAACCATGGGACTGGAATTAAAATGTACTCATATAAAATCAACTGTTTCTAAATGTTACAAAATATAAAATACAATTTAGTAGTTTCTTTATTACTGTAAGTAAGAATACACGTGAAACGCATTATTGCCAGTGGTTAGCTCAGCGGTAGAGGGTCTGCCTAGCACGGCCTAGCATGCTAGCGGTCCTCAGTTCGATTCCCAGCGCAACCGACATAATACCACTGGGTCCGAGTGGTTGGATTCCACTATAATAACATCTACCATTCTGTAATTGGGAGTTAATCCTGTAGGATGGTTAAAAAAAAGTATCGATAAGTAAAATCTCAAATATTTAAAGAACTATTAAATTTTTGAAAACTTTTTTCATGGCATTAACTCATTTTGTCATTTTTGAAGTCTCCTTTTAATATAATTGACTGGATTGCTAATTTGCTACTATGGTAAAGTACCCTATTCACTTATGTGTGTTTGTAGAAAGTACACCATACTGTATATTTTTGTGCTGTTAATCTGTATTAAATTCGAACCAGAATCACAGTCTATCACAAAGCTTTCGACTATTCTAGCCTATATTAAAAAAACCACTTTGCTACTTAATTTCTTCGTTTATAAAATAGTGCACCATTTTGCCGAATTTATGGTCCTATTTATTTAATTATCGCAAGAATATAATAATTTTTTGCGCTATTGTTGTAATTGTTGCCCAAGAAGTGGTAATCTTTAATTTATGTGCGTATTCTTAAACCTGTGTGTTAGTAGGACGTTCAAAATTATTGCTTGTTCGACCAGTGAAAGTGCGCATTAGTTTCGTAAAAATCTTATCTTTGTAAATTTGCTAATTATTAATTACTTACCAGAAATTTATATTTCTAAATGATTAATTATTATTTAATTACGTTTTGTGATGAACGAGTTGTTTAAAAGGTTACTGGGCCATCATTCGCAACTGATACAATTTTAATATAATTCTTAGATTAATTTATTTCGCAACGCAAAAGCTTAACAAATTAATTGTAATTGTACTTGTATTATGGTGTGAAAGATTTATATTTTATGGAGAAAGTATTCTACAAACAATTAATTTAGTTCTTAATAATATAATTTACAGTTTATTATGATAAATAATATTTTAATACTAATTTTTTTGTCTTTTCAGGTGATCATGGCTGGAGATTTTGTAATAGCAGTTACAGCTATTTTGATAGCATCATTAAGAAATGATAATGTAACGATATGTCTTGCAAAGGTAATTATGATTTATGTTTATTTAAAAGTAACAGTGTTACAAATAATGAAGGTGTAAGCTTTAGCATGTAGCATTACTTAGTATGTTTTGCATGTCGATATTTCTTAGCACTGTGCTAATAATATATAAATATTTTCACGTAATATGATGCAAACAGTGATGAAACAGTCAGCGTTAAAAAAGTTTCCAATTTATAAAATTATCAAAGCTAACATTTTGTAACAAACAAATATTTATAGATTCATAGACATTTTCGGAATACGACGTTTTGTGAATAAATTAATAATATACAGAACTAATTCCGGGAATGGATTCAACACCAGAAAATTAAATTCTACCAGAAGATGCAAATCTAGAAAATTCGTAATTAATAAAATACCTGCATCAAAAGATTCATTCACAGAAAAATTCGAAGTTATAATTTAAGATTTTGCTCGCACGAAGAAGATTGGAATCTAGAAAATTTATATGTAATAAAATGTCTGCATTACAAGAAGCATTCACAGGAAAATGCAAATCTAGAATTTTAAATTCGGCATAAATGCAAACATAGGTGGATGCAAATCTAGAAAACTAGTTTGTCTCTTCCTCACAAGGGGGATACACAAATTAGATTGAGCTGAACAAATTAAATGAACAACCCAATACCATTCTTGAGTCCCACTCATTCGGTTTTGACTATAAAATGTCTAGATTTGCATATCTTCCTATGTTTGCATTTACGATAAATCTATTTAAACTCATTTAATGCAGGTATTTTATTACCTACGTATAATGAATGAATATTCTAGAATTTTATTTTCTGTAGGATTCAAGAATGGTATTGTGTTGAAGATGCAAACTAGTTTTCTAGATTTGCATCTTCCTATGTTTGCATTTATCTCGGTTCTAAAATACTAGATTTGCCCTGCATGCATTTTTTTAAAGCAGCTATTTTATTTTATTTTTCTTGTGCATGCATTTTCCTGTTTATGAATATTGTAGAATATTATTTTCTAATGTTGAATCCCCAAATAAATAAATAATTTAAAGACATATTTGTTTACAGATCCTTCAAGATTTGGTGCAAGGAGAATTCATGCAGCTAGGATCAAAAGAAACAGAAAATGAGCGATTCGCGCACTACCTTAGTAAAACATACAAGAAAACCGCTTCGCTCATAGCAAACTCACTGAAAGCTGTAAGTTGGTTTTGTTCATTTTGGAAGAGAAATTTCTGACATTTTCTCGTTGCAGGTGGCCCTGGTTGCTGGAGCTGATGAACAGATCACAGATATCGCGTTTCAATACGGACGGAACCTTGGGTTAGCTTTTCAGCTGGTGGATGACTTATTAGATTTTGTGTCTTCCACTGAAGCTATGGGAAAACCAGCTGCAGCTGATCTCAAACTAGGTTTGGCTACCGCTCCCGTCCTCTTCGCGTGCGAAAAGGTCAGTATTATTTCCCTAGTACACATTTTACTAGACACATGAGACAATTTTTAAAGCAGCTAAGCATACATACAATGTACAATAATATAAACACAGGAGTGGACATTTCGTATCTTAGCAATATTTAAGATTTGTGACATTTTTTCGCTGTGTTGAGAGAGAAAGATCACTACTAGGCCCGTGCGTTACCATCGTTACCGTTAGAATGCATGGTCCGAGCTGGCCCGTATATTCTGTCTCTCTCTAAAAGGTAAACAGAAAGGCCACACTTCATTTGCCCGAGTGTGCACTCCTATCATATTATATTATACTTCATGGTACAAATATAAGAGTTATGATATTTTGCTAAAAAGGGTTTTCATGAACCCTGCAAAACTAAAATTCTCAACTTTGTATTCATTTAAATATTGAAGCTCAACCAGTAATCAAGCACTCATATTCCTGACACACTTCTTTTGCCTCGTCCACATGTAATATCCTTTTTGGTCAAGATTTGTTGCATTAAAAATATATTATAGAACAGAAATAGCAAACACAAAATGTGTAGACTTGTCTCCACTACTTACTATTTTGTATATCAATTTATTTATGGTGGTGTTTTTTTTTAAACTAGAAGGTTAAGAAGAAGAGAGCTACAAAAAATTAAATCCGATTTTATAAATCGACTATCTACATTTTACATCGTAGGTATTCTAGCATATAAATTGGTAGTTTGTCACTTACAGATTTCTATATCAATAAACTTGTCTATGATGGTGTTTTTTTTTTAGTTAAAAGATTAAGAAAAACAGAGTCACAAAAAAATTAAAGTTTACACATTTGCAACAAGCATCAATCAAATATTCAAGTTCAACCAGCAATCAATCTCCGCCGAACATTCCTATCCTGGCACAGTTCTCTTACCTCGTCCACATTCATAATCCTTACAAACTTAGTCGTTGAGTGAATAATATAGAACAGAAAAAGCAAACATGAAATGTCCCACGGTGATAGATGTCAGCAGTCTACAGTAAATGTGTGGCTATATTTTTTAGTGCATCAATTGATATTTTACCTATAGTTTACGAAGAGTTGTTTTCATCATTTACTGATTCCTATATCAACTTGTCTATTGAGTTTTTTTTTAAATTAAAATATTAAGAAGAAGATGTACACAGTATAGAAAAATTAAACTGATTAGGTACCTATATAACAATTTACATTTACACCGTATGTATGCAAAAATTCTTAAAAATGAATTCGAAAGTCTCCATAACATTTTTTCATTACAACATCGTCGACAGAACAATATATTATTATCAAATTTAAGAGAAGATCCACGCAATTATTGAAATCACGGCTACATATACTAATAATAACGAAAAATACAATACTAATAAAACTAACAATCACAAAAGTTGCAGACATTAATATCTGAAGTATTTTTATCTAGTACCCGGAATTAAACGCTATGATAATGCGGCGATTCCAAGAGCGTGGCGACGTAGAGAAAGCATTCGAATTAGTTCATAAATCCCGAGGACTCGAACAGACGCAATTCTTGGCGCGGCAACACTGCCTGGAAGCTGCCCGCTTCGCAAACACCTTGGCGGAGTCACCGTTCCAGAAAGCCTTGCTGATCACAAGCGACCTAGTGCTCAACCGGATGAAATAGCACTCTCTTCTCTACTTCCGCTTCAGCGATTTTGTCCAGGGTGCCTACGGATGTCGTGGTTTGCGACCGGAAGTAAACCACTCTCAAACGTGTCGGGTGTAGCACATATTTTTATAAATCACGTTCTTATTTCGTAAGATTTTAATCTTATTATTTTAGAATCAAATGGTAACAGTTTCTAATACAGCACTGAACCACAGATAAACCTACTCAGATAGTCAGCCTTATGGAAATATTTGTCACTCGGTTGCATCGTAGTTTCTATAACTACCGTAGATGTCACTACTGATAGTTGTGCAACCATCTGCCCAAGCGAATATAAGACTTTATAAACAAACGATATTTTTACAGTGACAAATATATCCATAAGGCTGACTATCTGAATAGATTTATCTGTGACTGAACAGATTATGGTTTTATTTAAATAAAGTCTTTTTCTGTTTATACTCGAATATGATATTTAGCGCCCAATTATTTCTGGATAAAAAGCTTCCTTACTTTTTAAAAGACTCAATGGGTAAATGAATAGATCTATCCTGTTGAACATCGGTTGCGCACGCATGCTTGGGCATCCGGTTAGAGGAAGCGAGCACGATAGATACAAAGTAACATGTGTTGAGTGAGACAGCAAAACTGCTGCGCAGTACGCTGTGACAATATAAAGTGCGGTTAATTTAAATTTGACATGGAAGAAAGTTTAATTCAATTTAAAGTCATTGTGCTTGCTGTCTCGCTCAACACATGTTACTTTGTATCTATCGCACATTTCTGACGAGATAGGTCTATTGGTAGTAGCCGTACTAAATGTGTTTGTAAACTGTTATGTAAATTATACTCTTCTCATTGGAAGTGAACTAATTTTATATTGGTAGCCTAATGGGTATTAATAATTAAACTAATATAGTTTGCGTATTTATTTTATATGCAATTGTACAGGATGTTTACTTTAAAAGGATATTACTAAAGTCGGTATTTGGTATATAACTGCCAGCCAAATATTTGTTATATATTTATTGAAATTTTAGTTAAAATCCGATTACAGTAAACAATTTGTATTTTAGAGTTAGTAATATAAAGCAGTAGTAATTTATAAATAATTTTAACAAATATTTCTTTATACCTGTGTAATGTAATTAATTATCATAATGTAGTCTGATGTACCTATCTATAAATATCATGTTGATTATAATATTACAGATTTAGTTGTTAAATTGTTGTTATTACTTATTTTATATTATATTCAAATATCTATATATTTGGTATTATGGTGGATTACCGGGTATATTGTTAAGATTATATTGTTGATATTTCACTGCCTGCATTGTAATACTTAAACAATTCAAAAGATTAAAAAAATATCGTAAGTGCTCTTATGGGAAAATAGATAGTAAAATATGTAGAGTTCATGAATGCACTTATTAGAAAATTCCATGACGAACCTATTCAAGATTACCTTCTGTTTGGAGTTTACATTATGAATGAATATAATTATTTCGCACAAATTAGAAACTGGCTGCTATATAATTTTAAAAATGTTATATTGGTTTTACTTGGCATCTTGCTATGTAGGATTTCATTTTATGTATTTTATATATCAATTAATTTTGTACATTATAGTTGATACTAAATTTTATTATGTAGACATTTCATAATTATTGTATATATGAGATATATATTTAAATGTATATAAATGAATTAGATGAATATAAATGTCTGATGTACCTTCCAGTGTATTGTTAAAAATGCAATATATTATATTGGTGGATTTGATATGGTTGTGTAAAATAATAAAAAAGTTTATAATATTGTTTTAACTAAAGATTTAATTTATATTTTTGTCATTTCAAACGAATAAAATTCATTATTTTGCTTGCAAACATGAAATACCATATTTAAAAACATCTCGAGCAAATATCAACCTTATAAACAATTCTTATTTCATGTCAAATTGAATCAAAATATACATAGAAACAAGAACTTGTAGTGCTAAATCACATCTTTTTATATTGTAGCATAAAGGTCATATTCCCGTCCCGTACACACCTGAGTTATGCCGAGTTAATTAATCAAAAACTAACCACGTTCGGCAGTCTACAAGAAAATATCGTAAACATCGGTTGTATTTTGACTTTGTGGAGTAGTATTTGTTTATATTTATTGTAAATATTAGTTTATATTGTGTTTATTATAAACAACATTTAGTTTTAAATAATATATCACTTTTGGAAACATGAATTTATTCGCAAATGATAGTATATTATCATACAGTACCAAAAGACATTATATAAACAGTAGTGGAATAAAATTTGAAAGACCCAGTGTTATTAAAATGGAATCCTGGTATCCCGCTTGCTATTTACTGCTACGAATTGTAAGTTTGTTTTTTTATAAATATTTTATTGTACAAATGCAGTAGTTCCATAGCACATTACTATAATAGGAGATGTTTAAAAACTAGGTTGTGAAAAGTGTTAATGTTAGAAGCCTATACGAAAATACATATAAGCATAATAATAATAGTTCATTATCTAATATTATGTTATATAGAAAATACGGTAATTATTATTGGTCATCGAGTTATAGCATAAATGAAGATCGAACTGTATTATGGGCGCTACCGCGCAGCATGTACTATTCAACTTTAAAATATTAGCTATAACCTCCGTATTTGCATGTTCATTTAGTGTGTTCAAAGTGATTTACACTTTTCAGTTGGTCTCGTCCAAACGAATATTTGTCTCTGTGCAAGTCCTTTCTCTGATTCACAACCATTTAGTTTTAAGGTTTACGTTTAAGAAAGTTTAAATTCATATAACAATTCCCACTTGAAATCACTGTTAATGCTCGTATTTAGTTAGATGTATTTAAACTTTCTTAAACGTAAACATAATTGCACACTTTAAAACTAAATGCTTATGTGAATAGGTATGCGATTCAGGACTGTGTTTAATATTTTATTGAAATGGTAGAAGTCGGTACGTTTTTAAACGAACGATACATCTAGCAAGGTTAATGTTGCCAATAGTACAATATCAAACTTCAACCGAGTGTTCTTTTATAAAGAGTAAAACATCAATTAAATAACTTGAAGAGTTGTTATACGGATTGAGCTTTCATTCCCACTTAATATATTCTATCAAATATTTTTAGCTGCATAAAACATACAAAATAACAATTTCTTTTCTTTTCTGTGTGTTGCTCATATTGCACATTGTCATTATTGTGGTTCCACATTGGTTCTGTTTGTAAACCACAGACCAAAGATAGCTTATAGACTACCGACTCCCGTGTTATCGGCTGTAATCGTGTAGGCTGCGCCATCTCGTGTAGGGTGCGACAACTAATCGTTGGTTCGCGCGCTTGTAGCCCATGTCAATATTATAAAATTATTTGAAAAATATGAATAAAAAAACAAATTTAACAAAAATTTATATTTATTTATTTGTTATATCTTGTCATATACTTTTTATGCAACTTTTAATACAATTGAAACTTATTCAATTCACAATCGACATTTACAATTTTCCGTCCACAAATTATCGTTTTCTTCGTTTATGTAACAACTTAATATTAACATAATTGTCTTCTTTATAATAATTTATTTAACAATAGATTTATGCTCTTCGCATGTTATGAAATCAAAACTACATTATTAACTACTTGTTAGTGTAACAATTTGTAAACATTTTTAACATGTCACTTAAAATATTTAATGTTAATTTCTTAATTTCTGCGAAGCACCCTGTCGTTTCACAATTTGGATAAATTAATCGTTGCACATTGTCGTACTCCATGTTGTGTTCCTACTGTACTGACCAACAAGTATTCTTTACATACTGCATAGTTTTTGAATTTTGACGTTTTAAAATGAAGCCAGTACAGTAGGAATACGTGTTAAATGCCAGGGAAGATTCGTAAACGCTCTCGGTTTGTACAGCTGATATCGGATTCTCCTACTCTTCACTCTCAGCAATCTGATAATCAAGCAACTTCAATTATATTGTTGTAACTCTAACCACTTCTCCATTTCTTCCACTTCTTGCGTTTTAATTCTTATTTCAATAAACAACAAACATTGAACGCATTAAACATCAACAAACATTATAACGAATAACGATTATAACAACATAACCCACATAACAACTGTCAGTGTCAACTGTCGTTCCACAATTTGAACCGCTTGTACGTTTGCGTACTTGAGCAATTTCACAACGCGGTTTTTCTTTAATATTTGAAATTGAATTACAGCGCCATTGCGTTCGGTGCGACAACTAAATTTTAGTCACGTGATGGTTACAGCGGTTCGTATAAGAGTCGCACCAGCCTGTTGTAAACAGAAGCAAGGAACAGAAGAAACTGGATTTGCAAACGTGTTTCAAAATATTTTGCATTGCTGCTATTAAAACAATAACAATATGATTTCTTACATTGAAAAATTATTAAAAACAGTAAACATATCATAAATGAGTATCTAATTGGAACAGAATCACAAGTTATTGAATCTCAGGTAAGAGAGGTTAGAATTTTTGAGGTGATCAACATTAAAAAATATTTTTCAAGCAGTTTCAAATATGGCAAAGTCGCGGTACGTGGTACAATGGGATGAGCAACCAATACACTTAACTAAAGTCTTGTGTTCCTTATTGGAATCACAAACATTAGTAGACCTTACTATCAACTGCAACTCGTATACTATTAAGGTCCACAAATGTGTGTTGGCAGCTAATAGCTCGTATTTTCGCGTAAGTATTGTATCAGGAGATCATATTTTTTATGTGATAAAAAATATTTTATTAGGATCACTTGCAAAAGGACATGTCAATCGACAGAGTAGTTATCAACAGCATTAAGCACGTCGTTCTTAAATCTTTAATTGAGTATATGTACTGCGGCGAAACTTCTATTCCCGACGAAAACATGGAAGACCTAATTGCAGCAGCCAAGTTTTTTAGTATTCGGGGCATATCTGCCATAATTCCCCACAAACTTGGTGGTAATCATGGTTCCGAACGAGGTAGCTAACGTATTCTTATTATTATAATCCATTTCTTAACATCTATGATTACCAGGAGTAGAATGTAGTCTCTCAAGCAAACCTCCGTTATTTTTTTCAAAGAACGATAAAAAATATTCGTTTAAAGAAAAAGATTACACCTTATATGACAACGTTGGGCGCCGAAAACACTCTCATTCTAAAGTAACAGACGAAGCTCACGTCGCTTTGGCAAAAGAAGAGGCAGCGAGTCGTTTTGCTCTTGAAATGTTAAAAAAAGACATCAACAATACATCAAACGTATTCGTCATAGATGAAACATGTACAGAAGCAACCGTAGAAACAAACCTAACTGCTCAATATGAGAACACCAACAATATGATGCAAATTCAGGAATACGTCATTCAAAATGACATAAAAAACGACCATTCAGATCTTGGCAACGGAGAAAGCAATATTGATATTAATAATTTGATGCCAAAACAAAAACAGTCTCCAACTGACGATCAAATTAATGAATTGTCCAACGTTCCTATGTTGTACAAGTCCAACGAAAACGCGTACGTTAATGTTAACGTAAGTAATCAAATTTTAGAGAGTCTTCAAAATTCTCACGCGATTACTTACCATGTGATGCCTGAAGACGGCAACGTAGATTTTCAGCAATATATTTGTAATAATTTCGGACAATACTCTGTGCAAATAGAAGCTGCCCAAGCTGATCCTTCTTACGAAATCGTAAACAATATGCAGAATGAATCAAAAAAACCTTTGACGTTCACTCAATTAGTAGCTGATACAGTAAGTTCTGATTACGAATCTGCGTATGCAGAAAATTCTGCATCTTACGATGCCATCCTAACTAAAAATGAAGAAAATATGCAATATGTACCGAGCGAAAATGAACCAAAAATGGGAACCGAAGATCTATTTTCTTCAAACTACAATGAAAATTTTGGTTCTGAGTTATTGGATGTTCGTGGCAAAGATGTTTTGATTGAAAATATTGTTACTCCTAAAAAGAAAAGAGGTAGGCCACCTAAAAGAAAATTGCCAGAAAAAAATATTGACGAAAATGCTTTTTTACCTATGCCAAAAGTTTTGAAACCGTCGGATGATATCGAAAATATGGAGAATGTTGTTGTTGATCTTAGTATGTCTGACAACGATAAGGAAAATGATAATCCTGATGATTTGGAAAGCAATAAAAATTTGTCAGAGCAAAATGTCAATTCGTTGTTTGCTGAAAACCGACGTCAAACTCGTTCATCGTTCAAGTTTCAGTAGTTAGGTTTTATAATTTTTGAATATTTTATATTTAAACATTTTTGTAATTTATTATTATTAGTTCCTGCTTGATAATTTGATAACATTGTCATTGTCTCTGTGATTTAAATCTGTGATTAATAAACTATGTTATAAATTATCTATGTTTTGTAATTTTTTTTTAAACAATTTACTTGCAAAATAAATGTGTAAAATTTTTGCTATTTATTGAAAAATCAATATTATTCTGCAAAGCCAAAACAAATTAATGTTTAATAGTTGAAATTATTAATTTAAAGGCTAAAACATTAATAATAACATAGATGTTAGTTTGGTTGCCTATCTTTTATCTTAAAAATAAAAAAATATTTTTGTATGTATTTATGAATTTTATGAGGTATAAAATGGATTATAATAATTTATGTTTAACATTATATGAAAATAATTTAGATTGTATTATTTATGCTTATGTACAAACTGTCAAACGTCAATGCGCCTGATGCGATGGTGGTGTAATGGTCAGCATAGTTGCCTTCCAAGCAGTTGATCCGGGTTCGATTCCCGGCCATCGCACTTTTTATTTCTAAAAAAATTAATTATTAAACAATCACTTTTCAAATGCGAAACATATTAGCATTTTCTATAACTACATAATTATATATCCTTGAATCTAGTGATGCTGCATAACATTTATGACAATGTTGTTATCATCATCGAATAATTATTAAAGTATACCGTTAAACATCCACGTGACATTTAATAAATAACCTTGATTATACGAGTTGGTTAAAGTTACCAATGAGAAAATAATACGAAAGTCTTTAGCAGCTAGCTGCTTATTATAGATACATAGATGCTATAAAATTAGCATAATTCGTAATAAATATCTATAGAGATTATTGATTGTTAAAATAAATTAATTTTAATTAACATTACAGAATAGAACCGAGGATATATTATTTTGCAATCAGTTATTATTAGCAAAAGAGAATGCAAGTTTTAAAAAATACAAATTTGCCAAATGTTCTGCCATCCTAAAAAATTTTCCGTTTTTCAATTCGTATTTTTCATAAATTATTATTTTGACTTATTTAATTAGCAAAATTAAATAGCATATTTTATTAAAACAACATAATTATTGAAATGAATTGTTAGTGGATAGGATATTTTTAAAGAAATCTCAGAATTAAACATAATTTATATAAGAAAATCTAAGTAAAAATAATAATTATAAACAATTAAACCCAAAATATCAAAAATGTTCCACAATAACATTTGATTTATTTCATTGGTTTAATCATTTTCCTCGAAAGGATTGCAATTAATATAAAGTTGACAATAATCGTGGTGGTAATATTGTAGATGATGTATCTGAAACCTGATTATAATTTACATAATCTGTTTGTGTGGGTATATTGTGCACAGCACTGAGCACAAACCTGGTGTAACTCAAACTCGGTCAATGTCACGATGACGTGAACATTTTGCGCCGATGAAGTTGCAGACCTGCGGCCCGAAATGACGACGTGTAGTGATGGTGTAGGCGAGGAACTACACAATGCTCACAATGTTTACAAGCTAAACACGCCTCGTAGAATAAATAATTGATAAATTTGTCATTACATTTATGCATTTATCACAGTAAACAGTTGTAGTTCCGTGAATTGTATTTTGGCTAAAATGTAAAAAATTTCATCAAAAGCCATAGAAATTTACATGAGGTTGTGTCGTAAATTTTATAGTGAACTGGGGAAATTAAATTAAGTACTACCTGAAACTGTGAATTTATTTCAACGTGAAACATGGGATTTTTTATAGCCATGGTTAAAATTTGACTGAATTGTACTAGATATTATACAGCGTCATTTTAAAATGAAGTATTGCTTATAGAAAATTTAGAGTGGGTTGGAAAATGTAATAAATTATTTTTTCAATTTATTTAATGGATGTATGATGTATGGATTTAATGATGGTAATGTTAAATACGGCTTATTTCTAATATAAGGCATTTTCAAGCTATAAGAGGTAGTAGTACCAATTACAATTTTAAATTATAAATTGTCTAACCAATACATGTTACTTAAGTTAATATAATTTGATGAAAAGATGAAGATGATTGTTTAGAGTGTGATCACTGATGAAAAATTCAAATTATTCCAATTTCATTTTAAAAACGACGCATTGCTGTCAAATTTGTAACTTAAGATATAAAAAATATCATGTTTCACGTTAAAATAAATTCACGGTATTTATAACGAACGTTTTTAAATTCAGTCCAGTCAAATTAGATCATATTTTGTGGTTTAGTGGAAAAAAATAGTAGAAAGTTGGATTTTGTTAGGTACTGGACCTTTATCAACTTTTGTAAGAATATCCCAAATTGTGACTAAACCCGTGCGTCAGAAAATTTGAAAATAATTTTACTCATAGAAGAGTATTCAGGAAATTGGATTCTGCAAACCGGAAATCCATATTTTTTTTCATAAAAAAATTACAGCCGTTTTTGTATGGTGAGACATAAACTACTACTTGATTTATGATTTCATGATTTTATCGAAAACTGTACCAATTTCATAAAAATATTTATACCATTTTATAGCAAATTTTATGCTCTACAATCATTTTTTAACTGTTTTTCGTAATACTAATCATTTACGAGATAAAAATGAAAAGCAGTAGACGGCGGTCATTTTTTCGGACGAAGCTCCAGTCCAATCGATTGAGACTTTTAGTATGTTGTTGATAAAGGTACTGGGAAGGTGTATACCAAAATCCAGATTTCTACTAATTTTTTCCACTAAAAATCTAATTTGACTGGACCACTAGCAAGTCGACATTTTTATAAACATCTTGCAATTAATCGTAGTCGAATGTTTCAAGCTGACCACTTGATCGTCTTAAATGTAGTCCTGGTTGTATAAAGAATTTCAAAGGTCGTCGCACGGATTGAGAATCTGACTGCACCAAGACGAATCGAAGTGCTAGGATTCCTCTATAATAACAACTACTATTCTAAAATTGGGAGTAAATCTTGTTGAATAAAATAAAATAATCAATTAATAGCAGATTTAGTTGTTAAGATAAACTATGGCCTTGTTGGGCATAATTTTCTTAAATCTCAAATCATAAATTTAAAATTGTCATTCGGGCAGGGCCAGTTCTAAAACTGAACTAATAGATAAATAAGAATAAGAAAGATTATTATGATAATGTAAGTTGTGCAGCCAGAATATTTTGCTTGGTATTATTTACTTGTATTATTCATATAGGCGAGCCACGGCCTTACATATTATTTAGTTTTAGAATTTGATAGCGTAGACAAAAAGTAATTACTTAATTTTTATCAGGTCAAATATTGATTGTAACGCCGATATAAATGTTTCAATGTTAATAGGGTTTGGTTTCTGACTAAGATTTAGTCTTTAGTAATAATTTTGGTACACCGCAATTTTTTATGTCACAATTAAAAATGCTTGATGCGGTAAGAGCAATCAACCTTTAAATCTTACGATGATGAAATTCATATATGACTATTAAATTTTTAGTTTCATGTATGCTTGGGTGTGGTGTAAGTTTTTTTTTATTTGTAACATGTACAACTAAGAAACATTAGCATATTAAATATAATTAATTTATTGGGGTCGTCATCATTGAATGTAAACTTTTCTGTGTTTAATTAGTTGAGTATTGTTAAATGATAACGTTCTATAAACCTTAATGATATCGGGTGTGTCAACAGCGTCGACAGTGAAATTAATACCATAATAAATAGAACACAACTACCCACAGCATTCAATATTATGTCAATCATTCGCTAAATCTGTACGTGACATAAATAGATAATTATTTGAGATTTTGGTTTGTATAATTTGCGAACATGTAATCTTATTTCGTATTATATCACAACCTAATGACATACATACCTATTTGATTTTTCTCGGGTATACTTCGCCTAGATTTGATAATTTAGTTTCAATGGGGGCCTCATTAATTTTTACCTCTTGCCTCATATTCTATAAGAGAGGTATTGTAATGGGTTAAAAATTTTGAGTATAAGTTTTTGGTGGATAAGCACGTTTCAGGGTGTCTAGAATACGAATTTACTATTTTCACGATGTCTGTATGGATGTGTGAACTGACGATGTTTCGTTCACGATAACTTAAAAAGTATCAAACCTTTAATAACTAAATTTCATATTTAAGGTTTTAATAAGGATCTTAATATTTTGGTAGAAATCCACATACCGGAAGTAGTACTTTTTGAAGCTTGATATAGTTTTCCTTAAATATATTGGTGCATTATTTATTTATGGCAATTTTTGCAATTAAAATTAAAAGAAAATTTAATTATCTATGGGTACAGTTAATTTTAAATACAATTTGATGAATCTGGTAGTAGTTAACAATAAAATAAAGTACAATTAATATTCTACTTTTTTGAAATTCCAGTATCTTGTTGTCCATGATCATATGAAATTTGTTTCTACACAAAATTTGAATTATTATGACAGTGACAGTACAGTTGACATCTTTTGCTTGCATCTTGGTTTACATTATTGTTTACATATTACATGTACATGTACCTACATGAAACTATTAAAATATAAGTAAACTATTTATTAGATTAGTAGAATAAGCAGAATTAGGCGAGAGGTCGTGTGCTGGTCACATCAGATTTTTTAACCTAACCTAAGTATGATTTGATAAATTACTTAAAGCCCTGTTCACACAAGGATTCTTTCAGGTTTCTGAATTTTGAAAACCTTGATGATAATTTCCTGTCAAACAAAGGACTGAATCTTCAATGAGTCTTGGAAAAGAAGATTTTCTAATTCATGAATTTTCTTCTTTTCATCCAGAAGCATGAAATAATCCTCCAAAGAATCACGTGTGAACAGGGCTTAACAAATATTTGAAATATTATCACTATTAATTGCTCTGTGATTAATTTGGTATTTAAGTGATTAGTAATATAAATTTCCTACATGTGGGAATGTTCACATTACTTTTAAATAACTATAACGGTACACAATATTCCAGTTACGATGTTTACAATTAAATATAATTTTTGATCATAAAGTTCATCGATCCAGAGTGAATGAAAACAGTGACAAGAAAAAGAAAAAACTGAAACCTGCTTGAAGTTCTGGTTTTAACCAGTAAAATCTTGAATTACCTGAAATGCTGTCAGAGGCGTATCTCGTAGTTAATAAATAGGGCAATCATATTTTACTTTCTTTGTAGAATTTTGCCTTTTCTGCTAGAGTTGCACCTAACTCAAACAGAAGAGAAACATCGTTTAGTTTCAAGTTGGAACTACTTATACAGCAGCAAAAGGCTATTGCATGAATTTTTTTTTCTAAAATATTTTTGAAGAATCTTCCATTTCTTCCTACACGAAATAATGCGACGTGACAGAAAATTTTCATTCACAATTTACCAATGAACAAGGATTTTTTTAAATAAAATAAATATTTTACATGTTTTATAAATTACTACAATTACCGGTTTGATCAATACTACCCGGTTTTGCCCGACTCTCCCCTATTGCTATTACTATTTCCATTTCCCGATTTCAACTATTAGATTATTAGGTACTACAGTATTTTTTAATTCCTGAAAATTACTTCTATAAGGATGTTTTCAAAACCGTCATTTTTAATGATCGCATCCTGTTCATTTACTAAAATATTACTTCTCCAATTATTATTATTGATTTTGCACTTACATAAGATCCCCATAACGTATATTTAAACTACTTACCTGTCAAAATAACGTATTTAGCATAAGAAATTATTGGCGATTGCGGTAGCTAAACTCGTCATTTTCTTAATAACTCATTGCGAATACGGATATCGCTTTTTACCGCGAACTGCGCCTGTTAAAATGAATAATGTTTAACATAAAAACTTACTTGCATTTATTTCATGATGAATATGAAACGTGCAACTTATTGTATATGCAAACATAATAATCTGCGCAAAACAGATTAGATACTGAGAATCTTTAAACATAAAAACATCAAAGAATTTATTAATTTATTAATTTAATTGTTTAGATTAGTATTATTAGTTTAAAGTCGTTCGGTCATTCTTTAAATCCGCCGATTTTCTGAAATTTCCATGATTTCTTATTTATTTATTATCCAAAAATTTTACATTTGTATACAAACTGGATGAGCTCATTAGATTTAGGTTCAATTATCTTCACCGGAAATTATATTTTTGCAGATTGAAAAGATTTCTATAAATTTGGATAAATATAGTATTTATCTGTATTGAAAATAAGAGGAAAAGTTATTTGCAACTTACGTTATAAAAAAAGTTTATATCTGGTATAAACGTTTCAAATCTATATGGGAGTAACGTCATATCAGAAAAATCTATCCACCACGTTCACAAAATAGGCTATCTCTAAAGCCCTGTTCGCACGATCTTTGGAGATTCTAAGGAGATTCAGACTCCTGGAAAAGAAGAAGTTTTTTTCCTTCTAGTTACGTGGTTTTAAAGAAATAAATTCTTCTTTTCCAAGACTCATTGAAGATTCAATTTAGTGGCACCGCAATTTAACAAATAATTCTCACTAGAAAGAAAAAAACTTCTTCTTTTCCAGGATTCTGAATCTCCGTAGAATCTCCAATGATCGCCGTGCGAACAGGGCTATACACATTTTACTCTTATAAATGTAGAAGCGGGGCTTATCAATTTGTGTCTTAACGGCAGTAGCAGAACAATTATTCATATAATATAGTATTCATTATATGAAATACATATATTTTCTTACATATTATTGTTTTCGTTTAGATTCACAAATGATCGTTATATACTATGTATTGTTTACTGCTGACAACTTGTCAATTGTCTCATTCTTGTTGTGTCAAGTGTCAACATAAAATTTTGAGGTTAACGTGTTCTGTGAGGCTGCCACATCTAAATTTGGCAAAAAATCGTCGATTCACAAACACCTGTTAAGCGATAAAAATAGTTTTTTTTTCGCAACTTGAAATATTCCTCTCATATAGGTACACCTGCAAAATCAGAATGAAATTTTATCTCTTTAAAATAAAATGTTATAGGTCGTATTTTACAATATAAATGTAAACATTTTAGCATATTTATGTTTGGTCTTTATGCAAAATTATTAAGAAAAAAAGTTCCGAAAGGTTACTGAGTGGACACTGAGCTTAGGATGTTCTCAAACGATCTTCAATAACTTGTTTTTCTACTCCGACGCAAGAATTATACATATTTATTTCGTTCTCTTCTTTAAACGCAACTCAGATGATGGTGCCTTATTGGATTTGAGGTAAAATATGCAAATCTGAAGGTTAATATTAGACATTTTATAATATTTTCTGGACAAAATTGAGAAATAAATATCGGAGGTATATATACTCGTTTTTGGCAATACAATCACAGATGAATAATGTTGGTGATTGTTAATATAAATTTTAATTAAAAGTGTTACTTAAGCCGATCTTCTACCGCGCCAGAAAACAGCCAATAACATGGATTTCGCCCACCACTCCACAGCGTTTATTGTTTTGCTCAATATAATAATATAAAAATATTTTTGAAGATAAAAGGTACCTACAATCTACAAAATGGTGGATGCAGAATTTTAAAATTTGACTTTAATTTTGAAATATATTAATTTGAATTTTGACATTGATTAATATTTTCTGCACACAAATTTCTTCTATTTTAAAACGAATTAAAAAAATTAGATCGGTTATTTCGCAAATAGAAGCTTTGTTGACAACATATTAACATAATATTACTCGCAACGAAAACACTTTTACGGTATTTTTCAACTTCAAATTGAAATTGCATAGCTAGGATGCGGTAAAGTACGAGTTTCTGGTTGGTTTCATACAACCGTAGTAGTGGATAAAAGAGTGGAATAGAAAAAAAAGTAAAATCAAGAGTACTCTAAGAATTCGGAGAAAATCTAAACGGGCCGCTTAAGGTGATCCTCCACCCATGGCAGTAAACAGTCAAAAACATTGATTCCGCACGCTATTCTATAGCGTTTATTGTTTTGTTAAACATAATAATAACAAGTAATTTATGTTTGAGGGGAAAAATAATTTAGAGACCCATATTTGTAAAAAAACTGAAATATTTTTTAAAAATGAGGTTTTCGCGCGCCACTGTACAGCTTTTATTTATAAGTGGATTAACTTCAAATTGTAATATGTTGTTAACAAAGCTTGGATCTGCGAAACAACCGATCAAATTTTTTAAATTCGTTTTAAAATAGAAGATATTTGTGTTCAAAAAATAACAAAAATTGCCAAATTCAAATTAACATAGGTATTTCGATTTTTAAGCAAAATTTTAAAATTCTGCATCTTGCATTTTGTAGATTGTACTTTTATCTTCAACAATATGTTTAGATTATTATATTTAACAAAACAATAAACGCTGTGGAGTGGCGCGCGAAATCCATGTTTCTGGCACGGTAGAAGATCGTCTTAACTCCAACTCAGTTCAGGAAGATGCCGCATGGCACTTGAAGAAGAAGATGAAGAAGACAGCGTGTCGCTGATGCATTTAGCTGCTCTCTGCCTGGTGTAGGAAGATATAAATGTCACATTACGTAACCGCTAATTTCTGTTTGTGTACGATCACAAGCAATACATTCATCGTATTTTCACTCACAAATCTATACATTGATTTTATTACACATTGTTATATTCAATATTTATTATTTTCTTGTTATTATTTATTGGTTGTTGCGTTTATTTAGAAATGCACTTTCTTTTAAAAAATTAAAAATAAATCATTTGATGTATGTACAGGGTGAGTCAGCTAAGTGTTCCCTATTTCATTTGTTTGTAAAGTCTCAAGTTTTTTTGTAAAGTCCGCCAAATTTTTGCTGTAAATACAGTAGCCACTTGAGTTTTTTTTCGCAAAGTTTTATCATTATTGCTCTATTGCTTCCTAATTGGTGACTGAAATAATGATTAATTAATTAATGATTAGTCAAACGACTATTTGTAGGATTTTAAAGGACCTTAAGTGGCATCCTTATAAGATTCAAATTCTGCAGGCAATTTCTGAAGAGGATAAAGCAAACTTATTGGAATTTGCAGAAGACGAAATTGAACGAATGAATGAAAACCCTTGTCAAAAAACCCAATCATCGATATTGGTCAGATGAAAATCCCCACTGGATTGCTGAACAATCCTTGCACTCTCCTAGAACGACTGTTTGGGCTGCAATTGGAGATTTTGGATTAATTGGTCCAATTTTCACATTGAAGTGAACCACTCGTGAAGTTTTTGTCTGATCGATTTGAAATTTCGGCAGTAAAAATTTCTTTAGATAGTTCATGTTTTGCAAAAATTTCGTCACTTTCTGATAAAAATTGCCTAAGTTATAAAAAATCCAAATAGGGAATAGTTAGCTGACTCAGCCTGTATGTAACTATATTTAGCATACTTCAAGTTAAGCAGCGTTTAGTTCGAAATTTGGTGGTTCGGTGTAATTTGTTTGGGATTTAGCTATAACAATTTTTAATTCGCCATGCTGAAACAAAATGGCGTAAAGATAACTCGGAATCAATTTTAAATATCAACTTAATATTTAAATGATATAATCCATATTTAAGTAACCGGTGATTTATGAATTTTTAGTTATTACAAAATCTTATATAAGAAAATCATGCATATGCACATAATCATTAGGTGCAAATAAACTGTAATTTATGAGAATAAGTTTATTTTGAAATAATTTTTTGCAAATTAAATTAATTGCTGCAATTTAAAAGATGCATATGATTATTTATAATAAATGACAAAAAGTGTGTAAAAATCTGAGAATAATTAATGAGTCTCGTAAAAGATGACAAAAATAACAAAGACTCAGGAATGGGTCAATACATTTTTATGTCTGCTCATTTACAATACTTAGAATGAAATTTAAATAAAAATAGGAACATGTAGAAATAAAATAAAGACCAAATGAAAATACAGTGTAGTTATAATATATTATCATATTCTAAAAATATGTACCTATTAATGTAAATAAGTTTGTTTTGGCGACAGCAAAATAATAAACGATTTCAAAACATTCGTATCACCTAAAAAGGCACACGTACAATCAGAATCGCCGTAGAATGCGATAATAAAAAAATAAAAATAACTTTATCGTTAAAAATAAAAATAAACTAAAAAATTTCTTACGGGAATTACGTACAAACGAGAAAGCCGGCCATTGGCAAAAACAAGTTTGACTGCAGTTCGCGCAAAAAATCATTCGTTGATTAGTTGAGGTGTGTGTGCGTGTGTGTGTCCGCAGAGCAAAGCAAATTGACAGAGTTTAGTAATTTGCATCCAAGTGTCTGGGGACATTTAAGAATGAGAGCAATTAAAGAGAACTGCAAAAACGTGTGTTCTTGTTCTCTATTTCGTCTAGCAACAGATATAAATAATTCCCTGAAAAAGGTGCAGTGTATTCTATACAACCAGTATACAACGAACAATTTATTTTCGTTACGTAATTTGACATAAAAAGTGTCACTGTATTTAAATTATTTTTTTGTTCAGTTTCTGGTCGACTGTAACTTGAGATAATAGAGACGTATGTTTTTCTATAATCAATCAAGTTTATAATTATATACTTTTATTTACGAATATTAAGTTCATACATATATTAGTAATTTAATTAGTTAATTAAGTTAAACTTCATTCAATTTCTGCTATGCCAAAAGGGATAAAATATTTTCTATTTTATTTACTTTTATTGCCTCTTGATAATAGACGAGATTCAAACAAGGCTGTTCTTCAATCTAAGCTCTTGTTACAACTAATAGCTCGATAGCTTTGTAGTTGCCAAGTTAATTGTATCCCAACTTGGAATCCGTAGAAAATTTTACACACGGATTCGAACCCACAATCACTGTAAGCAGAGCCAGAGAGACAAGTTTCGAAACCAAAATACTTAAGTATAAGTACCAGCACTACCCATGGTCAGTACTTGTTACCAAGTATAATTTCAAGTATAGCTTCAAAGTACTTAAGTACAGTACAAGTTTTTTGTCAAAAAAACTTAATAAGTATTTTTCAAGTACCGGTATTTTTTAAATTAATATGAATTGCATGGTGTATAACCTATAATTATAATCTTTTTTTATTGAGGAAGATTAATTCACAGTATGAATGTCGTATTCTTAAGTCTAAAGGATAAGTTTTTATCTTAGTACTTAAAATTTTAAAGTAATAAGTACCAAAAAATATTAATACTTAAATACAAGTATGGATAGTACTACTTGTTATTAAAAATTGGTACTTAAGTAAAGTACCTAAATACTTACGTATTGTCCAGCTCTGAGCAGAGCCAAGTACTCTACCAATATGCTGTATTACAGCGTGTGTGGTTAAGGGGAGTCATTACCGGCGTAAAAATTGTAAAAAGTATGTTTAATTTTTTCCTTAAAATTGAAGTAAAAATTCACATTTTCAGAATAACGAATACATATTTGAATAGATAAAAGTTGTCTCCAAATGCGTCTAATGCCACATTTTTCATTTATATACTCAATTATTTTATATTCATGGCTAAACATGACCCATTTTAGCTATTTTGTGAGTTTTCTTATAGGTATTTAAAATAAAAAATTAAAAAAGTGGCATTAAACGCATTGGAGGACAACCTCTAACTACTGAAAAATATCTTATTAGTTAAAAAAATTTAATATTGAAACCAGTTTTAATGGAAAAACTGAATATAGTTTTTCATAATTTTGACGGCTTGCCATTTAATTTTCTGAATTAAATAGTTCATAAAGAGTAGTTTAGTAGTATTTATTTATTTAAATTAATAATTTTATGCTTTGTTTATTCATGTGTAACATGCCGCACAGTGAAATCCAGCATTTAGGTATCGAATGATTTTTGAGATTGGTATATAAATCCGGCACTATTCCAGAACATTACCATCTCGATTACAGTTTAACTTCAGTGGTTCTCCGTAATGCTCATGTAATAACTGCTTCAACATCTCCCTGCTCAACTAGCATTCACATCGGTAATTGCAGGCTGTGCTGTTTGCAACTGCTAACTGCAATAATTTAATAATTGCCCAGCAAGTGGGAACTCCGGGACAAAGTTCACTCGAATTCTACCGCATTACTGGCGCTGGAAAACTTGTCGTGCCGTCGTGTCTTTGTTCATTTACCTCACAGTTATGATTGAATAACGCTAATTGTTTTCTGATTAATTATAACCTGTTTCTCATAAAAAATCTAAGTATTGGAAGAATTCAGCTTATACTTTACTGGGGTGTGACAGCCTCACATACTGTGCGTCATCGATATACAGTGTTTGCCATAAGTCACTGAACATTGTATTTTTGATATATACTATATATATATATTTACTTTTTATTGAAAATGAACAATTTTGATTACAAAAGATAGTTTGAATCATGGAGAGTTTAAAAAAAAAATTAAATGTTAAAAATAATATCTTTTAGATGCCTGCCATCAGCCTCTGCGCAAGCTGCTGCTCTTTGCTGTACCTGCCCATAACTTTTAACATCATTATGTCAAAATTAAATAAAATATAATTTAAACCACGTAAATGATGATAATAGAGAGAGGTAATATCTATTTAAATTTTAAACTGACAGCTCGCCACTAACTTCACTTCGGCCCCGTCCTACAATCCAATTTGATTATTTCGGAGTAAAATTGCGTGACATGAAAACACACACAAAATCAACAGAGTGTCATCTCCTGTCTTATTATACTTCGTGGTATAGATATACAGGATGATTCACAACTTCATCGTGACATAATGTTGATATCAACTTATGATCACAGAACTGGAAGAATTTTTTTAAAATTTGCTGTTTCAAATTCCAAGCTATTAATCAAACAGTTTTGTGCCACTCTTACAAAGAATATTTTTGTATATTTAAACTGAAATTCGAATAATCAGTTAAAATTATATTCATACATACTACTTTTAGCGTTGTAGTCACTTGACAATCCCCAGAACATTTCGAGAGGGTGCGTTATATAAGCGCATTTGGCCTTTATCAGTTTTTGCTTATCGACGTTATCGAAAGCGCAGAAATTGACGTTATATAAGCGCAGAAGGGAACATTTGAAAAGCACAATGGTTTTAGGGATTGTACGACAGTTTTTCTACAATATTTTTTGAATTTTTTAAAACTAAAAAATATTCTTGCCTAACATTTTTCTGAACTTAACCCCATAATACTCGAAGAGTATTTTTAACCAGATTTTTTGAATTTTTTAAAAGTAGAAAATATTCTTGCCTAACATTTTTCTGAACTTAACCCCATCATACTCCAAGAGTATTTTTAACAAGATTTTTTAAATTTTTTAAAACTAGAAAATATTCTTGCCTAACATTTTTCTGAACTTAACCCCATGATACTCGAAGACGATCTGGACTAACTTGTTATAGTCAGAAATCTCATTTTCGAAAAATGCGCTTATTGAACGTTACGATCTGCGCTTATTGTACATAAATTTACTGATTAGAAATGCGCTTTTACAACTCTTCGATTTCGAGAATATGAACACCCAAGCTGGATACTTGCTATTTTTGTCCAATAACGTCCTATTAATAACTTAGCGATTGTTAATGTCCGCCCTTAGTAACATTATCTATGTAACATCCCAATGTTAATAATTTAATAATAATATCCCAATTATGTGTCCCATGTAATTCTCTGAGATGTTTGTATTGAGTATGTAATTTTTGATCTTACTCAGGATGTGGCTGGAATATACTTACGTAATATCAATTAAAGTACAAGAATAAGATATTTTTAAACTCCAGTTGATTAATTTTAAAACCTGACTGAAGAATATGTTCTACAAATAAACATTTATAATATTTATTGCTGTGACTATACTAGTATACAGATTTGTATTCGCAAAATAGTCCTGAAATTGATATTATTCGACGCGTCTGAGAATAATATTATTAAGCCCTGTTCACACAAGGATTCTTTGAAGATTCTTTCATTCTTCTGAATTCTGAAAATGATCCTGTCGAATAGCACTGCCGCTAAGTTTAATCTTTAATGAGTCTTGACAAAGAAGAATTTCTAATTCATTGGTTCAGAACAGTAAATTATTTTTCAGGATTCAGATGCTTGAAATAATCCATGTGTGAACAGGGCTTTAGGTAGTTAGTAACAACAATCAACTTGTTTTTGTGTACATATTACCTAATTACAAATGATCGAATTCCATATACATTACACATGTTCTCAAATTACCTATCCGGCATTTTAGCTTCTGTCATAAGTCATTTAGTTAATTTCTATCGTTAGTACAGTTCACTGCCTTGAGTCGCATTTACAGTCCGAAATTTGGTGTAATTCGTATCACAGAAATTTGTAGAATTAATTTAACTGTTCACAGCTCGAAATTTGAGTGGTAGCACAATCAGGATAAAAATATTCAATCGCTTTTCAGAACAAATCAGATTTTTAATTTACTTTGGTTAATTTTTTGCACTATCGGTCATTTTTAGCGTTTACTAGCTCTGTTTTGTTTACAAATTAAAAGGCGGTAAGTAATTTAGAAGGCGATAAGAACTAATAAACAGCAACAGAAACCAAGGCAACAGCATGCAAACCAACATAATCAAATAGTTAACATTATTTTTGTACGATCGGTCAGTTTTCAAGGTGGTGTTTACAAATTAGAAGGCGGTAAGAACTCATGAAGAGGGCGGTAAGCACTAAATAACAACAGAAACCAAGGCAACAGCATCAAAATGCAAACTAAACCTACATAACTAAAATAAACATTGTTTTCAAATTTATTCTTATTGTATCGATCGTGCAAAAATATTACAAGCACCATGGACGTTAAGTGCATTTTATATCGGTCTACAAACATTATCCTCAACCAGTAAACCGCATTTACCGCACTTGATACTTAATATACTATAACCCTCTCCTGACAACTTCACAAATTAAACCGAATTTCATTAAATTTTGCAGGATCTGCGTTTTTTCGAAATTTGCCCAGCCCACTGGGTCTTTTCGAAAAAACCCACCCCATTTATGGGTCTTTTTCAAATAATTATAAGCGGTAAAATTGAAATAATTACATATATTTATTTTTATTGATATTTATTTGTTGATTTATGAGACGGAAATAATACATTATTTAATCTATTTGGATATTTAATTTGGCAATGTTTTCATTTTTATAAGGATAACTATACACCATTTAGAAAAAGTGGTTTTTTCATGAGGTTTTTTGGGTATTTTCAGGTGGGTTTTTTCGGCCTAGGCAAAATCACGACAACCCTGAATTTCGGTCTGTGAATGCGGCTTAAATTATAAAACACAAAAATCTGAAAAGTAATTTTCGCCACCGATGCCGGGTAGAGATTACCAGTGAATGAATAGACTTAGATTTCACATTCTCTTGTTTACATGAAATAAGTTTACTTAGTTGTTGCAGATGGGGTACACTAGAAAGTTCCCCTGCCGAATCCACTTACCCAGTGGAAGACTGGCGACTTCTCGGGTCGTTCAAGTGAAGTAACCTTCTGTCTGACTAGAATCCAAGTCTAATTCCAGCTCGCCAGTGCAGTAGTGGCCTGTGTTGCCTTAGCAGGCGTTGAATGTTGCGTCGGGCGAGCACTGACCCACTACTTCAGTCACTGCAGACCAGCAGCAGTCGCCTGTTACCTCGCCAGCTGGAAGGACACCGGAGTGCCTCTGGAGCGATCGTCAGTTGTCAAAGTGAAGTGTGTGCGCGTTGCGTTGCGCGAGCTCTGCTCACTGCTGCTGTGCGACAGACACAACCTAGTGAAGTGTAGTGTGTTCACAATGGGGTAATGTTCTGACTGTTTGTACTCAGTGACGTCATTGTGCACCATGTTGAACTGTACGGATTTGGCTTGTATCCTTCACCACCACCACTACTACGCTCAGCTGCATCATCGCGAGCATGGCACTCACCACGTTGAAGATGGTGAGTCAATCGACCAATCTACACTCTTTCATTGACCCAAATCATACAATATATAATATAAATAAGTTTATTTTTAAATAATACAGCGTATAAAATCAAAAATGTCAAAAAACAATATTCAGCTAAAAAAATTGTTGACAATTTCGCTTCTTTAATTTGAAATTAAAACATGCTACATCTATTTTAATATAAGTTATTATAATGCGAGTCTCTTCGCTCATACGGAGCTTAAACGTCTATCATATTCATAAGTCAAGCCATTATTATTATACTTGCGTTTTACTAAACCTTGGTTGGGCTCGCTTCGTTTGTCCTTGATACAATTCCCGCCGAGTTTCATTACTCAAGCTTTCCGCTGTTTTGTTTAGGCTCTCTTCGCTCGCGATTCTCTCGAAATTAATCCTGAAACAAATTTTGCAAGGCTCGAACAACACTATAATCCAAACAGTAATCAATATTCAATAGTTATATCACAAGTGCATGACAAATACTTAGAAAATAATCGGATGTATTTGCCATGCACGAGTGGTATATTGGTAGAATATTTCTCGAAAAAAAATCAATATTTTTAATATAAAATAATAATAATAATAACATAAACGTCAGATAAATGATATTGGCACTTTGTCCAATGCAAATTTTAAATTTTTTGATAAAAAATAAAATGTAGATAGTAAAAAATACATGTATTTGCTATTGTACAGACTGTAATTTTCATAAATAACTAATTTCTTGATGATTTGTTTCTTGTGTTGACAGCTGTCAAAAATACTCGGGTATGCACTTGTGTAAATACTTATGCACGTATTCACTGATACTTGATTGTTTTGACTCGAAATTTAAAAATACTGTAACTTGATTGGTTGAAATTTTCCGAAAAAAATATTCATTTGATTTTCATTCTGCTGTAATCATTGTAATACATAAGCCACTCACTTTTTGTTAAACTCATTTTTATTTAGATAGGCTTGCTTCGCTCGTGCTTCTCTTAAGAATAATCCTGAAACAGTTAAGCCAACTTTAATTTCAGTAGTGCTTAATAACTGTACTAAACAATACAAGTCAAAATTAAGTTCTTTCCGAATGAGAAGCACAAACAACTTATAAATTATTCAGACCTGTCCAGTGTCCAATCATAAATATAAGTTAAAAACAGCAGTTCCACAAAATTCTAATTTCAATTATAAGTGCGAGCGTTGAGCACTGGTTGGTTAAATTAACCACTTACTTATAATTGAGTAGGTCTGCATCTAGCTAACAAATAATTCTTTCAGACTTGACTTAAGTAAACATATTTTGTATCATTCCTACGGAATATTGCCCAACGTTTCGGTTATTGCCCCCATAGCGACTACCGGTTACAATTTCTCAATAATTTTTCGTTGTCGGTTCAGATTTCGATGTTTTTGTTGCTATAAAAACGCTAATCATCGCGACACATCAACACAGATCGACGCAGTTTGTCAGAAACGCGACATTCTTAATAATTGCTATGTAGGTAAACGAAAGGATCCCGTCACTCTAGTCTAGTTAGTAACAGCGGCCTTAGACAGATTTTCTTGCACGATATCTACTCAATGACATTTATCATTTGCACTTTTCAGTCTTTCATCTTTCATTTAAGGGTCTCGTAACAAAATATTGCGTGATTAGAGGTGTAGCAGTTTCTGCTTATTGCATATTAATAATTTGAAGGAAAAACAGGTACTAGATGTTTGTGAAAGAATTAATTTGGGTTTATGCCCAGTTAGAATTCAGAAAAAATCTTTGGAATCCATAAAAAAATTAATGAATAAGTGTGTCTTAAGCAATTTTTTACATGCTTTATCTTATGATTAGGAGATTGATTAGAAAATGTAACTCGGCATAAACTTAGATCCATTCTACGTCTGTAAATAAAATTATGAAATTTTTCTTTATCTATAAATGAGCTAGATTAGAAGATATTTGTCATCAAAAATAGCAAATAGCAAAATTAGCAACATTCAAATCAATTATTTCGATCGAATTTTGCTTCGACCATTTTGTAGATCTTTAAAAATATCTTTATCTGATGCCGTGTCACAATGACAACATTATAAGCCTCAATTTGAGGCCCATAATAGCGTTCATTATAGGCCAAGGACCATACTGAATCCATTATGGTACTCAGTACCATAATGAAATATCAAACAACTCGTTACTAAGGAAGCGAATAAGGAAGTCTGAACTGATACTTTTTGATTTAATTTTTTTGTTCAATACCAAATAATTGATTTTACTTTTTGACGAATTTACGCCAGCAGATAAAATTTTGTATACAATACGGATCGTAACCAATCATCGTCTAAATAAATAACTATTAGAATATTATGTTTAAAAAATAAACGCTGTGGAGTGGCGTGCGAATTCTGTTTTTGTCTGTTTGCTGGCTGGAAGAGAATCGTCCTAAACACTGAAATTTTGCTCTACTTTAATTTGCTTTTATGGTTCAACAAATCTTCTACAAAAAGAAACTTTCAAAAGTGTTTTATAAAATAATTTGCTAAACAAGTTCTGTAGTTTAATAATATTGTTATGTGAATACAAGTTTCGTTTCATATTTCAAGAGCTGTCTTACTCATTGGGTTAGATTTTAAGGTAGATAAAGCATGTAGCACAGTAGCAAAAGTGGATTCGAAATTGAATTTTAATACTGAATTGTGTAAAACACTTTGATCAATTACCATAAATTAATTTCTAGTTTGAAAACTGTATCATTAGGTTACATGGCTAGGCTAGCCACATTTTGCACTTTGAGTAAAATATACAGAACTACGCACTTTTTAAGGATTTTTAAATAATTTTTCGTGTTTTACTAGTTCTGACTTCTGACAAAATATTTGAATGAGGCTCTAGTAATTTTGTCATCTCATAAAATAGAACAAAAAATATGAATTAAAGAATAAAAAATAGTTATTTGTCCAACTAGAGAGGAAAGCGCTTCTTTTCCCACTCGAGCTCGAAGTTTGTGTCACGAGCGAAGCGAGTGAGGCAATCGAGCAAGAGTGGAAATGAGCTTTCCTCTCGTGTTAGACACAACATTTTTTTCACGACATTTTAAAAACATTGTAAATGTAGAAGAAACACATAACTAGAAGTTAGGTTATAACTGCTATCTGTCAGAATGACGTTTGAAAACAACGAAATGCAGCCAATATGCCAAATTAAATTTAAGTTGTAAAATCGTGAAATAGTAGAAAAAGAAAGTATAAAACATAATAATTGTAAAATAATAGTTTACAGTATATCACTATAAAATCAGAATTTTCAATAAAATAATAAAATTACTTACAATTTTTAAAATATTTCATCGTAAAATAACGCTGGTGGTAACACTGCTTACTTTCCTCTCTAGAGAGGGAAAACCTACTTTCCTCTCTATTTCGCGAGAAGAAAATTGTGTTTTCTCCGTATGTGGTGAAAAAAAGTTATTACATATGCTGCGATTCTGTGCAGATCTATACGTTTTACAGATTTGTAAATCTGTAAATATTGAACAAAATCACATCAATACTTCTTGACATGTACAAAAATGTTCATATAATTATAAATTTCATTACGATTTTGTTTAATATTTACAGTTTTATAAATCTGAAGGAACTACAGATTTACACAGAATTGCAGCATTAATCTCAGTAAAATAATAATATTATTCTGTACCTACCCGATAAAAATGCTAACTACAGCACTAACTATTATAGTGCAATTTTCAAAAATATAGCGAACATATTGAAAACTATAGGTACCTACCTATTTCATTTTTTAAGAATTCCGCACTTTGTAAATCTTTCTACCTTACTATTTGTTAATCGTAAATCAAGTTCAAATAACAAACAAAAACTCTCGTAAATACCCACAACTGCTTTTGGTTGTCGGTCGTTTAAGTCAAATTATCATAAATTTTTTACCTCAAAAATGTTAAACCAGTATTTAAATACATAATTCTTTAAAAGTTAGGTACAGTGTGTTTTGTGTAAGATTTTATTAATAAGTACAGAAATACTTCTGGTCCCAAGTGGCTGAATTCTACTTTTTTATGTAATCTACCATTCTGTAATGGACATGGTAAAACATTGGTAAAAATACAATTTTTTAGTAAATTCAGAAAGACATTTCGTTAGACGTCATTATTTTGTATAGGAAATATGGCAGCACTCTACGTCACATCATGAAATATTAAATTTCCATTAAATATTAAATATATTTGTCTTGTTGATTAAAATTATGTAAATATAAAAAATACGGCTCCAAAGTTTTAACTGTTCTTCAAAAATTGGGATTTACTCGTATTGTTGCTGAATACTGAATGGTACAAATAAAATTAAAGTGGTATATCCCTATTATCTCATGTCGTATTTGAAATTCTAACTGGATTCTTTTAAAGTTTATTACAAAGAATCAATACACCGAAAGGCTGATTAAGTAAGTAATGCAATTATTTCAATCACTATTTACAAATGACTTGTCTTAAAAAGAATTGTTCATACAAAATTCTTTAATTTCAAGTACCTACACAATTGAATAAGTAAAATAATGCTCCTTGGTCTTAATCGTTTTATGTAGTTTTTGTTGTTGTAATAAACAATTCATGCCAAAATGAAATTCCTCAAGCCATTATAGCAAGTTCTGGCTGAATTATGTTAAAGTTTAGATTTAGTTTTTCATTGATTTCTCTGGATTGACTTCTCGTTACTCGTTGTTCTTGCCAAGTTGAGTCTGGAGGCCGACTTCGTGATTATATCGGAGATTATCATATTTGGAGGCTGAGGTTGCTCACTTCTCGAACCTTACTCCGTCATTTACTCTTCTCATTACGAAACTAAATGCCGAATTACACAAAGTCTATTATTTATCCCCCTGATCTACTTATTACATTATACGTACATGACAAATGGTAAAATAACCATTCTACTTAATTTGGTTGACTACTAGTCGTTGTTAAAATGGTGAAAAGTATGTTTAGTTTCCACCTAAAATTTGCCAGCGTTACAGAGGTTTACGTTTACTTTAATTATATTTGAAATATATGATGCTTTTAACTACCTATGAGTGTATTAACAAAGGATGTCTTAATACTTCTATATTTTTATTTTTTGCCTTTGGCCTAGGAATTTGAATTAAAAAAATTAAAAATGACGTTTTTTGCGGTTTTTTGTCATTATTTGTATGATTTTTTTCGATCTCTATAAATAGCAAGAAAAATTTAAAAAACTAGAAACTCTTTTCAAATAATTTTAGTTTTATTTAATTTCTTTAAAAAATACAGAAGTTATTATGGAAATACTGGATCCTTGTTTACAGTATTTTTCAATTTCAAAATGACATTGCATAGCTAGGATGCGGGAAAATACGAGTTTAGGGCTGATTTCGGGCAAGAGAGTGAAATAGAAAAAAGTAATACCGAGAGTATTCTAGGTAGACGAGCCCCTTAAAGCTATTCGAAAACCACTGGTGTTGATTCATTTTAAATTTAATTTGTGGGTTACACAATGCAAAAAGGGATATTAGGTATTTAATTTATGATTATTGTTTATTAAAGTAATACAGACCGTTCACCGAAACATATAATTTGACTAAGAAATTGCCTTAAGTTCCATCTTACTCTGTTATTTACTCTTCTCATTATGAAACTAAATGCCGAATTACACTTACACTGTATAATTTATCCCTCTGATCTACTTATTTCATTCATATGGAGATGACAAAGGTAAAAGGATAATTTAAAAATACTTTCTACCAAATTGGTATATCAATTCCATTAGATTCGATAATAAACCGGAAACATAATATATAATTCACAGTTCGTAGCAGTTATTTGGTCTAAATTACATTAGTAATATATTTTTTATTCGTACAGCATTCATGCAAGCATTATTTGGTAGTTAAATGTAAATAAAAAATTTGACAAAAAAGATTTCTGTGATATCTGCTATTTACACTAAATACTTTGAAGACATGGTATATATTGTCTATTGAATCAGTCAGTAAATACTTATAGTACCAGAAACATTGGGCAATATTTGACAAAGTACTTGACATATTATTGTGTATTGTTGTGACATCATAAGAAGTTAATTTCCTTAAAATCGTGTAAATTATTACTAAATAAAATAAATCAGTATAAAACAACGATTTTGTAAATTGTATATTGGGCATATTTATATCGCAGGCTAAATATAAGATCACAAAGAGATAAAACGCCTATAGCCTTTTTCTAAATGACTTGGCCTATGATGTCACATCATTTTATTACACAATATGCCGAGAATTTTTGTAGAAACTCTGAACTGAAGTAAATATACAATTCAACCCGCTACTTAAATCCTATACTTTGTTTCGATATGCACTCGGATTGCACTGAATTAAATCAAAAACCCAATACTCTTCTTGAGTCTTAAATATTCGATACTAAATAAACAACCCAATACCCTTCGTAAGTCCCACATATTCATTTGTGGTTGATTGAACTGAACTAAATAAAGAACCTACTGCTCTTTTTGAGTGAAAAACCATGAAGTAACATTGTGTTTTATAATATGCTTATATATATATATATATATATATATATATATATATATATATATATATATATATATATATATATATATATATTACAGTTTGTCTACGACACATACTGTACCATACCTACTAGAAAATAATGTTGATTAGTCGATAGAAATCATAAATACAAATATTATTGTGCTGTACAATAACCAATTAGTATTACAAATAATCAATACAGAACAATTATTACAATCACTGTTTACAAAAATATTTGTCTCAAGAAGTACAGTTGATTCAAATTTTCGTTAAGAATTTAATTGTTTTTCTTTTGGTAGTAGGCATAAAGTAAAATTTTTCTTATTTGATTTGGGAATTAAACTTTACATTGGCGATAAATTTAACAGAAACAGCTTTGACAATTATTCTAAAACTGTAAGTAATGATTTTGCACTTTTGCTTGTAAAATAAAGCATATTTGAAAACAACCTACTGAGTGTTTAAAACGTGGTTTAGTACCCTACCTACACAAACATAAATCAAAGATTGCGAATGTGAGATGTTATATAATATGTAAAAGTTTCATAAATTCAAGAACATGTAAATTTCTCCTAGACCGCATATTCGACTATTCGATATACGTATGTTTATATTTACTTATGCGTGTGCCAATTTTATACATTGTTATTTTGTTTCGCGATTGCGAAAGGCTTATTTAGCGAAAAAATAACAAAACTTTATTAGTGAACAAGACGCGAACCTTCTAGAAAGATATTATGAAATTTAAACCTTGAATGAGACAAAATTATTTTACTAAATTATAATGGATTACGTTTTTTATTGATTTAAAGAACTATAATATAAAACTATGGGCCTAGACACACTAACTTAGTGAATTTTTAACTAAGGTCATGACATGCAAGTGTATTTACATCATGAAAAATTATTTCAGTTTCGAAGCTCTACACTTCTGAATGTATTATTACAAATTTCAAACTAAAACATAAAGAATCGTGAATCATTACTTAATTTTAAATTGTTGTGACATCAATAAGCAAAACTTGTAGTAACTAATTTTTATTGCTTAATAATCCAATTTATACACAAAACAAATTTTTTTCGAACTAATACTGTATATTACTCGAAAGACGAAAAATTATGTAAAATTTGCCTTTTAAGCTAATTTTTTTCGAATTCCGAGAATACTCTTGATTTTACTTATTTTTCTATTCCACTCTTTTCTCCACTACTACGACTGCCTGAAATCAGCCCAAAACTCGTACTTTACCGCATTCTAGCTATGCAATGTCATTTTGAAGTTGAAAAATACTGTAAAAGTGTTTTCGTTGCGAGTAAACTGTTAGTTTATTATTGTCTTCAAGGTAATGTTTTTATAAACATTTAATAAAGAAAGAATGGATCTACAGATGTGCTGTTTTAAAACTTTAAAAATATATTTCTATCAGGAGATAAACCGTCCAATGTTTGCAAATTGAATTTTTTATAATCATGTACTATTTTTTTTATTAAAATTTTAAAAAGGCACAACTGTAATTTAAGTATATAATCTTGTTTGAAATACAATTGTACTGACTACAAACACTCGCAGTCGCTACGTTAGTATGTTTTGTGCTGGATTTTAGGAGGTAAACGAGCCTTTTAAGTAAAACAGGGAGATGTTTTGTAAATTTCATTCTATAGCCGTGTAAAAACAACCTATTATCTTTTTTGTAAATATACTTATGTGGAATAAGTTTTCTAACATTAAAATAATAATATAATAATATTTAACTTCTTACCACTTAAATCAGTTCTGTGATACTTTTTGAAAACAATTTTAATGAGTAGTAATTTACTTATTTTGACATAATTTATTGGTTTTCGTATAAAAACACCGAAATAGAAATAGCAATTAAAAGGCAATAAACTCAAATCAATAATATTTCAACTTATAAAGATTAATTTGAAATAGAACATGAATCTACCATTTAGAGTCTCGTTATATTTCGACGTTTCATAAATATAAATTAATTTGCAGTTGCTATCTAATAGTTTATAAGTTTTAAACAAAGAATCAAGGATAAAATTCTATTGTATCAAGTTTTTATAAAGTTTACTGGACAGATTATGCAACTATATTTATTTGCATTAAACAAAAACTTGCCAACCACATGAACAAAAAAAAAACATACGAGTTCTCAGCGTTTATATTTTATTAGATAAATATGACATCTGGAAATAAATTAGTAAATCTGATCCAAAAGACAATGAACTTGTCTGGATTTTATATTTGGTTGTATTCTAATATTGGTCTACAAAATAAAGAGCGTATATTTTGACAATTAATTTAAATGTACAATTATATGAGTAAATATGATTTTACGCTCTCTTGTAAAGAAATGCAAAACAAATTTCTGAAAATTTAGAGCAGCGAAAACTGCACGCAATAAAAATCTCACATTTCATGTAAAATATACTTTCATATCAAACGCTCATTTACCTACGAGAAATCTGGAGTAAGCTGATAATAATTAATTATCAGTTTTTTTACGCATTTTCTATTTTTAATACGCGGCAGTATTATTTTTCATGCTTGCCGACAGAAAATAAATAATACTTAATAATTGTGTCTAAACAGACTATTAAGTCACAGTCGTTTATGTTTGTGTTTAGTTTAATTATTTTATAAATTACCTACTTATTAAAGTAATTTGCTTTTTGACCAAAATAAGCATCACTTAACAGCAAGACATAACAATCATTTCAATTTCACTTACAAATTATATTTAATATAGTCGTAGATAAACTATACACGGTTCCTCAAAAGTCGGAACTATAAGTTTTGAACGAGTGAAGTAAAAACATTAAAATTTGGAGATCACTAAAGCGTTTGGGCCATTGCGAGACCGAAGAAGGTCGACAATAGGGTAGTTTACCATTTTTTTTTAAATTTTTTTATTGAAACTTAATCTTATTTGAAAGCGATTGAGAGTACTAATCAGCCTTAATTGTTCTTAATAAAGCTGTAATTAATTTATAAAGTTTGTGTGACGTAGATGTATAGCTGAAAATCTTCTCAAACAATGGGGCTGAAATTAAAATGTACCTACTCCATGTAACATCAACTGTTTCTAAATGTTACAAAATATAAAATACAATTTGGTGGTATTTTATTACTGTAAGTAATAATACACGTGAAAACGCATTACTGATGTGACGTAGATGTATCGATACGTAAAATCTCAAATATTTAAAGAACTATTAACTTTTTGAAAACTTTTTCATGGCAATAACTCATGTTTGAGGTCCCCTTTCAATATAATTGACTGGATTTCTAATTTGTTACTATGGTAAGGTACCCAATTTGACCATTTGTTATAAAAATTAACTAAACATAAGTTTCTTTCTTTACTCATGTCTTTGTTTTTGTTAAACTCTCGTTGCAAAATATAATTTTGTTGTGATCCAGTATATGAATTATTATTATACCTACTATAAATTTGCTTATCGTGTTCAACTGTTTCAATTTTTTTAAACCTTGTTTGCACCCGGTTTAAAGCTGAATGTATTTTCGCTAAATCGTGCTAGACTATATTTGTTTTACATAACTTTTTAAGGAAATACATAGATAATCTAAATCAGGAAAACAACTTTTTGCGCATACTTTCTCTGATGTCCGTTTAAATTTTATAGTTCCAGGTTTTAAAAATCCGTATACCTACTTAAATATTTATACCTACTTATGTCTGCGTCTATAGAAAATAAACAACACTAAAATTAACTCAAATTTATTGAAATTGCAATCATTTTCATTAAAGCATGTAATTAAATCGCAATTAAATTGACAACTTGATTCAAAAAATCATTGTGAAAATACATTTCTGCAAATGTGAAATTTCCTTGGAAGGTATTCAAACTATTTACTACATTTTCGAGAAATTTGCCAAATTATGAATGAAAGTTGGTATCAAAGTAGTAGGTACACTTCTTCCGAAACAAATTATCTACTGTTAATCTCATAGTTACATTTGTCCTCAAGCGAAGTGAAATAATTAGAAACACAATAACACAAACGCTAAATGCCAGGGCCGGCAAGAGAAATAATCATATACACTTTTATATTTTAATTTATTTATCGTAGAGATATACTGAATTATTATTAAAGTTACGAATATATCTTAAGGTGGCTAATCGTTTGCGGATTTATGATTTCCAGTTGATGATGGCGCAGGTACATCAATTGCTCACTATATAAAAGAGACGGCAAATGGTTAAATATTTTTTTAAGAACATTCTGTACAGGAAGAATGTACACGTTAAAGCATTTTACACTCATACACCTCATCGACACATGGTTGCACATTTTAACAAAAACAAATTTTTATATGGTAGATAAGGGATAAAACTTTGTTCTATTAGTGCAATTTTTTTCAGTACGTTCAACGGTCGAAATTACTTACTTTCAACCGCTTGCAGGCGTTTAGAAGCACCTACAGATTTTTTTAATATTTCGCAGAACATGATATTTTAAACTTGAATCATGTAGTTTAAAGTTTAATCTACGTTGGGGTAGTGTTATTTTTTATAAAAAACTTTCTGATTTCAATAAAATTATAGGTAAAAAATGTGAATTTTGTAGTTTTCTTTATTTAAAATGGCACTAATAGAACGAAGTTTTATCCTTTATCTACCATATAAAAATTTGTTTTTGTTAAAATGTGGAACCATGTGTCGATGAGGTGTATGCGTGTAAAGTGCTTTTTACGTGTATATTCTTCCTGTACAGAATGCTCTTAAGGCTGGTTACTTGTTCTGTGTAAAATGTAGACGCGAATGAGAACTGTGTGGTTCATAGAGCTGGGCAAGCTACTTGAAAAAGTAGCTTACTCGCTACTTTACACAAAAGTAGCTTAAGCTACTGAATAGCTTAGCTACTTTACCAAAAATGTAGCTAACCTACAAGCTACTAAAGTAGCTTTTGAAGAATATCAAGCTACTTTTTAATTTCCATTCATTTATGAGTTCATGTTATTCGAGAGCCTTGTTTGTATTTTAATTTTTCTAAAGCTAAGAAAGAAGTAAAATCAGATGCATTTATTAATTTTTATGTATATTTAAACAGTAATTAATCATGTCTAGTGGTTATTTTTTTCAAATCTGGCATTTAAAAAGTAGCTAAGGTACTTTTTTAGTAGCTGCTTTTTAGCAGCTAAGCTACTTTCTTAGTAGCTTAGCTACTTCATAATCTAAAAGCTACCGCTACCATTTAAAAAAAAGCTACCAGCTAAAAGCTACCAATTTAAATAATTTCTAAAATTTACAAAACATGCGAGTATTACATAAATTATTACATTCCAATGGGTTAACTGTTTAAAAAAATCTCTATACTCGTCTTCCGACTAAAGTATATTATAGATTTCAAAAGAAAATATTTATTTTGTGCATTATATAATATGGATTATTAAATGATAAAAATTAGTTTTTCTAATTGATGTCAGAGCAATTAATAATTTGCATTTATTGATTCACTAATGAGTCATGATTCTTCATGTGAAATTTCAATTTGAATTTTAATAATACAGCCAGAATCGTTCAAATTGTTAATCTGGATTTACAAGTGTAGCGCCTTAATCTCTACATAGCCTAGGCCTCCTGAAGCCGCTCCTGTCTATCAAATTCTTCCGGAACCAACCGGGCCAAATTTTCGAAAATCGCGTCGTTGACCGAATCGCGAATCTCGGTCATGTTTATTTACTCGATACTTGGCACTTGCAGGTGTCCGCTATGTTTGCGATCCCCAACGGTAACGAATTCTCGCACACGTGACGTCACGGCTGATAACGTGACGTCACTCTGACGAATGCCACCGTTATCAGGTTACTATCAACAAGTGATTTTCACTGTTTACTGTGAGGTATTTGATAGCTATGTGTGGAACTCTGGGAACTACTGGGAGTTACTGTTGTTTTTTGCTCGAATGGACGTGGATTCAATTCTTAAAAGTTGTAAACTGTTTTTTGTAGTTCGAAGTTCGGAAACGTTCTTGGTCTAAAAATTTTCCAACATACTAACTTCTAAAGCTGCATTCACATAAGTATTTATGTTTACGTTTAAGAAGGTTTGAATACGAGCATTCACAGTGCTTTAAGTGGGAAGTGTGAATACTCGTGTTTAGTTATATAAATTTAAAGTAAACATAAATGTAAGCCTTAAGGCCCTTCTCTCGCTATCAAATGCAAAGCAAAAAATCGTGTTACAATAAATCATTTTGTGACTTTGGTTTTGAAATCAATGACCTCATATTTTACAATGATGTACTTATTGGTTGTGCTTACATGGCTATAGAATGAAATTTATTTTGCTGTATTTTGTTAAATAATTTTTAAAAATTACTAAAAATGCGAGTTTTACATAATTTTTCACAGTCAATTTGTTTAAAAAAATCTCTCTATACCCGTCTTCCGACTAATTTATATTATCGATTTCAAAAGAAATTTTTTATTTTTGTGAATTAATTAACGTATAGTATGGATTATTAAATGATAAAAATTAGCTCCAAGTTTTGCTAATTGATGTCACAGCAATTAATAATTTGCATTTATTGATTCACTAATAAGTCATGATTCTTCATGTTAAATTTTTATTTGAAATTTTTTATAATACAGTCAGAACCCAGAATCTTCTGGATTTACAAGTGTAGAGCCTTAAAACTAAAGGCTTGTGTGAATGAGGCTTAATACCTACTAACACAAAATGTAGATTAATTATGTTTTTGTGCAAAAATTATTTAAGTATTTCTTGTTATTTAGATTACGTTGTTTTTTTTACAAAATTCTATAAATCAACAATTTAATAGGTTTTTTAGTAGTTGATAATTTTATGATTCAATTTTTTTCTATCATATTTATTTGCGAAATGAACCAGTTACCGGTTTATTAATATTTTAGGTCAATATTCATTTAATAATAGTTTAATTAAAATTTAAATTAATTGTAGATATTTACTTTTGTACCTGAAATTATACATCAAAGTGAAAATAAGAAATTGTTTTAAAGGGGCTACCTAATGTTATGTCTAAAACAAATTTTATGTATTTTTTTTTTTTATTAAATTATTTTGTACAGGAGATATGGCAGCATTCTATGTAGGTATATATTACTCAATTTTCTTTAACCATATTTGGGATGGTTGATAAAAATCTTTTAAAAATAAAAATACTAAGTTTTTGTCTCTTGTTCAAAAATATTTAATAAAAAAATCATGCAAGTAGCCCATTTTAATCAGTTTCGGTTTGTTCTTCAAATTATTCTCGACATTGCTATAGTCTTGTTTTTAAATTAGATTGCACTCTTTAAGAGTCTTGAAAATATTAATTCTAATTTCTGTGTTTAAACATGTAATCCAATACAGTTATTTGATTGTATCATTATTGTATCACCTCAAGCATAGAATTCCTCCTAGAAATTTGTATTTGTATCTCTGTTTAAAACTGACAATAGATTCTTATAATCTCTTTTGAGTCATACATTTTAAAGTATCAACAAAACTATTAACAAATAAAAAACAAAAATAGAATAGTGGTTATTGATGGAAATAAACATTTAGAATAAGTAGGTATACTTATATTTTATTTTAACAGTAGTTGTACTCGTACGTTGTACTACTCAATTTAATGATTCATCTTTCACCAAAGATAACGAAATGCCTTTCGGTTTAGGTAATGTAAACGAACCTATGGAAATATTTTACAAAGTATGTTTTGATTCAAAGAATGTTTTAAAATATTTAAGAAACAATAATTATGCATATTGAGCATTAAATATTATCGAGTTTTTGTAGTTGGGTAAGTATATGACATACATCTATTATTGTTATAACTATAACATTGTTCAGATATTGTTATAATAAATAGTTTTGTTGTATGTATTCGGCATTTGAGATAGACTTATTAAAAATTTATTGTTTTATTGTTCCATGTAGTGAACTGTATAATTTTTTTATCGTTGGACCACCAAAGTGTCACTGTTACTTTTATTGTCAAACCAGATGTTAATTAGGAAAACCCACTATTCATTAAATGTAATTTTGTCCAACTGTAAAGTCAAATTTGATTGAGTTAACTCTACCTATTATTCAAACAGGAAATGTCTTGCTAAATACATATAGATTGCTCTATGTGCAATTAATTAATTATGTTAATTCCTTCTGCATATTTTTGTCTGCGGCAAGTTACATAATAAATAATAGCCCGATCGCTATAAAATTAGATAATAGATTGAAGGAATTGGTTAATATTCTTATTGTATATTTTAATGCATATTTATAGACCGCGATGTGTTGTAATTTGCGGCAGACGGTGTGGGTTTATAATATGATTGCTTCTTAAGAATATCGATTATGAATGATTGTTATATATACTTTCGACTGTTCAATTCAATTCGCGTATGCATTTTCACCTTTTTCTACCCTGACTTGCATTACATTATGATATTCGTTTTGATATAGTTCCTAAATATAGTATCACAAAGTATAAGTATACAGGTATATTTTGTTACTAAACTGGAAACATAAAAAACTATCTAGCTTTTCACAAATTGGAATTCTTGTATTATGGTTTTTGACTGTAGCATATAGGTACCCAAATAATAATAGATGTAAACGAACGTACATAAATTTTTCAAATATAACCTGGCAGCTGTCTTTTAAAATGTATAGGTATCTAGTAACAATTCTTCCATTAGTCGTAGATAAATAGCCCACTTGACATGAATCGTCCTTGAGATGTTTAAAACTATCTTATTTTTGTACTTTAAGGGATATTACGTAAATCTATCCTGGCTACATCCTGAGTACGATCAAAAATACTCAATACAAACATCTCAGAGAATTACATGGGACACATAATTGGTGTATTATCCAATTATTTACATCGGGATGTTACATAGATAATGTTACTACGGGCAGACATTAATAGGATGTTAATGGGCAAATATAACAAGTAACAAAGCAGTTCATATTCTTGAAATGTTCTGGTGATTTTATTTTGTCAAGTTGTTCTTACGTATTTAATTACGTATAAGTCTACCCTAGCCACATCCTGAGTACGATCAAAAATACTCAACACATCTCAGAGAATTACATGGGACACATAATTGGTAGAATACCAATTTATTTACTTTGGGATATTACATAGATAATGTTAATAGGCAAATATAGCAAGTAACAAAACGGGATGTTCACATGCTCGAAATGTTCTGGGGATTATATTTTGTTATGGGAAGTAGTATTATATTCGAATGCGCTTTATGTAAGCTCGTATGATCGTGAAAATAATAATTTAAAAAGCCTTTACTAATCATAAAATTATAGGTTTATAATATTTAAATATTGTTACTATCTGTTTTTCTATTTTTTTAAATTTGTGTCTAAATTAAGTTACTCAATTTTTCAAAATTACAAATTAGATGGAATTTATTTCTTCATCTTAATTATATAGCTAACCCGGATTTTTATGAAATAACTATCAAATGTAATCATGTAAACTATATAAAAATAGGAAGTTAAAAACAGTTAAACAGCCTTGAAACTTATTTTGAAATCAAATTCACTCCTCAATTTGGTTCTTGATATTTGTTTCCATTTTAAAAGCATCTATAAATTATTGATACTCATTTGAAACTTTTTTACATACGTGAACATGATTCAAATGTTAATCGTGACGCAACGGTGTCATTTGTAAACAGCCAATACTTCCTGTGTTTGGAGTTGTCCTGTTGTCTACTTAATATTAAAATATGATAATCTAATATCACATTAGCAAGAAGTATAACACAACAGGTAGGAAAGACATACATTGATTTTGTCAGTGCCAATTAAAATAATCCCATCAAATGTAAACAGCTAATTGTTTAGGACTGGATATATTGTTTGCCGACTCAAAACAGTTCGCAAAGTATAAGGCCGGAATGTAGCTGTCTACGATTTCGTCGAGAAAAAGGAGAGATATACAGATTTAGTGTGTCGAACAAAGGCAGCAATAGCGAACGCGCTCTAAAAGTGGCATCGTATTTGCATTATATTGTATTTATAAGACAAAAGAAATAATCAAACGCATTATTATACTGTATTACATGTTACCTACAGTGCGACGCATGAATTTTAATACATTTTGTATTTAAAATGCCCTAAATTAAACATGTAAAAGTAGTATTTTTCTCTTTATTCGGCATCTTTTTTAAACAATACTATGTATAACAAAATTTGGTAAAATCGATGCGTCACACTGTAGAATGAATATTAAATATTGTCGAAAATTCCAATGTTCGTACGTTAGTATTAGATTCAATATTTTACAAACCGTAGAGCACTGTTTTTCCTCTTTATATACAGCTACATTCCCGCCTTAAGAGAACATTTTAAAGCCACTGGGATTAAAGTGAAATTTTCTGTTTATATTGCTATATTAGAATCGATATCCCCGACTTAATCTTATTTCCGATGTTAAACATGATGTGCAATGTGCATATTATTTTAGTTAATTAAATACCCTATAGTTAAATTACTTTTTATTGTTAATTAAATTAATTGTACTACTGGTACTTGCAACATTGTAATAGATAAAGTATTCAAGGATTATTTGCAAATTGCAAGAACTAAGTAAGTTTATCGCTTTAATGTGTTAGTCGTGCATTGCAGGTTATGTGTAAAACTAAGAAAAGATATTGTAGGTCAGTAATCTTAATTATTATTGTTATTGTTCTGTTGCCTACTTCTAAATATATCCTAAATTTGTTTAATAACAGTTTTAAATTTTTATCATTACCTGTAGAATAGGTACATTAATCATTTCGCTCACTTGCGAAAATATTGATATAACTCAAAAATTGTAAATGTTCAGAAAACGAGTTTAAAGAAAATTGTTTTTCATAATGATGTTTTACCTGCATTTTTTATCAAAATGAATTGTCCAATGGTCCTCACTGGACCATCACAAATTTAATTTGCGTTGAACATTTACCACTTTCTAGATCTTGTTTTCATCTTTTTAAAAAGTTATGACGTTTGGTATAATTTCTGATCTAGAAGGGTGGCATAAACCAAAATAGGTATATATTTTTGATAAGATTTCTGATAAATTTTGGCACACAACACAAACTATAACGTTGTACTAGAAAAACACAATATCTCCTTTCGAAGGACTTTCACAAATTGGTATAAATGAAAAAATGTCATTATTGTACAAAATTTATACATTTGTGTCGATAATACTGCTAAAAATAGGAACTATCTAAAATAGATATTTGCAATAATCTCAAAAATGAAAATTTTGAGCTGTCATTCTTCTCGCAAATGAACGATTGTTATTTTTTGTAGAAATCTCCAAATTGGCAGACTGTCATTTTAAATTTATGTTATGAAATGAATTAATTATTCATCAATAGGTAGGTATATCTAGATCAAAATATATGATGTTTTTTAATAAGTTCATTTAATTTAACTAACCTTTTCGTTGGATTCTCTTCTAAAATACTTTTGCAAAAACCGTATGTAGGCAAATGTAGAGAAAGCAACAGTATATGTCAGTAATCTCAGAAAATCTTGACAAACTTTTCTTCTTTGGCAATTTATCCATTCTGACATGATATATGTTTCATTAAATCTTTCTGTGTTAATGAATTATTAAAAGAATAAAACATAACCAGACAGTTCTGCTTTTACTTGTGAACAGTTTTTAATAAACGTTATATTTAATTATCTTTTGCTAGTACCATACTAACCTATATTATGAAGTAATTATTGTTGCATTAAAAATGAAAGTAGGAAGAGCATTGAATTCGAAATTATTAACAGAAACCCGAATTATCTGTTATAATTAATTGCGTTTATTTTACATACATACGTCTAATACCGTGAAATGTCGTAGGTTAATTATAAAATCAATCGTTTTATAAAATTACTTGTCTTTCTCTAAATGACTGCATATGATGTCATATAATTTTATTAGACTCTGAACTGAACTAAATGAACAATAACGATCCAATACCCTACTTGAATATCACAGACTCGGTTTTGGTAGATACGGAATTAATTTTTTTTAAACCCATAGTCTTAAGGGGCTCGTCTACCTTTTTTAGGATTCCTAGAATACTCTCGATATTACTTTATTTCTATTTCACTCTCTAGAATAGAAAATAGTTTAAAACAATACACATTTTGCAATTTTGACAGTAAACTTTAGGACAAATATTTATATTGTTACCATAGATACACTGTAACAAATAGCACGTATTTACTTGACAACGAAATTAGTAAATTCAATTCCTTGACAACGGAATTAAAAATGAAAAATAATCCCTTGGGATCAAATTAAGAACCTTAGTCCCTAAAAATAAAAACTAAAAACGAATTTTAGTCCCGGAAGTGCAAAAAATATATTAAGTTTTGCATTTTTATCTTATAGATTTTTAACGAAGGACATGCAAATTTTTGGTAAATAAATTTTGTACCGTAAATAATTTTGACTTAATTTATATTATATGCACACGCAATGCGGAAATGAGGGTTAATTCAAATTAGTAATAGAATGTACTAGTTAAGGTCTACCACGGTGCAAAAGAAAATGTCGTAACAATTTTTAAATGGAGATTAATGTATTACAAGCTTATAAATGTTAATATAAACAAATTAGATTGCAGTAGAGGTTACTGAAAATCAAGAGAATGGATTTAAAAATACATCAATTAATTTGCAAGAAGGAAATAATGCGAATGAATGAATTAATTACAACGGCGGATATAGCTGAGTGCGCAATGTGACCGGCTGTGGTTCTTACAACCCAGGTTCGAATCTAGTGGGTAGGTACACATTTCAGTTTACAGCACTAACAACTACCGCACATTATGTGAGGGGTGAGGCTGCCACATCCAAGTTGGATAAAAATCGTGATAAGTAATAAAGCGGTATTAATAAAAAATAAAGTTACTACTGCAAAATAAAATTTATTTACCACCATTGAATAATAAATTTATAAGGTGGTAGGTAAGATATTTTGAAATTTATTTTTAGAATTAAAAAAAAAGTTTAACTTTTCATCGAAGTTATGGTACATACTGTATACAGGGTGATTGTCGTAAGTCCGCCAATAGGAATATTTTGTTAATTTCAAGAGATACATAAAATGTTTATAAGCAAAGTTAAATTAGATATAGGGGCTCGTAAGATGGCCACAATAAAAACTTTGTGTCATTTCCGGGTTAACCGGAAATTGGTACAACTTTTAATCTAGCATAGGGAATCGGTAATGTCATTTTTTTAAATTGTACATAAAATAAGCTTTATAACGATACCATAGTTTTACTGCAACCATTTCAAAATGTCGGCAAATTTTCTTCAAAATATTTACTAATTAAAATCCATTAAGAATAAAACATGGCAAACTATGAAAATCTATTTTTATCTACTCAAAAACTAAATTAATTGTGATAGTAAAACTTGATTTTAGTAGAGCCAAAATAGGGTTTTCCCCTCGAAATGCACTATTTTACTTTGTGTAAAATCATCGTAGGAACTTCCTTCTTTGAGTCCTGCACAGGAAATTGAACAAATTTTCTGCCCTTTTGGTGAATCTAGTCTAAAATTTCAACTCCGTACACATCGTCAAAGTTGGACATTATTTCGATTTAAAAGCATTTTTTCTCAGAATTGCTGGAGGGGGCGGAAAGGGTGACGCTAAAGTTCGCATGACTTTAAAGTAGACACTTCAAAGTTTTTCGCCCTCGAAGATTCATCGAAATCCACTGAAAGTTATGACGATTTGAAAATGGGTGAAATTTCACCTCATTTCAAGTGTTGCCCTAATTGTGTTGACGAGTTTAGTTTAACTTTGTCTATAAACATTTTCTGTATCTCTTGAAATAAATGAGATATTCCTAGTGTGGGACTTACGACAATCACCCTGTATATATTTTTATCATACACCTACAATAATCGAGGTATGCATATTAAACAATAATTTTATTTGTGTTTCATATATGGATGAAAGATCTAGAATTAAAATTAAAATTAATGTTTCCTTAACAACAATAGGAGCTACCGTATAAGGAACATGGTAGCATAACAAAATAACAGCAATGACGAAGGTAATTTTTGTTTGGATATCTTGAGCTAATATCATGTAAACAATACCACAATTATATACTTATTGCACTTAGAAAAAGAGCAGCAAGTATCGAGAATGACAGAAGGAAATAATTACACATACAGATGGCAGATATCGCGGTAATTACAAATAAACACATGATAATAACAGCAATTTCATTAATAATTAATAGAAGATTGCACCTAATTAACGCACCCTCGTTTTCTACGGAAAATAATTAATTTATTCGTATCACGTAAAGTAATTAGAACATCACTGTTTTTTAATTAAATTGACCTTTCTATAAATTTATGGGTTTCTGTTTCTTTGCAGATTTCCTGCGATCTTTATAAAAACAAATATAAATTTGTAGCTTTTTATTTTTATACAGACATTTATTGCTATTTTAACTACCTAAATTTATACTTGTCATGTTGATTTAATAACTTTATCATAAAATTTTAATCGATTAACATCTTCAAATAAGATGAATTCTTATTTTGATTTGCATCATCTCATAATTTTGAACGTCAAAATTTGAACAACCCACAATCAACACAAAAAATTATGAGTATATTTTTACTTCCTCGGCCTATACAGAGTGTTCCACAACTTAGGACAAAAAATTAAATGTATACTGTACGACATGCTGATTATGAAACAATTTTTTTTTAAATTCTCAAAGTTAAGGGTATTTTACTTGACGTGTGTACATTTTAAGTGTCACTGTTTTGATGGATTGATAATTTGACATTTATTAGTATTATATATTATGTAAACAATTACTTTCATTGTAGAAGATTTGAACAAAATTATTAAAAATAACTACCGACCAGTGGCAACAAAATGTTTGCTTGAAATACGATGCAATTTTTCTTCGAATTAAAAAAAATTGTTTCATGATCAGCACGTCGTACAGTATACTTTAATTTTTTGTCCTAAGTTGTGGAACACTCTGTATAATAGGGAAAGTATTGTAATCGTGATTTTTTGACAGTTCCAGATTTTGATGAATTTTAGACCCTACTGAACCAAAAAACATCAAAGTCGGTCTGTCTGTCTGTAAGCACAATAACTTGAGAACGCGAACGAATTTTCGACTGCAATTTTATATTAAGCTTTTCACAAAAAAGTTTTAAGTTCGTTAATGAGCTTTATACAATCAGTGGTACCAACTTTATGAATTTATTTTTTTAAAACTAGTAGTACATGAATTGATGAAAATATTGTAGACATTTGCGCTTTCACTAGTATTAAAAATTTATTTCTATATTGCTCGTATTATGACTTTAACTTACAATAAATGCAATTAAAAACTCGAATTTTAAACGTTACTAAATTACTTTGACATTGACGCTTGTTCACTTTGGCACCGTCAACGTTATTTCAAAATTTGTTCAAATTTTGCATAAAATTATTAAAGCATTTTATTAAAACTTATAGCTGGAGAAGTACTGTGGTGGCCACAGCAGAATTTTTGTGTAGTGGCAGAACATACGAAGTAGAGCATTTTTTATTATCTAAAATTCTTGTTAAAACTATATCACTTTCCAAAATAATCATTCATAAAAAAACTATAAATTAATTACTTACCAATACTAAGAACAAAAATAAACTTGTGTGATCTACTAAACACTCAACTAAACACATCTTAGAATCATCGTAAAGATTTAAAAGTAAAATTTAATTCGTAACATTAATCGAATCTGATTATCCGTATGAAAGAAACAACTTTTCGCTCTCATTCTGTCATTTGTTGGTTTCGGAAGGCAGCTCAATCAGTGTATTACGATTGGCCTGCATTGCTCGAGATAATTAACTACAATAAAAATAAATCTAGTTTAATTATCAGAGTGTCACGTGACAGCGTTTACTTGCATTAGAACATGGTGTCACATATCAGTAACGAGATACTCGATTTCGTTTCGAGTTTCGATGTGAAGGTAAATTAATTTTTAAAACTCATTAAAATCTTTGCAGCCTTTAAGCTAAATATTTTTTAATATTGAAAGAATGAATCTAAATTTAAAATTTTAAAAATATAATTTGTATCATAATATAATACCGTGTAAAGTTTGCATAAATTGAAAATTTTTACGAATTTAAAAAAAAAATCTTGTACAATTTTTTGTATTTAAATTTTAAAAAGGCACAACTGTTAATTGATCCTTTAAGTATAATCCTTGTAGAAATATAATTTTACCATTCTTGTACTAGCCAGAAAACACTCGCTACGTTAGTATATTTTAAGCTGGATTTTAGGAGGCAGACAGGCCACTTAAGAGAACATTTTCGTGCCACTGATATGCTATTTATTGTAACATAATTTTAATTGGAATATGAATCAATGATGCTTCTTGACTGGATAGTGTAGGGGAAGGACGGAGAGTTGTAAAAGCGCATTTCTGGTCATCAAAACGTATGAAAAGCGCAGAAATATAATCAGTAAATTTATGTACAATAAGCGCAGATCGTAACGTTCAATAAGCGCATTTTTCGAAAATGAGATTTCTGACCATAACAAGTTAGTCCAGATCGTCTTCGAGTATGTTAGGTTAGGTTAGGCAAGAATATTTTCTAGTTTTAAAAAATTCAAAAAATCTTGTTAAAAATACTCTTCGAGTATGATGAGGTTAAGTTCAGAAAAATGTTAGGCAAGAATATTTTCTAGTTAAAAAAAAATTCAAAATATCTTATTAAAAATACTCTTCGCGTATGATGGGCTTAGGTTCAGAAAAATGTTAGACAAGAATATTTTCTAGTTTTAAAAATTCAATAAATATTGTAGAAAAACTGTCAATTTCTGCGCTTTTCGTACGTCGATAAGCAAAAACTGATAAAGGCCAAATGCGCTTATATAACGCACCCGGGGAAGGATAAAGAAAATTACTGGAATTCAGTCAGTATTTTATTATTTAAATTTCGACTGAATTCCGGTAATTTTCTTTTTCTTTCCACTTTAATTGACGTGTTTATTAAAATGCGAATCTAGTGGTACTGCGTAAGTAAACGATTTGAACGATTCTACTATATAAAAAGTTAAAAGTAAGAATGTGTTTTGTATGTAAATCTAAGATAACTAAACGATTCGATTAAAGAATTTAAGAAACACGTATCGTAAATTCTCCGCTACAACGATTTGAAACGCTGGTAACAGGTTGCAGAAGACGATTTAAATTTTTAATTCTTGTTTTCATTAATTAGTATGCCAAGTTTACAACACATACTAAAGAATCTCACATCACATAACTTAGAGTAAACTATGATCAATTTATCGAGTCATTTGTCTTGTATTCCCGCAAGGACAAACATGTTTCAATATTTATAAAAGTTGGCGCCTGTGTTAGTCAATTCAATTATAATAGCGCATCAACAAATAAGAGAAGAATTTATTTACAAAAATTCACATTAAACTAGAGTAGAATTTTTGAGATTTGTGTACAAATCAGCAGCAGATTATTATGTTTAAATCACGAAGTATAATATAAACACAGGAATGGACACTCCGTGTCTTAGCAATACTGTAGATTGTAAATTCGTGGCTTTTCTGTTTACCCTGTGTGTGAGAGAAAGTTTTATATATGCGGTCATATTTTGTCGATTAATTAATTAATTTCAATTTTTTTGCTGCCACACTTACTATTTTGTTTGAAATAACAAAAGTACCTATTTTGACAGGTAACTATATTCTTATGATTCTATTAGTTGCTATGTGCTGTTGTCAAGAGCGGTTTACACATAGACAAATCAAATGTTTTCTCATTAATTGTTAATTCTGATCTCATTGTTTGTAAGTAAGTTTGTAAGATTATAGTTTTATTCGTTACAAAAAACATTGTACATGATGCGGCACAAAGGACGGAAGGTTTTATAAAAAGCATAAAATCGGTAATTTTTACTCAAAAACAAATTTATTTACGGATTCGGGTTCGCAATGAAATAGCATTTGTGATAATTAAGTGTGGAAAATCACATATCAGTCATGTGGTGACCGTTTTTGACGATGCATTGTTCGAGGCGTTCTTGGAAGTTAGCGTAGACTCTCTCCAACATCGCTTCCTCAACTTGGGCGACTTCCACACGAATTGCCTCCTTCAACTCGTCCAGAGTTCGGGTCTTGTTTTAGTTGTGCTTGTGCACATGTCTTGCTATCAAATGCAAAGCAAAAAAGCCTGTAACAATAAATCATTTTGTGACTTTGGTTTTGAAATTGATGACCTCATATTTTATAATGATGTACTTATAGGTTGTGCTTACATGGCTATAGAATGAAATTTACAAAAAAACCTTGCCGTATTTTGTTAAATAATTTCTAAAAATTACTAAAAATGCGAGTTTTACATAAATTATCAGTCAATGGGTTAACTGTTTAACAAAATCTCTCTATACCCGTCGTCCACAAGCCCCGAACCCTGGACGAGTTGAAGGAGGCAATTCGCGTAGAAGTCGCCCAAGTTGAGGAAGCGATGTTGGAGAGAGTCTACGCTAACTTTCCAGAACGCCTCCAGCAATGCATCGTCAAAAACGGTCACCACATAACTGATGAAATTTTCGGGAGCACACAATTTGGACAAATATAGTTTTGTCAAAACGTAGTTTGACCAAAAATAATGAAGTCAAACTGTATTTTAGTCAAACTGTAATTTGTTCAACTGGAATTTTGTCAAACCGTAAATATGCCAACCCGTAATTTGGCCAAACTGTATTCTAGACAAACTGTAATTTCACATTCCGTAATTTGACCAAACCGCAACTTCGACTAATATTATTTTGTCAAATCGTTTTCAGTTAAACCGTAATTTAGCCAAAACGCAACTATACCTAACTGGAATAATTCAACACGGAATTTATCCAACACGTATTTTTGTCAAATCACAGATATGCATAACCGTAATCTTGTCAACCGTATTTTAGTCAAATCGTAATCTTGCCAACTCTATATAAAGACATACAGTTGGGAAGATTACGATTTCAGTAAAATGCGTTTGGCAAGATTACGGTTATGCATAACTGCGATTTGACAAAAATACGGTTTGAATAAATTCCGTTTAGGATTATTCCAGTTAGGTATAGTTGCGTTTTGGCTAAATTACGGTTGACCTGAAAATGATTTGACAATAAAATATTAGTCGAAGTTGCGGTTTGGTCAAAATACGGAATGTGAAATTACAGTTTGTCTAGAATACAGTTTGGCCAAATTACGGGTTGGCATATTTACGGTTTGACAAAATTCTAGTTGAACAAATTACAGTTTGACTAAAATACAGTTTGGCTTCATTATTTTTGGTCAAACTACGTTTTGACAAAACTATATTTGACTAAATAAGCGGACGCCAAATTTTCCACACCTAATTGTCGCAAATGCTATTTCATTGCGAACCCGAATCCGTAAATACATTTGTTTTTGAGTAAAAATTACCGATTTTATGATTTTTTTAAAACCGTCCGTCCTTTGTGCCGCACCTGTACATTGTACAAACCTCTTGCGGGAAGACACAATCCCAGCATTCGCGTATGTGGGATAAAAATCTTTCCGCATTTGGTTCGTAAATAACTATTACGCTTTTGTGAACTAAGTATAGCGCTTCTTTTTAAACATCGAAAATGTCTAAACCACGTCCTAATAAACTTTCAAAATTGTTTCGTTCTTTCAGACAGTGTTTAATCAAAAAATCTTCAGTACTAACTAAATTGAAATGGAACTTGTATGTAGTATTATTTCATAATCGTAGGAGGTAGATAAATAATTTTAGCATATAGGAAACTTCGTTCTCTTGGTAGAAATTTGTGGCACTGGCTATTATATGCATGCAACCTTGCCGAGTTGTTTTATAAAAGCAAAGTGTGTTCACTTTAACTTAACTTTCATTCAGAAGTCAATATACAAGATTTATATTCGTGTTTATGTTTACATACAATTTGCAACTGTTTTACATGTCACATTTTATTTTAATGTTTATTTGCCTATTGTGTATAAAAAGATAAAGCAATTTACGATTTCATAAACGTTTAAATTCTTTTGGAGCAAGTTTCATCGCAATTGCTTTACGCTTTGCATCTTTTGGTGTTGTTTCCACATCAAACAACAACCAAAAGTCAATATTATAGCATGTCGTGTCAACTATTGTTTGAAAAACGAGTCTAATTGAGTTTTCATGCTTTAAATGTCAAAAAACGTCAACAAAACTCAAAGTGACAATAGTTGGAAACCACAATCCAGTGTTCAATGGCACTGAGTCGACCTTGCTGCAGACGCAGTGCCAAGACCTCGGACAATAAAATTGGAGTCTGTTGCGTGGCTACACCAACACCAACACCAATGTCCGTATTCGAGATTCGAGGCTGGGAACTGCCAAACTCGGGAGAAATACTTGATTTAATTGTACCGACTGTTGTCTCGCTCAACGGAAACTACCAAGCCGGAATTGTATCCGATTTCTCGATTTTACTTAAAACCAGCTCGAATTCGTACCGCATCCTAGCTATGCAATGTCATTTTGAAGTTGAAAAATACTGTAAAAGTGTTTTCGTTGCTAGTAAACTGTTAGTTTATTATTGACTTCAAGGTAGTGTTTTAAAAACACTTAATAGAGAAAGAATGGATCTACAGATGTGCCTGTTTTAGATTATAAAAATGAATTTCTATTAGGAGATATACCCGTATGTAAAGTTTGCATACATTGAAAATCTTTCTGAATTTTTTGGAATCTTTATAATCATGTACTACAATTTTTTTTATTAAAATTTTAAAAAGGCACAACTGTTAATTGATCCTTTAAGTATACCTAAACGAGTATAACCCATGTTGAATTACAATTTTACCATTCTTGTACTGGCCACAAAATACTCGCTACTGCTTAAGGAATTTGGCTTAGTTCCTCCTGATATAAATTTCGTAATATCGATATCAAATAAAGAAGAGCCCGCAGACTGACAAGCTAATATATTATATATCTATTCAAAAATACAACATTTACCAGCAATAAATCTATCCGCTATTCATATTCATAAACATTTATTTTGCGTTATTAAATATAAATCTATATTTCTGTTCCTAGTATTATGTAAGGCGCATTATTAAATATTATAAATATATTATCTCTTCCGCAAACGAATGTAAAAATATTATAAAATTTTTGGGTGGGCCTCTGGGTGGGTCAAGACTTTGCAGGGTGAGCCATGGCTCAGTATCCGGTTACATCCATTGTAAACCAGCCTTTATAGACAATCCAGTACCACACACTCTGTTTTGACAAACTGTTTGTATCTTCTTGTGTTTAGTGTTTGCAATAGGCAATCGAAACCTGATCGTTTTCTTGTAGGTAATTAATAGTTTCAGATAAAGTATAGTATTTTCCTTGGCAATGTTTCATTTGATACTATGTATGTATAAAGGTATGCAAAAGTTAATAAAGATGGAACTAAAAAGATGCAAAGTTATTAAAAAAGTACTTAACAATCGGCAAGCACACAAAGGAAATATTTAAACTACACCTTTCTTTCGTGCCAATATCAATCATTGTCAAAATAAACCTTGGATACTTCATTCCATCTTTTCAATCGTACAAAAAATACATGTCACATTTTATCTTTTGCAATTTGTAATACCGAAGGCTGAACTTCTTCTGTCAACAACAAAATGGAAACTTTCTTTAATCGGACATTAACTGGATTATAATTGAATTATATCCGATCTAACATCAAACGGACACAGATAATTGCCGGCCTCACGTGACACTCAGAATCAAATAAGATTATTAATTGTTACATTAGAATTATATTATTTAATTGACTAGTTATATTTTTGACATTTTAATTTGACAAAATAATCTATGCCGTATTAAAAATATTTTGACATTTTTTAAACTTTACTTACAGTGTTGTAGTTGGTGTGAATACAACATATTGAATTATTTATTTATTGTTTCAAAAGGTCATATTCTGTCCACATATTCGAGTATGATTTTAGGTTTGCACATTGCACAATATGCACCCAAATCAAAGGTAAACAATAAAAGACCCTGGTTTGAGGACAAAATTAGTTTTGAATTTAATTATAAAATACATAAGGTGTATTGAATAATTCATGTGTCTATTTATAATTGTTTGTCCATATTTTATTATTTTAATTTAGTATTGTCACTACAAAGTATTTTAAGTAAGTTTTTTATACCCAGATATTAAGATAGGTTCAACACTTTTTTGTTTATACAGGATGATCCACAACTGAACTGAAAGATTTTTTACAAAATTCACAATTTAATTTCCAGGTTTTCTAACAGTTTTGGGTCACTTTCAAATGGAATTTCATAAATTTACTATTCTTGCTATTACACAATTTATTAAAGTTTAATTTTATTCCATCCATAGGTTATCAGATATCCAATACGGAATCAACAATTCAGTGGTTATAAAAATATGTACTTCTTGTGAAAAAATCCTTAAGGAGGTTGGTGACCCATGCAGTGGCGTACCCAGACATTAGCCTTGGGGCGGATATGAAAATAAACATATTTTTGACAATGTAAATTAAATTTAAATTCGCTCAACGCGCGTTGGCTGATATCATTGCAATTCAATAATTACTAATTCACTTATCAAGAAATGTTTAGCATCCTTAATTTTTTTTAAATAACTTGCAAATGGTTTATAACAAGTGCACAAAATATTTACCAACTTATTTTTAAATTAATATAATATAATAATACAAGTTTTATGAATTTTTCATCATTTTATAATATAGTTTAAACTTTAAAGCATACAAAACAAAGTTTTAATGAATTGCTATAAGAGTCCACGTAAAACGAGCGTCAATTACTCGAAAACCGGATAGACGAAAATTCAATTTTTTATGGTCAACAACCTCCTTAATTTTACAACTTGGTACTAATATGCCGATATATGCATGAAGTTTTGAGTCACCCTGTGTATTAAATACAGCAAAGCAAGGCTTAAACTATAAACAAGATCAAATGTTTATTTATAACTACATCTTAATAATCTTCCATTTTGTATCTAAAAATATCGTATATTTACAAAGAATTTTACGTCTTTAGTTAAATTTAACATAATAAAACTATATTTAGACCTCATAAATTTAAAAGAATAGGCAGTAAAAATAAAAATAATCCAGAAAGAAACTCATGGAAAATTCTGAGTGAAATTCAGTGAGCTTATATTGTCAGCGTGCGTTTTGGCCAAGGCCAATGTTATTTGTCGGCATGGTCACAGGACACCTTTATTAGATGATTGGACACCTCAATTGAGTGTAATGTATCGTATCCTTATTGTACTGAGCGTGGAGCCATTACTAACCTTCTAGTGTTAAATCTGCACTCACAATTCATATGTCCGGTTGTTCCTGAGTTTCATATGGTATACTCCGTTTCAAGTTACCTGGGAATGACAAAGGTAGCGACTCCATGGAGCTCAAGTGTTTGTCCTATTTGTAGTACTTTTATAATTCATAAAATACGGCAATTACTTTACTTATATAAATAAATATACTACCGTGACCCGAAAATATCAAAGAAACTTTTAGAAAGAATACTATTTTTTGATACAGGTCTTAGTTTTTGTTTAGTGATGCGTCGAGACGAGACGAGACGAGATTTTTCACTTCTCGTCTCGTCTCGTCTCGAATTTCAAAATTTTGATCTCGTCTCGCTTATTTCTCGTCTCGATTATTGTTATCTCGTCTCGATCTCGATCTCGTCTCGATTTCTCGACCATTTTTACTAACAATTTTTTTTGCCGATTGATATTAAAAGTGCTATTTTTGACAGGTGACAGTCTGTGAAATGTCACTTTTAGTGCCTAGGTAATTAAATTATATTTTTCAATACCTCCACCGAAAACGCCACCTTTTGTCTCTATTACTAGAGACGAAGGTGAGGTAGCTCTGACCGGTCAGTACATTTTCCACCTAGAAAGAAAAAGTACTTTTCCTCCCGCTTTATGTGGGATTCCAATTTTCTTTTCTTCCCTAGGGAGTAAAAGTACTAACCGGTCGGAAATATCTCACATTCATCCCTAATAATAAAAAATTTAATCTAATAATTTAACATGGTCAATGTCAGTAAAATAATAGATCTATGTTGACAGGTTGAATTGACAATTTAGTTGAGTTTGACTATGACAATAACAAATAGACGAATTGGTGGAAAAAAATTAAAAATTGTTGAATAAAGTATAAATAATTTTAAAAATTCGAGAAATCTCGACGAAGATGTCGAGATTCGAGAATCTCGACATTGTAATCTCGTCTCGAACATTTTTTACAAAAATTAGTCTCGTCTCGACGAGACGAGAAATTTCGAGACGAGACGAGACGAGATTCGAGAAATTCTCGTCTCGTCTGCATCACTCTTTTTGAGATAAACAGTGTTAATATAAAATTTGGTTAATTTTGCTAGATTTTTTTCATTGTTCTTTTCGAGTAAATCCAATTTAAAATTTCTGAAGCCCGTAAGCTACAGTATAATTTAAAAAATCTGATGTGGCCAGCACAAGACCTGCCGCCATACTCTATTCTTTTTACTACTATACAAATTTTCGACCCACAGTTTTCGACATAATTTAAATTATGCTTTGAAGTCACTGCGATCAAAATCATCTCAGCACACCACGAGTGAAATTACAAAGCAGTCACTTTCTATAATAATTTTCACCAGTTGTAAGATATAACGTGTTATGTTTTGACCTTTTGTATTAATTTTTAGCAAATCACACAACTAATGATGAGTATTTTCTTGAAGAAAGGCGCCGACTTCTTATTGAAACATAGAAAATGTTGTGAGAAAGTAACTTGTAACTCATAAGTTGAATTTAAATATTTGTACTATGAGAAGGCAGAAATGATAATAATAAGATTAAGATTAAGAATTACAATAACATTTTAGATTTTAGCAAAGAAATATTATGGAAGTGAAATCAAGATGATGTTGAAAAATTAATTTTCGGCGATATTAAAAAAATGAATATTAATGTATAGCCTAGTGCACTATGTGACCTCTTAATAACTGCTTAAATATTTAAAAAATATTATGTTTCAACCTAAAACATAGTTACTATGGTGACTTCCAACAAGCAAAGTAATAGTTTACCCACAAGTGGGTATAATTTTGATCAAAGCCACTAATAGGCAATCTTTTATTTTGCTTGTTTAAAATCACCACAGTTATGATGCTTTTATTAAGAGGTGTTGGATAAAATAATTTGTTTAATGTATACTTCGATTATATTGTATTTTTCAGTATAGGTACGTTAAATTTTTATGCACTATATCTGCATAAATTTCTGCAAATAGGAACAAGCAATAGACATATATAATATATCAATAGAATCATTAGAGTTTCTAGATTGCCTTATGCTAAATAAGAATACCTGAAAATAAATATAATTTGCAGTAGAAGTGAAAGAGGAGGAAGCAAAATTCATCAAATTGCAATGAATTTGATGCAAAATGAACTATTATTACAGACATAATTTTTAGAATAAGGAAATTAGAAATGTAGATATTTTCATTGTGTAACATAATTTTCATTGTAGGTTACATCGTTTATCCAGAATTTATGCAGAAAGCATGTGCAAAATGAGCCATGTAAAATTGCTGACGTGGCACTAGTAGTTACAGAAAAAAACATTTTTTTAAAATGTATTTTTAAGCGTGCCCTTAAATTCAGTAAGTAGGTACGTAAAATTCATTACGTTCAATTCAGTAAATTATTTTTTTTCTGAAAGTACGCAGATACACCTTGTATACACTCAAAAAATATGGGGTTACTACATCCAAATTGGGGTTTGATCCTGAAAAAAATACCACTAGAACCGAGTGGTTGGATTCCACTATATTAACCTAGGTACCATTCTGTCATTGCGAGATAATTTCGTTGAATGTTGAATGGTTACCATCAAAATAAATGACATGCTAAATTGTTCAGCATTGATATTTCTAACTGAGTGTGAAGTTTAATTGTTTAAAAATTATTTTTTTTTAAGATACAATCTCATAAGAAAGTTATTTAGCCAGAACAAATCTTCCATAGTTACACAGCAAACAATAGTTTTACGATCTGAAGTCAAGTAACATTTATAATAATAATGACAATAATGACAGAGTTTGCAATGATTTGAGTGAGAAAACATCGAAAACAAATGATCTCTATTAGCAGCTGTTGCGCACCTGCGCACCGGAAGTGCCTCATGCACGATATCGCACACGTGACGAGCGGAACTTCCGGTCTGCATGAATGCCATTGATTAAGCGTAATTAACGCGTTTCCAGGATTGTATTTCTATTCTGATTTAAAATACTACTGTAGTAGATTTGTTATTTGTTCTGTGCTGTATATATTTCAATTTGCACTTTCTAAATTTGCATTTACAAGTAGATACGTAGTAATACAGTAATGAAAAGGACGCATATTTTTATATTTTGCAATCGGAAACTGTTGCTAAATATGATTCTGCAAATATGTTAATATATGGTCGAAGCACAGCTCTCTGCATGTGATGACGTACGAACCCGGAGTTCCGTGGTTCAAGTCTCTCGGCCGGCAATGTGTGATTGTAAAACATCTTGCAATTAAACCAAACTGACCACTTGACCGTCTTAAATGTAGTCCTGTCGCCGCAGTAGCTGCGCGGGTTGAAGCACAGCTCTCTGCATGTGATGACGTACGAACCCGGAGTTCCGTGGTTCAAGTCTCTCGGCCGGCAGTGTAATTGTCGTTAAATTGTAAAACATCTTGCAATTAAATCGCACTCGCTTCAAGCTGATCACTTGGTCGTCTTAAATGTAGTCCTGGTTGCATGACAGAATCTCCGTTGTCGCACGGATTGAGATTCTGACTGTACCAAGACGGTTCGAAGTGCACTATAATAAAAATATTCCAATCTGTAATTCTGTAAATCCTGTTTGAATGGTTATCATCGAAATAAAATTATAAATGGCTGAGGCGGTAGCTGAGCGGGTTGAAGCACAGCTCTCTGCATTTGATGACGTACGAACCCGAAGTTCCGTGGTTCAAGCCTCTCGACCGGCAGTGTGTAATAAATTGTAACATTTTCAATTAAAACGCACTCGGATTCTTCAAGCTTACCAGTCAGTTTGAATGTAGTCTTGGTTGCATAAGTTTCTCCGTTGCTGCTTTGAATTTCAAAGGTTATTAGCATTTTCCCAGCAAATATACATACAAGGTTTTAGATTATAGAATATATAACATTCAATTTCCATAAAATTGAAATTTTTATATAGGTAATAATAATTCTAGCAAGAATATATTTTTATACTTATAGAGATTTCCTAAGAACTATAATTGATGGAGTTATAAAAAAGATTACCATGTATTAAATATAATATTAATAACAATCTTCCTAGCTTATTCCGGATTACAACTTGATATTAATGAAATAATTACACTACAATTGTGTACATAATTACACGTTTTGCATCTTACAGCAATTCTTAATAACAAGAAAAGCATACGAGAGAGCGGAATACAAAAAATTCATTTTCTATTGCAGCACATATTAAATCCCATTGAAGATAATTTAGCTTGTAATTTACGTTTCGTGACAATATTACTATAAAGCTAGGTACATAAGAAGAGTATGTGCATAAAATAATTATACACGGTTTCCCAAAAGTTTTGAACGAGCGAAGAAAATAAATTTAAAATTGGGGGATCACTAAAGCGTTTGGTTCATTGCGAGACCGAAGAAGGTCGACAATTTTAACATTTGTTGTAAAAACATAAACGTGCAAAAAACATTAAAATTAATTAAATTCTTGAAAGAATTAAGATATCGGGTTTTGGTTTATGGGGATGTGTTTCTTTTTTCATTACCTTTAAAATAAGGTGAAACTCGACAAGGGTTGCTATTTAAAAATGTTGGAGTGGCCATCCCCTATAAAAATTCCACGTTGCATGGAAGTTCTAAACTATCTAAGAATGTAGTTTTTATGACTCTTTAGTGATCCCAAAATTTTTAATTTTTTTTCTTCACTCGTTCAAAACTCCGTCCCGGGACTTTTGAGAAATAATACAAATAATACAGGTTATTACTATTAAACTATTTTAAATATTAAAAGGTAAGGTATGATATAAATATACCATACACATAGTTTCTTTTAGGATTCTTACTTGCATCTGAGTCCTGGGAAAAATCATTTACTGTTTTGAAGCTCAATGAATTACAAATTGTCCTTTTCCAAAAGACTCCTAGAAGATTAAATTTAGCGGGACCTTTATTTGACAGGCAGTTCTACCATGATAATTTTTTTAGGATTCAGATGCATGAAAAAATCTATATTTGAACAGGCCTTAAGCGAACTGAAATCTGCCTTTTATGGTTTTATGAAGTCATAAAAAGTTGTTTTGAAACATCTACATCATCATTTGAACTTTAAGTCTTATCTAAATCACCGATACAGAAATTTGCAATACTTTGCAATGCAAATCAAGTGGAAAGTGAAACATAATATAGATAAATAAACAATTTGCGTATTTTGTTTAAATACAAATATTGTGGACATAAAATTTCAGGCAACAATAGAAAATTATGTTCAATTTACAACTTTTTAAAAATGAGTTTCGTTTTGTTTTAGTGAAATTTAATTTTGATCATCTTGTGCAATATTTTCATTGTGAAACATGTGCTTATAATTATATCACGCAATATGTTTGAATGTATGTTGATACGAAGAAATATATTTTTATATTTTTTGCAGTACACAAAGAAAAGGCCTAAATTTTAAAATGATACTCTGAAACTAACTAATTATTAAATAATGCTGATTATTTGTAAATTTGCTCTTTTATTTTGTGTGTAAAATAATTGTTTAAATGTTGCCGGTATAAAAAAAATATTAAATGGATTTTCATAAGCTCAGACTTATAATAATTATTAAGTTAGTTATTTGCTAGACTTCTTAGACAGGTAGCAAACTTTTTAATCTAGTGTAAATATTAAGTTTCTTAGTCATTAATCTAGATGTCATTTCAATTACATGACGTCAACAACTTTTTTACGTAATTTCGAAAATAAAATATAATTCTCACGCAGTATAATTAAGATAAGAATTTTTTATTAGCATGTAATTTTGTATGATGTTTTTTCGCAGTTCTGACATTTTCATAAATTCCACAATAACTGGAATACCGTTTAGTACAACAAATACATAATAAATTTAATATTTTTGCACGAATTTTGAAATTAATAGTAATTTACACCAAAGATACAGTAATCAACAGTAACATTACTACTACTAGATTTACCTTGGTCTGGTTTAAAATATTATCAGTACAATGAAGAAATATGTACCTATTTGTTTTTTTCATTTCTATAGAAGGCCTTACTATCAAAAATTAAATAAGTAAATAATGGTAACAACACTACAATTACCAAGACCTAATAAAATAATTATATTTGTTTTCGTATTAGTAATGCTCAGTTAGGTATTCATGTTTTTTATGCATTATTTTTTATTTTGCTGGTAACCATTCAACTGGATTTTCTCCCGATTATAGAATGGGAGATGTTATTATAGTGGAATCCAACCACTTGGACTCTGAGTCGTCCGGGTGCAGTCAGATTCTCAATCCGTGCGACGACCTTTGAAATTCAAATCGACAGCGGAGAGATTCTTATGCAACCAGGAGTGTATTTAAGAAGACCAAGTGGTCAGCTTGACTGTTCGAGTGCGATTTAATTGCAAGATGCCAACCGAGAGACTTGAACCACGGAACTCCGTACGTACGTCATCACATGCAGGGAGCTGTGCTTAAACCCGCGTAGCTACTGCCTCGACAAAATAAAATAACAAACCCGTAAAAACAACATTTTTCACTATAAATCCTTTATATATGAGACTCGATCGATATTTATTTAGATTTTTGTTTTCTTGACTATTTTATCGTATCACATACATTCACTTGATCACATTTTTGGAAGGAACAAATCGGTGCAGTACATTTTGAGATAGCTAGCTGCCATTTTGTTTCAAGATGGCGGACTAACATTTTAATATACCTATGTTTCAAGACAGATTCTTAGCTATTATTGTACCAAATTTAAACGCAATAGTTACAGTACATTTTGAGATATCTGTCTGCCATTTTGTTTCTAGATGGCGGACTGACATTTTATTCTATATCATAAGTTAGATCCTTGGATATAACTGTACTAAATTTGACTGCAATCGGTGCAGTACATTTTGAGATAGCTAGCCGCCATTTCGTTTCAAGATGGCGGATAATCTGAATTTTTGCCAAAGTGCATTGTTAGGTGACAAACGTCTATTTGAAAATTTCAGCTCGATAGGATCCCGGGAAGTGGGTCATTTTTTACTTTTGTTTTTTTTTTTTCGTACGTAGACAGACAGACAGGACGTTGAAGTTAATATAAAGGATGTAAAAAAAGTTTAAACTAATCTAAGTTAGTATAACTATTGATAGATTCTTAAAAAATATCAAATTCAAGCAACACATTGCTATGTTGCCATGCAGAATGTTGCAATCCATGTACGGTCCATTGCGAAATAGATTATAAATGAACATTTAAGTTGTTAAACAAAGGACAAACGATAAAGACTCCTTGGTTACATATTGCATCTATGTTCTAGTTAGATATTCAAAGACCCCCCTGCAAGTAAATTTCGCGAACTTTATCGGCCATCAGCCAATTACGAAAAGATCAAAATTTCAGGTACTCGGAGTACATTTCGTATTCAAATAAATAGGTTTGGCTTTACGTGCTCGGGATAATTAGATCTACATGTCAAATGTCAATGACATGTAAACTTCGCAAGAAAGAGATTTATATCTGAAAGTTTCTTTGAATAATATATTAACTTTCCTGAAGCACTTATCATGCAAAGGTTTATTATCACGGACTTCACAAATTACTAAATCTGCGAATTTTCTCTCGTCACAGAATGGATTTGGAGTTTCGCAAAATTTAAAATAACTTGACAATAATTAGCTCATGAAACCAAATGGTTACCTACTTGCCAAAATAAAATCCCCAAAACATTGTTACTTGCCATTAACATCTTATTGACATTCTTGCGATTGCTAATGTCCGCCCTTAGTAACATTATCTATGTAACATCCCAATGTTTATAATTTGCTAATAATATCCGAATTGTGTACCTTCCCATGTAATTCTCTGAGATGTTTGTATTGAGTATGTAATTTTTCAACGTACTGAGGATGTTGCTAGAATAGACTTACGTAATATCACTTAAAGTACAAGAATAAGAAGGAAAGAGGAGATTTTTTCTCATTTCAAGAATGTATAAATTATCATAATTTTCAATAGCGTTTTTCTCATGTTTTTGTTATGAAACTAATATCTTGTTGAATTCAGAAAAAAATACTGAATCGAATAAGCGAATAAAAAAATTAAGAAAGTAGCACCCCGTAGTTTGAGAACCACTGGTCTAAAAATTTTTTGTTTCGTTCATTAAAGTAGTTATAGAAAATAGAAATTGTTTGATAATTTAACCAACTTCGTAGCTCTTATACTTACCGAGATATATACTATATTCCAGACATACCTAGTGGACAACCTGTATATTAAATATTTTAAATGTACAAAATGAAATCTTATAACTACTGTCTGTCAAATGTCAAAACACTGATTAACCATACATTTTTCTAAAACTTCGTGACTTGCATACAGGGTTGTGAAAAACCCGGGTTTTTTCATGATTTGCCCAGCACAGCAGGTAAAAAATATTATTGGGAAATTTCTGCCTTCATTTTAATTTCAATGCACTTGTATTTTATATCGTTGAAAAGAGAAAAAAAATCTCTATTAAAATCATTAAAATATATATGAAAATTTGAATTTGGTTTGAATTTCTCAAAATCTGTAGGAGATAATATACCCAAGTATTTAGATTTATTTGGAACCATACACATAAGTACTTGTATTTTCAACAGCAATAGTAAAACGAGAGTAAAAATAATTAACCATAATCATCGATTCTGTTTCAAATTGTGCCCAGATCACACATAAATTAACTGCGTAACTGAGGACTGCTGTGAATTCCTCGTTAAAAACTGCCTATAGAACGTGCAAATTAGAAACTTGTACTAATTCAAACAAAAAAGTTATAGGTGAGAAACGAAATTGGCAAAATTTACATTTTTTCGTATATCTAGTCACTTACGCATTTTTGTGGGAAAACATTTCTAAATTGGCCCCCTAAAGGAGCAACTTTTGTCTAATTTAACAAACTTCGTATCTCTTATGGTTCTGGCGAACCCCATGCTTAAACAGTTTCATAGGACAGCCTGTATACAATTTTCAAATAAAATGGGGGTTTTCATGGGTTTTTTCGGGTTTTTTCAGACGGGTTTTTTCCGAAAAAACCCACTGGGTATTTTCGGGCTGGGCAAAATCACAACAACCCTGCTTGCATACGTCGTCAAGTCATGCAATTCAACTTTAAATATTTTTTTAGTATAGTAAAACAAAAAATACGTATTTTTAAATTTTTTATGTAGAATACCATATTAAAAAATCAAAAATTACCGAAATATCCTATTATGCATCCCATGTAATTCTCTGAGATGTCTGTATTGAGTAAGTAATTTTTGATCGTACCCAGGATGTGGCTAGGATAGACTTGTAGTACAAGAAAAGATATTTGAAGGCATCCCATGGACGTTTCATGTAAAGTAGGTTTACTCCACTAATGTTAAAGTTGCGATGACTTGGTACCTTGTTCGCCTGTTGCAAAAATAAAGTACGTAGTATTCATACATTATTCTTAGACACGGTTGTCAAATTTTTTAAATTGATCGGAAAACTGCGTTTAATTTTAAACCGTCAGTTACCTAACCTGCAGTTTAACTGTAATTATATTACCGCTGCTAATTAAGCATGTAATAATATTCTGCGGTTTTTCCGAAAACAGATATCGGTTGAAATAATACACACGGAATCGTTTGAGACCTGGAGACCTTGCCAAGCGAGTTGCAAACCACACCGCGAGAGGTCAGCTAATTGATCCTCGTACTTACTAACTAAGTGCGTAACTATAATTATTGTTGTGCTTTATTAACTGTTACTGTTTCGTTATGAATTCGCGTTGTGTGAAGTTCGATGCAAACCAAGCGTGAAGTGTACCCAACAACAAATCAATCGGGTCATTGCCATTGCAAGCATAACAAAAATATCGCTTGACACTTTCTATTTAACTTATATTTATATCTACAATTAAACTCAAGAATTTAGCCATTAATTTCTCGATGCACCGATTAAAACCTGTAATCAAGTAATCGATATTTTATGTTAATTAATCTTTATTCATAACTTGATAAATTAAATTTATTTAAATTGTGGTATTTCGATGTTCTATACTGCCTTATTATATCGTTGGAAATCTTGCTTAACTAATATTTAAATTAATTTTTCATGATATTAAAAGGAAAATTAATTAATTTTGAGTATGAGTCATAGATATAAGGAGTGTGCGGTTATCAGCCAATAACGCACAGATGTTAGTGGATAGTACAACACAGGGTAGATTTTTGGGCAAATTAAAATGTGTATCTGACTGAATTTGTTTTCAAAATGAACAATATAGGTAATCATTTAATCAAAAATGTAACTAAATTACACCATTTAATACTATTCGAAGCATATTCAGGTTTATAATCCAATAAGTATTAATATAATTATTTTACACAGTCTCAGCATTCAAGCATTTTAGTAATGCCATATCGGCCACATCTCTACATTTTCGCAATACAATATATAATCAAGATCAAAAATATTACTTTCGCATTGGCGTCTGACTATAAAAGAGAGCTCTAATGCTAATAAATGTTTTAAAATTTCGTATGTAGGGGAAAGTGTTCCCTCTAGAATCTCATGTGTTAAATTTTGACTGTTCACTGTGTATGGTTCATATAAATAAACTGCAATTTAAATTTTTATTCAATTTTATTTTAAACTTTTGTGAAAAATGTACCTACCTATGTATGAAAGCGACAAGGGTTTCTTCGGGTTTCTTTCATATAAATTGAATTTTTTAGATAATATTTGAGATTCAAATTAAATAGAAATTTAAATTAGGTACTGTTTTAGATCCTTGCGGGTTCTGATATCTTATAAACACTTCTTTTTATCTTCAAAAATGTTATTTAAAATGTACTTTTACGTTATAAATATACTTTGGATTCATATTACATAAATATTGAACAATTATATAGATACAATATCACTAATTTATTCTGAGAATGAGAAGAAAAAATAAATGCTTTTTAATGTAGCACTCAAACTGAAATATATGGCATATTGCGTATTGATAAACAATAACATTTATGAATAAAATAACAAACATGAGGACATGAAAGTTGCTTTAGTATCACTGAAAGTATACATGTTTACTGATAATTTATTATTACTAAGTAAATAATAGGCTACATACTGGAGCAAGAGACAAAACATTTTGTTGCATAACCGCATAATCATTTCAAATACGAAAAGAGTGCTGTGTAATATAATAAGAAAAATAATTTATAAAATGTCGAAGGTATTCAATTATAAAGATGGTATGTAATAACATTAATTTATATTTGTTATTCGATTAGTTACCCTATAATTAATAATTGAGAATTGAATTATTGGACATACCTTTACATTTTGACCAGAATGCTCTTATAATATAAAATTTTTAAGTAAAGAATATAAATCTCAACTATGAAAATATACTTCGTTACCACTTGACAACTTTCATTTTAAATATTAGTAGGTATATAAAAATTGTTCAAAAAAATAGTATAGGCAATAAATTTGATTCCCAAATTAATTTCCATCGTACATATCAATAATATACTGGTAGTTTTAATTTAACTATTTACTCCTGATTTAATTTTATACAAAAATAATTTTATATTTTTGATATAAATAAATGCATGTTGCATAGTATATTTAATTACATTTCTGTAGCTCATGTTACCTGATGAATAATGTATAAATTATATAGGCGTATAATATTCAAAATGATGTGAATGATATAACGAATTGAACAACTTGTAAGCGAGTCACACTTTTATGATCGTAATTGAAGTTACCTTGATGCAAAGTCACCTGCACGGGTTAACACATTTTAATAACATCTCTGAACATAATAATAATAACAAGGTGTTAACTTTTCTGTTACTGTTGGCACTAAAAATTAATATTAATTGGCTAATATATTATCGCCAATTTATAGACTTATAACTAGCTTCTTATTGTGTTTACATATTCTTGAAAAATATTGACATACCTATATTTATCTTTACTAATTTGTTTGGCATGTATTATTCTATTTTGGCAAAAGCGTGGTACACACTTTTTCATAAAATCCCATTAACTAAAAAATGTTTAGATGATAACTTGAATATTTTTACATATTTAATAAAATTTATTGCAACAAAAAAACCGCCCACCCTAAAAAAACGTGAAATTTCAAACCGCTGTAACTTTGAGAAATTTCATTCAAATAACTTGAAATTTTGAGTCCCTTGAAGACAACACTTTATGACACACCTGTATATTATTATATCGTGGTAGTGGAGAGTTAGATTTTTGTGCAGTGGAATGTGTAGTGTACCTGCCTGGATTTGAACTTGAGTTGTGATGAAAGACAACATTACTCATGTATGTATTCGTTCCGTTTAAAAAAAAACTTCCTGAAAAATTCTGAAGGATGTATTGATTTATAACGTTAAAAATATAAATGATGTGTACAAATTGCAGAACAATAAAGATGAACTTCGCATGCCAATCACGTTTGAGATAGGCATGAAATTAGTTGTTATCAAGTGACCACTTTTGGTAAGTCCGCGTATGAAACAAATGATCTACGTGCGCCATGTCATCCTTAAACAAAAGAACAGTTCGTTAAACTTTTCAGGGAAGCACAACACAATTCTTTTATTTCCATTGTTGGCCAGCATTATTGAGAAAAGACAATGGCCTTACGGAGAATATCGTTTATTATATAGGTGACGAGTGGATGAAATAATAATTTGTGATGTTAAGCTCTATCCTTGACTTGCATTGTCAGCTTTGAAAAACTTGTTTGGTTTTTTCGTATCACTGTTTTAAATTATTCAGGAAGTAATGTCACATCAACTGCACCAGATTTTGTGATACGCTGATTTACGGTTGATGGTCTTGAACTTAAAGATTAATGTATGAATTAATAATTAAGTTTTTATTTATGCAAATTAATTATTTGAACGTGTATTATAATAGGATGGAAATTTTGCCGGCCGTGAAACCACAGTAACAAGAAAAAAAGTCGAGAGATAACAAGTATTAAGCCTCATTCACATAAGCTGTTAGTTTATATTTTAGTAATAATAAACTTAAAATAGCTTTTGTAAAGGCTCGTCCACAAAAGTGTTTAGTGTGAAGGTTTACATTTATATTTTAGTTAAAGAAACAGTATTCACATAAATAAATAAATCAATAAATAAGTGGTAAACATAAATTAAGTTTGTAGGATTTAAACTTTAGTTCTAGAAAGTGAAAAGTTGCTCGTATATAGTTACATGAATTTAAACATTCTTAAGAGCCTAATGTAGTGAAGTTGCGCGCAGCAAAAACATGCTTTTGAATAGGGATTAAAATTGAGACAAATTTTGGTCGGATCGATTTAATTTTTTTTTTCATTTAAAGATAAAGATGAACTCCGCATCCGCTTAGTGTTGAAATTTTAGTTTTATTTTTTATTTCAATTTTACAATGCCATAAACGAGCCATAAACTTGTCATAATTTGCCTTACTTCACATAACTGTTACTCAGTATATCAACCAAAATTGCAAATTTCAACGCTAGACGGATCTAGATTGAACTTTTATCTTTCAAATGAACTCTTGTTTGTGATGATACGTTCAAATGTAGTACCAATTTTAATCCCCCTACGAGAGCACGTTCCCTATTGTTGCCTTTGTTCGACATTCTAAGTCTGTATAAATCTATCCTTTTCTCGCAGACAGCTACATTCGGGCCTTAAGTGCAGTTAATACTGAATTACATTATACTTTTTCGTCTAGATCCATGCTAGATTTCTAGTTCGATTTCCATCCGAGATTCGTTCGAGTGTCATACTTTTATTCATATTGAATCGGAAATCTTCGATTTTTTCCGAGCGAAAACTTTTAAAGGTTGGTCAAACAGACTACACACTGAACTGAGCATGCGTAGACAAATCTAGAACAAATCTCGAATAGAAAAATAGAACCAGGCGTATATTTCTATACTAGAAAAAAGTATGGAAATCGGACGGTACTCGGATGGGAAACTACACTGCTAGGAACTTCTCGTATGAATCTATGTAAGTATACCCCGTTTGAAATATCGAAAGAATTTTGACAGATTATTAAGGCGTTTCAAAAGAAGAGCTTAATCTAAAGCCGTAAGAGAATTAAATATAAAAATAGCCAGATAAAATTTAAAAACGACAAAACAACAACAAAATAATGAACAGCACTAATGAAATCATATTAATTGACTATAATTGATATAACATTTGAATTGTGTTTGTGTAAACCGCTCTTGACAACAGCACGTAACAACCAAAGAATCACGTGCAATCACGAGAATCTATCTGTCAAAATTATTTTGTTATTTAGACGAAAAGAGTATAATGTAATTCAGCCTTTAGTGTGAGCCAGATATCCAAATGCAGTTTGCGGCATTGAAATTTAATTCCATAAAATTGCTTTCCTGGAAACCAATTACAATTATTTGATTTGTTGCTTATTAATTAATTAAATTAATATCATCATAAAATAACTAGAAACATATGTAATATAATTAGATATTACATTATAACATAAAAGGCAATATTGTTCATAGAGTGAAAATTCATAATTGTAGAGATTTCAATGCTACGAACTTACTTTCTATAAATGGAATACTCTTGACATCGCTCGCTCTGTTTCGTGATATCAAACGTAGCCGCCTGTCTTCAGGTGCATCATTACAGCCAATGCTGAAATGGGATTCAAAAGTTGCATCACAATGACGCATGCGTCGATTCCTGGAACTTAGAGCCAACTTCAGGCTAATGATGTTTGTGGATTGTGGTGTAGTTCCCTTGATGTTCAAAATACATTAAAATATAATCATTACCTTCGTATGAGATAATATAGTGGGCAAAAAATATCAGTAAGATCTGAACAAAAATTTACTGTAACAAAAAGTATACACTTACCTACTGTCCACTGGAGCAATGTACTTCTGAGATTATATATTTTTGTATTAATTCATTAAATTTATTCTTTTATTTGAATTAGATCATAAAGGTAAATTATACCTTAAGGTTGTTGCCTATCAAAATCGACGACATAAATAAATACAAATTTTATAGGACATTTATAAATAATACAATTTAAAATAAATTATTAGGACAATCGTCAGTTTCGTTTGGTAACTATGGAGCTGTAAAGTTGACCTTTTTTACATTGCAAGCATAGGTGACTTGAAATCGTGCGTTAATAAATGAGTGTATCTAAACCAGACCACAGATTTTAACAAACAACTAACACAACATTAATTGAATATAGAAGGATTGTATTAAATTTGCAAGGGAATCGTCAGTTTTATAAAATAATATTTAATTTTAAAGTCAATTTATTGAAGAATTGAGATTATGAAGTACCTATCAAAAAGGCAACGAAATTTAAAACGTAAAACTTATTTCCTATCTAATACTAGAATACATATACATGTGCCTCTGTGGTACGATATTTTTTTACTTTTGTTACCCTCTCCGAAATAAGCTACACTTCATGAAGTGTAGCTTAATTTTTTAGTTTCCGTAGCGCGTGTATTCGAAGTTTTGTTACACTTTGTATAGTTATACTTGACTTTAAAATGCACGTCTACCTCCTAAAATCCAGCATGAAATGTAGTTACCTAGCGAGTGTTTTGTGGCCAGTACAAGAATGGTAAAATTTTATTTCAACAAAAATTTAATAGAAAAATAATGGATCTACAGATGTGCCGTTTTAAAATTTTGATTAAACAATTGTACATGATTATAAAAATTCCAAAAAATACAAAAAAGTTCCAATTTATGCAAACTTTACACGGTTATATCTCATGGTCATGATAGGCATTTATTTTTTAAATTTTATACGAAAACACTTTCACAGTATTTTTAATTTCAAAATGACATTGTATAGGTAGGATGCAGCAAAGTATGAGTTTCGGGCTGGTTTCAGGCAGCCGTAGTATTGGAAAAAAGAGTGGAATAGAAATGAAATAAAATCGAGAGTATTCTAGAAATTCGGAAAAAACGTAGATCAATTAAATTCAGATATGCTGAAACGTATCAATCATGCATCTGGCGAAAAGGTTGTGGTGGAAAGACCATTTGCTTATAACTTCATGACCACAGTATTTCGGAAATAAATAAAAACTAGACTAAACCTTGTTGAAAGTCAAGGTTTGGTTTTGGCATAAAAAGCCGATATATCAAGCGTTGCCAATATTTTAATTTATTTAAGAATTAAAAGCCCGCAACTATCCGCTAATTTAAACTAACGGTTCAGAGAAGGCCGTGCAAAATTCACTGCTGGAAGGTTTCAAATAACCCATCATATTACAAGACAAATTCTAACTGCTTATTAAAAATTATACACGAAATGTTTGCCGTTAATATAGTAGATTATTTTTTTAGAATAAAAGTAAAACGAACTTCGAAAGTGTATACGTATGTATCGTACGGTTTTATTTCTTAGAAATCAGTTCTGTTCAACAATTTAATTGGTATTTTCTTTTTGTCTCACTTCGATAACATAATCATTTTTATTTAATTTATATTTCTGTGTTTCTTGAAATTAATATATTTATTTTTAGAAGTGATTGTTATGTCTTTATTAGAATTATTATATTTAGAGTAATTATAAACGGTATCCAAAAGTCCCGGAACTGAGCTATAAGTTTTGAACGAGTGAAAAGAAAAATTGAAAATTTGGGGATCACTAAAGCGTTTGGGTCACTGCGAGACCGAAGAAGGTCACAATTTGAACATCCTAAATTAAATTAAATACTTGAAAGAATTAAGATATCGGTTTTGGTTTGAGATGTGTTTCTTTTTTCATTATAAAAATCGTAATAAACGTGCAAAAATCATTACAATTAAATTTTTGAAAAAATTCATATCAGGTTTTGGTTATGGAGATGTGTTTAAAATAAGGTGAAACTCGACAGGGGTTGCTATTTAAAAATGTTGTAAAAAACTCCACGTTGCATGGAAATTCTAAACTATCTAAGACTGTAGTTTTTATGACTCTTTAGTGATCCTCAAATTTAGATTTTTTTCTTTACTCGTTCAAGACTTATTTGAGAAACCCGTAATCAAATTTAAAACGTATTAAATAGTTTATCTATCTATAAATTATATTTCATTTATAATGTTTTGTGTTGTTTAAATACAAAATTAATTAACCTGAAAGAAACTTTATGGTTTTTTAAAGAAATAAGTATAACAAATATATGACTCATAATAAAAAACAAAAGTGTTCTTAATTTGTTGTTTAGTCATTGTGCAAAAACAAGTCATTGTCATCAAAGTGCTTCATTATTTATTTCCCAGTAATTTTCGTACTCTGTAATTTGAATAAAGTTTTTATAATCCTGTTTAAAATGCTTTTATGTTTGCCAGATTTTCACTATCGTATTCTTTATTCTAATGTTGAATGTTTGTATTATCCTTAATTATATGATAGGTCAATCAATTCATTCAACGACATCGTTACGTCTATAATTTGTTCGTTAAGTATTAAGTATTTATACTGTGAAATAAAATGTCTACTAAGTTCAATACTATTAAATTGGTTTTGCACGAATCCATATTTAAATGTAAATAATTTAGTCAATGTTTAAATTTTTTCTAATTTATTGTGAAAGTTTGCGAACTTATTAATGAAATAACTAATAATTTGTTGTAAATTCATTTATTTTACAAGTGCAAAAAGGGAATTCGTCACAGGTATATCATCATAATGGATTTTTTACTTTGACAAGGTCATCTTCGTTACTTGGCAAATAGTCTGCTGAAATTTAAAACATAGCCGTCCTGCAATTTTAGTTTGTACAAAGAAGTAGAATGGAAAATGTTATATATTTAAACATTTGTGGTTAAATTAAACTTACCTACTGTTAGTTTCTTAGTTAAAAAAAACAGGTTTTGTTGATGATTGCAGTAAAATCAATGAAACCAATTATAAAAAAACTGATTATAGCTGATATTAGATTGAAATATAAATAGATGATAAAGAAAAATTCTGTTCTTTGCATGTAATTTAAAGATTATATAGTATTTGCTAATTAGGAAAACTAAACATATCAGTACTTTTACTTACTAATGATACAGAAAAAGAATTAATTTTAAACATAGAGCTGATGTCTCCCTTAGCATGTGTGCATTGAAAAAACAACGAAATAATAAATTAAATTATCAAGTAAAAATAAGAATTAACAATAAATTGAAATTTAAAATGGGCCGAATAGTGAAAAATGTGATTTAGATTCGAATTAAGGTGATCCTCTACCCCTGGCAGTAAATAGTCAAAAACATTGATTCCGCACGCTATTCTATAGCGTTTATTGTTTTGTTAAACATAATAATAACAATTAATTTATGTTTGAGGGGAAAAAATTATTTATAGGCCCATATTTGTAAAAAAACTGCAATATTTTTAAAAAAGGAGGTTTTCGCGCGCCACTGTACAGCTTTTATTTATAAGTTAATTAACTTCAAATTGTAATATGTTGTCAACAAAGCTTGGATCTGCGAAACAACCGATCAAATTTTTTAAATTCGTTTTAAAATAGAAGATATTTGTGTTCAAAAAATAACAAAAATTGTCAAAATTCAAATTAACATATTTCAATTTTAAAGCAAAATTTTAAAATTCTGCATCGACCATTTTGTAGATTATACTTGTATCTTCAACAATATCTTTAGATTATTATATTTAACAAAACAATAAACGCTGTGGAGTGGCTGTTTTCTGGCACGGTAGAGGATCGCCTTAAGTTAAAAACACAATCCAGTTTTTTCTGATATATCCGTGTTATCCACTAACAACCAGGTTGTGAATTGATGGCTGATAAACGCACATACGATAAATACATCTATTGTAAGATATTTAAAGAATGTACAAACAAGTGATGTTTATGTCAGATGTTGTTAGAACTACTATCGGTACTAACTGGGGTTGTAATGTCAAGTAGTCAGTATGTCTGGTGTTGTCGCACGAGTCAGTAAGAAAGTATTTCCGATGATTTGCAGATCACGCGAGTTAGTAAAAATTTAAATCGCACGGCTATGGATCAAAGAAGCAAATAAGAATTATAATCTTGTGTAGGTATCTACGTATCATCTATTGTCTGCCATGTGTTGAGTCGAGAGCATGTGACCGTAGATTGTGGACTTTGGCCACTTCACACTTGGTGGTTTCGTTCGCTAGAGGTACTTATATTTCAATTTGTGACTTCTGTGAAAATTAGATTTTACGTCATAGTCTAAAGTGTTGAGAACTTCCAATCTTATTCCGCTAGCACAAAGTTCAAAGCAGTAGGAGTTTATCTGCAATACCTGAAATTGCAAATTATACATAATGATTTAATTGTTTTTGCATCACGCTTACCTATAATTGTAATTTGCATACAATTTAGACAAGATTTATATTGAAATGTGGTAGTGTTTTCTGTTAAAAGCAATAAAACGAAATTATTTATACTATGTTTACATGTTACACAACGTTTTAAATGCTTACTATTTTCTATTTATAATGTAGCAATAAGTAATTGACACTGAGTTCTTTAATATTTAAAAAAATTTTGAACATGTTTAGTTTTAGTAAGATTATCAGTTCTTTGTTCTATTGAGTGATTCACACTAGGTATGCATTTTTTCAAAAACAGTAAAAAATTGTTAATGGATGGTGTGGTCAGCTAAATGTAGGTATGTGATGTAATTAGAACGACGATTGTATTTAAATACTAAACAGTAGTTGTGTAGTAACTATTTTCATTGAATTTTGTGTTTGTTAATGCATCAAAGTTAGGTTAAAAAAATTAAAAATGATTTTTATAATTATATTAAAATGATAAATATGTTTTACTTAATGCCATACAGGGGCTAAACATAATATATTAAAAAATATACGTAAAATTAATTAATATTTTTATAAATTGTTCATTGTAGGTATAAGTCACGAAGTATAATAATGACAGGAGTGTACGCTAGAGCGGATGAAATGTGGCCTTTCTGTTTACCTTTTAGAGAGAGACACCAAATACGGGCCTGCATTCTGTGACGATAAACATCGGTAATGTAATGATCTTTCTCTCGCACAGGGCAAAAAAAAATGCTACGAATCTACAGTATTGCTATAAGATACGGAGTCTCCACTCCTGTGTCTTTATTATACTTTGTGGTATAGGTATTTAAAATTTATATTTATAATCGATAAAGAATCTTGTTTTTACTATTCACGAGCCTTATTTACATATTTTCCAATTAAGTAAGGTTGTAATATTCACTTTTTTATCAATAAATTTTCGAACTTAAGCATATTATCTTAACCGAAAAGTTTGTTGGTTAGTATGGTACATAAAGTTAAAAAATAAATTATTCCTGATGGTTGTCTTATGCCCTGTTTTCCCAAGGATTTTGAGAAAAATAATCTTAGTGAGAAATACCTGCCAAATAGCGGCGCCGCTAAATTGAATCTCCAATGAGTCCTGGAAAAGAAGAATTTATAAATCATTGATTGCTTCAAAACAGTAAATATATTTTTTCCAAAGTTAAGAATCATGAAAGTATCCTTAAACCCTGAACAGGAATAAATAAATAATTCCATATATCGTAGAAAAGTAATACAACATTTATTGTAAACTCTCGAAGAAGTTTGATCTTTAGTATCAATGATTTTTTTCTGAGCAATTCAAAGATTCAAACCAACTGTGTCATCTTCCTTCGTAAAACTTAGCAGTGAACTTTGAATATTTGTATAGTTTTTTGCATTCAAACCATAAAAACCCACTTGACATTTCTATTCGTCATTTTTTAGTTCATCCTGAATTTTGACAATGAGTCATTGTCAATTTGCATTGCATAAATTGGCAAACCCTACAATTAACGAATTAACACAACACTTAGTTCTTAAAACACTGAACAGTCTTGTCTTCTAATTGATAATTTATTTCTGTTTGTTTCAGGTAAGTGTTCTCTGACGCAACTGCATTTTGTGAGTCGTGAGTAGCCTTAACATCGTTTTAATATTTTATAATAGTAGTTGAGTGTATGAATCTATGAAGACTGAATGGGTGACCACTGTAATAATTGTAATAAAGTACAGAGGTTAACTTGTTTTCCGCGAATATTACGCACTGTCGTTGAATCATTGTGTAACTCTTAATACAGAGGATGACGGATGAGTACTTGGACTTTAATTAATGTTGTTTGTTAGTAATTGGCTTAGTAAGTAATTGAGTTTGTTTACTATGCTTAATTCTAACGATTCAGCTTATTTGCTTTTTGTCAAATCACAATTTTTCACTTTTACTTTAAACTCTCCCAACCTATGTAATAGGATAAAGCTTTGTAATTGTAATTTTTGACAGTTTTGATGAATCTTCACGATTTAGATCCTACTGAACCTAATAAAATTCGGTCTGCGGGTCTGTTAGTCTGTCTGGATGTTGGATAACGTAAAAACGCGTTGGAATTTTGGACTGATTTCAAGTTCGTTAATGAGCTTTATACAACCAGTGGTACCAACTTTATAAACTGAACTTGTTTGATTTTTAATAAAATAATATCAAGTGGGGTCTCAAATTAAAGCTCTCTGTAAAAGAATTATAGAAGAAAATAAAAAAAATCGTCAATTGTTTTTAAAATATATTATTCAAATTATACCGAGTTTGGTATCAATTTAATGCTCTCGGGGGGATAAGTTTAATAGATATGTAAAAAATGACCTTTGTGCGATTTTAAATAAGTTTCTCAAAAATTTTTGTTAAGTGAATGAACAATTAAAGAATCAATAAAGCACGATGGTCAATTGTTTTTCACATGTTATTCAAATTATGTTGAAGTTGGTGTGAACTTAAATCTTTCGAGGAAAAATTAATAATAATAATAATAAAAATTAATGCCTTTATGAAAGCAAGTTATTAAAACTTATAGTCGAGGAAGTATTAGGTAGGTACATTATCTTGAAGTCAATAATAAATTAACAGTTTACTCGCAACGAAAAAACTTTTACAGTATTTTTTAACTTCAAAGTGATATTGCATAGCAAGGATGCGGCAAAATACGAATTTCGGGCTGGTTTGGACAGCTGCAGTAGTGGAGAAGGAATAGAAGTAAAATTAAAATCGAGAGTATTCTAGGAATTCGGAAAAAAGCCCAGACGGCACACTTAAGTAAATTTTAAAGTTTGAAGAATACAGAAGTTATTATGGGAATACTGGAGCCATGTTTACAGTATTTTTCAACTTCAAAATGACATTGCATTGCTAGGATGCGGCAAAGTACGAGTTTCGGGCTGGAAGTCATAAATAAACAGTTTACTCGCAACGAAAACACTTTGACAGTATTTCAACTTCAAAATGATATCGCATAGCTAGGATGCGGTACGAATTTCGGACTAGTTTTAGGCAGCCGTAGTAGCGGAGAAAAGAGTGGAATAGGAAAAAAATAAAATCGCGGGTATTTTAGGAATTCGAAAAAACGTTGATCAGCGTGAATGATTTCTGCGATCAGCGTACTGTAAGCACCCATACACGCGGGCACATCAGCACTGGCAGGTAAACAAATGCCGCTCGGTGTAAACAATGCCTCGAGTCTCGGTCGCCGGTCACATGGGGCGCGCGCGCGCTCTTCGCTCTCCGCACCTGAGCCACCAGGTCACGATGTTGATGTTGGTGTTGTGCTCAGTATACGTTCCAACTCCCAAACCCAAGAGCCTCACTACCTACTGAAAACGTGCTATAGTGATCCTGAAACTGTGAACACCGTCGCTTCAGCAGCGCTTCGGTTCTTAAACAAGTATCTTTGATTACAGTGACTTAATATGGATGACTGTTTCGGTTTTGTGTGTTAATAACAATCAAATTATTGTCTTGACTGCTTCAGTTTTGATTAAAAAAGTCAGTGTGTTACTTCAGCGCCTGAACATAATAATTGTGCTTCTGAAACTCTGTTTCGGTGACTGAAAATCACCTCAAAAGTTTTAACTTCATCTCCTGAGTGCCTGAATATTATGAGCTTCGTTTTTATTAAGTAGTGGTGTGTTATTAAACAGACTGAAGACTACTGAAGAAATCAGTGCCTGAATATAATTGTGGTCCTGAAAATATCATGAAAAGTGTTTCGGTTTTAACTTATAGTACAAGACAGCTAAATAAATCATTCATTTGTTGTGGTTTACAGTGCCTGAAAATATCCTGAAATGTGTTAAAGATAGTTATATATACTAGTGGTTCGTCAAAGAACTAGACGGTTACAAAATCATTTATTTGTTATGATCACAGTGCCTGAAAGTAAAATCATAAGTTAAGGTTAACAAATCAGTAGTGGCTGAAATAATTGTGTTTTGCTTCCTGAAAATATCCTGAAAGGCGCAAAAGCAACTGCTTGAAGAACTAGACATCGCTAGACATTTAAAGAAATTTATTTATTACTTGATCACAGTATTGAAGCTTTCTTACATGTCCATAGTTTCGGCAAATAAAATTGGTTATTTTTGTAAACTGTACCTAAAAGGTTTCTGCTTCTACAAATAATTTTTGTGTTGAAAATTATTACAGATCAATAGTTTTATCCAGTAAATTGTGTTAATCATTCAAAAATTTATTTATTATTGTGTCCATCTGAAAATATTTTCGAAGTTACAGCTAAAACGTGTAGTGGTATAGATTATTATACCTAAAAGGTTTGTGCTTCTAAAAATAATTTAAGGAATTTTGTGCTGAAAATTGTTACAGATCAATAGATTTATCAAGCAAATTGTGCTAATCATCCAAAATTTATTTATTTATCTACTGTGTCAATATTTTTCAATCTAGTCTTGATCACACAAAAATATATTAGTGTTGTACACATTTGATCCAGCTGAAACATTTTAAAATTCAAACAGTACCTCAAAAAATCCTGCTCCTGAAAACATATTCAGTTACTGAAACAATTTATTTACACAACAGTACCGAACTGTAGCTCAAAGAATTCTATTCCTGAAGATATAATCCTGTTCATGAAAATTGAAGAATTGCGCCTGAAAAGTGTCAAATATGATAACCTGACAATAGTACGAGTTAACGAACTAGACGTTTGAGCTAATAAGAACTGGACCTGAGTTAAACAAAAACTGGAATGAATGGAGATCATTGTCCTGAAGAAGAATCCGTCTGAGTTTCACAGGTAACAAGTGAGCCGTGCGCGCCCTATATCTCCCAGGGCCGCGTGGAGTGAGTTATGAATTGTCCATCCCGCGACACATGATTAAAGTTCAAGAGTTTGCCCGTGGTTTTGTCATTGACCCACAAGTGTGAGGTGTGAAGTGCGCGAGAGCTGAGTCTGTGCGCGAGGTGCGCGCCCGGTGGTTGTGGCTGACTTCGGGTGATAGCCGTTTGATTTAAGATGTGTTCCGATTGTCCGAAACTGGATTACCTGGAGTATAAGCTCGGCGAGCACAGCACCGAACGCGGTGAGTTTTGTTTTATTCGCTTCTCTGACAGACAAGTTTGATAGATTTTGATTTGCGATTGTTAAGCTTTTGGCTTGTCAGGTAATAAAGGCTGGAAATAATTAGAGTATTTATTAATTATCAACTTATAAACCGAATAAATCTTTACTTTGTATGTACATAGATTATTGCTTTTCATTTTAATGATCTTTAAAAATGGAAACTTATTTTATATGACAATGTAAAACATGTAATATTTTAAAGGGTTCTTTAAGATATTATCTGATGCCGTGTCATAATGACAACATTATAAGCCTCAATTTGAGGACCATAATAGCGTTCATAATTAATGAAATACTATTTTTTTAGATTTAAATTTTTTTGTTCAATACCAAATTATTTTACTTCTTGACTAATTTATGCCAGCAGATAAAATTTTGTATGCAATACGGATCGTAAAAAATCATTGTGGTTCACCTCGTCTCTTCACAACTATACTTCATTTCAGCTAAGAAAATAGCAGATGACACTGCGATGCCAGTAAGTTTTACACTCACACATTTTATTAGTTCAAAATTTGACGCGATCTTAAATAAGTTATGTTTTGTGAATAAAACTCTCATCTATAGAATAATGTAGTACTTCGATGTAACTATGAAATTCAAAATAAGAAGGTATAAGTAATGCAAACGGAAATGAAAATGTTTGCTACCTCTCATCTCAACCAATCAGATTCAAGAATATCATTGCCCTATCTAACCCAACGCTATTTTCTTAGCTTAAATGAAGTATAGTACCATAATGATTGACGTTACCATCCTTATAATATAAATAACTATGTATTATGATTTTTGAATAATTTGGCTTGAAAAATATAGAATTTTAAATAATATGTACCTATAACTAGGGCATTATTTGAGCGTTGCTGACACCTCGGCTTCGCCTTGTCTGATAATCTTCACGACTTGTAGGTATTGACGTTAAGATCCTGAAACATAAATAACTATTATGATTTTTTAATCCATTGATCCATTGATGCATTCATGAAGTCGGGCCTGGAAGTTCAGCATGACCTCTCGCAGCATTTTTATCCACGTTCGAATCGCTCTATTCGACGGAACAGGCTGATTGCGCGGTACGTTGAAATGACGTCTAAAATCGCGTCGCGTTTGCACCAGACTTTCGCCACTGAGACAGTACGCTTTAACTGCGTGGCCACGCTGTTCACCCGTCCAAATATACATTGTAAACTAAATGGTAGACCACGCTGATAATGTTGAGTCGACGATCTTCCTCCCCACCACCTCCCTACGAGCTCTAAGCCCCACATTAAATCTTTCCATTTAACTGGCGAACCCTGTATATTCGTAAAAATAACTACAATACTGTCGAAAACTTTGTGTCCATACTGAATTCTGAATAATCCTGATTACACAGTAATATAAATGTAAATAATTGTCGCGATATGCCTAAAACGTTGGGAAATGCCAAAGTTAAATATCCCTGATGACCTAATGGCCAAATAGCCATAAATTCAATGCCATGTGCAGCATAACCATTTAGAAACAATATCGTAAACATAAATTCAGTAACGACACATAAAAATGCTTTATTGGGTTGCTGGTATCAACTCAAAGATTCGCAAATACGGTCGCAATGAGTATTGCTGCGTTCAAAAATTAATATAGCTGACTTGGCGTTTTGAAAATAGCGTGTGAAGCCGTGTTTTGGATGAAGGATGAAGCGTGTGTGCGTGTGTGTGTACCGCCCGTTTATTGAGGAATGTACCCAGGTCCGACGTATCTGTTTTAACGCAAAGAAAAGAGTGCACCACTCAAAGACCGGTTTACTCCGCTAAATTAATTCATTTCGTATCCTAAAGATGCCAAAACATTTCACTGACGTCCATATTTAATGCTTAAAGCTCCGTTCACACCAGCGCTACACTTGTAAATCCTGAAGATTAACAATTTGAACGATTCTGGCTGTATTAAAAATATCAAATTGAAATTTAACATGCAGAATCATGACTCATTAGTGAATCTATAAATGCAAATTATTAATTGCTGTGACATCAATTAGCAAAACTTGGAGCTAATTTTATCATTTAATAATCCATATTATGCGTTGATTAATACACAAAATTAAAAATTTTCTTTTGAAATTGATAATATACATTAGTCGGGAGACGGGTATAGAGAGATTTTTTTAAACAGTTAACCCATTGCCTGTAATAATTTATGTAACACTTTAGTATTTTTTAGAAATTATTTACCAAAATACGGCAAGGTAAACACAACCTATAAGTACATCTTTGTAAAATATGAGGTCATCGATTTCAAAACAAAAGTCACAAAATGATTTATTGTAACATGCTTTTTTACATTTGGTAGCAAGATATGAGCCTTAAAGTTTACATTTATGTTTACGTTTAAGAAAGTTTAAATTCGTATACCTAACTAAATACGAGCATTCACACTTCCCACTTTCAAGCACTGTGAATGCTCATATTTAGTTAGATGTATTCAAACAATCGTTTCAGCTACTGTTTGGCAGAGGATTTTCATAATAATTACTTTTACTATACCAGCATTCAACATGCACTTTTAGATTTTATTATTATTTCTGTTATTCATTACTCTTTTTGTCACATTACTTCGTTTTGTGACACTACTACAAAATATATCAAGATACCTGGCATGAAAGTTCGAGTGTCATGTATGTGCCCTATATTCGCATTTCACCTCCACCAACCTGTAGACTATACCAAGTAGAAAATGCAATTTATAGAGGAAAATAATGTTGATAATGTAAACAATGTAGACAAGCAAAACATATTCAGTTTTCGCTTTATTTTCAACTAGTCGAATATAAACATATCCTAACATTTAGGTATATTGTAGACATCTACTTATTGTCTACATATTGAAGCTCGATTAATATATTATAAGTTACTCACGAAATCTGTCAATAATTAGCAACAAGTTATTACTAATTACAAATTGATTAGTGAAAGAAACAAATTATTTGTTCCGTTATTTCTTTGCATGAATATGTATTAAGTCTACGAAATTATATATTTTATTTGGTTATAATTATAGTCATCTGGACAGTGAAATTAAAAAGATTTTCCGACGTATTTTGCCAACAAATGTTTGTTTGTTTTTGTTACATTCCACTTTCAGCAGTTGTATTTGAATGCTCGAGGATTCGTTTTTATTCTGAGCTGCAAAAAATTCAAACTAGTTTCATCTACTACCGAAATTTGGATCAAATAATTGCGACCGGTTTCTCAGTTATTTTTGGATGATATCTTTTTATTTATGTATCGTATAAAAACTAATATTGCTGTTTATTAAATAAAAAATTATGGGAAATAAAGTTAAGTGTTTATTGTAATTATTGCAAAAATAATTGTATTTTTATCCATATTATGGTATGTTATTTATGTGGTAAAGAGTTTATAATCTTATAAAAACCGGTAATAACTGCATTATATTAAATATTCAAATAAAACATGTTTATAATTATAATTATTATTAAATATGTGAAGTGTGAAAAGCATAAAAATAAATTTTTATGGAAACTTTCAAATGTAGTAATCTAAAAGCCATTGACTGACATGAAAAATAATACAAATAATTATAATTAAATCCAAATATGGATTTGTAATATACAGTATTTTACTTTTTCCATGTGAACTAATTGCGTTAGATTAAAATAAAATAAATTTATCATGGTATTCAAATTTTGAATGTTCTATTGCCTGTCCAAATAGTTATGTTGTAGGTTAATTTTACGGACTAATCCGGTAATTTTTTTGGAAAATGTTTAAACTAATGAGTGTCAAATTGGTTTATGACTGATTTATATACGATATTTAGCAAATTGACATTATATTACCATGCATTAGTCCAAGAAATTCAATGGTTAATATCTATACTACAAGACATTTGATTGGTTCAAAAGCTACAAAATACTATAATAAATATATATAAAAATAAATTACTCTATTTGCTTTTTGACTCAGAATTTGAATTATGGTGACATTGTGGTTAACAATACTTCCCGTACTAACATACTAAATCATAAAAACGTAAAAAACCGTCATTTCAAATTTGTCTTGTGAAATGAATTTATTATTCAATTATTCAAAAAGGCGGAAATCGAACGGAACTCGGATGGGAATTTCTGATTTACATTATACTAGAAATGGCTACGAACTTCTTGGATGAATCTTGAACTAAATTCTAGACGAAAATAGTATAATGTTATTGATCTAAAAAATTGGTAATAATACAAATTTTATTTAATGAAATATGAAAAAATCCTAGTTATTTGGTTGACTAATTGTTCGAGTGTGTACACACAACAATTAATAAACATTTAATCAAGTTATTATTAAAACGTGAAGAAAGACGTTCCACTAATTTTCTTCTCCTTAATTAGTTTTTAAGTAATTTTTCATATAATGTAACTCAACAAATTTTTCAAATTATCCACATGTTAACTTCTGCTTGAGAATGACCAAGATCCTGGTCGAAACGTCCCAAAACTTATAACTATATATTACAATAAATCCAGTCATCCAAACAACTAGGATTTTTTCATATTTCCAACCTCAGAATTCCAATTTCGGCTTATTTAACAATTTAAAAAAAAAATCAAAAAACTTTATTTAAAAGAAAATATGTGTTTTTTTAGTAAAATGAGAAAGAAATTTTGCTGTGTCGTCATTATTTTGTATCGGAGATATGACAGCATTCTACGTCAAGTTTAATTGTTTTTGAAAATAAAAAATACGCAAGTTTTTTTTCCAAAACTGTTATTTTATTTGACGTTTCTCCTGTTCAGTCCATTACAAAACCGTAAATTAAATAAGAAATCAAAATTATTTTTTCAAAATCGGCATGAAAATCTTCATTTCCTGACTAATTTGAGTCTTGAAAGTCATTTTTACTTTCCACTGTCTGTAGGTACAAACACTTTTGTCATGACAACGTTTTCTAAAATTTGTCACAGCTCTGATGATTTATGCAAACCTAATTTTTTCTATAATTTGAAGCTTCTATAATTGCCGATTTAAAAAAAAATACATCACGCGTCATAAAAATGTCTTTGCTAGACTCGGAGGCTTTGAAGAAACGCTCGGACGCTGCGCATCCTCGCATTCTTCAAACAAGCCTCCTCGTCTGCAATGAAACATTTTCATGACTTGTAATGTAATATACTATTCCACATAGTTTTCATTAGTAGAGTTTGCAGTATTGCATTTTCCACTATCGGGCACAAGTGTGTATCGCGTACGACAAGACAAGGCCTTACAATTGTTGAAGGTTAACATATCAACCGTTTAGACGTAGAGGCGATCTAAGGTACAACTTCTAGTGCAACTAGTCCTATCAGTGGGCAGATAAACCGCTGCCATGAAAGTCAATGCTAACGATAGATACATTTAGAAGTGGTAGTTTCTACATTGTACCTTAGTTTATTGACTTGTACTGAATTTTTAATAGAGGTTAAAATATTTATTATTTAATAGGTTCGAGACAAGGAAATAAAAGCTTACATGACCTCTTGTTCTTATCGCAAGTGACAAGCAACGAAATAAATTTTAAGTGTTGCCTACAATAGGTGCTAAAGATATGATTTATATTGCAGGAATGCAAAATAATATTAATCTTTATTAATAATTAAACAGTTTTAAAAGTATGACCATTGCATAATACATTCATTATAAGTTACATAAAACACACTATTGTATTATGAGGCTATTATTCAACATTACTGTCACAGTCATCCCAGCAAAATGTGAAGTTAGATCAATATTTCAATGAATAAAAATGTTTTATATAAAAAGTCGTATTTAACTTGCACATAATAAATGATTATACACTCGCCTGCAGCTCGTGCATAAACTTTCAACCTCTTGAATTATAGCCTACATTATGTGCTCGTTAAATAATATACTATTATGTTCAAATCTGTTAGTTAGAAACGTAGCAACAGATAATAGTATATTATATATTAAAGGAGTAAAGTGCATGTTTTAATCCTGAGAGTGAAGTTTATTTCACGAGCCGAAGGTGAGGGAAATAATCACCTGTGGGATTTTAAAAGTACTTTAATCCTGTGGTATATACGCTATTTTTTGCATTTCGAATACAAAATACAAATACAATACAACAGAACACACATTTTGCAATTTTGACAAATATTTATAGTGTTACCACAAATAGTACGTATTTACTTGACAACGGGATTAAATAAGAAATATAATTTTTTGGGATATAATTAAGAACCTTAGTCCCTAAAAATAAAGACTAAAGAAGAGTTTTAGTCCCGGAAGTGTACAAAATAATATTAATTATTTCGTTATTTATCTCGGCGAAAGCAAATGTAGTCAACTTTTTAATTTTAAGTAATAAATAAAACATACAATGAACTACGGATTTAGAAAAAGTGTATCATTGAGGACATAGAATGTAAAAATAAATGTTGTTTTCATATTTCTATATTTCACATTCATACTATTATTACCAATACAATATTCCATAAAACAGTTTGAGTATTACTGATTTTATTTATTTATTTATTGATCCAACCACTCGATTTACAAACTAAAATCAAATAATATTTCGGGCACAATATTCTTATAGAGGAAGAAACTGAACCTGTTGAAACCTCGTTGCGCTGAGCTAGGAACCAAAATTTGCCAGTTTAGTTCAACGCGGATTGTCGTAGTGCATGTTTCAATGTTTATAAGATAAAATCAATAATTTTGTGTATATATTTTGATGTATTTAAATGTAGAAATGTCTATAAATTGCGTAAAACTGAACTTTTTCATGCGTAAATGATTTTAAATTAAAAGTGTAGTGTTATTACCAATTTGAAGAGTTTCTAGGACACCTACACCATCGTCATAGTACCAAAGGTTAGCATTTTTATTTGCATTATAAAATATTAAGCCAGCAGGACCCATTGGGCAGAATCACTTCACATCATAATGAAAATTTAAAAGCTAATTTATTACGAAAATGCTCTTTTGGGATACTTACGTTGAAATTTATTTTTGGAATTATAAAAAAATTATTTTTGGTCCGTAATGTATGTTATGATACACCCTGTATAATTATTTGGTGTTCATACTGTGAAATATTTTAATATAAGCAGGTAAATTGAAAACACGTTCAATTTTAATTACCTACAAAAACTTTGATAAATGCTTACTTCAAGGTTAATAATAATCATAATTCATTTGTGTTTCATACACGTGGTTTCTGGTAGTAGTATTTAAACTTATCTAACATTTTAAACTATTAATTTAACTTAATCTTAAAATAGCTTTCATTTAGACATTATTTGATAATAACTTTAGTTTTTTTTTATAAATGATACATTAATAATTTCACTTGTAGATAATATTATACGCTCGCCTTCAGCTCGTGCATAAACTTTCATCCTCTTGAATTGTAGCCTACATTGAGTGCTCGTTAAATAACATACCTACTATTCCTTTTAAAATGACCTTATTGTAAAAAGCGTGGCGCGACAAGAATTATTTAAAAGTAAAAGTAAATTATAAACTAATACTCCAACCATTGATTTGATTCATAAAATATTACTAAAGACGATCCTATACTGCGCAAGAAAACGGCCAAAAACATGGATTTCGCGAGCCACTCCACTGCGTTTATTGTTTTATTAAATCAATCTAAAGATATTGTTGAAGATACAAGTACAATCTACAAAATGCAAGATGCAGAATTTTAAAATTTTGCTTTAAAATCGAAATATGTATGTTAATTTGAATTTTGACAATTTTTGTTATTTTTTGAACACAAATCTTCTATTTTAAAACGAATTAAAAAATTCGTTCGGTTATTTCGCAGATCCAAGCTTTGTTGACAACATATTATAATTTGAAGTTAATTCACTTATAAATAAAAGCTGTACAGTAGCGCGCGAAAACCCTCTTTTTACAAATATTTCAGTTTTTTGCAAATAGGGGTGCCAAAATTATGTTTTCCCCTCAAACATATATCATTTGTTATTTACATGTAAATCAAAACAATAAACGCTATAGAATAGCCTTAAATACCTGTATACAATTATGTAAAGAATTCATTTAAAATTTGATATAGTTTCTTCGTTTTCAAAGTAATATTAATTACGAAATAATCATGTCTCATGCCTCATATCTCCATGTGTTATTTGTGAAGGTGCGACTGTTAGTCGTTCGCCTGACAGTGACATTGTTGAATTAGCAAATAGCAAAAGTCTTGTCACATTGTACACTGTAAATATTGTTCTTTGTTACACGTGACAACAGTAAACATGGAAACAATGCAGGAAATAAATTTTCTTTAACGTTTTGTCAGAAGTTATGAGATTTGTTCGGGTCGTCTGCCTTGATTTAACATGGCCAAAAGTAATTATATAGTTACAAAATAAATATCTGTTGTACAAGGATACCATTTTATAAATATAACGACTTCGAGATCCACGTTTTTACTACGTGAAATTTTATCTTTATTAGCGTTTCTTTTGAATTATTTTATTGTCCTCAGATTACATAAATAATACGCCAGGGTGCCATGGTCAGTGCTAGATTTAAAAAAACTGAATATAAATTTCATCGAAAATAATACAAAACTTGATTCTTATAAAAAAATATCGAAGGTTATTTTATCTGGTAAATGGTGTAGGTGCAAAGTTTTATAACATAATATTGGAACACTTTAAGCCCCATTCACATAAGCATTTAGTTTTTAGGTTTACATTTATGTTCACGTTTAAGAAAGTTTGAATACATCTTCTGAATACGAACATACAGTGCTTGAAAGTGGAAAGTGTGAATGCTCGTATTTAGTTACATGAATTTAAACTTTCTTAACCGTAAACGTAAATTTAAACCTTAAAACTAAATGCTTATGTGACTGAGGTTTAATAGTGCACAAACATTATATGATGTAGTACGGATTTTATATGAAACTGTCATAAAACATACAAAACTGTATAAATTTTAAGAGGTTTTGTGCCCAGTACAAGAATGGAAAAATTTCATTCCAACAAAGATTATATACTTAAAGGATGAATTAACAGTTGTGCCTTTTTAAAATTAAAAAAAATTGTGCATAATTATAAAAACTCCGAAAAATTCATGAAAATGTCTAATTTATGCAAACGTTTCACGGATATATTCCATGATAGAAATTTATTTTCTAAATTTTAAAAAGGCACATCTGTAGATCCATTCTTTCTCTATTATCTTCAAGTCAATAATAATCTGACAGTTTACTCTTAACGAAACACTTTTACAGTATTTTTCAACTTCAAAATGATATTGCTTTGCTAGGATGCGGCAAAATACGAATTTCGGGCTGGTTTGGGCAGCTGCAGTAGTGGAGAAGGAATAGAAGTAAAATTAAAAGCCAGAGTATTCTAGGAATTCGGAAAAAAAACGCAGACGCCACACTTAAAGAAATTTTAAAGTTTTGTTTAAATAATAGGTATTATTATGAATAATTTTAGTTGAACTTTTTTATATTATACTGGATTTAAATAAGACTAAAACAAAGTTATAAAAAAGTACACTATTTCTAATTTAAATTCTTAGTTTTTTCATGTACATTTTTTTCTGCTTCAATAAAGAAACAAATGTATTGATCTTATTTCAGTCATTTTTTGTGTAATTGTTTTGCACCTTCTGCAAAAACTGGACTAATAAGATTTTTTGTTATTAATGAATTTTATTTCATATTTTCGTTTGACATTGGCTGTCTCAAGGTAATACTAATATTTGGAATACTCGTTTACTTAAATTAAGTAATTATTACTTAATTTAATCTTCTCAATTAATGTTAATAAACTGGTTGTATTGTTATATAATAATTATTAAATTTATTCATTAATCGATTGCTTAATAATATGTGGTTAAAGAATATACCACAAAAAATTAATGAAATAATCAGGGAATTACATTTTTAAAAAGCTGAGTGCCTTAAGAGGCCGACTGTAGTTTTGACAGTTGCAATTCAAGTTAGGTACACACTTAAGTTTAACTGCACATAAATCTCCCTGTGGTGTACTTTTTACTAACAACCAAGGGTGAGTAGACGAATAATATAATATGTGATAAATTGTGCAACACATAAGTTAATTATTTTAATTCATGCGCTATATACAGGTTGGTGGAGGTGAAATGAGAACATAAGGAAATATAATGACAATGGAGTTATCATGCTAGGCATCTTGATATATTTGGAATAAGTACTGTCAATGTCAAAGTAGCTGTCATATTATTGAAATTTTTATTTGCATTAAAATATTTTCTTTGTATAATAATGTATGTGTACGAGCAGAACGAGAAAGTTTACATGCACTGTTAGATTTTATTATTATTTCTGTTATTGATTACTCTTTTTGCCACACAAATTCACATTACTTCGTTTTGTGACACTAGTACAAAATATATCAAGATACCTGGCATGAAAGTTCGATTGTCATGTATGTTCCTTATGTTCGCATTTCAACTCCACCAACCTGTATAATTATATCAAACTACAAATATTGTCTATCTCATATAATAAAGTATAAATACATTTATCGTATTTATTTTAATTTATAATTAGTAAAATCAAGTAGTTTTACACTTCAAGACAACATAATAACTGGTATGTAAGCATTTTGCTGTTATCTCTCATAATAAATTATCTTATTTACTAAAGTTTTCCTAAGAAAGAGTTTAAAAATATTGAATAACATTCATGTTGAACGTTATTTTGTAACTAAATTACTAGTTGATTATATTATAAATTTTCTTGAATGCCAAGAATGTAAAACAAAGTAATATATAATAATTTGTGTAGGAATATCATGAAATATTTATTAAATTTGGAATGCTGCTTGCATGCTTTATACAATCTTCAATTATAATAAAAATCTTATTAAGGAATTGACGTCAATCAGAAGTAGGTAGAAAATTTCAATGTCAAGTCATGTAATTTAAAGATAAGCATAATAGTTTAAGTTATTGTCGATTAGATTACTAATTATTTTATTGGTAAATATTGCGGAACAAAAAGTTGTTCTGGAAAACCTAAATTTAATCTTGGACGATTTTAATTAAAATAAAATTGGTTAATTGTCTGGTTTCCTATTATAATTTTTTTGTCATGTATTTTTTTTATTAAAATAGAGAAACAAATATTTATCCAGGCAAAAATGCGCCTTGTTATTATTTTATTTTATGGTACCTACCTTTTAAAATTTATACAAATTTTAATCTTGTTTATAAAACTATAATGACGATGTAATTTGGAGCAAGGTACGCAGCTTCCTTTTAAATTGTAGTTTACAAATTTCCTTTAAGAATGTTTAAATATTTTGCATTCGTTTCATTCAAACATTGATTGTGTTGTTGAAATTATAAACTACATTGTTTGATAATAAGATTTGTAGGTATAGGTCAAAATAATATAGCTATTCCTAAAGAGGATATTATTTCTAACATGAATCACGAATTTTCATTTTAACGAATTCAGTTTACCCCTCCTCCCTTCTGCCAAAACGGTCAGAAATATACCTCAGAGATAAACACAAGTTGAAATCCCTCCCTTAAGTGACACTATCATGAGTTACGCCGTAAAATAGGCAAGATTTGTTCAAAAAGTGATCATTTTCTGGAACAAAATACAGCCGAAAAAACAAACTTACAAGCTTGAAATTTTGTATACTTCTAAATAAAGGTTGTGTACAGTCCGCTATCTCAGTAATATATCAATATTTAGGTTTTTTACACACTTAATTTATTGTCAAAAATGGGTGTATTTTTTAATCCAATTAAACATTTTGCAAGCATTGAAAAATGAATAATTTGGAGTTAGCGGACTATTTCCATCTCTTATGCACATAATAGTAAAAAATTAATACTATATGTTGTACCATGCAGTCAGGATTTGTTCCAGAGAAATAGTCTATTTTTCGAGTGGAATTATGTCCTCTTAATCTTTTTAGGGCTGTTTTATAATGGATGTAATCGGTTACTTCTTCTGTATACTGTAAGTTGTGTGATGTGAATGAGAAGTGTGTGGTTCAGTAGTCTGCTAACTTGACGACACAACCAGATCAGAAATGGATCCGTTACATAGTTGGATCTGCAATGTTTATATTGTAGCGAAATATTAAATATTCATCAAAATGTAAACAAAGAACAAATTGGACTTGCTTGCTATTTGTTGGGAAAGTGTGAAGACTGAAGTATGTAATAGAGTGGCTTTATATTAAGTATAGCTGACTTCAGTAAAATTGTATTTGAATTAAATAATATGTTTGGTAATACATGGATAGTTTAAAACTTTGATACACAACTACTTTTTGGATATCATATTTTTATATTTAAACCAGGGTTGGCACGTTTAAAACATTTCGTTTTAAACAAATGTTTAAAACTTGTTTAAAACAAAGCAAGTTTTTAAAGCACGTTTTAAACATGTTTAAAACATGTTTAAAACACGTTTTAAACATATATTTGAAACACGTTTTAAACATTTTTAATACTTTATCTACGTAACAAAACAAAGTTCATATTGCTAATAATAGTGTACCTATAACATATACTGTCTCTCACTATTGTTGTCACCCATAACCATAATAATAAGTATAGGTAGGGGAATCCCCAGCATATTTATCGCCATAGTGCGTAATGATGCATATTTCAGAACTCCTTGCAGATTAAAACATTGTTTTTTTTGTGTTTAAAACATGGTTTTTTTTGTGTTTAAAACATGTTTTTTTTAAATCAGTAAAAAACACGTTTTAAACAAAAAAAACAGTTTTAAACAAATTAAACAGTTTTTTACTTCCTTGTACGAAGTAAGGAAGTATTGTAATCGCGAAAAATTTCGGTTCTCAGATTTTGACGGAAATATCCGTTTTGACCTTTTCTGAATCCATTATGACTAGTTTCGTCGTGACGTCTGTACGTACGTGCGTACGTGCGTACGTGCGTACGTGCGTACGGACGTATGTGTGTCGCATAACTCAAATACGGTTAGACGTAGAAAGCTGAAATTTTGTATTTAGGACTGTTATAGCATCTAGTTGTGCACCTCCTATTTTTGGTTTCAGTCTACAAACCGGAAGTAGTACTTTTTAAAAATATTTTGATAAATAATTAATTTTAGACAATTTTTTTTATTTTAAATGAAAGATTATGTGATTATTATCTACAATCGGTATTTTATAAAAATTTTCTGTATCTTCTATCATTTAAGAATAATTAAAGTATATAACTATAATTTAGTATTTCGGTATCTTGTACTCCATGATCGTTTAACATTTGTTACTACGTAAAATTTAAATGATTGACAGTGACAATAGTAAAATATGCTTTATATCTTCTTCTGCAGTTTAAATAAAATGACTAAAATATATTTGTGAGTATACTAGTATAATAAGTTAAAAGAATTTTTAATATTATTTTACATTTTAGTTATTAAGAAAAGTATGAACACACAAGGCGTACAAGGAAGTCATGTGGTGTCCACGTCAGATTTTTTTGTTTAAAATAAAAAAAAACATGTTTTTTGCCAACCCTGATTTAAACATTAATTAATTTCACATTTTTACCTTTCGCCATACCTGTAAAGGAAGGTATTGGAATCATGCTAAAAATCGGGTAGTGAGTTTTTAGTGGATGAGCACGAATTAGGATCCTTACAACTCATTTTTGATGTAACTCATTTGTGTGTAAGGATTTTTGGAGGGCGGTAACTCAAATATGCGAATTAACAAAAAAAATTATATTTGGTATTTTCCATTTGTATTCTAATTGGAAGAGATGCTAAGACCTTGACCGGAAGTGATATTTATTGAAGATTGAAAAGATTAATTGTCAAAAATTTCTATAAATTTGGATAAATAGGTATAGTATTTATTTATAGTAAGAATAAGTGGACAAGTTATTTGAAACTTAGGTTATAAAAAAATTGTCTTTATCTGGTGAAAGAATCCTCAAAGAATCATTGCGTGGCCGGGACATAACGTTGTACGTCAGCTGCAGAGCGTAGAGCGTGAAATAAGAATAAAGTACAATTCTCACGCAGAGTACTCCGACATTGATACGCTATTACACTAAACAACATCAGCACCGGCAGCACATGATAGTGTTGTAGCTGTTGACGGGAATCTGCTTCATTTTCCGACTCAATGATACGTCCAATGCCAAGGTCATGTTACCTGTCTTATTTACATAATATAATTGTGTTTGCTTACATGATATCTAAGTAGTTACACTAAACCACGCATAGACATTTTGCGTTTTTACAAACAAACCAACATTTCAAAAACTTGCGTACAGACGAAGAACTGAACTAGATTTTGTGTCGTTTGTAAATTAATTATTTCATCTCGTGTTTCATTTAGTATACCCTAGATTCAGAGTAAAAAATATCTTGTTCATTTCTAAATACTCAAAATTTTAATATCTTTATTTTGGTATTCATTTTATTTATATTTTATTTATAATATGAAGTTTTAGAAAATTTATTTTACTCAATAAAAATTGGGTACCTGTATATATATATATATATATATATATATATATATATATATATATATATATATATATATATATATATATATATATATATATAATTAGAGTTAAAAAATCTCGGGAATCGGTCAGGGCTCAAATACTAGTTGTTATTACGTACTTAAATTTATTTATTAACTCTAATTATACTACAAACGGTCGATAACATTTTTTCTATTATATATATATATATATATATATATATATATATATATATATATATATATATATATTATCGTAATTTTTGTTTTAAAATAATTTTGGTGTATTCGTATATTAAAGGTCAACATCTACTAAAAATTGCGGAAGGAATATATTTTAATTTAATTGTTTCTTTTTATCTGAATTCCACAGTTAACTATAAAAATGTTATTTTATTTGTTTCCATGCAAATTTATTACTCTATAAATTTTCCTACAAAAACAATAGTTTATTATACAACGACTCTATAATGGATGCTATTATTCCTGAAGATGAAGTTTACAACACGAGCGAGCAAAGCGAGAGAGGGTTTCAATCATCTGAGGGAATAATAGCCATTATAGCGAGTTGTATACTGTACTTTATCTAAGACTAATTTATTACTTACAAGATTTTAAATAAATAAATACCAATACGCAAAAATGTTGACATTTCCAAATGTCAATTCTCTATCACCATAGTTACATCATTAAACATTGCAATGTTTTTTTAAGAACAATGTGCACGGAGAAATTGATTCAGGCAAAGTAATTTTCTGATTGGTGCAGAGGAGGGAATACTGACTATTATTCCCTGAGGGATTAATATATGGCATAATATAGTAAATATCACATATATAAGGTTCATGTTATACATTAGTGGTAGAAAAACTTATTTATTATCATATTAGCGAAATAAAATTTTGGAATTTTGGCTGTGGGTCTGACAACTCAGATTCGAATTCAGTCAAGTAACAAACCATGAGTGACTGCTGATAACCGCACACACGGTTAAATATACAGTACACGAAACAAGAGACGGCCGGGATAAGAAATTTTAAACTGGTAATAGTATATTATACAACGAATAATGGATGCTATTATTCCTGAAGATGAAGTTTAAAACACAAGCGAGCAAAGGGAATAATAGCCATTATAGCGAGTTGTATACTGTACTTTATCTACGACTAACTTATTATGGACAAGATTTTAGTAAAACAAATACCAAAACGCTAAAATTTTGACATTTCCAAATGTCAATTCTCTATCACCATAGTTACATCATTAAACATTGCAATGTTTTAAAAAAATAATGTGCACGGAGAAATTGATTCAGGCAAAGTAATTTTCTGATTGGTGCAGAGGAGGGAATACTGACTATTATTCCCTGCGGGATTAATATATGACATTATGTAGCAAACATCACACATTTAATGTTCATGTTTTACATTAGTCGTAGATAAAATAAATATTTTAACTAATTCATACTGGTTGAAGATATTATACAACGACACTATAATGGATACTTTTAATCATCAGAGGGAATAATAGCCATTATAAGTGAGTATACTGTACTTTATCTATGACATTTCTAAATGTCAATTCTCTATCACTATAGTTACATCATTAAACATTGCAATGTTTTCTAAAAACAATTTGCACAGACAAATTTTCTGATTCGTGTAGAGGAGGGAGTACTGAATATTATTCCCTGTGGGATTAATTATAGCATTATGTAGCAAACATCACACATTTAAGGTTCATGTCATACATTAGTCGTAGAAAAACTTATTTATTATCATATTAGCGAAATAAAATTTTGGCTGTGGTTCTGACAACTCAGATTCGAATTCAGTCAAATTAACGAACTATGACTGCTGATAACCGCACACACGGTTAAATATACAGTACGCGAAACAAGAGACGGCCGGGATAAGAAATTTTAAATTGGTAAACAATATTAATCTAACGGACATAGATTATCAGCAACATTTTTGGCAGAAAACCGCTTCGCTACCTTGAAACAGAACATAGCAATCTCTTGGTTCAGTTGCTGTCAGAATCTTCGATAGTAAACGCCGTAAATGCTTTCTTGTAACGTCTTTAATTTCTTGTTACATAATCAAGCGCTCAAGTGTGACTAACTCCTGCAAATTCCTGCCGCTAATAATGAGTTAGTAGCGTGCTATAAAACTGATCTACGAGATAGTAAATGCTGGCAGTAATAGTAACCAGTAAGAAGCGCTAAATAATTGCACTTAGAAAAATAAACTTGTAAATAGTGAAAAACATGAGAATTAGTCAGGAATGCCGTTTACGTGGTTTTTGTCTCTTTCATGTTAGCCAGATGAATTGTGGCAATATTGATTATTTTTATTGATGTACCAGAAGACGTTTTTCAGTATTAGTTGTAAAGATAACCATTAGATTCATTTTAATTTACAACACAGATAATGCAATCAAATGATCTATTCGATTTGTGGACTATTAATTATAAAAGAAATAATGGGAAGCTTGCAAATACGAGCACAATTCTATTGCTTGTTTTCTTGTTATTTGATATACGACTACAATAAAATAGGATATTACGTTAACGCGGAATACATCATAAATTTTAAATGAGGTACTTTTCAAGAATGAATTACATCAACTAAACTAACATAATGTTGAAAAAGTACTCGAAATATCAGTCATACAACATCATATTCTTCTTCTTACATAAGACATAACCAACATTTCGGTTTACACTTAAACCGTTTTCAGGGTTAGTATTATACAAAAAATCATGTATCAAATACATTCGTTAATACCTAAGCATAAAACATACACATCCAATTAGGTACTCTCAAAATTAACTACGGAATAGTATATTCTGCAACAAGTGTGGAATGAAGCATATTACGCTCGAGTGGAAAATTTGTGAGACGAGCCGTAGGCGAGTTCCACGGTTCCACGAGATCGGAATAGCCATTCTACACGTGTTGCAGACTATACTTTCTCTACGACTTTAAATTTAATTTCATTAAAATATTAAATACCATAACCTAAAACTATTAAAATAATATGTATTTATAAAATAATATTCTACATAAAATTAATAAATATAAATGTATTTTAAAGCTAGGTACCCCAACGAAAAACATGGAATAAAGTTAAATTATTATAACTCGCCACATTTCATTTCATCACTAGTGACGGAATGAATACATTCCACAACAAGTGACAGAATGTAACCATTCCATAATTGAAAATGATAACATTCTATAACAGTCGTATAGAAAATGTTTTTCGTCATCCCGTAAATAATTTATTATTTAAAATAATTTTTGCAATTTTCCTTCACCGCGATTGTTGTATTATATCAACATAATATATGTTAGTATGTACTGTAATGGTGATAATGATAAAGGTAACTAGGAGTTTGTTGTTTGCTGTGTCTGCTAAGTTTTTGTTTCCTCGTTTTATTATAGAATTGAGTCAAGGTCAAGCGATATCGGTTTTCAGCAAAAAGAAGTGCACACAGTGCAACACCGCATTTAATAATACAGGTACAAAAATAAATCAAGAACAGCAATAATTATATGAAAAGTATTTTCTGCGTACCTAATGAAATAATTATAATTTGTAGATCAATTATAATTCGTTATATTCATTTACAAAATAATAATTTTTATTTACCTATTATTGACCTTTAAATATTGAAAACTTTAAACGTTGAATGGTTAAACAAAATATAATTATGGCTCATGGCAGCAGGGACTTTTCAGTTTTCAGTTGAATTTCATGCCGATCTGTTTCTTAATTTGTCTTATTTTATTGACTTTAATTGATTCCTGACAATGGGCAAGAACCCAGGACCTCTGCAACCAGAGCAAAGCACTCTACCACTGACCTATTTCGACGTTTTGTCTATCTCTAATTACCACGGAAATCCCTTTTGTCATAAATAAATAATGTACCAATTTATTTAAAGAAAACTATATATCAAGCTTCGAAATTGTTACTTTCGGTTTGCGGATTTCTATCAAAATATTATCCGGTGTTAAAATCCTTATTAAAAACTTAAATATGAAATTTGGTTATTAAAGCTTTGACACTTTTTAAGTTATCGTGAACGAAAAATCGTCACATAATTCATACGTCCATACGCGCACACAGACATCATCGTGAAAATAGTAAATCCATATTCCAGAGATCCTGAAACGTGCTTATCACCAAAAACCCATACTCGGAAATTTTGCCCCATTACAATGCCTCTCTTATAGAATATGAGGCGAGAGGTAAAATATGCAAGTAACCCAATTGGTGTTGGGTTTTCACTAAAGCCCGGATTTTTAGATATTTAAAAATGCCTTAATAAGCAGGCATATAGATCGTTAATTCCTTTTAAATTGGCAGTATCTTAGGCCGCCTAAATATAAATAGGTGATAAAAACGAATATTTTTCCAATAATAATACTCGTACCTATTTTCTAGGAAAGTTAAACCTTTAAAAAAATATATTCAATCAGAAAAATGAACGAGAAATAAAAATGTTCGCTTTTTAGTAACTATTAATAATTAAATTAATTAAATTGTATGTTTTGATTCACAAAATATTTGTAACTATTATTACTATTAGTTAAAATAATTTTCGGAAAGATAATTTCTTTGGTTAGGAAGAAATTGATTTTAAACCGAAAAACTTATGTTCAGTTGATTGGACACAACTGATTGCGTTTTGGCTATAAAAGCTAAAGTAGGTATCTAAAATAGGCTGAAAAGGTAAAATAGGCACCAAAACTACAAAATTGGAAAAAAAACTTTTCATTTCACCTAAAAATACATCCTAAGTTAAAAAGGCAATTGCCAAAAATCCGGGCTTTAGTAATCACCTCGGTAATCACTGTCAATGTTTTGATTTTGAAAAAATTCATGACCGATGTGAAATGAACCACGACGAAGCCCACTGGGTCGTTGACCGCCTACTGAAACGGCGCTAATCAGATTATCGAATTGGTTTAGTTTCGCAAAACTTTGCGAAACGCGCCATTGAAATGAAAATGTGTATTCCATTCGTTACATAACGTGATAAGCTCGCGGAACCAAGGTTGCATACTTGTGTATAATTGCTGTAAACACAAACAGTTCACGGTAGAATTGTTCCCCAATATGACATTGTTCGTACTATCGCGCTACTTCACTTCAATTTTCCTGTCTTTATTGTGATCGTTTTGTTTATGCAAAAAATGTTACCATTACCTTGATAAAATTACTTTATATTTTAAAAGTGTGTGGAATGTTTGCTATGTTATTATACGCTTTTTGTGGCTTTTGTTTAATTTGTGTATAATAGTGTTTTGGGTTTAATAAAAAATTTATAACTCTTGGTAAAGAATAATTAGGTTATGTTTATGTAGGTGACATTTTGTGTTGCGCGATAAAACTGTTATTAATTTTATGCGATATTAAATAATAGACATGAGTCTTTGATACAGAACGAATTTAAACAAAAGTTTTTGTTTTATGGTTATTGGAATTTACCTTTAAAATGAATTTATTTATTATGATATGGTTTAAAATCAGTTTACCTTCATAAAATATCCATATATTAAGGCCCATCTCTTGTTATCAAATGCAAAGCAAAAAAGCATGTTACAATAAATCATTTTGTGACCTCATATTTTACAATGATGTACTTACTTATAGGTTGTGCTTATTTGGCTATAGAATGAAATTTACAAAAAACCTTGCTGTATTTTGTTAAATAACTTTTAAAAATTACTAAAAATGTGAGTTTTTTATTTCGCGTTCTGTTAATATTGTTTTTGTAGTCATCACCTAGGAAATGACATATTAAACACACAATTGACAATCGGAAATGTCAATTTCCCAGTGCAGTCAATCAGGAAAAATATAAAGAACACTGGATTTTCTAGACATTACAGAGTAAAATCATCTTCAAAATAATAAAATTTAGTTTATAAAGTGTTACTTCCCGGAATTATAATTAGTGAATACCACCGAAAACCGCCAATATTTAAAAATAAAAGTTGTGTGCAGTTCGCCATCTGTCGGTAGTAGTGAGTAGAAAAAACATCGTAACCTCAAATTTAATGATCAGACTACAACTTGAATGTATTTGATTATTGTTTTATTCGTTATAAAAAAACATTGTACAAACCTCTTGCGGGAAGACACCATCCCAGCATTCGCGTAAATGAAACTCTCGCTTTGCTCGTGTTTCAAAAAACCGCTCATGTGGGATCAAAATATACAGATACAGATAATATTTCTTGTTGATCTTGAAATTGCGCGTAATATGCATTGTTATTTATTTTCTAATTATACCTACACTCTTTGTTTTAATTTTCACATTTTTATACCAACTTTCGTAATTATCACATTTGCTATAACTGTGACGTACAATGTGTTAAAATTATGTACAAACATCTTGTGATTTATTAACATATATTTGCCAATTAGATAATCAGGTAAATAGATATCTAATTACTTGATTCAACTTTTAAATATTTTCTTACCTACTTCACTAATATTATACAGGTGATTCACAACTTCCTAATCATGGAACAAGAATATTTTTTTAAATTCGTAAATTTAAGGGCTGGATTGCTAATAGGATATTTCGGTTATTTTTGATTTTTTAATATGCTATTCGGCATAAAAAATAAATAAATAAATAAATATGTATTTTTTGTTTTACGATACAATGCCCCATTTAGCTACAAAAAATATTTAAAGTAAATTTTCGTGGGCTGATGACCTATGCAGACTAACCAGTTCATGGTAACGCCACCAGATGGAAACAGCAGTAAACTTGTCAAACGTTTGACAGAAACATATTTACATTTTCAGATAGGTAATATATTTTTATAATTAAGTGATAAAGTAATACAAATACTATAAGGTAGTAAATAAAACACTGTTCTTAATTCTTGTTTTTCATTTGGAGTTTAATATTAATCAATTTACATGCACAAAATGAACTGTCTGTCAAATGTCAAACCACTGATTAACCATAACCATACATTTTTCTATCTCACCAGGATTATTTTTCTCAAATTCAGTAGTATGACAGAATCTATGTGTGAACAAGGCTTTAAAAGAAGTTACAAAATATCTAACAGAAAACAAAGTAATTAAAAAATGGTTTATTTATGCTAAAGTGACAAAACGTTCAGGAATACAAATTATAAATGCAAAGACTTATTTTATTACTATTAATTGTCATAAATGCTACAGTCAATGTTGTTATTGCTACAGTCAATGTTCACAGATCTTTCATGTAAAGGCGAATGGAACGCTTCAAATCTATGCTTCAAAATTCTTTTAAATTCGTGGGTGTCTGACAATCTCTTTGGCTTTTTGCGAACGGGCGTACCTCCGGGCGACTTTGGAACTCGTCGCAATTTGACATGAACAATGTCTTTCAAAACTGCACTCATGGATTGTCGTATTCTTCTTCTTTCTTTTTCTTCACAATTATCCACAGTCTCCACTTGGTATTTTTTGTTGATATGGTGCTGAATCTTTTCTGGCGTAGAACAGATATGTGGATTTTCATCTAAAGATTTCTGCCAGAAAAATTCCCCGAGAAATTCTGACTGTTCTAGTTGTTCTAAATAATCCGCTTCGACGTTGTTATAGTCAATGGGAATGGAGACTTTTGCGTAAAATATCCAATAGGGGAGTTTTCCCAACATTTTTCCGATGAATTTTCTGCGAAATATTATGATGTTTCCCATTTCGAATTACTTTTACAACTGTCAGTTTTGCAGATTGTTTTCGCAGGTACCTATGATACTGAAATGCAATTTTGTTTTGCAAGCCAACTCAGAAAAAATTGTTTTTCATTTTTAGGTAATTTAATTTGTTTTGTTTATAAAACAATGGGGATTTAATTAAAATTCTATGAAACCATTATAAATGTATGCAAACAAAATTAAAATGTGTCGTAATTTTTTGTGAATAGTGCAAAAAATTTAAGTTTGCAAAATCATTTCCTGAAATAATTGTGAAAACTCACTACTTATCAAATTAAGTGGGCATTGAATCTTTTCTAAATTACATGTGTACATTTAGTTTTTATGCTAAGACTAATTATATTTTCGTATATTTTATTTTTGTATATACTCAAAATAATATAATTTGAAGAGACTTTAATGATGGCAACAGCAAGTAAACATTTCATTTCCCAAATTTATATACAGAGTGTAACCGAACCTGTGTAACAAAATTTAAGGGTGTATAGTATTGGACGCACTAATCATGAATCAAAAAGAATTTTATTGAAATTTGCAAATTTAAAATGGGTCCAAACAGAGACATTCTGTAAGTACTTAGAAATTTCATTTTTTCCTGTTTGTAAAATAATTATTACATTAATGTAATTTCGCTAATAGACCGGGAGCTCATGAGAGGTGATGGTCTCCGATTTCATACAGCATGCCTTTTGGAGGATAGAATATTGTCCCTATGACAACATAGAAAAACGGGTATTAAACCCTTGCACGCTTGGTCATATGGAAAATTGCATTTCCACTTGCACAAACTTTTCCGAAATTTTCCACCCTTGGGCCAACGAGGACTGCATGCCAATTTGGTTATAGGTGTTTTATAACACAAATATTAATTCTTTTCATCGCATGCTGTATTAAAACGCTGAAATTTTTTTTATTACAAGATCACATGACCGTTTGAGATCTTTGGGATCCTGCGAATCGCATGCCTATAATTTTTAAGAATTTAATGGTCATTGCACCGCCTCCACTTAAATTTTAAGTATCACTTAAATTAAAAATATCGAATCGAATTAATGACAGCAATTTTATTTCTACATTTGACAATATGATTTTGATTCTATATTGTTCATTTAAGGAATACCTACTTAAAATTTAAGTGGAAGCAGTGCAACTGGTCATAAATATGTTTCTTTTGATAAGAGGTTATGCATTATTAAATTAGAGAAAAACATAAAAATTTTGTGCAAGTGGAAAAATGGAATTTTCCATATGACCGGAAAGCGTGCTTTTCTTTGTTGTCATAGGTTCAATATTCTATCGTCCAAAAGGCATGCTGTATAAAATTGAAGACCATTACCTGTCATGAGCTCCCGGTCTATAATAAATACTGCAAAACTATTGTTTTTTTGTTTTGCAAACTATTGTTAATATTATTTTTGATTCATGATCGCGTCCAATACTATACACCCTTAAATTTTGTTACACAGATTGGGTCAAATTAAAATATTTCTATATTATACAAATCTCTGGCTATGTTTGAATATTAATTCAACCAACAACCGACAATCAGAGTACTCTTCGAGCAGTAAGAAGATCGCAGAGCCGATGTCGTCCTGCAGTCTGGCTTGACAAACCGGTCCGATTTCTCTGCGTGCTTCAAGCTGTGCACTGAGCAGGGTTCACGCTCTGTAATCACACGCACGCACGCACGCTCCGGTGGTAGCTGTCATCATTATAATGCGTCAACTCGTGAGAAACTACTAGAGCAACAGCACGTTGTGCGTGCATTCCAATACACACATCATGCTGTAGTGGAAATCCTTAAAGGATACAAACAAAACAATGAAGCAACTTTGGGTAAAGCTATCCGCCTTTTTGCACATTTGACCGCAGTTATTAGTTTTCGAAGTAGTTTTTTAATATTTGTGCCGTGATACAAATTTTTACTATAATAATTCGTCGTGCTATACAGAATGACACCTATAATTAAATAAAAGGGAAAATAACAGTTATGTAAGGTTATTTTTTTTCAAAATCGGCATGAAAATCTTCATTTCCTGACTAATTTGAGTCTTGAAAGTAAGATTTGAATGACTAGGCATGAAAATAAATAAGTCAAAATGACTACGCATGAAAATTTTTACTTTCCACTGTCTGTAGGTACAAACACTTGTCATGACAACGTCTCTAAAATTTGTCACAGCTCTGATGATTTATACAAACCTAATTTTTTCTATAATTTTAAGCTTCTATAATTGCCGATTTAAAAAAAATAAAATACATAACGCGTCATAAAAATGTCTTTGCTAGACTCGGAGGCTTTGAAGAAACGCTCGGACGCTGCGCATCCTCGCATTCTTCAAACAAGCCTCCTCGTCTGCAATGAAACATTTTCATGACTTGTAATGTAATATACTATTGTCATTGACATTTCTCAGAATTTGACAAATGAAAATTATTTGTATTACGTCGTCAAATTTTATTTGAATGTAGTATAAACAAGTATAAAGTATGTTTTATTTGAAATATAAGGTCAGTGACAACATTTTCTGTCGTGTGTTGGCCACATCAGATTTTTTTATCTTTATAAATTTACAAACAAAGTGATAAGAGTTTTTATTAAAATAATATATAAAGTGGTGACGGTTTTTATAAAAAAGTGATAAGGATCAAATTAAATAAAGTGGTAAGGCGTAAGGGTTTTCTCTTCTCTTCAATGAAGATAATGTTGGAGAAGGAACTGAATATAATATGAAAGTTTAAAAGAAATTTGAAGGATATTTTTCGCCAATTAATCAAATTGGACTTTCCTTTTATAAATTACATTTTATTGAGGAAACATTTAAATGTTATTTTAAAAGTTTTACTTACAAAATTAATATGACCTTTTATATAGTACCTAACTATTTAATAATTATTATTAATTTCAGTCTAATTACATCGAATTAAGATAAATAACGCCATTTATGCGTAAACACAAGAAAAAATACTTATCATAGATGGCCTTTTGTACAATGACACAGGATAATTAAGTGCATTTTATTCTATTATTATAAATATTATTAGCTACATTAAAAATCATATTGCTAACATATTTGTAAAGTAAATCTAACACTTTTTACTCACAACCATTATGATACACATATGAACACATGATAAAATCATATCTAAATCCATATAAAAAATGGTGTAAAATATGATTTGTATGTGTAGTTATCGGACTTCCACTTGGTTATAAATTTTATGAATAATTTATTTGTTTGTTACTTTCGAAAACATTTCAAAAATGTATTTGAAATTCATGCAGCCTTGCTGAAACGACACCATAATATTTATGAACTATAGCTTTTAAAGAGTAAAACCATAAATACCTATCCAATATTTGCTAATTCTGTCTTTAGTGACTGATAAATATCTGCAAATGTTGTTAGTAGATAACTACTTACATGAAAGTTCGTAGAAAATCCTCACGTTATCAGAAAGTAACAAGTTTGTACCTATGAGCTTACACAGGTGTTTAGTACTACGCATAATATCTTATTACAAACATGGTCACGAATCTAAAGAAGTGATATATTGCCACGTGCATTGAAATCAACTGTTAATTATAAATCGAAGATTGTTGTTACATAATGAACACTCCTTACATATACAATTATGAAAAATGCTACTTCGAGGTATGAGCAATCCTTGTCATTTAAATGTATTTTCTTCAAAAGATTATTTGAGAGATTTTATTAATTTTTAATTCCTGACAATACTAATATAGTACAAAGAAAGGTACCAGATCATTTGGTATATAGAGATTTCATTTCATTTTGCTGGCAACCAAATTATAGAATGGTACCTACGTTATTTTAGTGGAATCCAATAACTTCAACCGATTCGTCTTGCTGCAGTCAGAAGCTCAATCCGTGCGACGATCTTTGAAATTCAAAACGGCAACGTAGAAATTCTTTTTTAACCAGGACTGCGTTTTAGACGATTTAGACTTTACGGTAGATATACCTATATTTAAAATATTTAATAATACCTTAAATAATACTAGGGAAGAGATATAGATTTATACTTAATTGAGGCAAAATATGAATTTATATAGATTTATTGCTGGTAAATGTTGTATTTCTGAATAGATAATAATGTATTAACTTGTCAGTCTCAGTGCTCGTGCAATCTCTATCTATGCATTCATATTTCATATCATATTCTTAACTGGGTACTGTTTTTCTACGAAATTAATTTAAGGATGAACTAAGTTAAATTCCTTCAGCAGTGAAAAAATTTCATCAATCCTATATTTTTCATAACAAAATTTTACTATGAAAAGTGCCCACCCTTGGCCCATCTAAAAAAATTCTAGTTTAAATATTGAACAAGAAATTGCGCAACAAATTCAACAATATCTTGAGCAATAAATTGCTTTGTTTTTAATAACTCTGTTTTATACTGAGACAATTTTATATACCTACCTACAATATTTAGTTTGTGATTCTGCACAGTTCGCATATAATAATAATTTGACAGCCGCGCTTATCTATTTTTTCAGACAATTTACGAAGCAATGCAATATTTCACACAATTTATATTCTTTCAAAAATTGAACAAGATCTAAGTCTATCCTGAGTACGATCAAAAATTACATACTCAATACCAACATCTCAGAGAATTACATGGGATGCATAATTGGGATATTATGTATTACCAAATTACTAACATTGGGATGTTACTAAGGGCGGACATTAGCAATCGCTAGGATATTAATAGGATGTTAGTAGACAAATATAGCAAGTAACAAGCGTGATGTTCACATTTTTGAAATGTACTGGGCATTTTATTTTGCCAAGTGGAATTTTTTTGAGACTGACAGTATATGAGGCTGTACAAGTTGGGACAAAGGCGTGATAAATTAGTATAAAAGAAATTACATCTCGGTAGATTTATTGGTGAAGTTCTCACAAATGGACACATTACCTACATATCACTTCTTGAGAATCCGTGTTTCACTGAGACTCTAAGCAGAGTAGGTTAATGTGAATCATGAGCTACAACTTCTATAAAATAATTATTGACTCCGAGATGATTTATCTCATCTGTATGTACATCAGTCATCGACATTAACATTTCTTCATTAAACGCAAGACAATATCAACAGGAAAATTTAATCGTGTCGTATTTTATATCGTGTCACATAAAAGTACAATAGATGTAATTATTAATTATTACTTTATTAACGTTTGTGGTTGTGGTTAATTATCGAAAAAAATTGTAAACTTTTATGGCAAGATTTGCATATTTCAGAATTACTGTTTGTATAGAAATTTATACAGTTACGAATAAATATAAATACATTTTTTGTTTAATTGAATATGATTTAATTTAACAAAAATTTTAATATAATAATATTTTGTGCGTTTGAATTTTGAATGACATATTATTTCATTTGGATAGTTTCGTCAAATAAATAAAATTCTGGTACACTAAAAACATCTACTTCGCGTACTTACTTAATATAATAGTATATTATACAACGATGCTATAATGGATGCTATTATTCCTGAAGATGAAGTTTATAACACGAGTGAGCAAAGCGAGCGAGGGTTTTAATCATCTGATGGAATAATATCCATTATAGCGAGTTGTATACTGTACTTTATTTACGAAATATATATTACGTACAAAATTTTAATAAAATAAATACTATTACGCTAAAATTTAGACATTTCCAAATGTCAATTTTCTATCACCATAGTTACATCATTAAACAATGTTTTAAAAAAATGATTTGCACGGAAAAATTAATTAAGGTAAAGTAATTTTCTGATTAGTGCAGAGGAGGGAATACTGACTATTATTCCCTCCCTATGTAGCAAACATCACACATTTAATATTCATGTTATTCATTATAGTCGTAGATAAAAATAATTATTTATTATCATTATCAAAAATATTATTGATATTCATATTATGAAACAAAAGTTACTCCAAATTTTATTTGAATTTGCTTTTCTCACAACATTTAAAAAATTATTTATCATTACCATTTATAAAATAATATGGTCTACTATGTGTTACAAATAATTATAAATTCATCGAACAATAATAAAGAGTATTTTTAATGTTTCTGATATGTTTGAGAAATAGGATATGTGTTCAGTGTTGTTTATGCTGCATCGAAATCTAATATAGAACAAGATTTCAAGATACGAAAGTTTAGAGATGATATTGCTCAAAATGTTTGACTAGACAGATTTTCTTTTTTGCGAAATATCTGCAGATACCTAATTTATTGTGATGTAATCATTATTATTATGTAGTATTGTGGGTAGAACATTCGCCACTTTTATAACAAGAATTACTATGTAGGTTTACTATATGTTTCAATTAGATAATGCTACCTAAAACATCTTATTTGTTGACGATCTTGAGAAATAATATTGCAAGATTTCAAAATGAGGTATATTACAATAAGAAAGGAGACATTTTACAAGTAGGCAAATGATTCTTAAATAGTGTAACCAATAATCGTAAATGCTGCTTAATTTTAAATGCCCTCTTGACATGAATGGGATTGAATTGAATTTGAATGAATTTATTTATTGCCAAAAACAGTACAAAAAAGACACATGGCACGTCAAAACAATACAGAAGAGAAAAGTACATATTAAAAAAAAAAATACAACCTAAAACATTATAGTGTGTTGCAATTTAAAAATTCATGTATAGAGTAAAAACAATTATTTATCAGGGTGATCTTAACTTCACGAGAAAAAGAAATAATATTGGTTATAGATTTAATTCTCTCAGGTAAGTGATTGAAAATCTTAATGGGCATGTAGGACACATTATTGTGGAAGTTTTGTGTTCTGTGCTTAGGAATGTAAATCTCATTGGCTTTTCTAGTGTTATAAGAACCCTGAGATTTATTGGTAGGGAACAGGTCAGGATTTTTTTTAATAAACAAGGCACACTGGTAGATATATATTGAGGGTAACGTAAGAAGTTGGAGATCTTTAAAAATACTTCTGCACGATGATCGTGAACAAGCACCAACCATAGCTCTTAATATCATTTTTTGAGTTTTAAAAACATTAAGCGCGTGAACAGAAGAACCCCAGCAAATGATACAGTAGGATAATTTGCTATAAACATAAGCATAATAGTATATTTTAACTATATGTGGACTGACATGGATACGCAAGTGTCTTATGACGTAACAAGTCGAACATAGAGTTTTAGTAAGTTGTTGTGTATGTTCCATCCAAGCAAAATTGTATTCAACATTTAAACCCAGAACTTTAGTTGATGTAACTGGACTTATAGTTGAATTACCAACAAACGCCGAAGTACCGAAATTATTACCTCTTAATAAAAACTGAATTAACTTAGTTTTATTGGCGTTGAGGAAGACACCATTAGAATTACACCATGATGACATACGGTTAACACATTCTTGAATTTTGATATTCAGATCAGCGATTGAATCCGCCGCAACTATAAGGGAAGTATCGTCTGCAAAAAGGCACACATCAGCATTATCAAAGGATAAGGGAAGGTCATTAATATACAGAAGGAAGAGTAAAGGGCCTAATACACTACCCTGCGGTACACCAAAACAAAGGGCGCTACGATCGGATGTGTATTTCTGTCCGTCGATGTTAATGCACACAACTTGAGATCTACCGTTTAAATAGGATGTTATCCATGATGAAGCATTGCCTCTAATGCCGTAGGAGTCAAGTTTTTCCAATAGAGTACTGTGATTAATTGTATCAAATGCTTTTGATAAATCAAAGTAAATACTTGCTGTATATTTTTTATTATCAAGATGTTGAAGTATACTACAGAGACTAAAGAAAAGCGCATGTTCAGTAGATTTTTGTTTTGTAAAACCAAACTGACATGGGGTTAGAATTCTATTTAGAGCAATGAATTTAATTAATCGAGAGTACATGACCTTTTCAAATATTTTTGAAAACGCAGGTAGAAGTGAAATAGGGCGGTAATTTTCAATTTTATGTTTGTCCCCTTTTTTATGTACTGGAATAACTTTCGCTAGTTTTAACTGGTATGGAAATACACCGCTGATTAGGGACTCGTTAATTAGGTGTGTTAAAGGAGAAATTATATAGTCAGCCACCGAGTATAATAAAGAACATGGAATGTCATCAAACCCAGAGGAATGTTTTTTAGATATGTCACGAATATAATTGAGTACCTCTGTATCGGTTACAGGTTCTAAAAACATAGTGTTCCGTAGGACCACAGCATTACGCTGAGAAATATTGCCAGTATTTTTCGGTAGACTAGAAGTAAGGTTGTTGACAGAGTTTACAAAATGGGAATTGAAGTGATTAGTAACAAGTTTAGGATCAGTAATAGTACTGTCATCGACATTTAGTGGGATTGGAAGAGAATAAGGAGGAGCTGATGTTTCGCACTTGATAACAGACCAGGCAGCCTTCGACATATTTTGTGATAACATAATAATATTATCATTAAGTTTTTTTTTTGAATCTATAATTAGTTTTTTATATCTATCTTTCATTTGCTTGTATTTTTCAAGAATGTTCGGATTTTTAGTGTTGAGATACATATTGTAAGTAAATTGAAGTACGTCATACGCTCTCTCAATTTCTGGTGTTATCCACTTATTTTTGTTGTTGTTGGATTTAACTTTTTTTACTAAAGGGAAGGCAATATTGAAATAATAATTAAAAGTTTCTAAAAATTTATCAAATTTTTCATCAAAGATATCACTTGTATTATAAATGTCAGTCCATAATTCATTGCTTAATAGAAATTTAAAATAATCTTTGTTAACATTACTAAAAGATCGGATTAAAATAGAACTATCTAGAGTATCATTGCATGGGTTGCTTAATTGAACACTCCATATGTTTCAAAATATCTTATTCTTGTACTTTAAATGATATTACGTAAGTCTATCCTAGCCACATCCTGAGCACGATCAAAAATTATTACATACTCAATACAAACATCTCATGGGATGCATTATTGGGATATTATTACTTAAATACTAATATTGGGTTGTTATATAAATAATGCTACTATAAGGGCGGACATTAGTAATCGCTAGGATATTAATAGGTGGTTATAGGCAAAAATAACAAGTAACAAGCCGGGATGTTCACATTCTTAAAATGTTGTAGGGATTTTATTTTGTCAAGTGGGAGAGTTTTGATTTGCTTATCAACTGGAATAATTACACAAGAGCTTTTTATTTCGCCGGATAAATTACTGTTTGTATTGAAACCTTGTTGCCTAGCAATTTGAAAAGAAACATTGTTTAATAAAATCACGACACCGTAGGGCGTAGGTGGAGTGATTTTATTTTAAAACAATTTTTCGAGTTAAATTGCTGTCAGGTAACAAGGTTGAGATGTCAAACAGAAATTTATTCGGAGGAAAGAAAATACTCGAGAGTAATTCAACGAGATAATTTAACGACTCCTTTGGTTCTTCTTCACAAATATTCTCAAAATCGAATCATTTCACTGACACATATTAGAAATATGAAGCAAATGACATTTTAGTGTTTTGTTTATTGTTTGGTTGCTAAGAAAAAGGTAAATAAGGTTTCATCACTTACAAAAAGTTACCTGTCAAAGCGAAAAAATTGTGTTTTGTTTGTGATTTTATACTGGAGTGGAATTATCATAAAATTGTCAAACCTTTTGTTAGTGAAAAGTACACCACTGAGACGATTTTGTGCAGTCTGCTAGACTGGATGCGAACCTGAGTCTTTAGTACCAAATTTTTGTCATTCTAGTGTCATTATTCATTTATATCACGTGTGCATGTTGTTAAAGTACTCATTAGATTAACAGAGATTTGAAAATGAAAGTAAATAGCGTTTTCTGTAGCCGGCTTGTCTCAGTCTCCACTATGTTTACATCTTAACGGAATTTCGCACTTATCAAAGAAAGAGAAAATTTTCCACACTCCACACATGTTCGATGTAATAACTCTCTATAAGCATTTTTAATTGAAAACATATTTACTTAGCTCTTATTTGTCAATAAAGAAAGTATTCAATGTTAAGTATTATGTGAGGAAATCTGTGGATATTCATTTTATTATTATGAGCATTCATACTGGTACTAAAAAGAATAATAGATGCGGAAATAATTCAGCATTGAAAAAATCCGGAAGATCATTTGATGAGCTTGAAATTTAAACTGCAATTATTTAAAAATTATCTATATAGTTGTTTTATTTTCGTCTCTAAACATTATATTTGTACCTACCTCTTGTCCTCGTACTGTGAGAGAGGTATTGTAATCATGCTAAAATTTCGATAGTGAGTTTTTAATGGATAAGCACGTTTTGAGGTCCTTAGAATACGATTTTGATAGTTTCGCGATGATGTCTGTGTGTGTGTATGTGTGTGTGGATGGATGTATGGATTGATGTTGGAGGTACGATAACCCAAATACCACTGAATAAAAAAAAAAAATTTTGTATACATAATTATTCTGATTAGATTAGATCTGATTATATTTTGGTGTTGGTCGTACAACCGGAAGTGGTAGTTTCTTAAAGATCTGAAAAGTTTTTCTGGAATATCCTCAGAGTTTATGGATTAATAGGAATTGTTTTAATAACAATGTATACTAAATGTTATTGTCTACAAATTGTATTCAAAACGTTGTTCCAATTTCAAGAAAAGTTAAAAATTCTACAAATTTCGTACAATTTTGATTTATCTGCCTACCAATAAAAAAAATATATTTGAGTGTGAATGTCAAATAAATTTTTGACTTTTTGACAAATTAAAATTAAAAATATGAAATATCATTTATTGTTTAATGATAAACTTTAGTAATATTAAAAACTACAATTCCCGAATTCCCTTACAATGGTATATTTGTGAATAAGTATACCTTCATACAACCTTACATTAGTAAAATAGTAAAGTGTGGCGAGAAGTCATGTGTTGGCCACATCAGATTTTTGATTTGATATAAATGTTGATCACAAAAATATTTATTTTAAGGTAATACCTAATACAGTTTTTAGTAGAAGAAATAATTGCAACATTTTGTCCAATTAAACCTTTTTGTGCAACATTTTGGAATTTTGATTATTACAATTTAAATATATTGCATTTTAAGCGCAATGTAATTTCATTTGATTCGCAAAAGAAATGAAATATATCAATATATTATGCAAACGTAAATAACTTTAATGGTAAAATATAAAAATACTTTTAAGTTACCCCTTCCACTGACTAATCAATACCCAAGGTATTGTTTTGATGTTGCAAGCTTGCAAAGATCTAAGATATAAAATTTGTTTATACTCGAAGTTGTCAGTCTTATTTCAGTGCTTTGAAAAAGTGTTAGCTTCATATCAATGCAGGAAAATTTGTTTTTCTTGAACTAAAACAATTTAATACAGTGGTATAAACAATTAAACAACAAGTATAATAATTATAACGCGTAGAAGTTACGTTTAGCTAGAAGAAAATAACCTGAAATATGCTCAGCTGATATTAGTTTAAGGTTAAGTGCAGTTTGCTGTATACAAAAGTAAGTGAATCGTATGAATTTATACTTGTTTGTAAATAAATTTAAAGTAATATTGCCATATAAAAGGTATATTTAATATACGAAATACAGGAAATATAATATGAACAAATACAATATTTATATGACTATAAATTAAATAAGGCAAACAGATAAATCATTAAGAGTCTAATAATTCAGTACCCATATACAATCATTTTGCATTATTTTAAGGTTAATATTATAATTTGAAATTAATATGCTGATTATATATGGTATATTAGTGCAAAATATTGAAAGTGTTTTAAAGAAATTTTGAAGGATATTTTTAGCTAATTAATACCACTGCACTTTCCATTTTTCTAAATTATATTTACTGAGGAAATGAATTGTAAAATGTTCTACTCAAGTATTAAATTATTTTGACCTTTGTGACTTCCTAATGAGATAATAAAAATTAGCGGTGAATATCTGTAACCAAATTGATACTTTACTAGGAAATGTGTGAATTTATTTACATGTGAAAGTATTTGTTGCGCTACTTTAACCCGCCCTGTTTTTGTGCAGATATAAATCGTTTATCAATTTTAATCAAAATAATTTATTGTATGTCGTCGGTTTACTTTAAATCTTGACATGTTGATTAATACTTCTGTCATTTACAAGAAATCATAATTACAACACCGGTTTGATTTACGCACACTTAATTTTTTGCCACGCAAAAAAATTTCAAACGTAACGTGCAATTTGTGTCTTATACGGTATAAGCTGTAAGAAATTGTTAAAATTGAGTTTCTATTGGAACCACTGCAAAAAGTTTAATGACCCCTTATATTTGTATATCTTGACCGGTAGCAAGAAAAAAAATTTAGTCATGTAGATCTTAACTATTTTTGTTAAGCAAATAGTGACAGAACTGCTATTTTACGGGTATTTAATATTCAAATTACCTAACACATTTTATCTGTTTGATAATATCTTGTTCTAATTTTATACCTACATGCTTGTGCACTTAAAACGTGTCATGGTAAATTTGTTAATTATTATTTTTTATATACTTACAAGTTTGAAGAGCTCAGAATATCTGAATATATAATTTTAACTTTATGCAAAATAATATCCTGTCCCTATAGTCTGTTTTAAACTAGGAAGAGAAAAATAAAAATTCTACGTAGTTGGTTTTACACCTAACACGCGCAAAACAGTTTGAAATGTTTATGTTTACTGTCAAAATGTCATTTGGAAATTGATTGTTTCTACATTGTTATTAAAAAACTGTTTTTCTAATTTAATTTCAGTATAATTAAATTATTTGTGGAAACAATTTATAATAGGTGCGTGGTATGCTGTGTTTAAAGACATTTAAATTGAAATTTAACGAAAAAAAACAGTTATTTTTTAGATTTATTAAGAATATAATTTTGGTATAATGCCGCATTCACAGCCCGAAATTTGTAAAGTATGCCATATGGCAATGTGTACTTGCGTTCACATCACTAAAATGTGGTGTTGTGAACGCAAGTACACATTGCCATAAGACAGACTAAACAAATTTAGTAAAATTTCACCAAATTTCGGACTTTGAATGCGGCTTTACTCTTTTTATAGTAAAAAATATATAGGTACCTATACCGTATTATGGTCAGTGGAAATAAAATATTATTATTATCTATTATTATTATTATTAATTACAGTCGTTAATAAAATATAGCAATTACTCATTTAAATTATAACATGACATGCCTGCGGCTCGTATAATTTACTATTATTATTATTATGAGTGATAAGTTAATTCTAGTTCCAAAACGTTGATTTAAAATTCTATTTTTAAAAGTATATATCTGCAAGTTCTATAAATGAATTGAAATGAAGTATGAAGTCCTCTTGACAATAATTAATTTAATGTCCACTGTTAGTTTCCTCCATTCTACATCCTTCGGTCACAAAGATTTGAATAAATTATGATGAAACAACCGACGTTTTAAGAATTCCAATTCCAACCGTTATTTTAATTATCAATAATGCGTTCATGAAGTGCTCGTATATAATACAACAAACTTCATCGGCGGTTCGATTTGATTCTGTTCTGCAGTAGTCTGCGTTTGTGTAGTTAGTAGTTAAGTCACTTGTGCGTTGCCAGGTAATTAAAATCATTCTAATTACATGCTTCATTCTCTAATTTTGCTGGCAAATTAGCAAAGTAATGGGTTGTGCATGTAAACGATTTTAAGTTGTTTGTAATTTATTTTTATTATACATAAATTAAATTTGCTAACATTTAATGCATGTGAATATTTGTATTAATTTTGCTATAAAATATTAATACAAACACATTTAATACTTAAAATTAATTTATAATTTGTACGAACAAATAAGTTAATATTTAACAATATTATTGTGCATTGTTTAGCGCAGTTTAATGATGACAATTTGACAATAACAAATGTGGGAAAATTATGCTACAATACTTAAATATTATAAGTTGATTTTGAGATGACAGTATTTTATTTTATTGCTTTTCATTCCAACAGACTATTATGTTTGATTCTTTGAGGATTCTTTTGTGCTTCTGCATCCTGAGAAAAATAATCCTGTGGAGAATTGCCTTCCAAATAGCGGCGCCGCTAAATTGAATCTTCATTGAGTCTTGAAAAATTGAATTTCTAATTCATTCATAGCTTCAAAACAATTTTTTACGGATTCAGAAAGAATCCATGCGTGGAAAGATTCACTCAAGGATTCTTTGAGGATTCTTCCATGCTTCTGCATCCTGTGAAAAATAATCATGTGAGAATTGCCTGTCCAATAGCGGTGCCGTTAGATTGGCTCTACATTGAATATCAGAAAAAAAGAATTTCTAATTCAGTGATAGATTCTGAAGCATGAAAGAATTTTTAAAGAATCCATGTGTGAACAGGGTTTAATGTTACAGTACAGAAAATTATTTTGAACAATAATACAACTTTACTAAACTAATAGTGTATTATTTAACGAGCACATAATGTAGGGTATAATTCTAGCGAATGAAAGTTTATGCATGAGCTGAAGGCAAGTGTATAATCGTCCGAGTGAATTATAGTCATTATGTGCGAGACAAATACGACGTTTTATCTAAGACTTTTTAAATATATGTCGGGGTTAGCAACCATGTTGATTGTAATAATAATAATTAATGATAGAAATGCTCGTGTTTGTTTGTTCGATTACGTTAGTACACTTATCGGTTATCGGCAGTCTTGAAGATGCTCTGATACTAGCACGTGCCCGGGAATTGCCACCTTTCCTTATCGTCACAGTTTGTAGATCACGTTCAACTGGTCCATGACATGAGTGGTGAATGTGTGATTTATTTGGTGTTTAGATTAGTTAACTATTCCAATAATTGCGCCTTTCAGTAGTTTTATTGTTCACGTAACTGTTCATCTATGGTCCGCTCCGCTCGTACTGCGACATATAAAATATCTTTACAGTATTCATAAAAATGTTAACCTAACCTTATATTTATAATACAATAGTGTTGAATTATGAATTCATAATACAATAGTATGCCTTATGGAGAGGTTTATCGTATTAAAGATACCTACAGACATACATAATTATTTAAGGTAATGTATTTCTTTTTATTTAGAAACGATTATTAAAATTTCTGTAATTCATCTACTAATACGATTTAATACAGTACTATTTTGTAACCAGAAATCACAGAATATTGTGTTTCAAAAACATTGTAAACATCTAGGAACTATTTTGTTGCTTATGATTAGAATATAAAATATTTATAATTAGTTAGAATTTTTTTCTTTTAACAGAGTTCTTGCTTCACGTATTTTAAGATAATATTATCATGACAGGTTTAAATTAGATTAATTAATACAATTAATTCTAATTTAAGACAAAATAATTGTTTTATTTGTTTTTTCTACTGAGGAATCTGTAATTATTTCCAAGGTTATGAGAATCTTAAGATCTCATTTTTTTTTCATCGTTTCGTATGATGCCCGCGAGATAGAAGCACCACCGCGCTGATTTCACACATTATTATTTATAACAGAACTGTACTGTGACGATTATGTGACTCGGTTGTTATTATGGAAACTAAAAATTACTTTAAAATGAGCAAGAGAAGGTCGTAGGTGTAGACAGGTAACTAGATTACGTGGAATATTTGCGTAGAAACGTGTTATTCTTACTTGTTGTTGTCTGGACTTTTCAATATTTATTTGTTTTTATCTAGACCTGGATAAATCTGGATCAATGTAGTAAACACGTTTTTTATTATGATGAGGCAAATCTTGAATTATTCTGCATAATTTCGCAATTAATAGGTCATAAATCAACTTCATTGTAGTACAATAATAGCTCAATTTGATTCAACAAACGTTACATTTATACATACCAACATTCATCATATCTATCTTGACTTTTACTGAACTTTGGTGTGTAAATATAACATACCGTGTGTGCGGTTACCAGCCATGGTAGCTTTCGCTGAAAATACGCAAAAGCATTCTAGCAATTTTTGAAATGCTTATGAAGTTTTATAGAAATAGCAAAATTTACACTTAACAAATAAAATTTCCAGAATTACATTTCAAGAATGTGAACATTACGCTTGTTACTTACTATGAATATCCTAGCGATTGCTAATGTCCGCCCCCAGTAACATCTATGTAACATCCCAATGTTAGTAATGTGGTAATAATAATCCCAATGGGCTTTTCCACCATACATTTTTTATTTTTTTAAATGAAGCTTCATTCTAAAATATGACGATCTGTAAAAACGCGGCGTGAAACTGTACTATATTATGAAAGATATGAATTTTTAAAGTTTAAAATTTCGCTTGTGACGTCCCAAGTGCTATCTAGTGGCCCAAAACTGTAGTGTAAAGAACACCCATTATAATAATATTAAATTTAAAACAGAATATAATTCTATGATATAAGTAAATTTGTAAAGTAATAAATACCATAAAATACATAAAACTATATTTTATTTTTAGTTTTAAGATAGTTTTCGTACTTTTTAAATAAATTTTTTAAATTTACAGTTATGATTTGATATGTTTTTCAAATTTTTAGCACAATTTTATTAAATCTTGACTATGGTGGAAGAGCCCATTATGTGTCCCATGTTATTTTCTGAGATGTCTGTATTGACAATGTAATTTTTGATCGTACTCAGGATGTGGCTAGGATAGAAGATATATTTTTAAACATCACATGGACGACTAATGTCAAGTGGGAATTTGCCAAATTCTGTTCTCATATATTTAAATAAACAATTAAAACATCCGGAATTTTTTGAATGATTTACAACAACGTCTTAATTAGCTCCCGTGTACCACTCGAACTAATTACATTGTTGGAATGAACGATAAAAATTTCTTGGACATGAATGAATGCACGAGTGCATATTCGGTAAGATAATCGCAATGACACCGCCGCTCTATTTTTGAATTCTTTGTACAATAGAAACTTGAAATATTTACTAAATTTGTATTTAACATTAATAAATATATATTATTTACATTATTACTTATTTGTATTCAAAATGATAATTTAACCAATTTTTAATTTAATGTCAAAGTGACAAATGACGGTAAAGTCTCCGCTTATTAATTTCAGTTAAGTTCCTCAAGTTATTAGTAAAAATTTCAGCTAAATTTTTATATAACCATGGTTACTATTATTGTAATCAATTCATCCATTGGCTGTTATTTGTGTCATGCAATTTTCATCACAATTAATTAACAATTTAACTTTTCTGTTAGCGCCAGTTTAGCTATGTCAAATTTTGCACAATTTCAAAACAGTTTCTTTTTCTGCTCCAAATAAATGTTACCGATTCCGATTGTCAGTGAAGATTTTACTTTTCTTTCCTGCGACCTCCTGACATTGACTTTCATTTTTTTTTATATAAATAGTAACTGAGAAAGTGAAGACTTGTTTTTGCCTTTTCTCAAATAAATCCGAAGTCTCCAATCAACTCGTCGTAAGACAACTGAAGATTCCGGTTTATAGGCGAAAGTAAATTTAAATTGAATTATATCTAAAGAAAGTATATCTATTAAAAGATATTGTTTGTCAACTGATCCAAGCAATAAAGTCGTTTACTGGCCGCATTGTTTTCGATGATTGTTAGTTTCTAAAACAACATTTTTTGTAACATTACAGAAATTATTGTAAGTAAAAAATAAATATGACTTAGGTATATATTTTAATATTCTTCTTACGTTTTTTTCCGAATTGGTAGAATACTCTCGGTTTTACTTTTTTTCTATTCCACTCTTTTTCACAATACTACGGCTGCCTGAAACCAGCCCGAAACTCGTACTTTGCCGCATCCTAGCAATTTTGAAGTTTAAAAATACTGTAAAAGTGTTTTCGTTGCAAGTAAACTGTTAGATTATTATTGACTTCAGGATAATGTTTTTATAAACATTTAATAAAGAAAGAATGGATCTACAGATGTGCCTTTTTATAATTTTAAAAATTAATTTCTGTCATGAGATATAACCGTGTAAAGTTTGCATAAATTGGAATTTATTTTTGAATTTTTCGGAATTATGTACAATTTTAAGAAGGTCTTCGGTATAGATATAGCCGTCAACTCACGGATACTCACGATTATTAGTGGAAAGTACACCACAGGGAAGATTTTTGTGCATTTAGAAATGCACTTACCTATTTATTTACATAAAATTTTAGTTTATAGCCGAAAACGTAAAATGTATATGTATTGCAAATTGAATTTAAATTTTTGAAATTTTATGAGCAATTTTTAATTATCGTTATCAAATTAAATTTTATTTTATAAACGATACATGTTGTGCATTTCGACCTTCAATATTAATGTGCGTTTAATTAAATAAATACTTCCAAATCATGATTTGTTCCACGATTAAAAATGAATGGTGTATTACAAAATAACAAGAAATTTTATTAACAAAAAATAATTTTGTTGGTGAAATTAATTTAAATTTCCATCGTTAAACCAAACATTTTCATATGCAACGTTATCTTTACTATTAAATAACAAAATTTATGAGACACATTTAATATATTTAGGAAACTGTGTGTTGTAACATTTTCGTTCGTAAATATTTCAAGTTATTAAGGAACGATTTTCCCACAAGCGGCGAGATGACATTTAGGTCTTTGACACTGCGAAAGTGAAAACAAAAATAGTTTTTATACATTACACAATACAGTCAACATTTCGTAAGAATCTCTTCATGACATTTGCCATTAACTGGCTTATAATTTCGGAATGCGAACAGGACAGATTACTCTACGCTGACACTGATTTCGTACAAATTCTTTGGACACAGATAAATATAAATCATTTAGTTTAATTAGAATATAGTTAAGAAATAAAAAATAATCATATGGCACCAAAACCGAATGTAAAGAAGTGTGCTGATTATAAGGTTGGAATAGTAATTAAAAGTTGCTAATTTTTGTTACCTACTTTTCTAACTTCTTTTGTAATAGTAGTTGAAGTATTCCAAATTTGTTCATTAATTAATTGCGTGCGCTTTGAATATAAATTAAACGATTTTTACAAAATGAGTATTTTGTAAATGATAAATAAATACAAGAAATAATTATTTATAAATTACTTTTTCGCTGATTGAAGTTAAAAGTGCTATTTTATTGACAGCTACAGTCTGTGAGGTGTCACTTTTAGTGCCTACAATAAATTTACTTTTAATACCCAGGCAGCAAAAGTCATTGCTGCTATGGTGAATCAATAAAATTGCATGAAAATATAAACATCAAATTTGTTTTTTCAAAGCAATAGCTCAACAAACGCGCATAGAGTAACATAATATGATACCTATCAAAATATTGAAAGTAATTACAAAATTAATACTAGTTAATAACAACTAACGAAAAAAATAATGAGTTTAACATGGCCAAAATACAGATTTACTGCCTAAGCTAGATTCATAGCCTCAGTGCGCCTCGTGTATTGAATTCTAGCCGCGGCAGTAAATCTATTGTTTTTTGCCTATTTAAACAAATAACTATTTTCTACTCCCAATGCCTTTATATAATTATTTCAAAACTGCAATCTGTACTTTAATGGCACTCATTTCGATACGGATTTTCATGTAATCTGTACCGAAATTAATTCATTTTGATACAAATTTTCATTATGAGACACAGAAGTAAATTTTTTAGTGTACACACTCGAATGAATTACGACACTCGCCATGGATCGTATCGGAAACTTCACACTCGCGTATTATTATTTATGATTATAAACTTGTTGCATAATACTGTTCGAGCAGAGTTGGCCAGAGCGGTAAGGAAAAGAAATAATGTGGCTATGTTCTACTCAGAGCTGAATCAAAGTTCGCCAATTTATTACTCGTCTAAATGCAACTGAGTCAAGAGAAAAACCGAGCTGGGCGACTTCTTTATACACTTTTTCAAGGTAGTGAAGCGGTTTCTTAAAAAAAATTGCTGATAATCTATGGCCGCTCGATTAATATTTACCAATTTAAAATTCTTTAGTCCGGCCATATCTTATTTCGCGTACTGTACCTATATATTATTTACTTACAAAAAAATTGTTTGGATGTTTTTGAATTTTTGAAATAATATTCAAGGAAGTGAAAAAAAACTGCACAGGTACACCTTCCAGTTTAACTGCACAAAAATCTCACCTGTGCTGTACTCTCCATTAATAACCATACGAGTTCCCGTACGTATGTAGTCAGTATTTCTTAGGATAAAATTACTTTTTTGTATTTGTTTACAAAAACTGGATGGTTAATTTAATTATTACAGCTAAACTATTTATTATGTCTTCCTGATTTGTTGACATTTATAAAAACCAACATTCTTAAGATAATGTGTAAGTAATTAAAAATCCTTTATCAGCAATAAATCGTCCATAAAATCGAATGTTCCAGTTCCAGTTAAACAAAATCTCAATCGACTTATCGACAGAGATAAACGAATTAATAACAATCACGAGACATAAACACACCGTCACAAATCAAATCCATTAGTCTACTCGCCGCCTACCTGCGGCTAAAGGTCACATGACTCACTATTCTTGTCTTACACACGACAAACTCCTTGACTTCCGGTCAGCGATGACGTGCATTAGAAAGAGACAGAACACCACCGAGATGTCTGAGTTTTCATCATCAATGGTACGCGCACTACGAGTGCGTAACCTTCTGACAGACGTGTTCGCACAAGGCGAGTACTTGATCTAATTTTTCGAGAGCTGGATCGAGCTAATTTGACGTAAATTCTTTCAGATGAATCCTGAATTAAAGTTCTTTTTTACAAGACTCAATTTAGCTTTGACAAGCATTTCTTACCAGAATTATTTTAAAGTTCAGAAGCATGAAAGAGACTCCAAAAAATCCTAGTGTGAACAGGACAAGGTCCTGTACATCAAAGAATTATTTGAGGATTCTTTCATTCTATTGAATCCTGGCAAAAATAAATTACTTTTTGAAACTGTTAATGCATTAGAAAATCTTCTTTTTCAAGACTGATTGAAGATTCAATTATGCTTTGCCGCGCTATTTGACAAGCAATTATACCAGGGATTATTCTTATAAAAATTGGGAATCATGAAAAAATTCTCAAAGAATTCTTGTGCGAACAGGGCAAGGATTCTTTGAGGATCTTTTATGCTATTAAATCCTGGAACTTTTTGGAGCTATCAATGTATTCGAATTTCTTCTTTTCCAAAACTCATTGAAGATACAATTTAGCGATTTTCACCAAGATTTTTTTTTCAAAATTCAGAAGCTTGAAAGAATCCTCCAAGAATTTGAGAATTCTTTTATGCACCTGAGTCTTGACAAAAAGAAATTCACTTTTTTGAAGCTATCAATGAATTAGAAATTATCGATTTTCACTAGAATTATTTTTCTCAAAATTTAGAAGCATGATAGAATCGTCAAGGAATATTTGTGTGAAATGGACGGAACTTAGAATTATTTCTGGTTTAGGTCTAGCAGGTTGCTAACTGTCTTTTAATGGATTTTAGATTTGTGGTTTTGTGGAAATTACAGTTGATGAGCAAAAATGATTGAGATGTCGACTGTAATAGAAGGGTGCAGGTGAAATTATTTTAAATTAGACATCATAAAGAAAAATATATTAAATTGGTGAAGGTGAAGGTCAGTTTTTCAAGGAAATTATACTGTTGGTGTGTTGGTATTTTCTTTTGAATACAAGAAACAAAGTTACATACTTACTTTACGTTATTAATTAATACCTACCTGCTACGAAGTATAATATAAACACAGGAGTGGGACGTATCTTAGCAATACTATAGATTCGTAGCATTTCTGTTTACCCTGTGTGAGAGAGAAAGATTACTACTGGACCAGTGCGTTATCATCGTTACCGTTGTTTACCGTCATAGAATGCATGCTCCGAGCGGCCCGTATTTACTGTCTCTCTCTAAAAGGTAACAAGAGAGGTCACACTTTATGTCATATATTATACTTTGTGATCTGCACATTATGTATTATGTTTCTGGCATTCTGCATATACCATCAACGTAAAAAAGATTACTTTCCACCCTAGGTAAACAAATAATATTTTATCATAAGCTAGAACTAATTTTTTTCACGCCTTTAAGAGTTTTGGATGTGAAAACCTTACTGTAAGTCGTTTATATGTCGATATTTTATTGTGCGTGCGATTAACATCAGTTAACTCATTAATGATTGAAACCAGTCGATCACATTTTTTTACGTTGGCTATCCATTCCGTTATGCAAAACAGAAAAGAGACTGGATTCACATCCTTGCAAAATTAAGATCAACAAATAAGTTGACGTTTGACATTATTACATTCCTTTTTAATTGTTGCTTGAAGACTAATAGTAAACAACTTTTATTAAAAAATAAAAATTTATTGTCTTACTCATGTTGTTGTTTTTCTACTAAATGTGAAAGTAAAAACAAACAGAGTTTTAAATATTAATAGATTTAAATGCAAACGAACGTCAATGTCTTTGATAGAACTTATCATAAAAATCTCACCTGCACAAATAATACTTTGTATCTGTATCCTTTAATACCATAGGATTAAAAGAATAAAACACTTGCAGACTTGATAATATTTGACATATTTTATTATTTGCACACGTCAGGCTAGATAAAAAATAATAAATAATTTTCCAACTCATCATAATGTTTGCAATTGAAATTAACAATATAATGTAAAACATTAAACTACTCGTATATGATATCACAGTTTTTATTATAACAAGAATTACGAGAATCTTATTATATATTAATGAAATTTGTTGATTCATGTAAATATTTCTGTCATGGGAAGTCAAATGAATAAATGTTGATTAAGTATATAGTAAGAAATTTACATGTGTTTAAATACTAGGAAATTATAGTCATCAAATCTATATCGAACAAATATATTTAATCTATGTTGACACTAACATTAAGAGTTTAAAATTAGATGTTTTCGGAATCGAATCAAATATTAGACAAAAATATGGAACATACTTTTACTTTTGTTTATTTAAACTGATTTGAATTACAGAATCTGTTCTTTAAACTAGTCATAAATGATATAAAAATTGTTAACTCATTTTTAATTATCTAAATGAATATGTGCTATTCTGCTTTATTTTTAGTATTTTTAGTAGGTATTTACTTACTTAAAAGTGTCGTTTACCTAAATGACCAAAACATGCTTCACACAAGTTTGTGATTTATTTAACAACAAACAAATGTAATATTCAAAAATTCGCGATGTACCTACATTCTATTCTGTCATGTCTAATTAATCGAAGACTATGCCTTGTGAAACAAAATGTGTTTATTAAAAAAAGACAATTCAAAACTATTGAATGACCAATGGTCGACACTCTTAAGACATTCTTTTCAAAAATATAATGCCTCCAAGTTAATCCTTTGTAATTATTGTATTTATGCCTTATTATATTTTTGTAATCTGAACATGTGTAATTATAAATGCTTAAGACTTAAGACGCGATCAAGGAAAAAAAATAAAATTATGTGGCATTGGAATTAACAGATTATCAGATATCCAAGAACGTATACCTACTCATTCTCGATAAGAAAAAGTAAATAATAATAATAACATGAGTTAGATGATTAGTTTTTAATAGAATCATTTTTACACTTTCGAATTTGGAACTGAAAAATAATTAATGTATATTAAATGGATTATGATTCATTCAAAAGACGAAACAATTTGCAATAAAACAAAATTAAATTTTAAACTATATTAGATTAACTAATAATAATTAATCGGAATATTTCTAATTAAAATTCTTTAAAACTATTGAAATTGATTATTCCGTTTTAATATTTTATTACAGGAAATAAAAATGCCTTAGTCATTTTATGAAGTGTAAAACGTAGTATTGAAAAGTATGATTTGTTATCTAAATCAAAAGGTTATCAACAAATCTATACAGATAAGAATCAAATACCTTAAACTGTGCATAAAAAATTCTTGATATGAATTGATATTTAGCAGAATTGTATGGCGTAATTTTGTAAGAAAAATAACAATAAACAACCTACTAATTCTGATTAGGAAGGAGTAACATAAAATGAAATAATAAATTCGACTGATATTCAATAATTACAATCGAAGGTTTGAAGTAGTTGACCTAGTTTTCTTCGCAAACGCACTTACCTTATTTCTCAGTAATTTGTGAATCATTCAATCCTCAGCCTTTAATTCAATTAGTCTGGAGAACAGAAAACAGTCTTGTGTATTTTATAATCCATTTACATTAACTTAAACATACACGCACGTTTTCAGTCGCGTGTTAGCTCATCAAAACAAAAATATGCAAAGAACTTCACGAAAAACGCCAGTGTTTTAAAACATTAATGGGAACAAGATGATTGATCAAAACCCAATAATTGCAATGGGCTACATGCATGATTTTTTTAAATGAAATACTTTTAAAGAAGAGATAGAAACTTGGGACCTGTATTTTTTATTTTCATAAAATTTTTACTAATAAGCTGACATGTGATTCTAATCTAAAGCCTCATTCACAATACGAAACTAGTAGTAATAGTCAGTAGGTATAGTTAGTAGTTATAGTTAATCAGTTAGTTTTGACTATTGTCGTTTACAATTAAATTAATATTGTAGTTAGCCTAGTAAAACAAACTAGTTTTGAAATTAGTGTCAGAAGTCAAAAGTGTCAGTTTGTTCGCTTATAAGTATATTTTATGTTTGGTTTAATTAAATTTGCCTTTCATAATAATTCTCTTCTATAAATGGCTGAAGAAGCATTTTTAAATATGATACAAAATTGTAAATGTCTCTATGACAAAGGTGATCTCTAATATTAATGTCATCTCTCAAGCGCCAAATCTAATTTCCATTCTAGATTCTGATTGGTAGTTCATACAGAAAATCATTAACTACCTTGTTATTTCTACCTTTGACAATTTGATTTTGATTCGATATTGTTCATTTAAGTGACACTTAAAATTTAAGTGGAACGGTGCAAATGTTTTACGAAAATTATGATCGTTTTCCACAGGTTTTGAAATATGGAATTACAGTATAAAACACTTTCCATGTACCAACCGAATAAAGCTGTTATTAGTCCAATTACAGAATTCCGAATTTTAATTTAAAAATGTTAATTGCCCAATAAAAGTATACTCCGTATACACATTTAACAAAATTGAATATTCGCCGAGCTATTATTGCTGAATGTCAAGAATCTTTCGCTTCATTAAATCTGTGGTTAAGCAAATTCCGAATATCCTCGACAACACCTGCATAAACTAGGTCGCACTTATTTAAAATAAAACAGAAAAAAATACAAACCGCACATCAAATCGCCTGCGATCTGCAAGCGCACATGGACGAAAACTTCGTAAATGAACAGATATATTTAGCGAATAGGTATAAACACATCGCCTTACAAGTTACAGATATAGTTATTTGTCCAACTAGAGCGGAAAGTGCTAGTTTTCCCACTCGAGCTCGAAGCGACAGTGAAGAAAGATCTTTCCTCTCGTGTTAGACACAACATTTTTTCAAAACATATTTAAAAACCTTGTAAATGTAGAAGAAACATAACTAGAAGTTAAGTTATAACTGCCATCTGTCAAAATGACGTTTAAAAACAACGAAATGTTTCACTGCAGCAATATGCCAAATTAAATTTAAGTTGTAAAATCGTGAAATTGTAGAACGAGAAAGTATAAAACATAATAATTGTAAAATAATAGTTTACAAGTATATCAGAATGTTTAATAAAATGATAAATTTACTTACAAATTTAAAAATATTTCATCGTAAAATAACACTGGTGGTAACACTGCTTACTTCCCTCTCTAGAGAGGGAAAACTTACTTTCCTCACTATTTCTTGAGAAGAAAATTGTGTTTTCTCCGATTGTCGTGAAAAAAAGATATAGTTAAATCCACCAGTTTGTTTAAATTCTGATGCAGGATTTTGCAAAAATAGAATTTACTTACGTTAGTAATTAAGGAGCCAGTCAAAGGCAAAAAACAACCAAATAAAAGTCTTGATCTCTTCTTCAAAAATATTTAATAAAAATAACATGCAAGTAACCCAATAAATATGAAACCAAATGAAATTTGTTTAACCTCGATCAAAATGAAACTACATGGCAAATGTTTCTATATAATTATTATGTAAAGGTCTAATGGTATAGCTATAGTATGTTGTGGTATTAACAGAAACAGATTGACGTCAATATGTGTGGTCTAAATGGCTATTACACTTCTAGAATATCTTTTGACTTATTGACTGGTTAAATTTATTGACAGTTTGGTTGAATTGCCTTGATTCGTGATTAATATGATGGAAAGACCACGGCATTGACTGTGAAACTTATAATTTTTCAACCTTAATTTTATTTGTCAAAGTACAATAAAAAATCATTGGTTATAAATTATAATCGTGACATAATATTTATGTATTGAGCATTCGACATGAATACTTAAATTTTAAGGCATAGTTTTATAAATGTTATTGAAAATATTGAGAGAAAAAACAAAATGAGTGTTATTGTATATTTTTTTTAATCACATGAAGGTACACAATTTTTACCTTTTTTCTTATTTCATGAAATGAAGAATGCAAAATAAACTTTTGGTCGCTAATATTATGAAAGTAAACTACTTGAAATGAATCGTCTATGGAATGTTTAAAAATATCTTATTCTAATTTAAGTAATATTACGTAAGTCTATCCTAGCCACATCCTGAGTGCGATCAAAATTAACATACTTAATACAAACATCTCAGAGAATTACATGGGATACACAATTGGGATATTATTAACATTGGGATGTTACATAGATAATAGTACCTACTAAGAGCGGACATTAGCAATCGCTAGGATATTCATAGGACGTCATAAGCAAATGTAGCAAGTAACAAACGTGATGTTCACATTCTTGAAATATACATACGCAATACCTAGAAACATCTCAGAGAATAATTACATTTATTAACATTGGGATGCTACATTGAACATTGATAATGTTACTAAGGGCGGACATTATTACATTGGCAATCGCTAGGATATGAATAGGATGTCAATAGGAAAATACAGCAAGTAACAAGCCGGGATGTTCACATTCTTGAAATGATCTGGGGATTTGATTTTGTCAAGTGGGACTGTTTCCATTTTCAATGATTGATAGTCAATGGCTTTTATGCGAAAGTAAGAATTCGCATTCCCGCGGCGCTACAAAGCATGTTTGTAGGAATCTCTCAGTTTGACAAGAACAACAAACAAGAATCTCTCTGTCAAATCTGAGTAGGCGGCTGTACTATTGCGGTCTCGTGTTATCAACAGCGTTGACAAAAGCTTTGCATGTTGCGTTGGTTTCAAGTTCAAGGCAGATGTCGTGGTTCATTGTCCGTGTTGAGTGTTTTCCAAAGGGGTCGCTTTCGCTTTCTATTCGCAGAGGTCTCTTTCATTTTGCTCAGGAATTTGTAATTCAATTAATTATTGTGTTTATACGTCCGAGTTACGGAATAACGGATGTGATTCATTATTAAATGTAGTGCCCAGCCAGACAAACCTGATATTATTGTATCGTTTAGTTAGTAGGATGGGATTGATCTTGCAAACTTTATATTAATTATACGCATACCATTTTTTCTTTAAGAAATTTTATCTGCTACTGTGTCGTAATGTCAACATTTAAGCCTCAATTTGAGGACCAGAATAGCGTTCTTTATAGGCCAAGGATCATAATGAATCCAATATCTCTGGTACTCAGTACCATAATGAAACAACAAACAACTTATTACTAAGGATATAAGAAAGTCTCCAAAAAAAATTTTGTTCAATACTAAATAATTTATTTAATCGTATCATCAACTGTTATTACCTATTAATATGCAACATTTATTGATAATTATTATAAACAACATAATACATTAGTTACTTATAATACCTTAGATACTTATAATTAATTTTAATACGTTAGATACAACCAACCTTCCATAATATGCAAACTGTCAATTAATTGACATATAAAATTTTGATTTGTTTTAACATAGTTGTCATTGATAATACGATTAAGCTTTGAATATAACGCAAATATGTGCTTTAAGCCCTCTTGGATATTCAAAGAGACTCGATTTCACCTCCTCGCTTTGCAGCATCCTCGGAATTATAAATCGCATAATATTCTTGTTGTTAAGAAAGTATCTATTGGCACAAAAAAAACGCGAAACGCGGAAAACGCCGAAAAACGCGATACGCGAAATACAGTGTTGCCGAGTTTATGTTAAAAAAACGGAGTTCTGTTGAAATCAAGAAGGGTTTTGTTAGCATATTAATTTATGTCAAAAAACGGCGTTCTGTTGGACTCAAGAAGGGTTTTGTTAGCATAGATTAGTTTATATCAAAAAATAATCGGCAACACTGTATTTCGCGTATCGCGTTTTCTCGCGTTTTTTCGCGTTTTTCGCGTTTTTTTGTGCCAATAGACACTTCCTTATATAAATTGCTATTATTTGACTAATTTACGCCAGCAAATAAAATTTTGTTTGCTACATGGATCGTAACTTCAATCATTGTGGTACACGTCGTTTTATCAAACTCGGCTTCGCCTCGTCTGATAATGTTCACGACTAGTAGCATAATAATTGAAGTTACGATTCTTATATCATACATAACTATTTTTAATATTTTGTCAATGGTAGTAAAAGAAGAAGAATGAAATAATCTTTGTATATGAATAGGGATTTATATCTTAATCTCAATGTATTCTAACTTTGAAGTAAAATAAATGTACTAATATATTTTTTTTGTTTCAGGTAAGTCAAATAACAATATTAGTTCAGCCAATATGCCCGAAATTAGTAAGTAATTTAATTATGTATATTAGGTACTTTTATAAATCACAAAATTACTTATGTGACTTGAACTTAGCAAACATTTTATTTTAATACAACCAAAGAAAAATCTATGGTTTCTGGGACCCCAATATTTGTTTTATTTAGTATTATTTACTATAATTGTTGTTGCAAAATTATTATTATCTTAGTGATATGATCAAAATTGGGTTACTACTTATTATACGCTTTTGGCAAAATACTCATGCGTCATGCAATATTTCAGATTCTAGATCTAGGTTCGGTAGCGTTTAATTATTTGGGGGATTCTAGTGCTATTGGTGCCCCTGGTATCAATATATTATTGCAATCACACTTGGCGTTAATTCAGGCCATAATGCAACAGTTTCATTAAAAACTTGTTTATATAGCACACTGAGACACTTTAGATTTTAGATGTTGCGAAACATTATTGATAATAGATATATAATTGACGTTTAAATACATTGACTCATTGAGGTAATTAAACTCTAAATTTACGCAAGTTGCAATACCAAAAAGGGAACATTGGCTTTGAAATTATATGTAATTATTTTGGAGAATTTAAATAGAAATGTTTTTCTGTTTCAACATTATCAACAACAATATCTAATAATAATAATTGGTCACATCACGGCATTTTATACAATAATAGAACGATTTCGTGTCTAAAATTACATGCGAATGATAAATTAAATCACAGGATATACATTTATATTGTTAATGAACCGCAATTATTTTTTTTAACAAAAAAAATCGGTTTATCTTTCATTCAAAATTATCTGGTAATTAGGTTTTAATTATCAGCAGAATTTTTTTCTTCGAAGTAGTTTAACAAATTTAGCTTGTTCCATTGTTTATTGTTTTGTTATATTTGATTAGTGTATTTTTATTTATTAAGTGGTAATAACACGTAAAATTATTGATTAAACAATAGAATTACACAAATTATTTACGTCAATGGTTAGCTTTATCCCTGTACATACAAGGATTCTTTGAGGATTCTTTCTTACCTCTTAAGTTTGCAAAAATAATCCTAGTGAGAATTGCCTGTTAAATAGCGGTACCACTAAATTGAATCTTCAAGGAGTCCTGGAAAATTATTTTTAATTTATTGATTGCTTTAAAACAGGATTCACAAACATGAAAGAAAAGAATCCATGTGTGAATAGAGCTTTAAGTAAGCAAAGATTTACAAGAACAAATTTTAGTATTTTGATGGCCGAACAACACCGTTCAAACCACGAAGTATAATACATATAAACACAGGAATGGACACTTCGTATTTTAGCAATACTATAAATTTGTGACATGTTTTTACCTTGTGCGAGAGTAAAAGATTACTACTGTCCCCGTGTATTACCATCGTTTTTCGTCATGCTCCGAGCTGGCCCGTATTTTCTATCTCTCTCTAAAAGGTAAACAACCCACAAAATAGCAGAAAGGCCACCCCACTTGACATTAATCGTCCATAGGATGTTTAAAAATATCTTACTTTTGTACTTTACTCGTAAATGTTATTACGTAAATCTATCCTAGCCACATTTTCAGTAAGATCAAAAATTACGTACTCAATAAAAACATCTCAGAGAATTACATGGGATACACAATCTGGATATTATAATCAACGTACTAACAGTACTAACATTGGGATGTTACACAGATAATGTTACTAAGGGCGGGCATTTGCAATCGCTAGGATATTAATAGGATGTTAATAGGCAAAAATAGCAAGTAACAAGCCGGGATGTTCACATTCTTGAAATGTTCTAGAGATTTTATTTTGTCAAGTTTTGTACGCCCTATACTTGATTTAATAACTAAACGGACAAACTTGAAGTTGTCTCGCTGAGACATATTTACACTGTGTAAATACGACAAAAATATCACTAGATTTTTTTGCGGCAAAATTATATTTGACCTACCAGCGGGAAAATTCTATACAGTCACTGATAACAACTGACGAGACAAGATGGAGAACATTCGTTTGTTTACATTACAAAGTTTGTGTGGTGTAAAACTAGTGTTACATCAGCCAATCAAAAACGTTTAGTTTTAGCATTCCAACTTCAGATTTGTCCGATTAGTTTTTAAATAGAGTATAGTAACTAACTAATGTATTGACCACCAAGATTCTGCACAATTTCCATTACTCAATTTGGATGTGGCAGTCTCACATTCTGTAAGCTACCGGTAAAAAAATATGCCACATTTGTTGTTTATGTTAGATATCAATTTAAATAATTTGCTTGAATAATAACAATAAAAATAGTAACAAAACCTCATGAATGAATAAAGCAATCATAACACCTATAAAAATAAACCGTGTACGCATGATCTCATAGATCTGTAGTGACGTCATGAGATATAAAAGGCAGGAACGTAATTAATAACAATAATTGAATGAAGTGTAATTGTTAAAGTGTCACGTTACAGCTATAAAAGTGTGAATAATATAATCCCGAGAGCTGGCTGTGGCATGTGCCATAGTAATCTTGTTTTTGTTTATCACAATGGGTTGTTTTACGCCTCTATGACGTAGCTTCCTGTATTATGGTGACAGTGACGCTTGTTTTTAATGGTTTTTAACCATTCATCATTATACATGATAGATTTTTTGTATTGCAACTGAGATTGCAACGAATTTAATTGAATCAAACTGATTCATGCTGTAGAAAATTTAATTTCAGTATTTTTCTAATAATTAAATATACAGGTTGTTCAAAGTTCTGATCCTCACTCAAAAATATTTTTTGAAAATTTGTAGAATTAAGGAGCTTCTCTCACAGTAAAAAAGTATTTAACAAATTACTCCCAACCTATTAAACTTATAAATCTAAAAAAAATGCCATATATAGACAAAGGCAGTAAAAAACTAGCTACAATGTCGAATATTTTAATTTGTTATTATTTTCATTTATAAACAATTAAAAAACTCTTTGTAATTCTGATTGCATTGTAAATTAAAATGTTTGTATTACATTATTATATAAAAATTTTAAATAGTAGTCGAGTAATTTGTTAAATAAATTCAAAAATTGTATTCGCACTAGCCAATCAAATTGAGTATTGTCTAAATAAGAACGGAGCGAAACATAGCATAGAGACAACATGTACTCATAGCACATGGGCTGTCAGCGCGGGTACCTGAAATGGCGGGGATTTGTGAGCTAGCAGCGCTGAGCGATAAAACTCCCTTAAGTACCGAGTTTTTCAAGTGAATATTATTTTTGTACCACAAAAAATGTTTAACAAATATTCTAATGTACTATTAAATCACGTAACTAACGCTTAATAATAATAACAATAACATAAAATGTAAACCTTTTTTTGACACCCAGTATAATAGTAAATGTAAAGAAAACTCTGATGGTATTTTTGCGGAAAATTTTTCATTATGCTATGCTTGTGTTTTGCCGATTCATCTACAGGTTTTCATGGCCAACTTCATGCAAAACAGAGCAGCGATCTGAAGATAGCTTTATATTACCAGCATTCAGAATTAGGTTAGGTTGATACGTGAGCACTGATAACAAAGGGACGACATTTATGTGAAATGGAATTTCATATCTGTCACGCATACATGTTATAACCTTGTATTGTTAATTGTTATTATAATTTAAACTACAATGTTAAAATATAAAATACGCTCGGTTGGAGTACATCTATGGGATGAATACTTAAAAGTAAACGAGACCCTTTTATTGTAGAATTGGTGACCATTCAACACTAGAAATAAATTTTAGAATATTCATATACAAGAAAATGCATGCACAAGAGAAGATTCAAACCTAGAAAATTTATACCTGCACTAAAAAATTAATTCCCAGAAAAATGCGTCTAATATTTTAGATTCGGCATAAATGCAAACATGAAGAAGCAAGCACAGGAAGATGCAAATCTAGAAAATTAGTTTGTCTGTTCAACAAAAAGGAATACACAAATTGAAATTTGATTGAACTGAACTAAATGAACAACCCAATACCATTCTTGAATCTTGAGTCTCACACACTTGGTTTTGAATATTAGAATATTAATTTAATAGATTTGCATCTTCTTGTGTTTGCATTTATGCCAAGTCTAAAATTCGAGATTTGAATTTTCCTACGAATGAATCTTTTGATGCAGGTATTTTGTTACTTATGAATTTTCCAGATTTGCATCTTCTGTTGTTGCATTTTTCTGTCTATGAACATTCTGGTCTTCTATTAAGTAGGTAGTATGTACTAATGTACGTAATGTTAGGTCGAAAATCGTATGACACAAATAACAGTCAATGGATGAATTAATTACAATAATAGTAAATATAAATATAAATATATAAAAAAAATTCTCTGAATTTTTTACTAGTAGCTTGAGTAACTTAACTGAAATTAATAAGCGGAAACTTTACCGTCATCTGTCACTTTGACATTAAACTAAAAATTGGTTAAATTGTTATTTAAGTATAAATAAGCAATTAATAAGGTAAATAATACATATTTATTAATGTTAAATACAAATTTAGTAAATATTTCAAGTATCTATTGTAAAAAGAATTAAAAAATAGAGCGGCGGTATCATAGCGATTTTCTTACCGAATATGAACTCGTGCATTCATTCATGCCCAGGAAATTTTTATCGTGCATTCCAACAACGTCTTAATTAACTCGAGTGGTACACTCAAAAAAATTTCCTGAAAGAATTAATGCACATGTGATATTATAAGTGAAAATTTTCTGTGTCGTCTTTATTTTGAGCATATTAAGAATTTAGCTTCCCATTTCCAATCTAGAAAAATATTATTAAAGCTGTTTTTTTAGTTTACCGGTGGTCTCAATTAAAATAAATAAACAATTTAAATGTTCCGTGCTCCTCCTGTTTACAAGATAAAGTGATTATTATCTCCATTACTATTCCTGTCGCATGTGAGGCTAAATGTCCAATTATCTGTACTTCTGTACGTGTTGTTTGACCAAATATATCGTGCGTCAGTAGTCAAGGCGGATTATAAATATTCCAAGTCTCATCCGAAGAATTCATCCGAATTCGTTGTGATGACATCATCAAGTTCGTGTTGAAATATGTCACGGCGCTGCTGCGGTGCGGTATAAATTAATATACAATCCTTTGTAAGGTGGAACCTATATTTTGCAGATTCAAGGCCTGTCACATTATAATAATGTCTTTCAGATGCCGCCAAACACAAAATGAAAAAATCATATTTTTGTTCACTGACACACTTATTTTTCCTCATCCACATTCATTATTCTTTTCGTGCAAGCTCCCCTTCCTATTTATTTTATATATTTTTATTTATTACACAGCGAAAAACCACATTTGAAATTTTACTACTAAATTATTACAATTATTGTATAGTTTAATACAATATTTATCAATTTTTATATCGTGTTTTAAAAACTTCAACATTAGTAGGTATATAAATTTTTAAAACAATTTGTGTCTGTCCCTATTTGAACTACAATTTATAGGGCAAAAATAGACAATTGTTTAATAATTTTCTCCAATTTTTTCTCTGTGAGTTTATTATCAATAAATATAAATACAAATTATTTCACAGACGTTATTTTTGACCAATTAGAATGCTTTATTTTTTCGAAAAAAACAATTTTTAGCAATAAAATTTGATAAAACCATTGGAGATATGGTATAAACACAGGAGTGGAGACTCCGTATCTTAGCAATACTGTAGATTCGTGGCATTTCTCTTTACTATGTGCGAGAGAGAAAGATCACTACAGTGCCCGTGCGTTACCATCGTTACCGTTGTTTACCGTCATAGAATGCATGCTCCGAGCTGTGTGTCCACTCTTGTTATAATATTATTATACTTCTTGGCACCTACCTATTTCAAATACAATATACAAAACAAGTATAAAACATACCTTTTATAATTCTATATTAGAAGTTACGTGAGAAATTTAAAAGATAAAAGGCTTAAAATATAAAAAAATCAGGTGTTTATGTTTAACTTTTAATCTCCTCTTCAGAATAAATTTTTTAAATATAGGTAACGTATTGTGATAAACATCTGGTACTTTTAAAATTTCATTTTTCATTTCTTTAGCCGCTTTAATATACACTGTCGGAAAAAAATGAAACCCCTGAAATTCGTAAAAATATCGACCATTTTCAAACCGCCATAACTCGGTGTATTTTCAATCGATTTCGATGAATGAAAATATATTTTTTTAAATCCATAACTTTGTGTCAAATCATCGTAGGAACTTCGTTCTTTGAGTCCTGCACAGAGAATTGAACAAATTTTAGTGCCCTTTTGGTGGATCAAGTCAAAAAAAAAATTAAACTCCGTACACATCGTCAAAGTTGGACATTTTTACCTTCCGCTTACCTGTAAAGGAAGGTATTGGAATCATGCAAAAAATCGGGTAGTGAGTTTTTAGTGGATGAGCACGAATTAGGGTCCTTACAACTCATTTTTGATAGTTTCCCGATGATGTCTGTATGTATGTGTGTGTGTGTGTGTGTGCGTGTGTGTGTGTGTGTGTGTGTGTGTGTGTGTGTGTGTGTATGTGTGTGGTCCGGGCCGATGCCGTCTGTTGGATAACTCAAATACGAATTACCCAAAAAATTTGATATTTGGTATTTTACAATTGTATACGAATAGGAAGAGCTCATTAGATTTTGGTACAAATATCTTCACCGGAAGTGATATTTTTTGAAAATTGAAAAGATTAAGTGTTAAAAATTTCTATAAATTTGGATAAATATAGTATTTATTTGTAATAAGAATAAGAGGAAAAGTTATTTGCAATTTACGTTATAAACAAATTGTCTTTATCTGATAGCATTAAAGAACTGCAGTAAAATTTAAAAAATAAATTTATCAAATAAAACGTTGAAATCTTGTAATCCATGTTCGGTTGATTTTTGTTTCTGAATAAAAAATATTGACAGATGAGACGGGTGACAAGTTGGCATACTAGAGCTATATAAGTCATAAGCTTGGTCATAAGTAAGCTATTAAATGTAGTAACTGAACGGAGGATTGCTTCAACACAGAAGAGTTTTCGTGTGAATGAATCTTTTGATTCAGGTGATACTAATTTCTGTGTTTGAATATTTTAGATTTTTATTTGTATATTTTAAATGGGCACCGGATTGTACGTATACATTTCTGTTTAAAGTCTAGATATGGCGGAAGGTTGTGTGATGGCCACGTCAGATTTTTAAAATTAAAATTCTTTTTTTTACATTGGTACTGTGGTGGTGAAGTGGTTGCGCTTAAGTTTGCATGCATGACTTTAAAGAAGACACTTCAAAGTTTCTCGCTCTCGAAGATTCATTGAAATCTATTGAAAATACACCGAGTTATGGCGGTTTGAAAATGGTCGAGATTTTTACGAAAATCAAGTGTTTCATTTTTTTCCGGCAGTAAACGTCCTTAGAATGTCATTAAAAATTGTGCAGTACGTATATTAAAACAGTATAAACTTTAAATTTGTTTGCTTACGTTATTATGTATAGATCGCGGTAAACGGTGAGTGAAATTAACGTTTTCTCTATTATATGCACGCTCATGTCCTGTCAATAACGTTTGTGTAATTATTATGTTTTATATCCTTTTATAACAATGTAAACGTGGCTTGCCATTAATAGTTTACATAACAGTTTACTTTGTTGTATTATTGTATATCAATTAATAGGTAAATAAATGATGTATTATATTGCTGTTTAGTTACATTGAAATAATATTAAATATTTTAATTAAACCTTTCGAAACATACTGTATATTCATGTAATCTTATATTTACATTTCATTATGCTCAAATTAATTGATATTTGATAACTGAACTAAATAATACAAATTGTGATTTTGATACTAAAAGAATTTTTAATTAATTTGATAAAATTGAATATCATAGTAACAATACAACTGATAAATTTTTACTAAAGTTCGAAAATCAAAGTCACCGATCGACTTAACTATACAAGGAAGTTAAGCAAAATTTGATTAATTAATTGTTTACGACAAAATATAAAAAGTATGTCGCCTAATGACTGATAACGTCGATACGTTAATTTAAACTTAAACATTTTTCATTATTGATAGTGGGGAAATTTTTACATTTTGTCCTGCGATAAGAAAATTACGAATGTTCAATGAGTCAACACGAACAGGTCTTGGCTAATTTATCAATATTATGGGAGTTATGAGAATTGATTGTTTTACATATTTTTCATTTGACTGTGTACTGTGTGGCAATTAATACGAGCAGAAAGTAGAGTAGAATTTATTAGTAATATCTTTGATTGATATAATACTTCGTATTCAGATTGATTTTTACTGTACTATTGTTGTGCCGGCGTACACCAGAGTGCAGCACTGTTTCATCTCATTTTGCCGGCAGTTGAGAGGCTCGTCTACCTACTAAAATCCAGCATAAAACGTACTAACGTAGCGAGTGTTTAGTGGCCAGTACTAGAATAGTATAATTTCATTCCAACAAGGATTATATACTTTGGATCAATTCACAGTTGTGCCTTTTAAAATTGTAATAAAAAAATTGTACATGATTATAAAAATTCCGAAAAATTTCCAATTTATGCAAACTTTATAGGGGTTATCTCATGATAGAAATTTATTTTTAAAATTTTAAAGAGGTACATCTGTAGATCCATTGTTTCTCTATTAAATGTTTTAAGTCAATAATAAACTGACAGTTTATTCGCAACGAAAACACTTTTACAGTATTTTTCAACTTCAAAATGACATTGCATAGCTAGGATGCGGCAAAGTATGAGTTTCGGGCTAGTTTCAGGCAGCTGCAGTAGTGGGTAAGGAAGTGGAATAGAAAAAGAGTAAAATAAAAAGTATTCTAGGAATTCAGCCGTTTATATGAACACTTATAGTTCTGACAACTTTGGTTCGAATCTCACAAAAAAAATTAATTTTAAAGGAACCTCTTCAACATTAGAATAAATATAACTAGAAAATTCAATGACAGAAAATTGTACCTAAAATTATAAAACGAGCGAAATTTCATGTCTAAACTCTTACACAAAAAGCATGAAACGAAAATTCATATCAAAAATCCGGTGGACACAAAAAAATCATGTAAAATAATATTCTAATCTAGCGGTACTGAAACAAAGTTGAAAATCGGTTCAACGCGATAAGTATAGTCCACCACTTTCAGTCGCCCCACTCGTGGCAGTCCCACAAGCTGCGCGCAACGAATGGATCACTTATAGTTTAAAAAGCCTATAGCGAGTTTGTTATTAAACAAAAATTATTTGTAAAGCATTATTTTACAAGTATGCTCAGTGTTTATTTTGGTATTGTATTAAAGTAATTAATAATCTGTTAATCTCAGAAATTATTAAACAGTTATAATTTCATAATACATTTTTTACTGATGCAGATCGTGCGAACACTTTTCCAAATGTCGAATTCTTGTATCCTCTTCAAAGAACAATTCAACCTTTGCAAGAATTCACGTGTTCAGTATTGACAAGCAATCGACCTCATCCATTCCGATTCCTCGACTGGTAAATGACTTGCGCCTCAGGGAATAATAGTCGGCTATGACCTTTCAGGTGTTTCGTGACTGCAAAAATTCAAGAAGGCACGCAAACGTGATTCTTTTGTTGATAACACTCTGTTGTATTAGAATCATTACCTCTACATCGGAAAAATAATTCGATCGGCAAATTGATGGTATTAAAATCCCGTTTCTGAAAAAAAATATTAAGCTCTGTTTACACATGGATTCTTTCATGATTCTTAATCATGAGAAAAAGAATCACGGATAACATGGGCTAAATTAGATATATAAATATAATTTATATTGACAAATTTTAAACTTACAAGCCCAAAAAATTATGAAAATTGAATATAAATGTGATGTAATAACACTGAACTAATTAAAGCCATAGCAACGACTCAACTAGTTAACGGCTTGTGCAGGAAGCTAAAACGGCCAACCACAGGTTACATTCTTAAGGAGGTTGGTGACCATATATTAAAATAATAATGAGAGGCTGAAATTTATACAGGTCTTTTATTACGCTATTGAGATTCTAAAAAAAATATTTAATTTTCGTCTATCCGGTTTTGAGTAATTAAATGTTAAAATTACGCTCGTTTTACATGGGCTCTTAGGCAAATCACTAAATTTTTGTTTACCATGCTTAAATTAAGTGATAAAATGATGAAAAATTCATAGAATTTGTATTTAAACCTTTAAATTAATACAAGTTCGTGATGATTTTGTGTACTATTTTTAAACCATTTGCATGCCAAGCATTTTTTGATTAGGTAGTGAATTAGTGATTATTGTAAAAATATATCACCGCAACTGAACGAATTGCTATGATAATTTTTGTTTTATAATTTTTTAAATATTTATATTTTTATATCCGCCCACAAGGCTAATGTCTGGGTACGCCACTGCAGGAGTCTTCAACCTCCTTAATATGCTTCCCTCCTCCTGTCAAAGGTAATGACGTTACAGAAAATTTTCTTTTTCAATTTACTATACAAAATTTATATTTTTACATAGCATGTAAGTATCCTTATATAATTAATTCATGTGTAAACGGGGCTTTACTCGTTACGTATTAATTTTGGGGAAAAAATGTGCTAAATGCACAGACCTATAATTACAATTTAACTATTGTGCCACAAAAAACAACCTTGGCCTATGTACATAAAATCTTGTTGTATGACTACAAGATGTCAATAAGTATTTGTGGTAAAATAGTTTTCCTTTATTCAGGTGATTGAACTGTTTCTATAAATATAGTTTTCATAAGGAAATAATATTGTAATATAAGATAACTGTTTTTTAAAGGTAACATTTATAATAGTTTTTGGAATTATGTAAAAGTTTCTAGAGTTACAAATATACGTAATAAGGAAATGCATCAATAAAGAAGAGGATTTCTCCATATTATAAATAGATAAATTGATTATAAATTAATTTTGTTAGAAAATGTGAAAGTAGATGCTATAAAAATACAATTAATATTGTCTATATTATAGAAATTATTTTTTTATTGCTATTACACGGTTCTTTATAGTTTATATGTATTAACTGTATTCCTTTTACCAAAAATTAATTTTATTTTTCTTATGAATCCAATAATGTACATTAGTCGGAAGACGACTATAAAAATATTCTCTTTAAATTCGCCTTTTTGGTAATTTAAAAAAGGTGTTTTGTAAATTTTATTCTATAAAGCACAACCTAGTACATCATTGTAAAATATGAGATCATAGATTTAAAAAAATCTCTCCTACCCTAAAATTTAAAAAAAAAGTCTATTTTAAAAACATCGAACCGTAAATACTAATTTTTTCAAAATCGGCATGACTAATTTGAGTCTTGAAAGTAAAATTTCGATGACTAGGCATGAAAATATATAAGTAAAAATGACTAGGCATTTTATTTTCATGCCTAGTAATTTTTACTGTCTGTAGGTACAAACATTTGTCATGACAACGTTTTCTAAAATTTGTCACAGCTTTGATGATTTATGCAAACCTAATTTTTTCTATAATTTTTAGCTTCTATAATTGCCGATTTAAAAAAAAATACATCACGCGTCATAAAAATGTCTTTGCTAGACTCGGAGGCTTTGAAGAAACGCTCGGACGCTGCGCATCCTCGCATTCTTCAAACAAGCCTCCTCGTCTGCAATGAAACATTTTCATGACTTGTAATGTAATATACTATTACCGGACTTATTACTATTTCAGACTTCAATTCGGTATACCTTTATAAACATAAAAATTATATGATTGTTTGCTATGCTTCTAAAATAAACGTTTGCACATAAAAAGTAAACTTGTTCTATTTTAATTTTATGTACCATTACAGGCGATACCACTGACTCATTCTCTTGATATTATGTGCGTATTTATCTAAATATTTACAAATATCTGTAGAAATATTAAAAAGGAAATAACGTAGTTTTATTACAGCAGAAATTACTTGAACAAACTATGTTAATTAATGCCTGTACATGATTGATTATATTGCTAAACCGAATGGTGCTATGTTTGAGATAATTTCTGCAAACAGCTTGGGTTATTCCAGGTTTATACCAATTTCAAGAAAGAGTAGGTAAATAAACGAGTTATATAGATAAAATACCGATTTGCATTTACGTTCTAAATTTTCCATGTGCAAGGGTAACTGGTTTCTTATCAGTTACCAGAAAATTTATGGATGCACTTTTTGCCTTCATTGTTAATGACAATGAAAAACGATGCGAGATATGAAAATGAAGAATTCTTGAAAATTTAAATAGTTGAGAATTAATATTCACAACACTATTCAAAGAAGACACATTTTGTAATTTTGACAATTCAAACGTTAAACTTTGTAAATTGCATGTATTTACTTGACAACGGGCTTAATGGCTTAATTATGAAAATTAATCCCTTGGGATCAAATAAAGAACCTTAAGGAGTTCGTCTGCCCCAAAATTTTACAGCATTACAGAGGTGTACGCCTCCCACGTTTACTTTAGTTATAATTGAAATATATGATTCTTTTACATATGAGTGTATTAACAAAGGATGCATAAAATTCGTATTAATATTAATGCCCCTAGTTTTTTATTTTTTTCTTTGGAGCAGAAATTTCAAGTAAAAATATTTAAAAATGACGTTTTTTGTCATTATTTAATACGATTTGATATAATTTTTTTCGTCCATTATAAATGGAAAGAAAAATTTAAAAAGCAAGAAGCCAGTTTTACTTAATTTCTTTAAAAAATACAGAAGTTATTATGGGAATACTGAGCCATGTTTACAGTATTATTCAACTTTAAAATTACATTGCATAGCTAGGATGCGACAAAGTACGAGTTTCGTGCTGGTTCCGGGCAGCCGTAGTCCGTAGTAGTGGGCAAGAGAGTGAAATAGAAAAATAAGTAATATCGAGAGTATTTTAGGAATTCGAAAAAGTGGTAGACGAGCCACTTAAAAGAGTTTTACTCCCAGAAGTGCAAACAATCCTTTGCGGACGTATGAAGTATGACAGTTTAAGTAAATTATTACAGTCATATGCAATATACATGTGTATTTGTTACGCTTTCAATAATTATTTATGGACACTCATGGTGGTTAGTGGATAGTGGAGAGTACATTACACCAAAGATGTTAATGCAGTGTACCTACTTGATTCGATTCAAAAATTAGTTGTCAAAACCACTGTCGGTAGGCAATAGGCTATCCATATCATGTTAATATTACTACGATAGTTTTTTAAATTTCCTTATTTCTAGAAATATAAACATGTTTAGCTTGTTCAGGTATTCCCCAGTAATAAAATGGTAAATAATACAAATATGAAGTTCAAATTTACAGGGGAAATTCACTCTTCTGTAAAATTTTGTCCAAGGTAAACCAGATGCGAACTATTTGTTTATATTTTGTGTCAACTCTGGTGATTATAAACACAATTATTTTGCTCAGTTAATTTCATTTGTTAACGTACCGTGATAAAAGCGTGTGTTGCTATTACAATTGTAATTAAATTTAGTGTTATTGTAATTTTAATTTGCAATTTGATTGTGCTTCATATTGTGCGATAAAGAAGAATTATTTGCCTATAAATTACAGTTTATATGCACAAGTCATACCTTAGAAGGTAAAGATTAAAAATAATAATGTAGGTAAGTACTTTTTGTAGAAATATTTTTTAAATTGCTGATTATGTGCTTCTAATTATAATATAATCTAGAATTTAGTGCAACTTCAGTCGAAGCAGTAGCTGCGCGGGTGTAAGCACAGCTCTCTTCATATGATATGACGTACTTCCGTAATTCAAGTCTCTCAGCTGGCAGTTTGTGATTGTCCTTAAATTGCTAAAACATGTCGCAATTAAATTGCATTCAGATGCTTCAAGCTGACCACTTGATCGTCCTAAATGTAGTCCTAGTGACGTAATAATCACTCCGCTGCTGCTTGAATTTCAAACATCATCGCACGGTTTGAAATTCTGGCTGCGCCTACATGAATCGGTCAATAAGTAATTGGGAGTAATCCATCAAAATAATAGATATTTATACACCAACTGAGATACATGAACGTTTATTCAAGAGAAGAAAAATTTCTTCGAGTGAATAAACATTCGTATCCCACGTGGTTTACACAATATTTTATTCAATTTTGACGAAATTATTTCAAATATATGCATTATAAATTTATTTCGATGTAACAAAAAGGAAAATCAAAGTAGTCGTCAGTGGCAAGTTGTCATTGTTTTTATGCATTTTTGACGAAATAATGACATCAGAGTGATTTAAAAATGTGTTGAGTGATTTAAAAAGTTTTAATTTACTTGTGAATAAACATTTGTTTAAAGTTGTTGCTATGGAGTTAATAATAGCAGTCAAAATTAAATAAAATAATTAAATTTAGCAATAACCACACAAAAATGCATACTTTTACTCGTTGGCGAATTTTGGAATAAACTAGTTTAGCGGCCCACAAATCCGCCGATCTAAACTAGAACATTGTATAATCGGTTTAGCAGGTACACACGAAATTAATATCCTAAAGTGAGATCCGGCGATTGGCAGTGTGAACGTGAATGAACTTAAACAACAAAATCGGAAATGATACAATCAAGTTGTCGGTGGGCCTTTTCACATACCGCACGGCATCTCTGCGCAGCGCAACAATAGCAGAATACTTTCACTCAGGCGCGACGCGGGTTTCAATGAAGGTCGACGCGATTGCTCACCAACTATGCTAATGTTTCTGGACTGATTTCGAGGATTGAATTATTTCTAGCTGTTTTGAAAGGGAAATTTGTGACAGGTGAACTTCTTAAAAGACACAGGCAAAGGCAGACTGTCTTTATAAATTTAACTTAATATAAAATTCAATATTTTTACAAGTTACTGTTTATAATATTCAGTAAAGTGTATATTTCATTGATTTCTATCTAATAACAAATGAACATCGTAGGAAAATCTGTCACTTTATAAATAAATTTAAATTACTATACCTGTGCCTAAATATATTTTAACAATTAATTGTTTAAAATATGCCTATGTAAGATATTTAAAGAATGTTTTATGAATAAGTGATGTTTATGTAAGATGTTGTTGTTAGAACTACTATATTAAGGTGTTCGTCTACCCTAAAATTTTACAACGTTACAGAGGTGTGCGCCTCCCACGTTTACTTTAATTATAATTGAAATATATAATGCTTTTACATATTAGTGTATTAACAAAGGATGTCTTAATGCTTCTATATTTTTATATTTTGTCTTTGGCCTAGAAATTTGAAGTAAAACATATTTTTAAATGACGTTTTTGCGCTTTTTTGTCATTATTTGATATTATTTTTTTCGGTCACTATAAATTGTGAGAAAAATTTAAAAAACAAGAAGCATGCAGCTAAGTTTCCTTTTTCGAATAATTTTTATTTTACTTAATTTCTTTAAAAAATACAGAAGTTATTATGGGAATCTGGAGCCATGTTTACAGTATTTTCAACTTCAAAGTGACATTGCATAACTAGGATGCGGAAAAGTACGACTTTCGGACTGGTTTTGGGCAGCCGTAGTAGTGGGAAAGAGAGTGAAATAGAAAAATAAGTAATATCGAGAGTATTTTAGGAATTCGAAAAAGTGGTAGACGAGCCACTTAAAAGAGTTTTACTCCCAGAAGTGCAAACAATCCTTTGCGGACGTATGAAGTATGACAGTTTAATAATATCGAGAGTATTCTAGGAATTCGAAAAAAAGGTAGACGAGCCTCTTAACTCGGGTTGTAATGTTGAGTAGTCACAGTCAGTATTAATTAAGGAAAAATTTTCTTGACTGATGTTATTTTTAGGAATGGAAAGAAATTACTGGGATGCAGTCAAATTATTTATTATCTCACTCTCTACTAGTCAAGTATATCTGGTGTTGTTGCACTAGTCAGTAATAAAGCTTTAAGAAGTACGTGTATTTGGTGACATCTGCGACCAAATGCATGTTTCTTACACTTATAAGTGTAAAATTCATTGTATTTAATTTGAAAATGTTGCAACAAATATTTATCAACTAAATACTACATATGAGAATTAGGGGTGGGAAAAATATCGATATATCGATAAATATATGAACATCAGTTGCTATCACCTTTAGTTTGGTATAGATGTATCGATAACTCTATATTTGTTGATATATGTTGATAATTATCAGAAAATATCAATAATATCGCATTATCGATATCAAACGAAAAGTAATATAGACTGATGTTCATATCGGTATTTTTCCATCCCGAATGAGAATCCTAGAAAAATCTTTCTTTTAATTTATTGTTTATATTATTTATTCAGTTTAGGTATGTATATATTTTATTTTACTAAGTTCATTATATTTATTTTCTTAATGAATAAAAATATTCTGACTGATTTTAGGTCGCAAAATCTGGCAATTAAATAACGAAAGAAATCTCATTAATTTTTGTTCATTACTTAAATTAACTCATGTGATTATATGTAGAATTGTAGGAATTAGCCTTAGGAATCTCGAGTTACGCTGACTTCCACTATGGTCAGACGTAGTACTTGTCGAGATTATGAAGTGATTCATACTGTTGCCTTTTTAAACAAATATGCAAAATATTGTATCAAATTTATTGAACTAAACGATCATGTATGCTGATGATGGATGAGTTAATCATCCGAAACGTCCATTAAATGTCATTATATTAATTACATTCTTCATTATTTACCTATGGATTCCTAAGGCTAATTCCTACAATTCTACATACACAAGATTTTGGATCCAATTTAACCTACAAATCATGTGATTATAAATTTTACAAAATTTATCAAATGATTGCTGATGGTAATGATAATGAGTGATTATAGTGTAGGTGTTTCTACGTCTATTTAGTATTCTTTTCCGTTTAGCAATGTTAATTATACAATTAGACGATCTTGAATAGATATTTTAATTATCATTTACATGCTATAAACACTCACTTATATTGTTTTACACTTTTATGCTTATTGAGAGAAATTGCATATAAATTAAACACGTGTGTAGCCATTCTTATACAGCATTAAAATATAACTTTATTGAATGATTATTGTATGCACAAATAATTCAAAACATTATTTATAATACTTAGGCTATTAGATACTACCTATTCGCTATTCCATATATTTGCAGATTAAATTATTTAAAATATTTGGATACGAAATAAAGATACGTTTGGTATTGACGCCATTTGATGCACAAATAAATGCAATTATCATTTCTGATTTCAATCTCGTAATTGAAATATTATGTTATAATTTTTTTAAATAACTTGATTACTTGATAAAGTCATTTATTATTAGTATATTGACTGATTTACGTATATCTTTGTTTATAGAGTTAAAGTTATAAAATATGTTACTTAAATTTTCAGTGTCTCAAAAACAATTAGATTCGACTTTTTTTTAATATAAAAACTATAATAAGACTTAACCCACTTAACAAAATAAAATCCTCAGAACAGTTCAAGAACGTGAACATCATTGTTACTTGCTATATTCGGCCATTAATATCCTAGTAATATCCTAGCGATTGCTAATGTCCGCCGTTAGTAACATTATCTATGTAACATCCCAATGTTAGTAATTTGGTAATATCTCAATTATTATGCATCCCATGTAAGTCTCTGATGAGTAATTTCAGGATGTGGCTAGGATAGACTTACGTAACATTACTTAAAGTATAAGATATTTTTAAACATCGTATGGACGATTCATGTCAAGTGGGAAGTTACATCAATTGTTAAACTAACTATTGATAGTTAAATTTTTCCATAAATAATATATCAATAGAAAAAAATAAAAGTTGTCAATATTTCTTTATAAATATTGAAATATACAGCGATATAGTAAAGTCCATATTTGGATATAGATCTAGATATATAGATAATATTCAATTTGTTATTCTGATTTAATTTTAGTGTTCTGATTAGGTCCTTGTATTTGTATTTAGATCTTTATCTTGCAGTCATAATAAATACAATTTATAGCTACTTTCATGGCTAAAATTTTTACATTTATTGATGTAAACATGTAATTCATTCGACAAAAATATCAAGTAGGTGTACCACAAGGATTTAAACTAAAACCCCTTATATTTACTAGTTGATTACAGTTGTTGTACAGGGGCCGCCAAAGGAACCTGACGTTTTTTGGTATTGAACGAAAAATTTATTTTACAAGTTATTTATTTTCACATACAAGGAATCGATAGTATATTACATGCCATTTTATTAAGAAAAATAATTTTGCTTAAATGATGTCCATGTCCATGTACACTGTTCCAAGCCAAGCAGCAGTAATTTCGCGAAATGGGAATGTTCCTTGGCCGGCACGGTCTCCCGACCTAACCGCTTGTGATTATTGGCTATGAGGTTATCTGAAGAGCAAGGTGTATTTCAATAGATCGCAAACAATTCAGGAATTAAAAGAAGACATTCGCAATGAAATTCGTGCAATTCCTAGGAATATGCTAGAGCGAGTAATGATAAATTTGCAAAACCGCTTAGAACGTTGAAACAGTGTGTACGCGGTGATGGACATCATTTAAGCAAAATTATTTTCCATAATAAAATGGCATGTAATATACTATCGATTACTTAAATGTGAAAATAAATATCTTGTTACATAAATTTGTAGTTGAATACCAAAAAAGTCAGGTTCCTTTGGCGGACCCTGTACAAACTATAAATTTGAATAATTTTCGAAACTACAAGAGCTATTTAAAAAACTAAATGGCGATGAAATTTTCTGAAATAAAGTTTGTGGAAATACAAATGATGCAAATGCAAATGATTTATAATAGAAACGGTCTTCAGAAGTCGACACTTACAAATCGTGTAGGTGATGGCATGTTTTGTTTTGAACACCGTGCAAATTATACTATGCAACAAGCACTTTCTTTTCAATGAAAGAAGAAAGTGCTTAGTGTTGAACGGAACATACTGATACCAATGGTACTAAACTTTAATACGTTGCGTATCAACAACATTACACGCACGATTATTACCGATAAACTGATCCCCTTGACATGTAATTTCTAATCTGCCAAATATTTAAACTTTTAACTCGTATTGTTGTTACAATTTTTTATAGCGCATTGAAGATTGTTATCTCGTTAGGTTTAGATAAACGACAGGAAAAGTATTAGGATTTTATTGTAAAAGGAAATATTAAGTTGTAAAGTATATTACTTTCCTCTTTTTTCCAATAATTGAAAATTTGTAATGACATGAGTGAGGTTGTAAGTATTGTTTATTGTATTTCGCGTTGTAAAAACGTAAACACAATTTTTGGTTGTTAATTGAGATAAGATTTTGAAATGTCATTGGATTTTAGTAAATATTTATTATGATGAAAGTGTTACTTACCTTTCATAATAATTATTTTCCAATTTTTTATTTGTTTGCAGAATTGCTTAATCATTTAATTTAAAAATTGAAAAACAATATTTTATTCATTGTTCTTCAAAGAATGCAAGTGTCATTAAACTTATGTACCTATATACCTATCTTATTCTTTTAAAAAATACCATTGTAATATTTTATTTAGTAATTTACTTAGTTACTTTAATAATTTTAATAAATTACTGAACATTTAGGTAGGTTTGAAAATAAGCACAACAAAATTTAACATATTTTAAATAAAATGTATAATTGGTAGAGATGCAACGAATAGTGTAAATGTGCCGAATAACGAATATTATGCAGGACTGTTTGTTGAATAACCGAATATTCGGCGAATATTCTGCACATTTTTGGCGCTAAATGAAAAACTTACAAGGATTGGTGAGGCTGCTTTGAATGCAGAGAAACTTATTTTTTTGCTCCATAATTTGCCTTTTTAAAATTTTAATAACGAACAGTTTTATCATTTTTATTTTTATAAAAATTACAAAATAAAGTTTTTGACATTATTTTTCTTTTTTTAGTAATACTAATTTTTAAAAACTCAAGAATTAACATAATATTTTTTGTTTGTCGATGAAATATCTAAATAAAGCACTTTCAGGAGCAGTTAAAGGCAATCTCAGTTCAAGTATTGTATGTTATATTATGTTAGGTACGTCAGAATATTCGGTATTCGGCCGAATAATGAATAACCTGACGAATAGGTAGAATACCGAATAGTTGCCTAATATTCGTTGCAACTCTAATAATTGTTCATTTATTATTTTACTGGTTTCTTAGATACAGCTGCCACTAACTTATAATAAAATTAACAAATTTCTATCCTACTTGTGCTAGTTTAACATGAAATGGATTTCTATATTTGGTTAAGTGTTAAGTTTAAGGTAGATTTGGTAACATAATTAATATTCCTTGGCTACTCGTAAATAACACCAAAACTAGTTTCGTACTAAGATATAAACCTTATCTTACTTATTTTATTTGTTTAAACAAAGCCAACGAACTTTGTTAAATAGTTATGTAAATTTATATTTACATTTTAATTCAATACGTATCAAGATATTTAAATATCAAATGGACGATAAACATTTCTTAAAACTACTACGAGTATTACGTAGATTGAATATGCATTTGTAAAGAATACTTACAAGGCAAAATAAAGTCGCAATAGAAAATCAATGATTGATTTGAGAGTTGTCCATAAGTTTGACGTTTGTAATGACGACTTATGTGAATTGTGAAGAATATGAATGAACGTTGAGGTATGTCAACAGCTTACTGTTCTACGTTGCACGGCGTTCAATGTTATTTCCTACTAGAAACAACGCTTGATTAGGAATCAAATGGGTCAAAGAAAGTTTCTTAATGACATCCTTGAACTAGACCTTCCAGTCAACTACCACTGATAGAAGGAAATAGGTTAACACTTCAAACGTACTTACAGTAGTCATCAGATGTGTTGTACTTTCTTGGAATCGGAAGAGAAAAAGTTTGAAACTGATATTAAAAATAATGACTCAGTATATCTGAGATGTAGGTTATGTATGCAGTCGAAAACTAACCATAGTGTTTTTAATTGCAATAAATAACTGACTAAAACTAGATACCATATTCAGAATATTATATAATTTTTTAAAACATTATTTTTTAGTTTTACGACTGTAAATAAAATAAAATTCTAAATAGGCACAAATATACTATATTGAACAAGAAATTGCGCTACAAATTGAACAAACCAGGTCTTCCTGAAAAATTTAAAAAAATATATTTGATAGAAAAAAGTCTGTAGAATCGAATGCTTGAAACCGGCAGTCGTTTTTTTTATACATTCGCAAGTTACAGCCGTTTTTGTGTCAGGAAACAAATTTAAGGCATGATTTAATTAGCTTCGTTGTATCAAAATATATTTTCTCGTTTTTCTCGTAAACTATTAGTTCTATGTAAAAAAGTTATGGCATCTTTTTGTAGAAACTTTTATAAGCTACAATATTATAATAACAATATTTACCGTAAAATTTAAAGTTACCGAGTTTTTCAGAAATTTTTTTTCAATATGGCGGCTCGAGCACATTTACATATTTTTTTATAAAGCCCTTTTCGCACGGCGATCTTTGTTTCTACGGAGAGTCAAACTCCCGGCCAAAAAGAAGTTTTTTTTCTTTCTAGTGAGAATTATTTGTTAAATTATCAATGAGTCTTGGAAAAGAAGAATTTATAATTTATTGATTGCTTCAAAACCACGTAATTATCACTAGAAAGAAAAAAACTTCTTTTTTGCCGTGACTTTGCCGGGAGTTTGACTCTCCGTAGAATCTCCAAAGATCGCTGTGCGAACAGGGCTTTACTCTGCAAATTTTCAAGAAGACTCCTACTTATTTTGTTTATTTGGCGAATTTTGTAGCATTTTGCCTGGACTATTTGTGATTCTGCGCATTTCGCATATAAGTTATCTATTTTTTCAGACAATTTACGAAGCAATGCAATATTTCACACAATTGGCTGTATGATACTACACAATTTAAATTGTTTAAAAATTGAACACAACCTTGTTCAAGATTTAGTGTAATGTAAAACGGGCTTTAGACAGGGTTTAATAGACTGTCATCTCGAAGAAAGTTCGCGAATTTATGCTAAACGCATGACTAACACTCAATTAAGAAGTCAAATTACGTTGAAGTACTTGAACGCTTAACGTAGTAATGCAGAATTGATAAGGTCTTATTAATTTATATAGTTATAAATTTGATTAAACGTGGGCGACACTGGAACATTTACGCAATAAAACATTGTCTGTTCTACCAGTTGTCATCAGATACTACGTCCGTACGTTCGTTAAGATTTCTCGTCGAACTTTGTTGCTTCATCTAGTTATCGTATGTTTACTAAGTGGATAAATCATAATCGGCGTCAAATAATTCTTAAAAGTGTCTGTTTGCTAAATAACATTGTTGTTGTAGTGTGGAAACTTGTAATATAGGTTAAAGGTTATTCAAATTCCAAGAATTTATTGTGATAAATGATTATTTTGTCACTTAACCTGAAAATTAATGTTGTGCATTTTTTATAAAATCATTGTTAAAATATTTTGTAGTGTTTACTATTAGAATCACATGTAGATTTAAATATAAACTGTTTACATAAAGTAGCTCGAACGATGTAAACATGATGAAACCTCAAATTGATACAAATCATGCTTCTTGAATTACTAACCACGCACTTACTTATTCTCTTTGCTTTTCCGAATTTTATTTAGTGTTTGTACGATTGACATTGTTCATTTGTTGAACACACGAAAATCAACATTACAGCGTACTATCTAATGAAATATTGTGTATAAACAAAAATTTCTTGAAAGTCAAATCTAATCTAGATTAAACAAAATTTACAATAATATTATTATTCAACAAGTGTTTACCAAAATATAATTATTCTTGAGAATAAAAGTTTAATACACCGCAGACGATTGTCGTTATCATTAGAATTTGTTAGAATTGGCCTATTTAATAAATTAGAGTATAGGTACATTAATATGTTTTTGCACTTCCGGAACTAAAACTCTTCTTTAGTCCTTATTTTTAGGGACTAGGGTTCTTAATTTGATCCCAAGGGATTATTTTTCATATTTAATCTCGTTGTGAATGAATTGAATTAATTAATCACATTGTCAGTATCGATGGTAACGATATAAATATTTACCATAAAGTTTACTGTCAAAATTGCAAAATGTGTATTCTTATAAACTATTTTGCATTCGTTTGAGGATGAAGTGCAAAAAATAGCGTATATACCACAGGACTAAAGTAACTAAATTCATTTATTGCATTATGTAAATATTATTTAATATTAAAACTACCTATTCAACTAGTGGCCGAAACTGTTTCCATCATAAACCTCAAAATTTAATAATCTTCTAATTTTGAAAAAAATATTTTTGTTCCATGGTCAGTACGGCAAGTTCTATGTGCCCTTCTAATATGTACCTCAAATTATGGTACCTACATCCTTATAAATAATAAATTGCATATATTGTATTATTGTTCAAATTGGTATTTTTTTACAAATGTTACCTATAATACCTATATAATTTTTTTTGCATATTTTAACATTTTTTACATATTTTCAAATTTTGTGCATATATTTATTATAAATAACTGCATATTTTGTACCTTTTAACCCAATATTTCAATTTTTTAAATGTATAAAATTTAATCACTCAGCTACCACCTGTAGTAATATTTACATTTATTTTACTCGTAAACTTAGGTTGGTACACAAGTCAAATTGCAGAAGTTGTTTTGTTTAGTTTATATGATATTCTTGTGCATTGTTGACAAAATGAATTTTTTCTAATTTATAAAAATAAATTATTAGGTAGTAAAAATGAATAAAATTATGATGCATATCTGTAAAATATTGCATATTTGTTTAATTTTGTGCATAATTGAGCATATTTTGGCCTTATTTCAATGCATATTGCATGCATATTTGGATCATATAATCCCGTATAATCCGCACTCTAGAATAATAATAAATGTCGAGGTGTGTAATGCGTAAAATCCAGTTTTTTTAATCTCTTTTTTAATCAGATCCCAATCAAACGTGTGTATTCAATAATCTGTTATCAAACAACCAATTCATCTATCAAACTGCGAGAAATCAGTCTCATTTGACACTTTATTTCTTATCTCTGAGGATTTTAACCGCGTTATCTAAGTAATGCAGCATTCAAAACGCCTTGTCAGTTTGTCCGCAAACGTCAAGGCTCGTGTACATGTTTATTTGTTTAATTTTTAACCTATCCCTAATACGAATGTATCCAATTGTTAGGTTAGATTTACCTGCAGCGAATTATCTCAACTCCGGCATTGTTGACGTTGCTTTAAGGTGATATTAGTGATATAACTAGTGTGTTTTTGTGAGTGTGAAACATGTTGGATAAACATGTATTCGACCATAGACACCATGGGGTGGATGCGAGGACTGAAATTATTTCAGGTAAAATTATCTTGTTTTGCTGTTTTTAAAGATAACTTTTGAGACTCGTGCTGGTTAGATTGTTGTTGCTAACTGAAGTTTGCATAATCATTTATTGTATTTATGTCACCAAAATTATTGCATGAACGTTTGTATAAAATAATTGACATATCTACTGATACAAATAAATCATAACAAAGTTAAAAGAGATGTATCATTTTGTTTACTATTTAATTATTTGTGTCAAAATAATGGTAATCATGAACATTTGATTAGCTGTACAATCGACTGATGTTTAGGTAAAAAATATTTGAAATATCTTCAGTCTTAAAACATTTTATTTTTTTATAATCGATGTTTCAGATTACTGGTAAAACTTCTTCAAGGTTAGTAAGATTATGTAAACAATTACTAATCGAATATCGGTCATTATATTCTTCAAACAAAATTCAATTAACAAAACTTTATATACAGGCTGTGCCTTAACTTGGAGTACATACGTTTAAGGTTACTTACCTATACAGAGTGTTTCAAAATTATTGGCAAAAAATTAATGGTACATATTATTTCATGTAGGTACCTACTGATTGTATGTACCCACTTGACATGAATCATCTATGGGATGTTTAAAATTATCTTATTATCTTATTCTTGTATTTTAAGTTCCCATATCCTGAGTACCTACTATGAAAAATGACATACTCAATACAAACATCTCAGAGAATTGGGTGACACACATAATTGGGATATTATTACCAAATTACTAACATTGGGATGTTACATAGAAAATCGCATTTGTTTCTGGAAATATTGTCTAGTAGCAATATTTCCGGAAATATTTCTGTACATATTTATAAACGTCATTTTTTAAAAGTAAGTAATAATGCGATTTTCTTTCCACCCATTGGCATGAAAATTTATTATCGTGCATTGATGCAATAGCAATTTAATCCAAACATTGTGATATGACAAGTGATAATATTACTAAGGGCGGCAAAGCAAGTAACAAACCGGGATGTTCACATTCTTGAAATGTTTTTGGGATTTTATTTTGTCAAATTTTTTTGTCATTAATTTTCAAGCACCTGTATAGTGTATATAGTTTATAATTGTTGATTATGGTACAAAATAAGTTTCATAAATTCCAAATTAAGTTTCTATATATTTTAGGAGAACATTTTTCAATATAGGTACTGTATTTATAATTATTTTAACATTCTTTCTTATAATTTTAATTGTAAATGAATGTCATTCCATTTAGAAACATACAATGATGTAATTCGTATTATTATATTCAAGTAAATATAACAGTATCAATATTGGTATATTTTCTATAATATCAATGTTAAAGCATTACCAATGTCACTGAAATTTTATGACACCATACCGCAAATTTTTTGCTTATTATTATTCCTTTTATTTAATGTTAATTCTATATGATTATGTGTATTTAAATAAAAATAATAATTATCGGAACATTCCATCTAACGAGATAAGTATGAAAGTATGTAGGATTGTATAATACGCAATTATTTCTTTGCAATAAAATTCTGTTGGAAACAACAAAAAAATCGTAAAACTTGTACTTTTGATCTTCATGCTTTTGTGAATATGCTATTGAAATTCATATTTATATTTTATCTATTTTTATATAACATTCATTGCATTGAGTGTAAATGACAATAAAATAACGTAGAAAATGTAAGGAATTCTTATTTTTGTTATAACGTAAAACTACTACTAATTGTTATCAATAAAACAAACAAGTTCTTCAGGAAATAAATAATATCGGGAGCAAACAATAAGATTTCTATTGTTACAGATTATCTATTTTTTTTTTTTGATAAAGAAAACAATTGAAATCAAAGTAGTTAGTAAGTAATTAATGCTTATCATTGTTTTTTACAAGTTTTCTTAATTTGATAAAGATGACTTCGTATTCATTCATAGTTAATACAAGAATGTTAACATTGTATTTTTATCTACTGTTTATTTAATGCAACTATGAATTTTGCAATGTTGTTGTTTGGCAATATTTTGTTATTATTATTTATTTTGTATCGTATAAAAAACGTAGTAAATTTTATCAGCATCGATATTACTTGCAGACAATAAACAGTTTGGCTACCACTGATTAACTTCACTGAAATCAAATAATATTTAGGACACAATATTCTTATAGAGGAAGAAACTGAACCTGTTGAAACATTACTTGCGATGAGCTAGGAACCGATATTTACCAGTTCAGTTCAACGCGGATTGTTGTAGTGCATGTTTCAATGTTTATAAGATAAAATCAATAATTTTGTGTATATATTTTGATGAATTTAAATGTAGAAATGTCCATAAATTGCGTGTAATTGAACTTTTTAATAGTGGTAATGACTAATTTAAAGTGTAGTGTCATAAGCAATTTAAAAACTTTTTGGAACACCCACCATCGTCAGAGTACACCAAAGGTTAGGTTATTTTTATTTGTATTATAAAATATTGACGCACCTTAAGCTATAGACGTTTCAAATCCATATAGGAGTGATGTCTTAAAAAACAAGCAAATTATTCGTATGAATCAAGATTTTATGATATACGATATGCGTATAGATTTATACGAGTAAAATGTGTAAGGAAGAGATAGCTTATTTTGTGAACGTGGTGGATAGAATTTATCTGATTTGACGTCACTCTTATATGGATTTGAAACGTATATAGCAGGACTCACTAGCTCATTTCAAACCATGAAAAATAAAAGTCTATGTCTTATGTTAACACCAGCAAATATAATTCATACACAGAGAAAATGCATGTACAAGAAGATTCAAATCTAGCAAATTCATAAGTAGTAAAATACCTGAATGAAAAGATTCATTCACAAAAACATGCAAATCTAAAATTTCAGATTCGGCATAAATGTAAACATATCAAGATGCAAACACAGGAAGATGCAAATCCAAAAAACTAGTTTGTGTCTTCAACACAAGAGGAATAAATTTGGTTGAACTGAACTAAATGAACAACCCACTATACCATTCTTGAGTCCTACTTACTTGGTTTTAGTTATAACTTTTCTAGATTTGTATCATTCTGTGCTTGCATCTTTCTTTGTTTGCATCTTCGTGTGTTTGCATTTATGCCAAATCAAAAATTCTAGATTTGAATTATCCTGCGAATGAATCTTTAGATGCAGGTATTTTATTATTTATCATATGAATTTTCTAGATTAGAATCTTCTTGTGCTGCTTTTTCTCAACTCACAAATAGCTAAAATTAGCCATGTTTAGCCATGACAATGTGGCATTAGACGCATTTGGAGACAACTTTTATCTATTCAAAAATGTATTTGTTATTCTAAAATGTGAATTTTTACTTCAATATTAAGGAAAAACTAAACATACTTTTTATAATTTTTACGCCAGTGGTGACCCCCCTTAATACATATTATAAGCAAATCCATTTCATACGCACATTAAGGAGGTTAGGTACCCAGATATTAGTCTTGGGGTAGATTTGAAAATAAAAATATTTTTGATAATGTAAAACAAAATTCGCTTAACGCGCGTTGACTGATATTTTTACAATTACTAATTCACAAAAAAAAATTGTTTGGCATGCTTACATTTTTTTTAACTAACTTGCAAATGGTTTAGAAAAAATACACAAAATCTTCACGAACTAATTCTTTGCTACTTTGAAGACACATTCGTGTGCTACTGTAGCAAGAAAAAATCTGAGTCGCTTGTCAAATAGCAGCGCTGCTAATTTGTAGCATCAAAGTATCAAGAACTACTCGTTGATAATTTCACATCGTTGATCGCTGTATGTGTAGATAGCGATTTTTTGCGGTTATTGTTTCGATTTGAATATTTTTTATTATTTGCGTCTTCAAAAACTTCTTCTTTTCATGCTACAGTAGCACGTATGCGTCTTCAAAGTAGCAACGTGTGAACAGGGCATTAGGTTTATAGGAAATATTAATACAAGTTCTATGAATTTTTCATCATTTTATCACATAGTTTAAAGCATGCAAACAAGAATTTAGTGAATTGCCATAAGAGTCTAAGTAAAACGAGCGTAATTTCAACATTCAATTACTCAAAAACCGGACAGACAAAAATTTAAAAAAATAATTTTAGAATTTCAATAGTGTAATAAAGGCACTGTATGAATTTCAGCTTCTCATCATCATTTTAATATATAGTTACCAACCTCCTTAACATAATATGTATTATTGTTTAGTAATAATGTAATTGGTCGTATTATTATCTAGCTGTCTGGCATTGAGGTCTGGTCTCATGTTACCAGGTCAGTGGAGAAGTGATCAAGTGGCCCATGATTTGATCGAAGAAACACGACAACAATCTCAGTTTATCTCGGTTATCGTTCTCGTTAATTGCTAAACTTCTCATTTATATTGTAATGACGGTGTGTTACTTAATGCTCTGTAGGCAGTAAATGAATTGAGGTACACGTACTATATGATTGTGATTTACTGCTACAGGTTTTCAAACCGCAAATGATTATTAGTGTCACATCATATGTTTTGTTCTCATTGCATCATTCGTATTACATGTGGTTTCAATTCTATCGTATTTTATAAATGGTTTATTTTTCAAAACATATAAAAATACACACATTTTGTAAATATAGTTTGACACTTGACATGTTTAAAAATATCCTATTCTTGTACTTTAAAGCCCTGTTCGCACGGCGATCTTTGGAGATTCTACGGAGATTCAGAATACTGGAAAAGAAGTTTTTTTCTTTCTAGTGAGAATTATCTGATAAATTGCGGTGTCGCTAAATTGAATCTTCAATGAGTCTTGGAAAAAAAGAATTTATAATTTATTGATTCCTTCAAACCCATGGAATTATCACTAGAAAGAAATAAACTTCTTCTTTTCCAGGATTCTGAATCACCGTAGAATCTCCAAAGATCGCCGTGCGAACAGGGCTTAAGTGATAATACGTTATTCTATTCTGAGTACGATCAAAAATTACGTTCTCAATACAAACATCTCAGAGAATTACATGGGATATTATTACCAAATTACTAACATTGGGATGTTACATAGGTAATGTTACAAGGGGGAAAATTAGCAATCGCTAGGTAGTTTAATGGGCAAATATACTAAATATAATAAGTTCACATTCTTTAAATGTTTTGAGGATTTTATTTTGTCAAGTGGGTTGTTTCGAAATATTTTTATTTATAATAAAACAAGTTTAAATATAGGTAGTTCATAAAGTGGTTTAATTAAATTTAAAAAAATTTGTTACTAAAAAATGTGGATAAAATTTTATTATTATTTATGTTTTATGACGCTGTTGTAAATAATAAAATGTATTTTCCATAAATTCAAAGTTTATGTTTAAACATATAAAATTTATTTCGTAATACATTACTTATACTGCAAATATTTCAGTAAAAATTTATTATTTGTGTAAACAATATTTCAACTGTGGGAATAACATGTTAATATTTATTTATATGCATTATTATATTACCTTTACTTCATTATTTAAATGTTACATAAATAATTCTATCGACTACATATTATTTTACTACATTCCTATCGAAAAAATAATTTATTACTTTATTTATATTATAGTTAAGGTTCAACTAGATACAGGTATCTCAAATTTTAAATCTACGCTTAATAATAAATCATGAACAACAATATAAATGTAAGAAAGTAATAGGTTGGTGAAATAAATATTTAAAATTTAGTTGGAGTTCATGTTTTTTATTTATTTAGAAGTTTGCGACGTTGAGGACATTTTCATGCTATACAAATTTGCTACAACATTAGCTTAACTAAAATATTACTCAAATAAGAGAGTAATATTAATACAGCAGTCTAAAACAGTGCATAATTTTTGTTTTCTTATTTTTAATATCTATGTTATTATGTGATATGTGATATTCATGGCCTTCTACAAGTAGAACTGTAGTGACAACTTGGTTGCATACCATGTTACATTTATGTGGACTATGGTGGATTGTATTAGGTACCATAATTATAACACCTAGTTCATATATTTGTCAGCGTTTTCGAAACCTACTATGAGCTCTTTTAAATATTTGAACAAATTATTTTTAAATAAATAAATATATTATACCTACAGAACTTAAACAAAAAACTATTTATTTAGTTAAAAATGAGTTCTGAAAGTTTCTTTATTACTTCATTATAATATTTTTAATTCATTTTATGAATTATTCTTACACAGTGATGATGACAAAGTATTTATAATAATTCAATGTTAAATAAATTACCCATACACTAGTATTTGTTTTATTAATTATAATATAATTGTTTATAGTTATAACACACGTGCAAGCAACAATTTTTAAAATTAAAATGATAAATTGTTTGAAAAATACGCCGAATTCCAAATGATGTCATCTCTGTAACATTCCCGACTATGGACTAAATTTCAGCCAAATGTGCGTTCGTTAAAATTCCAATTAGTAGGACTTTAAAAGGCGTAGAATTAAGTAAAAGTACAATAGTTGTGGAGTATTTAGGTGTAGGTTATTTCCGTGTTTAGCGCCTACTGACTGCATTGTGTCTTGTTTCAGCCATGTCAACGGAAACAGATGACGTCAACGGTGACCCGTTGCAAGGACTGCTCAACGACACCGGTGAGTTAAAATTTGTCAATTATATAAACATGTGTCAGTCAAAATGCCAAACAAAAAGATGGCAATTTATTCCATACTGATTAATTATTATTAAGACAAGACTAATAGGTAATTATTGTTTTTTTACAATCTTAATCAAAATAAACAAAAAACGCTGTATTTAATTATTGAAGACAAATTATTATAATACGTGAAATAACAATATCATTATGGTTAAATTTAAGGCCGCACTTAAAAGTCTGTAATGGTAATGTTTTTAACCCGGTATAGTCAAAATCTTATACGTGATAATTTGTAACTAAGTGCCACGTCAGCGACACTAAAACTTTTACATGGCTCATTTTGCACATGCTTTCTGTATAAATTTCGGATTCTTAATTGCCTTATTCTAAAAATTATATCTGTAATAAAAGTAGTTTGCTCTTTCTTCTGTCATTTCTACTGCAAGTTATATTTATTTTCAGGTATTCTTATTTAGCATAAGGCTATTTTGAAACTCTAATGATTCCATTGATTTTTATTTATGCCCATTGCTTGTTCCTATTTGCAGAAATGTATGCAGTAAAGCATAAAAATGATTATCTGAAAACGGTTTCGAGCGCGACCTTAAATCGATCACATTTAATTTCTTTCATTTAAAAGTAATTAAAACTTGACTTCAAATAATTAACATTTTTTCTGAACTTCGCGCCCAGTTCTCCATATTAATTTCGCATAAAAATAAATGAAGCAATCTATAACTTTTTCGAAATTAGCTCATTATTTTTAATTACATTTCTGTTATTTTTTTATTGACTTTTATTTCTGAATGCCAAAAATAACTATTTATTAACGTGTGTAAATAAAATATTCAATACCTATAATAATGATAGGAGAAAGTTGAAAACAACAAATTTAATTTAAAATTAATCGTCTATTGAAATGTAAAAAATTGGACGGAAATGTAATAATGTTTTTAATGTTTCCGGTCTTCCATTAACTTGTCAAATATTTGACCAAACTCAAGCCATAATAATACCATCATTGATTAGTTCTTAATTCGATTATTTATTTGGATTAAGTTCTGCTTATTTTATTTAAAATTTCGTTTCCAAAATGATCAGGTTACAAATGATTATAGTTTACAAAAAACAACAAACAATTATATTATACTACTAAATTGTTACTATGATCTAAAAATACAATAAATTGAAGTCTTTGACATCTGATATTTATGAGAAATCCACCCGAAAAAATCTTAAAGAGAAGCTTAATATTATAAAGATGTTATAGCTACTAATGTAACAAGAATATTATGCAATTTATAATACCGAAGATGTTGCTGAGTGACGAGGTGAAACCGAGTCTCTTTGAACATCCAAGGGGGCTTAATGGCCATTTGCACCGCTTCCACTTAAATTTTAAGTGTCAATTAAATAAAAAATATCGAATCGAACTCATGACAGCAATATTATTTCTACGCTTGACAATTTGATTTTGATGCGATATTGTTCATTTAAGGGAAACTTAAAATTTTAGTGGAAGCGGTGCAACTGGCCATAAATCGCATATATTCGCGTTATATTCAAAGCTTAATCGTATCATCAACGACAGCAATGTTAAAACAATTTTATCTGTCAATTTTATGGAAGATTTTGATGTTATTATTGCTGTATCTAACGTATTAAGTCCGTAACTAATGAATTATAAATATCTGACGTATTATAAGTAACTAACGTATTATATTGTTTATAGTTATCAATAAATGTTGCAGATTAAAAGGTAATAACAGTTGATGATACAATTAAGTATTTAATATTGGCAGCCAAGATTTTTTATAAATTTTTGTTCATAAACAATTTAACCTTATCACGAATGAGTATTTTTTTTTTTATCGCAAACGTAACTTGTTCTATTATTAACCAGACGAATAAAAATTACAGATAACTAAGTTTTTATAAGCAAAGTATCACAAATGATTCATATTCCGACTCAAATTATCGTAGCGTTAAATTCGTCCCGATAAAAAATCAAAAATCAAGGATAGTTCATAAAGTCGTAGGTCAAAAGCAGCGGTATTTGTTCCACCACGCGAATGTCAAGGACGCGCTTGTCAGCTGTCACGTGCGCGGTAGACCTGCGCAGAACTAGATGCCCAAATGGCCGTAGAATCGGTAGCGCGTCGTGTCATGTCATTGCAGCAGGAAGTCATATCAGTTGTGTGACCCTGTCCAGTTAGGAAGTATCGTTAATTGATTTTTTAACCGTTTTGACCTTACATGGATTAATTACTTATTGTCATGTGATGTAAGAAATGTAAACAAGAAAAAATTACTTCCTATACATTGACTAAAGCTGATGAGCCTATTAAGTGATGCTTCCAAACCTGGCACTAAAATAGACTTGTACACTTTAGTTTTTCACTCGCTCATGATATCAAAAAATAATTTTAAAACTTTATTGGATTCTTTGAGGATTCTTTCATGTTTCTGAATCCTGAGATTTAGTGATGCCGTGCGACGAGACAAGACAAGAAATTGTCAATTCTCGTCTCGTCTCAAATTTTCGAGACGAGAATTTTAAGTATTTTCGTCTCGGTCATTTCTCAGTTGTTCAATTCTCGTCTCAAAGAACTCCATTCTCGTCTCGACTCAAAAAGCTAGAAGTGATTTTTTTTGTAAATTTAATTTTTGTTTTATAAAGAAAATTATTTATATCAAAGCAAAAGAATGCTACGAACAAACCGAGAACAAACTAAAAATATACATATTGTGACATTTTCGAAAAGAATAATATCAATTTTTTGTCAAAGTTTTAGTTTCGAGAATTCTCGATTTCTCGAGAACTATTTATCGTCTCGTCATTTGAATTCTCGTCTCATCTCCAAAATCCGAGAGGAAACATTTATTTCCAGACGAGACGAGAATGAGACGAAAAATTTCTCGTCTCGGCGGCATCACTAAAAGTGGCTAATCTATCCAACAAATGACCAACACATTGAAATAGAAATTTTGTGGAAACGCTGATTGGTTAATTTAGCACTTACTTATATTTTTATTTGGGTAAGTCTGAATCTAGCTGTAGACGTAGTAATTTAAATCAATCTTTATCTAAATTCCAGATTAAAATTTTTTCAGTCTACCTTTTGCTAATGTCAATAGTTTATACTTAAATTTATAAATAAATTTTTAAGATTTAAATTTTACTGTCCAATAAATCTCAGTTATTTTTATTTAACTATAGTCATAAATTTTCTTAATCAAACCACGTTTAGAGATAAAATTGGTATTATTCAAAAAATATACCTATCCATAGATTATAAAATATAATAATTTCTGATAAATAAAGAAAGACATTTTGTCAACTTCATTGAGTAATATACGTGACATTCTACAATCTTTATAGTAATATCAAACTGCAATTTCTCACGTATTGTATTCTTTATCAAAAATTTTTATAGTAGTTAAAAAAATAAACTGTATAATCTTACATTAAGTAAATTATAAATTAATAAATGTTCAATATGTATTTATTGCAATAATTATGTAATGGAGCAAAATAAATTCGGATTTATTGTAACCTTGATCTATATTATAGAAAGATATATAAAAATTAATATTTTATTCATCACAGAACATCAACATCAGAACTAGTTTAGCAAGTATTGAGTGCGCAAATTATTTCGCAAATACCAAATCAGATGTCACTGATAAATGCACAAATTCGCATGTGAAAGAAAGGTGTTGTATACATGTTCAAATAAAAATATTGGTACATTCGGTAACCTAGTTGCTACAAAAGCATGTGCTCTTTGATTCTCTGTTGCAATATTTTTCTTAGCGAAGTAAGTACTAATAAATTCAGTAAATTAAACTTCGTATTTAGCACTTTATCTTACTGCGCAGAAGAATTTTTTAAGCAAATAAAGGCACCGTCAAGTGGCTTAACCCTCTTAAGTTAATTTGTTTGGGCTCTACACTTACTTGCAAATTTCACAGCAAGATGTTGACAGTGACATTAAAACAAAAATGTACAACTTATTGGTTCTTTAAAAAATTATCTTACAGCTCCGTTCACACTTGGATTCTTTGAGGATTCTTCTGAATCCTGGAAAAAATGTACTCGTTTGAAGCTATCAATGAATTAGAAATTTTTCTTTTCCAAGTCTCAATTCAAGATGATTCAATTTCGCGGCGCCGCTATTTGACAGTAATTCTCATCAGGATTACTTTTCTCAAAATTAGAAGCATGAAAAAATCGTCGAAGAATTCTTGTTTGAACAGGGTTAATTTATAAATAACTTTAAGATATTAAATAACTTATAATACTTAAATAGTACTTCTCGTCTACGATATTTAAAACTTTTAAAAAAATATTTGCACTTTTTATTATTATTTATGGCTCAGCATTCTTAGTTTATTTTTTCATTAATATTATTGTCTTAACTGCAAGAAAAATCTTCGTCTTCCATTTTTATTTTGTGTAAAAAATGTGAAAGTTTATAACAAGATCAGTGATTGACACATTAATTATATACACAAAAAATTATTCGCAAAAATTAATTTATGATTCTCATGCACAATTTGCAGCTATTTTTTTTATTTATATTATATTTTATTTCTACTTTCATTTTGAATATCAGATTGATTGATCCTTGCATTTTTTATGTTATAAATATGAAATTGATAGATTACTTACTTTCATTTTAATAGCGTAATAAAAATACTAAAATGTGTATGAAATATTACGTTTTATTGTCGGTATTGCATTTATAATAAATATTTCTTTTGATTGCTGTTTCCGTACACAATTTTATTGCAAAAAAATTCATGAATAAATTTATTTCATTAACTTTTCTTGTTAAAAAAATTCATATATAAGTGCTGCTATGGTGTGTTTCACCAAAACTGGAATAATTGCAAAAAGGCATTTTATAATATTTATCTACTTTAATAAAAATTAAATAAATACTGTGTTAATTTTTCCTAGTTTCGTATAAATGAAACGAAACATACTACAAAAACAAAAAATTTGAGCGCCTACAATGCAACCCAACTATCAGTAATGTATTGCTGTTTGCACAGATTTTAAATTCAGGCGTAAAGTATGTACTAAAATTTTACTGCACTTTATAAACGTATTTTTAAAATGTATCGGCTCTTAATTTATTATATGCTCCAAATTAAAAATGTTTTTATAAAAGTGAACAAAATAAATTTTTAGTTCAGAAAATCGTCACACGATGGCGCTACGTGGTTCGTGAACGCACCTGTATAAACAGGTGTCTACCTGAATTTCATATCAAGGTCAGGAGTGGTTAGTGTAGCTACTCGTCGCAGAAGCGCTAGTGGTCATTAACTTGTGTAGTTCCACGTGAAAATTGCAGGTGGCACTATAGTTGCTTTATTTATCGTTTGATTTTTAAATGGAGCTCTATACAGAATACAGCACAGTATAATTAATATAATATTAGGAATAAAATAATTGAATTTGTTAAAGAAAATATTTTATAAATTATTTATTAATGTTTATATAGGTAGTTTATTAATCTACAATATGAATTTTAAGAATATTTTAATAATATTTGTTAATTATTTGCATTTATTTATCCAAAATATAAATAAATATAATTATTTAAAAATTAGATATCGGTATACTCACTGTTTTACTTTAATTTACTGTGTTTAAATAAACAAACTTTAAAGTAATTATTATATAAATTTATTTAATTTTTTATTCTTGAAAAATTAATGTGCACGAATAGATTATATATACACATACATGACTTATATTTTATTTGCTTTTTGTTGATAATTTATTTTAAAAAATGTGCGGACACGTTTAAGTAATTTTGAATTTATAGTTTTTTAATATCTGCATACGATAAACCTATGCGAATACTTTTTCTATGGTATGTATTTGTTGTCATTGGGTATAAATTATATAAACTATGCACTTAGTTTATAATTATCGTAAAATATGTGTATATTTTGTTTGAAAATTCTATTCAAGTGAGTGTGCAGATATTTCATGATTATGTGTATCGTTATAAGATAAATAATTAATTATTTATTGATATTACAAATCAATGAGTGATTCCTGCAATGCGGCAGTTTCACAGTCAGGGTTGAATGCAGTCAATAAAAAGCGACCCTGACGTCTAATATAAATGTTCACAATTGAAATTTTTGCGCACAACTTTCCATTATTTGGAAAAAATTTAATCAAATTTCGAAAATTGTAAACACAGGATGCTTCACAAAACTTCAAGAAAAAATTAAACAGCAGGAACAACACGACATAAGTAGGTACTGATTGCGAGTCAAAAAATATTTGTTGTACAATCGTTGTACAATAGGAACATTGATGTTCAAATTTTAGTTAGGATTTGTTCAAAATTGTCGCCATAAGCCAATATGTCGACATGTTGACTTATAATACTTTAAATAAATAAAATTGTATTAACTATAAATCAGATGTTAACAAAGGACTTGTACAGATCTGAAGATGGCTACGTCCCATAGCAGAAATGTTGTCAATTTAAATAAAAATCAAAATACAACTTTAAGCCAACTATTTTGGCTTAGTAAAAATCACTATAAAAAAAATTGTATCATAGTTGTTGGCTAATATAATTTTCTATAGCTACTAAACGTAGCATTTTACAAATTTAATATTCTTTTGAAAAAAAGCAAAGTACTTACCTACTACATAAATCTAAAAAATAAAATAGACAATTTTGAACAATCGTAACTTGAAATTTGTCAACTGTAATTAATTACACAAGAGCTTTTTGTTTCGCCGAATTTTCTGTTTGTATTGAAACCTTGTTCCTTGTTGCCTAGCATTTTGAAAAGAAAAATTGTTTAAAAAAATTACGACACCGTAGGTGGAGAGATTTTATTTTATAACAATTTTTCGAGTCAAATTTCTGTCAGGTGACAAGGTTGAGATGTCAAACAGAAATTTATTCTGAGGAAAAATGTGTAATTCAACGAGATAATTTAACGACTCATTTAGTTCTTCTTCACAAATATTCCCAAAATCTAATCATTTCACTGACAAAATATTAGAAATATGAAGCAAATGACATTTTAGTGTTTTTTTAATTATTTGGTTGCTAAGAAAAAGGTAAATAAGGTTTTATCACTTGCAAAATGTTACCTTCCTTTTTATCCGCTGTCAGAGCGATAAAATTGTGTTTTGTTTATGGCTTACTTTATACAGGAGTGGAATTATCAATATAATCTGAGATTATGTCTAGTGTTTAAGTGTAGTTTAACAATATTTATATTTAAAATAATGAAAGAAGGCAAATAATTTCATAAGTTGATATTTCTTGTCAGTATCTACTTTACCTGCAGAAGTCACAGATTCGATAACCGATGACTTCAGCTCTGTTTGACGAACATTTCATAAATTATTATAAATGTCACCTGAGCGCCGATCGCGTGGCTCTGTCCTTGGCTCTGTCATATCCAAACGGCATTTGCTTTGTTGGGGAACAAAGGCTATCGAGAGTGATTATATTGTGGGAATTATTACTTTACTACGCCAACTGTGGACTGTGCTTTGTGGTAGCCGATTGAATCGTGAAATTTATAAATATTTAGCAACGTAAAAAGTTTTCAGTAGGTACGGGATGTACGTATTGAATTAAAAATAGTCTAATTTATATAAATGAGTATAATTTCGGTAGCAATTTTTTTTTGTAGTAGTACATAAATTTCAGTTTTTTTGTCTAAATACCTACATAATAGTAATCACACTTTTGAATCATTTTGGATATGACATAGTTTCACATACTGCAAGTATCGGTTTATATTTTACCGTGTGTGCGGTTACCAGTCGTCAAATCACAAGCCATTATTGTTGTTATTTAGAGTACACCACATAATTATATCAAATGTGTTGTTATTTCTGAAATGTAACTTAAACTACTGTTAAAGTTATAACTATTAAATATGATAATAAAGCAAATAAGTATAATTGAAATACTACTTGCGTAGCAGGAGTGTATTGTCAGAAGTATACATTTTTTCAGAAGTTTCGTTTTTTTAAATAACTTCGAATATTAAATAAAACAAAACATACCATATGTTTTATGAATGTTTTTAGTTTAGCAATGCCTTAGCCCTGTTCACACATGGATTCTTTGAAGATTCTTTCCGAATACTGGAATACTTTAAAAGAAGAACTTCACTATTTTGAAGCTATGAATGAATTAGAAATTCTTCTTTTTCGAGACTTAAAAATCTGAAGTGGCCTGCACACAACCTTCCGCCAAATCTAGACTTATAAACATAAATGTATACGTATACAATCCGGTGTCCCTAAAATATACAAATAAAAATCTAAAATATTCAAACATAGAAATTTGCATCACCTGAATCAAAAGATTCGTTCACAGGCAAACTCTTCTGTGTTGAAGCCATCCTCCGTTGAATTTTCTACATTTAATATCTTACTTATGACTTATATGACGCTAGTATGTCAACTTGTCACCCGTCTCACCTGTCAATATTTTTTACGCAGAAACAAAAATCAACCGAACATGGATCACAAGATTTCAACGTTTTATCTGATAAATTTATTTTTTAAATTTTACTGCAGTTCTTTAATGATACCAGATAAAGACAATTTTTTTATAACGTAAGTTGCAAATAACTTTGCCTCTTATTCTTATTACAAATATGTATTATATTTATCAAAATTTTTATAAATTTTTGACAATTATCTTGTTCAATCTTCAAAAAATATCACTTCCGGTGAAGATATTTGTACCAAAATCTGATGTGCTCTTCCTATTCGTATACAATTGTAAAATACCAAATATCAAATTTTTTGGGTAATTCGTATTTGAGTTATGCGACATCCGGCATCGGCCCGGACCACACACATACACACACACACACACACACGCACACACATACACACATACATACAGACATCATCGAGAAACTATCAAAAATGAGTTGTAAGGACCCTAATTCGTGCTCATCCACTTAAAACTCACAACCCGATTTTTTGCATGATTCCAATACCTTCCTTTACAGGTAAGCGGAAGGTAAAAAAGATTCAATTTAGTGGTGCTGCTATTTGACAGGCATTTCTACCAGGATTTTTTTTTCAAAAGTAACTGGACAAGTGACGTTTATGTACTTTAACATATTTAAACATAATACATAAATCTCAAAAATAAGATAAGAAATTGTCAAAAAAGGCAATCGTAACAAGACACTTATTGTCAAAAATTTTCTTACAAAATAAATAAATAATTTAATAAATGGTAGTAGATAAAGTATAATATTCTATTTGATTATCAAGCTTGCTTAGTATGGCAATTACTTATTCGAATGTTTACGACACTCCTGTGCTATCGTGTTGTAAATTTCCATCGTTAAACTGGAAGAAAAATAATCTCATATCTGTTAACATAGTTATATTATTTCTAATTATATCTTCCGCCAAAACCGTATCAAGTTATATATTTAGAAAAATATCGCATGGTCTTGATAATTAATATAATTTTAGCTCAACTTTCATTTAACTAGTTTCTTCGAATGACAATAATTATTTTAAGTAGTTTCGAAAACTACAAAAGAGGTATTGTATATGTATATAAATAAATAAAACTGTACAATAAAATAAATATTTTATGACATTATATAGGTTTTTGTGTTGCATAATATTTCCTTGAACTACAGGTCTTGCATATATTTATTAACTGCAAATACCAAACAGGTTTTTCTTAATAAATTATTCCGTAAGTACTTTTAGTTTTGATAACTCGCCTTAATTCTTAATCGATATAAACATATAAACATCATGGTTGAAAGATTAAAATATCTCAAGTTAAATAATGCAATGATTGAGATGACAGTTAACGATTTATTAAATTTTACCGTTAATTTCAATCGGAGAAAACCGCTATTCTAAGGAAAGAATAATTTGCATTCTTTGAACAAAGAATAATAAATTATTGAAAACAGTAAATTGAAAAACGTACCACTAAACATGATTTGCAAATAAATTATCTACAAGAGGTTTGAGATCAGAATGAAGATTTGATGTTCGTTTCGTTATCAGTTGTTCAACTTGACTCTTTAATCATCTTAGCCTTGGACGTTGTTTGAATGCACTTGATAGTTTTTTTGTTTCTTGCATTGTTTATTCTGAAACAAAAGTTGTAAAAATTAAATAAAGATAGGGATTATAAAGTAGGTATTATCATAGATTTATGAAATCTTTAACATAACTTTTGTATTATTTTTTGAAAATGATATTTAATTAATTAATCACTATAATAATTGCTAAAATGAAATTTACGCCAGTGATATAATAATCATATTATTTTCATTATTTGAATGAAGTAATTTGTTATATTACCTTACTAATGAAGTAATATGATGTGTTTTTGTTATAATAACCTATCGAATTTACTTCACTCGTTCGTAACCATGGATAATACTAATAAAAATAATATTTATGTCAATATTTGATAGCAATGTTAAACACATTTTTGAAACCGCTGGATTGTTGATAGTATAATGCTTGGTATAATATTGATATGAGATAATGAACTAAAAATGGAATAAAATTAAATTTTAATTAATTTTGCAATGGCAAGAATAGTAAATTTATAAAATTCCATACAAGACAGTGAATCCAAATTCTTTAATTTTCGTGAAAATTTGAACACTATAAAGCCATTAACATAGTATATACACAGTAAAAAATATTAACACACATTTAACACAAAACAGGGTTCCAGCAGGTCCACTACTTATTTTTGGTTAATTTAACAAATTACACTTTAGTTAATCTTCAACAAGCAAAATTGTTAATGAATTACCAAAAAACTTTGTTACTTTAACAATGTTAGTTTTGTTGTTTTACCAATTTTTTGTGTTATTTGCTAACAAACTAATTGTGTTACAAGTAACACAATGTTTAGCTAAACTAACAATTATTTTGTTATATAAGCTATATAAAAATGTCGTTAATTTAACACTAGTTTTTGTTAAATGTAACTAATTGTTTGTTACTACTTACTACGCATTTTACAATATAGGTAATATTTATTTTCAAAAAAGTTCAAAAATAATTGTTATTGTAATAAATAAAGCCCATAACTTATACAGTAGGTACCTAAGTAGTATAGAAGTAAATGTTGCCTGTGTAACATAGTTTATTATAGAAAAACCTAAATAATATTCTATTACAAACCATATAGGTAAAAGCAACGGAGAAGTAACTACTTTTTTAAAATTCATGTAAACACAATGTGTTTGTTAAATTGACAAACTGTTTTGGTCAAAAATATTTAACCGAAAAAATAACTAAAATATTTGTTAATTTAACATTATAATATCAGAATTTTAACTAGCTGCTTAATAAATATGAAATTTACATATTTTGTGGTTAAAATAACAAAATAAGTGTTAAAAGATATATTTCACACTTAAATTGCTTTAACAATTTCTAGGTTTGTTAAATTTACTAGGAAAATTGTGTTATTTTAACAAGTTTTTATTAACACACAAAAATTTAACACCGATTTCAATAAATTTTTTACTGTGTAGGTATACGAAGTTGTGAATAACACTATAGCTGACATGCTGCTTTACTCTTTTAAATCTTCTTCAGGGTTAAGATATTTCAAATCATTTATCACATCAGAAAAATTTGTTGATTCGAAATAATGACAATAATGAGTGTTGGCCGTTTTTATTAAGATTTTTGCTGAGAAACCATATTTTAATTTGTTGCTTGAATCAAAATATTTGCTGCTCATTTAAATACAAACATTCTATTTTTATGAAAATGTATAGAATTGATTACAATTTTAGATCAAGGAAAATAGTAAATAAATAATAAATATAATAATGCAGTTTTATCTACTATATTCATTGATGGATTAGTCAATTCAATTAATAAATATTATTCTGTGAAAGATTATCGTATTAATTGTTTTATTTATTTGCGTCGTATGTAAGTTAATTTTATTATGGATATTTTTATAAACACTGTGGTGAAATATTTTTTAACAATACCAATTAATTTCCAACCACATGGTTTCACAGAATTGTAAATTTTAAATTATATTATTTGTTTTCTCACTATGTTTATCAGCCAGCAAGGTGAAATGTAAAACAAAATTATCTGCGAGTAAATAAGTATTGTTTGTGAAGAACAAATTTTATCATTTCGTAGCAAAACATGAGTTTCACGTAAAACCTCAAATTCTGTTTGGAATAGATAAGTCTCGGTTGATCTAGTGACATGTGTCCAAATGTTTGATTAGATCACGTGACCGGAAATCGGTGGTTTCCGCTGATTTCCGTTAGAATTTTTCGGTTTTCTTCGGCGGAATACACTCGAAAGAATAAGATGCCTCACAAATGCTGAATCTAGTTAGAACTGGAAATATCTTTGCAGTTATTTTTATTTTCGTTTCTATTGTTTTAGGAATTAAAATATTTTGCGCGTGGCACTAGAACGTAGTTAATAATATTATTTTGTAAAACCCTCAGTTTTTCTAGAATTTTTTTATCATATTATGTATTTTTACACTGAAAACAAGATATATTTTTAATTATCTTAACTCTTTGTAAATATTGTAAAATGCGTATTTCTGAGTACAAAACGAAAACAACATTAAAGCAATTGAATGCAATTTTGAACAAAATCAAGTTTTTTTTTTTAAATAAACATACAATTTTAAATAGGTTTTGCGTACGTTTCTACATCTGTGTTTATCAGAGATCAAAAGAACGTTAGTAAAATTTGAAGATTGCATACTACTATCACTGATTGCTTTTCTTAAAAACAGTCAAAATGGACTTGAGTATTTTATCAAAATAAACATTCGTCTCAAAATGAAGTATAATAAAAGCAAGCAAGCGATCCAATTCTTATCATAAATTAAATTCTGTTGCTGTTTTCATTATTTATTGAATGTATAAAATACATAAGCAAGAGCTAAAATTGCAATACAGTGTTCGAATAGGTTTAAAAAGTTTTAGACTAAGAGATAGCAGTCAAACTATTGTGGACATTTTATTAGTCGTAAAATTGAAGGGTTTGTGCCTTTCATATCTACTGAAGATGGAATGTCCAATCTGCCAGTCTTAATAATGGCAGTAAACAAAAACATTGATGTCGCAAGCTATTTTATAGCGTTTATTGTTTTGTTAAACATAATAATAACAAGTAATTTATGTTTGAGGGGAAAAAATAATTTAGAGACCCATATTTGTAAAAAAACTGCAATATTTTTAAAAAAGGTGGCGCGCCACTGTACAGCTTTTATTTATAAGCTCGTTTATAAGTGAATTAACTTCGAATTGTAATATGTTGTTAACAAAGCTTGGATCTGCGAAACAACCGATCAAATTTTTTAAATTCGTTTTAATATATTTGTGTTCAAAAAATAACAAAAATTTTCAAAATTCAAATTAACATATTTCGATTTCAAAGCAAAATTTTAAAATTTTGCATCGACCATTTTGTAGATTGTAATTTTATCTTCAACAATATCTTTAGATTATTATATTTAACAAAACAATAAACGCTGTGGAGTGGCGCGCGAAATCCTTGTTTTTGGCTGTTTTCTGGTAGGGTAGAGGATCGTCTTAAGTGGCCGGATTAGGCTTCCTCAAGTATAAAAAGTTGAGTTACAAAAATGTTAATTATATAAATTAAGAGTTCTGGCGTATGTAAATAAAAAATATTTCTTTGTCAGAACGTTTCAAGTCCTTCAATCTTAAATATACCAAATAATAAATAAGATTTGCTTGTTATCAGTGTATATCTACGTACCTATGCAAAAATAATAATAAAAATATTTAATCATACGTGCTGATAATCCGAAAACAAGCAAATTTTTTACAGTTATGAAAATATAAAATGTTCTTTATTATTATTTGACTTGAGGAAGCCTAATCCGGCCACTTAGGACTAGCAGACTGGACATTCCGTCTCCAGCAGATATGCAAGACCCAAACCCTTCAATTTTAACGTCTAATAAAATGTCCACTATAATAGACCGCTAGCTCTTGGACTATTTTTTTTTAACTTGATACCTGAGATTTTTCATATCCAGGGTTACGACTTTGACAGCAATGTATTAGAGCGTTCTTTTTAAAATGAAACATAGGGAATCAATTTAACTGTATATTATTCTTAGATAGTTAGTTCCAAGGAATGCTTTCAACATCAATTTTTAATAATTGTTCAGGTAGCAGCAGTGTGACACCAATTAACAAATTCAAATTGATTCGGTGACATGATTTTAAAAAGAACGCTCTAATACATTGCTATCAAATTCGTAACCATGGCTATGAACTGGCACTGTTTCTTCTAATGATGTAACGTTTATGATTTTGTTTTGTTATTAGATGAGCAATAATGTTTATAACAGCTTAAACAGATTAATTTTTGACACAAAATTTTATCAGTCCACATAAAAACTAATTGTGTTATTAAAAATATGACTTCCTGGAGTCAGCTTTCATTTATCCAAATTAAACCAACAAGAGGTGAAGTTTTTGCGAACTAAAAATAACTTTTAATTAGCTGCGGATTAAGAAAGAGTGATTCGGCCACTTTCAAGTAACATTTACAACTCGATTTACTGCGGGCGGACATCGAATACAAATCACAAGGCTTTAACTCTCTCGGTTGTTTTTTGGCGCCCTCTAAACTCGAGAGAAACTCATGTGACCTTTCTCGGCAGCCTTCGCTTTACGATATCGGCCATTTTGATTCTCCAGATTGAAATGTTCAAAGATGATAGCACAAATTTTCTGATACGATTTACACATTGAAATGTTAAAAGTGATTTCATGATTGCGATATATTTTAGCGTAACTACTGGATCTTTACTGCTGCTGCTGGGTTTTATGGAGCACTATTTTGAGCGCACGATGTTGATTTTGTTGTTTTATTAATTTAGAAGCAGAGGAAGAAATGTTGGTTGTTATAGTCATATATCATTTTGAGATGTTTGTTCCGTTGTTTCTATTGTCCTGCGCAACATCTAAATATGTGTCTGGCATCAATTCATTATACAATTCACATTTTTAAACATAAATTATTATAAAAGTAGAGAAGTTCTTGTAAGATTCAGTCAATTTATTAAAATACAATAACACACCAACGTTTCGACTTCAATTAAGTCCTCTTCAGGGTGCTAAGTCACACATACAAGAAAACACATTAAAACAAATAAATTTACAATATTCAGGTACACTTACATAATTGTCAAAAACTAGAATACTATTTTTACTTCCTTGTACGGAGTAATAAGGAAGTATTGTAATCGCGAAAAATTTCGGTTCTCAGATTTTGACGGAAATATCCGTTTTGGCCTTTTCTGAATCCATTATGACTAGTTTCGTCGTGACGTCTGTACGTACGTGCGTACGTGCGTACGTGCGTACGTGCGTACGTACGGACGTATGTGTGTCGCATAACTCAAATACGGTTAGACGTAGAAAGTTGAAATTTTGTATTTAGGACTGTTGTGCACCTCCTATTTTTGGTTTCAATCTACAAACCGGAAGTAGTAAATTTTAAAAAAATTTCGATAAATATTTAATTTAAGACAAATTTTTTTATTTTAAATGAAAGATTATGTGATTATTACCTACAATCGGTATTTTATAAATATTTTTGTATCTGGTATCATTTAGGAATAATTAAAGTATATATTTTTAATTTAGTATTTCTTTATCTTGTAGTCCATGATCGATTAACATTTGTTACTACGTAAAATTTAAATGTTTATGACATGACAGTGACAATAGTAAAATATGCTTTATATCTTCTTCTGCAGTTTAAATAAAATGACTAAAATATATTTGTGAGTATACTAGTATAATAAGTTAAAAGAATTTTTAATATTATTCTACATTTTAGTAAACACACAAGGCGTACAAGGAAGTCATGTGGTGTCCACGTCAGATTTTTTTAATGTGTTTTCTTGTATGTTTGACTTACCTAAATAAAATATTTGAGTGTTAATATCATATAAATTTTTGACTTTTTGATAAATTGAAATGGAAAATATTAAATGTCATTTATTATTTATAAGGTCATAATAAACTTTAGTAATATTATAAAAACTACAATTCCCGAATTCCCTTCTACAATGATATATTTGTGAGTAAGCACCTTCATACACACTTAGTAAAATAGTAGAGTGTGGCGAGAGGTCATGTGTTGGCCACATCGGATTTTTCTAAACTGGTTTCAGTCGTTATGTAGAAGAAGAGTTGAGCTTTTAGGTGGAGTAAGTTTCATGCAGATCTGATTAAAATTGTAAAAGTTGTAGCGGTTTGAAAGTAGTCAAATTTTGGTCTTATCCAGAGTGGCTTTTTTGGCCGTCAAGTGTATTTTATTCTTTTTCTGAAGGTTCTCGGTCGTTTGAAGTTTGTTTGCAGGTAATGACCGCTGATTGGTGTTTACCAGTGTGTACAGGTAGTGACTTGTGTGTAATGTAAGCAGCGGTACCACAGGGCAGTGAGTGCCGTGACCTCGCAAGGTCATTGCGCGACCTCTGCCGGACATTTCCGCTTAGCGACCTTCGACGACCTTGCGATCATCAAGATTCGCTGATTTTATAAGATATGCGGTTTGTTGTGATTGCGATTGGGTTGTTATTGAAACAGGTCGTGCACTCCACAGAAGTAAATAAATAAAGCAGTTGATTTATCTTGATTCATAGTAGTCATTTATTTATGTACTGGATTAATTCTACAACTAAAATTACTATATAAAAAATTTGGATACAAATTTAGTCGTTTAAATTGTCATGAAATATCAAAATATATTTTATTTCTAGCTTCGCTTCTAAATGGGTCTACAAAAAAATTACCTGTAGATGAAAATAATAAGTACTTTTATAATTACCATAAGCTTATTTAATGTTAAACAAGAAACTAAAACTGACGATTATTCATAAGAATTAATAGATATTTATACACCAAGTGAGATACATGAATGTTTATTCAAAAGAAGAAAGTTTAGCCCCCGAGCCCGTAGGGCGAGTGGAATAATTTCTTCGATTGAATAAACATTCGTATCTCACGTGGTTTATACAATATTTTATTCAATTTTGACGAAATTATTTCAAATATACGAATTATAAATTTATTTTGACAAAAAAACAGTAGTCGTTAGTGACATTTATGCATTTTTAAGAGGGATTTAAAAATATGTTGAGTGATTTAAAAAAATAATGTAATTCACTTGCGAATAAACAATTGTTTAAAGTTGTTGCTATGGAGTTACTAATAGTAGTTTAACGTCAAAATTGAATAAAATATTATTATGAATAGAATCATTGATAATAATAATAATAAATATAGCACACATAAGACTATGTTTTTTTCAATATTTCCTTATGGTTTCTATGTTACATATCAATATTATTTATTATACAATATATTAGTAATATTATGTCTGTTTTATTGGACGTACTTCCCAGGAATTCTGCTCGTTTTCACAGACGTCACGTTTTTATTTTCATTTAATTTCATGCAAATTTATTTACATTTTTAAAATTTTCGACCTATACCTGTCTACCTTGTCTATAGAAACAAAAATAGAAATGATTAGTATTTTATTTGAATTCCAGAGTTTTTACAAGAAAAATGTCACTGGAAATTTCTACAGGATCATGGTATTTTGTTATTCAAACTTAATAATAGTTCTTTCACATGAATATAAGTATTGAGGTTTGAGGTTTTGGAACAACTGTTCAACAAACAGCTGATTCAGTCAACTGACAGTTGAACTAGAAAAGTAAATAATTCTCCGTTAAAATAGAGTAGAACTTGGTTGTTGTGCGAACTGATTTAACGGAAACAAATGCAAAGAGAACAAATTTGCTTTGCTGACAACATCCGTTCGCATTTTCATCAGGAATTCATTTCACAGTTTAATTTTCATCATACAATTACAACACCAGTTTCTTTTGTTATTCTAATGGTGCATGGTTTTCAAAATAAACTTTTTATTTTGAAACACACTCATACACATCATTTATAGTTAAGTAGTAGAATTTATTAAATTTTATTTCTCATTTTATTTATTTTTCATATACTTATTATTAGCATTTACTGTTTTCTGATGTGGCACACAACCTTCCGCCATATCTAGACTTATAAACATAAATGTATACGCACAATCCGGTACAATAAAATAGACAAATAAAAATCTAAAATATTCAAACACAGAAATTTGCATCACCTGAATCAAAGGATTCATTCACAGGAAAACTCTTCTGTGTTGAAGCCATCCTCCGTTCAATTACTACATTTAATATCTTACTTATGAGTTATATATGGCGCTAGTATGTCAACTTGTCACCCGTCTCACCTGTCAATATTTTTTACGCAGAAACAAAAATCAACCGAAAATGGATTACAAGATTTCAACGTTTTATCTAATAAATTTATTTTTTAAATTCTACTGCATTTCTTTAATGCTACCAGATAAAGACAATTTTTTTATAACGTAAGTTGCAAATAACTTATTCACCCTGAAGAGGACTTAATTGAAGTCGAAACGTTGGTGTGTTATTGTATTTTAATAAATTGACTGAATTCTCCAAGAACTTTTCTACTTTTATTTATGATTTATATTATGTTAAATGTATTCATAAGATATAATTCATAATGCAACTAGTCTATTTTAAAACGTCCTGTGTAGGACAACAACTAATAAAGTACACCTACGGCAATGCAGTCTTACGAAATAGGAAGGCGTGATTGTCCATTCTTATCTCCGGTCTAAAAATAGCCTCCAAGAAGTGAAAATACTTCATTCTACCCAGTTTTGTATGAATTAAATAATGTATAGGTAGTATACAATACACCAGAACCGGATTTTATGTTCTGTATTCTCTATAGATATACGAGTGGAATGAGAAGGTAACTGACAACTTAACTGGCTAACCTGAGCAACGTTCATGTTCATGTAATTGTGCATTGTTACTTCAAGGGTAACTTCTTACCCTCACTGTCATGCTGTCCTAGTTTGGCGCCTGTTGTCTTCAACATGACCACTAAGTGTGATTTGTTACTAATTTCAAAACAAAGAGGGTAACTGGTAAATATAAAATGGTATATTAAAGACAAGTGCGAAATAAATCTTATAATATGAGTTCTTTATACTATGTTTTCTACTTGGTGTCTGCTGCCATAATATACACAAGTCGATGTAAGAAAATTTATGAGTAACGTTTTTGTTGGTGATATTAATATTGCCATTTATTTAACTGCCACTGTAAAAGTATGAACTATTCTAGGTGATAAGTGCAGATATATTATAGAAAAGATAGAACTTATGTTTTCTATTACAAAATTCATTACTTTTATTGAATAAAAGGTAATTAATTAGCAAAACATATTTATAGGTTATACTGAAATTTGTCAGTTCTGAAGTTTAACGTTTGACAGTTGAAGTAAATGTCATTTGATACCAACCTTCTAAAAAAATATGTTGCGTGTCACAAAGTAAACCTTGACGTCATTGAGTTGCGTTTCACAAAGTTAACTTTGTGAACGCCAAATATAAATGCTTAAAGTCCTTTTCACACACGGATTCTTTGTAGATTCTTTCATGCTTCTGAATCCTGGAGAAAAAGAATTCACCTTTTTGAATTTTTCAGTGATTAAATATTCTTTTTCCAAGACTCATTGAACATTCAATTTACCTGCGCTGCTATTTCACAGCACGATTCTTTTTCTCAGGAATCATCAGAATCAAAAAAGAATCCTCAAAGAATCCATGTCTGAACAGAGAGCATAACATTTTAACTAGTACAATATGAAAAATGTGGTAGAAAGAATTAGTAGTCAACTGTGAATCCGACAACTCAGATTTGACTCTTTTTCTCGAGATTCATTAGAATTCTCAAAGAATCCATGTCTGAACAGAGAGCATAACATTTTAACTAGTGCAATATGAAAAATGTGGTGGAATGGATTACTGATCGACTTTGAATACGACAACTGAAATTTCACAGCATGATTCTTTTTATCGAGATTGATTAGAATCATAAAAGAATCCTCAAAGAAGCATGTCTGAACAGAGAGCATAACATATTAATTAGTACAATATAAAAAATGTGGTGGAATGAATTACTGATCGATTTTGAATACGACAACTCTGCAGATTTCACAGCATGATTCTTTTTCTCGGGATTCATTAGAATAATAAAAGAATCCTTAAAGAATCCATGCCTGAACAGAGAGCATAACAATTTAACTAGTACAATATAAAAAATATGGTGGAATGAATTAGTGCTCGACTTTGAATTCGACAACTCAAATTTCACAGCATGATTCTTTTTTTGAGATTGATTAGAATTATAAAAGAATCCTCAAAGAACCATGTCTGAACAGAGAGCATAACATTAATTAGTACAATATGAAAAATGTGGTGGAATGAATTACTGATCGACTTTGAATCCGACAACTCTGCAGATTTCACAGCATGATTCTTTTTCTCGGGATTCATTAGAATCATCAAAGAATCCATGTCTGAACAGAGAGCATAACATTTTAACTAGTACAATATGAAAAATATGGTGGAATGAATTAGTGCTCGACTTTGAATTTATTCGACAACTCAAATTTCACAGCATGATTCTTTTTCTCGAGATTGATTAGAATCATAAAAGAATCCTCAAAGAACCATGTCTGAACAGAGAGCATAACATATTAATTAGTACAATATGAAAAATGTAGTGAAATGAATTAGTGATCGACTTTGAATCCGACAACTCAGATTTCACAGCATGATTCTTTTTCTCGGGATTCATTAGAATCAAAAAATAATCCTCAAAGAATCCATGTCTGAATAGAGAGCATAACATTTTAACTAGTATACAATATGAAAAATGTGGTGTAATGAATTACTGATCGACTGGGAATCTGACAACACAGATTTGATACAAGCTAATTTAATTTTCTTGTATGCTAAATAAACGTATTATTATTTTTATTGCATCCAAATCGACAAAATTAATTTTGTCCGCACGTTTCAATTTGTTTGCTTGCAAACATAACTTCTTATAAATACGGAAACTTGAACTATTTTTAGATTTAAGGATATTACTTCTTACTTGTTTTTCCGGTTGCTCTATAACTTGTTGAATTGGTACGTTACTGTAGAAATAGTTATTTAACCAACTAGTGTGTTAATGAGGACGATTAATAATTGAGACAGTTTAACGCGTGGGAGAAGCGAACGCGTTAATTGTCCAGATTATTAATCACCTATTAACACATGAGTTAGGTAGTTACAATATTTTTCCGCTGATCAAAGCTTTTAAATTTGGAGAAAATTTTATTTCATGACAAATATGTTAGGTTATAACGTTTGGCATCAGTTTTACGTAAATATTATTAAATGCTAATTAGATGAGTGTAATTATTGTTGAGTTAGTTTAACACGAATAAACCATATTGTCAAATATTAATCGGAAATTCGTCTTAATTGGCAAAATAATAATTGTATCACTTTAATTGGAACTGTTTTGAAACAATGATATGGTTTTTACACCTATAATTAATTCTGAGTTTTATTACTTAGTGTGTATGCAATAAATAGTTGTATGTATTTAGGTCAATTGTGTTTGTATCAAAAAACAGTGGTAAAACATAGGTCGAAGGTATTATTGGTTAAAACTTTACTTGACTGATTTTCATTTTTATATTCTTTGTATAATTATTAATAGGTCAATAATTTTAGTAAAATGATCGAAATTTTTTTTTTGTATCACGCAATTCCGAGAGATGTGAGGCAATATTAACTATAAATACCATGAATGACAAAAGATTTTCAATATCAATGTTAGCACTCAGACATGCAAAGATATGTATCTTTGTGACTGATATTGCAAATGAAATTCAAGGAGAACATTCGTCGCAATTTCGTCAGCTGTCCCGAATTTTATTAATATGTAACCGTCGAAAGATGTGAAGGCTCGCTATAAATTTGAATCTAAGCGATCCATTAGTGCAAAATAGCAAACAAGGTTTAATCCAAGTTGATACAATTTTAGAAGTCAGCATTCAATGACGTGCATTGGTGACAAAAATGTCCTTAGATATGCTTAATTGAATTTATTGAAATTACATAATACAATTGGCACATGTAGTGAAAATATTAATTAGTTTTGCTGCAATACCGTAATACAAATATGAATAGGACTACTATGAAAAATGTATACCTACCTAGTTATGTTTTCAATTGTCAACGTATAGTTGATAGTTACTGAGGACCAAGCAAAAAAACATTTTATTGCGCATCTCCTATAACAACGCGCAATAAAGTGTTTTTTGTTTGCATAAAATAAAATGACAGAATCAAACAATTTTTTGTTTATTTATTTCGATATTGTATTGTCATGGTTACTCATTACAAAAATTTATTGAACGTAGATTGAACTGAATAACATAATTAATAACAAATAATTTCAGTCGTAGATAAAATTGTGTGTGTAGTACGAGCGTAAAGTGTATTTGTTCATCTTGCACTATTGCGCGAGTAACAAAGAAATCACTTTACGCTCTTAGTACACAAATAACTATTATGTCATCCTTGTATGTAATTTTTTATTAATGTCATGGATACATTATGCCCTAAGGCATTAAGAAATTAGCATGGTAATATTAATATTGATAAATCACAAAAAAAAAAATTCTGAAATTAATATATTTCCTGTCCATTGCTAGGATACCAAACTATTAACAAAATTCTAAACGACAAAGCGAAATGTTACACGCGGCATATTTGAAAGAAAGTAGTAAGACATAAAATATTATATTCACCACGGGCATCATTGATGTTTATTGCCCTCGGGCGATTTACAGACCCTCGGGTGAGCATAATGCCCTTGATACATAAATTACTATTTTACACGTTATGCCCTGTTCACACGAGAAAAATTTTCACTAAAAAGTTTCTAGAAAGTAAAACAAGTGCTTAGGAGCTGTCATAAAATAAACTGTCAATACCATTCGTACTGAGAATATATTTAAGATCACTAGTTTTAATGTATTTTAAAGAAATAATTAGTTTCCCCCTCTGTTTTGACAGTTTCTTTTATGACAGCTCCTAGCACTTTTTTTACTTTCAAGAAACTTTTTAGTATAAACTTTCCTTATGCGAACAGGGCATTATGTATTGTGCGATAAATTCTTGATTAAGTTACTTATAGGTCGAAATTTTTCGCTAGTATCATTCGACTACAGAACCAGGTAAATATCAAAAGTAGCTTTGAATGGCCTCCTTATTTGCCAACAAGATTAAAATGGGAAATTTTATTTTTCTTTTTAAAAAGTTTTAATTCCATAATACCGTTGTAAAAGTAAATCTTCCAGTAATCCACAAGAAAAATAACAGAAACAAACATAATAACAATCTCAACTACATGGCGCCATGAACTACAAGTCTGATGCCATATAAGAAATGCACCATTAAGTCACATTTACATATTTGTTATTTGAACAGTTACATAGTTGATGCATTTCACATTAATCTCATTTATGATGTAACTTTGTCACATAAACATAAACACAATTAACATTGCACTTCATCTGTTTGTGGCGTTATCTCATAGCTATCTCGATCTGATTCATTTATGGCATTAGTTAAGCTTCAATGACGTATGAAGATTATCATCCTCTTGAACTGTAAGATGGTTTTTGACGATAGAAAGAATTTGACGCCAATATCGGGTTTATCGTTGACATCGATATTTTATCTGATGGCGGTTTATTGTTAAGATTTCTATTCTGTTTATTAACTAAAAACAATGCATCTAAAAATATTTTATGAATTATATCAAATGGAATTTCCACTTATGAGTTATTGATTGATATACTTCTGCACGCACCTTTAATAGTTTAATTTGATATACTGATTACAGAAAAAAAGATTTGTTGAAATTCGCAAAAATAAGGGTAGGTATAGTAAAAATATAAGTTCCATTGGTTTGAACGTCCATTTACTTGTTTAGTTATTATTATTAAGTTATTTATAAAATATAAAATATACAATACTTCTTATGTAATTATTAATAAATAAACAGTTAAGGGCGCACTTAAAAATGAAAAAACAGTAACAGTAAGTCTGTAGGTAATGGTAATGTTTTCAACCCGGTATAGTCAAAATCTTATTATACGTCATAATTTGATTTTTAAAAAGAATGTGCCACGTCAGCGACACTTTAAAACTTTTACTCGGCTCATTTTGCACATGCTTTCTGCATAAATTTTGGATAAACGATGTAACCTACAATGAAAATTATATTACACAATGAAAATATATTTATTTCTAATTGCCTTATTTTGAAAATTATATCTGTAATAAAAGTTCATTGCAATTTGATAAATTTTGCTCCCTCTTCTTCCATTTCTACTGCAATTTATATTTATTTTCAGGTATTTTTATTTAGTATAAGGCAATCTAGAAACTGTAATGATTCTATTGATATATTTTTTATGCCTATTTCTTGTTCCTATTTGCAGAAATGTATGCAGATAGTGCATAAAAATGACTGTCTGAAAACGGTTTAGAGCGCGACCTTAAATGGACTTTCAAACCAGTGGCACTAAAATTTTCATTATCCTTATTTTCGCAAATTTTGAAAAAAATATTTTTTTCTGTAATCAGTAATAAATGATAATCACTTATTAAAGTGCAGAGGTATAGAAAAACACCCTGAATTGTGAAGTCGTATCGATCAAAAAAAATTGTTTAGTTCGAAGACAAATAATTATTGTTCAAGGTTGGACAATTGTACGTTTTACCTTCTTTCGTGGGAAAATAATTTAAATATAAAGTGAACATGTTTTGGTGTACCTAACGAGACAAAAACTGAGTTAAAATCGATGTCCAGTTAATGCAGTGTTATGTAAATTTGCGCTTGAATTATAAAAGCTCTTCAGATATTCAGAATTTAGTAGATAACATAATTTTTAACTTGAAGTGGAATTACAATCGTTAAATAACAACACCCACTAATGTAATAAAATGGGAAAACACACTGGGAATTTTTATATTTTGGAATAAATTTTTGCATCACTGATATTAGTTACTTTTGATTTCACATATGGTTAACAGCTGTCAACTCACCCATGGTTGTTAGTTGTTATTGTTAGTGAAGAATATACATATTAGTACAGTTCAACTAAAATGTGTATACCTACCTAAAGCCCTGTTTACACATGGATTCTTTCAAAATTAATTTCCGGTTTTGAAGCTGCGACAATGAATTATTAGAAATTCTTCTTTTCCAAGACTCATAGAAGATTCAATTTAGCGGCGCCGGTATTTGACAGGCAATTCTTACCAGGATTTTTTTCTCAGGATTCAGATGCATAAAAGAATCCTGAATTAATTCCACCCCATTACAATTTTTGTATAAATTAATAAATCTTGAAATAGTTTAGTAGAATGTAGAAACACGCTGTTTGCAATAATCTTTGTTAATTAGTTAATTAGGTTAAAGTAAATTCCGGGAAATTTAGTAAATTTCTTTCGACTTAGTTTAAATAATCCGTTTCCAGTGTATAAAGAATTAAAGTTAGGTAATGCACAAACATTTTGCATAAATTAAGTGTAATTTCGAAACGTTTCTAAGAAAACTGTATTAAATATGACCCTCATTATTTGTGTTGTTTATGCAAGTAGTAAAATAGTAACGTCATAAAAATATTACTAAATCTTTAGTTTTCAAACACATGACGTAAAATTTCATTTATCAAATATTTGCCTGCCATTACATAATATTATTGTTGTATTGTTTATTATTTATTAAAGAGAAAACAACATCACTGATAATGCACATAAGGATCGAATGATAAATTGTTTACCCTAAATCACAATCAACTTATCAGAAAAAATATCAACAACTTGTTTTTTACAAGCGTAAATACAAATAAAAACATTGAAATTATAGTATATTGGTAAACAAAACATGGGTATGAAATGTCGTTTTATGAATAAGTAATAATAGTGCAATAATTTATAAATAAACATCATTGTAGGTTAGAATTATGATTTAAAATAGAGTATATTTGCGTCAGCTTTGACAAAAAAATACAGTGTCAAACTTTGTTTACGCAGTAATATTAGAAGTATAGAAAATAACACAAGGTTCTTCTAAAATTTACTTGAAAAAATATGAGGAAATTTTTTGACGTACATCCTTCAGGTACTTTTGAGCAATGGCGTAGCCAGGATTTTTTTTTTAAATAATACAATAAGAGATCAGTTATTAAAAATTAAATTACAGGTGCACAAATTAAGTTTGGCATCTTCAAAAAATATAAATCATTATAAATATATATCTTTCCACGCCCATTTTATTTACTAAAAATCTGACGTGGCCAGCACACAACCTCCCGCCATATCTAGACTTATAGACATAATCCGGTGCCCATGTAAAATATACAAATAAAAATCTAAAATATTCAAACACAGAAATTTGCATCACCTGAATCAAAAGATTTCATTCATATTCTGTGTTGAAGCCATCCTCCGTTCAATAACTACATTTTATCTTACTTATGATTTATGGCGTTAGTATGCCAACGTGTCACCCGTCTCACCTGTCAATATTTTTTACGCAAAAACAAAAGTCAACCAATCATACATACAGACATCATCGTGAGACTATCAAAAATGAATTGTAAGGACCCTAATTCGTGCTCAGCCACTAAAAACTCACTACCCGATTTTAGCATGATTCCTATACCTTCCGTTACAGGTAAGCGGAAGGTAAAATGCATTTTCTGTACTTGAATGACATTCATTATAAAAACTCCCGGCGACGCGAAAGCTTCCCGGAACCATTGGCACTACGAGGACCTCATATGACGTCACAAACACATGACGTCGTTCTTACCCTGTCAACAAGCTGCGTCACATGTCACAACAAGGACGAAATGACACGTGAATCTTGTTTCTCGCGACTGCCAAGATTCAAAGAGCAAGTAAAAATAACACAATAATAATACAGAACCTCAGAAGAGTATTTTAAGTTTCACACAGTTTGTTTGGGTCAAACATCACGGCGCGTCTAGTGGTTTCTGGATTGATTTGTTTTGGTAGATTTTTGATTCTCGAGGACTAGACTGACGCAAATTTGTACAGTTCCTGGAGTTACTAATTTAACTTATTTTTACTGAAAGATTGTGGGTTTTATAGCTTGAAATCATTGTTACAATAGGTTTCTTTCATCTGAAACTTGGAAAAAAATTACTGGTTTGCAACTATTGAAGACTTTGAAAATAGCGGCGCCGCTATTTGACAGGTGTTTTCGCCATGATTCTTTTTCTCATTTATAAGAATCCTCAAAGATTCCATGTGTGAACAGGGCTCAAATTCTGTTACCTGTAGCTATATTTTATTTAAAATATATCAGTTGCTGGCTCAACGGTAAAGTGTCCGCCTAGCTAACGGTCACAAGTCACTAGGTCTTGAGTGGTTGGATTCCACTATAATAACATTTGTACCAGTCTGTCATTGTGAGTTAGTCCTGCTGAATGGTTACCATCAAAATAAATATAATTATGATGTTTCGGAAATGAAAACCGAACAAATAATTTATAATACTAAGGTTTAATTACTAAATTTAATATCGTTTATTTATTTTTTTCATGTCTCGTGATTACCTAACACCTTTCGCGTGGCGAGGATAAATGTATCGTTTTTCAAAGATTTCGTAATATTTCATTCTGTAAACAGACGTTTTGTTTTTGTAGTATATTTGTTTTGCATTCAACTGTACACAGTACACACTTCATACCTTAATAAATTATGTATTTCTTATACACATATATCAAGTTCTTATCAATATTGCATAAATATTATTTTAAAATGCAAATAAAATTAATTTGTGGTTTAAATAATCAGGAGTAGATAACGAATACCACAAGAGCTGATAAATTTGGAAGAATTATTGTTTATTTTACGAGACGACTATAATAGTATATTACATATTAAAGGATTAAAGTGCATCTGAGGGTAAGTTTATTTCACGAGCCGAAGGTGAGGGCAATAATCACCTGAGGGATTAAAGGTACTTTAGTCCTGTGGTATATACGCTATTTTTTGCACTTCATCCTCTACTTACATACTTACTTAATCCTAAAGCCTATCTACCTTTCAATGTAAGGCTGGATCTCTCTCTTCATACTCTAACGAATGCAAAATAGTTTAAATAATATATATTTTGCAATTTTGACAGTAAACTTTATGACTAATATTTATATTGTTACCATAGATACTCTGTAATAAATAGCACGTATTTACTTGACAACTGGATTAATTAATTCAATTCCTTGTCAACAGGATTAAATATGAAAAATAATCCCTTGGGATCAAATTAAGAACTTTAGTCCCTAATAATAAAGACCAAAGAAAAGTTTTATTCCCGGAAGTGCAAAAAATAATATATTTATTATAAATTTGCTTTTAATGTTTTAGTTTAGCAATGCTCAATTTAGATTTTGAAAAATACAACTTCTTGTAGTACGTTTTATTTTTGGCCAATAGAACTGCTGTATTGAAACATAATGTAAATAATGTTATCCTGCTAAATAACCTACATAAACTTAAAAAATAAAATACAGATGTCATTTAAAATTTACTTTATACAATGATCGTTAAAGAAACTACAATTTTTATGAATTATTGCTATTGGTATAAACTCTTATTGAATGTAGCGTTTTGCGTGGTAAATATTTATTTCAAACACTAGAAAACTGTTATATTTTCAACAAATCTGCCAATCTGCGTATCTAAGCAAACCTGTATAACTTTTGGATGTGTGCATTGTTTTCCAATATATTCATAGTAAAATTTCGCAAGTAAAAAAACTACAATAGCGGCAAGATGGCGCCCTGTCGCGACTAGGCAGGTGAAAGACAGACTTTGCCAAAAAAAGTCAACATAAGCAATGCCAAGCACTCAAGTATCGCATCGTTTATTTTCCTCGGACACTGAAATGTTTGTAAATAGCCATACACATTTAAAATTGAAAATGCGCTTCAATTTGAAGTGCAAATTGCGAACCGTTGACGACTATTTTCGAACCTGAAAACTGACGTTCGTTGATGTTTAGCAATGAGTCGGTGGTTGACTTTTTTACAAATAAATTGATAGCATGCCAATGCCATACTTGTGGTTAAGACTAGTAAATTTAACTCTTGGACAACAAGACCATCATGTGATCCGAAGTTCGCCCAAAAATATGTGAATTTATCTTTAAATTTTTATAGTTTCATCTTTAATTAATATTGTTGGAAACCAAATTTATTTTATATGCGAGTCAAATACGACGTTTTATCTACAACTTTTAAACATTTCTTTACAAATTTTTTTTCATTAAAATATTAATCTTGATAATATTAATCTTGATAATATGACAGTAGTGTTGAATAATGGACTACAATATACAATAGTGTTGAATTATGAATTTATAATCAATTTATTGAGGTTTATCTTGTAATGTAGTAGTATTACATAGAACTAATTCATAAAAAATAAATCAATTTTTTACTGAAATAATAATATATTATACAACGACGCTATAATAGATGCTATTATTCCTGAAAATGTTTACAACACGAGGGAGCAAAGCGAGCGAGGGGTTTATTCATCTGAAGGAATAATAGCCATTATAGCGAGTTGTATACTGTACTTTATCTACAACTAAATTATTATTTACAAGATTTTAATAAATTAAATACCAATATGCAAAAATTTTGACACATACAAATGTCAGTTTTTTAGCACTGTTACATCATTAAACATTGCAACGTTTAAAAAAAAAAATGTTCACGAAGAAATTGATTCAGGCAGAGTAATTTTCTGATTGGTGCAGAGGACGGAATTACATGGCAGTATGTATAGCAAACATCACACATTTAATGTTTATGTTATGCATCAGTCGGAGATAAATTTATTTATTTCGTTTTTTTTCTGTGTATATTTTATTAATAACGATATTTATTACCAAGAATGATTACTTGTAACACAGGAAAACATGCTGTGCATATTTTGACCTTTCCTCCATTACATAAAAATATGAAAACAATTAACCACTATTTTAGAGTAAAATAAAAATTTGGATAAAACTACTCGTATTTGAATTTGTAGCACATATTTATGCACTTTTAAATTTAATCAAAAGTCGTATAAAATCTTAATCTTTTTTTATTTAAAATATCGAATAGAACACGTGTGTTGATCTTTGGTTAAGGCGTAGTAAAAATCAATTATTTTTATATTATAAATGATAATTTTTAATTGCTACTTGAAATTTTGATTTGATTAGGATACCCCAGATAAAAATTTTCATGAGTCACGTACAGATCTTTCGGCTTTTAACAAGTTTTAAGTACGCATTGTATTAAAATACACAGTAGAAACTAGTTCCATCTAGAGCACTCACTAATAATTTTTTTCTGTTCCAGATTCCGATCTGTCAAAACTGTCACATCTCGGTAAGCAAAGAAATTATCTAAGAGTTTATAATCATTTCATAAATAAAACTTATCTCCCACAACAGTGCATAGTACGACTGCTGCACATGAAAACCATAAATTTAAATTTTATGCGCAACTTTTCTTGGCACAATGCAATATTGCCGCAATTTTGTGGTCACACTGCACGGGATGAAACTAATTTACAAATTTCCTACTACGTATTTTGAAATACTTCAAAATAATTATCGTCTGATTTGCACACATAAATTGTGTTTCGCAAAATTTAGTCGTTAAATATAATAATATGATACGAGTATTATTTGTGTTTTAGGGGTATTTTAATGGTTTAGTAGTTAGTGTGGAATGGTGGAAGTAGTTAGTGTCATTTTTATTATTGCTGAAGTAATTTTGATAACAGTATCCTTGTTGTACGTAGCATCTTTTCCGACTTTTTTGCACTTATGTTTGGAATAATAGAAGATTATGGCAGTGCTTGCAAAAACGACATATCAAAATCAAATGTTTTTTCATACATAAGCCAATCTTTAAAAATAGTTTAAACTTAGAGACAAATAATTGGTCATTAAAAAAAAAATATTATCGTAAGATGGCAGTCTCACATAATGCCTCATCGGTTTAGATATAATATAAAAACGTGTGTGCGGTTATCAGCCATCAACTCATGCGTATTCATGGATGTTAGTGGAGAGGATTGAACTGAGAAGATTTTGTACAGTTAATCTGAAATGTGTACCTGGATTGGAATATGCACGCAGTTAGTTTTGAAGCACTATAATGGAATAATCAAATAAACAACTTTTTCCAGTATTTCCTATTCCCTGAACTAGTGCTAGAATGGAATATTACTCGCACTAGTGCTAGAATTGCCTATTTTTCGCACAAATACTAGAATTGCCTATTTCCCGTTTTAATTTTGAATGTTCTTCCAGAATATCTATTTCCCGCACGATTGCGATATAGTTATGTTTGTAACAAGTATGGGAAATGACATAAGTGATTCTGCTACACCAGCGAAGCGAGTTTTAGAATTTTCCTGAAGTTTCAGAATAACATTTTCCACGTGTGTTACAAACAAGAATTTTTCTGTTATCGTTCTCAAAAACATAGTATTGAAAACTCTATTTATATTAAAAAATGTTAACGTTTATATGCATCATGACAATTCTTACATAATAATAATAAAATAAAACAAAGTTTTTCATTTATCGCACTAGTGCTGGATTTGGCTTTCATTTTGAGTGTCAGAATATCAGTTTTCGCCCGATTACGGATCAATTAAATTGCAAATGACCAATAAATACTTAGTACATGAGATAAATAACCAAATAATTAATTTATTACATACACCACCATAAAATTATCCCCCACAGAATACAAACATAAAAGACATTATTACATTAGAACTGAGATTATGAGATTATACATAAAATAAACACAAAACACATTATTACATTACACCTACCAAACAAACATCAAACATTAAACACAAATCTAATTCTGCATCTTGAAACTTGCAACACCCTTGACCCCGGTGCCGGATATTGCGAAAACGTTACCAGCAGCCTGGGTATCGTGCTGCATGTGCCAGTTGTGGGTGCCGACGAAGAGGACGTCCATGTTGGGACCCCCCATCTCCAGAGACACGGGGTACTTCGCCGGAAGGTTGTACAGTTGCTTGCACGAGCTTGTCTTCGGGGAGTAGTATACTATCTGTGAACCAAAATACGGGGAGAGAATATTTGGTGTCTTTTTTATAGATAAACCTAATGGAAGTGGTGATAACATTTTATATTTCTACTACGAGTATTACTCAATAAATATATAAATTAAAACGCAGTTTAATAAATAACTTATTTTGATCTACGACTCGTAAATTTTAGTTTTCATATTAGTAATTCTAAATAGTAGCATACAAGTTCAACTGTCTTTTTGACCATAAAACTATTATTATTCAATTTTCATTATTTTTTTGGGTTTTCTGATTGGTGCAGAGGAGGGAATACTGACTATTATTCCCTGCGGGATTATTACATGGCATGTAGGAAACATCAGACATTTAATGTTCATGTTATTCATTAGTCGTAGATAATAGATATTTATACACCAATTGAGATACATGAATGTTTATTCAAGAGAAGAAAGTGTAGCCTCCGAGCCTGAAAGGACGAGTGGGACAATTTCTTTGAAACATTCGTATCTCACGTGGTTTATACAATATTTTATTCAATTTTGACGAAATTATGTCAAATATATGAATTATAAATTTATTTTGACATAACAAAAAAAAACTAATCAAAGTAGTCGTTAGTGGCAAGTTGTCATTGTTTTAATGCATTTTTGACGTAATAATAACAGTTTAAAACATCAGAATGATTTAAAAATGTGTTGAGTGATTTAAAAAAATTTAATTCACTTGTGAAATATACAGTTGTTTAAAGTTGTTGTTATGGAGTTAATAATAGCTGCTTAAAACTTCAAAATTGAATAAAAACAATTATTACATGTATGTAATGTAATGTATTCAATATTATATAAATGAGTTCTTTAAAACGTTAATGATACCCTAATCTACAAAAATAATTTGTGTCGCATTTTCTTCAACACGCAAATAGATAGTTGCACAATTAACTTCGCCAGCCAAATAACTTAGATTGTCAACGGATATCGAAGCAATATAAATAAAACAATTAAATTGAAATAAAAAATTAAACTTACCATTCCAATTTCGCATATTCCAAGCCATAGATCATCATTTTTTACAACCTCCATCGAGCAAATGCAGGCTTTGCCTATGTTCAAGTCCTTTGTTAAGTTGAATACCACTTGTGGATCACCTAGAAATCAAAATTCTTTTCAAAATCATCGTAAAAATACAGGATTTCTGGAATTGCTTAAAAATGATTTTTTATTCGTAATCAGCACATCAATCAAATATAAATTAATTTTATTGTTTGTTATTTAGTTATATTAAATACTTACTTATTTCCCCAGAATTCAAATTGAACTTATATTTCCTGACAACATTTTCTACCGCATCTACGTGGAAAAATTCTTTGTTGTTATTACTAAACCCAATGCCTTCTGATAGTTTTTCGGTATCAAGAATTTTTTTAACCGTTTTATCTGTCTGTACTGCTAACAATTCTGCTTTTCCTTTTCCAGTAAAAGCGGTTGCCATATCTAAACAAATTAATTGTGTATTTATTGTTGATTGTTAATTTTAAAGAATATTTTTGATTTCTTACCAACCCATACGCGACCCTTTTTATCGACTGCCGCAACGGAGGTAGTATAATCTTTGTCAGGTTCAACAACTGATAGTTCTATAGTATCTATAAAAAGTATGTTTCCTTTTGAATCTTTGTGGAGCATTAAGGTTTTTAAACAGTTGTCGGCCACACCAGTCATTTTATTCTTGTTGCCGTTTGTTGGTATTGCAGCCGAAATATATGTCACATCTAAAATATTTATTATTTAACCTTTGGATACAATTCTACCTATACAGGGTGCATAAGAAATATTTTTATCCAACACAAAAAATGGCAAAACAAAATTTGAATTGCCAAAGTAATGTCTTTAATTTTATTATGTGTAAAAAGATTTTTAAAAGGTTTTTATTATTTACTTCGTGACTGGTAATATTTTTTTTCATATTATACTTGATTCTATAAAGTATTATAAGTGATTTCACAATGCCTTTAAATTTTTTTACTCACAATCTGTTAATAATATGTACGTTTCTAACCTTCTAGACAGTTGGGAAGCGAGTCATTGTTAACTTCACTTCCCAGCTAGCTGGAAAAAAATTTCCGGCTAGTTAAATGTCATTTTTCAATCAAATCAATAAAAAAATTATCAAGTTACTGAGCAACTCTGTCACAGATCTCTATTTTCAAGTAGTTTAAACATATTGAATAAATTATAATAAATCTGTCAAAAATATTAATAAAATTAATTTTTAAATGTAGCATTTTTCTGCTCGGTATGTAATATACTATTAATAAAATTACCCTAAAGTAAAAAGAAACATTACTTGGTATTTTGGTAGAATTGAAATCAGCAGTTTTTCCATCTAGATAGTAAAGTTCTGGGTCGTTTCGATTGACAAAGTACAACTTATTGACACTAGAGTCGTAAAATAAACCTTCCATTGAATAGTTTCCCCCACTGTAGCCATTGAAATCAGTCAATTGTTGAATCACAGCACCCCCTGTGTTTATTCCACATTGCTGAGAATAAACTCTAAAAAACATTCAAAGAAAATATTAGTTACATACATATAGTCACGCCAAACAAACTAATTTAAAAATTCTTCTTTTACCTCGTCCACAATCACAATTTATAGTGATTGTGGATATAATATTTATTACCTGCTAATTGAAAGCACGAACAAAATTGCAGCTAAAAATTTAGACATTTTGATGGAAATACGAGCTGTTCTGAAGCTGCTTGGTGCTTTAGTGAAATATTTTTTTATATTTATTTTAATATTCTGCATGTTTAAGTTTAAATGCTGTAGTATCTAAATAACAGAAAATTGCAGCGTTTAACAGTATAATTATTTTGATATTTTATCTTGAAGTCTATTTAACCTTCCACTTATGTCTGTTAAAAGTACAAGGTAAAATTCCTTCTATGACTTAAATTAATTTTTTTTTCTGTAGCAATTAAAATTCTACATTTTTATTTCCTTACTGTCTAATTATTTATGGATTCATAAAAGGTATCGCTGCCTTAGAATATAATTGATCATTAACACAATTTCACTTGTAAAAAGTATGTGCTACTGAACTATATGCACTTAATTTGAAAATAGAAATCACGATATTTTATACTTTAGAAGAAGCTTGATAAAGAGAAGAATATTTTTCATATTTGGTTTAAGATAAACTCCTCCATTAGACACACAAGGTTGAGATGTCAAACAGATATTTATTCGGAGGAAATAAAATGCTCGAGTAATTCAACGAGCTAATTTAACGACTCCTTTGGTTATTCTTCACAAATATGCCCAAAATCTAATCATTTCACCGACAAATATTTGAAATATGAAGCAAATGACATTTGAGTGTTTTGTTTGGTTGCTAAGAAAAAGGTAAATAAGGTTTTATCACTTGCAAAAAGTTACCTTTTTTTATCAGCTGTCAAAGCGATAAAATTGTTTTGTTTAAGGCTTACTTTATACAGGAGTGGAATTATCAATAAAAATTTGTAAAGAAATGTTTTATTTAAAAAGTCGCATATAAAATGTCGTATTTGACTCATCGGATAAACTTTCATCTTGTTGAATTATAGCCTACATTATGTGGTCGTTAAACAATATACTATTATACTCTTGTCTTATTAGAAGTAAAATTCAAATAGCTAGGACCCTGGACTGCGCGAGAAGGCAGAGCTTGTCATGTACTGTCCGTTTTACAAAAGCGGAGCTAGCGAGTATATGCTGCGCTGCACTTCACACTTCACTTAATTTTCAAAGAAAACAAAAATATAACTCAATCACAATCAATTACAAATTTCGCAGGGTTACACGAAGCAAAACACTACGAATGTCAGCATGAGAATAACAGATATTGAAGCTGATGTTCTGTAGAACAGACAGTAGCGTAGTTTCCTCTTGTTTATCATCTATGCTTCTCTCTCTAAGACGAGAATTCGTACTTCGCGCAGGGTTCTAGCTATTTGAATTTTACTCCTAAGAATCGATGAAGTAACGTCCTCAGTTTAAGTGACAATTTGTTCCACGTGTTAGCATTTAACACAATTTACTATAAAAATAAGAATAATAGTTGAGAGCATAAAGTTTTATCGTTAGCAATATTTATTGACTTGTAAGCCAATATAACCACTTCATGTAATACAAAGTAAACCGGAGTTTGTCCTTAGAATCTCGATTACTTGATGGGATTATCAACGGCCTTCGCACTCTTAATAATTACGTGTGAAATTACGGTTCATGTTACTAGTGCGGATTATATGAACTTTTGTAATAAAATCCTAATAAAACCGCAGTGACATGTCTAGCACATTCACATTGCTTGTCAAGCGTCTGTCTGACATATGGTCACCATAAAAATATTAAGTCAGCAAAGACTATTTTAACTTTGAGTATTTATTAACGCATAAATTATATTCTTGTCTTTATTACTTCTACATAAAGAACCGCAATACTCTATTTTCTATGACGAAAGAAAATTTGTTAATAAAAATTAATTTACAGTACTTCCCCGACTATAAGTTTTAACAACTTGCTTTTGTAAAGGCTTTAATTCTTCATTCGGCAAAATTTATACAAATTTATTTTTTCCCCGAAATATTTAAGTGGATACCAACTTCGGTATAATTTGAATAACATGTGACAAAGCAATCATTATTATTGACCATCGTTTTAATTTTGTTTTTGATTCTTCAGCTAGAATTTTTTCCCTGAGAGCTATAATTGACTATTTTCCTCATTATGTTTTAACAAATTAAAATGCAATATTTTTCACAAAAACCATAGAAACTATCTATATAAACAACTATTCCAGTGCATATTTTTGAATATTGACATAGTATGCGTATATTCACTGTAACCATGACAGCAAATAATAAGAAATGTTTGTTCATTTTTCACCAAAATGTCAAAATATTTAAAATGAATTTTAAAATTATGCTAATAAATAAAATTGTGTTATTTAAAATTGTTAGATTTGTTTTATTCATGACATAGTCAATGCGTATATACCACTCGATCATCAAAAATAATAGAAAATACTTTTGCCTCTTGGTTCGACGTATTTCCGCAAAACACCTCTCGACCTCCGGTCTCGAGTTGTTTCTATAGAAATACGTCTCACCAGTCGGCAGTATTTTCGATTATTTTCGAAGCTCTTGTGGTATAATAACTGACAATACACTTTTAAAAATTTGGGTAATTTTTGGAGAAACAATTGAAAATCGCTTAAATGTCATTTTTTATATTTTTACTAAACTTATCTACCCGAGAACTTTAAATTGACACCAAACTCGGTATAATTTGAATAATTTATTTATAAAAGAATTCTTTTCCCGAGAGCTTTAATTTAATACCACACTCGACAAGATTTTAATAAAAATTTAAAAGTTCAGTTTATAAAGTTGGTACCACTGGTTGAATAAAGCTCATTAACGAACTTGAAGTCAGTTTTTGGCTCAAGATCCAAACAGACCGACAGACACACAGACCGACTTTTTTTGAACCCATGATTTTTGGCTTCAGTAGGGTCAAAATCAAAATCAAAATCTTGAACTGTCAAAAAATTACGATTACATAGGCCGGGAAAATAAAAAGGATTAATTTTCACCTCATAAAAATGTGTATAAATCTTGTGAAGTGTTTCACAAAAACATTTAATTGATCTACGTAATAACCCTACAAGGAAAATAGATTCTAAAAAAACATGCTATGAAAAACTTAAAAATATACAGGTGTGTTCATGATTATTATAACACGAAGCCTTGGTTTCTATATTCTCTGTAACCTCACTAACGAAAGTGGTGTAAATATGTTGACTGTAATTATGAAACAACGTCAAAATTAGTGCCCACGTGGAACCTGCGTACTTCATTTCCTGGTACATACACACAAACACATCCACAGCCATCTGCCAATCAAAACATCCCACTGACGTCGGCGGGATTTATGGTTCTTCGTTCCCAATGTGTCGGGAAAAATACAGTCTAATTTTGAACTCTTTTAGGACAAAATTAAATTGTGTTTGTTGTTGGCGCTGCAGCTAAAATTACATTCGATTCCGGGTTAATCAGAACTTTGTTTTTGTTTTGATCGTAGAGTGTTGACGTTTGTATATTACGTTTATTTATTTGTAATAAACACTCGTAGATCTTGTTTTGTTTAGATAATTTAGATAAATTTTGTATTTTTAGTCGTAGATTTAAACTTGAGGTTATGTTATTAGATAAATACTTACTGATTCGTAAATTTATGGGCAGTTTTCTCAAGGATTATAGATTATATAATGGATATCTGATTAACTGTAGATGGAGTAAAATTAAATTTAAATAATTAAGCGGCCCGTCTACGTTTTCTCCGAATTCCTAGAATACTCTTGATTTTACTATTTTTCTATTCCACTACTACGGCTGCCTGAAACTAGCCCGAAACTCGTACTTTGCCGTAGCTCATCAATGCAATGTCATTTTGAAGTTGAAAAATACTGTAAAAGTGTTTTCGTTGCGAGTAAACTTTTGACTTCAAGATAATGTTTTTATAAATATTTAATAGACAAAGAATGGATCTACATTCAATATTTTAAGAATAAATTTGTATCAGGAGATATAACCGTATACAGTTTCATAAATTGAAAATGTACAGTTTTTTTTATTAAAAATTTAGAATTCATCCTAGAAGTATATAATCCTTGCTGAAACAAAATAATTTTACTATTCTTGATCTGGCCACAATACACTCGCTAGGTTAGTACATTTTATGTTGAATTTTAGGAGGTAGACGGACCTCTTAATGCAGAATAATATTATTCGAATTATTTATTTTTGCAGATCACAATGTTTTTCAAATTCAATTAGACGTAGATTTCGCTTCTATTTACGAAATATAGTTTGAAAATTATTTATGTGTTTAGAAGCACAGTCTATTAGCGAGCATGTAAACAATAGATAAAAATATTTTTTATCATCACATGATTTTGGAACTGTTTATTACGTGTGCTTTTATTTGTTACCTGTATACAAACACAAATGATTCATTACCTTGTGCCAAGCAATTGCGTCGAGGAAAAAATATTTTCCAAATGACGTTATAAATAGCCTAGTAAATAAAATATCACCAATTCATCAACGAAAAATAGCATTGAATCATTCAGAATCTAAAAATAAATACGATAATCATTTACAAATAAAAAAACCCTTTCTCCATAGAACAATGAACAATTTACAATCAATGACTTAGGAGTTCCGTCTCCGTTACAAAATATTGCGTGTTTAGAGGTGTAGCAGTTTCTGCTTTACACGTTGCATAGTAAAAATTTGAAGGAAACACAGGTACTAGATGTTTGTGAAATAATTCATCTAAAACAATAATGAAAAAGTGTGTTTCAAGCAAATTTTTCATGCTTATTTTATGATTAACGATTAAGAGATTTATTAAAAAATGTAATTCGGCATAAACCTAGTTCCCTTCTTCGTTTGTAAATAAAATGAAATTTTGCTATATCTGTAAAACTTTGTGAGCATTTTAAAAATTGCTGGACTGCTTTTTCGTATTTTAGGCGAATGTTTACCATAGGACAAATTCGGTCTTGAGCAAGGTGGCAAGTCGTACGAAGATATACGATTCACAGCCGATACTGGCAGATACATTAAGAGCATTCTGTACAGGAAGAATGTAGACGTTAAAACACTTTACATTCATACACCTCGTCGACACATGGTTGCACATTTTAACAAAAACAAATTTTTATATGGTAGATAAGGATAAAACTTCGTTTTGTTAGTACAAATTTTTTTTCAGCACGTTCAACGGTCGAAATTACTTACTTTCAACCGCTTGCAGGCGTTTAGAAGCACCTACAGATTTTTCTTTATATTTCGCATGATATTTTAAACTTGAATCATGTAGTTTAAAGTTTAATCTACGTTGGGGTTTGGTTTATTTTTTAGAAAAAACTTTCTGATTTCGAGAAAATTAGAGGTAAAAAAATGTGAATTTTTGAAGTTTTCTTTATTTTATAAACTAAAACTTCGGTACAAAACAGAAAAAATGGCACTAATAGAACGAAGTTTTATCCCTTATCTACTATATAAAAATTTGTTTTTGTTAAAATGTGCAACCATGTGTCGATGAGGTGTATGCGTCTAAAGTGCTTTTTACGTGTATATTCTTCCTGTACAGAATGCTCTTAATTGTTTACTATATAAAATAGACAGCCAACGGTTAATAATTTGGCTGCACAAATACATGAGGGTTACACGTAGAACGTAGTTTTGCGCACAACATTGAATTTTATAAGGTCTCTAAACAATTAAATTTTATTCACATGTAATATTAAATAGTATTGTTGATCAATTTTGATTCATCTTAATTATACTTTCGTGGTCCAATTCTTATCATAATTTGACTGGAAATAGAAATAAATCCGCCTTTTGTAGTGCTGTTTTCATTATTTATTTAATGTATAAAATTCATACAATCACACGAACTAAAATTACAAGAATGTTCGAAGAGGTTCAAAAAACCCATGCTATAAAACAGTCAAAAACATTGATTCCGCACGCTACAGCGCTTATTGTTCTGTTAAACATAAAAATATCAAATAATTTATGTTTGAGAGGAAAAAATAATTTTGGCCGCCGTATTTGTAAAAAAACTGCAATATTTGTGTGACACTGTATAGGTTTTATTTATAAGTGAATTCACTTCAAATTTTAATATGTTGTCAACAAAGCTTGGATTTGCGAAATAACCGATCGATTTTTTTAAAATTCGTTTTAAAATAGAAGATATTTGTGCTCAAAAAATAACAAAAATTGTCAAAATTCAAACATATTCTGCATCTTGCATTTTATAGATTGTACTTTTATCTTCAACAATATCTTTAGATTATTATATTTAACAAAACAATAAACGCTGTGAAGTGGCGCGCGAAATCCATGTTTTTGGCTGTTTTCTGGCGCGTTAAATGTTATAAAAATTAATCGTTGTTTCATTTTATGACGAAAATGTTCATTGATTAGCCACCTTATAACGAATTTAAGTTCTTGTTACGATACTTTCAGGATTATTCTTAGTCTTCTATTTGCGTTTAGAGGCCGGAGTGTTACTCAATCCTGTCGGATCTGTCATCGGTGGATAGTGATTGAAAATACGCCACGCAGGATGTATTTAGCGCTAGTTTAGTGCCAGGGACATAGCGCATAGCATAGCTGCACCTTTGAACGCTGTAGTACTATAACACTACTATTATTATCTGCACTTTAAGATATGCCGTTAGGTGCTGCCTGTTTTAGCTGACTCATTTCAAATAGATTCGATTGCATGATGGCAGTTTGGTCTATGTGATATTCAAAAAATTTACTCCTTAGTCCTTGAATGTACGAGAATTAAATCTATTCAATACAACAGTTAAACATTTTAAAAAAATTAAGATTCAATTTTTGTATTATGGTTTTTGGTATAGATACTAAACAGATTTAACTTTTTTGGTATTCCTAGAATACTCTCGATTTTTTTTTCTATTCCATTCTTTTCCTAACTACTACGGCTGCCTGAAACCAGCCCGAAACTCGTACTTTGCCGCATCCTAGCAATGCAATATCGTTTTGAAGTTGAAAAATACTTTAAAAGTGTTTTCGTTGCGAGTAAACTGTTAGATTATTATTGACTTCAGGATAATGTTTTTATAAACATTTAATAGAGAAATAATGGATCTATAGATGTACCTTTTTAAAATTTTTAAAAATTAATTTCTATCATGAGATATGTCCGTGTAAAGTTTGCAATTTTTTTTTTTTTAATTGAATTTTTAGATCAAAATTTTAAAAATGCACATCAGTAGATCCATTCTTTCTCTATTAAATCCTTGTTGAAATAAAATTTAAAGTAGACGGCCCGGGCCTCTTAAATCTAATTATCGTACATAAATTTCAAAAATAAAATAGGTATGACCAGGAGAAGGGCAATTGTAACCTGACAGTTTTCATTTCAAATTTAATTAATATTCAATATTATGTAGTTATTGATTCAATATAATTGTTTGCTCGATTTTGACGAGGTGTAATAATCTTTCTTCAACTTAATTAAACTCTCGTTGTATAATATGCTATTATATCAACGACAATTGAATAATACATTCATTAGATAACTGTATTAAGATAAACCCATCCATAATATTGTTACAAAAGTTATAAAACAATGAAACTAATAATTAATTTTAACATTTTTTGTGCTTTGTGGTCAATTTGGTTTGTAAATTCGTCATTTCTAAGTAAATTATCGTATTTTTACTCTTTTTGTATTTCCAATTAAGATAGGTTTTCCTTTATACATTAAAAAATTTTAATCTCATTTTTCCTGAAGATAAACTCTAGAGCTCTCTTATCAGCTACTCGTTTCTTATTTGATAAGCATTACTTGCAAAGAAAAATTGATCTCACATGCCTCAAATGCATTTTCTATTTTCTACACACGTAAATGTCAGTACGGCAATTACGCAAAAATTCCATGCACACCACAAAGGTTAGTTCATTAGATAATACTTCGATAGATAATTTCGTTACATCATTAGCGGTTTAGCGCCAATAAATTATAGCGTTTATGATAAAATAAAAGGTATATGCATGTAAGTTTTTACACTGACGACTTTTGAATTATGAACTTCGTTTAAACCAAACACTAAATGGACTTTTGTCTTTAGTTTGTTTTTGTAAACATCTATGCAACCCAATATTAGTGTAATCACTGAATTACTGTTTATTAAAAGCTCTAATTTTTTCTAATACAACATAGTATTGGGTATCTAGGAGTAAATATTTATAATAAATATTTGAATAAATAAATGAAGATAATTCATTTTGAAAAATTATTGTTATTTCATTACATGTAGACAATTATTAAGTTCAGCAAATCTTGGTTTCTAGTTTGTCTAATTTTACTTCCCCGACCGCCGACCTATATAATAGGGGGAAGTATTGTAGTTGTGATTTTTGACATGGAGCATAAAATTAAAGCCATTACGAAAGCAAGTTATAAAACTTATAGTCAAGGAAGTACTGTGGTGGCCACAGCAGATTTTTCTAATTCAACATAGTATACTTATAAATTTAATTTTTTCAAAATCGGCATGAAAATCGTCATTTCCAGACTAATTTGCGGCATGAAAGTAAGATTTTCATGACTAGGCATGAAAATTTTATTTTCATGCCTAGTCATTTTTACTTTCAACTTTGTTTACTTGTCATGACAACTTTTTCTAAAATTTGTGACAGCTCTGATGATTTGTCACAGCTCTGATGATTTATGCAAACCTAATTTTTTTTATCATTTTAAGCTTAATTGCCGATTTAAAAAAAATAGAATACATCACGCGTCATAAAAATGTCTTTGCTTGACTCGGAGGCTTTGAAGAAATGCTCGGACGCTGCGCATCCTCGCATTCTTCAAACGCCACCTCGTCTGCAATGAAACATTTTCATGACTTGTAATGTAATATACTATTTTTCAAAATCGGCATGAAAATCTTCATTTCCTGACTAATTTGAGTCTTTAAAGTAAGATTTCCATGACTAGGCATGAAAATAAATAAGTAAAAATTACTAGGTATGAAAATAAAATATTCATGCCTAGTCATTTTTACTTTCCACTGTCTGTAGGTACAAACACTTGTCATGACAACGTTTTCTAAAATTTGTCACAGCTCTGATGATTTATGCAAACCTATAATTTTAAGCTTCTATAATTGCCGATTTAAAAAAAAATACATCACGCGTCATAAAAATGTCTTTGCTAGACTCGGAGGCTTTGAAGAAATGCTCGGATGCTGCGCATCCTCGCATTCTTCAAACAAGCCTCCTCGTCTGCAATGAAACATTTTCATGACTTGTAATGTAATATACTATATTTGAATAAATAATTTTACATATTTAGAAAATATAATTTATTATTTCATTACATGTGAAAAATAAGTCTAAAGAAACTTGTTTTTCTAGTTTGTCTATTTTTTATTAGGTTAAATAACCTATAGGTTTAATCCTTGAACTAACCTAAAACTAGGAAGATATACAAGGCCAATGGCCAAGGTACATCGAACTTACAATTTCACACTGAAAATAGCTACAAACTTACATACAATGCATATCAACATCAATACAATAAGAATGTGTTTCGACGGTACAAGGGGTAAGAATAAAGGAAATAAAAGCAAGGGCACCAAATTGAAAGCATATTGGCACATATCCACTTTTTATTTTGACCTGAGAGGTAGACGAAAACTGTTCTAACCAGTTCCTGGCGGTTCAAACCGTTTTATGTAATGTGAAATTCCACAAGTTCCTTCCAATTATACTTAGTTGCAATTCAAAATAAATTGTAACTGTATATTTAGTATTATTAGACACTAATCTGCTCGAATTATGCAAAGAGGAGTATTTTGTTTCATGTAGTGTTCATTTTATATTTAAATGATATTGTAGGTACTTAAAGATTATTGAATAATTTATTAATTTTATAAGGTAAATTTCAAATGACAGCTGTCATATTACGATTGCCTACAGGGTGTTTCTATACCTCTGCACGAAACTTTAATAGTTATATATAATTTGATATACTGATTATAGATAAAAAAAGATTTTTTTCAAAATTCGCAAAAATAAGGGTAGTGAAAATTTTGTAACTAAAATCCACCAAAATATAATACAAGAGAAGACCACATAGGAAGAACGATCAAAGTCCAAAAAATTAAAAAACAAGTTTTTGGTACCATCGTGTAGCAAAATAAGTAAATTTTCTTATACCGTTCAGAAAATTGCAGTAAAAACGATTTTCAGGCATTGAAATAATTGTGTCCACTGGAAGAACGATCCAAGTCCACTTTGTTCAACGGAATACCGATCTTAGTTAATTGTTTATAACAAATTAGTTTCTTTTACAGGAACATTAATGTTATTATTTTTTATCAATACCTATAACTGTAAATTGGAATAAAATAAACCATTATTTTTAATAAAAAATAACCTGCCAAGGCTAAACCTCGGCCCATACAGAGTCCTCGGAGAATCCGGTGATGGCGAAACCTGGGCCAAAATGCTAAAAAAGAAGAGAGAAGAAATGAATTAAATGACAAATGTTCTGTAACTATAACTTTCAACCAGATAATATAAATTGTAATATTAAAAGTAGAATTCAAAGCTGTAAAGCATGAATTTAATAAAGAATAATAATAATAATAATAATAAAAAATATTACCAATATACGAGTCTTCAAATCTTAAAATTCAATTATCTCGAAACTATCAAAATGTGACTTTGATCGTTCTTCCTATGTGGTCTTGTGAGTAGCATAAATCTATGTTCACATAGCTTATGTCATGTCATGTCTGTGTCATGTCATTATATTATGTTATTTCTATTGACATAGACATTTTTTGTAAAGTATCACAACGGAGAAAATTAATTTGGATTCGCAGGCATTTACTAATGGAAAATAAGATAAGTTTGTATTAAAAATTTACAAGAAACATTTTAATAAAATTGGGAATGGTATATTTTAAATTGTACATACTTTTTATTGGTTTTATTATTATATTATCTTCATAATCTGCTTTTATTTTATCATACAATATTTGTTCTTACCTTATTGGTAAGTTTTTTATCCATATTAATAATAAATATGTAATTTTGACAGATATAGACATAGACGTTGAGTTAAAATCAACTATTATGTTATGTCAAAAAAATAACATACGAGACATACCCTATGTGAACCACTTCATTAGTTTACCCTGTGCCAACATATTGACATAACACAGACATGACATGACATAAGCTATGTGAACCAAGCTTTACTAAACTAAAAACGAACTTGCAATGATTGTATTAATCAACAACATATTTTTCGAAACCGATTTCTTTTTGTCGTCAACTTGCGTAAGAGTTTTTTTCCGAAGGTGAACCTAATAAATTTCAAGGAACAAATCTGCAGAGCTATAATTTGAAGTGGTCTAATAAATTTGTCAAGTCAGGTAACAGTCCATAAAGAATCTATTTCAAGATATAATCAATAAAAGTGGGAAGAATCTACCCACACTGCACTCCATAACATCTCAACTTATAAATAGTACAGACAATACGGAAATAGAAACAGTTTTTTTTTATATCCGAGTCTCATTTGATTCGGTCACGGTTCGCACACTTCATCAATACGTTTAATTTGAAAGAGTGGAGTATTTTTAGATGACTTAACACTTTTGTAGAGTATAAATAAATTTATTGTCTGTAATAGTGAGTAATCAAAGCTTTCAGTTGATAAAAATTTGGTCTTTTATCGAATTTATTGATGAGTGGTGACAGCTGAATGAAATTATAATTTGTATATACGCATTTGATTAAGATAATATTCATTCAATAATTTTTCTACACAACTTATTTTAAAACTCATCAATGTTATCGTAACAGGAATATTAAAGTCCACAATTTGTTCATATCAATTAATTAATTAATAAATTTATGCTATGTTTTATTTGTGCAACTATTACCTACACCATTAATTCATCACAAAACAAAAAATCTGATGTGGCCAGCACACGACCTCTCGTCAAATTCTGCTTATTCTACTAATCTAATAAATAGTTTTACTAGTTTCATGTTCATGTAATATATAAACGCCAATGTAAACCAAGATGCAAGCAAAACATGTCAACTGTACTGTCATACTAGAATTTAAAAAAGTAGAATATTTTAATGTTAAATACTACCAGATTCAGCAAATTGTATTTAAAATTAACTGTACCCGTAGATAATTATATTTTCTATTATTTTTGATTGTTAAAATTATCATAAATAAATTATGTACCAATTTATTTAAGGAAAACTGGTTTGATACGAGTACTTTTTAAGTTATCGTCCATACACACACACAGACATCATCGTGAAAATATTAAATTTGTTTTCTAGAGACTCTGAAACGTTCTTATTCACTAAAAATTCATACTCGAAATTTTTGACCCATTACAATACTGCCGTCCTTAGGAAAAAGGTCCTATCTGCAAAAATTTTGTTTTGGCTATTATTTTATATAAAAATTTGTGTGGAAACATCTATGCGGATTTTTACTATTAAAATTGCTTTATATAAATATAATAACCATGAATAATAAATTCTACCTTTTCTTAGGGCAGCTGGACATTCTATTTTGGTATATTTGTAATAATTTATGCAGATTACAAAAATCTCAAAATTTGCAGATAGGACATTCTTCCTAAAGAGGGCAAAATACCTCTCTTATAGAATATGAGGTGAGAGGTAAAAAATTTGCTTTCAAATATTTGTCGTATGTATTAGTAAACAAAACTCAAATAATGTAAGTAAAGTAGTATGTAATGTAAGTGTCTGATGTTGGGTCTTTATCAAGGATTTTGTTCGACCTAAATATTTGTCTAGCAAGTAGGAATAAAATAAAATTCATTGCATAATAAAATGGCAGCAAAACAATAACATACCAATTGAGTACCGCAACATATCATGTAGGTATGTCGTGATCATATAATTTTTACAGGTATACATACCTAACTTCATTCATTTGGTATGCTATAAATAGTTTTAAAATGAGTAAACTATATTGCATATAGAACAATACGTACTGTTACATTTGTAGTTTACATCGGGCGGTACAAAAGTATATGACTTTATATAAATAATAGCTAGAACAGCATTTTTGCAGAATCTTTTTCCTAAGATCGACAGAATAGATGTACCAACCAAATATACTAGGTAAATCTTTGGAGATTCTACGGAGATTCCGAATCCTGGAAAACAAGAAGTTTTTTTCTTTCTAATGATAATTACGTGGTTTTGAAGCAATTTCATTTAGCATTTAGATTCAATTTAGCGACACCGCAATTTAAGAATTCTCACTAGAAAGAAAAAACTTCTTCTTTCCAGGATTCTGAATCTCCGTAGAATCTCCAAAGATAGTTTCCAAATTCTGATATTGTTTTTTATAAGGTAAAAGAAACAAACAATGTGTCAGTTAAACTGCCGTTTCAATTCCAATTCCAACCCTTTGCCCTAACGTTGAAACTGTTTATTCAAATCTAAAAGAAGAGTAGACTCGGCAGCTGGTGCTTGTCGGCCATGTTGGTGTCTGGCTGTGTCGGGGCGCCAGCCAAGCGACCTGACTGTGCGTTGACCTAAAAACTCACATTTCCTGTCACAGTCAACACCAACCACAAAGAACCACACCTAACAGCGCCCAGCACAGCAGAAACGTACAAATGGTTCATTGTGTGTATGAAAATCTCTACATACACACATGTCGATGACTAATTATAAAATCACTCGGTTTATGAAACGTCTAATGTTTATTTAAATGATTCTGCATGTAGCGTCATATCACATACTCAATATGCCGAGGCTTTTGGGAGAAACTGTGAGCTGAACTAAAGGAACAACTCAATCAGAACTGGGCTTACTTAATTATTTAGGTACTGAAGTATCAATTTGTAATAACAAGTAGTACTTAATACTTATACTTAAGTATAAATATTTTTTGCTAGTATTTAATTAATACATTCATTTTATAAGGTAAATTTAAATTGACAGCTATCTTAATCATTGTCCATTGCTTGGATTGCTTCGAATGTCTACTGGATATTCGATATTGGATATAATAGAAAATTGATTCTAATATGCAAGAAGTTTGGTTAAAAATCAAAAAGCAGTTTGAGTACCTACCTAATTGTCAGTTTCCTACTATTTTATAGCTGATAATTCCACTCCTGTATAAAGTAAGCCAAAAACAAAACACAACTTTATTGCTTTAACAGCGGATAAAAAGGAAGGTAACTTTTTGTTTTTACAAGTGATAAAACCTTATTTACCTTTTTCTTAACAACCAAACAATTAAAAAAACACTAAAATGTCATTTGCTTTATATTTCTAATATTTGTCAGTGAAATGATTAGATTTTGGGCATATTTGTGAAAAAGAACCAAAGGAGTCGTTGAATTACACTCGAGCATTTTATTTCCTCCGAATAAATTTTTGTTTGGCATCTCAACCTTGTTACTTGACTTATATTTGACTCGAAAAATTGTTTTAAAATTTTTCTTTTCAAATTGCTAGGCAACAAGGTTTCAAAACAAACAGAAATTTATCCGGCGAAATAAAAAGCTCTTGTGTAATGACAGTTGAAAACAAATATATGAATGCATTAGTTCTCATTTAATGGTCGTAATGAACTAATTTATCTTCGATATTTCAGTTGATGAACGAGAAACAACTGTTGATTAGCATAGAATAAAAGGTTAAGGTGATTGAACTTCGTTAAGTTTGGACGTATAAATATTTAACGGGCTTAATTATCTGGTTTTATTGGCAGTTTTTGTGGTCGTTATTTTTTATATTTCATGAGGCTGAACACTGCTAAATATCATTCCGCTAAATTGGTACTAAATGTGTAGGTGAACTACTAATTAAGACCGTTAATGGTGGCCTTCTTTCTGCTAATTTCGAAAAAAGAATAACTTAATTTGTAGGTATTATTTGTAGTGAAATCCTTTAAGTTAATTATAATGCATTGTTTTTAAAAATGCACTGACCTAGATTTTTATTTAGTTATGGTTTAAATAGCAAATGCATTTAGAAGCATCATGAGAAATAGAAACTTTGGGAATTAAAACAAACTTTGCGAAATTGTGAAAGATAAAATGAAGTATAAATATATAATACCTGAAGCATTTTGTTGTTAAAATAATATGCTACTTGGTAATACTACTTGCAAGTTACATGGTACTGAAAATGAGATTTTTATTACTATGTAATATGTAACTTACATTAGATGGAAATCAGAAATAAAAATATTTTATCAAAAATAATATAAGTGTAAATAGTCAGTCTATTTTTGCCTAATTTAAATTTAGTATTTAGGATTGTTACTTACTACATCGGTACTAATTTAAATTCTGGGTAGTTATTTCTAATTTCATTAATTTTAGCCAGTGGCAGACTAGCTCCGGCGGGAGTACGGGAGCTTTCCCGGTAAGCCGGAGGTACCGAGGCCGGTGGCCGATCAAATTTTTATAAATAGATAGGTATGTGAATAGAAAGACGAAAGAAAATTTAATTAGTAATTGAACAAATTTCAATGCCCTTTTGGTGGATCGAGTCGACAAATTTTTTCCAACTCGGTACACATCGCCAAAGTTGAACGTTTTTTGGCCCAAAAACGTGTTTTTTTGTTCGAGTTTTGAAGGGTACGAAAACAGATCATCCGATTCTGAGTTTAACCCCCTTTAAAGTACAGCCACAATGGATTTTTTCCCGAAAGAATCGTCTAATTTGGTTGAAATGTCGCTGAGTTATGTGCGAAAAACCACAAAATGCACTTTTTTAAAGACCCATATCTTTGTGCCAAATCATCGTAGGAACTTCGTTCTTTGAGTCTTGCACAAGGAATTGAACAAATTTTAGTGCCATTTTGGTGGATCAAGTCAAAAAAAAACTTTTTTAACTCCGTACACATCGTTAAAGTTGGGCATTTTTAAAATTAAAAACAATTTTTTTATAGCGCTGCTAGAGGGGGGCGGAAGGGATTGCGCTTAAGTTCGCATGCATGACTTTAAAGTACATACTTCAAAGTTTCTCGCTCGCAAAGATTCATCGAAATCGATGGAAAATACGCCGAGTTATGGCGGTTTAAAAATGGTCGAAATTTTTACGAATTTCATGTGTTTCATTTTTTTTCCACAAGTATATTTAAAATTTCCAATTTTTTAGAATTATTTTAACAGTCTAATTAAAAGTGAGATTAGAACTTTTAAGAGGCCGGTCACTATTAAATTTCCCGGGCTGGTTAAATTTCCCAGTCCGCCACTGATTTTAGCTTAAACTTCTTTAGGTTTTTATTCGTGTATGTATTGATTGCATGGATGAGATGTTAGGCAGCATAGATCTGTTGAATGTTTGTAAAGATTCGTTTTAAGAATAAGTTGTATGAGTTTTTGTTTTAAGGAGTTCGTGCCAACTATATTTAGACGTGATTTTATGTATGTATGTAATTTTGTATAAAAATACAGGTCTCAAGTCTTTATCTCTGCCTCAAAAATATTTCATTAAAAAGCCATTCAAGTAGCCTTTGAACTAACGCGTTGATTGAGATTCTGACTGCACCAAGATGAACGTATGAGAAGTTGACCCACCCATACTAGCCCACCCTGTTAAAATCTATCGCAATCGTTAGTTTTACGTTAGTTGAGTTTAGTTTTGTAGAAAATTGCGTTAGTTTTGAATGTTTATACGTATTTTAAAAAAATAATATTTGGGTGGGCTAACTTCACAACAGCCCAACCCTTAATTCGAAAGTGCGAGGAAAACACATTAATACCTTTTAATTGATTAGTTGATGTTAGTTGTGCTACATATTACGTTTGTTTTGTTATTCTAAGCTGTCAAATTTGAGCCGAGTGGGTGGGCCAAGATCACGGTTCTCCAGCCCATTGCAGAATTTCACGCGTAGATTTTACATACGTTGTCACCGTGGTTAGTTGAGAATAGTTTTGACGAAAAATACGTTAGTTGTGCCATAATTTGCCCGCCTTAACCAAAATAACCATTTTCGCTAACCGTACGGACTTGATGCTATTATGTCATTGATTGCTGTAATTTTACAATATAAAATTGGAAATAAAATAGAAGGCAACAACCGGCAACAACCAACAGCAGTGTTGGACATTTACCAGATTTTTTAAAATTTAGTTTATGATTGACAAATAATATGGTATAATAGTTTTCAAAGTGAGGAATTCTTAAAGAATGCAATAGTTGGACGTATTTACCAAAATCTAATTTACCTTTTCTTTTTCAGTGTGCATGCAGTAAGCCAAACGGTACTGAATAAAAACAAAGACGCAATTTATTAAAATAAATTATTGCAATTTTACAATTTATATTTAGGTATATTTGTTGAAAACAAGAAAAAAATTTGGTATTAGCAAATCAAATTGAGAGATAGTCTTAAAACTCTAAAACTATGTAATTATCCGAAAACAATTAAATTAGTTCCTAAAAATAAAATATTGAATTAATAAAATAAAAATCGCATGACACAAATAACATCCAATTAGAAGAATTGATTATAAAATAGTAACAAGGATTATATAAAAATTTAGCGGAAATTTTTTACAATTAGCTTGAGGAACCTAACTATAATAATTAATTAATGGATAACTTTTCTGTCACATTCCAGTTTGATATTTAAATTAAAAATTGGCTAAATTGTCATTTTGAGATCAGATTTTTTTAAAAAGATTTTTGCAACAAGTATTCAAGTAAAGTATTATTTCCGGTAACAGAATTTTACAAAAATCTTATCAGTTCTTCTTTAAGACGTACAAATGTATTATGCAAATTATTATAATATAATGTTGGTGTAGAAATTGAGATTATAATAATAAAATTATAATGACAAATAAAGTGCGCAAAAATTCATCCATACATAACCACATATTTGTTTCTACCATGACAACAATAATTTCTTGTATTAGTTTAAAAAATGATTTACTTTTTGTACAATTGCTATAATAATCATAAACAATTCCTGAATGGCCTCCTATTTTTACAGAAAACAATGATATATAGTAGCATCAAGTCCGGACGGTTAGCGAAAATGGTTATTTTGGTTAAGGCGGGCAAATTATGGCACAACTAACGTATTTTTCGTCAAAACTATTCTCAACTAACCACGGTGACAACGTATGTAAAATCTACGCGTGAAATTCTGCAATGGGCTGGGGAACCGTGATTTTGGCCCACCCACTCGGCTCATATTTGACAGCTTAGAATAACAAAACAAACGTAATATGTAGAACAACTAACATCAACTAATCAATTAAAAGGTATTAATGTGTTTTCCTCGCACTTTCGAATTAAGGGTTGGGCTGTTGTGAAGTTAGCCCACCCAAATATTATTTTAAAAAAATACGTATAAACATTCAAAACTAACGCAATTTTCTACAAAACTAAACTCAACTAACGTAAAACTAACGATTGCGATAGATTTTAACAGGGTAGGCTAGTATGGGTGGGTCAACTTCTCATACGTCCAAGATGAATCTAACGGGTTGGATCCCACTACAATAAAAATCTACCATTCTGTAATTTCCATCTAAATAAAAAATTCAACCGATACCTACAGGTAAATTAAACAGACAGTTGCGTATTTCTTATTTGTATCTGAAAGCAAAGTTGCAACAACCGCAGCGCGCGCGTAGCCTTTCGAGTCGGAAATGCAGCGGAGAGTGTTTGATGAAATATGACCAGTTCCCGAAGGCATAAACAAAGTCTTACCTTAGTGCGGTACACGCATGCAGATAATCGATCACCGAGAGAATTAAACACTGCCGCTAATTATCTTAGAGTTCCGCGTGTATTTTAAGACAGATTTGTTATTTTCCTGGTAGTTAGGACATACTAACGGTTTGCTCTTCAAATTCGTTTCCGTTTTGGTGGATTTGTTGATGACATTGTTACTTAATTATAGTTGCTTGTTTTCTTCCTTATTTGATAATTTATTTATATTTAAATAATTCTTTTTCTTAACCCTTAAATTCCGCATTCTTTAACTTGCACGTTGTTTCCAAACAGTGGCGGATTTATGGGAAATGAATCTGAATGATTTTTTTTTCTATTTGACTCAGTAAAAACCAAGTGTAATTTAACGTAATCCTCCAAATTGATGCTTAAAAATCATGAACAAATAAAACAAACTATAATGTATCAAGTTTTATAAACGTCATTTTAGTCACGAGTTTTTTAGGAACGAGCGCAGCGAGTGTATAAAAACGAGTACTTATCTAAAAAGTTTATAAACGAATCACACTTTTTCTACGACCACAAATTAAACAACATAATTTAATAAAAATGTAAAATTTCATTTATAATCATTTTTAGGTTAAATCATAATGATATTATACATAGCTACAAAATTCTACTTAGGCAAGTGTATTTAATTCATATATGGGAAAAAAATTACAATGATTGAAAGAAATAATTAATTTACATCAGTTTTTCTCAAAAGGTAGGTATATAAGTCAAATATAGAAGCCAACTTAACCCCGTGCTTAATATGTCAGTTGCTATGTTCAGCCTGTGACTAAAAACGGCCAAAGCCACGGCTTGTCGAGGTATGTTTCAAATATTATTTATGTAATAATAACAGCAGTAGAAAAAAATGTTTTCTATTATTTTGTATACTAAAGTGAATAATAATAATTTAACTTGGCCAAAAAAGAAAAATTCATCTGCGACGAATTTTATTACCAACACCAACAAAATTTGATTTTTTTAAAATCTTTGGGTCCCTGCCGTATATAATACGTATATATTTATTGACTAACCTAAAATCCTAAAAATAATTAATGAAAATTAAATATTTTATATGTGACGTAGAATGCTTCGATTTCTCCTATACAAAATAATGACAACACATAAAAATTTCTTTCTCAATTTACTTCATAACATATATTATATTTTTTAAATAAAACTTAAATTTTACCTGTTTTGATAAAATTTCATTTTCAGTACCATGCTAGTAGCCTGTTACTTGTTTAGAGATAATGAATCTACCGATTTATCAGATATTTAAAAACAATTTACTGAATTTTCCGTCTTAGGCTTGTGGGCAGTAACGAAAATAAAATGGATAATGTGAATTAGATTCCTAGAAGATGCACGTAAAATAATCATTAAACACGTCAGTTCTTTCACTCCAGGTTCATCAGAATTTCGTAAATCAATTAGGCAGCGACTAAAATCACGTCGACATGTTTATTTTCCACGTAGACAAAATAATTGTTAAATATAAATCATTAATTCATGTCTCCAAATAGAACATTTTAATGGCATACTTACTATAATCACGAATCAAAAAGAATTCAATTTAGTTTGAAAGTGTACTCGGCTATGTTATTGGTTTATTGTTTATATTTCGTATAATTATTTACTTTGTAAGCTGATTTAAAACCCTTGTTTGTATAAGGAAGGTGTGTTCCAAGGTTGAAAACAGTTAAAAATAGCCTGGCACTGTTTATTAGGAAGTGCATACGGAAGTAAGAAACGTAGAACACTTTGTATAGTTTAATTTTGATAGAACAAGCTTTGCAAATTAACATGTGACATAAAAGGCTATATTCGCAAGTAGAGGACATTGAGCAATATGCTAACGAAGCTTGCGTAGATTTATAACATCAAGAAGGATGGAAACTTAACACTTAGTATTAGTATCCGTTATTCAAAATTCAAACACTGTTGAAACACATTATACAAACTGTTCCACAACAGGACAAAATATTAAAGGGTATACTGTATGACGTGCTTTAATTGAAACAAAAAGTTTTTTTTTAATTCGCAAAATTAAGGGTAGTTTACTTGACGTGTGTACATTTTAGGTATCACTGTTTTGATGGTATATTTGATAATTTTACATTTATTGGTATTAAATATTATTTCGTTTATGTAACAAATTGTTATCTCTTTTGTACTTGTAGTCACCCTGATGAAGACACAAGGTTATGTCGAAACGTCGGTTTTTAGTAAAATAAAAACATATAGACTGCATTCCCGAATACTTACATCCTTCATTATATTTACCAGTCGATTATTCCAATTCTTATTAAATATTATGTAAACAATTACTTTCATTGTAGAAGATTTGAAAAAAATTATTAAAAATAACTACTGACCAGTGGAATGATCAGCACGTCGTACAGTATTATATACAACTTCGCTTAAACAGCTTCTTAGTGTTATTTATCTACTCAAAATAGTCGATAACATCAACGATGGAAAAATTATGTTATTGTAATGTATTTAATGAGACTGCCAAGAAAAATTAGTTTATACTTATATTACGTTATTAAACGAGAGTTTAATTACTCATTTAAATAATTATTCCCACGTGTCCCAAGCGTTGTGCTACATATTTACCATTCTATTTTTACCACTTCAACTTTTACCACAGCATTTTTACCACCATTCTTTTTTACCGCTATCCTGTTTTACCGTTAACCCATTTTTTACCACTCAATTTTTACCAGTCCAACTTTGCATTTATACCACTATACTTTTTACCGCTATTTCGTTTTACCACTAATACATTTTTACCACTCCGTTTTTACCATTACAACTTTTACCACCATACTTTTTTACCGCTATTCCGTTTTACCATTAATAGTTTGTGGGACTATAGTACGGTTTTGTTAGTGTAGTAAATACCAAAACCGAGTTTGTGGGGCTCTAGTACGGTTTTGTTAGCTTAGTTAGTGTAGTAAATACCAAAACCGAGTTTGTGGGGCTCTAGTACGGTTTTGTTACCTTTGTTAGTGTAGTAAATACCAAAACCGAGTTTGTGGGGCTCTAGTACGGTTTTGTTAGCTTTGTTAGTGTAGTAAAAACAAAAACCGAGTTTGTGGGGCTCTAGTACGGTTTTGTTAGCTTTGTTAGTGTAGTAAATACCAAAACCGAGTTTGTGGGACTTTAGTACGGTTTTGTTAGCTTTGTTAAAAAAGAGACGGTGGTAAAAATGAATTGGTACAAAAACACGTAGGTAAATATGTTGGTGCTAAAAATAATTAGTGGTAAAAATAGGGACGGTGGTAAAAATGGATTGGTAAAAGAATACGTTGGCAAATACGTTGGTGGCAAAAAAGAATTAGTGGTAAAAAGGGACGGTGGTAAAAATGGATTGGTAAAAGTATAATGTTGGTAAAAAATGGATTGGTAAAAAAATTACGGTGGTAAAAAAGGGACGGTGGTAAATATATTTCCTGGATTTGTAAATATGGGGGCAAATCGTACCAAGTACTAATCCAGAGCTGGATTTTAGTGGCTTGAACCAAGTTACTGACAACGTGCAACGTCGCCTTAACGTGTAAAATAAATATATTATTTAATTGTTGTTGCAGATATGTAATTTTGTAATGGTAAATTTTTATATGGATGTTATATCCCAAAATATTCCATTTTTCGACGCCTATGCTAAATTGTAATATAAATATACAAAATACAATAAATACAAATGAACGAAGTACTGCGTTTATAATAAAGTGTGTTAACAAAATGTGTAAATTATTTCATAATTATTGACGTTAACTAATACACTTTTAAACGTCAATGCTGCTCCAAATTCTTGCCTTCACGTGTCTATTGAATCATAACATTTTTGTAAGTTTACTATTTAGCTACACGTGTTCTGTAATTTCCACATTATTAAGCATTTATAGCTCGGTAGATTTACGAGTTGACTTTTGATTTTTTAATTAAAATATTCGCAAATTTACTACGCCACGAGTAATCAAATTTTTAAGTTGAGAATTCAAGTTGAATCATTAGACACACGTGCTTAGTTGCTTATCTTATAAATATTTTATTAACATTTACTACGAATTTGATTTAGGTACTGATAAATATTTTATTGTAATAAATAGTTTGCTTATTATTCATGCAAAATAAAAATAGGTATTTTATTTACAAATATTTAAAATAAAATACATTCTTTTTATTTATTTTTAATGCTTTGAAAATTTTTTTTAATCACTTACTTTATTTATTTTAGTTTTTAAGCAATATTATTTTATTCCAGAGGTTTTGTACAATATAATATTTCTGCAATGTATAAAAACAAATAAGAAGTCAGCTGTCATTTATATTTTACTCTATATCAAATTAGTATTCTACTAAAATTTAGCATGGTGATTGGTAATTAAAATTTCTTGTTGAACATAATATTCTATTGTGCAACTTTTGAAATTTCTGAAAGAGAATGCAAATATTTAATGTAAATTCGCAATTAAAAATTTGCTTGGTCACACATTCGATATTTAGCATCAAGTAGAAAGTATAAAATAGGAACTAAGTAATCGGAAATACTTGAAATAATTAATGAATACTTTCCCGTTAAATTTGATACATTTTTATAATTTTAAAGTCAGAATTGCTTCACTGTTTAATTCGCACCGTTCAGTGGTTCAATCATTTCATTTTACACTCTGAAATGCGGAAGATGAGAAAATAATTTGATTAGCAACGCCAGTCAGCATCCAGAATTCAATCAATAAAAATATTTTATGTCAAAAATGTTTTTCATATATTAAAAAAAAAATAGTTTTCTTACACAACCCATTTTAATTATTATTAAAAATAAATTTATGTTCGACTGCATCATATTACCTTGTTTTATGACACTGTTTGCTGTTTATACACGGGTACTTTATTGAACTAGTACGATAAAAATGCAAAATTTTACTGCTGTCAATACCATGTAAAAATAAATGTTATAATTTAATGCATTTTATTAAATTAACTAAATACTTTCTTTGAATATTTTTTCATTTCTTGGATTGCATATCTTAAAATTGAGCTAATTATGAACAATTTTTTTCACAGACAATATGAAAATTATCGAAATATTGTTAAATAAAACATCAACACCGTACACTATGAGATATAATTTTTCAAATAAAATAATAAAAGAAAATCTTAACAGTCGAACATAAAGCTCTGTATGCACTCGTATATAATCTGACTTTATAGTCTCGTCTTAATTATCAACCTCGCTCGCTGCGCTCGCTCTGCCATAAACTTCGGATCGTTCAAGAAAGTCCTAAATTATGTACTTGTTACATAAATAGCTATTATGTAATTGTTTATTTATATAATGGATACGATGTACGTTATATACTACTATGCCATTAAAAAATTACCATGGTAATATTGTCACATGACATATATTTTTCTTCTAAAATTAATATATTTCCTGTCAAACGTCAAAGCGAAATGTCACGTGGGAAAAAATATTTTAAATAATTAAATATTGTATGCACAACTGGCATCATTGAAGTTTATAGCCCTCGGGCAATTTACAGACCCTCGAATGAGCATAAACATCATCATGATGCCCTTGATACATAAATAACTATTAATGAACACCTAAATTGAATGACATTGATTTTCCTTATTATTGTTTGATGTCGGAGGGCATTATTATTTACTGATTCATCTCGCAGTAAATTACTGAATAATTATTACTGATATCTTTCTGACGTCAGAGTAGGATAATGAACATGTAATATGTTATTAATATTTCAATAAAACAGTTATGTGCAATCAACAGTCGACAGTCGTGGTGCCTTGACAACTGGGGAAACAAATTATTTACGGAGTGATTGGACTGTTTATAGGTTTCTGAACACTTCAATAACAAATCAAGTTATTTTAGTGACAGATTTCTCAATTTTTTGTTTACAAATAAAATAATATAAACATGTTTATGGACATCAAGACAAATAAAAGTATTTTTAGTATGAAATGCTGCAGTCAATTAATGTTGTCAATGAAGAATTTTTTGAATAATTTTTTTTATTTTAATAGGTACTGCATTTAAATAGTGACAGAACTTAAAATATTTATTCTTGTATTCTGTTTTTCACAATTGGTCAACAGATGTGCTGCTAATAGCTAGATTCAGACCTACCCAATTATAAGTATAAGTGCTAAATTTGCCAACCAGTGCTTGCACAAAATTCCAATTTCAATTATAAGTGCGAACGTTGAGCGCTGGTTGGATAAATTAGCCACTTATACTTATAACTGGGTAGGTCTGAATATAGCTTAAGACAAATTGTTTATTTAGTGATTAACGGCCAGTAATGGCACAATGGTTAAGTGTTTGTCAAACTACCAATATTGTGTCTAATGTATCAAATTCTACTACATTTATTACAACCACTATACTGTTATTGGAATATATACTGGTATAATAAATTTTAATTCTGTTGAATTTATATCTATAGTCTAGTGATTAAGATATTCAGTTAAATATATTGGTTAGGATTCTAAATTTATTACATGATTATTTCATTTATCTACTGCTATGTTACATAATGAATATTTAATATAAAACACTTTGGCATAACGACATAAACTATAATTAGATAACAGTTTCTTGAAAAACTTTTTGATAGCAACAGCTTATTAGTCAAGAAAATTGACATAATCACAATCGGACATAATAAGTGACACTACATAAATTATTACAATAGACCATAATTTATTTATAAAAAAACATGCCTTTACCGAAGAGTTAGAATAAAAGGGTTAAATACCAGAAAACTAAACAAACAACACAAATAAAGGTGGGTTTATGCTCAAAAATTTAAGAATAAGAATAAGAATAATTTTAAAAATATTTTTAATCTAACCGAATTGAAACGGATTATATTTGTTAATTTGATGTTGTTGCGACTTTGACAATTGACATTTATGTTTTTTTATATGAAGATACCCGCAAAATCGATAAGATTTTAGGCTACTTTAGGTTATGTCATGAAAAAAAATTGACATGAATAAGGAATAAGGCATAAAAATTTTGAGCATAAACCAACCTTAAGATTTTTTTAGAACACTAGATGACACTCTGTGGATGTTGTATGTGTTTCCATGTCACACAATTTTACATTTATTGCTTCATTGTTTTGTTTCTATCCTCTAAGTTCAAAACAAATAATTTCTATTTCCCAAGATTCAGAAGCCTGATAAAATCTTCAGAGTCCTTGTGTGAACAGGGCATAAATGATTGTGAGACATCAGTATAGATTATTTATTTATTTTGTCTTAGCACAGATACAATTTTGTGTTCATTACTAGCGTATATCTCGGTTATTAGCTTTATTCTTAGACACAATTTAGTCTTGATTGATCTAACAATCTAACTGGCAGCACAGTGAGCCTTAATTCGCCGCCCTCTAGCTGGCCTTGCCCTTTTGTATAGATTAGGCAATGACGTCAGCTGTCCAGCACTGTCATTTCAACTACAAGTCGTAGATATTTTCAGTTCATCGACGATTCGGCCCACTTTGTTGCCATGGCGTCATGATGATGACGTGTTACTGGCAACAATATGTCGCAAAGAAAATACATTAAGATTTTTGTGGAAAATTTCCAAACAATTTATTATTAGAATTTAAATGTGGCAAAGGTTATATAGCAACACGTGATAATGTTAGTCTGCTATATTTTTGGATTGTGATAAGTTAAAAAAAATTGCAGTGAACTAATGGAAATTTTTAAAGGCTCTTGATGGACAACTGTTTGTTAACACATCAAGATTATAATTTAGTTTTTTTTATTATTATCAACCACTATAGTCTGTCTCGAGTCTGTCTGAAACTAAGAATAAAAAGTAATTAATTGTATAAAAATATAGAAAATAAAATTGAAAGGCGGATCGTATAGGTTTTTCCGAATTCCATAATCTCTATTTTAGTTTATGTATTCCACTCTTTTCCCCAAGTACTACGGCTGCCTGAAACCAACCCGAAACTCATACTTTGCAGCATCCTAGCTATGCAATGTCATTTTGAAGTTGAAAAATACTGTAAAAATGTTTTCGTAGCGAGTAAACTGTCAGATTATTATTGACTTCAGGATAATGATTTTATACACATTTAGTAGAGAAATAATGGTGCCTTTTTTAAATTTAAATAAATAATTTCTATCAGAAGATATAACCGTATAAAATTTGCATAAAATATGAATTTTTCGAAATTTTTATATTTATGTACAATTTTTTAATCAAAATTTTAAAGTCACATCTGAAATAAAATTTGACCATTCTTGTACTGGTCACAAAACACTCGCTACGTTAGTACATTTTATGCTGAATTAAGTGGTAGACTATTAAATGGTTTAAACTTATAAAGTGTAATTCACAACTTCGTGTGTGGATCAACCTTTATAAATACCCTGTATATTTTAAATTGCAAAGGCCACTTGGACAATTCTACATTTTCTATTTTAACAATTATTTGTGAATTACACGTGTACAATATAAAACAAAATATTTTTAAAAATATTTCAAAAGTGACTTATCATTTTAATGATAGATCATTATGACTTCTGCTGTAACATGTGTGTAAACCATTATTTATTTTAAAATTTAAATGAATATAAATTACTATTTCGGAAACATAATATTTTTGTGATTGCTGACAAATTAAGTATTGAAAACATTTTGTCTATTTAAGCTTAATTTGAATTTTGTTGATGCAGTAAAAGTCATTAGACTGATTGATTTCAGTGAAAATTCCATTTAGTTTCAATAAGAATTTGAAATGGACGTGACAGCAGAATCGTATATTGACAGAAAATGATTTAAGTGTTTATGCAGAAGTAATTAAATTGTTTATTAATTGGCTAGCACTTCTTATCTCGAAGTTAAAGTAATAATACAGATTTGTGACTCCACTTGAAGGTTATACAATTCAATGATGAAACATTACTTCTCTTTACAGTCTACAAATTATAGGGATTGTGCAATTAGGCGCCAAATATATATTGAAACAAATTATATAGGAAATCAAATCGTAGAACAACTACTGAGCATCGAAAACAGAATAAATATTTGATCATGCATGCCATGAATATAAACAATGTTCAAACATTGATCACTTGATTCTAGGAAGTTTGTCCTCTACCTTCATGTGACCTAAAGATTTTTATCAAGGTTGCTAATATTGTGGACTTAGATCAAATATGTAGGTAGATCATCACATAAGTATATGTATGATCATTCATTGTATTTATGGTGTTTATTGTAGAAGTAATAATTTTAAAAAGTATCAAAAAGTTTATCGATTTAATATGAAACAATTTTGATATTTTTAAAACTAAATACGTACCTATTGTTGTTAGTAAAAGGCATGATAGATAAAATGTATGCATGAAATATTGTTTATTAATTTTACTTTTGTAATGTGATTAGTTTTTGTCAAATTATCAGTCAATAAAATGCCCTGTTTGAAATAACGAAAGAATTGGTTGCTATGTATTGTTATCAAGAGCGGTTTATAACACAATTCAAATGTCATGTCAATTTTAATTGTCAATTCTAATTTAATTATTTGTAAGTGTCGTGCGATATTTGTTGTTATATTTGTTTTAAAGTTTTATGGTAGGATTTTGTGCAAATCTATAAGTTTTACAAATATGTAAATCTGAACAAAATCACATCAATGTTTATTGACAAATATAAAAATGTTCATATGATTATGAATTTCATTGCGATGTTGTTGAATATTTACAACTCTATAGATCTGTAGAAACTACAGATTTTCACAGAATCCCACTATTACCTTTCTATATTCTGTATTCGATTTTGTGGACTATTTTCAAACATCGAAAATGTTATGCTGTAAAACAGACTCTTAAACCACGCCTCATTTAACTGCCAATTTTTTTTGTTATTTCATATAGAGTTTTTTACAAACGATTGGCAGATGTGAATAATACAGTACAGAAATAAAAAATTATGTACAAAGTACAATAAATATAGTACAAGTACGAGTTTCGGGCTGGTTTCAGACAGAATTCTAGAAATTCGGAAGAAACGTTGAGTATGGCATTAAAATATATGCAAAAAGTTGTGCATCACCCTGTATTAGTGTTTGTAGGTAGCAGGTGGGCCTTATTTGATTATTCTTGATAGTAATAATTTTTCAAGGTGGAAAAATGCGAAATAGGTATCCTTGAGTAAGATTTGGCTTAGTAATCACAAAACTGGATTAAAAATAGTCGCTGTTGCTATCTGAAATTTTGTTCTGTTTGTTTTAGTTCCCTTTATTATTTAAAAAGCAATAAAAATTATTTGTAATACAAACTTATAATAGTTTTACGAGATTTTAAACATTATTTATAACCACTGAAATCTTATATTTGTTATAAAATCTTTCAAAGATTTATGCAGTAGATTATCGTAAATATTTCCTTTTTAAATACGTGTGTCGATCATAAAAACTTGAAAATATTGTAGATGAACAAGGTTACGTAAACGTTTTTGACATTTAACGTAAAATACGACGATATTATGGATCAATACGGTGCATAAATTTTTATATAATACAATAGGAGTACCATATGTTTGTGTGTACTATCAGCTGTCATGGAAAGGTCAACATACTCTTATGTTTTATCAGAATATCTGGGAATATTATTGCCCCTAATGATAATTTCAAGTGGTTGATATACATGAAGGAGGGTCAAATGTAAACCTTTTTAAAATGATATGTCAAAGTTGTTTGATATAGATGCAGATAAACTGTTCATTTTAATAATTTATTAATATTTTATCTATCTTGTATATTTACTTGGATATTAAAATATAATAGTTATTTATGTATTAAGGGTGTAAGGAAGCTTTTATGGCGTGAGACGTGATTTTGAGCCCGAGCGTCAGCCGAGGGCTAAAAACACGTCAAGAGCCATAAAAGCAAGTTACGCCCGTGGTACATACCCAACTTTATGCACGCTTAAATATTTTGTTCAAATTACCAAAAATTACTAAATTCTGAGACTGTTGCTAATATACCAAAAAAATTCCGAAAATAAACAAAAATCTAAATGTTACAAGATAATTTATGTTAAATGTATTTAAATAAAAATTGTACCTATACAACTCATTACAGAAAATGGTTATTTATACTATTATTAGTAGTTTATATAAGGAAAATTGAAAATATAAACTTTTTGCTTTAATTTGACGTTCTTTTATGGCACACTGCGCTATAATGTGATTCGTGGGCTATAAAGTGACGTTTATGTCAAAGAAATTCGTGCATATGATAATGACCGTGCATAAATTGAATATAAGACGCATCAACACTAACATAGTAATTTTTAAATGATCTAGGGTATAATATACCTCGTATTCAAGGCATATGCAATAATGTAAAGCTATATTCAAATCTATCCAATTATAAGTATAAGTGGCTAATTTAACCAATTATAGAGCTCAACGTTCGAATTTATAATAATTGAAATTGGAATATTGTATTAATTTAGCACTTATATTTATAATTGGGTTGTTCTTAATCTAGTTTAATAGTGGACATAAAACAATGCATAATGTTGAGTTGAGTTATTACAATACCTGTAATACAAACAACTGTGTAAATTTACTTTTATGAATGTCATTATTGATCGGCAAGTAAAACAAATAACGCAAAGATTGGACATACAATGTGTCTTCCATTTGACCTATCAGAAGTTTGTGACCAATAACAACGGTCATCTTACAGAGGTTAAATATAACGTATCTCCTGATTCGACAGCTGGTTATAGACGCTTAATTATAGGAATCAATGCTTTATGACAACCGCTTTCAACTTGAAACAGTTACTTCAACTTTCAGTTCATATAAGTGACTGTCAAGAAGGGAAGAAGACGAAGATTTAATTGCCTTTTAGTAGCAGTGTTCGATATTATTAACGGTTTGCAAATAAATTTGATACAGCCAATATTGACAGCTTGTTTCCGCAATAAATTAATCAAACAATAATTACATTTTTGTCCAACTTTGGTTTGCAGTCTCACATAAACTGTGAATCATTGGTATAGATAGACTCAAAGTTTTGAACGAGTGAAGAAAAAAATTGAAAATTTAGGAATCACCAAAGCGTTTGGGTGGATAATTTGACCGAAGAAGGTGGATAATTTGAACATTTGTTATAAAAATCGTAATAAACGTGCAAAAACATTAAAATTAAATTCTTGAAAGAATTAAGATATCAAGTTTTTGTTTATATGGATGTGTTTCTTTTTCATTACCTTTAAAATAAGGTGAAACTCGACAGGGGTTGCTTTTTAAAAATGTTGCACGTTGCATGGAAGTTCTAAACTGCAAAAAATTGACATGTCTGTTAGAAATAAGGAATAAAGGCGTAATTTTTTTTAGCATAAACCCACCTAAATATAAATCAATATTTTCAAATGGCTAAATGGAAAAAAGTAAATACAAATCTAATTACATTGTATCTGAATAATAAATAGTACCTACCTAATAAAAAATAGTAAATGTTTTGCCTATTTAAATTCTAAAAAATGTGTGAAAAACAAGATTAGCAGTATGTATCCAAGTACCCCAGATCTTAGTTATTTATTTTATCTAAATCTTTTTTAAACAAATAATAAATTAACTACAGGACAAGTATATGTAAGTAGACGTGCACTTGTATAGTATTATAAAAAGTAAAAAAGCGATAACATTTTTTTTTTATTAATTTTTAAAACTGAAAAACTATCAATTGCAAGTACGTAGTCGGGCAGTCTGGTCTGTTTCTAGTGAAATCATTCTAGAGTTTTCTCGTTATTGTATGCAATAAATTTAAGAGAAAAGTAAACATTGAATTTGACTAGAGATAATTTACAATTTTTCATTTAACTTGATAAATGCGCAATAAAACTGATTGTATTGCTATATCAACTATCAGTTCTATTAGTTCGCCCTTGCGGTATCTGTTGGATCAATCACTAAAAGCCAATCAAATTTCAAACCATAATTTTGACACTCAACACTCAAGATTAACGTTCTGAATAATTCTCACTAGAAAAATAGCATAATATATTAAGGGAGTAAAGTGCATGATTTAATCCTGAGGGCGAAGTTTATTTCATAAACCGAAGGTGGTATATAATGCTATTTTTTGTACTTCACTTTCAAACGAATACATTATAGGTACTTAGTTTAACAGAAGACACATGTACGTTGTCAAATATTGCTCGGTAAAAATAACCGTCCTATTTTCTATTAAAGTTTTGATACTCTTTTAAAAAATTGCAGGTATAGGTAGTTTGAAGTAAAAAAAAACAGGCGAAGCCAATTTTTGTGTACTACTTACTCATAATAAGTCTGTTCGCACCAGGATTCTTTGAAGATTCTACCAAGATTCTGAATCCTGAAAAAGAAGGAGTGTCAAGATTCTGAAACTTGAAAAAAAATCATGGTTTTGAAGCAATCAATAAATTATAAATTCTTCTTTTCCAAGACTCATTGAAGATGCAATTTAGCGCCACCACAATTTAACAGGTAATTTTCACTAGAAAGAAGAAATCTCTTCTTTTCCAGGATTCAAAATCTTGGTAGAATCTTCAAAGAATCCTCGTGCGAACAGAGCTTTACACAATTTGACCTAGTATACATATTACATCCCTCAGCTTTTGCTGCCCTCGCTCCCTTCGCTCGCTCGTGCATCAGAAATCTTCGGGATGTTGGCATGCCTATTATGTTCTCATATGTTTATTGATTTACTGATATTCTGTTCTCTTGTTTCAGGTAAGTTCCAGACTTTTACTACCATCTTTATTATCTCATCAGCCAGTCCCAGTAAGTTCATTTATTCTTTATACTTTGCAAGGCTTCCTTTACAATGGATTTTACTTATTTTATACTATACTATTTCCCAACCGATAATTCATTTCTATAGTACTATATTTACTTGACAACGGGTTTAAATGTTAATTCTCTGGGATCAAATTAGGAACCGTATAGTCTCTAAAAATAAAGAATATTCAAACCACAGTTGGTCACATAGTGCACTAGGCTATCCTTGATGCATACATGAATATTTAAATTGTTTTCCTGCGAGGTTTATCTAATATTTAGTTCTGACTTCGGTCCGTTAGCAACGAAAACAAATTGTTCTCGTGTGTCATCGATACAATTTTTGTTGTAATTTGTTCACTTGTTACGCGGTTGAAGTTCATGGCAAAGTGACGCAACCGCGAACCACAGTCCGTTGCTAGGACCAACCACTTGGAAATTTGTATTTCAAGGTTTTTATTTTAGACTCGGCGAGGTTATTCGCCCTCTGAGCAACGGCCGCGCAAAAAAACGCGCCACAAGAGTAAAAAAGGCTCCGGAAATTCTTTGACCTTCTTTTGTTGGCTGCGCGGTCTTCGCCCGGCGAAAAGAAGAAAAAATCCAAGTTGGCATGCATTGTTTGTGTTGTTGGCGGCACGATGTTATATAATTATCGATCTAAACACAAGCCAATAGCAGTGTTTAATTAGAAATCTTAATCTACCTCCCCAAGGATGATAAGCTATCTCTATTTTTTTATGACACTGTTTTCAGTTTATAAATACATTCAATTTTATGAGGTCAAGACTTTAATGTGATGGCAAGTTTTAATTAGAAGAAAATCATGACTCGTTACTTTCAATCAGAAAATGTTTTATTACTTATCTTTCTTCATTCATTATTTTGCAATAATTGGAGACACAACAGAAAAGGTGTAAGAGGGGACAATTGAATTTAAAAGATAAATGTTGATTTTATATTTATATACAGAATGATTCACAACTTCGTGCATGTATTGTATATGGTATTATATACTCAACTCACTTATCACGAAACTAAAAGGTATTTTTTCAAAATTCGCAATTTTAGTTTCCAGTTTTGGTGCATTGTTTTCAAATGGAATTTTATAAATGTATTAATTTATTTTATGAAATTTTGACGTTTTAAACTGCTATTATTAACTCCATAGCAAGAACTTTAAATAAATGTTTATTCACAAGTGAATTTTTTTTTTAAATCACTCAACACATTTTTAAATCACTCTGACGTTTTAAACTGTTATTATAACGTCAGAAATGCATAAAAAGAATGACAACTTCTTACTAACGACTACTTTGATTAGTTTTTTTTGTTATGTCAAAATAAATTTATAATTCATATATTTGAAATAATTTCGTCAAAATTGAATAAAATATTGTATAAACCACGTGAGTGTTTATTCACTCGAAGAAATTATCCCACTCGCCCTTCGGGCTCGAGGGCTAAACTTTCTTCTCTTGAATAAACATTCATGTATCTCACTTGGTGTATAAATATCTATTATTAAATTTTGACGTTTTAAACTGCTATTATTTATTCCATAGCAACAACTTTAAACAACTGTTTACTCGCTAATGAATTAAGTTTTTTAAATATCTCAACCACATCAACACATTTTTAAGAAGCTCGCTCTGACGTTGTAATTTGTAAACTGTCATTATTTCCCCAAAAATTTATAAAAAGAATGACAACTGACGACTACTTTGATTAGTTATATTGTTATGTCAAATTAAATTTTTGATTCACATTTTTAAAATGATTTCGTCAAAATTGAATAAAATATATGTAGTATAAGAGAGAAATTATCCCACTCGCCCTTCGGGCTCGGGGGCTAAACATTCTTCTCTTGAATAAACATTCTTGTACCTTACTTGGTGTATAAATATCTATTATTCTATTCATAGTGAATCAGATATTCAATTATACAATCAAGTATCCAGTGGTTTCAAAAGTGTGCTTCTTGCGAAAACTACCCTTCATCAATTTAAAAAAAAATACTTTTGTTCAATAATCAGTAAGTTGAGTAGTATCTACTATGTACCACGTGCTATTAAAATATATACACAAAGTTGTGAAAAACAGTTTGGGTATCACTGATTTACATCACTAAAATCAAATAATATTTTGAACACAATATTCTTATAGAGGTATGAACTAAACCTGTTGAAACCTTGCTTGCGTTGAACTAGGAACCGATATTTGCAAGTTCAGTATCACGTGGATTGTCGTAGTGCATGTTTCAATGTTTATAAGATAAAATTAAAATGTTTGTGTATATATTTTGATGCATTTAAATGTAGAAATGTATATAAATTGAACTTTTTACTGCGTAAAATGATATAAAATTAATATGGACTAGTTTAAATTAAAGTGTAGTGTCATAAACAATTTAAAGACTTTCTGGGACACCTACATAGGATAGGATGCATAATCAAATCATCAGACTACATCAAAGGTAGCATTTTATTTATATTATATTAGCTGTTTTCAACCTCGACCTCTAAGTAATAATTTTCCGGTTTCGCAAGCTTGTAATAAGCAAAAACTTCAAAACAATTATTACAGGAAAAAAGTAGCTCCTATTTTAACTGTCTATATTTATGTAGGTATCATGGCAATCTGTCTATTAAGCAACACGAGTCAATCAAATCTAAAACTGTCAGTTATTTTATAATCAGGTTAGTTTATATTTAGAAAACTTTAAATAGAAAATAGGACGGTTATTTTAACCGGCAATATTTGACATCCTCCATGTTTTATTATTTATTAACGAGCGTATTTTGTAAATTTTATATTTCATTTATAAAGGTTTATCAAAAAGAAATACAAGGTTATTTTTATACGTACTTTTTGACGGCACGTGGAATTACCAAACAATAGTTTGTGAGCATTGATTATGCAATCGTAAAATTAAACAATATTAAATAAACCTTATAGCACAGATTTTAAACAAACATATCTACCACTGATTAGATCTCCAAGAATAATACTATACTATAACCTATAACGAGCACATAATGTAGGTTATAATTTAAGAGGATGAAAGTTTATGCACGAGCTGAAGGCGAGTGTATAATCATACGATTTAATTATAGCCATTATGTGTGAGTCAAATACGACGTTTTATCTACGATATTTAAATAAAACATTTTTGTACAAATTTGTATTCATTGAAATATTAACTTAAGAGCATTCTGTACAGGAAGAATGTACACGTTAAAGCATTTTACACTCATACACCTCATCGACACATGGTAACAAAAACAAATTTTTATATGGTAAATAAGGGATAAAACTTTATTAGTGCAATTTTTTATTTTTCAGCACGTTCAACGGTCGAAATTACTTACTTTCAACCGCTTGCAGGCGTTTAGAAGCACCTACAGATTTTTCTTTATATTTCGCAGAACATGATATTTTTAACTTGAATCATGTAGTTAAAGTTTAATCTACGTTGGGGTAGTGTTATTTTTTGGAAAAAACTTTCTGATTTCGAGGTAAAAAATGTGAATTTTTGTAGTTTTCTTTATTTTATAAACTAAAACTTCGGTACAAAATAGAAAAAATGGCACTAATAGAACGAAATTTTATCCCGTATCTACCATATAAAAATTTGTTTTTGTTAAAATGTGCAACCATGTGTCGATGAGGTGTATGCGTGTAAAGTGCTTTTTACGTGTATATTCTTCCTGTACAGAATGCCCATAACCTTACATTTTGGTGTGATGACAGTTGTTTGAATAGTGAACTTATAATACAATAGTGTTGAATTATGAATTCACAATACTCGAACTGATTAAAAAGTTGTAACAGATTTGTTTATTTACAAAAAATCTAACTACATATAATCATTTACTTATATGTTTTTAGTAACAGTATAATGGTTAAGTATACCTCTACAATTAAATATGTGCTTTTTATTGATTGTCTATCCCTAATTCATAAATAATGATTTAATTGGTTTTAACCGATTAAACAATGCAGTGATTGATAAATTAGCCTCTCCTTTCGAAGGTCTTTCTTTGTTATGGCTGTTCAGCTAACAATATGCGTCTCGACCTTTTGATTCACGTTTTGGTTTTAAAAGTTTGTATACATTCTCGGAACTGTTTCGGATTCGTGTCAAGTTCAAGAACTCGAACAAAAATCGAACAAAATCACATCCGTCCGCCGAGGGTCGAACTCTGCAACAGGTCTCGAGAAGCGAGAAGAAGCGCTAGAAAAGCTAATGGTTATAACGAGGTTTGGGAGTTTTTCACCTAGAACGGCCTCAGACTATTACACTACTAATCACAATGCTAAAAACTTGATTGATTAGTTAGCTTCGCATTGCTCTTTACGCTGACATCTTACAGTAAAGTAAGACACAGTAGCAAAAAGCCAGTACTCGTGTTTTCATAATTTCGTAAATTTTCAGTTTTTCAACGTGGGGAATATAACTTTTGAAAAGTATATATCGTAATCATTATAAATTCTAATGGGTGAAAATCATATACTCTAAAAAATATTTCAGTTTGTCTATAACTATATTAAATTATTTATTTATTTTGTAAAGAACATTTGAAATGGTAGCTGTAGCTGTCCAAACTGTAAGTTTATGTTTACCACTTACTTACTAAAGCTATTTTAAGTTCATTATTTGAATGCTTTGTTTCTTAAACTTAACCCTTTACCGCATAGTGTGCCATATATGGCACATTCCTATTTTTAATTTTTTTTTACCTATAAAACTAAATCAAGACGTTACTTCATGAATGGTCATACATAGCACATACACAGAAATGGATCTTTAGTTTTTCCTCCCTTATAATATCAAATTTAGTACGACTTCACCCCGTAGTAACCTGTAGATACTCGTGCGTTAGTTATTTGTAATAAGACGTTAGTTCTCGGTCGAATATTGGAAGTAAATAAACATTATTCCTTGAAGAAAAAATTATGTAGTGGTTGAATATTGTATGGAGAAGACATTCGGGTAAGATATGTTTATATAAAACACTTATAAAAATACCAAATACTAAAAAATGGTTTGTGCCATATATGGCACACCATGTATTCATGAAGAAGATATTCATCTAGATGGGGTAGACCATTTACCTGAATGGAGTGAAAACAATAGATCCAGGTGCAAATTTCCAGGCTATGAAGGAAAAACTTTTACATTTTGTTGTAATTGCAAAATTACGACGGCGTAGAAGGGTCAGGGTAAATATTTTTTATATTAAAAGTCGGGATCCCGACTTTTAAACTCGGGATCCCGACTTTTAATTTCGGAATTTCGACTTTTAATCTCGGGATCCCGACTTTTAATCTCGGGATTAAATAACTGAAATCCCGAGTTTAAAAGTCGGGATCCCGAGTTTAAAAGTCGGGATCCTGAGTTTAAAAGTCGGGATCCCGAGATTAAAAGTCGGGATCCCGAGTTTAAAAGTCGGGAATTCAATATAAAAAAATATTTACCCTGACCCTTCTACGCCGTCGTACAAAATTTGTCTCGAATTTAATAAGGATAGGAATTTTTTCATGAGATTTCATACGGAATAATTGTTCGTAGTTGCATAATGTTCCATATATGGCACAAACCCTTTTTTCACAAAAATAAAATTTGTTTATGCAAAAATATTTTTTTAAATAATTTTCCTGTTAATAACAACAAATTCCTAATGCCCATGAATTATTTCAGCCAAAAATAAAAATTCATGCAGTAAAGGGTAAACAAGATTCAGTCCTACCTAATTATAATTATACGAAGTATTAACGTTCGCACATTATAATTGAAATTGGAATTGTGTGGAAGCGCTAATTGGTTAATTTAGCATTTAATCTTATAATTGAGTAGATCTGAATCTAGCTTTAAATATAAATATGTCGGAGTTAGCAATCATGTTATAGTAAAAATAATGAATAATATAGGAATGCAAGTGTGCTAATGAAGTTATTATCCTGTTTGTTTGATCGATTACGTTAGTACACTTGGGATTACTTGCTAGGTGAGTCGGATATCGTCAGTCTTGAAGATGCTCTGATATGAGTAGCACGTGCCCGGGAATTGCCATCTTTCCTTATCGTCACAGTTTAATTGGTCCATGACATGAGTGGTGAATGTGGGATTTATTTGGTGATTCGATTAGTTAACTATTCCAATAGTTAGTAGTTTTATTGATCACGTAACTAATCATCTATAGTCCACTCCGCTCGTACTCCGACAAATATAAATGTAAACCTTCAAACTAAATAAATGCGTATGTGAATGAGGCTTTAGGATGTTATGCGGCATTAGAGTTGCAATAAATTTTTCAAAATTTAACGATCGTTAATGGGTCTGGCACAATGCGTTTATTACACAACCTGTGTCCCAACTATAAGACTCAGTACTTTTATGACACACTACTCCAACTTAAATTTTCAATAATTTCCTAGTAGAACATCCCTAAGCAAGCAATAACTCAATATTTTAAAACTTTCTAATATTTAGTATCTCCCCAATCCGAATCCCTCGTTCACATGTTGTTCCCTGGTAGGTTTGGGTCTGGGTACATTTCTTTGTTCTGTCGGGTGGTGAAGCTCTGAAGCTAGCAGCGGTTGGTGGTCGACGGGTCGGTTGATGCTCCTTTGTCGTCGCAGCCGCTCGTCGCTCATCCAGGTCGAGAACCTGCGACAAAGATCAGCTCTGGCTCTGTCTGGACCCACATCTGCCAACTGGATGGGAAGTCCAGCGGAAAATGTACAACCTAACCATTGACTCCGATTACAGAATAGTTGATGTTATTATAGTGGAATGCAATCACTCGAATCTAATTACATCATTTAGAAATTATTACGGATATTGAAGGTAAACAATATTTTTTGACTGGCCGTAAGTCTTTTGGTACAACAGAAAGAACTGCATTTAGTTGTATGCGTTAGGAAAAATATTGAATTTTATTTTCTTCGTTCATGGGCTGAATTTCTAATGCGACACGTGTACGCATAGTTTTTTTGGAAGGAATATTATTGTACTAATTTATTTTTTATTAGTTTGTCAATTATTTCTTTCACCTGCTGTCTTACTATATAGGTTATAAATATTCAACAACTACAAAAAACATTATCTCTGTTAATCTGGATGGGTTATCGTTATCGTATGGAAATATCCTCTGGATCATATGCCCATAGCACTGACTAACTAAAAAATAATTTACACTGTGTTGTAAAACTAAAATTAATATGTGCAGTTAGTAATTATTTCGTCTGTGGTTTTAACCAGCATTTCTATTTTTGAAAAATGTTGGCACGAAAATAAATTCTCAAACAACTGTCCATCAGAATCTACAACAAAACCTTTTTGTTCTTGGTGCATTTACCTAAAAGAATATTGACCTTTTAATATTGAGTACTTGCTTTCTATTTTAAAAGAAATAATTTCGTTCATAAAATTAAATATAGATTCTTATTAATTATTGGAATGAACACTTTAATAAATATTAGCTTTATTTCAAGAAAGTTCTATGGGAAAAAGAAATCTCTTGTCCTGTCCCTATTTTCTGAACATTGTAAAATAGGTCACTTTCTAATTAATACCACTATTACGACAATACCACATAATTTATACCAATGTGATAGTCATGTAATAGTTTGTAATAATTAAATTCTGAACAATTATAGATTATGTTTATTACCTAATAAACAATAATTAGTATTCATCTTTGAGAGATGAGAGTTATCTTAGCAAAAAATCTTCATCTGCTCAGACAGATGCAATTTCTTAAAAGCTTGACAAACCTGTCATTTTTTCTTTCACTCCGTCACCGGTAGTATTGAAAGGTTTATTTAGGTATTTACCTATGCAGGTAGCGTAGTTTAAAATTGAATATGTTCGCTGTAGAACTTCTTTGAAATAATATTTTATTCTTATTGACTTGATGTTAAATCATTTATTTTATGTAAATATTCCGAGTGAATGCATCGCTATATGAAGTCTTTTGTGTAGTTTCTGGGAATAGTTTTTGTTTGAAACGTTTTACGAGATTTATCATCAGTTGGTGCAACTCGTTGTAAACAAATGCGTTTTCTTTGAATATTTCCTTATTTTTTCTCATTAATTTCCTTGTTTCTTTATCGTACAACGCATGATGTAGTTCACTCGTAGTTCCGTTTTTACAGACTGAATTGTTATCTCTATTTGCGTGTATCTTTATCTACTACGAACTTCCTTTAGATTCATCACCATTTCTACAAAATTGTTTGCGTTGATTGTTATACATTATAAACAGTATGTCCAATTATTTACTTGGGCCCACAAAAACTATTGTTTGCGCCTTAATAAATGACACTTCTTGTATTTTGGTTTGTAGCCAATAGAATTTCGTCTACTATTGTATATCCAAACATAATAGTCTCTTAACAAGTACCGTATGTAAAATTTTAAAATTGAATAAGCAATAATTGTAAGCTGACAGCTGTCATTTCAAATATTTTTGTAAAAATCATAAAACATAACCACGGTACAAGAATACAGAAGAAGGTAACCTAACTATCAACTATGTAAGCTCAAAAAGATGACCGCTGAACTGATCAAGTTTGTTGGAGGGGTGAAGGACATATCAAATATGGCTGCCGATAAAGGCGATATGTGTGGTTAATTTAAATTTGACATAGGTATTTAATTTTTAATTTTCAAAATATAGGAAAAACTTTAATTCATTTTAAAGCGATTGCGTAATTTGAACAATTTAATACGCAAAAGGAATGAAACAAATTAACAAAATCGTAAAAAAAATTGAAATTAAATTTTGATATTAGTACAAATCTGTTATTAAATGATTTGATGTGCAAACATGTGCCGTACAATTTGTAATTTGATTGAACCTTTCGAACATGTGATGTATCATGCGCTTTAATTGATTTTCAAACTAACAAATTCTAGTCGCATGATCACATTTTTCATTTACAAATGCGAACCGATATGCGTTTCACTTTCACATGACTTTGATCGTTTGGTCTGATGCAAGTACGACAAGTATTTGTTCCATTATGAAGAAGACATTAACAGTTTAAGGCAATCATTAATCGGCATTTGCGTTAGTAACTGGTCTTGATCGTTCAACAACTCACTGGTGGTTCTGTTGCTTATTTTTCCGTAGCATAAATCATCTTCAATTGATGGTTGATTGTTAACATGATGTCCTTTTCAATTAGAAACAGCCAACGTTTGTTAATGTGCATTGACGTTTTTATTTCATTAACCCGACCCGTGATTAAGTGATAAGTGTCCCTGAAGCGTGGAAACGTTACAGATAGCTTAGTTTCACGCTAAATTTGTCATAATGTCACATGCATGTCACTTCAAATACACATGTTAGAGGAGTACATACAGTATGCCCAGATATTACATAAAGAACCTAATATCCTTCTTGAATGTCATAAAATGATGTGACATTGTATTTCATGAAATGCCTAGGCGTTTTTAAAAACTTATTTATAATTAGCCTTCTACATCAACATAGTACAAGCATTTGACAAAGAGTATAGGCCAAGCTGTATAGTATTTTTGCTTGACATAAAGACTAGTAGCAAACCGAGTGTGCGATGATATAAAAGATAATAAGCAGATGTATAGGAATGTGTTCTTCACTCGAGTTTCCGGTCCATTTGTTAGTTATTAACAATTTATTGCAAAAAGAACGCGATTTTTGTCTTTTTTTGCTTGTGACTTTGAAACTAATGGAGCAATCGGAATGCCCCAATGAAATGATTTGTAGAGAATTAAAATATCTACAAAATTAGAGGTCGAACGTGTCAATCGGATAATTAGGTCCTGAAAAATTTAGGAAAAACCGGAAAATTAGGCGTTTTTTCGAAAATCCATAGCTCCGTCAGTTTTTGAGCTGGAGCGCTTGAGAGAAAGTAGAGATTATAATGTTCTTTATATGTGCCAAAATGTAGGTGCTGTCGGATTATTAGTTTTCGCGAAATCGCGATTCAAAGTTTGCAGTGCGCTTTTTTCCGACAGGCCTGTATGCGTTACCGTAAGTCCGATAATAATTTTTGTTTTGAAAAGTTGACATCGTGCACTACAAAACGTATATTTCAGTTTTCCGATCAGATGCCTGGAAGCATGCTAAAAACACTCGTAAAGTTTTCGATTTCGCGAAAACTAATAATCCGACAGCACCTACATTTGGCACATATAAAGAACATTATAATCCCTACTTTCTCTCAAAATTTTAGCGCTCCAGCTCAAAAAATGACGGAGCTATGAATTTTCGAAAAAAACGCCTAATTTTCAGGTTTTTCCTAAATTTTTCAGGACCTAATTATCCGATTGAGACGTTCGACCTCTCATTTTGTAGATATTTTAATTCTCTACAAATCATTTCATTGGGGCATTCCGATTGCTCCATTAATTTCAAAGTTACAAGCAAAAAAAGACAAAAATCGCGTTCTTTTTGCAATAAATTGTTAATAACTAACAAATGGACCGGAAACTCGAGTGAAGAACACATTCCTATACATCTGCTTATTATCTTTTATATCATCGCACACTCGGTTTGCTACTAGTATTTTTGTCACGAGAACGCTGCTTTAAATCCCTATAGCTTGGCCTAGTATAGTAGGTACTGCTTCTATAAGAAATATTCATGTTCTACACTTGATATGAATCGTCCATGGGATTTTAAAAAATATCTTATTGTAAGTGGTATTACGTGAGTCTATCCTAGCCAAATCCTAAGTACGATCAAAAATTATATCCCCAATACAAACATCTCAAAGAATTACATGGGACACATAATTGGTAACATTAGGATGTTAAGGATCAATCGCTAGGATATTAATAGTATGTTCACATTCTTGAAATGTTCTGGGCATTTTATTTCGTCAAGTAGGCATAGTATAACTTTGATAAAAACTGTTAAATTCATGTCTACTAATTTATAATTGGACAAGTGTATACATACATGATTAGTCAATAGTATATTTATTTAACCGTGTATGCAGTTACCAGTCGTCAACTGACTCATGGTTGTTAGTAGACAGTACACCACAAGGGAGATTTTTGTGCAGTTAAACTGTTACTGCATTTAAACCTGGGTTGTCAGATTCACAGTCAGTCACATAACTCACTCTTCATAACAACAATTTTGAGAAATACTACGCAAATTGTTCAGATAAATGGCTTATTTCAAATTGGTTCAAATGGGTAACCCACAAAAAATCTGTATGTCCAATCAGGCTTAATTTATAAACTAGTTGAACAACCTCAATTGTAGAGTACTTCATACACGAATAAAATTCCGAACTATGATCAAGTATTAGAAAAAATGATTCCCCAGAAACTAGACAAAAATTCGGTCAAATTTTTATCTGACTGATAACAAAATACTTTAAATCCCGTGTATCAGTCTTTCCTGTTTCTATCGGCCGAAGTTTAACTTATCGCTTTAAAAATAATCCGCGTTTCATCCTGACATAAGAAACATTCTTCTTCTTGGTTCTTATCTTCCGAGCAATACGTAGGCGTGTCTGCTTCTCGAATAACTTCATAACAATTTCATTCATAGCTCCGAGAAGTCGAGAGGTTATCGCTAGTAGTAGGTTCGTTTCTTAATTACGCAAACTCATCCTTGATAACGTATCTGCTGCTTCCCCGGGTTTAGTGAAGTACTTGCTTGGTAACAGTCGATGGTACATTCTGCAAATTCTTACATCATTTTGTAAATTTTCCATTGCATATGTTTTGCTAATAATATTTTGTAATTTGTTGTGATGAGATTTATTATGATCTGTAATTTTTACGTGATAATGTGTTTTTAATATCTTCACCTTCAACTTGTAATTTACAAGTAAATATAGATAAATGGGTGATGAAAATACATCAAAAATAAGATTAAGAATTTTTTTTTAGAACTTTAACTATTATTTGCTTTGTTTCAGGTTCCCATTTGTTTATGGTGGGTTTATTCAGCAACTAAATTATAAAATTAAGAAATTAAACTAAGAAGTTGAATAGAAAATATTAACTAGCTGGATTCAAACCAACCCTATTATAAGTATAAGTGCTAAGATAACCAACCAGTGCTTCCACAAAATTCCATTTTCAATTATAAGTGCGAACGTTGAGCACTGGTTGGTTAAATTAGCCACTACACTTCTTATATTGAGTAGTTCTGAATCTAGCTTTAAGTTTGTTAACTTGATGTATATATTTTAATGGCATATAGTAGGTACTCAACTCACTTATAACGGAACTGAAAGAATTTTTCAAAAGTCGCACTTTTAGATTCGAGGTTGTTTAATTAAACAGTTTTTAAATCGATTTTAATAAATTTATTCGATTTTTGCCAATGCGCAATTAATTAAAATTAAATTTTATTCCATTCATAGTAAATCAAAATCAACAACTCAAAGTTTCAAAAACTGCCCTTAAATTTACGGATTTTTAAATAATTCTATTTGTTCCATGATGAGTAAGATGAGTACCTACTATTTATAATGCCATTAAAATTTAATTTCTTAATTAAGTTGTCTGCATAAACCTGCCATTAGTATAACAACTAGAATATTTAATAAATAACCATTGCATTGTAAAATTCGTGTTTTAAGATTTTCAATGCTTGATTTTCATCAACAACCTTATTGCTTATTCATTTGAAATTATTATTAATTGTTTTACTTTATTTCTTTTTTTGTATAAGAGTTACCTCAACTTTGGATACTTTTTGTCACAACTTATACACTTAAAAGTATAATTTATTATATGTAATATATTTGAGTTATGTTCCGTCTGAAAACAGGTTCATATACTGGCGCTAGCTAATAAAAAATTAACAGTCTAGGTCATGTCCGATACATTTTTTACCGTTCAAGCAAATAAAAATCCTTTTTTATATATATTTTTTGTATTTATTAGTTCTCATTTATTATTCATCGTATTGCATGTTAGTTTGTAAAAAATGTTACAAATAAAAAAATGTAAACGAAAAATGTAAAAATCTCATATCAAACATTTTGAGTAAATCCTTATCTACACAAATAATGTGAAGTTAATAGTTTATTAAGTTTTTAATTCCTTTATATTTCACTTAATCACTTATACCTATTGTAAAATTAATTTCTTTTAATTTTTCGTCTCTTTAAGCTTGTATAGCTTTCGGGTTTCCCTCAAATTGTATTTGTTATTATTTGTTATCTTTGAGTGATTTTAATCCAACAGATAATATAAAGTCTTCGTGCTTTATTTTTCTTCATAACAATAGAATGTTTCTCCGTACAGGAAGTCGTCAAGGTGCATTTTATCTCGGATTTGTCAAGTCAAAGACATAATAATCTTTGTTATTGTTACTATGGGCAGCTCTGGATCAGACAACTCTCAACTGTACAGACTTAGCCAGCAAGATGTTATCGTGTTCCAGGGAAGCACATGCTAACCGCACTGCTTTCAGGACCGGGACTAACTGAAATGTGTACCGTACTGAAGTCGAACCAAACTTGCTCTCTTTACTCCCTTAGCTCAAACTCAAAACAAATAGGGACGATGCAAAGATCAAAAGAAGTGTGTCAGGATATAAAGAAATGTTTCATTGCTGGCATGACTGAGATATATTGTATTATCGGAGACTAATCTTATTATAATACCTAGATGAATGCCGGGTGAAGTTGGCACCGCCATGTTGGAATTTCAAAACGAAAACTATTCCATAATTTTGCCCAAGTTATGCCCAGTTTTGCTCAATAGTCATTTCGTTTTGCCCAGCCACCGTTAACCCATGTTAATCGATAATCGAATTTCTATGGTGTGACACCCCCATCTGTTTGTTAGCATAGATTAGTTTATGTCAAAAAAACGGAGTTCTGTTGGACTCAAGAAGGGTTTTGTTAGCATAGATTATTTTATGTCAAAAAACGGAGTTCTGTTGGACTCAAGAAGGGTTTTGTTAGCATAGATTTGTTTATGTCAAAAAACGGAGTTCTGTTGGACTCAAGAAGGGTTTTGTTAGCATAGATTAGTTTATGTCAAAACTACTGGGCAAAACCGGGCAAAACTGGGTATAACTTTGGCATATGTCATTTTTTCGAAGTCGCATATGGGGGTGCCACACCATAGAAATTGGATTATTGACTCATGGGTTAACGGTGGCTAGACAAAACGAAATGACTATTGGGCAAAACTGGGCATAACTTGGGCAAAATTATGCAATAGTTTTCGTTTTGAAATTCCAACATGGGGGTGCCAACTTCACACGGGTCTTGATGAAGGGAATGTGGGTTATTTTTATTTTATTATATTATACTTGATGAGAGATGTGATCAGGAGTTCATATACCAAATAATCCAACTCTTCTTCCATCAACTGGCCGTATTGGTTTTAAGTTCATGTGATCGAAACCATTTTAGAAATTCAAACACAAGCACTCTCTAAAGCCCTGTACACACAAATTCTTTGAGGATTCATGCTTTTGAAGCCTGGAAAATAAGAAAATCACTGTTTTGAAGCATGAATTAATTTAATTTTCCAAGACAGGCAATTCTCACCAATAGTTATTTGTATCACAAGGCCAGAAACTGACCTTTTGCAAGAGCGCGTATTTTTGACACGCCGAGCCACAGGCGAGGCTTGCAAATTACGAGCACTAGCATAACAGTTTTGAGCTTAAAATATATTTATTTCAGTTTCTATTAACGATTTACGTCTAAAATTTGTCAAAATCTTGTTAATTCTTGTATAAAAAATATTCAACGCATAAAATTGACATCTGCTTGACAACTGTAGTAATGTCAAGATGCCAACCTATAACTTCCGGTTGTTTGCCGGCCTAGGCTGGCAACAAAGAGTTTCTGGCGGATTTTGAGATATGGAAAACTAGCGATGCCGAGCGGAGACATATAAAATTATTTTTGTCAGGATCCAAGAGCCTGAATATTCCAATCCAACCCTGTGTCCAGCACCTTCTGCAGGGGGTCAAGGCACTGTGGAGCTAGACACCGGTGTCGTGTTACACTCGTGTGGACAATGCACACGAGGTGGTCGCGGGCGTTGAGCTTGGCGCGCGTGGCCGAGTGTCCCCTGTGACCTGCAGACTATCACCACAAGTGGATCAACGAACACTTCACCTACACTAGATATGATAACCGTCTGCAGGAATACTGTTTACATTACATTCAATCTTCAACATGATATTGTTCCATTTTTGAAACAATTTAAATTGTAAAAAAAAGTAGAGAAGTTCTTGGAGAATTCAGTCAATTTATTAAAATACATTAACACACCAACGTTTCGACTTCAATTAAGTCCTCTTCAGGGTGCTAAGTCACACATACAAGAATACACATTAAAAACAAATAAATTTACAATATTCAGGTACACTTACATAATTATCAAAAACTAGAATATAGAAATTGTCATTATATATTAAGAAAAGTTTGTCCAAGGATGATAAAATAAATTTAAACACACACACACATCATTCAATCAAGTACAAACAACTAACTTACGCATGATAAAACCAAGAAGTTATAAACTAAAAAAATTGGTTAATTATTGGTTTAAAAAAAATTAATTGAAGTCGAAACGTTGGTGTAATATTGTATTTTAATAAATTGACTGAATTCTCCAAGAACTTCTATATTTTATTCATTGATCCAGTCAAGTAATCATTTCCTCATTAATTTAAATTGTGTAGTATCATACAGCAAATTGTGTGAAATATCGCATTGCTTCGTAAATGGTCTGAAAAAATAGATAAGCGCGGCTGTCAAATAATTATTATATGCGAACTGCGCAGAATCACAAACTAAATATTGTAGGTAGGTATATAAAATTGTCCCAGTAAAACAGAGTTCATTTAAAACATGCAATTTTTGCTCAAGATATTGTTCAATTTGTTGCGCAATTTCTTGTTAACGCACACAATATGTATCTATAATAAATGGCACTGGGTAGTATATTGGGTATCGCCATCTTTCCATGGCCAGAATTTATATTTAGTGTTTTTGCTGTTTTGATTTATTTCATGATTTGTTCCTGTTCTAAGAAAAACTCGTTAGATATCGTTTTAGTCATTTTTCTTGTTTCATTTTAATTACCTACATGTTCGTCTTGTAGTTTATAGGAAATCGTAGTGATATGTTTAATGTTTTCTTTATTTATATTTGAAGGTTATGTTTTGACCAGCATCTAATTGCGCCAGCAATAAAATTTTAAATATAGTATTATAAACCGAACAATAAATAGGCTGGCGAACAAATATTTAGGTTATTTTTTGTTTGTTCTCATTTCAATGCATCCAACCGAATAATTGTAGGCTGAATATTCAGAAATACTTGTTTAAATTTAATATTTGAAGTAATAATGCCCCAATTTCCAATGTGCTATCTTAAATTTAGTTCTCAGCAGTAATAAACTGTGCGTATGAATTTAATAATTTCTTTAATTCGAATCTGTGTTTTGCGGTCCGCCATCTGGTGAACCAGCAATTAATCTTGATTTAAAGACAGACAAGCGTCTTCTGGTTAATACAACCCGGAAGTTGCTCTGTACACATTGGCCTTAATATTCTTTTTGATGTTATATACTCTCATTTAACATAACAGTTAAATATAATTATATAAACCAAAGAACATAAAATAAAAACAAACTTGCTTAAGGTAAAAATCCATCGGTCATAAGCGTGCGTGATTTCGGTTTGAGTTGATGCTAAAACAGTCAATAAATGAGAAAAAAATCATTAAATATCGTAGATTTGGATGTAAATTACAAGTCATAGGTATCCTTTGAAATAAAAAAGATAATTGAAATTAAATTTTACACTGAAATGCAGTAGTATGACCTCAAAAATATAATTTTTGAGGTGACTCATAATTTTTATTTTTTTAATAAATATGTCAAATATCAAAGAATAACATATTCGTTTTCCAAACATGTGTTGGGTTGTTATGATATATAATATTTTTTAATTGTTTAGTATATCTACTGGTAACCTCCATATACGCAATGCATTTTAGGGCATTTTAAATTTAAATTGAATTATCTTCGTTATTTCAACGGTTACCCATAAATTTTAATTTTATCCAAATTCTACGACTTGTATGCTGTATATTAATTTGAGTCATATTTTGGGGTGTCACTACCTCAATTTTTAATACCAATACCTTTTTAGGATTAAAAGTTTTTTATAAATGAATTATAGAATTATTGTGATACCAAAGACAAATAAAATGCAGTTTATATGACAAACTTTTTTCCATGTAACTATAGAAAACGTTCTGACTAATATAATATGCATAACGAATTTTTCCTCTTACCTGTTTCGGTGTAACGCATGTCCTTGTGATAAAATCCAAAAGGAAAACTTGTTTATTTTTAAAATCTAAATACTAAGAACTATCATACTATTGAAAATAATAAATTATTAATCAAACTGGTAATTCGAAGATTGACCTATAACAATATTATTGTAAAATTCAGGATGGCTGGAATTACCTGCAGTTTATAAAATAAAATAACAAGAACAGGAGTGTAGGTTGTTTCTCAGTTTATTTCAGTTCGGATGAATCACACTGAATTAAATAAAAGTAGGTGTTTTACGTAACATCTTACATCAAAAGAATTATTATATTATTATAGAGGTAGACTTCCCATCTAGGTAATTTACTTTTGACTTACACATAACAGTTACTCACTACATTAATGATGATTTTATTTTTTACGTAATAAAAGCAATTAACTATTTAATATAGTTTATATTATAATTGATTATTTAAACATTAACAAAACTCGCTTATGGTTTAAAAAATACTTTTATCTTTTATTCCATTCGGATGTAAACTTATGTTTTAAAATTTATGTGACCTATATTTATGAATCATCAAATAATTTTCATTACTTCTAATTGCTTGTTATCTCAATTAAACCAAACTGTGCGAAACTAAATATTATTGAAAATTAATATAATATAAAATTGTTATCATTTTATGTTATATTTTACCTTTTAGTTTACAAGTTGATAATAAATTATGTTACACCTCTTATGTAAATTTTTAGTGCAGTTTAGAATGATTTAATTTGTCTAGTCAAAACTTTCAACAACATTATCAAAGACTGCAGTAAATCTAACCTAGTTTTCTAAGAATCTTATAATAAAAATAAACAATATTTGGAGTTCATTGTTTGAAAACAATTAAGATTATTTTGTTTGTTATTATGTCCAGACAAAACAATGTATATCCAAAATCAATAAATCAATAAAAGTATGTTTTAAAATGCTAAAAATAAATATAACAGTTACATTAAGTGATTAAAATATAAATAATTTAGTGTTTTATCTATTTTAGGAATTTATTTTCACTCAAAACAATAACATTTGTTATAATTTTTTCATAAATTAAGGATTGAAATAAGTAGATTAAAATATGAATATCAATTTTCTCTAGATACTGATCCTATATGATACAGATCAAAATAATATTCAGTAAAATACAATGAAATAGTACCTTTAATGAGTAGTAATCTTTTTTCAATTAAATAATTGTGAATTTATTTTGTAGTAGACTGATAATCCTCTTAATCTTTCATTCAATACAGCGCTCAAGATTATAAGTGCAACATATTTTTTGATTAATTTAAAATATGATTAAACGGCTTATAAAATTTAATATTGTGTTATCTCTAACCACAGAAACATCTGTTGCTAGGTACTAAAATAGTAGAAGTAAAAATTGTATTATATCTTTAATAAACAGTTTAATTTGTTTAACCTTTTGGCAAAATTAAACACAGATATAAAACGGTCAATAAATAGATATTTTCATTTTTAGATCGATATTTTTACAGGATTTGTCACTATCTGAGTTTATTTTAAACTTGAATTTATTTTATATTATTTGCTGAAGATAATTTTTTTCTTTTTGGAAAAAATCCGGGTTATTCAAACTTATCAAATACCTACTTGACAATTATACATACATCACGCCTTTTATAATGAAAATTTAATATTGTTTTTTCACACACCTCAAAAATTCTATGTTGCCCAAAACTGTTAATTAAAATTTTGTATTTTGAATAAATTATTCAGTAAGTTGAGTACAATATGCCATTAAAATAGTTGTTTGTTTATTGAAATATTCCCTTTTTAATTAAATTTCATGTTGATTTACTTTATTTTCCCGATGTAAAACATCTTTCAAATTGAAGCCACAAACAACAGCAATTTCTTGCTCAATCTTTCAGAGTCCAAACACAAATTTGTGCATCTCTTTCGTAAGATTTCTTATAAATAAACTCTTAGATCCAGCCCTGATAAGACTTACGAGCTTCAGAAAAGATATACCAGATATCCTGCTGGACTTACGTCTTTTCCAACCGCACTCAGACGTCATCAGGATGCGTGTTTGTTATGGATAGAGAAAAAATAGATCCGTCCCCTTGCGTCAATATCCATGCATAGTTTATAATATTACACCTGCTTAGATTTAAAATTGTGTATGGGTTTATTTGAACTCTGTTGATTGGTTTATATTAGCATAAATGGACCATATAGGTCACATATGAACGTAAAAGAATTTGCTTCACACATAATAAGTTGCGTTACTTCATGGCTGACGTCAATGAGACTAATGTTTAGTTGTGTTTTATAAATATACATTTTAATAACTTATTTATATTTGTCAATACATTGTTTTTGATTTACTATCATAATAGACTACTTATACTTACATGGTGTTGAACAAAAAGGTTTTTCGGCTGTTTTTTTGACAGCTGACAGTCAGCAAAATGTCACTTTTGCTGCCTAGGCATCAAAAATAGTAAAAAAAAGCCTAGGCAGCAAAAGTAATTGTAACTATGGTGAATCAACAAATTTGACATTTATAAAATTTATCAACATACCTAGCTTATTTTGTTTTTCCATAGAAACTGTCGAACATACGCAGAGCAACATAATTTGATTGCGATACCTTTCAATATATTTAAAATTATCACTAAATTAATATTAATTAATAACAATCGCCGAAAAAATAATGTGTTTAACATGGCAAAATATACTGATTTGCTGCCTAAGCTAGGTTAATAGCCTCGGCTGCGCCTCGTCTATGAAACACCAACTATTGTTAAAATTTGCACTAAATTTATTTTTAATGCACTATTTAAACATTAATAATGTCCCAATACAATATGCACAAATTTGAATATTTAAAATTGTGAATTGAAAACATACCATCTCATTATTTTAAGTGTTGCAATTTTGTTTGAAGACGATACAATTAAGTACAGCTGACGTCCTTGTATATATTTAATTTGTTTATGTATTGTTTATACTTTTAATCAGTTAAAATATAATTTGTTACTAGCTCAAAGTATAAACATACGATATATTTACGCTTCCACATTTCAATTTCTGTCTTAGCTCCGTCCCTGATCTAATGTGTTAAAGCAGAGTAAAATCTAAAGCACATGTGTGAAAACTGTGAACCGATGCCTCACACAACTAGGAAGATATTTTGACTTAATGTATGATCTGTTTATTTGACATAAGAATTATTTATTTAGGCTAGATTCTAGTTACATTTGTGTTTATTGCTCGCGTATATTTCAAACTGAACTGACCCAAGCAATATATTAATAGTAAAGCAATTTTAGATTAGATGAGGAAAATTTTTGGAGAGATATGTGTCAAGCAAATAATTAAAAAATAAATATTTAATTTTTCCATATCAGAGTTGAATAAATATTTGCAATAAAAATAACGAAAAAATTTAATGGACCAAGGAAAGTCTACGGTTTCTAACTAGATTCTTTTTATCTTAAAATAACATTACAAATATTAATTACTAAAACTATTAAATTATAAATTCTGTTGTTGCTATGAGGAAAAATTTAAAATCTTTTTCAACCGCAGTATAAACTAAACAAATTTAATGATAACTTGTTGAAAAATATATTGTTATTTGTTTCAACTCAAAAGATAATGCATAAAGTGTTTTTTTAATGTATTTCAATCACTACTCCGATTTTAAATATCTGAGAAGTCTTACAAAAAAATTTTGTTCTTTCATAAAAAGTAAATAAATAATTATGGTACACATTTTTTAAAAATATTAATTTGTTATTGTACTGTATTATGGAAGCTTAAAAGTTTCTTGTCAACGAATATTTTATGTATGCATTTTAAAAAGGTTCTTCGGTTTTTCTTTTGTTAATAAGAATTTATAAAAATTCAAAGAACAAATGGGAAAATTTGTTTATTTTTCCTTATATAATAAAACAGAATTAATTACATTTCAAGGTTCCAATTAATTAAAATAAGCATCTACTCTAATGCCTGTAGTACTATAGGTCCATTTTTATCAAACTGTTAATGTTTTATCAAGCTCAAGTTCTGTGCGCACGAGGATTCTTTGAAGATTCTACCAAGATTCTGAATCCTAGAAAAGAAGAATATTCTAAATTCATGGTTTTAAAGCAATTAATGACTTATAAATTCTGCTTTTCTAAAACTCATTGAAAATTAAATTTACCGCAATTTAACAGGTAATTCTCACTAGAAAGAAGAAAACTTCTTCTTTTTCAGGATTCAGACCCTTGGTAGAATCTTCAAAGAAGCCTCGTGCGAACAGAGGGCTTAAGGTTTAATTTAGCATATATCATTTATTTAAGGCTTAAAATGGTTTATAGCCGAAACGTCAAATAAATTTGAACAACATTAATTTCATCTAAGCTAATGCCTAGTGCACACGAAGAAACATTTTGACATGTTTCCTGAAAAAAATTTCCGGAAACTTGAAAGTTTTAACGGCGCCTATAAAAATGAGGCGTTTTCAGGAAACGTTGTGAAGTGCAACTAACTTCTTATTTGTCAAATCGTCAAATATGACATGTGATCAGAAACATATTTATTGTTTTTCAAAAAAAAAATTCTGGAAACTTTTTTCAGGAAAAATGTTTGTCCGTGTGCACTGGGCATAAGATTGTACGGTTTTTTAAATAAGTAGTTTTAATAAAATTCCTTGTATTTATATTCGATCCAAAATTTGTAGATAAACTTATGTATTTATTATTATTAACCAACAGTATGATCCGGAATGATTTTAGTAGACATTAATGAATATAACAAAGCCCATGTTAAAACCTTTTATTTCTCGGCGCCAAGCAAAAGTTCGAATTTCCCCACGTGTTTCTTAGATCAGTAACTTTTCGCTTACATATTCAGCGGCCGTTTGTCGGCACGTGTGTTCCTCTTTACCTCCCTAGGGAGTGAAGAGTGAGGAGTGTCTGTGAGGTCTAGGTCCGACATTCGTCTCACCTTGACAGAGACTGACCAGTGACCAAGCAGCGTGTGACTCAGATGGAATAAACATCAAATATTAATTAGTACCAGGAATCGATAAATCAGTTGTAATATTATATGGTTAGATAAACGATGAGATGCTTGATTCATTTATTGAGAGCAATATAATTGGAGATAATTAAATGTGAATGATCTGATCTGGCAATAGACTGGTATAAAATAGCAAATTTAGAATCTTGCTTATGTTCACATAAGGCTTTTTTGAGGATTCTTTCAAGCGATTGTGACTTTTACTGTTTTGAAGCTATTAATGTATTAGAAATTCTCTTTTTCAAAGACTCATTGAAGATTCAATTTAGCATTGCTACTATTTGACAAGCAACCAAGATTATTTTTCCCAAAGTTCAGGGCATGAAAGAATCCTCAAAGAATCCAAGCTACAATAGAATTAAAGAGTAATAACAAAGATTTATTGTTAAACTTTTTTTTGTATTTAAATGTGACAACCAATGGTACGCAAAATGATATTGTTTTGCAAACTACTGTTAATTTTACGAATTTCAACAAAATTCTTCTTGGTTCATGATCAGTGCGTCCAATATTATACACTCTTAAATTACACAGGTTGGGTTACACCCTGTATACTGAACTATACGAAATATGTTAAAACTTGAAAGATTTTATGTATCATTATAAAATATCACAGAGTAAATAAATCGAGAAATAAATATAATATATGATACAGAGGGAATGTAAACTGGGTTGATCGGCAAGGGAGGTTCCGCCATGAGACGGAAGGGGTATACACGAAAAACGCCCGATCGCCATCTTGGTTCGCCCCACATTTAAAATTTGAATGCATACAAATACGTTACTTGCTTTCCTATTGACAAACCAAACGCTGCACATGGTCTCATTGTTTAAAATATTAATAAAAATTAATACTTTAGATTGTAATAAAACTTAATACTCAAATGTCAAATCATATACGGGGCGAACCAAGATGGCGTCTTCTAAACTAAAGTGGCTACACGCCGATTTGACACATGCCCTCTGTAAGTTTATTTCCTCTGTGTAAAATATACTGCTACCTTTATGATTACATAAACGAAATAAGTTGAAGTTTTGAAGTCTGGTTCTGGGCTATTATAAATTTAAATTCTTCGTAGATAAATAAGTAAGTAGGTAACGCGTGGTATATCATTTAAATTGTTTCAGATGCTTCTTTCAATGACAAACCAAGATCTAATATATTAGCATCATTCATAAACCGTTTTTATACACCACAGTATAAAAACACAAAATATTTTTGTAGTAATTAATTATAATTAAAAATTTAAAGCGCAGTTGGTTAATCGCCGTACGTCATGGTACCTCGTAACTCGTTAACGTGTTTTTGTTATTTTTAATTCTGTTAAACTTATGCAGAAACCCAAAATAAAAACAGATTTCGGCAGAACGGGAAAACCAAGACGCTTTCGAAAACTCTTCAAAATATACGTTTTATGTTGTGGATCCTCAGAACCATTAACTAAAGACGAGACGGTTTGCCGAAAATTTCCGCGGATCATTTTATCGAAATGTTTGCATGTTGCGGCAATCTGTAAACTTGTTATTTAATAACAACTGCTGTTTTTCACAAAGATGCTAAGTTTACAAATAATGGCACAGGTCACTACATTTACCAATAATAAAATCAATTTATTGTTCATATTGTTTACTCAGTTATTTTCTTATGTACAAATCGTCATTTTTTAAGAATCAATTTTGTTTTTATACTGTATAGATATATTTTTATCACACAACCAAAAGATTTTTTCTACGCCTGCTTCTGAAAGTTCTTGTAGAATGTAGAAAACATTGTTGTTAATGTTTAAGTTGGCGCACTTAAGTCTGTGACAAAGTATTGTGTCACACACTTTTGGTCACTTTGCAACACAGTTTTGCTTTTTTTTTGATGACATTTCGCAACAACATTGATATTTCAAGAAAATTTAAAAATTTGACAGTAAATTTCAAAAAATTAATGGCTATTTTTGTAGTTTTTAACTTCCATATTTTGCAGGTGTAAAAAAATAGTGTGTAGTACATACATATTGGAAAAATTTTGTCGAACTTGAACGATTGCAACCCTCCCTTCGCTCGGGATGCAATTTTCGTTCGCGTTCGACAAAACTATATTTTCAAAACTTATTTTATACATAACTATTTTCTCCACACATGTTTTAATCTACTTATTAAATATGCATTTTCTGTACTTAAATGACATCACTTCGATACAAGCTTTCTTTATGAAACACAAGTAAATTTATAAAAATGAATAATTTCTTTTAATGACAGCACGAAAGTAGATAAAATAGTGTATGCAACTCATGTATAATGGCTATTAATACACTCGTATGAATAGCTATCATTATAAAAACTCATTGCATAATATATACTATTTAGTCAGATATCCATTACAATCAAAATGCAGTAGTTTCAAAAATGTGCTTCTTGCAAAAACTATTCTTAAATTAACGAATTTTTAGAAAATTATTTTTATTCCATGATCAGTTATACACTACTTCCAGATTTTTTTTACAAAATATACGTTCATTTGGATACGTCAAAATTAAATATCCACTATTTTGAAATTTGAATTCAAAGTTTGGTGAATGGTTTATAATAACATTAAGTTATAAGAATCAATTAAATATACAAAAATAAGTTAATGGTTAGTTAAAATATAAATCGATTAATCATCTTCCGAAATGTGTGATTTATTTTTAATGATTCTAATTTAACTTAACGTATTCTCGAAACCAACCAGAGTCATTAAATGATGTAACAAAAACAAACAAACTTTACGTTTTACTGAGAAAGTCAGCTACGGCAATAGTATTTTTCATTCTAACATCAGCTTCAAGTGAGTAAATATTAAAGTTTTTAAAACATTTCTGCTAATCAACAGATACTGATGAACGTGAACAAATAGAGCCAGATAAAACTAATTCGAGATAAGTTTGGTGCGAATAATGTTTGGTTCTGCTCACAAAACACAATATTGCCTTTAATATTGTTATGCACACGTCAGATGACGCAAATTCAAATCAGATAAAATCAGGTGATCGCGGTTCATATTAAATACTTCATCGATAATATATTCCAGCAAAGTTTATTTTAGTCTCGAAAGTCGACATCTGCTTAATGTTATAGTAATTAGAAGCAGCAAAAATAAAACAGAGTAATTCACTGTTTTGTGGCATTTTTGTTTACCCTGTGCGAGAAAGAGAGATCACTACTGGTCCCGTGCGTTACCATCGTTACCGTTGTTTAAATCACACGGCGGGTTAGCATAGTGGTAGAATGCTAGGCTCTGGTTACAGAGGTCGTGGGTTCGAATCCCGATCAGGTCAGGAAATTTTCACGGCCTGATTTGGATCGGTACCTACTCTCGTTATCATTCCAAGTTGGGATCTAATTAACTTGGCAACCTCTAGCTATCGGGCACCGGCTAGAGGCTGTAACAAGGGCTTGCGCCGGGTTGACTGGCAACACACATGGTAGTAAAGTAAACACCGTGGCAAAAAGTATAAGTAAAATTAATACTGTGTGCCATCAAGTCACCCTAGGGATATATAACCCAAATGAGGTTCAAATCCCGAAATCATAATACATACATACATGTCACAGAAAATGCTTGCTCCGAGCTGGCCCGTATTTTCTGTCTCTCTCTCTAAAAGGTGAATCCTGTCATTATACTTCGTGGTAGGTACCCCCATAAAGTGGCGGCTAATAACTGCACATACTGTATATTATCTATAACCGATGACCCAAAATATGTGAGGGTACCCCACCAAGTTGGGTAAATAGGAATGATAGGTTATGTGGATAATGTATCAACATATTTTCAGATTAATTTAATTTTCAAAACAGTTAATTTTTCTAAACTCGTCAACACAATTAGGGGAATACTTGAAATGAGGTAAAATTTCACCCATTTTCAAATCGTCATAACTCGGCGTATTTTCAATAGATTTCGATGAATCTTCGAGGGCGAAAAACTTTGAAGTGTCTATTTTAAAGTCATGCAGGCGTCACCCCTTCCGCCCACCTCCAGTACCCCTGCGAAAAAAATGCTTTTAAATCGAAAAAATGTCCAACTTTGACGATGTGTACGGAGTTGAAAAATTTTTTTCGGCTTAATTCACAAAAAGGGCACTAAAATTTGTTCAATTTCCTGTGCAGGACTCAAAGAACGAAGTTCCTACGTTGATTTTACACAAAGTTATGAGTGTTTGAAAAAAAAAGTGCATTTCGAGGTTTTTCGCGCATAACTCAGCGACATCGGAGTTTAATATTTTATGTCAAACTTACTGACGTAATGTACGTAGTTTCTATAAGTAATTATTAAAGTTGAAATGTGTTCCACATTCAAAACATCAAAAGGTAAAAACTGACTATACTAGTTAAAATTCCTCGGGGAATTTTGTACGATATACGTTTATGAACACACCAATTTATTTTGAAACAAAATTCTTTTGGTAAAACTCATTTTCGTAAACTGCATTCCAACCATTCTTTTAATTTTTTGTTTGACTAATGCAGTTTTAGCACATTTATATTCAACATTCTTTTGAATTACTATTTACTTTTAAAACATAATAAGTCGAGAATATGTCACATTTTTTTATACGTGCCTCAGATCAAATTGACTGTATTTTAATATAATTAAAAATTCATTAACTGCAATATGTGATTAAAACATATAAAATACATTTATGCAAACGTGCTTTGCTTTTGCTTTATTTATACGTAGTATTTGTACTAATTATTTTCTCCAGTTAATTGCTGCTGTAGTAACAACTCATTATCAATTCTGGTTAAATAGTAATAGTATAGATGTCAAGAATATGTTATTAATTCAATTAATAATCAATTACTATTACATTATGCCGTACAACGTCATCGTTGTAGTAAAATATATCTAATAATTTTCTAATTACTTTTATTTGTTTATTGATAAAGATTAATATTGACTGACATTTACGATGTTTTATCACAAGTTTTAAATTTTTAAATCAACACAAAATATCTTAAACTGGCTCCAAAATGTGTTAATATTACTGTTAATCAATCACTGATATAGGTATCTTTGAAGTGTAACTTATACTACTGTTTATTTTTAAAAATTTCCTAGAAATGGTTTTTCTATGAAGGTTGATAATTTTATCTATTAAGTGAAAATTTTATGAGGTTTTACGTTTACATAAATATGGATTTTCCAGTTTTGTTCTTATTTTTAGACAAATTTGCGTATTAGTTAATAAGTTGACGGAAACTGGAGTTCCTATCGAAAATCTTACAGCGAAATTAATTTGTTTGTTACTAAGATTTTTTCATGGTGGATGCTAATATAATCAATAAATTTATATATTTCTCAATCATATAAGCATTTAATTTTAATGTATACATTTATGTTTACGTTTAAGAAAGACTAATTACGAGCATTCACACGTCCCAATTTCAAGTACTGTGAATGCTCGTATATAGTTAGATCTATTCAAACTTCCTTAAACGTAAACATAAATGTAAACTTTAAAACAAATTGCTTTTATAAATTCGGCTTTATTGTTTTGAAATATCGTATCACATAATGATTTTATTTTTGTTTTTAAATATTATTTTTAAATTACAAGTTAAATAGTTACATTGTGTAATCTTGACGTAACTTAATTACTTATTATTATTATAAATTAGTAATTTATTTGTCTTTCCTGCAATGTTCTACTGTGCGTAAGTGTGTCTGTATAGTGTTTGCATGTTTAAGATAAACTTTTCTGCTGTCATCTTACGTTATTAAAGGTACATAATTATTTGTGACATCATACGGCGCCTATGATGTGATACTTTCTGAAATCTGTTAATTTGTGTCAAGGAGTTACGGACATTATCGTCATTAAAACACTTAATTTCCTCTGCTTTGATGTTGCTCTGAAACATAATTTAAATTGTGAATGTTATTCATAAATTCATGCTCTTGTTATTATTATTTATTAGCAAGTACCTATTAGTTTATTATATAAATATACAAATTATTAGAACGTGTTTCTAAACTACAAACCACATATTAACTGTAAATAAATATATAATTATGTTCTACTTATTTTATAAAATGTTTGTACCATTTTGCTTAATCATTGTTCAAAGCCAAATATAAACATTTCTCGTAACAAAAATAAATATACGTAAGTTTTTGTAAGATGCAATGAGTATTTAGCACAAAAATAAACACATAAATTATAAATGATACAAAACTGAGTGGTATATTTTTAATTGAAGCAACAATAATTATAATTTTTCCTAGAACATGTACGTAACACAAGAAAAATATTGTTAATATCAGGTAATTTGGATAACAGCATGTTATCCAAGGTTGTGTACTGTACAGTATGACGTTTTGAACAAATATTATAATTTATAAAACTTGATTATGTAAGTTTATTATTTATATAGTTGTGCAACAGTAGCATTGTTTTATTTAATTAGTTGTGGAACCTGTATTGGATATGAGTGGAAATTTATATTTTGGAACTAAAACGTTGTATCGTAAGTACACATCACTTTTATCAGTTTTATAATTTTGTTTGCTTCCTAAAATAAAAATCCTTTCTTTTTAACTGAGTAGCTACATGAAGCCCTGTTCACACATGGACTCTTTCAGGATTCTTTCATGCTTCTGAATCCAGAGAAAAGAATCATTGCCTGTCAAATAGCGGCGCCGCTAAATTCAAACTTCAATGAGTCTTGTAAAACAAGAATTTCTAATTCTAAAAACCGTGAATTTCTTCCTTTCCAGGATTCAGAAACATCAAGGAATCCATGTGTGAATAGGTATCAAATCCAGTTAGGTACACATTCCAGTTTAACTGCGCAAACTGCTGGTACAATATTAAATGACTCCAACCCACTTGACATGAATTGTCCATGGGATGTTTAAAAATATCTTATTCTTGTACTTTAAGTGATATTTCGTAAATCTATCCTGAGTACATGGATACTCAATACAACATTGGATACATAATTGGGATATTATAACTGAATTGTTAACATTGAGATGTTACATAGATAATGTTACTAAGGGCGGACATTAGCAATCGCTAGGATATTAAGGTGCTAATCTTGTAAATCCAGAAGATGAACAATTTGAACGATTCTGGCTGTATTATAAAAAAAACATGAAGAATCATGGCTCATTAGTGAATCAATAAATGCAAATTATTAATTGCTGTGACATCAATTAGCAAAATTTGGAGCTAATTTTTATCATTGAATAATCCATATTGTAAATTAATTAATGCACAAAAATATAAAAATTCTTTTGAAATTTATAATATACATTAGTCGGAAGACGGGTATAGAGATATTTTTTAAACAGATAACCCATTCACTGTAATAATTTATGTAAAACTCGCATTTTTAGTAATTTTTATAAATTTTTTAACAAAATACGGCAAGGTTTTTTGTAAATTTCATTCTATAGCCATGTAAGCACAATCTATAAGTACATCATTGTATAATATGAGGTCATCAATTTCAAAACCAAAGTCACAAAATGATTTATTGTAACATGCTTTTTGCTTTCCATTTGATAGCAAGAGATGGGTCCTTAATAGGATGTTCATATTCTTGAAATGTTCCGGGGATTTTATTTTGTCAAGTGGGAATATGCCATATTAAAGTGGCAAATTAATTTATTTATAATATTGGTAACCTTCAAGCTTCATGCCATAATAGTAATAGTAAAACATTTTTTATCTATCATTGAAGCATGACATTTTTATCTTAATATCTACAATACAACATTGCAATTCATAAGATAATATTGTGAAATATTTCGCAAAATCCAAATCATAACACTAATATTTTTATAAGTGAATGAACTTCAAGGCCCGTTACTCGTAATACAAACAAAGTCACTGCACAAAGAATTAATTTGAACAGCATCAGCACTCCCACTCATCGACGTCGTATTAACGTAATTCGGGTGTTTATAACTTCCACAATATTTTTTTAGCGGTCTATTTTGATTCTCTGTTCATATGCGCGCATATATTTTTGATCAGACTGCGCGACTTTAGGTTTGTGACTCATTTCTCAAAGAGATATTTAATTGATTTGTAATAAAATAATAAAATTGATAGCAACACAATTGAGTTGCACAATGTAGTGTGGCTTGAGAAATTGTTCATGTCTTTGTTCTACTTGCAATTATTGGTTTTATTGGTCGTTAATAATCGTTAGTTTCGCACAATTTTATAGCTAAATGTAAGATTTAAATAATAGCACTTCTGCCACGAAGTATATGACGAATCTACAGTATTGCTAAGATACGGAGTGTCCATACTCCTGTGTTTATATTTTACTTCTGACTTTTTTTCTAGAAGCATGAAAGAATCCTCAAAGAATCAATGTGTAAATAAGGGTAAAGAACCAAACATAATTCATGTTAAAATAAAGATGAAACATTAACTAGATGCTATGGTCAAATAGCAGATTAGTGGAATTTTACATCAATTAACAAAAATAAAACATTGTTTTGGCGACGTATTGCCAAATGCAATCAATTCAAAATCACATAAAAATGTAAGTGATTGTAGGATTACATGCACTATTATTCATTTTTGTCAATAAGATAAACAAAAGGAAAAACTTATTTTTATCTGAAAAAATTTAACAGCATTTGACTTCGAATCAAAACAAATTACATTCCCAATGTTCTGCTTAAAAAAAATTATGGTAGGTTTATGCAGACAACTAACTTAAGAAATTATAAAATTAAATTAAAAAAGTAGACATCATTGTTTCCTAAATTAGTATATTAAAGAACAAGTTTTATAAGACATGATTTTTTCGCACGCGTCAAAATTTAGTAAAACGAGCTTTCGGGCGAGTTTACTAAAGGACAAGTGCGAAAAAAGTCTTATAAAATGAGTTCTTTATACTATTTTTATATTTGGTGTCTTTTTAATTTTAAAATTTGAATTATACTGCCACAATATATACAAGTCGATTTAGGGAAATTTATGTGTGTAATGTTTTAGTTGGTGACATTAATATTACCATTTATGTAACTGTCACTGTAACAGTATATATACTATTCTAGGTGATAAATACAGACATATAAAATATTGAACTTATATTTTTCTATTACTAGTAGATTCATTAATTTTATTGAATAAAAACAAATCAGATTTAAAGTTTATACTGAAATTTGTCCGTTCTGATGTTTGACAATTGAAGTAAATGTCATTTGATACTGCCAATACCAACTTTCTAAAAATATATGTTGCATGTCACAAAATGATCCCTCTCGATATTCAGTTGCGTTTCACAAAGTTAACTTTGTGAACGCCAGATAGAAAAATCGTTTTTGCAACTAAATTGACAAACTAAGCTGTCGTCAATTCAACTTCTTAGTTTAATTTCTAATTTTATAATTTAGTTTTTGCATGAACTTACCATTAATGTAGAATAGAATGATGGGCCCAAAAAATATCCCCCCTGAAATGTGTAGGCCCGGTCCTGCAGGCGTCGATGGCAGTCTAGACACGGGAAAGAAAGCAGGACAAGACGGTATATTTAGAGACGTCTTGAGCAACGGTCGCTAACGGATTTCTAAGTCGTATTTTTAGCATCAAATTAAGGGAGAGAAATATGCAAGCTCTGCTAACTGACAAGAGAAGTGTTCTAGATTTGTATAAGAGCTGCAGATTATACTCCAGTGGTTCTCAAAAGTGCTGACGTTATGACGTGCAAATTAAAAGGTCAATACAGAGAGGAATATCAATTTATTTTTATATCTTGATGACATATTTTCCATTTTCTGACTCACTGCCTGTTGGCAATTTTAATAGACGGGAAATTTTCCGTTTAAAATTTAATAAAAGTGGAATTGTGACATCAATATTTATGGAATAATCACGTTTTTATCATTCTTTCAACAAATTTGCCAATAGGGTTCTTTACCATAGTAGCAAATTAGCAATCCAGTCAATTATATTGAAAGGAGACCTCAAAAATGAGTTATTGCCATGAAACAAGTTTTCAAAAAGTTAATAGTTCTTTAAATATTTGAGATTTTACGTGTCTATACATCTGCGTCACAATAATGCGTTTTACGTGTATTCTTACTTACAGTAATAAAGAAACTACCAAATTGTATTTTATATTTTGTAACATTTAGAAACAGTTGATTTTACATGAGTACATTTTAATTCCAGCCCCATGGGTTGAGAAGATTTTCAGCTATACATTTACGTCACACAAACTTTAAAAATTAATTACAGCTTTATTAAGAACAATTAAGGCTTATGAGTACTCTCACTCGCTTTCAAATAACATAAAGTTTCAATAACAAACTTTAAAAATAATTGGTAAACTACTCTATTGACAATATTGTAAAAGCAAGTTTGTTCAAATGTTTAGCATTCAAAAAATTTTATTTACTCAGGAAAATCTGAAATTTATAAATTCAATAATTATTGAGCTAATTATTATATAATAAAAAAACAATTATTCAAGGAAAATATTATTCTGAAAACAACCGCAATTAGAACAGATGACCAGAAGGAAATTTCGAAATCAATTCTTATTTATACATCTTTCCTTAATTACATAGTTTATATTAGAAATTAGATAATATTCCCTTCATATGAAAGGCACATCAAACTATAAATACTTTATCGGGTAAATAATAATATAATAATTCAGTTAAGTACACATTCCAGGTTAACTGTACAAAAATCTCTCCTATTAACTGTTGTGCAGTCTTCACTGTCCACTAACAACCATGATGATTAGAGTGGTCAGGCTAGGATTGTGACAAAATTTACAATTTGTGATTGGTCCGGCCCTGGACGGCGTCGTTCGAAGGGTGCAATGCTCTCTGACGTCAGCAGCGATATCACTGCACTCGTGTTATTTCAAAGGCTTCTTATGCAATGTTTCATTAAGTTTCTATTTACTTTCAGCACAATGTTTTATACATTTACTTACACATATCATAGACAATACAACAAACGCTTTTAAAAATTGACAAAAAACTAGGTTATGCGTGACGTCATTGATTAGAAAATATCACGTTTCTATAGGGTTAAAATGCGTTTTAAAAAACTAGGTTATACGTGACGTCACTGGTTAGGAAATATGTCGTTTTTATAGGGCTTGATTGTGCTTATCTACCATTTTAATTTCACGCTAATTTTAAAAATAAAATAGACTTTTAATTATTTTTTATTTTTTATCGTATTGACATTACAACCTTACATAAAATAATATAAAACGATTATGTAGGCGTGTGAAATAACGAAATAAGCAATTTAAAATAATGAATATGGCAATGGCCTTGTCAAAATACTTCAAGAAATCGTAAAATTCAAACAATCACATTTAGTAATCAAAGAATATTTTTATTTTCCAAATTGTGCGCAAATAATTTTTTGAAGCAATATTTTTCTGTAATACAAAACTTAGGACAAAAAATTAAAGGGTATATTATACTGTACGACGTGCTGATCACGAAACAAAAATAATTATTTTAAAATTCACAAAGTTAAGGGTAGTTTACTTGACGTGTGTACATTTTAAGTATCACTGTTTTGATGGTATATTTGATAATTTGACATTTATTAGTATTAGATATTATGTTAACAATTTCTTTCATTGTAGAAGATTTGAAAAAAAAATATTAAAAATAACTACCGACCAGTGGCAAAAAATATTTGCTTGAAATACGATGCAATTTTTTTGTTTCATGCTCAGCACGTCGTACAGTATATACCATTCAATTTTTTATTTCATCCTGTATCAAATTCAAATACTTTACGTCAACAGTTTGAGTCCGGGAAAACGCAAATAACGGCCTTTGTCCGGTAAAGTGTTGGTATAGAAATTAATCAACGCAATAACAATTAAACAATCGCCAAATTGCAGTTGTTAATTATGTTTCGAAAATGTTACTAGATTTGGAGCATTAGGTAAATTATTTTGAAATTAATATTTCTGTTTCTTTAAAACGGAATTTGACACAGGATGAAATAAAATACATAACGACATTCGTCCGTGAATTCTTTTAACAATACTCGTTTCGAGTTTCAAGACTCGGCTCCTTCGTCGCCTCGTCTTCAAACGTCTCACTCGTACTGTTAAATATGAATTCCCGGACTTGTAACGTTAATTACTATTGTTGTTGTGGAACACTTTGTATATTTTACATAACATAAACTTTTTTATATAAAATCTATTACAAAAACGTAAATGTGTCCATTTACGAAGATTAATTGAAAAATTATATAATTTGTTCAACCGTTTACTGTACCCAAGGTACATGTTATTAGGTATATAAAAACAGTCAAAATGAAAGCATAATCATTAAAAATAAATTCATCTTAACACGCAATCATTGTTAATATGAACACAAACAAAAAAAAACTAAAAATAAAAATATCCTTGACATTGGGTATTGTTTGGAAGCAGATCATTAATTATTTTGTATACATAACACCCTTAAAAATTCATTTCAAGCAACCTGTTATTAATTTTAATTACTAACGAATCTGCTGTGATTTTCTCAGAAATTTGTTGGAGTTTATTTATCATTATTTATATCAAGATTTTTATTCCAGGCTCTGATAATAATTATTGATTTGTATCATTAAACAAGCGTTTAATAATACACAAAGATAGATTCAGATAAGTATAAGTGGTTAATTTAACCAACTAGCGCTCAACGTTCGCACTTATAATTGAAATTGGAATTTTGTGGAAGCGCTGGTTGGTTAATTTAGCACTTATACTTATAATTGGGTCGGTCTGAATCTAGCTTTAGACTTTAACCTACCCAATTATAAGTGTAAGTGGCTAATTTAACCAACCAGCGCTCAACGTTCGCACTTATAATTGAAATTGGAATTTTGTGGACGTGCTGGTTGGTTAATTTAGCACTTATACTTATAATTGGGTAGGTCTGAATCTAGCTTTAATTATTCAAAAAGGTGTGGAGGTGAAAAAGCTGCATCAAAAATTGTTTAATACTGGTTCATATGTTTCGGTTATTATAATAACTTTTCTCAGGGTTTCAATTCAGGTTAAGAGACCCGTTTACCTCCCAAAATCCAGCACAAAACGTACTAACGTATAGCGAATGTTTTGTAGCCAATACAAGAATGCTGACATTGTATTTTAACAGAGATTATAATACAGAATCAGTTGTGCCTTTTGAAAATTTTAATACAAAATTGTACACTATTTCAATAATTCATAAAAAATTTCCAATTTATGCAAACCTTACACGGTTATATCTTCTGACAGAAATTTATTTTTTAAATTCTAAAAAGGCACATCTGTAGATCCATTCTTTTTCTTTTAAATGTGAAGTCAATAATAAACTAACAGTTTACTCGCAACGAAAACACTTTTACAGTATTTTTTAATTTCAAAATGACGTTGCATTGCTAGGATGCGGTAAAGTACGAGTTTCGAGCTGGTTTTAGGCAGTCATAGTAGTGAGGAAAAAAGTGGAACAGAAAACAATAAAGTCGACAGTAGGAATTCGGAAAAAAACTATATAAAAGTATTTGACTGCACTTTCGATTTATTCTTTTCCTGGACAATCAAATAATTACTTTTGTAATAAAATATATATACAATATGTCAGCGTTGGAATGATTAGCAAGTACATTATTTATTGTACGAATACACAAACAAAATTATTCATTCCAGGTAATTGCGTCCTCTATATCGGAACACAGATGTACTGTGCGATAAAATAATAAAACATAAAACCTGTAAACATATAAATTGTGTTTGCCATTGAAAGAATAAAGTGCACAAACCCAATGATATGGTTTATCCGCTCCCAAGGTTTATTATATTTTGTATTATTTTCGTCCACCAAGAGGTGATCCTGTGAACTTTCAGCCAATGTCAAGTGTAAAGTCAATAACAGAAACTACGCGGCATCCTATGGATTTCTGCTTTAATATTTCACTACGGACGTCAGTCATCAATAATGGACTGAATCAATAAGAGTTTGATGCTTGTGGCAAATGAAAATAATATATTTAATTACTACAATTACTTACGAAGTGCTCGATTAATAATGTAAGATCTGTCGTTAGTTTAATTGGTTTCTTTAAATTAATTATTATTTAATTGGAACTCATTTTTACTAAAACAACAGTTAATAATTTCAAATTTGAAATGATATTAAACATATTTAAGAAGGGTAAGGCGCTACACTTGTGCCAAAAATATAGTGAAAAAGGGAGCTTGCTATATTACAAATTGAGCTCTTGTTAGTACACCTACACTGTTCATATTTTATATATAGATAGTTAAAAGATGACTCTAGAGTGCTAAGAAATTATATTTTTGAAATACTTAATGGTATTTTTGTAATAAATTAGTAAAAATAGTCAAGTCGACCGATTTTTACTATTTTTTCGTCAATGTGTAATTTTCTTGACAAAAAATATTTTCCTAGCACTCTCACGAACAATGCAAGGAATCGACTATTTAAAAAAAATTAATAAACATGCAATAATAAGGCCATTATTTGTAATATGCATAAATAAATTCTTATTTTCTCTAATAATTAAAAATAATAAAAGTTTTCGATCAAATAATGCTTCGTAATTACTTATGGTAAATTTAAGTTTTTTATTTTGAGCAATATAGTCAGAATCATGAATTATGATTCTATTGCAGCAATGTTGCGTTCTATAATTATTACGTAAATCTATCCTAGCCACATATATACGTTTAAAATTACATATTAAATACAAACATCTCAGAGAATTACATAGGATATTATTACCAAATTACTAACATTGGGATGTTACATAATATAATTTTACTAAGGGCGAACTTTAGCAATCGGTAGTATATTACCTGGATGATAATGTGCAAATATACATTCTTGAAATGTTCTGGAGATTTTATTCTGTCATTCATCTCAATACAGTATCACTAATTTAAGTATGATGAAGTTTTCGACCTGTGTGTAACTTGTGTATTTGTTGCAGATGCCCCAAGCGAGAGTGTGTACATGATTTGCGGTGTCCTGATTGCTATGATCCTTGTTGGTGTCATCATCGTCCTATTGGCAACTATTATCAGGTATCTACCAAACTTACACGACACGACATATGATCATATCATGATATAATTCTCATACAATCATTTTATATCTGGAAATGGCAGCTTTCCAATCCAGGAAGGTACGGTGATGTTTCATGTTCAATTACTTGTTTCATTATTTTTTCATGCACACATTTTGAGATTAAAGTTTCGACCTCTTAACTCCACTGTTTTAGAAATACGTAAATGCGACTGATCGTTTCCACCTTCGACAAAATCTATGATAAAAACGATCAGTCGCATTTACGTGTGTCAAACATCTTAAGGTTAAGTCTTAAAACTAAAACAGTGTTTATGTTAAGAGGTCGAAACCTAGCTTAAAAGTTGTTACTACAAACATGGGTTATGTTTTACAGTAAAACAAAATTTTGTGCTACCTGTTCTGAATTTATTGAACAGAAACTATTTTAAATCTAAGTTAGCTAATATAAATATCAGTTTTTATTGAAAAATTAAGCACAATATGATGTATGGATTACAAAATGTAGTTCATGTTTCCATTATTAATAAATCAGTTAGTAAATAGCCTCAATTTTTAACAAAGAACAACGCAAAGCAAAATTTCTTTTAACTTATACATTTTCGAGAAGAGTGATAATTAACCAAAATATAATCAATTATGAGTTATCAGTTAAAAATGTTGATCATGGCCAGTAATTAAGCAATTAATAATTTGGTTATATTCGTCTGATAAGAAAATTTTTTGAAATATTTTCTAGGAATATTTTATTTCAAAACTTTTATATTTTTGTCAGAGAGTACGATACATTTTATTTCTTTTTCGCAACTAAGATAGTTCTTTGTTAAAATCACTTTATACCAGGGCTAGAAACCAATGTTTTTAACCGGTTTAAAAAATATGATTTGTGATCGAAACCCAAAACGATATTTTATATACGAAAAACCGGTTATTATTAACAAATACAAAATATAACTAATTTAACCGGTTAATAAAACCGTTTTTTTAACCGATTATTAAATGAAAATAAATTTATACAAATATTTGATTATTTTCCCTAACTGACGATCTGCTTACATTTTGTAACCGGTTAAGTTAACCGATTTAAGTATCAGTAAACCGGTTATTGATCAAAAACCGTTACAAATTTTGTCTCAAATTCGCTTAACCTAAAACCGAAATTTTGGTTAATTAATTAATTGACTATTTAGTTTCAATTATTGGTATCTTATAATACGGTATCTACACGAATTACTCATAATATGTGAGGCTGCCACACCCAAACTGGATAAAAGGCGTGTTATTAGTTTAGTAAATCTTAAATGAACTACCATGTTTGTTAGTACAATTTTTAAAACACATACATTCTGTTTATTTTCAAAAGATTAAATTATTTTATTTGTTCCACCTGTCGTGCTGCTGTAAATTTATTAATAATATTGTCTAGCAAAACTCATACATACAATCTTCGTATGACACAACGAAATGAACATTTTCCTAAAGATTATAAATCAGTTTACAGCGAGCACACGACATCTCGCATGCAAGTGGTGTATGATATGTTTGTGTACTTGTGTGAATTATGCAAATAAGCAGAAGCGTTGATGTTGATGAACATCAGCGCTTGATTCATATGCTCGCTGGTCAGCTGTACCGTAGCTACTTTGTGATCACAATGATTCATTGGTTTCCATGACTCACGACTATATGAGCTAAGTAGACCAGGAGAAATTTCGGTATTTTGTTCACGGAATCAAAGTATAATTTCACAATTTAACGTTTCGAATTAACGTGGCAATCAAAAGATAACTGGGTCTGTACATTATAAGCGGAATTAAAAATTCTATTAGCTATAAAATCATGCCCGATTTACCTCTTGTCAGAAATGACTTTTTGTTGTTGCATTTCAAACAGGGCGCTATTTTAAACTAATGTTTTATCATGTACTAAGTGACTTATTTTACTACTTCTGGTACTTGATGTAGATACTCGTGTAGATACATAGTAAGGGGCATTCAAAGAAATTATTAAAGCAGCACGCCAGAAAAAATTATCTGTTGCACATGTCTGCCAGAAGCTTTATCTTGATTCGAAGTGTACATAATGCCTAGTGTACACGGAGAAACATTTTGACATGTTTCCCGAAAAAAGTTTCCGGAAACTTCAATGTTTTAACGGCGCCTATAAAAATGAGGCGTTTTCAGGAAACTTCTTATTTGTCAAATCGTCAAATGTGACATGTGATCATAAACATATTTATTGTATTTCAAAAAAATCTCAATTTTCTGGAAACTTTTTACAGGAAACTTGTCAAAATGTTTCTCCGTGTGCATAATATCGAGAAACGTTATGTGACGTTTAATTTTTTTTGACACATGTCACCATAACGTCCCTCAATTTGCGCACTTTGAAGCATGGTGTTATTTTCAAAAAAATTTCATTTTTAAAGTAGATTAACTGCGTTCAAAGAAGCTAGCAAGTTTCTTTATGCTGATTGGTGCAACAGTGTAAATTTAATAATGTTACTATAGTTTGTCTATCTTTTTAAATAGAGCTAGCGCAGCAAAAGCAACAATTTTTTTGCTAGCACTGTTAACATAATTTGCTAGTAAAACTGTCAAATTTTCACTTGTACACCAATCTACGTAAATAAATTCAATAGATTTGCTAAGTTCATTGAACGCATTGTGTATTTGATAGCATTATGAATACAAATAATTTTGGATGAAAAAAAATATGAGAGCACTAATTGTACAGCATTGGCATAACATCAAAAAATTAAACAGATGATGCTGATTAAATAAAATGTTCAATAATTACAAATATATAAAATAAAATATTAGAATAAAATACTGATTGTAAAGTTTAGATAACACATTTTAATTGGGACCTGAATTTGATATAAACAAACAACAGTAGTTGTGTATTAAACGTGGCTTTGTAATGAAGTTATTTGAACGAAAAAAGTTGTTAATTTTAAAATATCTTGATTCGCAGTAAGTTTTTTAATTCTCTCAATCCATAGAATTTAAATATAATTTTTACTTTTTTTATAACATATAATCAGGCAATTGTAGCTCAGTGGTAGTTGTATTAGCTTTCGAAGCAAGAGTTCTAGGTCTGAATTTCGCTAGACTCAAAAATTTGCAAATTGGTAAATTTCTAACACTAAGCTGTCTCTTATATCCCATGAGCTTGCACAACACTCAATGGAAGTAGCATCGGTCAATGAAACCGGTGATAAATAACTAATATTTCATATTATTCAAAAAACTGTGTCACACTTCTAGTTTTTATGATTCTAAAACCGCATTCCAGCCCGAAATTTGGAAAATTGACGAAATTTGTGAAGTCTGCTATATGTCAATGTGCACTTGCGTTCACATCACTGAAATTTGTTGTTGTGAACGCAAGTACACATTGCCATATGACAGACTTCACAAATTTCACCAAGTTTTGGGTTGTGAATGCGGCTTAGTTACGAATGTTTATTAATTTAGAGTGCTAATTTGAAAGCCGTACACAATGTTTACCTCGTTGAGTTTCTCAGAATCGATTTTCACCTAAAAATACCCTAAGATGATTTGTTTACTCTCCGCTTATTATGTCTGCGATATTTTTTCCCGCTGTTGTGCTAATGGTTCGTTAAATCATCGAAGGTTTCTAGAGACATCAGTCAACAATTTAACAAGTCACACAATCATAATGCTTAGGTACACTCAAGATCAATCAAATCAATTGGCAATTGTACACTCACTCGTGAGGATGAGACTAATTTGTTTAGCAGTAATGACAGAAACCTCTAGAACGGTTGATAAAGTCAAGGACGATGTGGTGATAAAAATAATCTCATTATTTCTCTATTAGAAAATTTGTTATACGTGATTTTTTTCTTGAATAATTTCAATAATAATTTTTCTATACTGAATTTGTAAGACGTTGACTGTATGAATTTTTGAATAACAATTAATAAACTCATTATATTTTGATGAAGATGAACGTAAACAAGGAAATACAACATCTGATACAAACTTTTTAGTTTTGGTTTGTTGGCAAAGAAAATGCTCGATAAAATGTCATATATGAGAAAATAATATTTTTGAACTAAATACATCTATTACTAATACTGCTTTAAAAAGTTTGTAATTTTAAATGCAACACTCACATATTTATAATTAGAGTGCGGATTATATGCAGGAAAATATGATTATATAATTTTTTTATAATATATTTTGTCAATAACGACTTGTGTGCCTACCTACCTTTAAAATAAATGTAAAAATTACTGTAGGTGATCAAATTTGAGCGATTATTAATTTTATACATTTCAAATTTTATTTTTAAATTGAAATTTTGGGTTAAAAGATAGAAAATATGCATTTATAATAAATATATCTAAAAAATTTGAAAATATAAAAAAATATCAATATGCACAATAATATGCAAATGCATAATCCGCACTCTATTTATAATTTATAATATATCGAATAACGTATACTCGTAACATTAAAAGTTAAATGGAATATTATATTGAATTTTTCGAACATTTTTCAAATATTTATTTCCAACTTTAATGTTGAATTAATAAAATGGCAACAATGTTGTTAAAAAAGTGTAATTCAAACTAACCTACCTATTAAGATATTTTAGTATTAGTTTTATAATTTATATCAATTTTATAGTTATTGATACTACAAATATAGTTCTCAAAAATATCGTTAGAAATTTTACGACCAATACAATTTTGTAATTCATTTCGTAATTTCAAATTATATTACCTATAAATTATATCTGTTGTTTGATAACTGCTTAATTATTGTAAGATGTATTTAGAATTATCAAATTATAAATTAAAATTATTAATTACAAACAGTATAATTCACATCAGTTATGACGTTACTAAATTTATTTTTTTGCACTTCCGGGACTAAAACTCTTCTTTAGTCTTTATTTTTAGAGACTAAGGTTCTAAATTTGATCCCAAGGGATTATTTTTCATATTTAATTCCGTTGTCAAGGAATTGAATTAATTAATCCCGTTGTCAAGTAAATACGTGCTATTTGTTACAGAGTATCTATGGTAACAATATAAATATTTGTCATAAAATTTACTGTCAAAATTACAAAATGTGTATTCTTTTAAACTATTTTGCATTCGTTTGAGGATGAAGTGCAAAAAATAGCGTATATACCACAGGACTAAAGTACCTTTAATCCCTCAGGTGATTATTTCCCTCACCTTCGGCTCGTGAAATAAACTTCACCCTCAGGATTAAATCATGCACTTTAGTCCCTCAATATATAATATACTATTAGGTGACTGATAGTATGTGAGGCTGCCACACCCAAATTAGGTACAAAGATACGCATATAAATAATTGTAATTTATAATTCAGTAGCTCTGAATGCAGCCTTGCACAAAATTTCATCGGTCTACTCGTATATCTTAACATTAATATTGTTTTATAATGTCTACCACTTATACAATAATTAGTAGCCAGTAAAGTAGCCAAGTAGCAGATGATAGCAATCATAATCAGTGTGATTTCTCATTTCCCAGAATACTTAAAACTAAACTAGCTTAATTCCCCTGAAATCAACAAGCGATCACGTGCTGTTGATTATTCCTTAATTCGCACTAGTGCTAAAATTTCCTAAATTAAAACTCACACGATGAACTGTCATATTAATAAATAGTGATATGACGTCATGCCATTAGGGCACATCCGTTGCACATTCAAAAAATTACACATGTGCGGTGTGGATGCGTTCACACGATGCTTCAGTTAATTTTCTAACTGTTAAGAGGAAATTAAAACTTGTCACAGTCACTAATTCAGCTGTACACTCACTGGAATTTGAGGACAAGTTACTAAGATAGAAGATTCTAATATTAGTCGTAACTGTTTTAGATTTATTTATATTTTTATAAATGAGTGAGTAATCAAATTATAATTAGAATTGGAACAGATAAGTTCTTTATTTCTTTTTTAAACTGCATGACTCTGATTCGTGTCAATGGAACCATGGGACAGTCTAAATACTAAATATTTTTATAAGTACACCAAGTGAGATAAATAAATGAATGAAGGTAGTTAGTACAGAGAAGAAATTTCTTCGAGTGAATAAACATTCTTATCTCACTTGGTTTATACTAGATATTTATACACCATGTGAGATAAATGAATGTTTGTTCAAGAGAATAAAGTTTAGCCCCCGAGCCCGAAGAGCGAGTGGGATAATTTCTTCGAGTGAATAAACATTCGTATCTCACGTGGTTTATACATATTTTATTCAATTTTGACGAAATTATTTCAAATACATGAATTATAAATTTATTTTGACATAACAAATAAAATAATCAAAGTAGTCGTTAGTGGCAAGTTGTCATTGTTTTTAAGCATTTTTAACGTAATAACGACCGTTTAAAACGTCATAATGATTTAAAACTTTAAAAAAAAATTAATTCACTTGCGAATAAACAGTTGTTTAATGTTGTTGTTATGTAGTTAATAATTGCAGCTTCAAAATTGAATAATATACTATTATTCAATAGTATATAATAGTATATTATTCAATTTTGACGAAATTATTTCAAAAATATAAGTACCTAATACATTTATTTTGACGTAACATAAAATAATTTTTGTCGAGCCGATAATATAATTTTATCGTTGTGTATAAAATTCTTTTTTTCTATCTGGTGTTAAAAAAAATATATACGAAAACCGATTTTAAACTAAATTATTAGGCATTAAAGCACAATAATTTTTTTAATGCAGAAATGTGTGAACATGAATTTGTAGAAGAAATGTGAAAAAATTAAAGTACTGTGTCTACCCTTGCTGTTAATAAAGTTTTGCTTTATCTACCTTTGCGGTTAAAGTGGTACTTTATCGACTCAAAATAGTCAATAAAGTTGCATTTTAACATCAGCTATGGAAAAAATTAATCTAAGTTGTCGTCAGTGACAAATTGTCACTGTTTTTATAAATTTTTAAGTAAATAATGATAGTTTAAAACGTCCGAGTGTTTTAAAAATCTATAATGACTAGTGAATAAACTTTTATTTAAAGTTGTTGTTAATAATTACAGTTTAAAACGTTAAAATTGAATAAAAATATTAATTTTGCGATAAAGTTCAGCAAAAATTGTACAGGATACTAAATTAAAAATTTAGCGGAAATGCAATAAATGTAATATTGTTTTGTAAATAAAATATGACTAATAGATAGAATTGTAAATTACTGTAAATATTTCTGATAAAGTTTGCAACAATTATGAAATATATTAAAATAAATTATTGTTGTTTTACGAATTAGTCTAGCTAACATTAAAACAATTCTGATAAAAGCCACGTGAAATATTACGTCTGATTTTAAAATAATACTATTCTTGGTCCTTTCAATGATGAAATATCTATAAACAGAACTAAATAAATTTTCTGGTTACGATAAGAAACAATACAATCGATATGTATTGTTTTCATTAATTGTGAAACAAAATACAATTACTCCAAGATTTTAATTCCGATTAAGTGCTTGAAATAAAAAACTTATTTCCGTTTCCAATATTAATTGACAGAAATTTCCGAGAAAAATTATCTAAGATTCTAATAATATTATCTGATCTTGAGAAAGAATAAGTGGTGATGTTCCCTATCTAGCGGTGACGACTTTAATAAGTGTAATGAGTTTATAATCAAAAGAAACCGAAATTACTTTTCTAATTGCTTTTTTACTCCTTTGTATTATAAATACGGTTCATGGTCATTTTTTATCTAGACTAAATTTTCCGATGATTTCATTTGGTAAGCGGTAACCACAGGATAAACCTAAACAATCATTTATTAAATAACTTTTAAACAATTTATTAAAATATGAAAATATCTATTGCAGTAGAAGGTGCAATCATTTCGAAAATATTTAATCTTAAGTATTAATTTATCTTACAAGAGATTCACGTGTTATATATGTGCCGATTCGAAAGTTCAGATTGCAAATTATTATCGCTGTTTCAGTTTGAAAGTCCTGAAAAAATTACTATTCAAAAGGTCTTCCATTCTACCTTGGCTTATACATTTTATATATTTTAGTTTCAATTAATGAAATTACGAAATTTATTCGACTTTCATAATGTACAAAAATTTATAACAATTTTATCATATAAATCACTAAATACAATAATATTAAATTATTGAACATATTAATCGTAAAAAATGCAAAATATTTATAAACATTTTAATATGAAAAAATCCAGCACAAAACGAACTAACATAGCGAGTGTTTTGTGGCCAGTACAAGGATTATATACTTAAAAGATCAATTAACAGTTGTGCCTTTTTAAAATTTTAATAAAAAAATTGTACACGATTATAAAAATTCTGAAAAACTTGATACAAAATTTGTAAAAATCTACTACTTTCTGAATAAAACATTTTTTTGCAAAGTTTTATTCATTAAAAAAATTTATCTAATCAAACATTTTGACGTAATGACGGTGACAGTAGTATTAAATAATGAATCTATAATACAATAGTGTGTGATATGGAGGGTTTTATCTTACTAAAGTTGTAAAGTTACCTACATAATAATAATTAATGTAGTCATTATTTTCTATAGAATAAATTTCACGTCAATAAGGTTTGAATGTGTACGCTTTTAAGAATCTAAACAACGAATTACGATGTTTAACTATTTAAGAAAATAAGATGTAGTCATAGTTGCGTCTTTCGTGAAACAACGTCACATCAAAAACAAAACATCGCAAAAATCTCAAACAACACGTTCGTCTTAATCTTTCGACACGTGTAGAAAAATCGATCGCTAATTTAATAATTACTTTGTATCATTATTGCGCTGTATTTTGTTTTTATTTAGATACTATCAAAGTGAGCGTAGTATGCGTAAATATCTTGATGTAGTAGAAACATAAATATGATTTTAGAATCGCAATCTTGGCAAACTATGGAGACATGTGTTAGACACTATTTTATTGCTACTTCCAGATTCTAGTGAAATCTGACAAATTTATATACTTGTTCATTTTGAATTGGTTACTAGGGCCCAAAATAATTGTTTACGGAAAAAAGAAATCTAAGTGTGTATCTATGTAGTAATTTTTTGTTAGGTTTTTTGTAATAAATCAAATTTCAAGTGGATTCGTGTTAGTCATATTTCAGTAGTTGGCAATTAAAATCAAATCAATTAATAGTTTTTTTACTTTACTTTATAGTTTTTACTCATTACACATTTAAAAGTTGCAAAAACTGTAGCATACCTACAAACATTGAAACTTTGGGGACCATTAAAGCGCTTGGGTCATTGCGAGACTAAAAAAGGACGACAATTTCAACATTTGTTATAAAAATCGTAATAAACGTGCAAAAAACATTAAAATTAAATAAAAAATATATGCACGAAGTTGTGAACATCCTGTATATTATGCATTAGGCTGTTCGTACAGCAAATACATCACAGGGGAGATTTTTGAGCTGTCAAATAAACTGAAGTTATAAGTTGTCACCTAACGTACTCGACTATTACAGTTAAAATGTAGCGGCAAATTTCGACAACAGTCTTTCGTTACAGCAATCTATCTTCATTTAATTCTCGTTAACCCATTATAAAAATTAATTTTTCGCAAACAGGTAACTGTAGAACCTATGTTTGTTTTGTTGGCAACACTTGTGCAGTGCAGCTTACATAAGTTGTTCCTACCCGGCTGCTTGCTGCTATTTCAGTGCACGACTGCAGACTAGAACTACAGACTATATGCGACTATAGAAAATGCAGAGTAGAAGAGCAATGTCACAGCAAACGTGGGTGACCAAATCGCCGTGGACGTGAGCCAAAGCTGAGGAACATTTGATTGTAATTTATTTTGTTCTTGACGAGACGAAAACAAATAAATTTAGAATTTTTGTAAAAACTTCATTATCGGTTGAGTCGGGTTGTAATATAATGGCTAGCCAACAACCAAGGATTTTATTGTTATTTTAATGGCCTCTGGAAAACAATAAGCGTTACGGGATTACGAACATACATATGGAATTATGGTTTTAAATAATGAAGTTAATTGTTTGTGGATTTGCATTTTTTTAATTAATTGTTTCCTTTTTGCTAATAAAATATTTCGACTCTTAATTTATTATATAATTTAATATATTCTAGAATTACAGGGTGATTCACAACTGCGTGCCAATTTATCAATCAAAAAATAATAATTCGTAAATTTAAGGGCAGTTTTCGCAAGGACACATTGTGATTGTATTAAAATTTAATTCATTGTGCAATGGCAATATAGTAATTTATGAAATACCATTTGCAAACAGTGATCCAAAACTGTTTGATTAAAAAACAACTAAAATTCTTTTAGTTTCGTGATAAGTGAATTGAGCACTGTATGGCATTAAAATATTTGTACGAAGTTGTGAATCACCCGGTATAATTGCTTTACTATTGATCCATTATTCTGTATAACAAGAGTTTAAAATAGGAAATAGTTTTATTATGAGACAGGTAATACAATACAACAAATCTGTTTTACTAAAATATAATTAATTTATGATTGATTCACGTTTTTCCTGACGTTTAGATATATTTATAACTAAATGAGAAAATCCAATCAATGCTTCCAGCAGTGAATCACAGCAATTAAAACAATTAATCAGTAATATTATTGTTTACAAAAAGACGTCATTATTTCTTTATTATCATTAATAAATTCAAGTAATTTTCATATTTTTTGTTTGTGTACGACATTATGTTATCGTCACGTTTGTAGTTTATTACTTGGGAAATTTATATGCATGAATCTTGCAATTTATGTTAGTTTGTTACTAAGAGAAGTACAATTTACAAAATTAGCTAAACTTTATTCAGAGTCATAATGTTTTGTTTTTTGGTTTATCTCAATTTTGTTTAATTATTCACCAGGTTATTTTCATGTATAAACACAACTATTAGCTTCAAAAACTCGTCAGTTTTAAATGTTTGTGTTTAGAGGTAGGAGTAGTTGTGACTGACGGTTTGCTGTGACAATGTCTCTTATATTTTATTCTTGGTTAAAAACACGAATCAGGTATGTTTTACAACAAGCCCTATCCACACAAAGATTTGTATATTCAATTGAATTAGAAATTCTTTTTTTCCCGCTATTTGACAGGCAATTCTCACCAAGATTATTCTTCTCTAAATTCAGACACATGAAAGAATCCTCAAAGAATCCATTAGGATTTGTATTACTAGCATAGTTGACCTATAGAGATTTCTAGAAACGAATATGAATGGTCATCATATAAAAGTTAAAGCCAAATCAGCAATTTTGCGAAGTTATATTTAGATTTGCGTGAACAAAATATCGAAATTTTTGACACATAAAGTTAGAGCAATCATTTATTTTTTGATGAAATCAGTACAAAACTAATGTTCAGTATTTAATATAGTACTATTGATACATCAAATGTGAACAGAGATAATGAAACAAATTTTTTTAGTACTATCTACTATTATTGAAAAGAGAAATCAAGAACTAAAATAGGAATTATAAGAAGAAACATTTCATATATTATACAAATTTAATAATTAAAGCTTAGGGAGTACTTTGCTGACAAAATCAACACGAATGGTCACTAAATAAAGTGTGTCGTTTCTGATGTATCAAATAATGAATAATAATCTTGATTAGTTCCGTACATGTGCCCGTAGATAGGTAGTATAACTTGGTACCAGTTCGAAGCAGTTGAGATATTTTTTTACATAAAACGGTTGCGGATTTATCTGAGAAATAACGTTTGGTGGGAAAGACCGCGCTCGCTTGAGCTAGACAGGGGAGGGGGCCCAACACACTCCGCTCCGCTCGCTAGCTATATAACGCTCGCGCGGCGCTCAGCCGAGCTTAGACAGCGGTCGACATAGTTTTGCAGAGGTTGTTTAGCTACACGCAAAGCTAGGCCCTCAATGCCAATGATACTATTCTAGTCATTCAGGTGTCAGTGAACAGTGCAATCAATTCGAACTGTGTGTGTGATAACTCATTGGTGCACTTGTGACTGTGATTCGTACTATTAGTTGTTTACGTCGGGAAACCGAGGATTATTGTGATCACATCCTTCTGGACTCGAGAGAGTTTAGAAGACCACCGGCCACAACATAGCTATCTTTAATTTCACGTCCCTACGCTCTAAGACAAAGATGGTGGGCAGCAACGGTACTATGATTGCCATCCGCCTTGTTCGCAGCAAACTGCGGAAGCGCGAAGAGCACAGCAACAGCGTGCACCCTGCTGAGGTCGTTCTGCAGACTGCAGGAAGTCCTGTGTTGCCCGTCTCTGCTCCCACGCAGCCGCCCCAAGCTCTGCCACCCGATCCCACAGCCTACAGTGGACAGTTCTTCTGGCAGTACCCTCCTCCTCCGCCTCAGATGCACACTCTGTACAGCACAGACCAGGTAATTATCTCACACATAACAAACATTGTCACCATTGTCAAACATAACCATAACCTCACCATAATTTGTCCCAAAATAGCGGCAAATTTGAATCACGTAAAATCAATTTAATAATTGTATGTTTACCTTTCATGACAATCTGATTGGTTAGCAGAACGCGGCAAATTTAATCTGAATTTTGTGATAAAGGCAATTCTCGCCATAAGCATGAAATAATTCTCTAAGAATCCTTGTGTGAAGTGTGAACAGGGCTTAACAAACATTATCATAACGGTTCCCACGAGCGATAACGGAATGGCCATGCCACCAATTCATGACAATTGCCATTTTCCAAACCGGAAATGTCGTACATAATAGCAGCTTTCTACCTTTTCACTTGTTTGTTGCTCACTGAAAATTGCAAACATTACGAAACTTCAGTCATTCAATGATTTAGTGCATGCACGAATAGATCCTTTCAAATTTATTCATTCATTCTTCAGAATAATGCCATGATGACTTCAAAGAGTATTTGCAACACAAATCGTGCCATTTATTTGGGTTAGTTTGCTGAGTCGTGGTTTTGAAAGTTGCTAGGTTTTCACCGATAACCTGATTTGTCGGATAATGTAGGTGTAGTATAATACAGACACGTCATTCAAGGGCATTTGTTTTTATCGTTATCTCAAAATTTAAAACAGTAAAACACTAATTTAACTACTTGTTAATTCCATTACAAAGTGCACAGATTGTATTCTCCTTGACACACTCGATGCAGTTGCAACAAAACTGGAAAGCAAAAATGATTCGTTTCGGTATATATTCATGAAATAAAATATTGAGAGACAAAGATATGGGCTTGTTTGAAAGTGCAGTTGTAGAGAAAGCTGCCGGCCAGGTCGGTTGGCAATATCCTTGTCCGTTCTCATTGTGAACGTATATACCTGAGAATTACCGAGATGTGGGAACGAAAGGCCGGGCTGTTTTAAAAATAGAAGACGCGGTCGTCCGTTGAAGGCGAACGAACTTCTCTTCTCTTGACAGGGGTGCGGGGTTTAGCAGACGAACGACTCGAGCTCAGCCTTACATCTGCGCCCCTTGCCGCTCGTTCAAGTCGCCAGCCTCGCACGAACACCAAACGTGATACTCACAAGGCTTCCCTTCCAGTCACGCGTGCCTAACCATTTTTCATTACACTTAGACATGTTTGCGATAACCTGAATATTACTAACGCCACACTACGATCCCGATATCTATATTATAATTTACACTCCTAAAAACTACTAAATATTGTAATTCATAAGTTAAATTTGAATTTCTAATGACAGTAACACAACATTTAGATGTGTTCCAGCTAATCACAAGCAGACTTTTGTTCTTACTCCTCCTAGTCTAAAAACAGACTATAATCGTGCATTTTTCATGGCATGTCTTTGTCTGGATTGCCTACTGTTACCAGTACTAAATTTCTCTTTTGACTGCAGCCTTCACCCATTTACGACGGTTATGGTTCCATTTATCTTTTGTTAAAAGCACTTTAACACATTTTAAAACCTTGGTCTTCAAAACTCTAGTACCTACATATTGAACAAAGTTGTCTTTCCAATTTCTAAAATAGCTAGTAAGAGTCAAAATGAAAATGATGTATTTAACATAATGAGTTCATTGCCTTCTTGAGGGGCATATACGCGTATATTGATCTACAAAAGGGGGCGCCCCTATAATAACAAACGTTGTTCCCCTCGCTCGGCTTGGCTGCTCACCCAAAATACGCCAGACGGTGAACTTAACATGAACATGTACAAGAATCGTTGACTGCGAGTTCAGCAACTGCCGCAATGTCCGTTGACCGCTCATTCTGCTTTGTTTTTGTTTCACCTGACGCCAAGATGCTGAGGAATGTACTCACAGCCCGTAATTGTTTCTTGTAATTTCCAAGACGATAACCTGGTTTCATTTTTTTACAATCAACTCAGCATTTTCGTGGCAGCCACCGTTATCGCTTGTCTAAAAATAAAACAGCGTTCCCACTTAAATTTTAAGTTAAATGAACAATATGGAATAGAAATGAAATGACCAAATGTCAAACACCGTTGTCAAACATAAACATAACCTGACAAATGGAATGTAAAATGACAAGATGACTGATGTGTGTGTATTGTTGTAGGAAACGCTGGTACAAAACCTCCCCGCGGAGAGGCCGGGCTTCTGCCGAGGCTTCAGGAAAAACCTAGGAGGCCGCTGGCGGCGGCTCGTGAAAAGGAAACCCACAACAGAAGTGTACACCATCCCCGCCGAGCTAAAGCCGCAGCTGAAGCAGATCTACGTGTACTGAGACGTGGGCTCGTGGACAGCGTGTCCAGAGGCAGCATGGAGTAAGGCTCGGCAGTGACCGACGTCGAGGCCTGAACAGTGCTTCGCCTCTGCACCCACCGCAGCTACGGTGACATGAGACTGACTATAAAGTTTTAATCTTAACACGTAAAGTGCGTCTTCTTCTTAGTGATCCGGAGGAAGAACGCAGTATTACTAGTTGTATCTATTTGTATCAAGTCATCTTAGTTATGTAGTCTTAGTGATAGGTTGTAAATTCGCTTGTTTTTTTATCTTAGCTAAAACCTTGGAGACGATTAGTTTTATTTGTTAACTAGCCCAGTCCCTGGTTCTGTTTTGTTTAGCTGGTGCATCGCTTGCCTAGCATTCAAATGTGATAGGATTGTGCTTCAAATGTTTTTTCAAATCTTCGTATTTATAGATAATTTTGTTAAGTAGTTGAATTTTGTGTTCAAGGTTTTAGAATATTTAAAATGTCGTATTTGGCTCATATTGAGTCAGTCAGTTCGGCAGTTGATCTGTCGGATTTGTACTATTTTATAAACTACAGCGTAACGATTATGATCAAAAACGTTACGTGTTTAATTGGACCAAGTTATGCTCCGAGGAATAGTTCACCAAAAATATTGCATTTAATTAGAACTAATTTGTTGTCTGCATTTTAACTAAATTATGAAATTTTTATAAACGAACTTATTCCTTTTTGCGTAACGTAATTCAATGTCGATTATACAGTGATAAATTTTAAAAGATTCATGTAAATGACTAAAAGAGCATCCAGAATCTCTGATTTGCTATCTAGAGTGAATTTGTTGGAAGTTTTTAGCAAGTTGTGAGACTAAATAACAGCCTTTGTAGAACTAGTCAATTGCATTGCAGAACAATTTGTTATAGAAATCATTATTTGGACATTATGTGCATCAGTTTGAAATTCATTTCAGTATTATAATTAATTTATTATAATATTTATAACAATCACACTGTTTATTCTGTTAAACATCTCCGATAGCAAATATAGTTACCTACATATCAAACCAATGTGTTACATGTGAATACCTATTTATAGCAATAGAACTGTACATTGCAACATCTGAATAAATCAACAATTTTTACAAATAATTCCCACTAGTATTTTTGCAAAAGATTTTTTTCCACCATAGGCCGCAGATCAAATTGGGCAAAGGGCAAACAGCAGGTAAGTTTTATACTTTATACATTACAATAAGCTCATCACGTGGTAAGTAGATGAAGACCCTACATTTTATTGAACATTTTTTCCTTTAAAAATATAATGAAATGATCAATGATATGTGTGGTTATTATAACATGTGATTTGTTAATCCCATTATGTGAGAAAATATAAAAATATTAAAACTGTATTAAGTACAGTAGTAAAACGCAGATGTCTGTAATTTCTTTATTTATTTATTACATCAAAAATAAAGTTTGATAAAAGTGTAAGCGAATTACATACAATGGGTCATCGGTATATATATTTCCGTGTGTGCGGTTACCAGCCGTCAACCCACAAGCACTAATGGCAATTTATTCTATTTACATAATTTGTACTTTTTATATTGACATTGAATTGTGGAATACTTCGTGACACTCAGTATCTTATGCAATTTATGTCGTTAATTGCTGGTTTAATCATTATATTTTTACGAACAACAACTTAATGAAATAACTTTCAATTAAAATTAATTTAATTATTGAAAAAATCGTTTTAAACGCCATTGTTTAAAGTGTAGTTGAACTGGACGAACGTGTCTTTGTATAGCACAGTTAAAAATGTTTTAATTGTTAGTATTGCAATATCTCTAGTGTCACTGTTATCTCATTGTTGAACAGTTCTTTCTAACTTGTTAATGTCTTCGAATCTACTGTATCTACTGCATTCTTGAAGGCCTTCTCCAAATGTTTGGATTTTTTCCCACAACTTTTAGTGGACCTGACAGCATCTTTAGCAGTTTGATGAATCTTCCATGACCATCAAAACATTCTTGTGATTCTTGTGCAGTCTCTGAAAAAGCTAGGCATCTTTTTATTGAAGGTTGGTGTTATTTATATATAGTTATAAATTATTTATTTGCACCAAGTTAACAATACAAATATAAATTTATTTTAAACATGAGTCTAGAAACTGTCAGTCAATGTATTTATTTCTTATTTTGTATAAAAGTATATTTATTTTGTTTTCGAATTGTTACTTTCTAGTTTCTACAGTGCTATACAAAGTAATTTGCATGTTATGAATAAGAAACCAAAATGAGTTTATTTATGTATTATTTTATCTTTATTGTGTTCTTCAGGTGTTTGGATTGAATCTTTCCACAACTCTTGGTGGACCTCTGACAGCATCTTTAGGATTTTGATGAATCTTCCATGACCATCAACACATTCATGTGATTCTTGTGCAGTCACTGAAAAAGCTAGGCAACTTTTTATTGAAGGTTGGTGTTATTTATATATAGTTATAAATTATTTATTTGCACCAAGTTAACAATACAAATATAAATTTATTTTAAACATGAGTCTAGAAACTGTCAGTCAATGCATTTACAGTAGTATATTTCTTATTTTGTATAAAAGTATCTTTATTTTGTTTTCGAATTGTTACTTTCTAGTTTCTACAGTGTTATACAAAGTAATTTGCATGTTATGAATAAGAAACTAAAATTAGTTTATTTATGTATTATTTTATCTTTATTGTGCTCTTCAGGTGTTTGAATGATTTCATTCTTTCCACAACTCTTGGTGGACCTCTAGGATTTTGATGAATCTTCCATGACCATCAACACATTCCTGCAGTAATTGAAAAAGCTAGGCATCTTGTGATTGAAGGTTGGTGTTACATAAATTATAATTTACTTGCTATTTATAGTAATAAATTAATTATTTGTATGCAGTAATGCAGTTAACAATATAAATACAAATTTATTTTAAAAATTAGTTTAGAAATTGTATTTCAATTTATTTACAGTACTAGTATATTTATTATTTTATAGGAAAGTATCTTATATTTTGTTTTCTAATAATTTCTACAGTTTTAAAATTAAATTAGCCAAGTGCTACAAAACAGTAAAATTGCATGTAATATTTGCATAGTTAAAAAGGTTTTAAAAGTGTTTTAATATGTTTTTTTTGTTTCATTGTTAAAGGGGAATGATGTGAGTTGGTTCATCTGCTGTGCCACTGCATTCTTGGACGTCTTCTACAGCTCTTGCTGGACCTGGACAGCATCTTCAAAAAGCAGATGAATCTCTAAGAGTCTTGAACACATTCTTGAAATTCTCCTGCAGTTATTGAGAGACCTCATACATATTTGAACTGAAGGTTGGTGTTATATAAATTTGCATGTTATTGTAAATAGTTTATTTATTTGGTTGTATACAAATATCTTATGGTTTGTTTTCGTATTGTTATAGATTCTGTAGACATATTGAAGGTCTCTAGTAACATTGTTGAAGTTTATTTGTCGACTTGTGGCAGTGTTACGAAGTGCATAGGTTCATCTGCTGCGTCACTGCATTCTGGAAGGTCTTTTACAGCTCTTGCTGGACCTGGACAGCATCTTCAAGAAGTTGATGAATTTCTCTGTAGTTTTTGAGAGACTTCATGCATATTCCAACCGAAGGTAGATGTTATGTAAGTTTACATGTTATTTAAAGTAGTTTATTTATTTATGTGGTTGTGTATAAGTATCTTATGGTTTGTTTTTGAATTGTTACAGATTCTATTGATGTCGGTCAACCTTATCTACCCTAGACAGTCTAGTGGGTTATCTCTAGAATTAAATTGTATTATTATTATATTTAAATTATTAAACTGTTTGATATATAAATATTTTTTGTAGATGTTGAATTAAAAATAATAATGAGTTGTGTAATTGTATTTCTTTCAGGGCAAGTCATTTAATTATATTGTAACAAATAATACATTCGTGTTGTGTTTAATGTATATGTACAAAGAAAGAAAAATGAACAGTTTGTATTTATTTTCCTCATGTTTCCTTGTAATCAGTAAATATGCAGTATTGTTGCATGTAGATGAAATGTAAATTTTTTAAAATAAATTTAGTTTGAATAGAAAATTTGCTTTATTATACCTATTTATTAAACATCTTATCCTACGTCCCGTTATATAGCGTTTAATTTAAGTTTTTAGGGGTGAAATCGCACAAAACGAGACTAGTGCTGCTATCTCTTGGTGTTACGTCACAGAATATTTTTGAGCAGTGGCCTAGAAAATGAAGCTGTTAATTAATAATAATTTACCATTACAATATTTCTAATGATTTCTTAGGAAAATTTTAAAATGCTTATTTCTCGTAAACTAAGGGTAGTATGATAAAGAGGGGGTAATTTGCCCCCTTAATTTAGATTTTAGACATACTGAATCCAAATATGCCCTAAGTTTTTTCGTTCAACCCTTATTTTTCAAGTTATATGCGTTTTAAAATTTTCCTAGTAGTAGGTAAGTAATTGTAATTCTGAAGGTAGATTTAGAATCAGCGGGTCCTAATTAGGGGTATACGGTATAAACAATACACGAAATCAACGTATTTTTATTCGATTTTGGTGAAATTTTGCTGACATTAAATAATTATTATCTCGTAAACTAAAGGGCTAAGGGCCAAAAGTTAAATACAAAGGTTGCGTAACTTTTCATTCTCTATCTGCCTGTCTATAGATATGGCCGTTTTGGCCGATTTTTAATTATTTTTTTGATCTCCCACCATTCATGTTATCCTGATACAAACTTGGTGATTTTTGTTCGATTCAAATCTGAAGTCGAGTGAGGGTGGAAATTTAAAAACACGATTACGTAAAAACTAAGGGTTGGGGAGTGATTTACGGGTCATATTCGTACTCTACGCGTTGAAATACACCAGTATGCATATTGCCACCCCTAAAAGTTAATTAGCACCGGAGATATTCAACCCTTATTTGTATCTCCGGTGCTAAGGGTCGTATCGAAAAAATCTACATTGCATTCGATAGGGGATGAAAAACTGAGCATCTTTTACGTTTAACTTTTTGCTCTACGACCCTTAGTTTAAGGGCTAATGACTATGTTTAGACGACTTTTTCACCACTTTGATTGTTCATAACCCTTAAACTAAGGGTCGTAGAGGAAAAAGTTAAATGTAAAAGATGCTCAGTTTTTCATTCCCTATCGACTGCAAAGTACATTTTTTCGATACGACCCTTAGCACCGGAGATACAAATAAGGGTTGAATATCTCCGGTGCTAATTAACTTTTAGGGGTGGCAATATGCATACTGGTGTATTTCAACGCGTAGAGTACGAATATGTCCCGTAAATCACTCCCCAACCCTTAGTTTTTACGTAATCGCGTTTTTAAATTTTCACCCTCACTCGACTTCAGATTTGTGTCTAACAAAAATCGCCAATTTGGTATCAGGAGAACATGAATGGTGGGAGATCAAAAAATTAATCAAAAAATTGATGAAAATTTTGCTGTTTTTCGTCGAATTTTTCGCAGTTTGGCAACAAATTTTAATTGGTAGTTTTGATCTCCAACAAGTTATGTTCTCCTGATACAAATATTGAGATTTTGAGTTGAAAATTTTAACCAGCCGAAGAAATCATATTTTTGTAACGGGGCGTAGGTGGGACAATAGGTTAGTATATTATTATTATTTAAAGCAAATTTATTATTTTAACAACATTATTTATTTATTTAAAAAGTGTACATATTTTAATACATATCTTTGGGTGTAACTACCCCACAGTTTCATAATTCTAATCCTTTGGTGTAACTGACTCACATATTGTGAATAAAATAAAACCACTTAAGATAAATAATATACAATATCAACATAGGTATGTTTGGGTATAACTACCCCACAGCTTCATAATTCTAATCATACTTACATATTCTAATAAAATAATAACACATAAGATAAGTTATAATACAATACAATATTAACATAGGTATATTTGGGTGTAACTACCCCTCAGTTTCATAATTCTTAAATTAAAAATCTCCCATATAAAAATAGTTAAATTACGGCCAAACCAGTGACCACAGAACTTTGAAAATATGTCTCCTAGTACAAAAAAGTGCGATGAATCCAAAAATGTCACGTTCAGAGCGCTATCTCTAACCGTTTAGGAAATAGAGGCCTTAGATGTCAAAAATTAAATTTAAACAGTGCTTTCATTATGGAAATATTTAAATTATGGCTAGACCAGAGGCTCTAAAATTTTAAAAATGTGGTTCCTAACTAAAAAATGTACGAGGAATCCAAAAATGTTACGCTCAGATCGCTAACTATAACCGTTTAGGAAATAGAGCCCTTAGAAGTCAAAAAATCACATTTAAAAAGTGATGTGTTTACATGAATAATTAAATTACGGCTAAAGCAGTGGCTCTAAAATTTTAAAAATGTGGTTCCTAACTCAAAAATGTGCGAGGAATCAAAAAATGTCACGCTCATTGCGCTATCTCTAACCGTTTAGGAAATAGAGCCCTTAGAAGTCAAAAAATCACATTTAAAAAGTGATGTGTTTACATGAATAATTAAATTACAGCTAAAGCAGTGACTCTGAAACGTTGAAAATGTGGTTCCTAACTCAAAAATGTACGAGGAATCGAAAAATGTTACGCTCAGATCGCTAACTATAACCGTTTAGGAAATAGAGCCCTTAGAAGTCAAAAAATCACATTTAAAAAGTGATGTGTTTACATGAATAATTAAATTACAGCTAAAGCAGTGACTCTAAAACGTTGAAAATGTGGTTCCTAACTCAAAAATGTACGAGGAATCCAAAAATGTTACGCTCAGATCGCTAACTATAACCGTTTAGGAAATAGAGCCCTTAGAAGTCAAAAAATCACATTTAAAAAGTGATGTGTTTACATGAATAATTAAATTACGGCTAAAGCAGTGGCTCTAAAATTTTAAAAATGTGGTTCCTAACTCAAAAATGTGCGAGGAATCAAAAAATGTCACACTCATTGCGCTATCTCTAACCGTTTCCGAGTTATTCTTAAATTAAAAATCTCCATTGAATAACATGAGATATTTTATTTTAAATATAACGGCCTTAATATAATCTTAATTCTTATAAACTTAACATTTGCTTACGTAAAATTCGCTCTAATTTCCATATTTTCAACGATCATTGCGCTATCTCTAACCGTTTTAGAGTTATTCTTAAATTAAAAATTTCCATTGAATAACATGATATTTTATTTTAAATATAACGGCCTTAATATAATCTTAATTCTTATAAACTTAACATTTCCTTACGTAAAATTCGCTCTAATTTCCATATTTTCAACGATCATTGCGCTATCTCTAACCGTTTTAGAGTTATTCTTAAATTAAAAATCTCCATTGAATAACATGAGATATTTTATTTTAAATATAACGGCCTTAATATAATCTTAATTCTTATAAACTTGACATTTGCTTACGTAAAATTCGCTCTAATTTCCATATTTTCAACGATCATTGCGCTATCTCTAACCGTTTCCGAGTTATACTTAAAATAAAAATATGAATAACATGGGATATTTTATTTTAAATATAACGGCCTTAATATAATCTTAATTCTTATAAACTTAACATTTCCTTACGTAAAATTCGCTCTAATTTCCATATTTTCAACGATCATTGCGCTATCTCTAACCGTTTTAGAGTTATTCTTAAATTAAAAATCTCCATTGAATAACATGAGATATTTTATTTTAAATATAACGGTCTTAATATAATCTTAATTCTTATAAACTTGACATTTGCTTACGTAAAATTCGCTCTAATTTCCATATTTTCAACGATCATTGCGCTATCTCTAACCGTTTTAGAGTTATCCTTAAATTAAAAAATCTCCATAAACATAACATGGGATATTTTATTTTAAGTATAACGGCCTTAATATAATCTTAATCCTGACGCCAAATGAGTTGACGTCTCAAAGTGTTGTCCACGGGTGTGAGGGCTGGCGGGTGACCCATCCAGAGAGAGTTCGGTGCTAGTTCTCTACGCGGCTGTGAAGATCGTTGAGCCTTGGCCTTTGAAGAAGTATTTCTTGCCTAGAAACACACAAACAAAAGTTAACAGATTCCTCCACGTCTTTTAAACAATCTAGTATCGAAAAACATAAATCAGTTAGTTCTTTCTGTCTTATTTCAATCGCCTGTCACTGTACAGTACACAAAGAAATGGTTCAAGACTAAATCAATAAAATTTACTTACATATTACTGTTTCTGAACTTTAGATTCTTATTTAACCCTTACATGGACCTCAGAGGTTCACCAGAAGGTCTAAATGCTTGAAGAACTCCAGACAATGCCCCAAAATCATTTTGTAGCCTAAAACAAACCACACCACAATGTTATTGTACATGGAACTTCTAACGTAAACAACAATAATTCTAATTGTTTTGACACTAACACATTATAATATGCACAAAAGAACTTACTAGCGATCTACTAGACTTAGAATTTACTAAAAACAAGAGTTAATAGATTCCTCTACTTATTTTAAACCCGGTATTATCTAAAGATACAAATGAATTCGTTCTTAACTTATTTTAATCGCCAGAATACAAAGAAATGGTTCAACACTAAATAAATAAAATGTACTTACATATTAATATTTCTGAGGCTATGGATTCTTAATTCAGCCTCAGAAGTTCACCAGAAGGTCGTCAAAGACTCTAAATGCTTGACGAATTGCAGACAATGCCTCAAAATCATTTTGTAGCCTAAAACAAACCAAAATGTTATTGTACATGAAACTTCTAACGTAAACAACAATAACTCTAACTGTATGGACACTAAAACATTATAATATGCACAAAAGAAACTTACTAGCGAGCTACTAGACTTAGAATTTACTCAAACAGTTATTATAATGCACTAAGAACCAAATCTTCCAAGTTTGTTTTTGTGGTTAGGTCACATTTGACAAGTCAAATATTATGAATTATTTAAATAACATAATTAAAGCTGAAAATTAGTAAACATATGTAAAAAATTACGCTGACTCGATTGCTGTAATCGGTTTTGATCAAAAACCAACAGTTTAGCCATAAATAATTAACTTATAATGGAACACTAACGCCAATCCGCAAATTTTTTAGCATCGTGATTCTGGTGAACTACTTAGTCGGTAAAACGCTTAACTGTTTTCAAGTCAGTAAAACAGGTAACTATTATTTAGACGGAAGAGTAGTTCACCAGACTTACACCGTGCTCAGTTTTGCGGATTGGCGCTAGTGTCGTATTGGAAATTAATTATTTACGGCTAAACTGTTTATCTTTCGGCAAAAAGAACTACAGCAATCGATTCAACGTAATTTTTTACATATGTTTACTAATTTTCAGCTTTAATTATGTTATTTATATAATTAATAATATTTGTCTTGTCAAATGTGACATAACCACGAAAACAAACTTGGAAGATTTTGTTCTTAGTTTCTAAGGGCTTGTTTCATATATTTCAAGGGTTCTTGGTATTGAAATCGGTTAATTAAGGTCCGCTGATTCCAAATATGGCATCAGGGGTCCTATTCTATTTCACTTATCAACGTTGATAAGTTGGGTTGTCTTGATAACCCCCCACTATGTGTGACGTAGTAGCCAAGCGACTGTCGCTCCGACTTATCAACCCTCGCTACGGTAGACTTGCGCGTTGCGTTGATTTTTGTTCGTTAGGAGGTTAAAATATTTATTTTATAAATATAAAATACCAATAAATTATATGTATTTAATATTTTTGATTAGTTTATTAAATAATTCAACTTACAAATTTTAGAAATAAGAAATTGACATTTTTCTTGAAAAAATAATTTACTTTGAAATTCAAAAAAATGGCTTATTTTAAAACAAATAATACGTTTATGATAAGTGATAGGTAAAATGGTGGTTTAGCAGTTTTTCTTGTCAAATTTCACAGTAACTGTAAAATCTCTATCAGTCGTTATCAACTGGAGGCCAAATATCCCTAACCCTTGATATAGTTACAAACGGAATGACGTCACGAAGTTATCAACTGAACTTCGCTAGCGACTGTCGCTATGAATTAGAATAGGTACCCAGAATTATATAATTACTTACCGTTCACGAGAAATTACGAAAATTAAAAACTACCCTGTGTACAAATTTAATTGATTAAAAATAAGGGTTAATTTATGTAGAAAAGGGTAAATAAACATAGATACACTGTTAAATAGCAATATTTATTCATTTGACAGGCTCATAATACATGATTTATTGATTTAAAATTTTTTAAAAATGATACCTCGATTGGAGATTTTAAAATGAATTTTCGATCGCTCAAAAAATTGAAACCCTTATTTTTGCCCTTAGCCCTTTGAGACTTTGGCCATGTATAGAGGGCATTAAAATACACGGGGGATTAACTCACAAAGGGGCCGAAAACTTTCTCAGAATTGCGAAAAAATCAATTCCAAGCGAGTTATGAGGGTTTGAAAATTCTAACAATTTCCCCTTAAAATAAGGGCTTGTTTCATATATTTCAAGGGTTCTTGGTATTGAAATCGGTTAATTAAGGTCCGCTGATTCCAAATATGGCATCAGAATTATATAATTACTTACCGTTCACGAGAAATTACGAAAATTAAAAACTACCCTGTGTACAAATTTAATTGATTAAAAATAAGGGTTAATTTATGTAGAAAAGGGTAAATAAACATAGATACACTGTTAAATGGGGTACATATTTGGATTCAGCGGGTTCGAATTAGGGGGTAGAGTATAAATTACCCCCTTGAAATGTTTATTTAGTATTAAAACATATTAGGGGTCAAATCAGTCCCAAATCAGACCAAAATCGGTCCAAACTTTACAAAAGTTTTTGCCGAGTGATCCAGAAAATGAAGCAAAGTTGCAACTACGCTAGGAAAATATTAAACTGCAAATAACTCGAAAACTAAGGGTTGCACGGTAAAATGGAGCGCATATTTGGATTCAGCGGGTCCTAATTGAGGGGTTAGACTACCTATCTTTAGCCTACTACCCTTACTTTACGAGTTATAAGTATTTTAAAATTTTCCTAGCGTAGTTGTAATTTTACTAGCAAAATCGTCGAAAAAATTGACACTACGCTAGGAAAATTTTAAATTGCTTTTAACTCGCAAACTAAGGGTTGCACGGCAAAATGGGGTGCATATTTGGATTCAGCGGGTCCTAATTGAGGGGTTTGACTACCCCTCTTTATCCTGCCTACCTTTAGTTTACGAGTTATAAGCATTTTCAAATTTTCCTAGCGTAGTTGTAATTTTACTAGCAAAATCGTCAAAAAAATTGACACTACGCTAGGAAAATTTTAAATTGCTTATAACTCGGAAACTAAGGGTTGCACGGCCAAATGGGGTGCATATTTAAATTCAGCGGGTCCTAATTTGGTGTATATGATACAAACCACCCTTGAAATAAACGTAATTTTGGTAGTTTCTGGTGAAATTTTGCTGATATTAAATAATTATTATCTCGTAAACTAAAGGGCTAAGGGCCAAAAGTTAAATAGAAAGACTGCGTAACTTTTCATTCTCTATCTGCCATTCATGTTCTCCTGATACAAACTTGGTGATTGATGCTGCCGCACACATGTCTAGCAAAGCCAAAAAAGTTCTAACGTCGTCAAGTTAAAAGCAAGCTATATAAGATAACAAGCCCCTAACTATACTAATCCCAATTTCAATTTCAAATTCAATTCAAATCAATGCCACACCCAATTGCAAAAGAATAATTCGCGAACCGAAATGTCACTTTAAGTAATTTCACCTACCAAAATTTCCTAATTCTAAATGGTCCTGTACATAATTCATTAAAGAAAGAGATGCATGCTCTCTGCTGGTTCGAAGCTGCCAGTTACTTCAAATTAATTCATTTGTTATTATTCAAAAGTCTACAACATTCAACTTATAAAAGATTAATTCTGCTCAAATTGTCATCATTATGTTCGCAACTTAATGTTAAGTATCTGGCAACAACGAATTTATTCATCACTTCTGGTTCTTTATTTATTGTATTGTCACATTAACATCTTCAATTTTATTTGCAGTTTCAAATGCATCTCTTTATTTATTTTCTTCGTTGAAAAAGGACCATTGAACAAGGAGTATACCACATTTATTTTCACTAGTTTAATATTGACCGCAATTGATTTTAACTTGAAACCCAAGAACATGACAAACAAAACAACCAAAGGCAAAACTATCACCCAATTAAAATTCCCTTGATCCCTTAATCTGTACTACCAAAGTACTATTAAAGTACTAGTAAAGTAAAGACGATGTGGTTTACTCCTTGCAAACTATTACCTAAGTTAAAATTAATTGTTGAGATCATATTCACATGGTCATTGGGAATCGAACCCAAGACTGTGCCGCCTGTAGTCATTTAATAATTCAAATCTCAACATTATTATCAAAGATAGAAGATTAAGTCTTTATTATTTATGTAAAGTATTATTTCGAGATTCGAGTTAAAGAATGATTCACGCAAAAGGAAAGCCTGGCAAAACTATCTTTGATAATTCACTTATCACTAAGTCTCTGGAAGGCTGCTGGAGTTGATGTCGCCTGCAGAAAGTCCCACGATGGATGTTGAGTTGTTCAGTGTAATCCCTCGACGACTCTCATGGTTGATGTCATGTGCAGAAAATTCTTCCATGTCCTTCGAAGACTGCTTGGCTTATTCACATCAAATACCTAGAAACCACAAATCATTTATTTACATTTGATAAACAGTGTTTGCTTATCCTGAAAATATTAAATATTTATAATAAATGAATTATTGTATACAGGAAGTATCCAACAGTTGACGGCTGGTAACCGCACACACGATAAAAATATATATCTATACCAATTCTCACAATATGTGAGGCTGCCGCACCCTAATTGGGTGAAAAGCGTGATAGATTATGTATGTAATTAATATTATTATATTTGTTTGACTTTGTTTCCCCGATTTAATCTCGGTTTATTATCTGTATTTGTATTCAATTTTTTTTCTATTTTGTTCATTATATTTAGTCAATGTACATTTGAAATGTTATAATATTATTCTGTAATTGGGTTCGAAACCTGTTGAATAATAATAATAATAAATTAATTAATTAATAAATGTAATGTTTTAAGATTCAATATTGAAATTGGAATAAAATAATTTAAATTTGATGCAATCTGAATGTGCTAATGACCGACTGTGGTTCTGACTGTTTAGTTTCAGATCCAATTTTAATTTACTGCACAAAAATCTGCCCTGTAGTGTACTCTATGAGTGAGTTACCAACTGCTGGTAACTGTACACACGGTAAAACATAATATCCATACCGATGACTCACATATGTGAGGCTGCCGTACCCAACTTGGGTAAAAGGCACGACAGATATGTAATTGTAATAAAAGAGTAAAGAAGCTTACCGAAAAAATATTCTCCCATGTCTTTTGAAGGCCGCTACAACTGCTCCTGCTTCCTTAGAAGATAACACGACACTTATACAAGTCCTCTATGACATCCTGGAATACCTAGAAAACACAAATATATTAGTAACATTTATCGCACCCATATTAAATAAGAATAATAAGTTAAACATCTATTTCACAAAGTAAATGCCAATAATTCTCTTATTTCCGTGACTTGTAAATTAAATAATTATTATACAGGTTGGTGGAGGTGAAATGCGAACATACATGACAATCGAACTTTGATGCCAGGTATCTTGATATATCGAAGTAGTAGTGTCACAAAACTAAGTAATGTGAATTTGTGTAGCAAAAAGAGTAAAATCAATAACAGAAATAATAATAAAATCTAAAAGTGCATGTAAACTTTCTCCTTTCTCGTTCTGCTCGTACACATACATTATTATGCAAAGAAAATATTTTAATGAAAATAAAAATCTCAATAATATGACAGGTACTTTGACATTGACAGTACTTATTCCACGTATATCAAGATGCCTAGCATGATAACTCCATTGTCATATATTTCCCTATGTTCGCATTTCACCTCCACCAACCTGTATACGAGCTCCGTCTCATTGAAGTTGGCCCAGACATAAAAAAATGTCATTTCTTGTTGTACAAAAGTTTAAATAAAAATCAAAATACAAGTATAATGTACTGTAAAACTGCAATACATTTTAAGCGTACTTGCAAGCTTGGGCCGACGGCCAATTAACAGATATCCGGTGCTAAAGGTAAGTAAAAATAGTATTCACATTTCTTAAAGTTTCAGTGCTGATTTTTACGTATGTTTTAGAGAATATAATTAAAAATTAATGCACTAGACACTTTCCATCGGCGGTAACTTTTACCAGACACTTTAAAGCACACGTTTGACATAATAGAATAACTGACATAATTGACTTAGCTTGTTTGTTTTCAAGCAACTTTGATTATTGAAATGTATGTATGACAGTTTTTACGTCAAACGTGTGTTTTAAAGTGTCTGGTAAAAGTTACCGCCGATGGAAAGTGTCTAGCAGTATTGATTATTAATTTTTAACTATATTCTCTAAAACATATGTAAAAATCAGCACTGAAACTTTAAGAAATGTGAATACTATTTTGACTTACCTTTAGCACCGGATATCTGTTAATTGGCCGTCGGCCCAAGCTTGCAAGTACGCATACACTCAAAGTACATACTTACACTACTTAATCCCATACATTTGGTTTCTGAGAAAATAAGTAAGGTCTGGGGGTCCTGGGAACTTGGACTAATACTTTTCTGGAAAAAAATCCCAAATATTCTACAGTCTGTGTCACAATTCTTTTCAAATTATTTTTTTATTCGGTTCCATAGTTCCATTTTGACTGCTGATTTTAATTGATATTGTGATAAATGTATTGCTGATTTCAGTAATAGAAGATATAGTACATTATTTGTATCTTGATTTTTATTTAAATCTTTGTACAACAAAAAACGATTTCTTTTTACGTCTGGGCCATGTGTTATGTTTCAGTTAGGTACACATTTCAGTTAACTGCACAAACATCTCTCCTGTAGTGTACTCTAAACTCATGAGTGCGTGAGACTGGCAACCGCACACACGGTTAAACATATACCTAAACCGATTACTCACATAAGTGAGGCTGCCACACTTAAATTGAGTGAAAGCATTGAGTCACTTTTTGATCTGTAGTATTTATACTGATGTTCACAGTGATCTGTGAGGCTGCCACACTCCAGCTGAGTAAAAGCAGCATGTTCCAAATCGAAAACACAAAGTGAAAATAAAAAACTTACGTGTTAAACTGGGGAACGAGACATTTTTAGAAGTACACCAGCTGAAGAAGATTCATTCATTTAGTAGCACCAGATGATGTTTCTTGTCCTAGACTAGAGACTAGACTCCAACAGTAGAATTTCAAACCAAAGAATCTTCAAACTTTGTACATGAAGTCCAAATTAATCTAAAACAATAACAAACATTTAGATTCATATAAACCTGCACTAAATATCTAAAAATCTTCACTGTGCTGTGCTGTGCTCTCCGCACATTTAAATAATGAGTTAGAAAAAAATAACATCATGACTAATGTGTTCTAGATAAAACACATCTTTATAAAAGGGAATCCAATAGTAGCGATGGATAATTTTCAAGGCGGAATAATTTCCTCAGGCAATTTTACACCAAGAACCACATTTTCGCGAATTTTCTACGACAATTACATATTATCTCTTTCGTGCTACCATTGCAATAAGGGGCAACAGTAGAGACAGCATAATATTTAAAATACAAAATCAGCTCTCATACAATTTTATGCCAGTAACAAAATTTTCACTAATTTTCTACGATAAATAATAAAATAAATAATATAACAACGAAATGCCTCATATGTACTACACCTCTAGAGGAAGACAGCAGCGTAATATGGGGTTAAAGGAGGATAATGTTTGAGCTCAGAATCGGCATCCCCAGGAAATTTTACCCCTGACTACAATTTCACGGTTATTCTACGATTATTACCAGATAAATCATAAAGTATTTAAAAATAATGGCGGCTAAACAGATTGTAGCAGACATTTTAATTATAAATGTCAAAATATCTAATCTAATCTAATCCCAAATATAAAACAAGAGTGTTATATAATGTGATCTAGTTATATCAGAAACAAGTGTAAACAACAGCATAGAGACAGTTGAATAATAAACATGATAATAAAACATGGTGCCAGGTTCTTCTGAAAAAGAAAAATAAGGAAAGTAAAGAGAATATAGAAAGTTAAAGACTAAAAACGTATTATTTTTTAGAAACAAAAAGTGTATTAGAAAATAAATAAAATGACCAGCACAAACACAGCGTCAACAATGTCGTTTGCAGCGGTTGTGCCGGTGCCCACACAAATGGATGTGAGCAATATAAATAAAGCAGCAGAAAATTGGAACACTTTTGAGAAGCAATGGAAGAATTATGAAATAGCCACAGAAATGAATTCAAAATCAGAAGAGGTCAGAGTAGCAATTTTAAAAGCAGTCATGGGTTCAGGTTGTGCTAAAGTACTAGAAAATTTGAATATACCAGCAGTCGAACAAAATAAAGTAGAATTTATATTACAATACTTACGTCAACATTTTGAACCACGCAAAAATATAATATTTGAAAGATATTTGTTCTATTCGTCAGTACAAGAAGAAAACGAAAGTATAAACCAGTGCATAATTGCTAATTCAGGTAAATGCAGAACTTTTTAAATTGCATGATGTAAAAAAAGAATTAACAAGAGAAAAAATAATAGAAGAATATGAAGATGTATTTACAGGTTTAGGGAAATTGCCAGGTGAATATTGACGTTGATAAGAATGTAAGACCTACTCAACAACCTCCAAGAAAAGTACCAGCAGCAATTAAAGAAAAATTAATTGAAAAAATAAAAGAACTTGAGAAGAATGGAATAATAGTAAAAGGTGGTAACGCCAACAGATTGGATCAGCAATATTATTGTAGTGCAAAAACCCAATAAAATAAGAATATGTTTGGATCCGAGAGACCTAAATGTAGCACTGAAGAGAGCGCATTATCAAATACCAACGATTGAGGATATTTTACCTGATTTAACAAAAGCTAAAATATTTTCAGTATTAGATGCTAAAGATGGTTTTTGGCATGTACAATTAGATGAAAGTAGTAAACTAACAACATTTTGGACTCCAATAGGAAGATATTGCTGGAGAAGAATGCCGTTCGGAATAAGTACAGCACCGGAAGAGTATCAAAGAAGACAACATGAAGCTCTTCAAGGGTTACCAGGTATAGCTATTATTGCTGATGACATATTGGTATATACAGAAGATGCAGCGATTCAAGATCACGATATAAAACTAAAGGCAGTATTAGAAAAAGCAAGATCAGTCAATTTAAAGCTAAATAAAGAAAAAATGAAGATTAAATTGAAAAGCATAAAATATATGGGCCATATTCTCACTCAAGAAGGATTAAAACCCGACCCAGAAAAGATTAAAGCGATTACAGACGCTCCAAGACCAACAAACAAGACAGAAATACAAGTTTTTTAGGTTGTGTTACTTATTTGTCAAAATTTGTACCACATTTGTCAGAGTTAACTGAGCCAATACGTATTTTAACTCATCAAAATATAGAATGGATTTGGGATATAACACAAGAAAATGCATTCAAAAAAATAAAACATATAATATCACATGCACCAATACTACGTTACTATGACGTAAATAAGCCAGTAACAATACAATGCGATGCTAGCAGCTACGGAGTAGGAGCAGTTTTACTTCAAGAAGGAATGCCAGTCGCATTTGCATCAAGAACATTAACAGATACAGAAATAAATGGATACGTACAGTTAGAAAGAGAATGTCTGGCAATACTGTTTGGTTGTAATAAATTTCATCAGTATATAATTGGAAGAAACAAGATAAAAGTGGAAACAGATCATCAACCACTTGAAACTATATTCAAAAAATCTGCTGTGGCCAGCACAGTACTTCCCCGACTATAAGTTTTAATAACTTACTTTCGTAACGCCTTTAATTGTATGTTTCATACTCTGAATTATTAACAATAATTTATTTTCTAAATAGTAGGTATCATGTACAGATAAAAATGTTAAATACGATTTGTAGATGACAAAAATATAATCCATCATTTAAAATAGAAAATTTTGTGATAAATTAATTATTTATCGAAATATTTAAGCAAAGTACTACGTCCGGTTTGCGGATTACTACAAAAAATAACTGGATTCTTAAGATTTGTATTAAAACCTTAAATGTAAAATTTGGTTGTTAAATGTTTGGTATTATTTGAGTTATCGTCCACAAAATATTGTAATAACACACACAACCGCGCACAGGCATCATCTCGAAAATACTTTACCTATTCGTATTCTATGGATTGTAAAACGTACTTATTCACTAAAAACTAAAAAGTAAAAACTCACACTCGAAAATTTTAACTCTTCACAATACCTCCCCTTATAGAATATAATGCGGGAGATAAAAACAACTGACCATCGTTTTAAATGTTGTTATTAATTCTCCGACTAAATTTTTTCTTTAGAGAACTTTTGATAATACACTTGAAGAAATTTGAATAATTGTTTGAGAAAAAATTGAATATCGCATAAATGTCATTTTTTACATTTTTACTAAGATTATCTCCCCTAGAGCTTTAAATTGACACCAAACCAAATTGAAGGATGTATAATATAAAAATTGACGATCGGTTAAATGTTATTTTTATTTTTGTACGATAGTATTTTAATAAAAATAAAATAAGTTATGTTTATAAAGTTGGTACCACTGGTTGAATAAAAAAAATTGAATAATTTTTTGAGAAACAATTGAAAATCACATAAATGTCATTTTTACTAAAGTTGTCTCTCCGAGCGCTTTAAATTGACACCAAACTTGGTATAATTTGAATAATTTATAAAAAAAAATTGACGATCGGTTAAATGTTATTTTTATTTTTCTACTAGAATTATTTTCCCGAAAGCTTTAATTTGATACCACACACGATAGTATTTTAATAAAAATAAAAAAAAAGTTATGTTTATAAAATTGGTACCACTGGTTGAATAAAAAAAATTGAATAATTTTTTGAGAAACAATTGAAAATCACATAAATATAATTTTTTACATTTTTACTAAACTTATCTCCCCGAGCGCTTTAAATTGACACCAAACTCGGTATAATTTGAATAATTTATTTTTTTAAAAAATTGACGATCGTTTATATGTTATTTTTGTTTTGCTACTAAAATTCTTTTCTCGAGAGCTTTAATTTGATACCACACACGATAGTATTTTGATAAAAATAAAAAAAGTTATGTTTATAAAGTTGGTACCACTGATTGAATAAAGCTCATTAACGAACTTGAAGTCAGAATTTGGGTCAAGATCTTAAATATAAAATTTCAGTCCAAAATTCCAACGCGTTTTTAAGTTATGCAACATCCAGACAGACTAACAGACTAACAGACCGACAGACCGACTTTTTTTAAAATTATGTTTTTTGGGTTCAGTAGGGTCTAAAACGTGAAGATTCACCAAAATCTCGAACTGTCAAAAAATCACGATTACAATACTTCCCTCTATTACATAGATCGGGGAAGTAAAAATCAATTTTTAAAGTAACAAAAAGACTACAGCGAATGATTTTACATCTGCAGCGTTATGACATTGAAGTTAAGTATATAAAAGGTTGTCAGATGTATATTGCAGACTTTTTGTCAAGGATGCCGATCAAAGAAAAAGATAATATTAACCTGTATGAAACAATAGCAAAGATAGATATGACGCAACATGTTAATCTTACTGAAGAGAGACTAAAACAAATACAACAACATACTTCACTAGATAATACACTACAAAATTTAATTCCTATTTGTTTAAGTGGTTGGCCAGATAAGAGAAGTGAAACGCCAACAACAGTACATGAGTTTTGGAATTACAGGGAAGAAATAGGTGTACAAAATGGAATAGTATTCAAAAGTACAAAAGTAATTATTCCACAAACAATGAGAAAAGAAATGCTGAAAAGAATACATGCCAGTCATCTAGGAGCAGAAGCGTGCGTGCGAAGAGCAAAAGATGTAATATTTAGGCCTTTAATGAAAAAAGAAATTTATGAAGAAGTACAAAAATGTAAAGCTTGTCAAGAAACTGAAATTTCGCAGTAAAAGGAACCACTAATAACACACATCACTCCATCAAGACCATGGGAAAGAATTGGAATAGATTTGTTTATGTGCCAAAACAAAAACTATTTAATAACTGTTGATTATTTTTCTGATTTTTGGGAAATTGATGAATTAGAAGACACAACAGCAGAAACATTATTGAAAACTTGTAAGAAAAACTTCAGTCGATATGGTATTCCTGATATAGTTGATTCAGATATGGGTACACAAATTAACTGCAAGGAATTTAAACAATTTGCAAAAGATTGGGAATTCGACTTGGTAACAAGCTCACCTCATCATCACAAATCTAATGGTAAAGCAGAAACTGCTGTTAAAATAGCAAAGAAAATGATCAAACGAACAGCATTAGACAACACAGATTTATGGAAAGCTATTTTAGAATGGCGAAATACTCCAACACAAAATATGAGTTGTAGTCCAGTGCAGCGACTCATGTCGAGACGTACAAAAGCATTATTACCAATGTCAGATTATCTTTTAAAACCAAAGACGGAAAAACAGATAAAAGAGAAGATAGAGAGAAGAAAAAAACAATATAAGTATCAATATGACAAACATGCAAAAGAACTTCCAAACTTAGTTTACGGGCAAAATGTAAGAGTACAACTGAATCCAGCCCGCAGAGCAGATCCATGGCGCAGTGCAGTAGTAAGAAGATCGTTAGATAGTCGTTCATACGTCGTCGATGTCACTACCGAAGAAGAAGATCTAAACAAGAACGGTAATTATAACAAGATTGAAAAAGAAACAGTTCAACAGCTACCAAGAGAAGAAAATTCCTCATCTACAACTGAACCGATAGAAGAGTCACCAAGAAAGAACACTCAGTCACCAAGAAAGAACCCTCCCTCGTCTACGGCTGAGACCGATGATCGTCAGGCAACAAATACTGAAAGTCCAAATTCTGACGACTCAACCAGAACTAGAAGCGGACGAATAGTTATTAAGCCAAAAAGATATACCTAGATAATACTAATAAATGTATTGTAATTATTGTTTGTAAAAAAATGGATGTTATATAATCTAGTTATATCAGAAACAAGTGTAAACAACAGCATAGAGACAGTTGAATAATAAACATGATAATAAAACCCGTGACTTGGGAATCACTCAATGAGCTACGACATTGAAATTGTGGTTCTTAATGTAGAAATGTCAGAGAAATGATGATGAAAAATGCTTACATGATTGTTTGAAGATCTGAAGATGTTGATTACAAGTTGACTGTTGAAGTTGATGTTTCCCGAAGACTGCTCAGATGAATGTTGAAGTTGTTGTCCAATGAAATCTCTCGTCGTTGATGTAAGGCGCAGAATATTCTTCTACGTCCTTCGAAGACTTCTAAAGTCATTGTCAAGTTGCCAGTTCATTTGTTCACATCTACATATGATATATGCTCGAATACCTAGGAAACACAAATCATTTATTTACATTTGATAATTACTAAATAAATATTATTTTATACAGGAATATCTGCACTAATATTAAACCTGTGGGTTATTTTTCACCAACAACTATGAGTGAATCTAAAATAACTACTACTAATTATATTTTGATTCAACCTTGTAACAGTAAACAGATTAATTAAGTTCCAAATTGGTTTGTAGAATTACATAATTATTCAATAACATGAAATAAATCATGTTCAACATGAAATTTTGAGTTAAGAATGTAAATAGTAATATCTGAGGAATATTACCTTCCATGTTCGGGGGCAGAGCATCTCGTGCTGGATTTTTAGGATGATGAAATGGTAATGGGCTGCTAATCTGTAACAATCTGTAAAATGCATCGCAAATCAATATGTACGTTTGCCAGAAATTATTACATCACGAACGAATGTTAATGTGCAATTAGCGTAAATAAATAATAAAAGAAAGACTGCTTACCTTAGCTGTAGAAATAAATATTCTCATTATGTAATCTCATGTTTAAGATCATCATTTTCTTCAAAGATGATGTTAGAGACCCTGAATTTGTAGGTAATTCGAGTATTTTCTTTGAAATTGTCTCTTTTCTGCATATAACAGCGTTTACCTGTAAATAAATCACTTATTTTAATACTTGAAGCGATGACCTCGGATGGCATGAACTGATCATGGAATCGATTAACAATTAACAGCAAATTAATAAGTTTACAACAACTTGTGGATCATTTTGTCGCAAACCAACATTATTTTATGTCTAGGATACTCACATTTCTTATTTATCACTTGAAATTAAGCCACTTGTTATTTAAATACAAAGAACAAACTACGAACATGCAATGGCGTCAGTTTCATTACATTGCATTAAAAATTACACAACCTCAATATGGCGTTGAAAAAAATCAATAATTTGTTCATAAATCGTGAAATCAAACCGTGATTTCTGCCCTCTTTTGAATAAAGTAAGAACTACCTGGCTACGTTCCGAAGTTTTTATCAAGTTTTAAACGGTGTAGAGTTTAGATAGTTGTGTACTGGAAATTTCACGTTTGCAACGTATTTCACAATGCTTTCACATGATAGAAGACGGATTTCTCAACAGCCGCTTAGTTTTGAAGTGTAGAGTATAACCTAATATTAGAGAATGTAATTTAGGAACGCAGTTTTGATTTTTGACAAGCGGTTTCGCAAATTTTAAATACGAGACGAAGTTATGTGGGAGGGAAACAAGGAGGGAAATTTAAATTATTATAAAGAAAGGTTAAACTAATAATACTATTACGACTGAGGAATCCAATTATATTAAATAAAAACCGATATTTTAAATAAATAAAGTGCATTCAATTAAAAATTTAGAAAAACATTATTTCTAAGACAGAAACATGCAAGGAATCTAATTGTTTTAAATACAAAAATATGTATAGTAACAAATTATGTATTTACCAAGTACCAAGATCTTCCAGGAACTGTTGAATATATTTCTATAGCTATATAAGAAATTAATAATGCACATAATTTAAAATTTAAACTAAAAGTATACCTATTTTGTTTATAAAGATAAAATAGATGTGAAACGGATAAATACTATTTATAATTCAACGAATTTTTGTATATAGATATCACACGTATTAATAATTTATTCAATTATTATTATATTTTATATAAATGTAATTAATCATAACTAATATTATTCTATAACACAAATCATAACATTCCATGTGATAATTCAATATTTCTATACACAAAAATGAGTTTATATATAATTTAATACTCATTTTGATTAGTTCATTATGAAAATTCTGTTTTCATAAGCATTATTCAACAAAAGATGATAACCATGATATTTGACAATGTATATTGTAAATATGTGACATTACTTTAGTAATTCAGGCTAATTGGGATTGGTACTATTTCTAGTAAGATTAAATACTAGAAAATAGATTGTAAGATTGTTTCACACATAAAATGCATCATGACTACTTCTTTACAAGATTTCTACCAGTTTTAATCACATATTAATGGTCAACTTTTGATTATGCATAGAATATGATATGATTTTAACGATATAAGCTTAATATTGTATTTTCACTCTAGTCTATGGTTGTATATTAGAAGAACACGATGAAAAAATTATACCCTTATGCTATATTGTCTCAAAATGCAATGGGGAACCATTTAAATTTTTGTAACGCACGCTATTTACCCATTTACAAAAATATTACAAATAACCACAAATATATTTTGTATATTTATTCTATAAACTAAAAGTAGTCTATGTTTTTGTTGTGGTACTAATTGGTATCATTTTGAACCTATAAAATTGATAAAACATTTTACTTCTGGAGAATATTAATAACTTATACTGATTTAAGAAATAATTTATTAACTTTACAGGATCTGGGAATAATATTCGGGTGCAGTTTATTGGAATATAATAAATTATTTGTTCTAAATCTGTTGGTCTATTTTGAACTTCGCAACGAATAAATCATTAAATTAAAACAAAGTTCTGTTCCTACATGGATTCTTTCATAATCCTGGTTAGAATTGCTTGTCAAATAGCAACGGCGCTAAATTAAACCTTCAATAAATCTTGGAAAAAAGAATTTCTAATTTATTCATAGCAAACGGTGAATTCAAAATCATGAAAGAATCCTTGTGTGAACAAGACTTAAAGATTCATTGCGCTACTTCATATAAATAACCTTTTACGAAAGATTATCTGAATAACAACCATAAAAAACAACAAACTGCCAAATATCAAAGTAAAATAAATAAAAATTGAATTATCAAAATAGTATATTATAATGCAAGTGTATAAGTAAACTTTTAAAGTACATTCGACGGATTTTACGACACAAGTGCTTTAAAAGCACTTATACACTTGTGTCATACGCTATTTTTATTACACCTGCATCCTATTTGTAAAATAGAGCTGGTAAACAGCATTTTGAATCATTTTATAAAGAAGTCTGCGTTTTTTAAACATATATTATGATGCGTGTAATAAAAATGTAATTTTGTGATAAAAATAAAAAAAACAAAAATAAATACCTTGTTATTTAGATAATCTAACGTTTGCTACACTCTTTAGGCTAAGAGGAAGGCTCAATTTCGGTGATGACGTCTAAAATGGACCTGGAGGTCGGTAATCCACAGAGTCATCTCCAGGAGGCGCACAAAGATGCGGTGAACATGTTACTCGTGCACCAGCTCCACAAATGCACTCCAGACAGTTCCCAGTCGCATGCGGAAGCATTTCTCCAATCTTATAAGATGTACCTACAAAAAAATACAATCAATACTCAAATTCATCCCCTTGCCAGAAATTACTTTTTATTTTAATTCAAGTCTTGTCGCCAAGAAAATTTTTTGCACTTCCGGGACTAAAACTCTTCTTTAGTCTTTATTTTTAGAGACTAAGGTTCTAAATTTGATCCCAAGGGATTATTTTTCATATTTAATACCGTTATCAAGTAAATACGTGCTATTTGTTACAGAGAATATATTATGGTAACAATATAAATATTTGTCATATAATTTACTGTCAAAATTACAAAATGTGTATTCTTTTTTAAACTATTTTGCATTCGTTTGAGGATGAAGTACCTTTAATCCCTCAGGTGATTATTTCCCTCACCTTCGGCTCGTGAAATAAACTTCACCCTCCGGATTAAATCATGCACTTTAGTCCCTCAGGGCTCCATTTAAAAAATGTGTTTTAATTATATACTTTACTACTTCTGGTACTTGATGTACATAATAAAAAGCATTCAAAGAAATTATTTGCACTTCCGGGAGCAAAACTCTTTTTTAGTCTTTATTTTTAAGGATTAGGGATCTTAATTTGATCCAAGGGGATTAATTTTTATTGAATACATTATTCTATTGTTGTAGATAAACTTCTTTATTCCTCTCTTAAGAACTAGACTGACTTTTACCTATTCTACTCCTAATAGGACAAACTATGAATTACAATCACCAATTATACAGTTGTGTTCTACCTTTAATTCAACTCAATCTGTGTTGGATGATTTTGATGATTTCGATATATTTTCTAACACTATTTATAGATTTAAGAAGGTCTTAATGCAGTATTTTGTTAATATATTGTAAATTATAATTTTCTCGGTTGGTTTATGATGTTTTACTTTCTACTCCTAAGATAGTTTAAATAATGTTCTGCATTTGTCTGTAGCATTTTATATTTATGTGATTTTTTCTATAAAATTTCTCTGTAATTGGGATATTTTTTATCCTGTTGAGTGAACTGAATTGATTTTTATTACTCTACTAATAATCGTACCAGAACAATAATAATTTGTATCTGGGGGTAAAATAACCCGAGGAAACCAATTCTGGCCTTGAAAATTACCTGTCTCGACAACGAAACCTCGTTTTACGAGGGTGAAATACTCATGGTACTGATATTTCGTTTTTATTTAATTGCTCTACTAATAATCGTACCACAATATTAAAAATTTGGTTTCGGGGGTAAAATGATCCGAGGAAAATGACCTCGGCCTCAATTGTTTTTTATTTCGATTGCGGGACTCCTATAACGAGGTTTGTCCTATCCATGTTACACATCCATAACTTAACATGAGGAATTTACGGAGATTATAAAATTAATTACGAATTATGTTAATAACTGCAGAATAATTATTAGATTCTGGAGTAAAATTGTCCAAGGAATTTATCTCGACTGCGAGACCTCGTTTAACGAGACTGTTTCCGATTTGAAGGGCAGTACATACAAATTTTATTATTTGTCGTAGAAAATTCGCTAAAATTTGATTTTCCAGGTAAAATTATCCAAGGGACACGGTAGCACACTCCAAATACAACATATCTTTGGGTGTTACTACACCACAGTTTGATAAATTCAATTCTGTACCCACTGTGTAATTTTATTGAACTGTTTGACTTACATCTTGTGCTAGAGCACGACACTGGGGAGTCATCCGTGAGCGTTTCGTCCGAACAGAAGTACGGGGCCCAACATCGACGTTCGATGCTTGGATATTCTTACTAAAGGGCGAAACTGCATCAAACGAAAAATATGTTAAGAACTAAAACTGCTCCAGGTAATTAATTGAAATAACTACTTCCTTGTTCTGAATTCAAAATAATTAAGCGTTAATGAGTCATTGATAAATTGATAACAGTGTACGGTTTAGCTGTTGAGGAGAACTAAACATTTAATAACTGACTAATACACACTTAATTAGTTGAAGGTTGAAGTAGGTATTAGGTGTATTTAAATTGTTCTACCTGTTTATTTCTCCTTGGCATCGTCTATGTTGTTCAGGTCATCAGGTCCACTTCAAGCTTCTGTGAGTCTGCAAAGAATCTGTAACAATGCTATATGTAAATAACAAGTAAATAATATATAAAACGGATTAATTACCTTCAATACATGGCCCTGCAGAAGAAATAATCTCCTTGTTGTGTTCTTACACCGTGGTGATCCAATGATGATGGTAGGAACCCAAATTTGTAGGCAGTCTTTGATATTATTCTCATTCTTACACATAATAGTGTTTATCTGTAAATATATCAATCATTACTTTACCCGAAAATGTTTTCTATTTTCAACTTCCAACTAATTGTTCGAATACATTTTAACTCTTGTTTTATAAGATGGCCGTTGTTTCATCACGTTTAATTAGTCATGCATTCCACAAAATACATCTCAAAAATACATATGCACTTTCTTTGGAAAATATTGTATTCCGAACGTATTTTAATTTGCAGTTAGTATAAATAATAATAAAGACTGCTTACCATAGCTGTAGAATCTTTTCATTATGTAACCTCATATATTTGGATCCAAACTTTCTTCAAATACGATGGCTGAGCCCCTGAATTTGGTGGTAGCTACGAGTATTCTCTTTGATATTGTTCCCTTTTGGCACAGAGTAGTGTTTATCTGTACATAAATCACTTATTTAAAACACTGAATGTTGGCCTCGAATGGAATGAACTGTTCACATAATGGAGTCCATTAACAGCAAATAAACCGGTTAAAATAGTTATTTGTTTATAATTTTACCACAAACTAACATTATTGTAAAGTCTAGAATACTCATATTTTATTATATATCATTTATAATTTGAAATTAAACCAATATTAATGCAAACACATAGTGTAAACTACGAACATGAAAATGGTGACGGATTAGACTTGTTTAGTGGTTACGTCACACTGGTTCCAAACAAGAAAATGGCCGTTCGTTGCTAAGACCGTTGCTATGCAAGTCGGTAAAACAGGCTGGTTTGACGTTTGCTGTTTGACAATAACTGCGTCTTTAAATTTATTTTGAGATTTAATTGTTTTAAAGTGGCTTAAAAACACGTAATAAAGTTTCGTTCGGTAATAAATTATTTTAGAAATGATTTTTGATTGTCAAACCAAACTGTTTTATCGACTAGCATAGCAACTACCAACGAGTGGCCATTTTCTTGTTTGGAACCAGAAAGTGACGTCACACTAAACAAGTCTCGCAAATCAGTGTTGCCAACTACGTCAAAATGAAATGTCGCGGAAATCTATTATCTAATTAATTAATTTGTAAATTGCATTATAAAATACAGAAAAAATATATAATGCCTAGTACACACGGGGAAACTTTTCCTGTTTGACAATTTATTTTTTAAGAAACATTTTTCAGAAAACTTGTCAAAAAATTTCTTTGTGTGCACAGGGAGTAACAAATATAATCGCAAACCACAATATGAACTTGCTTTCTGTTATCTATTGAACAAACCCGAATAAACCGTAAGCTACTTGGCAATTTTATTATAACAAGAAATGTTTAAAATCATAAGAAATTTCCAGTCTAACAGACATTAAATAACAATAAATCTAAATAGTAGTAATGATTTCTTTTATTATAAAACTAAATAATATTTTATATTTATACTGCAGATGCATTCGGATTATCCAAAAAGAAAAACAATAGCAAACGTTTAACATTACATTACTTCAACAGTATAATATTCATGATTCTAAAATTAAATAAATAAACTTACGAGTCGAAAATTGAAAAGAAGAAGCATTTAAATCACTGGTTTCTTGTCCAAGACATGTCCACGTCCAGGCAGTAGAAATTCCTCAACAAGTTGTCGCCGTACTGGTGTATATGATGATGTTCTACAAGGCCAATGATCATTTTTAACAAACACGAAATGAAGCACAACTTATGGCAATAAAGTCAAATCTATTTGCTATTGAAACAACTTTCCTGCTTCACACTGTAAAATAAACTTATAAAATTATTTCTAAACACATTTTTTTCTGATTATTTAATAGCTATATACCAAAAAACAGCTAAATTATGCGTTCCCGCCAAAACTGACAGGTCATTATTTAATGAATAAAATAAATAACACAGTTTGCTGCGCCCAAATAACCACGTAGAATAACATATACCAATCTTAGGTACTAAACTGATATGTGTTTCTCGCAATATATCCTATATTTTGAAAAATAATAGTTATTTAATGTGAGATGAGCACGTCTTGACTTTGACAGTTATCAGGCTAGCTGAATTTTGATGACGTCACATGACCGTGCTCTATTATACTAATGGAAGGAGTGGGGACTATGGCGGAGAGTGACCTAAAATACGGGCCAGCTCATTGATAATAATTATAAATATATTATTTGACGTAAATGAATGTTTGAATAGTATTTTATTACATTTTATACCTTAAAATGATATTGTTTCTATTCACGTAGTATACTTCTAAAGAAAGAAAAATAAGATTGAATGGTATTGCCTGCGAAATTTCGAGGCTGATTTATGTTTTAGTAAAAAGTTTAAGCAAAAATAAGTTTGGCGATAAGATTTCATGACTCCTTGATATTGGCTGCAAGTCATGACGCTATGTTTACACAAATTAAATTTCAAAGGGCAAATTATTAGTTTCACAGCAATTTATTTATTAATTCTAGATAACAGTATAACATAATATTAATAAAAACACACTTAGCTTTAGTTAGTACGTAATAAATTAGTAAGTACGTTTTGTAGTAAAAAATAAACAATAGATAATTTATACTTTGTAATTTGTATGTGGTAGGAGAAATTGTTTAAGCAAAATACTTAGTAGTCTATATCTAAAATCAAAAATATTTTCGTTTTAATTATTGTATATGTACTGTATACATATAATTATTAATAACTATACAGTAAAAGACTAGAAAATTAACATTTCCTTTCTCTCCTACAACATACAGCAATAAAAATATATTTAACATCAGTATCACAGTATAAACTATGATAAAAAATACATCATACACAAAATGGAATGCACATAAAATTCACGTTACTGTTATTTGGAAGTGGAAGAACAATAAATAGCAGTTTACATCATAGTAAAAATATTTCTTTTCTCAAATGCATATAAAAATTTTCAGTAATTGCCAATATGATTATCGTCAATCGTTAATCAATACTTTAATAATTACTCCCTGATTGGTGTATAAATTTGGCAAAATGGACAACAGCTAAGTCGATGGTAAAACTACAAAATTTGTATCTACAGATAGCTTCTTAATTGGCACTTACTGTTAGGTAGATTAGGTTTAGGTAGATAAAATATTGAATAATTGTTTTATGTATCACTAACATCTAAGTTGCCTAATTTGCTTGAAATCGTAACATCGACAATGGAATTGACAAATTCTCAAACTAATAAATTTAAAATAACTTATGTTGTCCATTTAGCACGATCGCGTTGATTTGGCACAGAATGTCTTAGTTTCCAAGTCATCATTCTGAATTTATATAATATATACAACAGCAGTCATCATTGAATTAGAAAATTAATCTTAAAATTTTTATGCATGGATGTATATTACAATATAAATGGCACCATTTATTAGTACCGGTAAAATGAAAATTATATTAACTATATACATAAAACAAACTATAACATCAACATCGCAGGATATAAAAAAGTGAATGTCAATCTCCACAATTTATTTTAACATGATATGAATTGGTTTGTATTCAGAAATAGTGAATAATATAAAGGAATGTTTGTTATTCTTATATCAATGATGGAAATTGTGAAGAGACATTTATGAAAAGAAGTTAAAATAAAACTTGGTTTACATTCAACCCTCAAATTCGACATGGTGGAATGCGGAATATTGCGAAAAAATTAGTCATCAGAAAATAGGAACTCACTTTCAGAAAGTAAAACTTCTAAATCTGATTGGACGGTATGAATGTTTGAATCAATATCATCAGCAGGTTTAGCTGGGGGCGAGGGCAGAGGCGGCACAGAGCTCGAAGCATTTCCTGACGTGGTGGGCGCGGTGGCTGCGGCCGATGAATCAGGTTTAGTCCGTTTCGGCTTCACATCTTCCCGCGGTTTCCTCTCACGTTTCGGCACTGTTCGAATTAACACACCTGTCCTAGTGGCCCTTTTCGCGGCCTGTTCACTTGCCTTTTCTACCACCACACTCGTTTTATCGGGTTTACGTAATTTTAAACTAAACTTAAACGGAGGCTTATAGACAACTTGCAGTCGAAGTTTATCTTTATCGCCGGATAAATTCCCCACACTAAGTGCTTTTGATTTATCTGGACGCGTTCTTAAAGTTGGACGTATTTTGTGAGGACTCCGACTGGTCCGGGTCGTTAAACCGGCAGGCGTAGATTTTGATTTTGGCAACGCAACGGTTTGTTGAGTTTTTAACAACCAACTTTGGACCTTTCCCATGGGATCAGTCTCTGTTGTAAGTAATACACCATTTACTTCAGGAAGTAAGTTTTTAGATCCATCACGATCTAATTGAGTTTTACTATAATCTATGATTTCCTTCTTTTTCTTTTTCTTCTTGTTTGCAGCTGCATGTTTGGGGGATTTCTTAACTTTACTAGGTGGCACTTCTATAACAGCTTCATTAGCTTTGTTGTGAGCTTCTTCGGCTCCCACTGGTGCTGATACTCGTTTCTTCTTCTTTGGAAGTCTCTTGCGCTTGCAGGGACTGTCATTGTTGTTCACAGACATTTCTTTGCCTCGTTTCTTGGGCCGTAGCTTGCCGTCGCGAACTTTACGTTTCAGTGGTAATTTGGAGCGTACAGCAGGGTGCACGGTCACCTGACCTGCTCCATCGCCGCCCTCGGGAGGCAACCGTACTGTTTCTGTTGTTGAACTGTGCATTATTGTTACAGACTTCAACTTCATATGGGGTCGTTTTCCCAATAGTTTCGTGCTCAATACCTGCACAAATACATTACAGAATTAATAAATAAATAATTATTAAAGGCCAATTTTCTAGCCTTCTTAAAGTTAATGAAGCATCATTAGTATTTACAAAACAAAGATATGATATTTTCATGGTTTTTATATAAAGCTCCCATACAAAAAGGTATTATTTTCGACTTAATTGCCTCAAAATAAAATGTGTATCGATAAGTTATTTTTTATACTTACAAGACTATAAAATTATATTTTATCTACGAAAGAAAATTGTATTATCGGCCCAAGTTAAATGAAAATACTTATGAAATAAGACCTTATTTTAAAGTTTTATTTTTTTAAGAATAATATTATGTAACCTATTATAGCTTTTATATGTATCTACTATACTTTTATCAAAAGTTAACGACTCTATTGTTGTATTACATACCGAGCAGGGAAATGCTGCATTACAGCCGAGGTAAGCTAAAGCGCGAGGCTGGAATAAGCTTTCCCGCGAGGTTTGTATACAATTTTACTCACAATCCAATCGATAATCGATTAATATTAATATGCACGATTTAATCATTCATTTTATTAATATTTTTGAGAGATTTATATTATAAGTTCAATTTGTTAAGCCTATTTGAAAAACAGAGATCCATGACAGAGTTGCTAAGTAACTAAAGAATTTTTATATTGATTTTGTTAATTTTATTGAAAAGTGATATTTAACTGGCCGGAAAAATAATTCCAGTTAACTTGGAAATGAAATTAACAATGACTCGCTTCTCAACTGTCTAGAAGGACGGAAACTCACATATTACTAATCTATTGTGAGTAAGAACTTTTATCGTCGTGTATAAAATTTTATTTTTTCTATATATAAGAAAACTTATTTTAAATTGAATTATTATAAAACTCAATTTCGGAGTTTGTTTGTAATGTTTTTCATCATTCTACTTTTTTCATAGATGATACAGAAATATGTGAAAACGAATTTGAAGAAAAAATATTTTAAAAAACTCCAATTTTACTTTATCTACTCAAATTTTACTTTATCATTGCGGTTAAAGTGCTTCTTTATCGACTTTAACATCAGCTATGGCTATGGAAAAAAATATTGACTGCTGTCCTGCTATATGTTTTCACAATCCATTTCACAGTTGCTTATAAAATTTAGAAATAATTAAATAAAAGATACGGATATCAAATTACTTAATATGATTCCATATATAAGATAGATATTAAATACATAAAATAAAGCGTCGAAAGCATAAAAACGCACAAAAATGTTTGTTTAAAATGTCTAGCAATTTACTTTTCTTATAATGACGTGACTTACATTTCTGTCGTTTGTGATGTTTTTTAATCTAAACCATTAAATTTCTTAAATAATAAAAACAATCTTAAAAACATGCAGATCAAAACTATCAATTTTACTTACGATAAGAGTGAAAACTCCAATAACAATTAACGCCACAGCGTACCAATGATCCATGACCCATCTTTTGAAACTCGCTATACTTTCTTCTGACAAGAGAAGTTTTTTCAATGAGGCAAGCGGTCCTGATGGATCTACTTCTCGACACTTTTGAAAAACATCACAGTAACCGTTGTAATCATTGCACGGTGTTCCCGGCTTGGAAAACATGTCCGGGATGTCATATGGAACTTCATTCCATTCAAAAGAAGAAATACAAGGTTTATTGTCTCCAGGCAGTTTGCAGCAAAGTTCGCAGGCTTTGGTTTTTGAGTCCTTTGGACCTGGAATGCATTGGCAAGACTCCAGACCATAGGCAAGGCATATGGAACCAGTACATTCCTGGAAAATGGAAATAATTAAATCAATACAAATATGATAAAACAATAAAAGCATATTACATTATGAGAGTTTAATAATAAAGATTTACTCATGAGTATGAAAGATTATAACATGAGCCTAACGCGAGTCCCGTAATCATTTTCACTAAATAATAAATCTATTTTAAATTGAATATTAAACTTTTAAGAAAAAATATCAATGTTTATTTCTCAAACTGAAAAAAATAGTATGTGTTATAGTATATATACCTGACCACATTAATAAACATAGGTATATATTTATTTTGGAAAATATTACTTAAGAGCCTAATGTAGTGAAGTTGCGCGCAGCAAAAACATACTTTTGAATATAGATTGAAATTGAGACTAATTTTGGTCGGATCGATTTAATTTTTTTTTTCATTTAAAGATAAAGATGAACTCCGCATCCGCTTAGTGTTGAAATTTTAGTTTTATTTTTTGTATCAATTTTACAATGCCATAAACTTGTCATAATTTGCTTTACTTCACATAACTGTTACTCAGTATATCAACCAAAATTGCAAATTTCAACACTAGACGGATCTAGATTGAACTTTTATCTTTCAAATGAACCCTTGTTTGTGATGATACGTTTAAATGTAGTACCAATTTTAATCCCCCTACGAGAGCGCGTTTCCTATTGTTGCCTTTGTTCGACACTCTAAGTCTAAGTATAAATCTATCCTTTTCTCGCAGACAGCTACATTCGGGCCTTAACGTTTATTACATATTTTCGTTTACTTTTTGTAAATAAATTAAATGTGGAACAGTATAAATATATTATAGTTTTATAAATTACCTTGAAAATTATACGAATACAAGTAAGTAAATTAGTTTTATTTATAATACTAATTAATATCAAGAGTGTTTGTTCCAAAAATATTTGAGATAGAGGTCTCGTTTTGATGCAACTTCAGTGCGGATGTTTTGCCTTAAATATGTGAAAAGTTTGTTGTACTTACGCCCATAAAGCAGACAAATTCTTCGTTGCAAATTGTTTTATTTGGTTTATTTACAGAGGCAGGACATTGTGGTCCACGTCCATTACAAAAGCTGGCATCTCTACATCCGTTGTCATCTCGACATTTGTCGCCGAATTTCAGCTGACATTCTGTTGTACAACAAGGTCCCTGAAATAAGAACATAACTTTAGAGAAAACGAAGAACACAATCTTGCCTAAGAATTTAAACTATTTTCACAAGTACACATTTATTACAAGTACTTTAATGTTACACAAAACTACTGCTTCGGATTACACTTTACAATTCTTTATAGAAAGCATCATCCTCTTCCTCTGCACTTTGCAAGTAGTAAAAGCTTAAATACTCGGGATAACTTAGTTTACTTTACATCGCATTTTAGTTTCAAAGATCAGCGTTAATTTAGTCCGCACACTACGTTAAATTATACAAATAAGTTCTAGTACAAACTATTTCACCCTAGTGGCCAGTCTAAAAATATTTACTTAATGTAATTCTGGGTTTGGGTTTAGCTAATGACATCAAAGTTGTTGGGTAGTTAGGATGTCCAGCAAATTAATTCACCCGAACAACTTTTTGGTAAATTTACTTAAGATACTATAAGATAAACTAAAAACAAACAATTTACATGCGAATCCATAACAGAATTCGTAAATAATGATTAAACTTTGAAAATGAAATATAATAGTTATTTATTTAACAAGTGCATAATTTAGGACTTTCTTGAACGAGCCGAAGTTTAAGGCAGAGCGAGCGATGGTCAATAAAGTTCGATTATGCACGAATTGCATACAAAGCTTTATGTTCGACTGCCAAAATGAGATTTTTTAAATAATTTATTATGTTAATATATTTGAAAAATTTGCATCTCATAGTATTTGTTGTTGTTGTTGTTTGTTGTTTTGTGTAAAACAATATTTTGATAATTTTCAAATTGTTAAATTTGTGAAAAAAATGTTCCAGTTCTTAATAAAATGCATTAAATTATAACGTTTATTTTGACATGATATTGGCAGCAGAACAATTTTGCATTTTTATCATACTAGTCCAATAAAATATCCGTGTATGGACAGTAAACAGTGTCATAATATTCTTATAAATATAAATTCTAGTGCGCTCTGGTGTGGCTTTCAGGCGACTTTATTATACACAGCTTAATACATATTAATTTTAATTTTTTAAATACACTTGATTATTTCTTTGTTTACCTATTCTAATTGTAACTATGAGTATTGAAGTATTATATTAAAATGAAACATATAATTTATTTTCAGAAAACTGTATTTAACGTTTCTCAACGTAATCTCAACTATTATTATAAGCATCTGCCACTGCCATTAAGATTTTTTTGAAACTGATTTCATATTTAAAATAAGTTTAATTCATTGTTTTATGATTCAAATGAACTTTCTCGATTCAGTTTTCACTTCACAATCAAAAAAATTAAAAATTATTGAGCAAATAGTGAAAACTGAATTAGATTCAGATGACCTCAAAATATTCACAACATCAATTTTTCTATGTATTTTTATGATTTTCATTTAATTTTGGATAGAACGGGTGATAATGTTTCCTTACTTCAAATAATAACCAAATAAAATAATTATGAATATGTTAGAAATTTTTATATTCCAAAACACGTGAAACAACTGGGATAACAGTGTTCACCACTGAACGAAATTATTATTAATTTATGATGTTTTTTGGCAATTATTTAAATACGGTACAACTACTATGGTCAATATTATATGCCGTTGATAATGGCAAAGTGTCTCTTTAATATTTTATTTATAATTAACGATAGATTAAGTCCGTATTCACAATGACCGTAACCGTAAAGAGACTTTTCTAAAACAATAGATACGTAAAGTTGAACTGAATTATTTCCTACGTAGTGTATCGTAGTACGTACGTATCCATAATCCATAGGTAAGATTTATGCAGTTTTGTAAACACAAAGTTCAAAACTTTTACTGTAATATAACATTTAACGCGGTTTTTTACGTTTACGTTCATTGAGAATTCCCAGTAAATTGTTAAAAGACTTACTTGTGAAGGACTGCACACACTTCTCGGCGTAAGCTTGCAGGGCGGTTCATCTGCAGGAGGATACCTCCTCTGAGGGAAACAGCATTCGTCTCTGCAGTCCTCCTCCCAGCCGCAGTCGCACTCTTCGCCCTCCTCAACCACTCCGTTGCCGCAAAGCGCCACTTGCGGTTCTGAAACAGCCAGCAACACCGCGTTACGTCGCCACCAGATGATGAAGTTCACTTAGACTTAGTGGGTGTGAGACCAGACACGTACCTGTGAAGCAACCTTTCGGAGAACGAGCTTTAAAATTCAACACCGGGTTAATACTTTTCAAACTACACGGAGAGAAGTGGTTGTTGTTTTTCTTATCGCCAGAAGTCGCGCGGGCGAACATGATGAAGTTACCGTCTTCGCCACCAGGCGTGCACATCTCTGGATCGTGCTGCACAAAATTGTTCAACTCAGTTACAAGAAAATTGAATGTTATTTCATATTTTACCATGTTATTCTTATTTTAAATAAGATTAATTATTCTATTGCTTGTCATCAAATTACGGTATAGCTTTAAATCAATTTACCATTAGACAAACATTACTAACAAATTCTCAAAAATATTTAAACTGTTTCATTTTAATTTCATTTCCAAATTAATCTATGGTCAAAAGTGTTTTATCGTACAGGGTATTTTATACTTTGAAGAATAAATTTAAGGGTATGTTTATATTAAGCCTTGTTCACACATGGAGGATTCTGTCATGCTTTTGAACCATGAAAAAATAAATTCACTGGTAGATGTTTTCAATGAATTAAAAGTTCTTCTTTTCTAACCGGTACCGCTATTTGACAGGCGATTCTCACTAATAGGATTATTTTTTAAGATTCAGAAGCATGGAATAAATCTAGATTCAGACTTACCCAATTATAAGTATAAGTGGCTAATTTAACCAACCAGTACTCAAGGTTCGCACTTATTTGAAATTGGAACTTTGTGGAAGTGCTGGTTGGTATTTATACTTGGGTAGGTCTGAATCAAGCATATTTCTCAAAGAATCTATGTATAAACAGAGCTTTACAAGATACAAAGCGTGGAACAAAAATCAATTTTGAGAAATTCGCAAAATTAAGTAGATAAAGTACAGTATACAACTTGCTATAATGACTATTATTCCTTTCGAAGATTAAAACCCTAGCTCGCTTTGCTCGCTCGTGTTGCAAACTTCATCTTCGGGAATAATAGCACGTTGAATAGCACCCAAATAGCGTCGTTGTATAAGCGAAAAAATCGAACTGTAAAAGCGCTGCGATCAGCTGACTTGTTGCGGCCAATTGATGAACCCTAAGAATAATTAAAAAATCACTTATCACCAAAATGTTCACACCTCGAACTGAGAACTATTAATGAGTTAAGTTATTCCGCAGCTGCACAAACAATTAATTTCAAACATAAGAAAAACCAGAAAAACTTATAATGACAGGAATGATAGGTTCCTTATTCCTATGATTCATGAAAATTGGCCGCTTTGATTTTTTCGCCTTTAAAAACAATTATTTCTGTTACATGCTCAGTACGTCATGTATAAACCTTAAAATGGTTTCCCTGAAGTAAAAAATACCCTTTGTATTACTGCAAAAACTACAATTTTAGATAGGCTAAAACTGTTTTGAGAATTGGTTGGGCATTTCTAAAATTACAACTACTAATAATCAATAATATGTTTGGTAGTGTTTTGTGTGTTGTGAAACAAATATTCCGAATTAAAGAAATGTAAGATTGTGACAAGAAGATTAGTATACATTGATATCAAGCTGAAGGTTTATGGAGTTTATACTTATTTAAAAGGTAAATAATATCGAGATCGAGATCAAAAGGGCTATCGTCTAGCGCTTAAGTATTTCAAAGTCGCGATCGCGGATGAAGAATTTATTCTCAACTAGTATTCAACTCTCCATCATAATGAAACTCAATACAGCTCTTACATATCAAAATACACATTTTACATATAAAGTGTATGACGAAAGTAGGAAGTGAGTGACGGTAGAAGACGGTTCATAGTTCACGTTCGTTTATTAGATTTGCGTTGGTGTATGGTGTACGGTTTCTTGTCGTACCGGCGAGCCGAAGTTGTGTCCTATCTCGTGTGCCAGTGTCACATGGGAGACGGCGGGTGGCACGTGCTTCCCGTAGTTCAGCAGCGTCACAATGCCTGTGTTCAAGGACTTCATGCTACCCCTGTAGTGCTGAAACACGCACAAATACACGCCGTGTCAAGTAATCTTGTCACTGAAATTGATTCCTCATTTACTTGCGCTATTCATAGCACCGTAGCTTATGTCACCAACTAAAACTAAAACGACAGCATCAAACGTATACCATCAAATTTAACTACTGTGCAGCAGGACAGTTAAGGCCGTCCTGTAGTTTTTTTATATTAATTTTAAGAACATTTTGTTGTTTAGAGATGTAGATATAAAGTTTGTAATGTAACCAACTGTGGTTCTGACTTCTGATAACTCAGGATCGAATTCAGTCAGGTGCATAACTGTACAATAATTTTCCCTGCAGTAATAGTCATAAACATCCGTGAAATGGCGATTGATAAACGTACACATGGTAATATATATATATATATATATATATATATATATATATATATATATATATATATATATTTCTATATTGATAGCTTACAGACAGGATGTGAGGCTGCCGTACCCAAATTGGGTAAAAGGCGTGATAAATTATTGTATTAAATGTGAATTAAAATTGACTTCAGAAAAAGATGTATGTCTATATTCTGAACGGCTTTATGTAAAAATGGTTGAATTATTTTGTTTTTTAAGCCCTGTTCAGGTTCACACAAGAATTCTTTGTGGATTCTTCCATGCTTTTGAGTCTTGGAAAAAATAAATTCACAGTTTTGAAGCTATCAATGAATTCGAAATTATTCTTTTCCAAGACTCATTAAAGATTCAATTTAGCGGCGTCGCTATTTGATAGGCAATTCTCATCAGGAGTATTATATTTTAATTCAGAAGCATGAAAGACATTTCAAAGAATCTATGTGTGAACAGGTCATTAGACATAATGTTAATAAAAGTCACAACTAAAACAACTACAATTTTGTTCGCAAAACAATGAATAGCTAGTTCATTAAATAATAACAACTATTAGTACGTATTAATAAAAAGAGCACTTGAGAATTTATTAAATGCAACCCATTACAAAATTTATGTCTCTACTCTCTAAAGCGCTAGAATATTTATTTTTTTGGAAATAATCCCAGCTAGAACTATTGTTTTAATTTACGTTGACGTTATGTTTGATTGTAATGTTTACTAGTGCAAATAAATATATCAAAATGCTTTTTATTCATTATTTGGTACTGGTTTACAGCCGCACAAAAGCACAATAATTTTAATTGCGTACGACAGATACAATTTTAGATTAAAAATGTAGTTCAACAATAAATTTTAATACAACCATTAAAAGTATGAAACACATAAAACAATAGTTAGCTTATTAAGTGAACCATAGATGTGCAAACAGAGCTATAATTTGCAATAACAGTACAGTTGCATGACTCCTAATTTGAATTGAGCATCACTGGGTGTGTATGAGAACTATGAGAATTCAGTAACTTACTCCGTTCTTCTCGCAAACTCCACCTGCATTCTTCAGGTCACCAGTCCAAGCCAATCCCAAAGTTCCCATTTCGAAGTCGCGGTACGTGAACATGTATGCCAGGCAGAATGCATCGTAATCCTCCTCTGGAAAAATAAATGTTACTTGTTACTTGACCGGAAATTATCACCTCTTACAGTGGGAAATAAAAAGAAGCGCGCACTGCACCATGCAAGATGGCTTCCTCTTTCTCATGCTACATAAAGTGGAGAGGAATAGTTTACCACCGGATAATAACTTTATATCTTTATACCATAAAGAGAATATGAAACGTAGTTTAATACACATTCGGTTGGGTACTTAAAATGAAGTAATCAAGAATGAAATTGTTCTTGATTACATATAAAATAATGTAAAATTTAAAACTTTACTCATGGATTATTAAAGCAATCAGGATTTTATCTGGTTACACCATGTTTTCAATAGCGTAGCTTCCCTAGTATCGTAGTATCGATTTTATGTCAACATTGACTTCAACTACGACTATTAAACAAGACATTAATTTTAGAATTAGTTTCAGTGATTTATGTTCTATATTAATTGTTAGTGACTTTTTCAATTACTCAACTGACTTTTTATTTATTAAAGGTATGACTCTTGGCCAAAAGGAATTTCCTTAACTATAGCATAAAGTTTATCCATTATCCAAACATAATAGATAGTTAATTGTTACGTAATGGATAATTATTTAACACAATTCAAGATAATAGTATATTATTTAACGAGCACATAATGTAGGCTATAATTCAAGATGATTAAAGTTTATGCAAGAGTTGAAGACTACTCTTGAATTATATAGCCATTTTTGTGCAAGTCAAGTACCTACGACGCTTTTATTATTTTTTTTATTTTAAGAGAAATGGCTACTAAACAGGACGCGAAGTCCCAATGACAGAGTAGTTTTTAAATAAAACATTTCTATACAAATTTTTATTTCTGAAAATATGAATCTAACCTCAAATTTTTATGTGGTGACAGTATTTATAGGGCTCAAACGATAAAAATTTTGATAATTTATCCGTAATTTCTTTCAAATTGAAAAGATTTGAAGGACCCAAGCCTTCCACATTCCTTCAGTAATTTCTTTGTAATTTACTGCAGGTATTTAAAATTTGGTAATTTATTTCGTAATTTTGCCGGTAATTTACACATTTACATCCCTGGTTACAAACTACCTACCTATGTTTAGTAATAATTTTATCTATTTCCTTTTTATGACCAGACCGGCATGGATAAATTAATATATTATGTAGTAATGATTTCGTTTGGGTAAATTAATAATATATTATATTAATGATAATTAATATTGTAACTATAATTCCTTTATTTCGTTTGATTTTGTTTCCATTACCCTACATATAATTTTTTAACTTATATTTAATAATTAATATAAATTCCCGGAATGAAATCTAATGAGACTCGTGTGATAATACAAACAGTTCCTTAATTAAGCATTGCATTAATTAATTAAGCCGTAAAAACATACATAAAATATCCTGCTAAACATTACACAGCGCTAAAACACTGCAACATCCAATTTCGCAATTACTGTCAATGTACCACACAGTTGTTAAGTTGTTAACAATCCTAGTTTATTCGAGTAATAAATTCTCAAATTCTCTTGTGGAGTAAACTTGTACTATTATTTACAAAGAGTTGAAAGGTCCGCAAATCGGGGCAAGTTCTGTCCTCGCGGCCATATTGTCACAGGTAGGTTGTTAGGTTGTAACGGAGTAACAACCCCCTTGTTCAAAGTTCAGGTAGAGGGGCGAGGGTTAAAAGCCCGGCTTGCTGCGGCACGCGCGGCTGTAATTTAAACAAATACAATAGTTATTTCTCTCGCGGGGGCTGTTGCTGGCGCCCCTCTGCTACGCCACTGATAGGGGAGTGGGAACGAGATAATTCGTGCCCTGCTGATTGGGGCGAGATCAAGTTTTACTAGGATTCTGACAATATTTTTTTTAATACGCGATACACTTTAAAAACAATTTCTGAGGGCGAAGAGGATAAATGCAAACGTTATACAATTTTTTACTTCTGTGACTAGATAATATTAAACATATTATAAGGTGAAAGTATCGAATTATTAACTTTTGTCCGTAAAATAAAATAAAAATTTATTTCGATAGAAAAATAGTGTCGGTATAATTATATCAATTTTAATTTATGATATCTTTCAGAAATGTTTTCAAAATTATTAAAACGTGACACACTTACACGATTTAACTTTTTGTACGACACACCTGATTTTTGGAAAAAGAAGAAAACAACATAAAAAAATTTACATGAGTTAAACACATTTCACATTATAATCAAAATTAAAAGGAAATTATCAAAAATAAACATATTTTTTATTTGTTCAAATAACTGTCCCAAATATATAAAATTCGCTGTAAAATATGTAACTATTGAATTGTTGATTATAGGTAGGTACCTACTTGTTTTATTTTTTATCTCACACTCTTGAGAAGCGAATTAGAATAAATAAAAAATGAGAAACGAGAATGATATTTCAAAACTTCTTAGAACATTTTTCGGTTATTTTTGACCATATTTATCCAAAATCGAAAAAGTTTCATTTAGAACAGTAAATTTCAGTCATGAGTAGGTATAAACTGGTATAAACTTGAAACTTATTACATAACTTGGTGAACATTAAAAAAAATTAGATATAAAAATTATACAACACACGTGATAAGAACCGGCGGTACTCAAGTGTGTTGCGACACACAGTTTGAAAAACACTGCGTTAAAAGATAAAAGTTAAAACTATTTCATAAATAGTTACGACTTGACTAATTTTTGAAAAATTTAAATTTTGACAGTTTTTATAGAAAAATCAATTACCTAATCATTTTATTACATGACCAGAGGCAAGCACTTGCAAGGTGGCAGCAAGTGATCTGATGACAAAGCAGACTACCTTCAGTGCCTTTCCAGTTCCCGTCTGTCTCGAGAACTCAAGCCTTTTCTATAACTCAAGCCGTCAAACGCCGTTGTGTTGTTTACTTTGAGAATGTAAATGATTTAAGTGTCATTAATAATAATCTATTTGTGTTTCACTAAAATCTGTTTTGACAATATTGTCAGTGAAATCTAAGGTGTGAATAGAATAATAGTGATTACTTGTTAAGTGCATATTTTCTTAAAAAATAATAAATCATTAAAACGTGAATATAACTTGAGACATTTTTAAATTTTCTAAACCGCACGAGTCGAATAATCAGTTAAGCACTTCGCCCCCGCTTTTAAAATCTTGTGGGGTACGTCGTGCGTCTAGCGAATCCACCAAAACGTACGCTACCGTCTGCACCGACTGCCGACTTGAGGGAGGATGAATACAAAGTTGGTGATATAAATCACGGATTTAACTCAGCCGAACAATATCTTCCTGCTCCTGTACGCAACTCTTCGTGCGCCGCTCTCTTTAAACGTTATTAGTCGCCCCACTGACATGCGATGAATTACGATCGATTAAATTGTCAACATTGATGTACGATGGGATTTTACAAACTAACTTGACGATTTTTTATGCAGCTTTTATTAACACTGCCCGACGAACTGCTGAATCTTTAATATAATTTTTTGCTCCCACTGAATTGCTATTCTAATACCCAGACTTACAGAGATTTCTACCGCAAATTGTCAAAAACTGGGGCATCTTTGAAACTAGGAAATCACAAGATTTATTAAAGTTTGTCTCAAAAAGAAGATCATGACTTTTTAGGGCTCGTCTACATTTACATTTGATACTTTCGCAGTAGTGCAGTGGTTACATTTTTCAATATTTATTTATCCATACTTTTTACTTCGTAAATAATTAATTGTTGTAAGTAAACTTGGTACATATCATTCTTATTTTCATTGACATATCTTTCAAAACGTTGACTATAAGATTTTTCAAATGTAAAAGAGCAAAACAATTTAAACTGTTTCTGAAAACCGTCAATATTATATAGAACTAGGTATATTGAGACAATAAAATAGCTCTTATTACAGGACTAGTCATGTTTGGACTTTTTCTCACCACCATATACGAAACAAACAGTTTCCATTTACTTACCTAGCTACGAAAATAAACAATTTAAAATATCCGTTCAATCAGTTCGATATGATATCGAACAGGTCATATCGCCATAATTTAAATTTTTGTTTCACCTTTTAGTAGGCGTGTGTTGTCTTTCTGACATTTCATAAAATTTTCGTGATAAATTGCATTATTCCATTAAAATGTACAAACACGACATTAAAAGTGATTTATCTAGGTACATAAATTAAAGTAGTACTATTACTGTATCTGGTATCATGTATTCCATGATTGTGGTATATTATTTGTTTCTTCGTAAAATTAAAATTATACTAATAGTGACAGTTGACATTCAAATATATTCTTGAATAAAATGTTTAATATTTATGGTCGTGAGAAAAATAGTATACATGACTCGCCGAAAAGTGTCTATCGAGTGCTCGTAAGATTGTCGAACTCGGCAAGCCTCGTGCGTCACCATTCTCACTCACACGATATCATTCACTTTCCTAACTCATTATGTAATATCGTAATATACTATACCAGCTTAGTCATGTAAAGATTAATAGGCGACAAAATGGAACTCGAATAAGGAACTTGTCATTTTTTCACAAAAAACAGACTTTAATAACATTGTACTACATACTCAACGAATGTTTTAATTTGCAAAATACACACTTTTCACCAAATGTTGACACCTCGAACTGAGAACTGATAAATACCTAACTATAATGACAGGAATGACTGGTTCCTTCTTCCTAGAGATCAGCTACTTTGATTTTTTTAGTCTATAACTCGAGCTATAACTATTATACATTTAACAGGAATGAGAAATAAAATAGAGTACCAATAACAATACATAAATATTTCATATTTAACGATGAAGCTTGTTTGTCAAATGTATTAGAGTCGAAATTAAAAAAAAACTTTTATACTGCAGTATTTTTAAAATTATTCCATATTAATGTACCAGCTACATATTAAATTGTCGTAAACTGACCTATTTGCTATAAAATGCAGTCAAGCTCAAATTAAAATGCCTTTTTAATGTCACACAGACATCATTAATGTTGTATAATTTTTCAGCGAAATACACGCAAGATAAAAAACTAACGACCAGTTTCATAATATCAAGGTAAAACATGTTTCAGTTAAAATTATATGACTACATGACAGGATACTAACTTTAATATTAGGCTGTTATCATAATTTGAGATCAAAGAAAGAAAATTTTACTTTTAGATTGTCGAAAATTTATTACAAAATAATACATGAACAGCTGAAAATGAATAAGGAAACTAACGAGCAAAGAACAAACGTGGAATTTTGTTAAATGGGTTTTGATGATTGAAAAAATCTGTTAATAAAGAATGAATAAATATCTACTAATACTTATTTATATAACGCATTAAATTATACCTATACCAAACAAATGAAGAAGCTAACAGAATATTAAAAATAGTAAATATTAAAAACGAAATTTATGGATTATTATGAAATATTTTTTTTTACTTTTTGTGCCTTTTAAGCTTTCATTAAATAAAAATTCGTTGTGTCAAAAATTAATGTAACAGCATTCTTACCAACGCAAAATAGAAAAATTAAATATCAACATTTTTATAACAACAACAACAAACAACAAATTTGTTTTTCATGACCTTACATTAAAATAAATAGGTACTTAGTTATTTTAGTAACAAGTATCTGAAACGAATGCAAGTTCTCTGACACGAGCGCAGCGAGTTTCGGAATTTGCATGGAGTGTTACAAACAAGATTAAAAATAAATTTAAGTTTTTGACAGTTTATTTATGTATCTACTTGGACGGCTTCGTATAGTTTATCTTTATTTTTTATGCATCATGACGGTTGCTAACATGACACAATAATTAAATAAAACAAAAATTAAAATTTCCCGCACTCGTGTTAGAATTGGCTATTTCCCGCGCACTCATTTCGAGTGACAGAATGTCTATTTCTCGCACTATTGCGGAAAAAATATATTTTGATAGTTTTAATTTAATTATTGTAAAAAAGACAAATATATAACTCAAATAAGTATAATGAAGAAACATTTATTTGTTTTCTTTTATGTTAATAAAGCCATTCCATTCCTCAATGACGTCATTGAGAACTCTCTGGAGATAAACTTCATCTTCTAAATAACAGTAAATTTATCATCACAATTTTGTAAATAATAAACCCATTAAAAATGAAAAAGCCAATTCCTCAGCATAGTATGAATAAATTTTAAATGCGTCAAAAAACACAAGACTTTTTCGATTGACCTAGATCTAAAAATACATTAAAATTTTTGTTATGTCTTCTCATATTTCATCCCTTAGCAATGAAATGCAAATTTACACAACTAAAAACTTAAAACTAATGAGGAATGACAAAGAACAAGAACTAAAGTAATTAAAACGAGATTATAAATTCAGATTAAAGGAGGAGTTTTTAAAAGTAATGGCTTTCATGTCAAAATAAACTGTTAACAATTCTATTGACAGATCGTGTGAAGTGGCAGTTTGCAGGTCAAATTATTAGCCTAATTTAACGAGTGGCGCCCGATTTTTCCACTTTCGTTGATCAATTATTCAGAAGGAAAATCTCATTTAAGAAGAAATAATTTAATTTTCCAGTTATTCAAAGAAAGAGTTCTACAAGAGACGCTCCATAATTTCGGTAGAAATTAAACTCTTCTAATATTCTTTATAATTAACTGGATCATCATAATAAAAGAAAAACTTTGCTGACTTTTGTTTTATGGTAAATAAACATTGTGATTTTTAATTCACTTGAGTCAACTTTTTTTCTTAAAACAATAAAAATTCTCTTTTGTTTTTCAGATGGCAGTCAGTGAAACATTCTTGAATAGCATAAATTTGCATATAGAAAAAATACAGTGTCAAAAGATTTATAATAGGATTTTTATTTTTGACTACCAGACACAGGACTTTATATCTTTGAGGAATGAATCTTTATCAAAAAATATGGATCACAATGCGTTGGAGAATGAAACCGTTCGAGTAATTACGCATAATGTACGTAGGTGTTTTAAATTTCCTTTATATTAAAAACATCACCATCAACATCATTTTATTATTATAATCTTATTTAATGAATACGGTTTGAAACATATTTGAGATTGAGTACCAATTTAAATGTAAGAGTTTCAGTATTGTATATCATTAATTAAGGTAAAAATATATTGAAAGAGACGGTTAGAATTTTGTAAGATGAAAAAGTTGAATGAAGTAAGGCTCTTGAGGTGGAATATAATATTTATGTATCTGAACTGAAGCTTGAAGTTGGCGCTATAAACAGAATGTTTGATAAGTTAACAGATTACCAAAAAACTAGATTTGCATTAAGCAAGAGAAGTTAAAGATAAATGATAATAAAAACAATGTAAGTAATTTTATACCAATTTAGTGTCAAATTTAGCCGCTCTCTAAATCTCAAGTTTTTATTATGACATTTTTATTAGATCATTAAGCGTTAGGTACCTACATTAAAATTTGGTATTTTTTAAAACTTAATCTTAAGGACTTTGACTTGTAATTATCAACCTTCTAATGATTTGCTAATGTTAAGGGAGAGGTAGTTTACAAGCCAAAGGTAATAGTAAGGTAGTATTTTTTATGTTACGGAACAAGTTAAGCGTCTTAAGGTGATCCTCTACCCATGGCAGTAAACAGTCAAAAACATTGATTCCGCACGCTATTCTATAGCGTTTATTGTTTTGTTAAACATAATAATAACAAGTAATTTATGTTTGACGGGAAAAAATAATTTAGAGCCCCATATTTGTAAAAAAACTGCAATATTTAAAAAAAAGGAGGTTTTCGCGCGGCACTGTACAGCTTTTATTTATAAGTGAATTAACTTCAAATTGTAATATGTTGTTAACAAAGCTTGGATCTGCGAAACAACCGATCAAATTTTTTAAATTCGTTTTAAAATAGAAGATATTTATGTTCAAAAAATAACAAAAATTGTCAAAATTCAAATTAACATATTTCGATTTTAAAGGAAAATTTTAAAATTCTGCATCGACCATTTCGTAGATTGTACTTTTATCTTCAACAATATCTTTAGATTATTATATATAACAAAACAATAAATGCTGTGGAGTGGCGCGCGAAATCCATGTTTTTGGCTGTTTTCTGGCACGGTAGAGGATCGTCTTAAGAGGATCGTCTTAAGAGGCCCGTCTACATCCTAAAATGCAGGATAAAATTTACTAACGTAGCGAGTGTTTTGCGGCCAGTACAAGAATGGTAAAATTTAATTTCCACAAGGATTATATACTTAAAGGATCAATAATTAATAGTTGTGCATTTTTAAAATTTAAATAAAAAATTATACACGATTATAAAAATTCCGAAAAATTCATAACAATTTCCAATTTACACGATTATATCTCATGATAGAAATTTTTTCTAATTCTTTCTCTATTAAATGTTTCTCAAAATATGATCTTGAAGTCAATAATAAACTAACAGTTTACTCGTAACGAAACTTTTTATAGTATTTTTCAACTTAAAATTGACATTGCTTAAGCCTTATCAGGTGAGAATAGTTTGAAGGTTTACATTTATCTTTACTAAGTTTAAGAAACATAGCATTCACATGAACATAAAATAGTTTTAGTAGGTTGTAAACATAAAGTTTGGAGTTTTTAATATTTAGTGCTTAAAACTGGCAAGTGCGAATGCTCGTATAGTTACATGAATTTAAACATACTTAAACGTAAACATAGAAATGTAAACCTTAAACCAAAATGCTTATGTGAATGAGGCTTTACATTTAAAAAATCTTAAAATGGGACATCATTTAATATGTGTTTCACCAGATTTGTGGTAAATTCGAACCTGTTTAGTACACCGTTCTTACAACCGAAAAGAATCTGAAAAATTCCGTAGCAATATACAATTCCTCACTTCTCAAATTCAGTGTTAGTTTTTCTAGTCAATCGTAATGTATTCGCTTCACGAAAGACATTCCGAAACGCGGATTGCATTACAGCAACATTTCCGCTTCTTCGGTCGCGGACATTTTAAATGTAAAGCTTGTTTGCTTAGTTTTTCAGCGTACTTTTGAACTTGCTTCATTCCTGGGACAAATTTGAAACAGGGCAGTGCGGAGTCAAAAGCCAACGTTGCATAGTCTGATAACGCATAATATAATCTCCATTAATCATACTGAAATATGTATGAACACAGCAAGCAAGCAACTCAGACCATCTACCGGTGAGCTAACAGGCATCTGTTTGAATTTAAATTTTAAAATACTGGGCTTAAATGGAACGAGACTTTACAAGGCAGAATTTATTGAATTTTTAAGTCCGGGCTACGGACTCGTGTCATTTTAAGCAAGAAAGATTAAACAACTTGCAAACAAACGTAAATTTATCTACAGGACTTTTTGGTTTTCATTATCATAATTCTTATCAGGCTTTGTTGTACGATGGAAATTTGATATTTATTTGAGACAATAATTACTATACTTGATTTAATAACTAAACGGACAAACTTGAAGTTGTCTCGCTGAGCCATATTTATACCACTGAAATATAGTAATACTGGAACGTGCACTCGCGACGCCAGCCCGAGCCGACAGAGACAGCGAGTCGCAGGTGATTGCGTGTCTTTGTCGTACAGTCCTGATTGGTGCCCGAGCCGACAGAGACAGCGAGTCGCAGGTGATTGCGTCTTTGTCGTACAGTCCTGATTGGTGCCCGAGCCGACAGAGACAGCGACTCGCACAGTCCTGATTGGTTGATGGCCTGTACGCCGCGTGACTTTTGTTCTAATGCGCATGCGCAGGAGTGTAAGAATCACCTGCGAGTAGCTGTCTCTCTCGTCGTCTCGTCTCGCTTTTCGTACACAGCGAGCATAGGGAGTGCACGTTCCAGTATTACTATATTTCAGTGGTAAATACGAGAAAAATATCACTAGATTTTTTGGCGGCAAAATTAAATTTGACCTATCAGCGGGAAAACTCGATACAGTCACTGACGAGACAAGATGAACATTCGTTTGTTTACATTACAATTTACAAAGTTTGTGTGGTGTAAAATTGGTGTTACATCAGCCAAACAAAAACGATCAGTTTTAGTATTCCAACTTCAGATTTGTCTGATTAGTTTTTAAAAAGAGTATAGCTACTGCATGGAAAGGACTATCTTAGAATTTAATTCAATTCTTTTCAATATTTGATTTGCTGGAAATCCAATTCATTTCAACTAATGAATCAAGTAACATAATACTAGCACTAGGCTATGTTGACAAAATAAAAACACAGGCATTTGTGACGACTCACTGTGTTAAGTGCTTGCATTTGAAGCAAGAAACCTGGAGATTGAATCCAATTGATACCACTTTTAAAACCACACGAAAGTGGTTTCCTTGCAAGCTGTGAATTTACAATTTATACACTCGACACAAGAAAAACAGGTCAATAAATCCGGTGGAGTTCTGTCTTAATGTACAATATCGTCACGGAATAATGATAATATTATTAATGATATAAATACTGAAAACAAAACATTATTTGGCAAACCTAACTAGGAGAATTAATAAATTAAAAAAGGCACAACAGTTTTACCATTCTTATATTGGCCACAAAACACTCGCTACTTTAGTACATTTTATGCTGGATTTTAGGAGGTAGACGGGCCTCTTAACTAAATTGCTTCTACAAAATGTCTTAACTGACTTTGAGTATTACCATACTCAGTACTGTTACATTATATAGGTACGTACCCCTTAGGTATCTGCACAACAAATACTCATATAACAAATAACTCATTAAATATTGATAGGCACAAGGCACTGAAATGTTTTAACTAAAAATATTCGTAAATACCTGGTAGAATTTAAAATATTGTAACGAATTAAAATGGAATAGAATAACTTTACCAAGATTAGATTCAGACGATGCAAACTGAAATACTATTTAACTAGTCTTGTCTTGGCCGACCATTTCCCCAGACCACATGAATACAGTATTCAACACTGAATAATTCGTAATCGCTGTCTAGCGAGGTCTTGGCTTTCAATTAATTAATACAACTGCAATTCTAATGGCACATAGTCGCATAGAGTACAAACAGTTTCTTCTGTTGTGTACTCTCGCCAACAATAATAACCATGGATGGAAACTGAACACACGGTATAATAAATCTGTTATAGGAAAAACAATGCTATTTTTTAAATTTCTCTGTAGATAGTTATACATTTTTGACGAAAGTTGTAAATACAAAATTTGTTCTAAATTAAAAACTACACAATATGAGACAAAGCTCGATTATATTGCTTTGTTCTCTAGAAAAATGCAAAAGAAAACAGCCATTTTTTGCATTTTTTAAAGCATCAATTTGAATTATCTACCATGGTGATATTTTTTGGGTTCTTTTTCATACTTGCTTTTCTGTATTTCAATAATTTGCAAAATTATTAATTAAAAAAATAAAATGTTAAGATTTGTAAAAAAACATACATCCTTATAGTTCCATGGTACATTGAAATAATGCTAAATGTCTATTTTCGTTTGCGTTTTTCTCGAGAATTAACAAAGCTATTATGATCAAGCGTGGTCTCATATTGTGTAGTTTTTAATTTTGAACAAGTTTTGTATTTACAACTTTCGTCTAAAATGTATAGATACTTACTACAGCAAAATTTGATTTTATCGTGAAACATGAGAATTTTCATTATCTATAGTTACGCCTTTGATAGCAATGTATTAGAGCGTTCTTTTTAAAATGAAACATAGGGAATCAATTTAACTGTATTATTCTTAAACAATATAAAACATTTTGCAGCTGCAATAGTTCCAAGGGACGCTTTTAACATAAACATTTAATTGTTCAAAGTATAAATCGTATTTCTAGGTAGCAGCAGTGTGACACCAATTAATAAATTCAAATTTATTCCCTATGTTTCATTTTAAAAAGAACGCTCTAATACGTTGCTGTCAAATTCGTAACCATGGATATGATAAATCCCATGTTTCTCGTTCAAATAAACTGACTGTAAATCACACCTAATTTGAGCAAAAATTGTAAAACTGTGATAGTTATGTATGAATATGAATACATAAACGATTAAACGATATATGAAGGAACATCATTGCGAATAGCAAATAGAAAAATATCATAATGATCTACTTATGTTCTTAGATCTGAAACTTGTCCAGAAAATTTTGCCATCGAACCGACGATCAAGAGATAATAGAATTATCTTACAAATGAAATTGAATAAAAAAGGTACTAAATTAAATAATTTAACTTACATCTTCACAATTTGAACACGAAGAGTAAATATATTACTCCTCAATATACTTCAACATCAATGTAGCACACAATATTCCCAAATTCTTCCGTAAGAAACGACGTCGTTCACTTTTTGCACGTCAAATAAATATTATTACCCGCAAAAAATATTAATATCTCACGTTTTGTCCGAATTGTCAGGAGTCTGAAGTTAATACAGCAACATATTGAATTTTTTTGTTGCAGTTGCCGCCTTACATAGAAGTGTTGAACGACACCAACACTATAACAGGATTTGTCGGAGATATTTGGAATGTGTTTGCAGAGTTTCTCAAATTCAAGTAAGTGTGTTGTTATCGCTACGAAGGAGAGCAATGTGTTGTCTCGAGTATCAAGTATGAGAGTGGTCGCTTTGCTTTATTTTCAGGACGGAGTTCATACAAACAGATTTTTCCTATGGAACTTCCATGCTGTTAGATAACAGTGCCGATGTTATGCTAACTGCTGGCATTGCGCATGGAGGGTTTAGAGATTTGGAATATTCCCAGCCGTATTTTTATAACTGGTAATGTCTCATTGTTGTTTTAACACTACTTAGTATGTTTTTTTGTAATTACAATAATAGTTGATTGATAACTGAAGACACAATAGTATTTTAAGTATCAAGGGCGGTATGTGCAGTTTACCGGTTAAGGATAATCTTTGGAGACCGAGACGTAGTTGAGGTTTCCAATATTATCCGAAACCGGTAAACTGCACATTACGTCCGTGATGCTTATATTTTTTGCACGATCGATACAATTAAAATAAATTTGAAAATAATGTTTATTTTTGGTTATGTAGGTTTAGTTTGCATTTTGATGCTGTTGCCTTGGTTTCTGTTGTTGTTTAGTGCTTACTGCCTTCTTTATGAGTTCTTATCGCCTAAAACCCGTTTTACATTACACTAAATCTTGAACAAGATCTTGTTCAATTTTTGAAACAATCTAAATTGTGCAGTAGGTATCATACAGCAAATTGTGTGAAATATCGCATTGCTTCGTAAATTGTCTGAAAAAATAGATAAGTGCGGCTGTCAAATTATTATTATATGCGAACTGCGCAGAATCACAAACTAAATATTGTAGGTAAGTATATAAAATTGTCTCAGTATAAAACAGAGTTCATTAAAAATAAAGCAATTTATTTATTGCTAGGCTTGCTCTCAGGATAGTCACAAATTCATTGTGGTACAGTGTTTCCTGACCTATCTATCTATCTTTTTGGCGATTAGTAGGTATTGTGGTATTGACCCGCGAGATTACCCAGTTTGACCGTTCCGACTTCTTTCTTTGGATTTTTTTAAGTCACGGGTCTATACGAACAAGCCACAGACTTTGGTGTCATGGAAAATGCTGTGAAACGAGCCCGAATGTGCATCAACTGTGGCGGCGGATACTTGACCGATATAATCTTCGCGACTTAATGGAATAATGAAAAAAAAAACACGTTTATAACGTAATCGGCAAACAGAACCAATTTTTTTTTATTTACAAACAATGTTACTGCCTTAAAAATCGATTGATTACTTTTGCGCCGCTTTGTATATGAAATTTCATAAATTTACTTGATTTTTTAACTGTAAAGGTAATTCTTGAAATTGCATAATTAGGACCAACGTAGGTCTTAAAAATTACAATGCATTTTGGCAGTGCATTAATAGATTTGAAGTCTACATCTACTATAATACTTTGTAGTGTGTGCTTCTAAGTAGCAAACTAATCGAAAATTTGTTCTATATTTCATACTAAGCTAAACTTAAAATTTACTACCGCTATAAGCTATTAAAAATCGATGGTTCCCGCTTTTGGAAGTCTTTCCGCCATTATCTTAAGCTACGTTTCCGATAAACACCTGATACCGGATATCAAGCTACCTATACTCCATCTAGTAACTCAATCCTCTGTCTAGTTCAGGCTTCAGGTAAAATATATCCTTCACTGAATTATCTTCCTTCCTTGGCTCTCAGCTGATCCCAAGGACAACAGTGACGTCACGTCCTATAAAAATATTGCGCCCGTTCTTAAAAATTTATGACACAAATGTAAAAATGTATTTCAGGTATCAACTGTACATGCGGTTGCCGAGCAGAACGCCAAATTCTACATTTTATATTCGAACGCTAACGCCGACATTCTGGTACGCTTGTATAGCGGTTTTTATGGTTCTTACTGTGGCTTTAAGGTTCACCATACGAGTTTTGAATCGTGTGGGGAGGAGGTATTACAGTAGATATCTTGAACCACCCATTTCTATGCCTACTTGCTTTTTGTCTGTTATTTCGGGGTTTGTCAATCAAGGTAAGAATACTCGTCATAACTCAATTTTCAAAACGGTTGTACTGCTTTCGTAAATAATGAATTAAATTATATTATATCTGAATAAATAGGTAACTTAAACTATTTTTGCATTTTGTAACCAAGAAAATTAAATTTAAAATGGATCAACACCAATCGTCAAAATGGCGAAAAACAAAGTGCAGTTTTCCCCATAAAATTGGATTAAATAATCACATTTTCTAAACAAATAGCACGTTTTCGAATGCCACTAATGCCACTTTTTTACTTATTATATACGATTGTATTAAAATACACATAAAATATTTACAAAATAGAATAGAAAATAAAGAAAAACCTGAAAAAACTGGTACTAAAACAAAGAGGCAGCATTCTTAAACTATCCAAAAAATATTTTTTTTACTTCAATTTTAGTAGGGGAAAACTAAAACATACTTTTCATCATTTTAACGACTAGTAGTCAACCACCTTAAGCTGATTTTACAATGCATCAACATAAACAAAAATATGCTTACATTATCCTAATAATAATATAAATTACAGAAACAAATAAAATACGTAGTAAATTAGAGGTAAATAATTTAGAATAATGCTCGACAGCCCAACAACTCACAGCAATTTATAAAATTTTGTATCAATTTGTTTTTGTTGTGTGAACTTGGTTTACGATTGTCGAATCAACGAACAGAGTAGTATAATAGCTTATTTGTTTTGTATTTTTCGAATATGGTCTGAGTTAAAGAATTTCTGAATGTTGTTCATCCAGAAACAATTAATCGACTTTTAAAACTTTTACGACATGTCAGATTTAAAAAGAATGTTTCAGGAAAATTAATTTAATTAAATTTTAAATTTATAAATACTTTTGGGTGTTTTCATGACAGATAACGTTTTTGCTTGACTTTTGAATTAATTATTCGAGCGTGTTTATAATTAGTTTAATGTTTAATTGTAATGGAAAAGGTATGTGCAAAATGCTGATACCAGCAATAAAAAGAACAGGCAATAAGTAAGAGCGTAATAAAATTGTGTTACACTAACAACATTGCTCTGAAATGAATTTATCTTAAATCGAATTACAGTATGTCGAGATGGTTTTCCTAACCTACTTTATTGAGAATTTTCCAGTGAAAACATTTATCGATCAACAAAACTTATGAGAAATTCTTTCACTTAACTTCATGTACTATAGGAAATTATTTTTCTAAACAAAATTACAGACTTAAAAAATTAATATCGAGAAGAATTCTTTTGTATTTCTTTATCCTTCGTTTTAATATATCTTTTAATGAAAACAATATTACCTACAGGCATTTATACTTTTAATAACATTAAAGAACAAAACTGAAGTTCGGAAAATAAATTCTGAGAAACCGACCTGAAGTTTGCCCCGCCCTAAGCAATAATAGTTTTTTTGATATAATAAGTTACTGCTTCGTTAGTGCTTTTTAGTGTACTAACAATGATCGGTAGTGCACATCCCGTTTTTATATAAATCTATGATATTATGGGCGGGACCAAGGTAGAAATTATGACAAACCATAATATATCATTGTTTAGTGAATTATTAGTTCTTAAATACAAACCTAAAACCTAGAACAAACTTTACTGTTGCGCCTTTCTAATTTAATTTTTTCTGTCTTTGTAGTCTCCCCGGTTTTTTACCTTGAAAATGTGATAAAGAAAAGACATAAGGATATTTTATTTATTTATCTATTCCTTTCTACTCCTTAACTTTACAATTAGGTATTATTGAATGTAATTTAAAAACTGCAGGCTTCATATATAGGTACTCATTTTTGTAGTAATTAAACCAAATTAAAGAGTGTAAGTTCTAAAGGGTCTAAGTGCCAAAAACATGGATTCGAGATCATTAAAAAATATGTCTGTGTAATTTGTAAATATCATATTATTACAGCAATACTTTTTATATGTTTTATAATTGCCTGCAAGTAAGATGTCAAAAGAAAATATTGATATACATATTTATTTAAATAAAAAATTATTGAAAATGGAAAATCGTAAAAAGGCGCTTGGTGCCTTAATAATTCTGAAAAAGGGACTAAGTATCTATAAAAAAACTAAATATGAAGAATTTATTGGTTTTATTGCAAAATAAACATTAAATGTAAAATAAAGTAAAAATTTAAGTAGGTACGTAATGGTAACAAAAATAAATTAGATAATTTAAATACATGAGGCTTTAGTATTTTGGCACTTAGACCTTTTAGAAACTTACATTCTTCACTTGTTGAACACCGAAATATGTAATTATTGGTACTTAGTACCTTTTAAATATTATTAGGCTTGGTACCTAGACCTTTTATACATATATAGCTCAAAGTTTCCGATTTTGGTACTTAGACCCTTTAGAACTTAAACTCATCTTCAATAAATTATTGATTAGTGATTACACACAAACCCAAAATTAAATATAAACTCGCTTAAACTTTGCTTTTGCTACTGAAATCTGTGATGTGTTGAATAAATGTAATCTTGGGGAAATTTTTAGGTTTCGACGTCCATGTGCAATCATATTCAGCCCGAGCTCAAGTGATATTAGCCTTAGTATTCGGCTACACGGTCTATTCGGGAATGTCTGCAGTTCTCGTTTCCGAGTTAGCTGTATCCGAATTACAAATGCCCATAAAGTCGTTAGACGACGTGGTTAACAAGGGAAAATGGTCTTTATGCATCCGCCATGACAGTTTTGTTCATGAGATACTAATGGTACGTTCATAAAATGAAAATGTCTCAACTCTACTTAACATATTTGCATGAATTAAATCTTTACAGCTTCAAACAACTTCCGCAGTTCACTTATTAACGAGTAAATTAAGTTAGATCCTATATTTACACATTAAACCAAATCGATACTTGGCTTCGCATAATAAAAACTTATTTCACCTGAGATTTCAGAAAATGTATAAATTTACTTATTTATTTATTTGTTGAAATCAAAATTTTAGCACAAAACGATATGAGGGAACTTTTCTCCCAAGAACAGATTTTAAACTACCTATGTAAAAATAAAAATTGATTTAGTTTTATTTTACTTTATTTGTATCGTTCAATTGGAGGCTGAAATTAAACTAGACTTTTTAATTTATGGTGGCACAGGCCTAATTTACATTTGCTTTAATAATAGTGTTACCCTATAGCCTATAGTGAACATAATGCCTTGTTCACACGAGGAAAGTTTTTCCTAAAAAGTTTCTTCAAAGTAAAACATGTGCTAGAAATCGCTCCCCAAGCAAAAACTTTCTGGATCTGTCACTGACTAGCAGCTGTCATAAAAAAGCTGTCAATACCGTTCATACGGAGAATGGAGAAACTAATTATTTTTATGAAATATATTCAAGATCACTAGCTTTAATATTGGTACCTACTTTATAGGAATAATTAGTTTTCCCCACGGTTTTCCCGTATGTACCGGTATTGACGGTTTTGTTTATGACAGCTCCTCTAGCTCTTGTTTTACGTTCAAGAATATTTTTAGGAAAAACTTTCCTCGTATAATAATTGCGCAGCAGGTGAAATATTTGTTGATTTAAGGTTACATTATATTAAATGAAATTTCAGTAAATATAATAGATTGTCAGTTTAGAAGTCGTCTTTCTGTGAGAAATAAGCTTTTAATGCATTCTGAAAATTTATGAAATGTTAAAAAAGAGCGTAGGTATTATCATTCTAATTTCCTGTAAAATGCCCCAAACTGTTACTAAATCTATTTAAATAAAATTACTTAAAAGGCAATAGATAGTTTAGTCTCAAAATATTGATTTAATAATATTGATCGGTACACCTGTTATTTGTAACTAAATTTCAAAAAAGCACAAGCATACATTTAAATTTGATTTAAAAAAATCTTTTGCAATTGGTAATTGGTAGTAAGTATAACAATTAATGCAAATACTATATTTAGAAGATCTGAACGCCATGTAGGTATATATTTATAGTAGAGGCACCGAATCAGACGAAGTGGGTTTCAAAAGAAAAGGCCTATAGATGGCTATGACGCTATGAATGATTATGATCTATGTCGTAATCAACGAATAATTTTATATGTAAAATTTATGTATCCTCTAGTCTAAAGCAATGGTGCGAATACTTTTTAAATCGCGGGCCAATAAAACTTTTCATTTTTTCCAATAGGCCACAAAGCAAAATTTGTGTATTCGAGATTGTGGACAAGAACCATACCAAAACATTTTATTACACAAATTATACTAATAATAATGTTTATTGAATTTTAATAACGCATAAAAATAGAGAACAAGGAAACTGATATACATGTTTTAAAATTTAATGATGTTGGAAGAAAACGCTGATACAGCGAATAAGGTCAGCGAGGACTTACATGTGCCGCAAGAATCGCAAAAAATAAATTCAATTATGTTCTATATCAAAAGTAAACATGACTATATGCTCCCTTAAACATAAAAAATAATATGAATAAAAATGATAATTTCCTGCTCTTGGTATAGAATTTTTTTGATTATTTTAAAACTTAAAAAACCCTAATTATTTCAATTTCGTACATGGCCACCAAAATTTCGTAAAAAAGCTACAAGTGGCCTTGCGCAACACTGCTCTACATAGGCGAAACTAGGTCCAATATTTTGGGAGGACTAAAAATATAGTTTGTTCGGAAATTATTTACTTCTAGCTTGAGTAATGTAACGAAATTAATACATGGAAATTTATCTGTCACATGTCAATTTGACATTTAAATTAAAAATTAGTAAAGTTCTCAATTTTAAGTGTATAACACGTACCTAAATTAATGTTGAATACACAATCACTTAGTCCATTTTTCAGGTTACTCTTGTAAAAAGAATTTAAAAATAAAGTGGTGGTGTGGTGTCATCAAGATTTTCTTACCGATTCAATTTCGGAAAGAATTAATGCAAATGTGAGATTATAAGTAAAAATTACAAAAAATATTAGACAAAAATAACAATAATATTAATTTTACCTTAAATCTGGCAGTACCTACCTATGTGTTTAAAATTTTGTATTAAGCAAATTATTTTGGGGGGATAATTTTGATTTTGGAAGGGATTAAGCCTGCCTTGACCTCCCTAATTGCGCCTATTGCCCTAAAGTATGAACAAAAGTGATTATGGATATAACAGAATTTTCTCAGGCGCATAGAGAAGTGCGCAGCATTTTCTTTAATTTGAAGTCAGGAATGAATAAATTTTTTATCTTAGTTAGTTCCGGGTTGCGGAATATGCCCAATCGATAAAAGCCTACCCCAGCGGAATAAGGTAAACCAAAAATTGACTAATGAATTCATTAGCATATCCAACTAGATTAAATAATCAATGGGTTTCCGTCAAATGCAAATCACTTCCATAATGCAATTTGTCCATTCAACAATTTAGTTAACATATATTTTTACAAGTCAATTCGTTTAGCAGATAGCATCTATATTTGCGTGCGCGGTGTGCACTGAAATGTAACAAAATTGATAAGTGAACCTAAACGCCCAGAATTAAACACTGTTTCAATGGTTTGCAACCACAAAATGTAATTAATTTTGTTTAAACAGTTTTGTTATTTTAGAGAGAATAATGTGAATATGAGGCAACACACTAAAATTACCTTGTTTGTAATATCTAGGATAATATCTACCCTGGGTGTTGTCCTACGCTAAATTAAACTTCGCTTTATTAGGAATGACTGAAATTTCATAATATGACTTTGTTGCTTGCGACATAGTTTGTTAAGGCATTCAAATTTGTTTTATTATTTTTTTACATTGAATTACACACATAGGTATTTAGTAAGACGTATCAAAATAATTATTTGTGTATCAAGTTCGGATAGAACATTGTTTGTTGCACGCGGCTAGAAATAAGTTCGGTCGAGGCGAAGCCGAGATCGATGATCCGCCAAATACAAAAAACTCTATCCGACGAGGTGCACACAATTTTTTTTCTACAGTCGTGTAATGTCAAAGAGAACTAATTTTAAAATTATTTTTCGCCGTGCTTATTACAATAGACGATATTCGTGGTGACGTCAGCGATTACAAAGATTGCATTGTGTATATGATAATAAAGTGTAGAGATATGCATTTTAATACGAAATTGACAGAAAAAGATGTTCCTGGGGTAAAAATTTAAGTACATAACTATGAAACGTGTTTAGGTTTTATAAATGGTATAAAATTAACATTTTTCTTATAATCTTTTTGTGCTTAAACCGAAAATCACTGTTACATTTACTGAATGCACAATATATAATTTGTAAGTTTGTAAGCTGGTATTGTATTGTATTAATTCTGCATATTATTTAATGCTATGCGAGTTTATATTATCATATATCAAATAGAATTTTTTGTTAGAACAGTTCACCAAATAACCGTTGGCGCCATCATTAATTTCTAATTGAATAATATCCTCTATTTAATGAAATCGTGATCATCATCTTCATGACAACGGTTATAAACAAAAGACAATTTTTTTAAGTGCTTATAATCGTAATTTGAGGTCAATTTAATAGTTTTGTGTTTTTGACGCACTAGTGCGACAATTTTGAACATATCCTAATATTTTATGAAATATGTATATCCTATTTTATCAAAAATTAGTTTAATAAAAATTGCTTTAAAGAAATAATTATAGTTTTTGTAATCCAAAAATATTTCCAAAAGTATTTATTATTTTGCTTTCTTGTCGTCTTGTAGTCTTACAATATTGCATAAGGAATTTATTTAAAATGAAAATATTTTGTACGTTTTTATAAGATGAACTGAAAAACACTGTTGCACCTTTCTTAGTATGACGAAACCTATTAGTTTTATTTTGTCAATTAAAACTGTGCTCTTTTTTCTTTATTGTTGAACTTTTCTGTGAATTGTATCTAATTAAATTTGTATAAAAAGATACAAAGGTTTTTTAATTATTATTCTTATTCCTCCATAATCATAAAATGTAGGTACAATTAATTTTCAGGATGACCGAAGATACCAAAAAATCCTAAATGGAAAAGGGTGTAAAAGATACGCAACCGATGATGTCATCCCAAAAAATATGCTCTGCAATTCAGACGTAATAATCCTAGAATCACAAGCAATAATGACAAACATTTTGCTAAATGAGAAACTAAAATGTGAGATTTTAACTATTCATGGGAAGTACTACCGACGAGGAAACTCAATAGTTGTATACAAGAATTTCAAATTTCGCAAGCTAATATATTTATAGTAAGTATTAAATATTTACGTATACAGCTCAAAATGAAGGGTGAATAAATAATACACACAACGCGTTCGCGATTCGATCAATATGATTTGAACTGATCTGTTAAGAGTGTCGTTTACCTAAATAACCAAAACATACTTCGCACATGTTTGTGATTTATTTAACAACAAACCACGTAATAATAAATTTTTTTTCATGTCTGATTTATCGAAGACTATGCTTTATGAAACAAAATGTGTTTATTTAAACAAGATACTTGGTAATTATTGGCAAACCAAGTATCTTGTTTAAATAAAAACATTTTGTTTTATAAAGCATAGTCTTCGATAAATCAGACATGAAAAAATGGTCTGGTAAAAGCGATTTTCTTATTATTATGTGGTTTGTTGTTAAATAAATGACAAACTTGTGCGAAGCATGTTTTGGTCATTTAGGTAAACGACACTCTTAATAGAATAAGCTAAGGATTACAGATATAATGTTAAATTAAGCGGCTCGTCTACGTTTTTACCGAATTCCTAGAATACTCTCGATTTTACTTTCCTTTCCATTCCACTCTTTTCCTCACTACTAGGGCAGCCTGAAACCAGCCCGAAACTCGTTCTTTGCCGCATCTTAGCTATGCAATGTTATTTTGAAGTTGAAATATACTATAAAAGTGTTTTCATTGCGAGTAAACTGTCAGATTATTATTGACTTCAGGATAATGTTTTTATAAACATTTATTAAAATTTAAAAAAAAATTATTTGTATCATGAGTTATAACCGTGTTAATTTTGCATAAAATAAGATTTTTTTGAATTTTTTGGCATTTTTATATTCATGTACAATCTTTTAATCAAAATTTTAAAAAGGCACATCTGTAGATCCAATCTGTCTCTATTAAATCCTTGTTGAAATAAATTTTTGTCATTCTTGTACTGGTCACAAAACACTCGCTACGTTAGTACATTTTATGCTGGATTTTAGGTAGTAAACGGGCCTCTTAAAACAGAACCTAAAGAATCTTTTCGTCAATGAATTTAAATCATGCTATAAAATAAAGATCAAAAGGTAATTCGCGGAAAAGAATAAAAGGATAGAATTATTCTGGTGGAAAGTTTTTACTGACAAAACAATTTACAATTTAGGTATGAAAAACTATTTCATTGCAAAAACAGAACAAGGATATTTGCTTAAGTGAGTTTGCCTGTTATTCGTTGAGAACATATGAAACGGAAATTACATTATTTACGTACTTCCGTTTGCAGGATATAAAATTCAAATATTCCTGGTTTCTTTCTGACACGTAATAATACATAGAATGAATTTTTTTTAAACCAGCCTTTATTTCATCACTGCAAATTTTCTGCAGGCTATATTTTAATTTTTTTACACGAATTTCATTCGTTGCACGACAGTCAAATCTAGTCTGCTGAAGCTAATATTTAGGAAATACACGATGCATGTAATTCCTACTTTATTTATTTAATAATTATAGCTATCACTATCAAACCATTATCAAACAATCTATTAATTAGTGACTAATTAATATTTAATTACATCAAACAGTACACAATGAATTATTTTTAATGATGGTAGACTGATAGAGTTGGTAGGTACAAATTTATAACTAGTTTTCGCTTTTGATTTTCTTTATCCAAGCTACTTGGCATATAAATTATGATTACTTTTTCAACAGCATCAGTCAATTAAATCTAGTGAAACTAAAGCATAAACTCGGCATAAACTTAAACTGCAATCAAATCAATTTAGCTCGTAAAATTATAGTAATAAAAACAATAAGAAAAACTATAAACTTTTAAACGTATGCAACCCTAGAGCAAAGCGTACTCATCAAGGTATTATTTATAAGTAATAGATATAAAAATATTCCAATGGAAGATTGTTTTATTGACTGGATGTTAAATAAATATGATTTTTGGACAAGCAGTGTATTTAGTAAAATCCAATAAAACGGCAACGTTTCGACTGCAAATCAGTCTGCACCAGGAGGGTGATTCTAAATGAAAAAAAGATCTAGAATCTAGACCTTGTTTCTTGATGACGTAAAACGTGCAATTCATAAGAATCCAACATGTAGTCATTAATAGGAAATTATGTTCTTCGGATTAGAAGCATTTGAAGAGCCAAAAATAAACCAAAAATTGCATAGTCATATTCTAAAAATAATAATACTTTACATAATAATGTACAATTATAAAAAAACAAAATTACCAAAAACATATTTTCCTAATGTATCATAAACTATTTTTTGTAGTAGTTATAAATAAACAAATCTTTTCAATATTCAAACTTCTAACCTTATTTTATACACAATGTCAAATATTGAAATCACAGGAAAAACAACTTACAATAATTGTAAAAACAACACCTCCGGAGGTGTTGGAATTAAATGCAAGATATTGTAATTTGATGACGTCATGTCTAAGTTCAATAAAAACTCAACAGATGGTTACGTGTGCAATTACAAGACTTGTTTTAGATTACAACTTGGAATTTGATTTAGAATCACCATCCAGGGTGAAAATTGATTATTTCAAATTAAAGAATATTATGAAACATATTTCTCATAAATCTTTCGTCAACAATTGATAAAACTCAACAAACATACAATATATGTTAATATAAGATTATTAACTAAAGAAAACTAATAGGTATTTAGGATTCATCCGGTGAAAATGCTGAACTAAATATGACATGTCGAAGCATGAAAGATGTTATTTCAATATTTTTATTTACCTACTAATAAAGCAGATATTTTGCTATCTTTAAAAACGGTTTAAAATTGTTTTGGTTAATGGTTACCGGCATTTTAGTAAATTTAAATAACGGTTTCGGTTAAAAATCACTTTCTGGTACCAAAAATTGTGGTTAACCGGTTAAACAAACCGGTTTCTTGCCCTGCATAATAGTACGTTACCTAAAAGAGACTACCTACTTATTATTTTGAATACATTACCAGGAAATTTATTTGTTACAAAAAGTTTTATTTGTTAAACAGCAATTTGAATACTTAATTTAGTATTACCTACTTACAGATTATGAAATAATTTACAGCATTACTATAGTAAAATGTATAATTTAATATTTGTAGGTACAAAAAATTAGGTACCTATTACGCAAACAATTTTTCAACTAAACTTTAAGAACATCAAAATTATAAATGAATATCTTCAGTTAAATTGTACGACTTTATGGCACCACTCCGTCATTTCAGAAGTGATAAATACATCCAAAGTGATATCAATAAAGATGGCGGTCAGAGAATCTATTAAGAGTCTTTTATCGTGTAAAGAGTCAGGCATCGCAAGGGCTGATAATAAATTAGGATCATCTTGTGACGCGAAGGCACCGTGCAGCCCATCTTTCTGAGATGAATGATGATTATTGCCAGGAAGAGTGCGAGAACATTTACTTCACGTTACGCAGACAGAGATAGAGATAGTGACGGTATTAACACACTGAGGTGTGATGGATCTTCTCTTTCAACTTTTCATCATTAGGGGTTGATCAATTTAGAGAAGACAGATTTGTAGTGCATATGAATGTAGACGAATATTATTATTTAAAAAATACTTTAAATATTAGTCATTCACTAAATTCATTTTTTTTTATACATAAACGGTCCATGTTTCAGTTGGTTTAAACTAAAAACTTCATCGGAGTTATTTAGATCATAGGTACGGACAATTATGAGTACCTACATTCGTCAGACGAACATTTATTTTCAATACTTTGTACTTACGTAGGTAAGCATAAATACTTATACAGGGTGATTCATAACTTCGTGCATATATTTTAATCACATATAGTGCACAACTCACTTATCATGGAACTGAAAAAAGTTTTTCAAAATTCACAATTTTAGTTTCTAGCTTTTTAATCAAATAGTTTTGGATCACTGTTTTTGAACAGAATTTCATACGTAAATTTATTATTCATTTCATTGCACAATTTATTAAAATTTAATTTTTTCCATTTACAGTTGATTAAATTTCCATTATACAATCAACAATCCACTGATTTTACAAATGTGTGCTTCATGCGAAAACTACCTTTTAATTTGCGAATTAAAAAAAATCATTCGTTTTCATGATCAGTACCTAAGTTGAGTGCTATTAAAATGCCATTAAAATAAATGCAAGTAGTTGTGAATCAACCTGTATATAAATAAAATGTGGGTTTTAAATTTTATATGCATTGCAGTTGCAGAAAAAATATTGTGTATAACACGTCAGCGAAATGTGTTTATTGTTCTCGAGAATTTTTAAGCCTCGGCCTTTCCCTCGGCCTAAAATTCTGTCGGACGCTAAAATGATATTATTTATGCAACGAGGTTAAATAGGGTACCTATTTTACCACAGTAGCAATCCAGTAATTATATTGAAAGGAGACCTCAAAAATGAATTATTGCCATGAAAAAAGTTTTTAAAAAGTGAATAGTTCTTTAAATATTTAAGATTTTACGTATCGATACATCTACGTCACAATAATGCGTTTCACGTGTATTCTTACTTACAGAAATAAAGAAACACCAAATTGTATTTTATATTTTGTAACACTTAGAAACAGTTGAGTTTACATGAGTACATTTTAATTTCAGCCCCATGGTTTGAGAAGATTTTCAGCTATACATCTACGTCATACAAACTTTAAAAATTAATTTATTAAGAACAATTAAGTCTTATCAGTACTCTCAATCGCTTACAAATAACATGAAGTTTCAATAAAAAAAAACTTTAAAGAAAGGTAAACTACCATATTGTCCCTGACAATTAATAAATGTGACAGACAGACAGACATACTCGAATGCCTACCCCAATTAAACGGAAATAAATACGTAATCATTAGTAACATTTATTATATTTTGCTGTCATGATTTTTGTTTATTTAATGCGCATGAATTAATTTTATTCATAAACATACATCACCTAAAATGTGAAATGTAAATTTAATTATTGACAATGGTCAATATATGCTGCGACACATTTTAAATCTAATTGTATCGAAATCAAAATTACCGTGCTGGGAAAATTTTATTTTATATACTATAGTGGTGCAGTTTTAAAATTCGGATTCGAAACGATCGCTAGCTTTTATTTTTATGCCAGAATACATGAAAGCGTTATTGGCACCATAACGGTTAATGCTTCTATAAATTACAAAATCCAATATTGTTTTGTATTACGTTTCCAGACGGAAGGCAGGCTACCAATAAAAATATTATGTTACGCTCCGTAAAACCACACTAAATTTTGTCGTTTTATATAATTATTTTATAAAGTAAATCGTAAGGAAATTTCATATTTTGCTTAATAAAGTATTAATAAAACTCGGATTTATATGAAAAGTTCACTACGCTTTTGATATTTAATATTTAAACAAGTTTTTAATAAAACTTTAAAACATTAAAGCAGTTATATTAAAAATAACTGTGTAAGTCATGTCTATTGCCTAATGCAAATGATATAACTGGAAATGAAATTTATGTAAGCAACAGTTATTTGCACGCATATTTGACACGATAACAAAATAAATGAAGAAATGAAGATTGCTACATAGCAAACAATAATTTATCTTGAATATGAAATATTACTATTTTGTACCATACAAACAAAGTTTATTTTTAATTCACTCGTTGCTCGTATGAAAAGATTACAATAATAAAAGTAGTAGTTATAAAAATTAGAATAATGGATTGCTATTTTCGACAAAAAATGTGAATATGTACCTACATTAAAATTTTGTTGAACAGATGAACCCGACAGATAATAGTTATAACATTTCGGATGAGGATTGATACGGATAAAATATTAATCGGTATTTTGAACCATTTTAATTCGGCTTGAAAGGGATACCGAACCGATCGTTGTTTTCAGACCAAAATTTTCTTAAGCGGTTCGTCTACGTTTTCATCGAATTCCTAGAATACTCTCGATTTAACTTTTCCACTTTTTTCCCCACTACTAGGGCTGCCTGAAACCAGTCCGAAACTCGTACTTTGCTGCATCCTACCAATGCAATGTCATTTTGAAGTTGAAAAATACTGTAAAAATGTTTTCGTTTCGAGTAAATTGTCAGATTATTATTGGATTCAGGATAATGTTTTTATAAACATTTAATAGAGAAAGAATTGATCTACAGATGTGCCTTTTAAAATTTTAAAAATTAATTTGTATCATGAGATATAACCGTGTAAAGTTTGCATAAAATTGGATATTTTTTTTTGAATTTTTCGGAATTTTTATATTCATGTACAATTTTTTAATCAAAATTTTAAAAGGCACATCTGTAGATCCATCCTTTCTCTATTAAATCCTGGTTGAAATAAAATTTTACCATTCTTGTACTGGCCACAAAATACTCGCTACGTTAGTATATTTTATGCTGGATTACTTAACTTAATAACCAGAATAAGTTTCAATCGTCTATACTATATGCCAATAATTTTTGACAAATTTGCGCGAAAATAATTAACGAAGCGCGTATGCTTTTTCAGATAAAGCTTAGACAAAGTGCATCTTTATTGCATTGACGCTTGTCTAAAGAATTATTGAGAAATTTTTCTGCCGGTTATTTATGAGATCACAAAGGGTTTCATGTAGTCATCTAATTTAAACAAAGGAGACCGGATTAAGAAAAACAGGCCGACAGGTAGTAGGATAACTGGACAGCTGAAGTATCCGAATAATAATATTTTATCCAGATTACAAAGATTGCACTGTAGGAAGTTATCAATTATAATTGCAGTATGATAATAGTTATTTGTGTATTAAGAGCATAAAGTGAATCTTTGTTACTCGCGCACGGTAATTGCAGCGCGAGCCAAAGGCGAGAGCTGCAATAGTGCAAGAGGAACAAAGACACTTTATGCTCGTAATACACACATAATTTTATCTACGACTAAAATTATTTGTTATAATAATAATAGTATTCAGTTAGTTCAATCTGCGTTCAATCAATTTATGTTTGATTCGTAACCATGACGATACCAATAATATCGAAATAAATAAATAAAAAAATTTGTTTGATTCTGTCATTTTCTTTTATTTTATGTAATCAAAAAGTACTTTATTGAGCGTTGTCATAGGAGACGCGCAATAAAATGTTTTTTTGCTTGGTCCTCAGTAACAATCAACTTTACGTTGACAATTGAAAGCATAAATATAAACTTTTCATAGTAGTCGTAGATAAACTAATTTGTGTGAACATAGAATTTATTTCACTAAGAACATATCCTTTTGATTCATATTACTTTGTAATATAATCTCTATATTCTATATAGATTTTTGTATGAAGCACAATCTGTGCAAGTACTTGTGGTCTTATGATATTATTGAAGAATAATACGTATCTTCTTTCAGCTTGGAGAAGCTCCGCGGCAACGGAATATTACAGAAACTACAAAACCAGTGGGTACGGCCGATGAAGATTGAAGACATAAATCCACCTGCCACGATTGAAGTGACTTTGTACCACGTCAAAGGGATATTAGTTCTGTATGCCAGTACCGTACTGGGTAGTTTTGTTGTTCTGATTGCAGAATGCATTATTAGTAAGTGCAGGCAACCCAAGTACAGCGGTTATATTGACTAAAAGCGCTCAAATTCACGATGGTTTGCCAAAGAGGTTATTTGTATTGCGATTTGAAACTGCATGATATGTTTACTACCATCAACATACGGCATGAAAGTCCAATATCTGATTCTGTAGAACAAAGTCTTCAAATTCTGCCGTGGGATGAATTATTTAGATAGCATCGTTACCTCGTTGTCAGAATAAAGAGCAATATTTCAATATCATACATACACAATATTTCCTTACATTATGTTTATTCTACGTGCGTCAGTTTTCCATTCTGGATAATATATTTTGATGTTTAACTTTATCATATCATAAAGACATAAACACTGTTTACGGAATGTCCATAAAGTATTCGTTTATTGAAATTGAAAATCTGTCATTAAAGTACAAATGACAGAAATAATAGTTATTTAACTATCTAGTGTTTTAATGAGGGCGACTAATAATTAAGACATTTTACCGCGTGAGAGAAGCGAACTCGTTAATTGTCGAGATTATTAATCGCCTATTAACACCTGAGTTACCATATTTTTCCGTTGATCATACCTTTTTAATTTGGAGAAAAACTAATTTTAATTCGTGTCAAATATGTTAGGTTAATCACAATTATTGATATTGCTGATCATCAATATTACGTGAATATTATTAGCTAGAACTGTCAAAATCATTTAGTTTTATTCTATTTACTATTTTTTACAATTTACGGGTAGCTAATATAACTATATTACGTGTATTGAACGCATTCAAAAAAATCGTTGATTAACAAAAATAATGCATTAATAGCGGTCATTATTGTATGATTTTTTTACATTAATGATGCTCATTAATAAACGATCGACGGAAAAATAACTAAATTATAGCAAGGGAGTAGCAAAAATGTATTGTTTTCACTTATAATATCACATGTAAGAAAATCGCAATGACACCGCCGCTCTAATTCTTTTTACAATAGAAATTTGAAATAATTACAAAATTTGTATTTAAAATTAATAAATATGTACTAATTACCTTATTAAATGCTTATTTACACTAAAATGACAATTTCAATTTTTAATTTAATGACACACTGACATAAAATATGAGACAAGTTTCCACTTATTAATTATTATAGTTAAGTTCCTCACGCTACTAGTAAAAAATTTCCACAAAATTTTAATATAACCATGGTTACTATTATTGTAATAAATAAATACATTCTTCCATTGCCTCTTTGTGTAATTTTCGGTAAAAACCTTTGAATGACTCTTACTAGTGGCTGGATGGTCAAACAAGCTTTGTTGAGTAATATTTTATGTAAAAGAAAAACATTCAGTTTTTTATTTTGTTTGTGTTTTAGCTTGTTTTAAAATCCAATTTTAAAACACATACTTACACAGTAGATACACGCAATTTATCTGAATACATAGTGTGCCAGGTTTTACTAAAGGTAAAAGTAATTATGAAATTTTGCCGTATAACACAAACAATATTAAATTCTAGATATATATATATATATATATATATATATATATATATATATATATATAAGATGTAAACGTAAGTATTTTAAATAGAATATTCTTGTATAGGTACTGTAATGTAGTAGTATGTAAAAATGTAGAACATGATTTTTTACTTTAAGGGGAAAATATGAAGTTCTCAAGTTTATAATACATGTTGTATACATCTGTTTTAAAGTAAACCTTGTTATTAAAAATTATTTAATTTAGATATATCTGAAAAATATAATATAATGTGAAAATAAACAATATGAAACTTACTGGTACCTATGCTAGTACTCGTTCGTTCTTGCCTTGTCCTGGGTCATACTTTTAACAAGCTTTCAAATAAATTTAAAGTTACATTTATAATTTAAATAAAGTCCTTCCTTAGGCCAGGTCGCGTATTATCGATTCAAATGTCAGAGAGAAAAAAACGCCAAAGTTGTGTATTATGCAAATAAAGCATTATAATAAAAATATGGCTTTTTTAAGCAGAAAAGTCTGTGTAAGGTAAATTAAATTTTCTGCTTCATCTTGCAGTGCGGGATGAACATGTTTTTACCAAAATTAATAACAGGTATTAGAAGAAACTCACCAGAAAATAATTCTAAAAATTTCTCCACGCCGTAGTTGTTGGGGAACCTGTAAAGGGGATCCTTAAGCGCTTCCATTGAGTGCACTTTTATTCTTTTGATCATGAATGTTATGTTGTCTGCTTTTCCGTCTTGGTTGAAATCTGCAACAAAAATTAATATATTTATAAGCTAATTATAAATGTTTTTGAGTTTCCTGGCATTTTTACATTATTCAATTTAGAATCATTGTGGATTGATGAGCAATAGAAAATGACACAACTAACTAATTAATAAATAAATTATTATAATCGTATCCAAGGGTATTGCAAGAAGAGATATAAAAAAATGTGTTTCTTCCTTGACATCATCCAACGACATTTCCAAATTATCTAATAAATACTCGATTCGATACTCGTATTATTGTTTATTTAAATACTGATTTTGTTAAAAATATTTAATGAACATTAAATAAAACTATAATCTTTAGTTGATGGTTACTGTCTTTAAAAATGTGAATTTATAACTAATGCCTTTTAAACTGAATGGTCGGTTAATAAAAACCGCCGGTCAAAATCACATAAAAACCAGGACGGTTTAAACCAGTGGTTAAAGCCCTAGTGGAATAAACCAAACAACCCTGAAAATAATGTAAATAAACTTAACATTTAAAAAGAATTTTAATTGAAAACTGAATAATTAATAAAAATTTATCCAAATCTCAATAAATTATGTATTATTGCTGAAATAGATTTTTATAAGCAGCGGTCTCAATATACTTTTAGACCGTCACTATTAAAAATAGTCTATATTCGTGAAGTGAAGTCAAAAAAGCTTACTATTAATACCAATCGTAGAATAAATAAATTTCATTGCTCGTTATACCTATCTAAAACTAGAAAATTATAACAGTTTCAGTTTAAATATTTTGCTAATTTCAGCCAATTTCCATTTTACAAGTAGGTAGTGTAATTTTTTTTTCAGTGAAATTGTGGAGATGGACAAGTAGGTTAGGTACCTACCTACTTTACCTTTTCTTATAATGTTATAAACCTAAAGATATATACATACTTATTTTATTTGTATATTCTGTTGTAAAAAATAATAATACTATATCAATATGATTACATTTGTAGAAAAAAAGTTCTCCGCTTTTAAAATCCAATATATGGAAATCAATGTATTTGCTCCCTCGCACATTTTAAATCAGGTCGAAGTTAAAATGATTTAAGATTGAAATTGACAGAATTCGATGAAAAAACAGTAGCCAATGTTCATAAAAAATGGATGACATAAAAAATCGATGTAGGGGCATGTAGCCTGTAATTTGGACAGGCCGGAGGATTGCGCCCCGTTTATCAAACTCATCGCATACATCACCTCGTCCACGGTCTGTGATGAGATTCTAACAAAATTCAATTATTAAAAATGGAGGGGTGCATAGGAACAGTGATAAATCATCTCATTTGAGTAGGCAGCGGGCGAAACTGTGAAAGGTATTTGCAATATGTGGCCAAATTGCGTGCACGTACTGCCGATAAAATAGTTATTTCACTTACCGACAGGATGCGCTATGTTTAACAGTTTATGTAGTGGGCCCGTCATTTGGCTTGTCGACAGCGACTATTGGAAGGCTTTTATTTGTAATATTGGATGCGGACGCTATTTCTACTGCGCTACTATTTGACTAAGCTGAATTTATTCAGTGATTCTAAATTGCCAGCGGGGATTTTATTGGCTCTCGAACACACAATCGCCAGATTTATTTTTAAAGTTGCAGTAGTGCATTATTATTTCACGAACCGTTCCTATATGTGCTATTTGCACGACTGTAGCACCAATATTTAAAATGGAAATTGCAGAAAAATGTGACTAAAATGGACTCAAATTTCCAGGAGTTATTAAGGGATGAAGTAAATCTAAATTTTAAGAGAATTTTAGGGAAAATTGTTATTTACTATAAACAAATAGTTACTGAAACAAATAAAAAGAGACTTTGAATGCTGACTGTGGAGAAGACGAAATTGTTTTTAAAGAAAAAATAGAATTTTGTTTACTCTGCAATATCATCGTTGATCGAAAAAACCTCTTGTTATGTTTGATATTTCTGTAAAAACCTACGTATACTTATGCTGTGGAAGAAAAAGGCTGGCTCAATAATGATGTAACCTGTGTAATAGGTTACTTATTCTGTATCGTCTAAAGTTGAACTACCCTGTAAAAAAAATCGCGATTTTACATAGGTTACATATTGTAGTAAAAATGATACATACAAAATGTGTAATTCCTATTTTACAGATATTTCTTTGTAATTTGGCAATACTTATGTGATATTATTATATTAATTGTAATTTTCTTAATATATTGTGTAAAATTACTATACCGTTTTACAAATGACAACATAAATTACATAGTAATTTTCCAGTAGTTATACGTAATATTAATATCTTACTGTAATTTTCATAATTTATTATTGAAACATAACATAAATACTAATTACGGTAAAAAATACTAAATTTTTGCAGTAAATATTTCTGTAATGTGCTATGTAGTATTTCTAGATTACGGGTGTAAAAGTACTAAAATTACATAATATTTCAAATTCTTGTGGTACAGAAAATATGGAAAATTACAGAAAATATGTATATTTACACAAATTACGTTTGTTATACTTAAGTAAAACTCCGAATTTTATGTGTAATATTACTAAATTAATTATTAATAGTTTTACATAATAGTTCTGGAAATAAATTTACATATTCATTGTAAAATTACAAGTACATGTAAAATTACAGTTAATACTTACGCATTTTAGTTGCCTAAGTTCCTTATGTAAAATTACACATTTTTTTACAGTGAATAAGCATAAGGCATCCCTATAATGTTATGGTTCATAATGACACGGAGCTGTATCATAGAAATCCCTTTATTCAACTTTACATAATACAGACTAAATAACCGGTTAAACCAACAGATATTAAAATAATTACTAAAATCTCTAGGAACCATGAGATGACGACTGGTCTTGATAATCGCATTATTTGATAATAGTTATTTATGTATCACGGGCATCATGATGATGTTTATGCTCATCCGATCGCGACATGTTTACAAACCCAAGGGCCTGTGGCCCGAGGGTCTGTAAATAACATCAATGATGCCCGTGGTGCATACGCTAGGCTCAATTGCCGAATTCGGCCATTGGGCGAAATAAACGGCCACAACGCGATCTGACAAATGCAAAACAGCCACAACACGTTGTGTATTTTCATAACTATTAGTTTATGTTAAAAAACGGAGTTCTGTTGGAGTCAAGAAGGGTTTTGATAGCATAGATTAGTTTATGTCAAAAAACGGAAAACGGAGTTCTGTTGGACTCAAGAAGGGTTTTGATAGCATAGATTAATTTATGTCAAAAAACGGAGTTCTGTTGGTTTGTGGTTGTTTTGCGTTTGCCAGATCGCGTTGTGGCCGTTTATTTCGCCCAATGGCCGAATTCGGCAATTGAGCCTAACACATATAATACTTTGTCTAACTGTTTTATTTAAAATATCCAGCGAATAACATTGCGCTTTGACGTTTCACATTTTGTTAATATTTTTGGTATCCTAGCAACGGACATGAAATATGCTAATTTCAGAAGAAAAACATTTGTGATGTGTCAATATTACCATGGTCATTCTTAATGCCCTAGGGCATAATGTATAGCATTCAGGATGTTCCACAACTTAGGACAACAAATTAAAGGGTACCGTACGACGTGCTGATCATGAAACAAAAATCTAATACTAATAAATGTCAAATTATCAAATATACCATCAAAATAGTGATACTGAAAATGTACACACGTCAAGTAAACTACCCTTAACTTTGCGAATGGCATAAATAAACAATTACATAAATAAACAATTACATACTAGGAAGACAAAAAATATTATATACTTTTAACTCACATTATGTAAAAATACAGTCTCACCTAAGTTGGGTAAAAGGCGTTATAGATAAGATACGTGAGTAATGCATACCAGATACCAATCAGCGCAATCGTTTCTGTTTTCAGACCTTTCCTTTTTAACAGATTTTTAATTTAAACAATGCAACAGAACATTCAAAAATAATTAAGTTACATACCTACAATGTAAAGTTTACGATACGACCCAACAGAGAAGACAAGTATGTATTGATAGTCATTATACGCGAGATGCGTGCACTATTATTCTACGTTGTAATTAAAACAAAAACTATTCATTGGTATAAAATATACGGTTGGTGGATGTGAAATGCGAACATAGGGAAATATATGACAATGAAGTTATCATGCTAGGCATCTTGATATACGTGGAATAAGTACTGTGAATGTCAAAGTAGCTGTCATATTATTGAAATTTTTATTTTCATTAAAATATTTTCTTTGCATAATAATGTATGTGTACGAGCAGAACGAGAAAGTTTACAAGCTATTTTAGATTTTATTATTATTTCTGTTATTGATTACTCTTTTTGCCACACAAATTCGCATTACTTCGTTTTGTGACACTACTACAAAATATATCAAGATACCTGGCATGAAAGTTCGATTGTCATGTATGTTCCCTATGTTCACAATTTCACCTCCACCAATCTGTATTTGTTACTTAAAAAGATTGTTTTGTAATTTGTGTAATGACTAATGAGTGTCATTAAATTATAGATAGAATTAAAACAAGGACGATACGGGATTAGAAAAATAAATAATTTGATATGCATTTTTTTTTTAAATGACTTTTCCAAACAAGGATGATATGCTTTATGGTGAAAAATAAAAATGAAATTTGTGTGAAAGTCCCGGCGGGCAGGTATCAAAACAAACACAGCTCGTCGCTTCGCAAATCTGTAAGAAACAAACCCGCAATTTCCATTTTAATTCAAATCCGTGTGACACATTCTATCCTAATGTGATTTGGGTCAGCACGTGAATCAAATGACTAATTTAAATTTTCATCTTAATTTTACATTTGGCCCTACGAGGTAATTTAAGCTTGTGCGTAACTACGCAAAGTAAAGGGTCCCCTGTTCCGCCACCGGGTGCTCCTGTGCCCTGTGCCCCAGTGACAGAACGACAGAAGGAATAATCGCGAAGGTGATGAAATTCATGAAATTTCAAAGCCTGACACACTGGGAGACTTTGAACAAAATTACATGAATTTATTAAAGCTACCAAGGAGACTCTGTATTTAATCTGAAGTGGGACTTTTTTCCAAGAGCAACGTACGGGGCTCATTTGCATAACACGGTGCGCATTGCGCCCCAATTCGCCCTGAAACGCTCAAATGGAAGTTGAGTTCTCCAAACCCTCGCCTAGGCTTTTTACACTCGCAATTTTAAATGTATGTATTTGTTATGATCTTCTGCAAATGCCAAATGGTTATGTAATTATATTCCAAATGGAATTCTGATTTTTCTTTCTGCATAACGCAGAGCGAATTTTACATTTTTAAATTTACATTGCCAATTGACGAATTCGTGAAAGCTTCGACACTTATGTAATAAAAACTAGAAACTACAATTTTAAAGATAATCTAAAAGCTTTCAAACTTATGTGCTGGTTCCCACTTGATTATTTTTCTCACATTTTACCATTTTGGAGAGTAATTTAAATATAAAGGATTTATTTTTCCTTTTAAATATTAAGCGAGTCTGTTTGGCTGCTCATCTGAGTTTCTTGCGCAATAATTTTGGAATAATTTTGCAGCCCATTTCTCTGGAGATAATTGTGTGACCTTACAAAATTGGCTCCTTGCCAAAACCTTGGATTCTGATGTATGACATAACATTAGAAATGTTTGAACATCTGAAACTACCTCCTACATAATATCACAAAATGTCGAACAGTAGAAACTTTTCAACAAATATTTGCTTAAAAAGATGGCAAAACAAAAGAAGATAGTAATATAAGATTTTACTGTCAAAATGTTAGGAAGCTAATGTTAATACATTTTTCTATAACAATAATACGATTCGGTTAAAATCAGGAACTCTAACCGCACAAAATAAAGATTTAGGTTCGGTTCGAGGTTCACTGTGCTTTTTAGGATTTGTTCCGTTTTCATAATTTTCTTGAAATGAATCGGTTACCGGTTTTCAAAGAAATGGTTCAATTTCGGATTTTGGTTCAGTAATTTATTAAATAACGAATAATTAAGAGCATGCGATCAATTTTTGGACTCTAAAATATAACAAATTTCTAGAAAAATTCAAAACTTAACTTGCTTTAGAAAATACAACAATTTTTAAATAAATTTACGAAAAACGTCAAACTTCAATCAATTCTTTAAACAAATTATTTTTATCCAACACCTCTTAATAAAAGCATCATAACTATGGTGATTTTAAACAAGCAAAGTAAAAAATTACCCACAAGTGGGTAAATTGTTACTTTGCTTGTTGGAAGTCACCATAGAAACGATGTTTTAGGTTGAAACTTAATATTTTTAAAATATTTAAGCATTTATTAAGAGGTGTTGGATAAAACGTTATACTTCACACGTGGGCAAAAAGGAATGACCCACTCGAGAAAATTATCTCACTCAACCTTCGGCCTCGTGAGTTAAGATTTCCCTCGTGAGTAATTCCTTACTTTGCCCACTTGTAAAGTAAATAAGTATTAACGGTTCGGTTTGGTTCGCTAAAATAACTGCAGTTCGTTCCGGTTTTCATTTCTGTACTGATTCGATTCGAGTTTTTGGTTTAGATTATTATGGATTTCTGCAATTTATATAATACCGGTTTGGTTGAAGTTTAGGCATTAATATATGTTTTTTGTTGTGGTTCCAGTTTACCTAAGTTCAGTTCCAATTCGGCTTTCGAGTTAGTGGGAAAATATAAGTCGGGTCAGCATTTTCTTGACTAAGGTATTTATTATGGCATTGAATAATTAGTTAGGTAATTCCGAGGGTAATTCTTTAATTTTCTGGGATAAATCTTATATCCTGGGCGGTAATCTCATTCAACTTCAAAAGAATGAAACCGATAAAGATGATAAGGCAGATCACCTCCGACAAATTAAGCTCCTGTTGAAAATAATCTCTCATCTATGTGACCTTGACAGCGGCAGGAAGCGGAAGTGGCGAGTGAAGCGCGTGCGCGTTGGGCGCTACAAATGTCGCCCCCATTTAAATAATGACACTCAGTTGGGCGAGTCGCGAAGAAGGAAGAAACGGCGCTTTCTTAAATTGAATTGTGTGCTGGCGATACTTAGCGCCTTCGTAGCTCCGCAGAACTGGTGTTCATTTCAGCGCCAAACATTCCGCTATATTTATACTGAATAACTTCTGGATCCAATAGGCGGGGCAGGGGGCGTGCACGCTTTTTATGATAAGGGTCAACACATAAAAATAATGAGATGTGACAGCTTTTCCTTTTCCTTTTACTCTGCTTAGCATTTTTTGTGAATTTGCAAAAGCAATCAGGAAGATGAAAATTAGGATTAAAATCTTATGGAAATTTACGTATGTACTCGTATTTTACTTTTAAATATTTTTTTTGCAAAGTAAATGTAAAAAGAGGCAACTAACGCAAATATGTTTCGAGAAGTGTAAGAAAGAGGGCCACCGTAAAAAATATGAACATTTCACATGAATGAAACGTCATAGGGATTTTTAAGGGTTGAAAGTACGGACTTGAGCCAAATTGTAACTAGAAAGAAAACTAGAATGAGAACTGCTTAATATTTTAGTAAATCAAATATCCAACTGTACCAAAAATATTCCTTTTTCCTTGATCCTTCAATAAATTTTCTGTGGTTAAAGGCTGGTTTATAATGGATGTAACTGATGACTTCTTCTGTGTTCTGTTAACATGACCTAGGTATTTTTATGTTAAGGTTCATAATGACACTGGATTTGACGCTTACCTATACTGTAACAGGTTCGCCAACTTTTAAGAAAACTTCCTAGAGTACCTATCTATATATAGTGTGGCCATAGACGCTATATTGCAAACAAGTTGCCATGGTTTCATACTGTAATAAAATGTAGAATTAATTAATGTTTAACTGTAACGATATCCAAAAATTAGTTCAGTATGTATATAACTTTTAAACTCTTCATGTATTACCAAACATATTATTTTACTCAAATTCAATTTTACTAAAGTCAAAGTCATAAAGACACTCAGTGCTGTCATCGTAAAATCAGAAGAAGGTATACGGTACATGGACTGCAAGAATTAGAGGGTATACGCCAGTGGTGAAGCAAAATGCGCCGCAGGTGAATTTTTTTTTGGTTCAAGGTCAAATGCTTTAAACGCCTTTAAACACTTTGTATCAAAATTTCAATGAAACATTCTAAAATCGATTTTTTACACACAAAATCATTAACAACAGAACACAGAATTTTATTTCATTACTTAAATAAATATTTTTTTGTGAGTCAAGATAAAACGCTATAATCATAAAAACAGTAAGTATATAATTTTTTTTATTTTGTTTTCTTTAACGCACAGATAATATTCAACAGTCTAATATCGTTGGGTAACGGGTACATGCTATTGGTTTACCCAAGCTCCGCCTAAAATTATGGCGAGAAAAATTAATTTTAATCGCCTATTGACAAAAAAATGACGTGAAATTTAATGACTTTATTTTCTCATTTCTCTACTCTTCTAAGAATTTTAGATTTCAGGAAATTAATTTTGATATAACGGAAGTGAATATGAAATGAATTGTTAAATATTATCTAATTTGAAAAAGCACAGGGTATACGCTATTCGTCCAAATCAAACCACAGGATATACGCCGTATACCCTCCATGACAGCCCTGAAGACACTACATTACATACTTCACTGTTTTCCCAACAAATGGCAAGCAAATTTAAAAATTCGTAGATAGCTAAATTCAAGTCCACAATAATAAAATACCTGTTGGCTTTCTACGCAGAACCCAATTATTGATAATTGATTCATACACCCCAAATAAAGTAAATTGCCTATATTGTTCATATAGTACAATTAGTGTTGTAAACAGTATTAGGTAACAAAATATCAATATTAATTCAGAGAAACATAAACAATATCAGTCGTATAATCCTGTTGAAAATATTAACGATGCCATAGGGCGGCTATTCATAGTTAATATAATTATGCGAACCCTATTACGTATAATTTACAATGGATCGATGCAAATAATCAAATTTATGTCAATAATGCACTGCGTTTCTCATTTCTGGCAGCAAATAATTTTATTATCGGTATTTCATTATCTGTGATACACGATAATGTGGAAGCGCAACGTCCGGAATTCGAATTTGAATTTGTGAGCTGACGGGGACAGACTAACGATTTGGTCGTGTTGAGGTTTTCCACAACTTTATCAATTCGTATTTCGGGACTGACAACCGCTTCATCAATTAGTGAACGTAAAACGCGACTTTTACATCATGGAAACACATTTAAAATACTGCCAATCGTATTTCAAATTTTAAGAGCCAAAAAACGGTTGTTAATTTCAAGATTACGGTTACTGCACTACCAAAATTTATCGGTCCGGGTCGCTTATTATCAAAAGAGTCAATTTCTTAGAATTTTAATAAGTGTACCCAATACGACTCTAGTTTGGAGGTGGAACTAAATAGAAATTTGAATATTTACTCGAATATTTTCACTGCCTGATTTTATTTTTGTGTCAAAAAGGAGTTTAGTTTTTACCGTAAAATTTAGTCTAAATATTAAAATAATAACAATTTTTTTTTTAATTTGTAGAAGAAAGTTGGTTCTGTGACATTTCTGTATTGAAATTTTAAAATTCAAAACATAATACACTTTAAAATGAATTACAAAATTGCCAATGTTTATAAAGCCTATAATAACAAATCAAGCAAAAATTTAAAATTGTAATACACAAATGTCATACAAACAACCTTGCTCTACAAATTAAATATTTTAAAATGTTAATATTTAGATTAGATATGATGAGAAAATGAAACCTTGTTTTCAGTTGTACATTGCACCAGTATCCGTTCCTCTCAAATATGTTAATGAGACCGAATATCTATAATAAAACTGCACTGGTACACATTGTATGTTGTTGGCAAGTAAATTTAAAGTTATTATGAACTATAAGTTTGACAGCTGCCCCCAGACAATAAATTAATTTGTTATGGATTCGTCCATTCAAGTAATTTATAATTCGCTTGTTTTTACTTTTAGAATATTTATGCCGTTCGTTGTCGTGCGATTTATAGAAACAGGCGACATTGCTGTTGTGCCCTCATGTTGGATGAATAAAAAATAGCCAACAGATGAAAATTCATTCATTATGTATAAGTACTGTGTACAAGAATGTTTTTTAAAATTTTTATTCATGTATGTATAATGCAATAATAAATAAAATATAGATAAATTAATTCTAATTACAATTTTTTACCACAAATCTATATCGACTATATCAACGTCGAAGCAACGTCAATTTATCAAAGTCGAAGCAACGTCAACTAATCGACGTCGATTCGACCCACGCATAATCGTAAGTTAGACGACGATAAATTGGCGTTGCTACGACGTCCTAATCGCGTCATTTGGTTGTCGACCTAGAAAGGAAAGCGCTTCTTTTTCCCACTCGAGCTCGAAGTTTGTGTCAAAAGCGAAGCGAGTGAGGCAATCGAGCGAGAGTGGAAAAAGAGCTTTCCTTTCGTGTTAGACATAACATTTTTTTCACGACATACCTATTTAAAAACATTGTAAATGGAGAAGGAACACATAACTAGAAGTTAGATTATAACTGCCATCTGTCAGAATGACGTTTAAAAACAAGGAAATGTTTCACTGCAAAAAATATATCAAATAAAATTTAAGTTGTAAAATCGTGATATTGTAGAAAAACTAAGTATAAAACATAATAATTGAAAAATAATAGTTTATACTTACATATATCAGTATAAAATCAGTATTTTCAATAAAATAATAAATTTACTTTCAATTTTTAAAATATGTCATCGTAAAATAACACCGGTGGTAACACTACTTAATTTCCTCTCTAGAGAGGGAAAACTTACTTTTCTCACTATTTCGAGAAGAAAATTCTGTTTTCACTGCAAGTGGTGAAAAACGCACTATTTGTTGCGACTTTCGCTAACTGAAGAAAACTCATATGGGGTAGAACCCGGTTGAAGTAAAAATATATACCTACTTCGCCAAAGTTTATTTTTAGTAAATATCCTTTATATCCGATACAATATAAACAAAATCTTCATAGATCATTTGATAAGCTTAAAAGTCATCTTAAAATCGCTGTTGCCAAAAGTACATACTTACTAAAATTAATGAATAAAATAATCACGGTTTGTAATTTGTATCTACTGACTCACAGCTATTTAATCAGGCCTGGTTACATTGTGTGACAGATAGCTTGATTATTATGAGCTAATTTATTTATTTAAATAAATAAATCAAATATCCATCATTATATACCTGAGTAAGGATTAAAATTTCATTACGGATTATAACAAACCTACAAATGGTAGGTAGGTACTACTCGTACGTATACATATATTTTATGTCAAATTCAATATAGGTAATTTACAATAGCTCCACGCAATTTAATGAAAATTATAAATTATAATTTGTCATTAATCAATTAAATCTAGATATTGAATGCGTAATAACTAAATTCACATGTTTTTATGTGAATTGGTATAGATTATGGACTCAGGAAGAGTGTAATATAGTGTTTATAAATTATGCCAATTAAATACATCTACTCCAACTTAAAAACGGAGATTTTTTTCTTTTACTAAAACCTCTAACTTTTCCTTAAGGTATCTGTCATCGATCAACTACTACATAATAAAAATACATGTTACTTGCAACAATTAATACGTAAAAATCTATATATGATTTTAGGACTATTTAGACATTTACAGTTGGATAAAAATAACAAAAAGTGTCTATGAGTTTTGTACTTTTATATAAACGATTCACAGTTGTAGGAATTTCATACAAGGCGGAACGACACAAACAATTTTCATTTAAGTAATAAAATTGTATTTTTCGAATAATTTATTTTCCGATTAAATTTTCCAACCAAATTTAATTTAGCGCCATAACTCAAAAATTAAAAATTCATAAAGTTATTGGTAAAATATAATACAAGATAATTTAAAATAAATAATAATTGATTGTATGGGGGCGACAACCGGATTTTTGTAGGGGGAAGGGATTATCATTAAGAAAAATAATAAAAGCCTTTGAAATTTAATAACTTATTCTAAAATATAACAAAATTTAGTGATAATATTTGATTTCAGGGGGAGGGGGCAAGTGACCCCCTGTCCCCCCTCGCGACGTCAATGATTGACTGATTTGTTTTAAGTAAGTAGAATATAAGTACTTGACTTTCATTACCTACAAAGCACAAAGGTCGTGAGTTCGAATGCGAGTCAGGTGTGAAATGTTCATAGCTCGATTTGGATCGGTATCTATTCTCGTCACCATTCCAAGTTGGGATACAATAAACTTGACAATCACAAAGCTATCGGGCACCGGCTAGTAGTTGTAACAAGGCCTTTCGCGAGAGGGTTAGATGGAATAGCTGCCCATTATCAGGAAGCAATTAAAGTCAATAAAAAACTTAAAACTAGTGCATTCTGTAATATATTTCTGAAACTTAAAATAACCAAAACAGGTGAAAATTAAATTAGCTTTTCAGAAACAATGAATGTCGAACAAACAATATCGAAACGAAGGCAATCAATGAACCAATCAGGAGTAGAGTGTAACAACATGCAACCCATTGTCTTAAATTAATTAAGTAATTTAGATGATACCCTGGCTTTGTTGTCAATATCTCCTACAACATTGAATAGCGATAGCGTTGATGTTGCGGAGGAAAACTTACCATTAATACGGGTCGAGTAAATATTTTATCTACGAAGCGCGAAGTGCTGGTGAATGGGCCCGCTACAAAGAGGGTGAGTGCTTAGCATTTATACAAGGGTCGACATTTAAAATGAGCGAGCTATTTTAGGTGCTTCCATCATGAATATATTATGAATTGTAAAGGATGTTCTACCACCTAAAGTTCCAGCTCGAACTTTGCCTCTTTCCTATTTAATTGTTCGCAGTAATTTCACCTAGATTTTGCTTAATTATTTACGAGTAAGCTGTGGCTTACATTACATGAAATATCTTACGATACTCTTAGGAAATTACTCAACGGAATCTTTCACAAGATGGTTGTAATTGTAATCATTATATATTTTTGTAATAAAAAGACATCACACACAGTTATTCTTTATTACATGATCTTTATCTACAACATTATGACATTAATTATATCTTTGTTAAATTTACTGTAATTTCACGGAAATTTGAGCGAAGATATTTTCTTTTAAATATTTACAAAGAACGATGTTGAAAATAAATTTGCCGCTAAATAAAGCTACTTATCTGTCAAATAAACATCAAATTATAAGTTACGAGAATTTGTTTTTCATTTCATTTTTCGGTAAGATATTTTCATTTATTAGAAAGTTTGTTACTAGTGCATAAGTTTATCCTTAAGTAACGAATATATTAAGTTCGTGTAGAATTTTTTATACCACAAGAGCTTCGAAAATACTGCGGACAGATGAGACGTATTTCCATAGAAACAACTTGGGACCGGAGGTCGAGAGGTGTTTTGCGGAAATACGTCGAATCAGAATGCAAAAGTATTTTTTTATTATTTTTGATAATCGAGTGGTATAAAAAATTCTACACGAACTTAATATATTCGTTACTTAAGGATAAACTAAACATTGACTATTTCATAAATAAAAAATTTAACAATTTTATTAATTACCATAATTTTTAAATTCATTTTAAATATTTTGACATTTGGTGAAAAATAAACAAACATTTATTATTGTTTGTTGTGCCATGGTTACGGTGATACGGTGAATATACGCGTATTATGTCAATATTCAAAAATATGCACTGGTATAGTTGTTTATATAGATAGTTTCTATGGTTTTTGTGAAAATTGGTTAAAATATAATGAGGGAAATAGTCATTATTATTTTTGGAATATACCCTTAGTTAATGATAGTAATAGATATTTATAATACACCAAGTGAGATACATGAATGTTTATTCAAGAGAAGAAGGTTTAGCCCCTGAGCCCGAAGGGCGAGTGGGATAATTTCTTCGAGTGAATAAACATTCGTATCTCACGTGGTTTATACAATATTTTATTCAATTTTGACGAAATTATTTCAAATATTATGAATTATAAATTTATTTTGACATAACAAAATAAATAATCAAAGTAGTCGTTAGTGGCAATAAGTTGTCATTGTTTTTATGCATTTTTGACGTAATAAAAACAGTTTAAAACGTCAGTGTGATTTAAAAATGTGTTGAGTGATTTAAAAAAAATTAATTCACTTGTGAATAAACATTTATTTAAAGTTGTTGCTATGGAGTTAATAATAGCATTTTAAAAAGTCAAAATTGAATAAATTAATTTACTAAAAGAACATTGACTAAAAATATCAACCTATTGTATCTGTATTTTTATGTAAATTGCGACGTACAAGTCTACGGGTGTATTGTCATAAATCTGAAGACTTAATTCCCTGTGTTTAACTTGTAAGAACCTAACAAGTGACTGTTTGTGAATCGCGTATGAAAGTTTCGTAGAGTGTGAAATTTGCATGAAGCTTTCAGAATGTAGACATCATACACAGAGAATAATTATCCGTATGTTTTGTATAGTGTAGTCAAAAGCGGTGCCGAGATAATTGGAGGATTCTGCGAGAATAAAAATTTAGTATAGAAACGGGAAGTTTGAAACAAGAACAGTAATAATAATACGTAATTATCACGGAGCTTTTCATTATACAAAGTACAATCTTAACGAAGACAACTAAGGTGGAAACTAATTTAGTTTTATACACAAATGTTTGTGAATTCGTAATTCGTTACATGTTCTTGGATTATATCTTGTAAATGAGCTACATTGCACAAGGGGGAGATTATTTTGGAAAAACAACTAGAATGCCTTCGAACACCTAAATCTTATTTTTGCAAAAATTGAAAAGTGTTATTTTTGTGTCTGTAATGTATAGCTACATTACCAATAATACAGAGCCAAATCTATAGTTTCGAGCGTCCCTATTAAATAATAGTATATTAAGAGGAATCCTCACTAGTCTTGAAGATCCATTTGTGACGACATTGGTTGATTTGAGGAATGAACCGTATTTAGCCACTTTCTACTACTAAAGAGGTTTTGTTGGGGACATGAAATTACCACTAATTTTAAATATTTTTAAACAATTTTTTTTAAATGAAATATTAAAGTATAGCCTATGTCCGCTTAGTGTCATTTTTCAAAATTTTTACTTTAGTTTTTTAATATTTTATCTTCAAAGTTCTTAAAATTTTACTAACTTTGGAGCTTAAAAAATACATGTAAAAATTTAAAATAAAAAAATGGCACTAGACAAACCTAGAAACATCTTTTATCTTTAAATTAAGAAAAGAGCAAACAAATCGGACCAAAATTAAAGTCAATTTCATGTGCCCAACGAGAACATATTTTTGTTTAATTTTGTAGGGGTGAGGATTCCTCTAGTATCAAGGGCGGTATGTGCAGTTTACTGGTTGAGGATAATGTTTGGACACCGTCCGTGATGCTTTTAATATTTTTTGGCCGATCGATACAATAAAAATAAATTTGTTTGCATTTTGATGCTGTTACCTAGGTTTCTGTTGTTGTTTAGTGCTTACCCCCCTTGGTCATTCTTACCGCCTTCTAATTTGTAAACAAAACCTATTACCTTATAACTGATAAGTAAGATGCATGTTGCATTACAATAATAATTAAATAATTGATATAACTTTTCCACGTTTTGAGTTCAAGAGATCGTGTTTTCGTTGCCCATTATTGATTCTTAAAATAGAAATTATCCCATTAGTGAGACTTTTTCCTCTAGCCTTCTTAAGTTGAATTTAATATTGAGTTATCGAGTTAAACTCAGTTTGTTGATGAGGCAATAATTTGCACGTAGTTATATTTTTTTGTCATGGAGTATTCTTCATCAACAGAAAATAATATTCGATTTTACCGGCGTAACTTTTTGTTAGTTTATACCCTATTTAAATGATGACCCGTAATTGTTGAAATTATTAAATTCCATACGAAATCGTAAATATCTTTAATATTACTCATTTTCGTAAAAAAATTAAGTGGTGAATCTTTTTTCGTTTTCGTACAAGTACGGCTCAGTATTTATCCTTTAAACTTTACTCATTGCTGCACTAAAACCTCTTAAGAATTACGTACAAGTACAACAAAGAAGAGGAACAATAAAGCGCTCCCGTTCCCGTTGTTTTCATTTCATAATTCTGGAAGAACACAAATCTTAACAAAAACTGTAACAAAAGCTGTTCTACACCAGTAGTTTAAACCGTTTAAACTCTATCAAGTGTTAAGCTTTGATTTAGATAGAAATTATTATTTGTAGTAAATGCTAGTAGTATCAGCATTTATAATCGTTGATATCGAAACAAAAAAATTATGAATAATGTTTTACTAACGACTAATACGTTTATTAATGCAAGACATGCTATATTAAATAAGATAAACATGAAAGATAAACTCAAACACAAAGACTGCAAACAAAAGAGGTGTCTATCAGAATACAGATCATGATATTATCATGATGACAATAGTATTATATTTCCGCCCAACGTACAAAAAAAACTCACCAGTAGACTTGTAGATGGCGTTAACTCTCTGCACGTGTCTCGTCATAACCTCAATGCAAGCTTCTTCAGTCCCGTACTTCTGAAAGAACTGGTGATCTGCTTGCAAGTATAACATACAAGTTGTCTTCTTCGGATCGACGGTAGCTCGTTTATTCACATGTCGAAACAATACATTCGTCAAGTCGGCAACACTTCTGTTGTTCGCGAATATCAACAGCTCACTGTCATCATCTCCGGGCTGATTATACGGAGTGTTCAAGTCGAAAGGCGGGTTCAAAGGATGCTTTGAATTATTCGGATGCCAGAAGTTCAAGTCATCGTAGGGATGTTTACCGCTGTTCATGTCTTCTGGCAGCCATCGTCGCTGGCGATTGTTAAGGTGCAAAAGGTGTGAGGCACATGGCAATGCAGAGGATTTCTGAGGGTTGTGGACGTCCGAGTCTTTGTAGATGATGGAGTGGAATGGGGGCGGCTCTCCGGACTGGTTTGAGGTTAAGTAACGGCTAACGGGCTCGATGTAGAAGTGTTCAGACGCTGTGGAGACGGTTCCGTCGAAGAGGCCTTCGGAAGTTATTAGGCCGTGCACCGAGGCTGTTTCATCATCTGGAAGAGAAAACAAACAGTTGGTTAAAGCAAAATCAACATCTTAAATAGTAAGTTACAATAAAATAAGTAAATGAAATGTATATTTTACATATTAAAACAGACTTAAATGTATTAATGGAGAATAGTGTACCTATCGTTTAAATAGAAAACACGACAAATTACAGGTTTAAATCTAATTTTAATTTTTGTAAATAATCTATTAAACTTATTATAAGGTTATTAAAGTGGCTGTGTAATCCGACTGTGGTGATATGTAACGTTGAAAAAATGACTTGAAATATCAGTGATACAGCATATATTATTATAGGTTATGTTACAATGTTATACCTTGTTCCAGTTAAGAATGGAGTAGATTGCGCTGCGGAGCCACCATGTTTTACACACATAAACTAGAAATTTAAATCTAAAACGGTGTATTTATTCATTCGTTTTGTTTCGTATTAGACATACTTCTTGATAATTTGAAATCTCAAAAATTAAATACCTATCAATAACACCATTTCTTACGACTACAACGTTCGACAGCTAACAGCAGCAACAACAAGCTAATTCAACGCACGGATCACAAAATTGAATTGGCTCTCGGCTAGAATGCTACACCAATCAGAACGTTGAAATCGTAAGTCCTATCTTAACTCCATTCTTAACTGGAACAGGGTAGTATAGTTTACTTTTATTGCGTTTTAAATGTATTAAGGATAAACAGTTTAAGTTTAGTTTGCACATGTGGTACGGAGAATACTAATATTTTGAATCAGTGGATTCTGAACTAAATTTAACAGTAACCAAATTTATTAAAATTATTATTATTATTTTTGAATAGTTGAGTTAAAATTAATTAAATTTAAACCAAATTGAATTAATTAATTTTAAATTGTTATTTTTTGGAAAATTGAACTACATTATGTGAATAACTACGGATGTTAAATTTTAATGTAGGTACTTAGATAAAATTTAAAATTAATGTTAGTTCCCATAGTGCACTATTCCTTAGTTTAAATTATACTTTTTACTGAATTCAGTTTTTATATTCGTAGTAGGTACCCAAACACATCCCAGGAAAATAATGTATTTATCTCTGGTATAAGTACATTAAAAATAAGAAAATAATGATGCAAATAATGTAAAATAAATATATACAAAACACCAGCATACATGGACCATAAAAACGAAAAGTCGAATTTATTTGACCACCAATAAAGCTCTAAACAAAACAAAAAGTAAACAGAAGTATTCTTTCCTGTTATTCATTCAGAAAGCATGCGGAAGGTATTTCGCTGAAGATCATCAACAATACCATTATTTTATTCCATTATTGTTTATCCAATGCAAGGTTACAATGGCCTGTCAACTAAATCCAATAAAAATGAAAGAACTGTACTTGAGAGACACCAAACTAGAATGTCTAATACGCCAGTGTCACGAAAACGTAATAGCTTCGTAGGAACAATTTATATGAAGACGCTTCATAGTATTGGAGCATGCGATGCAACCGTTGTTTTTCCACATAATGCACAGAAACTTTCAGAATTGATCGGGGGAAAGATAATTAAATGTGTTTCGTGGAGAATTTTTACATTTTTTGGGATTTATTTGACAGAATTCATTCCATTTGATTTTTATAAATGACACGTACCAAACGCATTTTGTACACTTGAATTACTTTGCGGAAAAATTAATAACTTACGAAGTTTTGTATAATGAAGCGTTCAATTGAGCAGAAAGTTTTAAGCGTTTCTTTGAACTAAACTTATTTTCTTGTTTCAACCAAAATATACTCATTAGTCATTTTAATGAGCGTAACGATTTTCATTATAACTAATACATTGCGTAAAGCAACTAATGAGATGAAGATGAAGTAAAAAAGCAAACCCTTTTACGTACAGTCGTTTAACACGGACCATCTTAACGATGTTTAGTTTGCGAAAATCTTACTTTAACAAGTAGATAAAGACATACAAATCAGCAGACATAATTGTTTTCAACTCTTGGTTTTTTTCGTAAAGAACTTTTTCGATTAGATATTCAATATTTGAATGTATTGACATTATGAAAATAAAAAGACAAAAACTTGATCGTCTGAACGTCATTATTAAAGTCTGCAACTCGAACAATATTACAGACGTCCATTCGATGTTATAAATATAAAGACAATATTGATAAAAAATTTATTTTCCCAGGTTTTTTAATCAAACAGTTTTGAAAACTCACTGTTTTTTGCCATAATTTAAAATTTAATTTTATATCTGCTACAGCTAGTCAGATATCCATTATGCGATCAACAATCTAGTGTTAAAAAAAAGTACTTCGTGCGAAAACTGCCCTTAAATTAACGAATAAAAAAAATTTTTTTTGTTCCAATATCAGTAAGTTGAGTACAACCTATATGCTATTAAAATTTGTGAAAGAATCACCCTGTATACACGTACATCGTACATATATAATACATAAGTGCACAAAATTACAAAAATCACGCAATAAATGGGTTAGCATAGCAAGGCACAAACACCTTATAGTATATTACATTGCCACATTACTAGCAAGGTAAAACAGTTTTTACTGCTGAAAGGAGGAAATGATCGGTGAGCCGATTAGTTACCTCCTTGAAGGAGTAAAACAGTTCCCTTGCGTGTATTGTATAACATTTTACTTGTTACTCATTTGTAAACCAAAAAGAAAAGTAACCACATTCTGTCATTACACACTACTGTTTTGTCTTGGAAGTATTACTGTGGCAACGTGCATCGATTATTATATGAGCAACTACTAACTTGTAAAATTTTTACAAGTCAGCTGTAAATTTTACAGGTTAGTAATTTGTAAAGATATACATAAATGTAAATGCAAATGTAATATTGTAAAAATTTTGCACACCGAAAGGTAACAATAAACTATTTACTTACTACTAAAAAAAATTTGTAAAGATTCATTTTCAAAGGAAATAAAAGGATTGATTTTTTCGTTGCACTCGTAAATCACATCAACATAAAACTAAAATAGCCACAATTTAGCCTCCTATCTGTTACAATTGGTTCAGTTTTTTAATTCTCGATTCTAAACTAATTTACTAGTTCGAATTTAAAACCTATATAGATCACTCAAATATTATCTCATTGCAATTAAGTACAATATTCCTTACCAGGTACTTGGCTAACTCATCTGATATTCCGTGACAAAAGAAGAATTTTGTTTGAAGTTCTCGCACAAGAAATCGATGGTTACGGAGCGAGGACGAAACAAACGTAGGTAAAACCTCTCGGCAGGTTTCACTTTACGCGGCAAAATCATAAATTAATTACAAGTAATTTAGTTAGGACAGGCCAATAAGACACAGGCGGGCGAGGAGAGAAAATCGAATTGATATTGTTTGTGAAAGTTTTCGACTTGGGGTAGCGAAGCATCTCTTAATTGGGATTTAATGTTTAATTGGTTCTACCAGCGAGATCTGTCGCCAACTTAATCCTGTCTTTCACGCTCTAGGACCCGTCACTTAATCCAGGGCCGCTATTTAGTCGCAAGGGCGAAGTGCCCTCCACGACCTGGTGTTCTGTGTCTTGATGGACTAAGCCGCAACTCCGCGGAGGGCTTATGCTGACACAGGTTCGCGACGATTCGCGAGACGTAAAATTTTAACTTGACTTAACCGTCATCATTTGCTTCTATCCTACTTTGCCTGAAAATTCTACATGAATTACGGTACCAAAATAATCACTTTACAGTTGTTAGCTCAATATTCAACGAAGAAAAAAGTTTTGTCAGTCAGGAGATTTGAGTAATAGTATATTGTAATACAAGTGTGGAAAGGGCTTAATTGAAAATGACCCTTTCCGCAAGTGTTGTTACATGCCTTTTTTTCTACGAAAGTGAGAAATATTTAAAATTAATAAAAACAAATTGGAAATAAAATATTTACCGGAGAGTTGTAAAAGCGCATTTCTGTTCATCAAAACGTATGAAAAGCGCAGAAATATAATCAGTAAATTTATGTACAATAAGCGCAGATCGTAACGTTCAATAAGCGCATTTTTAGAAAATGAGATTTCTGACCATATCAAGTTGGTCCAGATCGTCTTCGAGTATGATGTGGTTAGGCTCAGAAAAATGTTAGGCAAGAATATTTTCTGGTTTTAAAATATTCAAAAAATATTGTAGAAAAACTGTCGTACAATCCCTAAAACCATTGTGCTTTTCAAATGTTCCCTTCTGCGCTTATATAACGTCAATTTCTTCGCTTTTCGTACGTCGATAAGCATAAACTGAGAAAGGCCAAATGCGCTTATATAACGCACCCGCATATTTACAAATTTAAGAAAACAAATCAGGTAGGCTTGTTGTCAGAGCTGAAAAGAATATCAAAATCTAAAAACTGACAGATCAATTTTGTAATTTTGTATTTATGGTGTGATTTATGACAAAAATAATGACATTTCATGCAGAATGTTGTAATGATAGTGAAAGTGAGTTTATTTTTACTCCTTCGGATATTTTACGGCAATTGTGAATCGATACTTTTTTCTCTGAGGTCAAAAATATCCTGACAGCTTTGACCTACCAGTAACTGCACAATTTCTAGTTGAGCAAAGTTATTTATGTTTCAAATTCAGTAAAAATCGTCCATTTGAATACTTATTACAGAGATTACAACAAATAAATTGTTTTTTGCATGAAAAATGTACTTTTGAAAAATTCGCACTCAGTGCACAAATTGAGTGTGGAAATTATTTTCACCACTCAATGTTCAAAAAAATTAATTTGACTTATCTACCGTCATAATTTTAATTATTATTTAAGTAAAATATAAAAAGAATATGGAAATAAAAACACGTTTTATAGATTAGGATTAGGATGTATGACTAAAAGTTGACAATAACATAACAAAATTTATTAAGTATGTACCTACCAAATTAAAAATAAACAAATTTTTTCATTTGTTTACCAGTTGTCATGGTATTAGAGGGATAAAATATTAAATATTTACTTACTGTCTAAAGACCCTGCTTGAACAACTAATCAATAATTATTTTTAAAATTTAGTTATGAAGAATATTGTAAACATAATTTAGTTCGTAATTATTATTATGCCAAGGACGGATATGTTAATAAGGACTACAGTAGGTACTACATATTGTTTTTTAAATATTGTCAAGGTACGTTAATTAATGAGTTCCTTCAGTAATTGACAAATATTTGAAAGTGTTTTCTAATTAATTTACCTTATAGGTTAAACAGTGTCTGGGTAAATATTTTGTGAACAAAATTAATTATATTCTCTATCTAACAAACACAAAAAACAAAACCAGTAATAAATTGTTTACGTTATAATTAGAGAGAACGAAACGTCTGTATTTATTTAAATTAGTAACCCTAGTAGAAAACAGTAAATAATTTTGTCGACATAAATGTGAAATAATTATTTCCCAAAGCTACTTTACTTCACAAAAAATTGTCCCGTATTTAATGAGTGTCTAATAAATAATTTGGTCTCATTGGGAGGGAAACAATAAATCAAACAGTTTATTAAACAATACATGCTTGCTATCCAATATTTGTCACTACAGGCAGTTGGGAACTGGCAACATTTGCCAGTGAATACTGAACACCAGTGGCGCACCCAGGCGTTTGGAGAAAGGGGTCGACTTAAAAATTTATAGAATAGTTTCAAATTTAGTTGTTATTTGTTAAGTAGATAAAACAGCCACAACTAATAATTTCATGCAAGATCAATTACCATTTTTGCCTAGAAAAGGAAATTAAGTACATATTTTAATTTTTGTAAAAATGTCAAAAGCAACTTTGGCTTAAAAGTAACAACACACAGTTTTTATTTAAAATAACAATTCGATGACCTTTGCTGGATGGAAGCTTTGTAGTTCAAAGTCTTTACCGCAATTTAAATAATAATTTAGTTCTTTAATTTTTTTTTACAAAAATATACATATATTTGAATTTAATATCTGTATAATTATACTAAAATATTGAGTGCTAATATTCACGTATTTTAACTCCTACACAAATATCAATATTTTTATCTTTATAATAAATATAGTAGCGATTAAAATATGTATTCTTATTTTAAATACACGTATATTAACGACTAACATAAATTATTTTACCCATCAATTCAATCTTAAACTACTACAAGGGTGCAGGAATGTATTAAAAATCATGCATTCACAACAACAACCCTGGCTATATGAACATCCTGTACAGTCATAAATGCATAATACCCTTTGGTCAAAGGGCTAACGTTACAACCGGTAGTGCAAGACATAAATTCTTGCATACAAATGACCCGTTTTAGGATGTACAGTTCCGTTAGAAAATTTACGTATTTCCAGTATTGTTGCAACGTGCAACAATTAAAATTACCTATGCCTATGGTGTATTTTAATTTTCACATAAATTTATTGATTGGTAATAACTAATAAGTTAGTACTTAAAACGCTTTGTATTATATTCATTTTTGTTTGACGAATTCAATATTCAATTCAAATTGCAATTTTAAATAAAGTGATTTTTACACGTTTTTCTAGATAATAAGTTGTGTTTTCTTATTGTAATCGCAGTAGCTGCGCCGGTTTAACCATCATAGCTCTCTGCATGTGATGACGTATGAATCCAGAGTTCTGCGGTTTAATTAATTAATTTATAAAATTAAATCTAGTACTTATATAATTATATTTACGTATAAAAAATAAGAATATGTATTGGGATATTACACTACTAAGAGATGGCGCTGTTCACCTATGTGAAATTCTGAGCAAAGGTGCACTTTATTTTGGCTTCCATAAGCATAACATTGCAGTGTGTATTATTTTGTAGTTTTTTCTGCTGTATGGAGTTTTCATTAAGTATATGATACTAATTATGAAAAAATATTGTGTGATGTTTTCTATTGTTATAGTTTTGGATAGTAAATTTGTATTTATTTTGCAATTTAACATTTTAAGTACATTATTCAGCAAGTTGTTGTTAGGTTATCAACATAGTTTAGATCTTGCTTAGTGTATTATTAAATTATAATTATTGTATATAAACGTCAATATTAATTTTACTAACATTTATATTAATTTTAGTTCATATTTAATGTATTTATTTTTTTATCTTTCTGGTGTAGTTGTGTAAGTACAAAATACCTACAATAACTATCCTGTCATATAAAGTTTGCAAAAAATAGTAGTACGTTATTTTATATTTACCCAACCAATGAATTAAAATGAACAAATTTTAAACTCAATACTTTTCGAAATATTTTCAAATATTAAACAAAATCACTTTTAATCACTTAGTATCCATACAACAACGTGCAACTCACAAGTGCACCGTTGTTTAAGTACAAAATTTCACCACTAGGTTCGCATTCTTATTGAATAGATATATAAAATAAACGTGTCAAGAAGGGTGCAATTACACGGTCTGTGAGCGCGCCACTGTTGAACAGTTCCCGGTCACAAGTCTCCACGATGTAAATGATGAATGACTACAACATCGTGGTATGAAATTATTCAGATGTGATTATCATGGATTAACGTGTACCTATCCGTTGCACAGGCCCCGCTGACACTGTGACGTCACACTTCCGGTCGGCACCAGCAGCCAGCTACTACACCAGCGTTACAAGCTAGTATGATGCTAATCCGATATCATATATGAGATTTCAGCTGTTACACTTGTTTTCTAACCTCTGGGGTTGGATTATGGAAAACGGGACACAGAGGTACGAGTATATGGCCTCATATTGGACTAAGTGCTCCAGAGATTTTGGATGTTGTATGTTTAACTGCCACTGCGGACCACGTTTGCTGATTTCTTGGAAAAACGAAAAGCTGGAACATTATTTCTTTGTGATTTGACTACAAATGGTGGATGTTGCCAAATGTCTTTCGAATGAAGTTATGTACAAACTTCAACTACTTTTTATATAAGGAAAATATTATAAAGCCAAGAGGTTGAATATAACATTTGGAGCTCAATTCTGTTCAAATCTAAGAGTTTCACAGAATCGTAGAAATTTAATAACAATGAACTTAATGACAAGACAACCTTATTTGTTTATGAAATTAAAGATAAATATTGAATAATAGGTTTATTTATTATGTACCTATCTTAAGGCTAAAAATTACATTATACTTTTTTCATCTAGATTCTAGTTCGAGATTCACCCGATAAGTTCCTAACCATTTCTAGTATAATGTAAATCAGAAATTCCCATCCGAGTTCCGTTCGATTTCCATTCCTTTTTGTAGTACAAATATACACCAGGCTCTATTTTTCTATTCGAGATTCGTATACGTATGCTCAGTTCAGTGTGCGTCAGTTTGACCAAACTTTAAAATTCTTGACTCGGAAAAAATCGAAGATTTCCCATTGAATATGAATAGTTGGGAAATAAACAGGGTCAGATCTAGGATTTTTTGACGGGAATGGCTCAAAGATTTAAAAAATTCAAATTGTGCTGGTGCTGAGAATGTTCTTTTTCATCCAATGTAATTGAAATTTACCCTGTCCACCCCTTCATATAATGTGCCTGAATTATTCACTTTAGTATACAGAATAATAGAAAATTATTTTTATTTTACTTGTCTATGATTTTTAATTTTAATTTATTACGTCATGTAATAACCCTTAAAAAATTTTCCATAAGTATAAAACACTCTGTATAAATCCAATGTAAAATTTCAAATTCTATAGGTACCGTACGTTGCAGACGACAGCGCCAAAGTGACGAATAATCAAACTTATTGTATGACGTTAGACATAACGGATTTCGTGTAAATGGGTTAATTTCATGAACTACGTTTGTCAATTTTTGTAGGTATTTTATTAAATCATTCATTTCAGATAATAGCCCACAAAATACGTTAACTCGATACTCTAGACACACAATTTGTTCACAATTTGTCCGCTCGTATTAACAAACAATAGGAAGCAAGTATTTACTCAAAGTGCAAGCATAAGCATGTTGCATGTAGTTTATTGATCTATGTTACATCAAGTCCATTCTCAAATAATATCCCAGCTTAGGAGAAGTACGGTATTTCTATAAAATATTCTTTTTGACTGGCATACCTTGGCTAAAGTACAATTATATATAGTACAACATTTGCCATTTGTAAAAAATGATTTCTTGCTGATTTATATAGATATTATAGTTGTTGATAGGTACACAGAATTAAAGAAATAAATGTTCGGGAACTAAAATGAAACGCATAAAGATATATTTTCAAATGATGGCGATTTGTATTTGAAGTAAAGAACTAAAATAACGAAGGCTATTTTAATCTGCAAGTATTTAAAAACAAATATCCTCATACTCTTAAATAAACAGTTAATTCGAATAAAATTTGTGATTAGAGAAAGCTCATTACTTTTGCGAATTGGAGCAGTAACCAGTAGGTATCAAGCCCTACAGAAGCGAATCACTATTCTTGATCTCTAACTTTAATTAATTTCGCAACTGCTTTGATCTTGGAGAAACAAAATAAATCAACCCTTTTGTGAACCTGACTTCATTATTTAAAAAAACGAAATACATAAAGCGTAGTTACGTACACAAAAATATAATATAATAATTGAAATTGGAATTAGGATGAAATGGATTAAAAAGATGTAATTCCATATTCTGGCAGAGATGGAAAAAGAGATCTGATATATATTTTTTATAATCCTTTTTGTTTTCTTCTGAAAGACACAGAATTTGCTACGGCCATAAATCATGAAATAAATAAATAATCTGCAGGAAACACGTATACGCTGCGATGGAACCATATACAAGACTTTCGAGAAATAAATTCTTTTTTACATTCAAAACACAAACAAAACCTTTCATTATTCTTGATTTGTTGCATGTGAAAATTTAATGGACATGCATTATTATAGTCACATGTACGATGAGATTTGTCGTGATGTCATTTAAGTATATTTGTTTTGTTAAAATTGGTTGAAATATTCGCAAATCAATAACAAATAATTTTAAATTTCCCAGGAAAACCAGTTTACATCTTAAGAAATACAATTTGCCTGCGAGCGCGTAATGGAGTTAAAACAATATCTCAATTTGATTATATTATAATACAAACTTTGTTAGTTTGTAAATAAATATATTTTATATGCCTCCGGTCGGCATCGCTAGTTTTCCATATCTCAAAATCCGCCAGAAACTCTTTGTTGCCAGCCTAGGCCGGCAAATAACCATAAGTTATAGGTTGGCATCTTGATATTACTACAGTTGTCAAGCAGATGTCAATTTTATAATTTTTGATTTTGGTAAATCGTTAATAGAAACTGAAATAAATATATTTTAAGCTCAAATGCAAGTATTCAGTGCACAATTTTTTAGGTTATGTATAATTATTTTATATTTTTGTAATGAAATCGGCACATAAAATATTGTTAACGTCTAGAAACTGTTATGCTAGTGCTCGTAATTTGCAAGCCTCGCCTGTGGCTCGGCGTGTCAAAAATACTCGCTCTTACAAAAGGTCAGTTACTGGCCTTGTGATACAAATAACTATTTTCTGTATTAGTTGTAAAGTTTAAATATTCACTTAAAGTAAGTTGAAGTTAAACGTATCGTGCTAATCTCGGTTCGAAAATACTTCTACTCCAGATAAAATAAAGGGAAGATTGGATGAGATACACAACGTGTGTTGCCTTGTGGCAACGTTAATAATAGTTTAATTTAAATTCCTGTGCCGAAGAGTGACTAAATGTTGATGTTGGTGTTATTTGATTAGTGTTAACAAAAACTGTTCATCTGATACCTACATATATAACTAAGCGATTTTACATGCTTTGTAGTAATTTTGGTATACATTACTGCAAAAGCATGAAAACGGAATACCTGATTGAGATTGAGGCAGAAGTAAACTAAAAAGTAAACGAAATATTTTCAGAATTTTTATTCGCAATAATTTTTTTGTACACATTTTGCTCAGATACGATTTTGAAATTAAACTGTCCTCTTTTATGAATAATTGAACGAGGTAAATAACTAGAAGCTAGTCCCATCGCGCGAGAGATTTTTTCATTAGGTTAATACAATTTCCCCGAGGTCAAATGAAGCCTATCACGTTTTACATTTGCCTCGACATTTGCCCTAATGGATATTTTTGTATATACCACAACATTTAGACCAAATGATGACGTAGGTTGTAGCGAAAATAACATTACTAGATACTTAACAACACCTTGACATCTTGAGTATAGAATTAACCGAAAAATGTTATGAAAACACAAGTTTCCAATAGAGGAAATTTTTTATAACACACAAAAGTACGTAGTTAAGGCCCATCTCTTGCTATCAAATGCAAAACAAAAAGCATTTGTGACTTTGGTTTTGAAATCGATGACCTCATATTTTATAATGATGTACTTATAGGTTGTGCTTATATGGCTATAGAATGAAATTTACAAAAAAAACCTTGCCGTATTTTGTTCAATAATTTCTAAAAATTACTAAAAATGCGAATTTTACATAAATTATTACAGTCAATGGGTTAACTGTTAAAAAATCTCTCTATACCCGTCTTCCGACTAATGTACAGGGTGTTTCATAACTTACATACATACGTTAAGGGTTTATGTTGTTTGATATGCTGATTACGAATCAAAAAGATTTTTTTTTTAATCGCAAAATAAATTTCCATGTTACCCAGTCAAAAATTTTTCGTTGCCACTGCCACTGGGTGGAGTAATTATTGTTTCATTAAAAATAATTAAATTTTGTTTGTTTATTTTACTAGTATTATGTAATTTAAGATGTTGATTACCTATTTCTATTGTTTGTGTGTAATAGGAAAACGAATCAAGTGCAGTACTACAAAAAATGCTGCAGATAAACTACCCTTAATTTTTCGAATTTTAAAAACATTCTTTTTGATTCGTAATCAGCATATCAAGCAACATAAACCTTTAACGTATGTACTCTAAGTTATGAAACACCCTGTATATTATCGTACCTGAAATTAATTAATATACCTACACATTTTAACAACAGCTTTCTAAATGTTTAAAAAGTGTTACCACGAGAATAATTTCCTTGCATACAATATTAACAAACTTTGCACCCTAAGGATTAGAACCTAATTCCATAAAACTGCATGTACAAAGTACAAATTAGGCAGGGGTTGAAACCGGCCACGGCCATCGGTCATCTCTCCCCGGAGACGGGAAAGAAAAACATAGCGACGGATAGTTAGAGTGCGGGAACTAACAGACCAGAATGAAATTAACTTGCAAATGAAGAATGCAAATACACACGCGGCCCACAAGTTCATTAGGACGTGCATTCGGCAAATCATTACACACTGGCCGGACGCTGGCGGAGAAAACGAGAAAATACCGCATAAATCTAACGCACGAACACACCCACGCAAATTTGACAGCAAAATAAACGCAGTGGTGAAATCAGTATGAAATTGTTTCTAATTTTGTTTGTTCACTTCCACGGGACTGCAAGGTTTCCTTTATTTTCATTCCTGATAACTATTTTGTATTAATTAAAAAGTCAGATTTGTTAAATGTTAAAAGGAAGTCTACGTCCATGTAGTTAGTTTAAAAAAATTTAAAGCAAATGTATTTGCAGATAATGTTGTTAGATATTAATTGTATTATGTCAATATTTATTCCAGTAATTGAAGTAGAATTACTCATATTTCATATTGGTATCTCTTGCTGTTTTAATTTAATTTAATTATATCGCAGTAGGTATACATAATATAAAATTGTTTTAATTGTTTAGCATATAAATAAAAATTATAAAATAATTCTAAATTTATATTTGTTATTTATTTAATAACGTCACACGCGTGAGTTGTTTTTAATTATAGGTTTTATCGAGGGTTTTATTCAATCAATATGTCAATGAGTTTATCTAACGACTTTACTTGATGATTTTTGACCAATTTGCTTTTGACGTATGTATAAAAATAATATAATAGATATTTATACACAAAGTGAGATATGAATGTTTATTCAAGAGAAGAATATTTAACCCCCGAGCCCGAAGGATGAGTGTCCTATTTTATTCGATTGAACAAACAGTCTTATCTCACGTGGTTAATACAACTTTTTTAATTTTGACGAAATTGTTTCAAAAATATAAATTATTTTATTTTGACACAACAAAAATATTAATCCAAATAGTCGTCACTCGTTACTGACAATTTGTCATTGTGTTTATAAATTTTTGAGACAATTCAACTCATGTGTCATCTGTCAAAAATGGACCAATCAATTTTGAGGATTTATACATTTTCCACCAATGGAAACGAATTTTTTCGACAATTTATCACTAGTGCTCGCAGCGACATAATTTTTCGACAATTTTCACTAGTGATCCAATCGACAATTTTAAACAATTGAATATATCTTTATTAATCAAAATCCTATTGTTATAACTGTTGTAATGGAAGTGAAGCTATTTATAAATCATTTTCATAAAGAAAGAATACATTTTTATTCGGTGAATTGTCCTCCGAATACCATTCGTGTTCCAAGTTATGTAGACAATTTTTGTGTCTGCATCACTCATGATTATTACGCTTAAGAAAATAGCACTCGTGCTACGCACTCGTGCAATTTTCGATCAAGCGTAATAACCATTCGTGATACAGCAACAAAAATTGTCGACATAACTTGGAACACTAGTGGTATTATATATGAAAATAATTACAGTTTAAAACGGTAGTGTGATTTAAAAATGGGTTGAGTGATTGTCTAAAAATAGTATTCTAGAATCTAGATTGAAACTTGAATAGTAATACCAACATTTTTCAATCTAACCTTCTAACCTAACAATATTTGCTTCTTGTTTTAACATTAAATATTTGTTTTTATATGGTAAGTAAAATGACAAATTCGTAAATTAAATTTGCCACTCCTTACATAATATAATATTCTGAAATGTCAAAAACAATTATGTTGGTAGGTATCAAATAATAATTTGTCTTAAATTTTTTTTATAGAATCTATATTGTTCAAGTTTTTAGACAGATAGTAGTGTAATGTGATATAGCTTTTAGACAGAAAAATAATGAAGTTTTGACAGCTGTCCTTTAAACATTACCGTCTAAAATGAATTAATTATTCAATAAAGTAGAGTATTCCTCTGAAGTTTAGAGCCTGTGACTTGTGTAGCATTCTCGTAACATTCTTATTGAATAATACACTTTTTCCGACTAAAAGTATAGAATATTAAATATTTAACTGTTCACTCTGGTACAAAAATGTTCAAGTTTTTGCATAAATAACTAATTTTCCACATAAAACTTTTAACCAACATATTAACTTATGCTTCAGCAAAAATGTTAATTCAAATAAATCCTTGCCAACCATAAATCTAAAGGGTCCGCGGATAAACCATCTCTGAAAAGAAAAACTAAAATCCCTACTTAGGGCAACACGATTCTTCACTTCGCTATACAGGGAACAACTTCCTCAAAACCAGGCAGCCGCCATAAATTCCAATAACAGTGTTCAGCATTTAATTACCAGGATCTAGTTGCCACAGAAATCTAAATACTCCTTCCACTTGCCGGGCGAAGTATGAAGGGGTTAATGATATTGATTAATTATCATGAATCTCTCTCCTGGATTTAGATGCGGAACCTGTCGTTATTAATGTCCGGGCGAGAGTTTATGGGAGCAGTGCGTAGCAGGATTGCCACCTGTACCTGAGTAACGGCCCATTTTGCCCACGATCGTTTATTAAGTGGTCACTGTGGGGTGAAGGTGCGTTTACACTAGGGCAAATCGGGCTGTTCGGGGTGATTGAGGACCCTAGCAGAGAAAGAGTAATAGAGGGAATTTAAATGCTTTGGAACTTTCAGAGGAAACGTTGCTAAAATTAGGTTAGATAAAATATCTTACGACTTTTTTACAGATTTATATATAATACGATTTTATAGTAGATTGGTAGATAACACTGGTCAACAGACATTTTGGTTCAGAGACGGAAGCGTTATTTTCTGGTTAAGAGGCCCGTCTACCTCCTAAAATCCAGCATAAAATGTACTAACGTAGCGAGTGTTTTGTTCCCAGTACAAGAATGGTAAAATTTTATTTCAACAAGGACTCAATGGAGAAAGAATGGATCTACAGATGTGCCTTTTTAAAATATTAATTTCAAAATTGTCCATGATTATAAAAATTCAGAAAAATTCAAAAATATACCAATTTGTATGCAAATTTACACGGTTATATCTCATGATAGAAATTAATTTTTAAAACTTTAAAAAGGCACATCTGTAGATCCATTCTTTCTCTATGAAATGTTTACAAAAACATTATCCTGATGTCAATAATAAACTAACAGTTTACCCGCGAAAACACTTTTACAGTATTTAGAATGCGGTAAAGTACGAGTTTCGGGCTGGTTTCAGGCAGGTTGTAGTGGAGAATAGAAAAAAGAGGGAAATTCGAAAGAATTCTAGGAATTCGTAAAAAAAACGCCGCTTAATTTGGTGCCACAAAACACGAAAATCATAATCATAAGTCGAGTTTGGTTCTGTTTTTTTTCTGTTGACAGCAAATGAATGGTGGTCCGTGAACTGACCAGTCAATAATATTACTAGGTACCGAAAAACCCGAACCAACTCAGGCCCGGAAAGCTTATTTTCCATTTTATATTTTAAAACTAAGTGCTTTTTGCATACGGCGTCTCTGAAGCAAAAAAGTTGGAATTTGTTGACCAGTGTAATTCATTACGACAAATTCTTGTATTGACGAAAATTTCTTGTTCTGTCTTAAAATTTAAAGGAAAACGAGAAAGGGTCCATAATTTATTTATAGATAAATAAGATAAATAATCGATATTGAGTAATAGTCTGAAGATTTAGAGGTGAAGACATAGTAAAACAGTCATTATATGTGCTTAAATTTTTGTCTATGTACGTTTAATTAATAATTTACAGGGAAGGGGAAAGTGGGGTAGTTTCGGCCCTGGTTTACTTTCAGTCACCCATCATCCTACATTATTTGAAATAAACGGTTCAAAATTTTATGTGTATTAAGGTGCAATAAACAACATCAATTACTATAAAGGGTTGAAATACACTGCAGTCCTGAGTAATTTCTCCTCTTCATATATCCAAACTAGTCGATCAAAAACTTTAGTTTAATCTATTTCTATGTGTAATTAGAGAAAAAGTAATTAAAACTTTGGATAATAAAAAACTCTTGAAACCGGTAAGTTCCTTCTGCGTTGATTGCATAAGAAAGGCCATGATGATTGTACAGCAATTAACACAAACGATCCCTTGTTTGCCATGCGCCCATTAGCAAAGAAAATTAGGTTATTAGGGAAGGTAGTCATTAGTAATTTGATAATTTCCTGGAAGATACTATCAAAACAATTTTTCAGTCAACCAGCCGAACAATCTGCAACGAAATTAAGCAAATTAATCAAATTTAAACGAAAGAGCAACTCGGAAATCGAATTGTCGCAACTATAACAACATCAATTAAAACAAAAGCGAAGTAATTATATCAAGATGGTGGTGTAGGGGCAGAAACAAACGCCTAACGCAGGTACAACACCTTTATTGCGGATGGCAACGCATAGCGGCCATTTAGAAGTTTAATGAGACTCAATTAGACCCAGCCGCAGCATAGCGCCACAATGCTATGTCGATGTATTAGGCTTGGAGGTGTTTCGTACAGTATTATTTCGCTCTAGTTTATTGGAAATTTGCCCGGCCACCTTATTAATCGTAAGAGGATATTCCATCCACGCCGCGCCAACATTAATTTACACGGGCCATAATTACGTTGCTAGAGTAATAATTAAATTTTTTTATGGAAAGTTACATAACTAGAGGTAATACGGATACTGCTGAGTATTTTTTGTCATGAATTCAGCGTAGCACGAGTTTTATTTCATGTTGCCATAACCAACGGGTTTAAATTTATGAACGAATAATTTGGAAATGACCATACCCAAGTTTGAGTTAACAAGAAAATTAAACAAACCATAGTTTATTTACAAGATTACAAAATGCTAGCAGAGACGTAACTAAAGGTAAGCCCGGGTGGGCCATCGCTCACCCTGCAAAGTCATGGCCCACCAAAAATTTTACAATACTCGTATTTTTACATTAATTTACGGAAGAGATATTAAAATATTTAATATTGCCCTACATAATACTAGGGAAGAGATGTAGATTTAGATATAGGTATACTTAATTGGGGCAAAATAAATATTTATGAATATGAATAGCGGATAGGTATAAATTTATTGCTGGTAAAAGGTAAATGTAGTATTTTTGAATAGATAATATGTATGTATTAGCTTGTCAGTCTGAGTGCTCATGCAATCTTTATCTATGCATACATATTTGATATCATATTTCTTAACTGGATACTGCGTGGTGATTTAATGAAATTTTGTAAGCGTATACCTACTTTTGAAAAGTAGGTATAAATACGCATAGATACTTGTTGATAACTGTATATTTCGCTATCAATTCTTGTATACTATAATCTTATATTTAATGTTTTATTTGCCAATCTCAACTTCATTCGCTGACTGTCAAGCAAAAAAAATAAACACATTTTATTTGAAAATAATTTTGGAGGGTCTCATTAAGCTCCTGCACTGTTTTTTTATATTTTTTTTTTACAAAAGAAACCATGACGATTAGAGAAAACGCGATGTAAAATTCCGCTTATTAAGCAAGATATAATTTTTTAAAAGTGGTATTTAGTGGTGACTCTCGTTTAATAATGGCATTTAGTCAGGAGAATGTGTAGCCTTTTTGGATGATCCCTTGTGTTTAGGTTTCTTCCGAATTCCTAGAAAACTTTATTTTTTCACTATTAGTCATAACTGGGCATGTAATTTATGATTGTATTGTTAATATTCCTTATTTCGATTATGGTGGAGATGCCTATTACTTTTATCTACCGCTCTGACCTCTGACAACTAATATCTAATATACAGGTTGGAGGAGGTAAAATGCGAACATAGGGAACATACATGACAATCGAACTTTCATGCCAGGTATCTTGATATATTTTGTAGTAGTGTCACAAAACAAAGTAATGTGAATTTGTGTGGCAAAAAGAGTAATCAATAACAGAAATAATAATAAAATCTAAAAATGCATGTAAACTTTCTCGTTCTGCTCGTACACATACATTATTATACAAAGAAAATATTTTAATGAAAATAAAAATTTCAATAATATGACAGCTACTTTGACATTGACAGTACTTATTCCACGTATATCAAGATGCTTAGCATGATAACTCCACTGTCATAAATTTCCCTATGTTCGCATTTCACCTCCACCAACCTGTATATTTTCAATAACGTAAGATGATTAAAAATAGTGTACCTTATTATGTTATTATTAAACGAGAGTTTAAGAATGGCATTTAGTCACGATAATTTGTAGCCATTTCGGAAGATCCCATGTGTTAAAACCATCATAATCTAATAGTTTGAAACTCCCGCTTGAAATTCGCGGGCCAGGCGTGTATTAACGCTGACCTACGGGGAACAATAAACCAATTAGCCCGGTCAGATATGTGGCGCGTCTCCGATCGCAAGGATCAATTTAATCTCGTTCTAGCGCCGCTCCAGAGCTTGCTGCTGCATAACTCGGGGAGATTATGTTACGGCATTATGCACCCGACTCCGGCAAGGATTGGAACCGGATATAACCTGAGCGCACTACACCAAGTCGTACAAATTATCCTTGGGATCAGATTCATCCGGGAGGATAAATATTATTACTGCTAATATCAATCTGGATTCAAGCAGCGAACACGATCAAGATTTAATTCAAGTACATGTGTTATGTCAGGTTTATACAGCATAAATTAAAGAATTAAATTAAAAACTAACTTTACAAAGATAAATGTACACCAGTTATGTACCCGTTTATACACAGAATTAGGAACTAAGTAAATTAACAACTAAACTAAGAAGATAACCAACTTTTATCTTTCTAGCTTAATTCTTAGTGTAAATTACTCTCTACTCTACACATACGCACAGTTGGTGTCTTTTTTTGACGTTTATTTTGCAGGTTAGTTTAGCATTTTGGGTATAATTAATAGTAATAATTTATTACTTAAATAAAAGTATGTGTAAACTTATAACACTGTATTCGTTTTTAGTTAGTTAAATATAGAAATATTGATGTTTATATAGAACACACATTACCTATGATTAATTTTAAACCTTTCGTTAATGTTCTGTATAAACACCTTAATTTTTTAGCGGTTATGCTAATGTTAAATGTTAATTTAGTGTTAGTTTAATTGATGATGCGTGAGTGTTATTATTGTACTCTTTACAACTAAATGGTAATTTCATCCGGCAGTAGACACTTGCTATAATTAATAAATAAAATGCAGATTTAAGACGTTTCGATGTCTCAGGATATATTCTAAGTTTCTTTTGCTACTACACATACCATCAGTGCCGTATTACCCAATAGGCACGTGCCTAGGGGCTCACGACTTTGGGAGGTTAAATAATTACAAAGTAGGTAAAGAAAGTTTACTAGGTGATATCAAAAGTTGTTTTGAAGATGCTGATAACTCCTAGCGTCGAAAAAAAAAATACATTTTTATATTCTAAATTTTATTTTTTATTTGTGACGTATAATTATGTTGTGTAAGCAACGAATTTATAGCGTAAAGCGCGAACTTCATCCATATAGGGGTTGGTTGACAACATTTTTATTTCCAACATCGAGGTTCACTACCTACTATTACAATATGCCGCTCTAACTTACAGTTGTAACTATAGATTAAAAATATATATTTTAGAGATTGTAATAAATTAATACTTGCCATCTTTCTTTTGCTCATTACATTTAATCTCTATAGCTTAGATTTAGTGTAAGTCGAAGGGGAATGATCATTTTCAAAATTGTAGATATGCTATATTTGCGGTTATTTAAAACTTAGTAGAAACTAACCAAAGTTGTTTTTAACTTATGTATTTTCCTTAATTTAACAGAGGGCCCCAATAAATTTTGTGCATGGGGCCCCCGAGATCTCTTAACACGGCACTGCATACCATAACCATATAGCATGAATACTCTTGTTTTAATTTTTCTTATTTGTTGATTCGTACACAAATTTTAAATAATATAAATATCTACAGTGGCGTATTTCCAATTTGCTTCTGGGGGATTATATAAAACACTATAAGAAACAGCGCCACAGACGAAATTTTTTTTGATAAAGATCAAATATCTTATAATTAAATTTTAAGAGATCAATCACAACACGGTTATCCCTCTTTCATTCGAATTTACGCATTTCATTAAAAAATTGTACATTTCTATGAAAAGTTAATTATTTTTCTTTTTATACCTTGATTTCTTATTGTAAATGAATCTAAAACTTTACTCACATAGCGCACCGCACAATTTGATTTGATTCTAAAGGCAAAAATATATCTGCAAACTGCTTATTTATGTAACTACGTGTGTCATTAATATATACCTGCCGGCAAAGGAATAAAATCATCTGCACAAAATAAGTATAGAAGCTTTGAAATTTCCTGAAGATGGTTAATATTCCTGCAGCAAATCAGAAAATCAATATTGCTGCAATTCAAACAGTAATTTCAAACAAAATAAAACAAAACACGATAATCAAATAAAATTCATTCTAGATATTGATTCTTCCTGCTTTAAGAAGATTATTTCATGAAAAGTAGATGATATACTACGTACGTAACGTAGTTTCAAACATCAAACATTAATTACTACAATCCTGATTAAAGTGCGTTATGTAATACAAAGGAAAATCATCAACTTTGACAACCACACCCATCATTTCTTCCAGCCCATTAACACAATGCACAAAGCAGCAAACATAAGGAGCAATGTAGGAAGTTACAAACAACAGTCCTTGTAATTTCCAGACTTCCTGAACAGGAGTGTACCACGAACCGTCTAACGAATAACTCACGTTCCATCTGAACTCTCATATTATATAAACTACAAAATCTGCCTACGAAATGTAAATTCAATCTAAATATGACTGTGTCTTTGTTTATTTACGACGAGAACAATGGTTGAGTAAACTTTACAACTAATTTAAAGTAGAGAGACAGGGCAAAGGTCGAAGAGATCTAGAAGAGCTTTAATGTAATAAGTCCATCAGTCGAAAGGAAAGGAGATAGTGAAATGTGAAGTATTTTCTTAGCTTTTTTACCTGGCGATTCCATTTAAAGGAAAAAATTGATGGGAATCGACATTTTTGCCGTAGTCTTCTTATCGAAAATTTCAGATCCACTCACTTGTAACTGGATTGAGGCATTGGCATTAGACATTCGATAAAAAATAGCGCATTATTCAACAAGCCTTTAACACCGATTATTACTCATACTATTGAAAGTTTCAAAGTTTACAGTCGCAGACAAAAATGTCGATATCATCAGAATGTATAATATACACTAAGTGTATTTGCAACGAGAAGATGAAAAATAATCTACGACTTAGGTATAAAAAAATACATTTTGTATTTATTTTATTTATAGGAAAAATCGCATGACACAAATTACAGCCAACAAAAGAATTGATTACAATAATAGTAACCAGTAACGTAATTGAAATTAATAAGCTGAAACTTTTCTGTAACGTTAGACATTTAAATTAAAAATTGTTCAAATAGTCATTTTGAGTGTAACTCAATCAATAAGATTTCTATTGTAAAAAGTATGAAAAAATAGAGCGTAAGTGCTATTACGATTTTCATACCGAATCTGCACTCGTGCATTAATTCATTTCCGGAAAATTTTTTATCGTGCTTTCCAACAACGTAATTAATTCTCGTGTACCACTCAAGCTAATTAAGATGTTGTTGGAAGGCACTACAAAATTTCCGGAAAGATTTAATACACATGTGATATTATAAGTGATTATTTTCACTGACAACTGTTAGAAATTTTTTAGATACAGAGGTACGATGATTAACAACAGAAACAAAACAGACACTTATTTTAGACAACGTAACATTACTGGAAGTTCTGATTTTTACGGGTTTTTATTTTAAATAAAAATTCACGAGTAATATAAAATTAATGTATTTAAAAGTCGTTAATAATAGTCACCATTTTTCTCAATTTACTTTGTCTATTTGATATTTGTTGAAAATTTTAAATATTCTAAGCCCCAAGGCCCAAAGGGTTATGACCAACAGTTTGGGAAACGCAGACTAGGGTCTTACCCTATCTCTTATCTAGTATCTGACCCTAAAGTTACAGCGATAATAAAACAGCGAACTTCGTACAAAAGAAAAATACTTGATATTCGGAAATGGCGGAGCCATACGGATGTCTTCCATTAAATTAAATGACTTTGTTAAAGATTTTATGAAGCTATTTGATTAATGTAATAGACCTTCTTCGCACAACAGTCACTAAAACTAGCCAGCAAATACTTTTTTAATAACAACTAGACATAAAAGCATTTTTCCAATTTTATAAATTCCCTCCGGACGAATATTCGTCAGATTTTGTTTGTGAAAAACGAAATTATAAATGGTTGATTACATCCAGTTTTGAATTTTTAATTCCGAATTTTAATGAAATTTTCTACGGGCTTCTCATTACGCGCGTATTTTTAGATTGACATTTTAGACAAAGTACAGAAATTATTTAATCAAATTTACCAACATTAAGCACCATACATATTTAATTTATCCAAAAAGAGCACAACATGAAATTCATTAACCGCTTCAAAACCTTTCAAGTGAATTTTTCAGTAAATTATTTTCCTTGACTTTCATTATAAAATAAATTATAAATATATCCTTTCGTTTTACATTAGTAACATAAAAATTATTTTCTCGGTTGACAGCAATTCTTTATTTTAACATAAAAAGGTAGTTCAAAAGCAGACGTTATCCTTCAGAAAACGAAAATAAGTAGAAAGAGGAACATTTTCAAAAAAGCATCAAAATTATGAAAAAAGCACAATAAACTTCAAATAAGCTTAAATTAGTGAAAATAAGTATAATGGTGGGATTCTGTTCAAATATGTAGTTGCTACAGATCTATAAAACTGTAAATATTAAACAAAATCGCAATGAAATTTATAAGCATATGAACATGTTTATATTTGTCAACAAAAAATATTGATGTGGTTTTATTCAATATTTAAAGATTTACAAATTTTTAAAACTTACAGATTTGATCAGAATCCCACAATAAATCTGCAAAAAAAGCAAAATAAGTAAAATAAAAGTGGTGTCGAATGTTACCATTTTTTGTGAAACGTTGAGATCTCAAAGAAAATTTGTTGCTTACATTATCGCCATTAAGCAAAGAACTTAAAATCCGCGCTGTATTCCTGAGTTTTTGCTTGACAGGTAATAATTAATTAAGTATATAAAGTGTTTGAAATGTTTATGCAACACAGTGGTGTATTCGGTCAATGAGAAACAAAACTGTCATTTGTGTTTGTGTGCATAGCTCCATTTAAATCCAATGTTCACTACAATCGACCATTCGTGGTTGTCACCACATATGTAATAATAATAAAGTGTCTCATGTGAATATGAAACTAATGGTTCATTATTAATATGTTTGTTTGTAGTAGTTTAATAAACAATAAAAAGGTTTTTAAATTTAAATCTCATCTCTCAAGGAAGGCGTATGTGGTTTCGAAACTAATGAGAATTGGGAATCGAGAAATAAAGCATTTGCTTGTTGCCTACAGTCAAAAAATTGTTTCCTCTTCCTCATAATTATAATACACCAGTCAAGAAATTTATCCTCATTATTTTATACAACATTAATTAATTAATTGGTTTCGGAATTAAAATAGTTAAGTAAAGTGTTGTAATAGACAACAATATTTTTTATATAGATAAGATCATAGATAATCATTGAAAAAATTATCTAGATAATAGATGACATAAATAATTATTATCTAGATAATTATTAGATAATTCATTGTGCGCTGTATGCTTTCACAGTTTGATTACATTTGAATTAGATGAAAAATTGGTTATAATTTTACAAAAATTAGTATCTAGATGATATTTAAAAAATACATAAAGATATTTTGTAATTTTATCTAGATAAGATAATACATAAATAAGAAAAAAATTATCTAGATAAGATGATAGATAAATAAGAAAAAATTATCTAGATAAGATAACAGATAAATAAGAAAAAATTATCTAGTTAAGATAACAGATAAATAAGAATAAAATTATCTAGATAAGATAATAGATAAATAAGAAAAAAAATAGCTAGATAAGATAATCGATAAAAATATATTATCTAGATGATTTTATCTATATAAAATTATCCAGATAAGTTACAAATCTAGAAGCGATGATAATATGTTTGTACTTTGACGGAAAAATCTGTTAAGTCGTGTCAAAATAAGCTATTTATTTATCAATATATTTTAATATTTATGTAAAACTAGACATTTAAGTTTAATTTGCCGAGGAAAATAAATCGCATACACATAAGTAATAAAAAGAACGTTAATGGAGAGACACAAAGTTTTTTTTTCTAATAAGAGAAGAATATATTATAATAGAAATTATTGTTTATAGTTCATAAAGCGAATATTCTTTCACACAACTTGTTTGTAGTTATAAGTATATTTTTTGTAATTGTACAGTTTTGATTATTAGTAATATTAATTGCAGGCACACTCTAAGTGGGATATGAACTATTCAGCTGTAGTTATATTGCTATGTATTTAATCATCTTTCAATAAATCGTAATACGAGGGATTTATACGACGATTCTAGAAAACCGTTATATGATTTAACCTTATTTCCGCTACCGGTGTATTTGATTTCAGACAGCAGAATAAAAATCACATACCCGTGATCAAACACTTGTAACTTAAGAACGTCTCGAAGTCTTCTTCCAGTACTATTAACGAAACAGTTGAGATTGTGAGCACTCGAATCGTTTTTCCATTCAGCAGCGAACTGTAAACAGACGCGCTGCGTCTTCTTGCGTCGCCGCTGAGCGCTGATCACCAATCCTAATCCGATTCCGGTCGAATGGACGTCGGGACGGCCGTCGGTCCAACTTCACTCTGTTCAGATCCCGCGATCTCTACGAGGATAACCATTAAGGAGGAGATACGCGCGTCGGCGGTGGACAAGGCCCGGCTTAGCTAACTGGGATTTTATCGGCCAGATGAAAAAAGACAGTGAACTTAGGTGACGCTAACGCGAATAGAGATGGAGTCATTGAAATGTAATGGCGAGTTCGACAATGGAAGTAATGAGGTAATATCATCTTTTACTAGAATTATTCTAGTTTCTAACACATACATTACATTTAAAACGGGTCATGTTCGGTTTAACTAAATTATTTGTACTAGGTGGCGCAAAAGTAGTTAGAGGTAATAAGAGATGCAAATTTTTAGGTCAACTAAATATACAATGAAATTCTTTCATTTCTGATCACGTGTACGAACTTGACCAATGAATACAACATTTAACTGACAGCAACCCATGACACATTATCACTTATGTCAAATTTGTTGCTAGGTTACAATGATTTATTTTCATTTTTATGTTTATAATAATAATTGAATAAAAATGTCATTTGCACGTTTTGGTAATGAAAATGATACTTCAATTAATAAAATTTTCTGTCCGAATAACCCTCGACCATTGATAAATATTTATAATTTTGTGACAGCTACCTCAAGCACGTTGCTTTTAGGTTAACAGCCCTCTGCCTGCGGCGTCGGGCGGTTACCAAGCAACGTGCTTTTGGAATGTGAAAATTATTTCGTAATTATCAATGTCCTTTATGGTTATTATAGCTGATAATTTTTGGAGAATTGTTTTGTCGTTTCCCGGCTACTTATTCTAACAATTTCACGACACAAAACATCATCTGAAAATCGCATGACACAAATAACAGCCAATGGAAGAATTTATTACAATAATAGTAATAAAAATTTAGCGGACATTTTTTACTGGTAGCTTGAGGAACTTAACTGAAATTAATAAGCGGAAACTTTACCGTCAAATATCAGTTTGACATTAAATTGAAAATTGGTTAAATTGACATCTTGAGTCTAAATAAGCAATTAATAAGGTAAATAATACCTATTTATTAATGTTAAATACAAATTTAGTAAATTTTTCAAGTTTCTATTGTAAACATAAATCAAAAATAGAGCGGCGGTGTCATTGCGATTTTCTTACGGAATATGCACTAATTCATATCCAAGGTTTTTCAGGCCAAGTTCAATTGAACTAAAATATTTGTAGAAATTACAATTTTGCTTTATATTATATTTCATGGTTCAATCCAATTTCATTATTCTTAACATCATCTTGTACTAGAATACTTTCTTGTTTTGGACAAATAAAAAAAAACGATTCGGAGGATTTTATACGGGCTAATATCAAGTTGAGATTGATTTACTTTCATTTTATGAAATATGTAGGTTATAATAGCTAATAATTAGTTCACCCACCTTACAATAATAGGAATATATTATCTTTGATTGGATAACCATGAAACCATGCAATATTACAATGTTTTGCTAACAAATGGTTAGGGTTGGTTAGGTTTAATTTGGCTAAGTTCAGTTAGTTTAGTTTGATTCAATATTTTTGTATGCATTACAAAAATTCCAACTCTTTAAAATTAAATTTATATAAATTCAAAGTAAACAGCTATTTTGTACACGATCCAATTATAGTAGATAAACAAAACGCACTTACAGTAGTTTTCAATTATCAAAATATAAAATGTTCCAGTCGCTATTATTGCAACAAATGAATAAAATTTTTGATTGCATAAAACATTATTTCAATATTATTATAATAATTGCAGTAATAATAAAATGACAACATGTACGAAGTAATATTTAAACAAAATATGAATTCCGAATTTTAACTTATAATCTATTCTAAAGTTTATTTATTATTATTAAGTAAAGTTAATTAAGTATTTTAATATTGGTTGTTCTGTTAAATCCGAATTCAATCTGAGACAGACGAACTAGGTATTTAAAATGTACCTAGTTGAAATTTAAGTTAAAGGAAAATCCGACAACATCTATTTATGTTTCTCTAAATCGGGAGATACTCGTATCATTGGTAAAGAGATGATTGGTAATATATTTTATGGCTATTGTATCAAATTAAAATGATTTTATAGGTTTTGCAAAAGAATTGGAAAGATAAAATTTAATACGGCAGTGGATTCCATAAAATCGTTTCTTTTTCTTCCCGCGTAGAAAAGGTATAAAAGATCCGCCATAAAAACAAAATCTGTTTTTAGATCCTTCGCAAAAGTATAAAAAATACAGTTTTATTTTTTACATAATTCAGTATAGTAGTAGTAAAGTAGAGATTTATTTTCCATTTCATATAAAATATATTAATCCATTTCGAAGCCAATCACGTTTATAAAATGAGGAAGAAAATACATGGAATATAAGTAGGTAATTCTATATTTCTCGATTCGCGGCAAATTGAAAAAACGAGTTAAATCCCTAAATAAACAAAAGTGCATCGACCAATGTTGAATACACAATCAAGGATTGCTATGGATATTACACAGTTAAACATTTAGACAGCAGATTATCCTAGCAAAATTTTCACTGTTGGCTGGAAAATATTTTTCTACTGAATACTTATTTTAATAAAACATAAACCTCTCGATGGTTCAGGTTTACAATAATTTTTTAGGTATGCCCAACATTTATTTTCTGTTAAAATAAACTAAAGTTTAATTAAAAATTATATACCTAAACTTAAGAAAAAATAAATTTAGGTTACATAAAAAGTTAACTGGTGTTAATTAGTATTAACAAAACACGTTTCAGTTTTATAAATCTCATAAAATTTCATTTTGGAAAATAATTTATTTTGCACAAATTATTTTTATTAATTACACATATTGAGGTAGGAAGTATATATTTTATAACGAAAAATAACAGTAGAATATTATATTATGTTTTATGAAAATCATAATAATTTGTTTCGATTATAGATTATAAATATTAAAAAACTTAATATATATGAATTGTTTTAACAAGATGTTTGTAACGAAAGTAATATAGCTATAAAGTGACACTATTTTTTATAAACGAGCATTCACACTTCTCACTTTCAAGCACTGTGAATGCTCATATTTAGATAGATGTATTCAAACTTTCTTAAACGTAAACATAAATCTAATCCTTACAACTAAATTCTTATGTGAATGAGGCTTTTATCTCAGAAAAACATCGCAAAAGTTTATAGGAAGTTTTAGTTACTATTTGTAATAATATAATATAATGACTGGCAACACATATGATTGTAAAACGTAAAATTAATACGATGTGTGTGCCATTAAGTTACCCTAGGGACATAACCCAAAGAGGTTCAAATCCTGAAATATACATATTATATACATACATGCATAAATCGTAAAAAAAATGTAAAATGCTATTGCAGTAATCGATGATCAGTTTTTAAAGATGCGAACCAAATTAGTTTACCCAATTTAAAAATAGATATAAGTAGGTACTTACTCCTAGTTATTAAAACAAGCTAATCTTTGCAAGAAAGACAGTATAAAAATTTCAGCGGACAACCTGATGATGATCTCCTGACCGAAATCGAAAGTTGGACAAAGTATTTAAATAAAATTTAAACATACGCCTTCTTCATTTATCAACCTTAATATTTCTTATTTTCAATTTATATAAATCAAAATGAAATATCAAGAAACATTCAGTAAAATTTCGGCAAACTTTTAATCTAAAACAAACAAAACAAAACCCAAATAACCATAACAAACAATTGGGTACAGCGCACGGAAACCATACCGATTTTATCGGGACCACAAGAGAATGACACTCCACGCAAGGGGAGCAAATCCCTCTTGCCAGAATATCGAGCGGAACAGGGGATTCCCAGCAAAGCGCAATACGAACTACGCCATGAGTTATGAACACTATCCGTCACCGCGCGGAGCGGGCAGAAGAAGCCTTCGCACGTATCAGATGAGCTAAATTCCCTTGGGGTTTCGTAATTAAGCTCTGCAAGGAAAAATATGGCGGAGCCAACAGATTCGAAGTTGGCCATGCCGGGCCGCCTTCATTTCTTATGCACAATTAGTACCGGCATGAGAGATGGCAGCAATTTAATGAAACGAAATTCTGCGCAATGAAAGAGAATGTTTAGGGGTAATAGAATACCTTCTTATTAACGCACTTTGCTTCGAATAAGCTATTTCATAATTAATTGTTATACGTGTGCGAGGGACAGAAATTAGTTGAGTGAGTAACAATCATTATAGCTTTGCTAATTAAATGAAAAGTGTAAATTGAAAAATATTTAGAATTCAAAACTATGCACGAATAATTAATAATTGTGTTAAGATTTTATTCTGTTGCATGATGTTTCTCAGCTCACTCGTGCTTTGAGTCTCGTTCTGACTACCACAGTGTGCAGACGTATTTACTACGATCTTCGACACGTGACATAATCACGACAGTGAATACCAAGCAATGGGACCCTTAGCGCAATCTTTTTCACGATACGTGACCTTCAAATGACTAAGAAACGTCAAACCTGTGTAATGTGTATGAAACAAATGTCAAAATGCGCGAATGCTGAATAACAATTATTATTTCTGTAATAAGCCTTTAAGCCTACAATTGAATTATGTGTTAAAATAACTAATATACAAATTAAATTTCAAGTAACTTTTCTATTAACTTGGATTTTCGTCCCGATGTTTTGGCACCTCTTTGAAATAATACATTTTTAATGTCTGCGACTTTCCAACTTTGATATGACATGATTATAATGGTAGTATTATTATTACACTCAGTAACATTATGCGTAAGTCTTCTTATTTTTACTATGTATCGTGTAACACGTACTTTGGAGACTAGCTCCGTGCTGCCCCCTATGCTAAGCTTTGCGCTAAGGTCCCATTAACAAATATGGTATAAAGCGATGTGAACCTAAACCTAAAAGTGCGAACATTGAAGTGCAAAGTGAAAGGTGCGAAGTGAAGTGAAGCTAAAAGAAAGCACCAAATGGTAAGGATGAAGACAAAACAAAGGAATGTTATATCACATCTTTATCATCAGCTGGAACAAGCATAAATCGTACCCATCCGCCATACAATTACTCACGAAGAACACGAAGCAACATAAATCGGTCATAGCCATTTCTTCAGAGAAGTTCCCCTACAGATAAAACGAAGTACAGTATATCATTCTTGATTAGTATACTTGTAATAAATGATTGAATACGGCCCTCTTTCACTAAGCCATAGCAAAAGATAGGAATTAAATAAAAAGAAGAACGGAAAAACTACGAAAAAATAGAATAAACCAAAGAGGACGGACATAAACAACTGAAAGATTTGTCTACAATGGTTTGTGGTCCTACATTCATATTTAAAGTTTGGATACTTAAGCCTGAAACACCCTGTATCAGTTATAAAATGAAAATGATAAAACCAAAGTGAAATAATATCAATATACTCGTAGGTACCCCTTTTGTCGTCGGTTAGTTGCTGATGCAGCAGATAGAAACCTGCACTATTCTGAAAAAGGATGTTCTTATTTCATTTCCATTATTTTCAATTTTAATTCAGTATAAAATATCTACATTTAGTTTATATACTTTTATATTAAAAACGTCACTATTTTATGAATAACTAGCAGTAGTATTTATTGACATAATTTTTGCACAATGTGGAATACCTTTTATTAAGAGGCGCGTTCGGAAAATACCGAACTCCCGAACGTAAGTCGTCATTTTCAAAGTGATACAGATTCAGGTGACGTCAAGCCCTTCTTTTTGCAGTGAATCGAATAAAAATGTAGGTAAAGAAAACTGAGCATAGAATGTACTAGCTAATCTACAATTTCAACAGCGAAAACATAGCATCGTTGTCCCATCATATATCATTTAACTTATAACAAAGACGAATGAAAAAAAAAACTTCTTGTTAACAAAGGTTCAATTTATGTCCCTCTGTTTTCAGAAATTTAATATAACTTTTTGTTTACCAGAAAAAAATTCTTAAAAATAAAAAAAATTACTGATTTCAAAGTCCTGTTTTTTCAAAATCATAAGTTAAAGAAGAATAATGAAAACAGAGAGACCTTGTAACATCTTTTGGTGACATGTTCATATGTTGTAAATAAAGGAAAAACCTCTAAATACCAAATGATCATGGGACGCGCACACCTATGTTTAAAAAAAATTAACTATCAGACGGACTCCTTAATGCATTTTTCTTCCATTTAAATATCTGGAAATTAATTTGCTGTTACACGTGTGAGAGTGAAAGTTTTCACTGGGGTAAGTAGGTAAAGGAATACCTACTTTAAATCAATGAAAGCTTTCAGCGTGGAATGAATAACAGAACTCAATTCGACGTTTGATTTGAAAACTTTCAAATTCGATTTCAAAGTGGCTCTGCTTTCGCTGAAAATCCTCTACATTTTACACTGTAATTTAATGCAATAAACTTATCGGATATTTAATGCGATAAACATAAATTTGTTTATAATAAATGTGATAGACGTGACAAAATTTGTATTTAAATAATAAATAGAAGGTTTCCGCAAAATTTACCATTAAATTAACAATTAACCATATCAAATTATTTATTACCCAACGTAATTAAAACTTCAATTTTGATTTGAATTTTGTATTCCAATTGGTGCATTCCATTACTGCAATCATTAAAAGTATTACACTACGTGTAACACAAAAATAAATTTAATTTACAGTTATGCACAATTTGCAACGTTGACAGTAATTAAAATAATGACACATTTACAAAACATACAACCGCAATTCATAATTAAAAACACAAATTATTAACGGGCAGTAATAATTAAAAATAATGACACAAGGAGAAGTGTGCACACTACAATATGAATTGAGTACTCTGTTGTCAACCTAAGTTAGTGCTAATTCAAAACCCAAGTTTCATTTAAACTTGACGAAATGAACACGTAAATTGCATTGAATACAGGCCGTGTGCCGGTGATAGCAACTTGCGAAGGGGACTACACTACAACGTACAAGCACTTTCAATCATCGCACTTTACGAATTCCAAGTTCCCAAGCAGTAACAATATCATAACTACGGCCCAACACTTGTGAGGTTTCCTACAGCGGACGCACAGGGGCGGCAAGTATTTAGAATTTAGCGTTAATTTCACCAGCTTTAACGTGTGAGATTAATATTGTGTGCGGAAATCTGGAATTGACAACCTGAAATATCTTTAGACGTACAAAGTGTTCTAATGAGAAAAGCTTGCAAATTGATGGACAACTGCATTAGTCATTGTCATATTATATTTTCAATTTCAGCTAAAAGTCTAGAATAGTTAATATAACATAATAAGTTGTATTTGTGCATTAAGGGGCTATACTTTTTGAGTGCAATAAGAATCAGAATTCACGATTCTGGCTATATTACTCAATATAAAAATCTGAAATTTTACATTAGTAACGACAAAGCATTGTTGAATTTAAAAATTCAAACTATATATTGTTCCGACAACAATTAGAGATAAAAAGAAATTAAACACTAGAATTTCGTGAGGATCTCATGAATAAACTATAAAAGTTATCATTGAGTTTAAAGACAAAATGAGTAGAACATAGATGTAAAAAGGGCGGAAAAACAATAAAACTATATAATTTTATCAACAGAATTGCCATAAATTATATCTAAACTTGTACAATTTTCACCGATTTTCGCATAATTATTAAAGCCAAACTAATTACATTAATTAAAGATTTTGTAGATTCCGCACTTTTAGCATGCTTCCTTAATCTACATACAAAAATTCAACATCATACGTATAACAGTATTAGATTGAGATCCTCACAAAAATTACTCGTTTTTCAATGCATATTATTGCCATGCAATAGGCTCTTAAGCATAGTAGATTAATGATGTTGATGTATAATATAAAATACGAGTATTATTATTTATTTTATCTATGACTTTTGAATAATACATTAATTATGTAGGAAAAGACACACTATTGTATTATACATTTATAATTCAACACTATTGTATTATTATTCCCTTATTCAACACTACTGTCACTGTCATCCCAACTGTCATACCATCCAAATACGGGTTGGGCCATAAGTCACTGATCATTGTATTTTTGATATAATTGTTTTTATTGAAAATGAATAATTTTGATTACAAAAGATAGTTTTAATCGAGTTAAAAAAAATAAATTAAAAATCTTTTAGATGCCTGCCATCAGCCTCTTCGCAAGCTGCTGCTCTTTGCTGTACCTGTCCATAACTGAAGCCAAAACTAGTTGATCAATCGCAATAATTTTACATTTTACCAAAAACCGTTCGCAGTATGGGACGTAGCTCCGTCTTGTTGAAACCACATTTCTTCAGTTATGGACCAGGTACAGCAAAGTGCAGCAGCTTGCGAAGAGGCTGATGGCAGGCATCTAAAAGATATTATTTTTAAAATTAAATTAAAACTATCTTTTGTAATCAAAATTACCTATTCATTTTCAATAAAAAATAAAAATATATAATTATATTCAATATTATTAACTCTTTTATGTAACTCAATTTCTTAAACAATCTATCATGGTATTTGAAATGTTTTATTTAATATAGCTGAAACTTTTTGGAATCTTTTAGAACATCTAATATTAAAGTTTTTGCTTTAAAATAAAATATTTACTGCCAATAAAAGAAGAAATCGCTTCGAAAAATTGCGAGTTTCGTCTACCGTCAAATTCAAAGTAATCAATATTTGAACATAAGGGTCCTCCATGCTTTACAGACCAGATTGATCTAATGATTTAATAACAATTAAAACTGGCGATATAAAGACTAAAAAAAAGTAAAAAGGTGCAAATTGCTGTATTTTACCAGCACCAGATGTGCAGCACGGCATTGGCAACAAAGCCTAACGTAATTGAAAAGCGTACGTCGGAAATGAGTTTGGGAAACGATTACCAGACAGTTTTCAAATCGAATTAGTAATTTTAATGTTGCTTTGTTTGCGCACAAAGAATGCGTTGTTTGTCGTTCCAAGCGAATCGAAGCACAAACATGTTTAATAACATGAAAAATCGGGTTCCTGTGTATCCATTTCCACAGCTAATTTTGTTCTATGAATACGAAAAAGCATCATCTACACAGGAAATATACACGGAATAACAGAAACTAATCATAGTTTTTTGTATAATTTATCACTACAGTCCAGGCTCGGACCGAGAATTTAAGGAGCCCGTCTGGTAATTAAATTTATAGCAAAACAGAGGTGTGCGCGTCCCATGATCAATTGATATTTAGAGGTTTTTTCTTTATTTACAACATATGGACATGTTACCAACAGATGTTAGAAGGTCTCTTTGTTTTTCTTTTTTGAACCTATGATTTTGGAAAAAATTGCTTTGAAATCAGTCATTTTTATCTTTTTTAATGATTTTTTTCTGGTGAACAAAAAGCAATTGAAGCTTTTTTAACAAGAAGTTCTCTGTTCATTCATCTGAATTATAAATTAAGACAGATATGATGGGACAACGATGCTGTGTTTTCGCTGTTGAAATTGTAGATTCTCTATTTAGCCAGCACATTCTATGCTCAGTTTTCTTTACCTACATTTTTTGTTAGATTGACTGCAAAAAGAAGGCCTTAACATCACTTGAACCCGCTACACTTTAAAAATGACAACTTGCGTAGAAGAGTTCGGTATTTTGTAAGGAGATTGGTATTTACATATTTTGTTTTCTTTTTAGAAGTTTTACATAGGTATAGAAATGTTATGTATGTAGGTACTGGAATAATCAATATATTACTGAATTTAATTTCAAGTACCGTTATAGTAAGTACCTACCTACAAAATTTAGGATAAAGATATTATAATAAATTATTTTTTATCGTTTTCCTTCATTATGCAATCGGATATCCATCGAAACTTTACGTATAAATCAATGGCTCAACTAGCATCATAACCGAGCAATTTACTTTACCTTACAAATGGAGCTAATTTTGCCACTCATATTTCAAATGAATCCAAGTGGATTTTTTCGTATTTTAATAATCTTAAATCTTTGCAGCATAAGATAAGGAAGTTGTGACACAGAAAATGGACCACTTTATAATTATAATGTAGCTGCAGACCATAAAAATCCATTTATAAAAAATTGTTATACTTTTTAAACTTTTATTTCTCGTGCATCAAGGGCCTAGAAAATGAAATGTGTGAAATCTTGTGCAGCGAATATATAATATAAAGCCAGATACGACATCATAAAAATATAGCATATTAGAAAAAGTATTGTGTAGGTTTAAAAGTTGCCATCTTTACCCTACCCTTATGTAACCTAACCTAATAATCCGCAAATTATATTTATACTTTTCCCATCTGAAATTATTAGTATGTACGGGCGTTCGGTTATGTGAATTAATACTTCATTATATGAACAATGTACTATAATAGTGAACAGAAAAAATTTACACATGAGGTTCTATAGAGTGAACGGTCAATTTCGATTATGTGAACAGCTCAACAGTGCTTTGTACAAAAGTACAGGAGCTACTTGGTACATTGGTAGATAAACTATAAGAATTCCCCTAAATGCAAAGTATTAGAACATTTATTAACTTTAGAACTCAGTTTTCTATTTTTAAGCCCATTCGAAAGTAATATTTTGTTCTTCATTATTTACTTTGTATTGTGAAAATGTAGAGATATGGCACCACACAATAAGGGCTCCCACAAAATATTTCTTCGCTAAAATTTATGAAAATATCTTACGACCTTAAAATCGAAAACTATTAGGAAAAATTACATTTTGAATTATTTTCACACATAACAAGAGTGTTATTCACATCCGAAATTTCATTTAAAGACATTTGATCTTTTGGCCTGTGGCGCTAGTAAAATTGACTAATTTGATATTGTTATTACTTGTAATTTTTAATTACATCAACATGGGCTTCCAAACAATATTTGCCCCGGGGCCTCCACAACCTTAAATCCGGCCTTGGTGTTTCATCTTTTAATATTTTTATTTTCCAATCTCTCAATGTGAACCAGAAATTGTAATATCAGATCCCGTTCGGAAATTTTTCAAAATAAACAAATAAACGTAAAGCAATAAACCTGTTATTACGTATTTTCAACAAACAATGCTTCAGTAGATATACAAAACTAATTATGTTATGAATAAACAATGAACAGCTAACAGAAATTTTCAACGGTATTTTTTGTTGTATTTGTCAACAATTCAGAATATAATATTCTCGGTAATTAAAAATGGGGTTCTTGTTGAAATATATTCTTGGAAGCAAAAAATACGAAAGAGTTGCCTTTTTGCAAGATCCCTTGTTTACAACAAACACAGCGCTGCCAGTTTCGCTTAGTCTTTGTTCAGCAAATATTTTTCTAGAGACCCGGTGAGAAATTCTGGACGAGGCCTGTTTTATTGTTTTTATACGAAAGCAATTCTTTGTTTCACCCTCGCAGTCCGTCGTAAAACCCACAATCACGCTGGCCACTCGCGGACAAAGTACCTACGAGTAAATTTAATTTTACAACTTTCGTTCATGTTTTATATACTATCAACAGTAATAATTGATCTGGTGGCTTGGGGATTACGGTTTGGGCTACTTCTTGATGCTTTGTTTCTAGAATTTAATTACTGGGGGAATGCTATATTTGCTGAGGACAAAGTTTGCGTTAAATTCGGCAAGCTGTTTAATTAATAATTATCCTTTTCCGCTTCGGAAACCACACAACACATTTGAATAACTATTGTTTTTGAAACATTCTGCTTGCAAATACAGGCAGGAAATTTAAGTTTTTATGACATGTTAATTTAATTACTGTTTCCGCAGTTCAGCAGCAAAACAAAAATTTTGGTTACCTGTGTGTTTAAACTTATATGTTTATCACATTTTTGCTAAAATATTATGATGGGGTATTCAACTCACTGATTCATTGATGTAATTTTCGTTTTTTTGATATCCCGAAAGAGAATAAAATGGATTAATGGATGTTTGTAGAACAAAACAAATAAATGGTCATCCATCCATGAAAAAGGAATATTCAGTTTTTATTCAACATGTTTTCAAAAGAATTTTTTCAGTAAATAAGGAGTATTTAAATACACTTGTAAATCCAGAAGATTAACAATTTGAACGATTCTGGCTGTATTATAAAAAAATTCAAATTGAAATTTAACATGAAAAATCATGACTCATTAGTGAATCAATAAATGCAAATTATTAATTACTGTGACATCAATTAACTAATTTTTATCATTTAATAATCCATATTATACTTTGATTAATGCACAAAAATAAAAATTTTCTTTTGAAATCGATAATATACATTAGTCGGAAGACGGGTATAGAGAGATTTTTTAAACAGTCAACCCATTGACTGTAATAATTTATGCAAAACTCGCATTTTTTGTAATTTTTAGAAATTATTTATCAAAATATACGGCAAGGTTTTTTGTAAATTGCATTCTACAGCCATGTAAGCACAACCTATAAGTATATCATTGTAAAATATGAGGTCATCGATTTCGAAACCAAAGTCACAAAATGATTTATGGTAACATGCTTTTTTGATTTTCATTTTATAGCAAGAGATGGGCCTTAAAAGAGCATATTTACTATTTATTTATTTAAATAATAGTTTTATTCTTTATTTAGCCGCACAACGATATGCAGAATTTAGGTTTCATGGAGTAAATTAAATATTTTATTATTAAGTATTATTTTCATAAGTATCTAATATTGTAAATTTGCGTTAAATAATACTGCTATTTTTATTAACAATTACATCGTTTCATTGTCAATATTACGAAGTGTCAAATGCATTTCTATTCCATTCATGAATCCAATTTAGTTCCCTGAAAACTGTTCTCCTGCAGTCAATTTTCTAAAGCGTCACATAACAATGTTATGTGTTCAACATCCACAATCCTTATGGTATTATTTTAACGGCATTAAAAACTTATGGAACAGAGCAATATAATACAGAATAAACAACGGTAGTAATGCTATTTGAGCCAGACGTCATAAACATAAAAGGAAAACTAACTCGCATAAACTGAAAACTGAATTAACAGTATTGCAGTTCGAACCCAGGATATGCACTGCATATTTGCCGCAAAATATGATGCAGAATAATTTAATTAAAGCTGTGGAAACGTAACTGCTAACATTTCCATAAATCATAATTTATCTCGAACTTTTCATTCATTCTCCAGAAGTGCTGAGTAATTTTCAACTTTAAGTTTGGCACAGTGATACTTTCAAAGTGCAAGCTCTTTAAAACGATTTTGGGGTAGTTTTCGCCAACCTCATTCCAGTTTAATAATGTGGACGTTATATTATTTACAATTCTATTTGTTGTTCTGTTGTCCGATACAACATAATGTATTTACTCATTTATTCGATTATAATCGATAAATTTATTTAAACAGCGAATTAATATTTACAGGATTTCAATGAAGCAATGAATATTTGAAATATCTTACCTTACAAAATAGCATTTGAAGTGGGTAGCGATAGAAATCTCATTTTTGTACATACCTGGAACAAAAGACAATAAAACATTATAAACATAAATTAAATATTAAATTCATCTATTAAGAATTATTACTAAATAAGTGAATAGAGCTAATGTTATACAGGTGATTCAAAACTTCAGATCTAAATTTTAACTTACTGATCACGGAACAAAAAGAAGTTTTTCAAAATTCAAAAATTGAATTTTGCGGTGTTTGAAACGAAAAGTTTTGGGCTACAGGTAAATTTCATGTTTTATTTTAAGTTTTATCTTACTAGTAAATTATTGAATACTTAATGTTGCATAATACATTAATTTGTTTTATGAATATTTGTTTATGAAATTGCATAATTAATTATTTTTATTCCGTGATCAGTACGTTTAAAAATAGAAGATATTTGTGCTCAAAAATTGCGAAAATCAGCAACATTTAAATATGTTTTTTTACATTTTCGGAAATTTGACCAGATTAATCTTCTTTACCAAACTGATAACTCTATTTATTTATTGATCCAACCACTCTTTAAAGCAGATCTTATTTTATATTTTTATTTTATTCTTATACTTATTATATTTAATGGTTATCAAGAATGAAAAATTTCATGTGATTTTATTCTTCAACTCTACTAGTTTCAAAGGCATGTGCATCGTGCATGTTCTTAAAGAAAACTTTAACAGATATTTTCATCAAAAATGAAAACAAAAACATCCACATATAGAAATCATCTGCAAAGTAAATAAATATTTTTGCGTACAAAAGGATGAAAAAGTAAATCGAACAAACTAATCGTTGTCATTCTTCAACGAAAACTTGATATTTTCACTTTTATATTATTTAGGTATCAACAGAAAATAATAATTTGCTCCCTATTCGGAAATTCAACGAACATAAAAAATTCAAACAAAGGGATACTAATTTACTATAACATGGGAGAAAAAACTGCAAGAAGAATAAAGAACAATTTAAAATTCTTTTAACGTTGTATTGGGGTGCCTATAAAAGAATGTTTGTTTACTCCATATTCATAACAGAGAAGACATAAACGATAAAAAATATATCAGGCACAGATAAAGAGATACAAATTCTACCCATGAAGAATTCGGGTCAAACGCAAAAATAATAACTCCGCCCTGAATTTAAATCTCTTTTTTATAGCTCGAATTCGGATGCGAGCTTTGGCTAAAACGGACACAGTTCTTTCTGATCTCCGACTAACGTTATACAACCGAAGACACATAATACGTTGGAAAGAAGTGCGCCAGTTTTACGAGCTATCAAAGTTGTGTTGTTGCAAGGATTTGAAAGCACGTATGTGGTTGATTGTGGCAGTATATCAGCCAAAGGAACAGGGGTGACCAACCCCTGTTGTTGTAAACGTGAAAACATCCCCTAATAGTGCTATAAATCCTACGTTTTCTAAAAAATAGATGCTAAATAGTTCATGATGACAAGAAGGACAATGTAAATAAAATCATATGTCTTCCGACCGGATCAGGTTTTTTCCCTTTCGTAGGGGGACGCTACACAAAATTTGAGTGGAATTCTATAAAATTGTACATAATACATAAATCATACCAAGTACCTACCCTAACTCTAAGATATTTCATTCTAAGTATACAATAGATCATATTTAATATATTGTTTAAGATTAAATATAAAATTTTGATAATCTATCTCCTCATCTATCTCCATCATTTGTTGATCATTCTGTCTGTCTATTAAATTCGTATCACCCGTTTGGTTCATGAAATTTAAATAATCTGTGCTCCTCCCCATATCCGAATTTCAAATAAAGCTATGAAAACATAATTATATGAAATTTTTAACAACACAAACAAAAATTCAAACGAAGTTTTAAAAAAATCTACTAAATCTACATAACCAAAAATAAACATGATTTAAAACCAATATTTTTATTGTATCAATGGGGCAAAAATATTAAGCATCACAGACGTTATGTGCATTTTGAACCGGATTCGGATAATATTGGAATCCTCGAATACGTCTCGGTCTCCAAGCATTATCCTCAACCGGTAAACTGCACATACCGCCATTGATACTTATTATACTATAAACATAGTAGTTATTTATATATCTAGACATTAATATTAAAAATTTAAAATGATTTAAATTTCAATTAAATTTTTCTCAATATTTTTATTATGTAAGGATATAAAACGAATACATGGGTGAATTCAGAAAGAAAAAAAACTCTATCGAATAGGCCTAAAAAATATGTAGGTATATTTCCATTTGAGTATATAAATATATTATATTTTTATGAAATCGGAAAATGATTTTTAATTTGAATCAAAGCAAAATGTGAACATAAAATTTCGACGTTCTGGTCAATTTTTGTCAGCGATTGAGTGCATAGGCAGCGCTCTGATTGGTTAAAAAATGCAGAGCTAAAGTTATAGTTTTCACTATGATTCAGCGGAGCTAAAGTAACTCGTTTATTATACGATTTCATAAAAAAATATTTAAGTGGATTTAATTTAACATTTTTCAATTACCTATTCTATTAATTTTTATGAACAAATTCAGGAAGAAAATATCAATAAATCATAGACAAAAAATTACAACAACTTCTGTTTTCTGTTAAATGTTATTAATATTAATTACTTACTTAACAAGATCAGACCCACAAGAAAATTGTCACATTTGTCAGTTTATGTTGGTACTACTTAATTTAAGTAAAAAAAAACGGTTATAAGTTGAGTAATATAAAATTATGATACTTCACCAAGTTGTTCACGAATTTGATCATGATTAAATTGATGAAAACATAAATTTATATGAAACTTGATTTCGGAAAGGAAGAAAAACATATTCTTATATGTGCTATAGAAAGAAGACTTAACATTAATGTTTCTATGCGTATGTTCTCATGAAAAACTCAGTCTGTATTGGCGTATTTTTAGAAATAATGTTAAAATTTATGTTTAAAGAATAAGATTAAGTTGAACAGGTAGATAGTAGACGGACCCCTTAAATTGATGAAAAATGTACTACTTACTTAGTATTAAAATTTTCATTTGCTATAGTAGTAATGAAAATATAGCTAGATTTAGCTGTCGTAAAGTCCGTGTTTATATTAACTCAAGTTTATGAGACGGTGAGAAATTATGTAGGAGTAAATTCTCCCGTGAAGATGGGCGGGTTGGACAGCCCTGAAAGTGCGAGTTTATGTGCGTAAAGCAATTCAGAAGTTCCCTTAGGATAGGAGTAAAACGGAGAAAACAATAATTACCTTACGGCTAAGGAATTCGAAATATGCCTTGAGAAACTTACTCTATCATAATAGGTCGTATAAAACATTCACTCAGGCATTTGCAAAGATCTTTAAAGGTCTCCAGGAATTCAAAAGTGCAGCGCATTTCATTATTAATGCATTTTCTCAAAATTCCTTCTTAACAAATTAGTCAACAATGTAATAAACTCCTGTCACAAACTAAACAAACTGATTATCAAATAAATAAAGAAGAAAAATTAGAATTAACTTTTCTGTTGCGTGTAATAATTCAAATGATATGCGGCACGAAATATACAGCGCTACAAGTTCATTTCTAAAAATAAAGGAAATAAAATCTGCTAGAAGTGGAATATTTCTTTTCACCTGTGGCTTATTCATAAACCTAAATCCCTAGATATATAGGACTGTTGCATACTTTTAAAAGAATTTTTAACTAAATCTTTGTAAGATCCGTAATTAAAATAATAAATAACGTGGCTTTTTGTTTCTTGCAAGAAGGGAAACAAGAAAGAAACTATTAATCAAATCACTATCAATATGAACCCACAGTACTAAATTCGAAACCGTCAAAAGTCGGTAAATAGGTACGAACTTTGTAATGAAATTATGGTAATTATAAAGGATAAATTAATGATAGGTAATAACGGCTTTTATTTTTAACAGCAACAATTTTGTATAATTATGTTTATATTAAATTTTCTTTATGTTACCTAGGTACATGCTTCGGTAGCGTTAATAAAAATTGTATGTATGTCACAAATAATATGGTTATGTTTTGTGTGGTTTTGCCTTAAACGTCAACCAAAAGGAGGGACTAAAAACTTCGTTCGTTTTCTATCGCAACGAAAACGGAATATTTCGTTTTCGTGTTTAATGTTTTTGTTTTCGTGAACCGAAATTAAAAACCGATTAAAAACGGTTATAACATTTTTACGTTTTATTGATAGGATATAATCTAAATTAAACAAATACTATAATAATTATAAAAGGTAGTAGGTAGAGGTGCTAGATAAAATTATTGAAACATAAAAAACCTTTGATTATATTCTCTTACTTTATAATTTTTTAAATACTTATATTAATAGATCAAATAGATTTTTTTTATTATTATGATAGTGTTAAAAGTTAAAGAACGGATAAAACCGGTAATCGATATTATTAATTTCGTTTTCGATCATAACCGAAAAATTAACATTTCGTTTTCATTTCCGTTTTATAAATAAATAAACTATCATCATTCATCATCATAGGTAAAGAAAAAACTGTTTCAATTTGATGATTTTAATATTAATATTATTGCGTTTTAAGATTAAAATTTTTAAAAATACTAATAAATTATAAGTTTTCGGGGATTACGAACTAGGTTTTCGCGTCCTGTCAAAACGCAAAAATGGATATACCTACGAGATTTTGTTTCATATAACCATCGATAATTCCATACAAAGAAGAAACCCTTGTGAACATTCCGTTATTAATATATTTAGAGGTGGCGCATCCTCACAATTCATAAAGTCCGCTATCGCCTTCATAAAGGAAATCTTAGTACCCATTTGAGTTCCTCGCACAAGCCACATTTAACTCGGAACGTAAAACAACGCGTGAGCGTGATATAAGAATGAACGTGGAAATATCTCGCTCCTCGCGTTTATTTGAAACGGAACCAGAGGGTGCCGGAACGAAGACAGATCAAACCGACGGCGGAAATGAGCTGAACCGGTAATTTACGGTAGATACCGGGGAAAAGGATGGACAAGTAAAACACGACGGGGTCTCGACACGTGTTATGCGCACGAATTTACTACTTGCGAGGTTTTTTCTTAGCTTTTTTTCTGGGTTAGGTTGCAGGTTGCGACTTTCTTGCTTGCGAAGTAGTATCCCTTACGAAACACTTTTGTAGGCCTGAATCATCTTTGTGGTAAGGCCTGAGACCTTATTTCTTATTTGCTAGAGGGAAATAGAAAGGGTAGATTTAATCAAATTTAACTAAACTCATACATACATCGTTCAAAAATATTAAAAGTTGTTAAGTAGGTACGTAGTTAGTTGTTGCGAACTCGCATAATGATTACATTTTGTAATATAATATTATGGAAACATCTTTACAATTAACAGACTGATATCAGAATGGTTATGGTCGTAAGAAGAAAAAGATTTGCAAAGAATTGTCATCATGCGCAGCAAGAATCGCAATTATGCGTTTCGATTCTAAATATCGAGGTCAAAATTTGTCAAGACGAGACGAGAAACAAGTCGAGATGAACGCACCCTATTTCGTTTCATTTCAACTTTGTCTCCCTTTAAATACAAAATCCAATAATTGTAGCTTTTGTCGTAATTAAACAATTTGGAACGTGGTGTCTTAACATTAATACTGACACATCTGATAGAGAAGCCAAACCAGAAATTTTATGGTACAATAAACTTACAAACTGACAACCACTGACAGTTGTGTGTTCTATTCTTGAAGTTCTATGAATTTTTGTGAACCAAGATTAAAAGTTATGAATATTGAAATAACTGCTGAACACTTTGTAGTTTGTAGTCAATTGTACCTCTGTTTAAATATCAGCCTGATGGTAATGATGAACATCTAAATATTCCAGGCCCGTTGTCTTTTTGAAATAAAACGTGAAATCTACATTAATATTACTACTTACAAAAATATATATTCGAAACAGAGACGTCTCCTCTGTGTCAACTTTAGTCACAGTTTCATCTTTCCTTCTATCTCCAACACTGATCACTCTTTTTTTACATGATCAAACGTTTAAAAACGTTTTCCGTGCATCAATCTAAAAACACAGTTTCACTAATTACTCCTTCAGTCGTTGGCTTGGTAAAACGTATCATTCTTTTTACTTATTTTTTGTCAACTTCCGACGTAAAAATTGGTGTGCTAATGAAAGGGAAGCAAATAACTAAATAAACAAAAAAATCGTCACTTTATAAAGTTTATAGAAGCGGCAGTTTATTTCCATAGGTTAATAATATTGTTTTATCCAAACTGAAGTTTTATGCATAATAGTAAGTACAATTTTGGCGGTTTTGATCTCATAAATTCCTTTTTTTATTTAAATTTACTTATCAAACTACTTAGTAGAAGTAGATTATGCAATTCTAGTTCTAATAATTATTGTTAACAAATTGTAAGTAAAGGATAATATACTATATCCTAAGAGGAATATTTATTAGTGAATACCTATCAATGTTTGATTCTTTAGAACTGGAGTCTAGTGTATGTATTTCTTACAGAACAAAACATTGTATGATTCGTTAATGATATTTTTTAGCTGAACAAAAGAGTTGGAGTTATACTTTGGAGTTCTGTGAACAGTAGAAATTAATACAAAAATGTATTCAGCTAAAAATTTCAGAGTTTAGTAGTTGTTTGATATGTCTATCAAAGGTATTCATCGGTATTCATGCAATTTGATGAACATTCAGCTGAGCATTATAATACGTTAATACGTATACTCTATGTGCACGTGCAGCCTCACATATACTGAAAATCATCAGAATAGATAAATATTTTTCCGGGTGTGCGGTTAATAATTAGAATTTAAATATTATATTGTGTTAACTGGACATAAGACATAATGGAGATTTTTAGTTCCCCGGCCTACTATAATAGGGGAAGTACTAATTTATTGTCATCGTGATTTTTTGGCAGTTCGTGATTTTGATGTATCTTCACGTTGCAGAACCTACTGAACCCAAACACAAAATTTAAAAAAAGTCAATCAGTCTGACAGTCTATCTGTCTGATAACTAGAGAACGCGTACGAATTTTCGACTAAAATTTTATATACATATTTTCGGTAGTTAGTTTTAAGTTCGATAATGAGCTTTATACAATCAGTGGTACCACCTTTTTTAATAAATTTTTTAAGTTTAGTACCTGAATTGATGAAAATATTGTAAACATTTGCGCTTTCAATATTATTACTTACCTAATTTAATTTACTTATTGCTTGAATTATGTCTAACTTATAATAAATTCAATTTAAATTTCGAATTTTAAACGTCACTCAATGACTTCGACATTGACAGCTGTCACTTTAATATTGACGTTTATTACTTGGACACCGCCTACGTTAATATTAGGGTCGGGGAAGTACTGTGGTGGCCACAGCAGATTTTTATGTAATTAAACTAGTATACAGATGTTCCACAACTTGACAAAAAATTAAAGGGTATACTGTATGACCGACGTGCTGATCATGAAACAAAAAGAATTTTTTTAAATTCGCAAAGAAAGCATCAAATTTCAAGCAAACATTGTTTTTGCCGGTAGTTATTTTTAATAATTTTTTCTAATCTTCTAGAATTACAGTACTTGTTTACATAATATCTAATACTAATAGATGTCACATTATCAAATATACCATCCAAACAGTGATACTTAAAATGTACACACGTCAAGTAAACTACCCTTAACTTTGCGAATTAAAAAAATCTTTTTGATTCATGATCAGCGCGTTGTACAGTACATACCTATTAATTTTTTGTCCTAAGTTGTGGAACATCCTGTATATGTTATGTGTACCTAACTGGATCTGAACTTGAGTTATTACAACTTGAATACAAAACAGTACTTTGTATCACATAAGAATATATGAAGTTATTTTGTCCCCTTTATTATCCTTTCTAAAAGTCCGTAATACACGTGCGCGTTTAAGTTAAATCTGCAACTACACCTTCCATTCTACTTCTACTTCCAGAGGATTCCTTCTTCCTCTCCCGGGTCCCGCGGGATGTACGTCCAATACGTGCGCCGGTGTCACGTCTACGAGGAAATCTCTCTAAGTCCCGCGTCGTCCAGGTATTAAATCTCCATGGTGACGACACCAAATCTTTTATATGGACAGCTTTTGCCGTGCGCGGAATTAGTACCAACGGAAGGAGACAAGAATACTTTATATTTGCTAACTTTTTTACCGCATCCTTGAAACTTTACCGTAACAAATAAAACTCGGTAAAGCATAAAACGCTGGGGTGAATTCTGAGATTAGTAGCTGGGTGGAGGATTCCTGATTAGGGAGCTGCACTTTGGAAATTGGGGCAATTTTACAATCCGAAGATAAAACAAACATTAGAAAGCTTTAAAATAGGTGAATGTAGAGATAGCATTGAATATTAGTTTTATATTTTTCGTTTAAGGGAGACTGGGGGATATTTGGACTATTTTTGGTTTTTCGTGAATTTATGAAATAATATAAAAATTAAATGTTTTTTAATTTCATATGATATTTATAATATTTTACAATTATGATATAGTGCTTGGACGGTTGTAACATTGTACATATTTTTTTTAAATTTATTTAAAAAATGTGTCAAATGTCTCAATAGTTCCATTCCTTGGGTCTAATGGGGACTAGGTTTAGGGTTAAATTAATTTGTATTTATTTTGTTCGGCACAAAAAAACGATTTTCGTTTTCCCTCTATTCATAACAAGGATAAGGACATCATTTTATTTGGTTTTAGCATTATATTATCTCATTTTCTGTACAAACTTTTCATATTGTGAATTTCAGCAGCAATTATTTCAAGTTTGTGTGTTATATTTTTAAAAACATAATAATTTTATTCGTAGCTTTCGTTTTTTGTTATGAGGTATCTAGTAAGGAAAGTTTCCAGCCAAAATTAATGATAAATATGAAGACCATTACTAGCATTTATGAAATGAAATAAAATGGAGGTTCGCCAGTTTTTCTCGTCAAACTTTCAAATAATTTGCACAATATAATAAATTACATGTAAAATTTCTATCATAGGTTACAAATTGGTAATCCCTAAACCTTGATGTAGTTACAAATATCATGACGTCATGAAGCTAAGGACTAAACTTCGCTAGCAACTCTCGCTACGAATTAAAATAGGTACCCTGGACCAATACTGATACCTTGAAAAGCTTAAAGCTACTTTAGATAGATTATAAGCATCATTGTAGCTGAGTTTTCAAATAATCGCCTTTATACACTTTACCCCAGAACAAACCTAAATCAAAATTTTGAGCTTGAAATTTTGTTTTGTGGTAATATAATATTTGAAATTTTATTTCTTAAATTCCTTTCCGAGATATCAATATTCTTCAATATGTTATATGTTTATCTTATAAATAAAATGACAAGCTCAAAATGTTAATTCATGTCTAGATAAATGATATAATGCAGGATTGAATAGATATTCTACAAACTGCAGGATCCCACGACTAACTGTAAAAATTTGACACCTATAGCTAAATTTGTTTACACGTGATGGGCCAGATAAAAATTTACAACGAAAATTAATTGTCAGTCACTCTGCGTTTGAAACATCGACTGAATTCCAAATGAAATGTTGTGACATGTGTCAATTATGACAATTCAATATATATTTTTAGGTTTGTTAAATAAGCAATAAATAAAAATAAATCGTATGTACGTAATTAAATCTTATAGAAAGCGGTTATTTCATGTCATTTTATTCTGCTGAATTTTCTTCCTGTTTACAGATTTGAAGCAATTAAAAATGTAGTGCTTTTGTACTTGAGTTACTAGGGGGCGAAACTTCCGAGCCACTCAAAGAAGGAGAATCTAATGAGCGAAGCATTTACATGAGAACTCCTAGATTTCTAGATTTTCATGTATGGTCGGGGCCCAATCCCTAATTTTACTTCAAAATCACCTGCCTTTTCCTTTAACAAATATTAGTAAAGTCAGTTATTTTGAAATATTATATAGGTGAAGTAGGTACCTATTATAAAACGTTTAGAATATTTTGTATAGTATAGTATAGGGTTATTAATTATTGCAAGGCAAAACTAGTGTAGTTATGTAATGCAATGTAATGTAATTTATTGATCATGATATGCATACACATACAAAAAATGTAGATATAAGATCAAGGTCATATAGTTACAAAAATATGTTTCATCTCAATTGCAATTAATTTAACTCACAACAACTTTACCCATTCAAGGTACAATCCAAGAATTCTCGAACGGAATAAAAGCAATGGTGGATTAATTTTATTTTAATTTTAAATATCTTCGCTGCCAGTTGTTTATAATTTTCTGGGAGATGATTGTAAAGATCATCATTTATAAAATTTCGTGCAGAAGTGGCTAATCTATATTTATTTAACCGAAAATGATCTCCATATCTGGTCCTGTACTTGTGAATGTCACATCCTTTTGTATATAATTCCTTATTATTGTGTACTTCAATTAGTTCATAGTAAAACGTTAAATTCTTTAAATATAGGTTTACAATGTTCACGGCTATTTACTTTAGCTATTACTCTCATATAATCTTCTTCTGAGATCTAAAAGCTTTAACTGCATTAGGAGAATTTCCCCATAAACCAATTTCGTACAGAAGGTGTTATTATTGTGACGCCACCACGCTAACATTTTTCGTAAATGTGGCTATAAAATGTTTCTTGAACATAAAATTAATTCAATAAAAATGTGGCGCTGGAGAAAATATGAAAAAATATACTGTCGTCTTGTTATATTTGGTTCTATTCGTCAACAAGTTGCTTACATTTCAATTCAACGAACGTATTCAATGTAAATACGAGTGTAGGTTTATTATTACATTTTATTTTCGAAAAACGAAATATGAACGTGGCGTGGCTACAAAAAAATAAATTAAATTTCCCGCCACGCGTCAGTAAACAAATCCTGATAAAAATTAAAATTCTTCTGCTAAAAATATAATATCAAAGCGAAAATTCGGAACAAAATTGAATGCAATATCACGTCGCAAGTCTGGTAATAATAAGAGGAAGGATGCACACAATACGAAATATTATCAACATCTGGCATCTTATAGAAATTTCCATTGAATTGAAGAAGACTCCAGTTACAACAGCACAAAATAAAAGTAAGTGCATTATCTGTTCTATTCTCTTTGCATTGCGATGAGCTCAAGGAGATAAGAATTTATATACAAAGCGAGTAAACTAATACAAATTATTAACGTCGCTAACCGTAATTTCAAATATGTCGTACGGTGGGGCTGAATTTTCCGGCCCTCCAGCAGCCATTTTATTTTTATTGCAACTCCCGAGCGCCAGTTAACGCTTGAAAAACGATGCTCAGAATTACAAAGATTCTTTTACACAAACCCCGAGAATTTCATAACTGTTAGTAGAAAACATTTTTTGTAAAAATAAAACAGTTTTTATGCTCCTGTGCAACCGTAAAGTGCTCTAAAAACTCTAAAGTTACGTGAAAATGGATGGAGAGGTGTTATTATTTTTTTATTTTGTTTATTAAGTTATAATGCCATCATAGCTTTTAAATGTGCACGGCTTATTTCCCGTGGTTTTGCTTTTATTTGTTTAGGTAGCTACTAAAATTTTAATATCCTTACCTTTGCCCGCACAGATTACCTACTATTATTTTAATCATTAGCATTATAAAAAATTTATGGGCATTTTATTCATTTTTAACATTATTTGCAGATAACATTATAGAAAGACGATAGTGAATATCGTTAAATACTGACTGAATGGCAGTTAAAAATGTAAACAAGGTGGGATCAAAGGTGAGGAAAAGCAGAAACATGTATGTCTGATAAATAAAAAGACAACCGTAGATTTATGATTGAAAAATTTCGAGCTGAAAGAATAAAAGTTTACAATATAAAATGCTGTTAACCACCTAAGGTGCAATTGTTAATTTAATGAATAGATATTTTTAAAAGCCAAGTTAAGAGATTTACGAAACAACAAAGATTTTAGTTCTAATTCAATAATAATTTTTATTGACTGTATTACTGTATATTTTGTATTGTTTTCACAAGAGAGCCGCTACAGTTAATTCCGTTAAATCCGTTATCTCCAATTAACAACCACAAACAATGCCGGATTAATAAAAATATATATTATATTGAAATATTTAAAAAAAATATGCACACGTAGTAGTGCTGATGTCTTTTGCGATTTATAGACTAATCTAACTGTCGAATTATTGTACTAACTTATAGAACTTTTAAAATTAATTGTCGTACATAAATACATTTGAATACGTACATAATCTAACAAAGCTTTTACTAAATTTAGGTGTGGGAGCCTCACATATTGTGTCATCGGTATAGGATGTACCGCGTGTTCTATATTACAGGAAAACAATGCTATTTTTAAATTTTGCTGTAGTTAGTGATCTATAGATTTTAAATGAAAGTTTTTTTTTTTGTTCAAAATTTAAAACTACACAATATGAGACCTCGTATCTATATTCTCGAGAAAAACGTAAAAGATAATAGCCAAATTTGCATTATTTTGAAGTGCTGCTTTTTCCCTTTTCATACTTTTCTTTCTCTATTAAGTTACAGTTTTAATAATTATGCAAAATGATTAACTTAAAAAAATGAAATGTTAATATTTGTAAAAAAATACATCACTAGTTCCATATGGCACTTTGAAATAATGGTATCTAGGTATTTTTTTTACAAATATTAACATTTTAGTTAATTAAGTTAATAATAATCTTCGTAATTGAAGAATACACCGCACAGATGATATTTTTACGCAGATTTGTGCATGTCTTGATTTGAATCTGAGTTGATAGAACTACTATCGCCCCATTTTCTTTAGCTATTATAAATTGAAAGATTGGTTAGTTCAATGTTTTATCGAGTACTGAATAGGTAACCTAGTTTTATCTGTGGTGTAAGTAACTTTTACTATACCTTAAATATTATAAATTGTAGCACGTAGTTGGTAATGACTGCAGTAAGGAAAGGTCCCATACGCAATCCTAATAATCATGTCCTGTGCTAGGGTAAAGGATACGTGCATAAAAACAGAGGGTTAGCCCTAGCGGCACGGAGTGGAATATTCAGTCTGTCCCATTTCTCTGGCTCCACAACTCATTTACGGAACTTGATGTTTGTTTTAGCGTTCCTAATTGCTCCGGCAGGAAGCGCGGGACGGCTCCGGTTCCGGCCGAGAGCCTCACCGCCTTCCAGCTTTCGATGCCACGTTTAGGACCAATTACGTGTTCTCAAGAACGAAAAACGTACGAGGCCAATGCGACACGCAGCGGCGGAGATCTCTAGTGTACTTTTAAGGACTTCCAAATCGTTAAAATGATTGACGTGGTTTCGGAAAAGTTCATTAAAAAATATTACTTGAAATATTTAAACTCGACAGCTTAGTTATTAAAAATTGGAAATATTATAGAAAATAAACAGCCATTTTATATGAATGTAGGACTATGACGGACCTAAAAGATACATATTTTAAGGAAAAATCTGATGTGGCCAGCACATAACTTCCCGCCATATCTAAACTTATAAACATAAATGTATACGTACAGTCCTGTGCTCATTTAAAATTATACAAATAAAAATCTAAAATATTCAAACACAGAAATTAGTATCACCTGAATCCTCCGTTCAGATACTACATTTAATATCTTACTTATGACTTATAAATTCGTCTGCGGGGAATTTTTCTATACTTTTATTAAAAATTTATAATACGATACATCACTACCGTAATTGAGTCAATTATTTCTTTATATCCTGAAAATTATTAATATATTAGGAAGGGAGTTTGGGGCCAAATTAAAATTGTTGCCTACGGAGCCAAATAATGCCAGTCCGACTCTGGGTACATCACAGTGTTGATTATTGTGTAGTTAAACATAAAACTGGATGTGTACCGTGTACCTGACTAGATTTGAACATAATTTGTGAAAACCACAGTCGAGCACATATAACATACCTACTTAGCTATATTCACTTCATTTTCTCTACCGACATTTCTAAATAATTTTGTCGTCCCAAATTCCTCATATCTTTATTTAAACTAAAGCAGTATCTAAAAAATTAACAAAACAAAGACAAACGAATACCTGAACTAACTATGTATAAATAAGAAACATATTGAAAATTCCATACTTATAAGAAGAGCATCATTAGGTTACAGAAGACTGTTAGACTTATAATTGTTATTATTATTTCACAGTTTCACTGCCTTTTTAAAGACAGGAAAGTATTGCTTAATATATTATTATTATTAACCATTGACATATTTCAGTATTACCTACATTGTGATTTCAAAATGATTGGTATAATGTGAGTAATTTAAAATACATGTGGAGTTCTACTCTACAAGTTATTTTATGTTCTGATCTTACTATAGGTGATTGGTGAACCCTCTTAAAAATATAGCTCACAAAATTCTTGTTTATATAGTTTTGCTATAAATTTAATTCACTGTTTTAATCGAATCGTAAAATAACGCTGGTGTTAACACTGCTTACTTTCGTCTCTAGAGAGTGAAAACTTACTTTCCTCACTATTTCGCGAGAAGAAAATTGTATTTTCTACGCATGTTGTGAAAAAATAATAATTTCAGGTCACATACAACATAATATATTACCGTTGAATTTTCCAAATTTTCCTCTGCTTTATCAATACAAATATTGAATATTGTCACTCGAAAATTATGTCTATTTTTAGGTTAATTACGCTTAATTGAAAACTACAAACAAAATAGTTAGTTATGGTTCAATATGAATATATGAATGTAGTTCATTAGTAACTCTAACTGTTAATTAGTTGTTGCAGATTACAAACATTGGTAATTACTAATTAGTAAAGAGAGAATCGTGTTTAAAAAAATGTACAGCACTTGTTTGATTATTTATTTGCAAACTGAAATATCAAAACAAAATCATGTTCGTATTTTAGTGAGAATCCGTTACCAGAAGAATTAGCTTCAAACTAATCAGCGACTATTATATACTTTTTTAATATCCCTTTAATTAGATAGTTAGAAAGTTTCATAATTCAATTATCTCTTTCAAAGAAGCAGGAAAAGATCAGTTATGTTTATTTCCCGCTTTAATTTTTCCGGAAACCTGCATACCTCGAGAATGAAAGATAATCTAAGTTTGAAGATGAAAATCATTCCCAGATTCTAACGCTTTTGCCCCACCTGTTCACCGACGAGCCGCCACTGGTGAATAGCAAAGTCCACATAACTTTATAAGTTTTTAAACGTAATCATTCCCCGAGGTTCGATTCACAGATATTTATAATGGCACTGGGCTTCCTAATCGAAAAACTTTGCACAGAGAGCTGAGTTTTCATAAATAAAACTAAGCGTTTCCGCGAAAAGAGGAGAGAAGGAAATATTCGCGATATGCGTGGCCATGTATCACGCAGGAGATTTATTGTACACAGGTCGCTTCATTAAGCGCCAGAGACACTGTCTGACTCGAGAAGTCGGTTGGGTTTCATGCGTGGAAGAAGATTCACAGTGAAATAGAACTGGCGAAAGGAAAAGTTCATTAATATTACATCTGACACCAAAATTCACTTTTCATGGGGCATTTTTACCTAATTACCTTAATGACTTAATTTCTTTAACAGGTTTTTCACATGACTCAAATTGCTGTTGCGCAGAACTTTTGTAACTTTTAAAATTCCTTTCAATTTTTTGTTTTTATTGTCCGACTTCTAAAAAGCAGATTTTTTTGTATGTATTATTTGTATCCTTCTTTATGTTTGCAATTTTACTGAAAATGGCCAATTCGAATCAGACGAAAGCTTTTGAAAATTATGAAGTACGGAATTACATGTTTTTACAGCGATTTGACAGAAAAAATCCCGAGTTTTCAAAAACAATTTGATCAATTAAAATTGAGTTACAGGTATTTTTTAAAAGTATGAAACATAATTTATCATTTTTGCTTCACCGGCTTATATAATAGGGGAAGTATTAATATCGTAATCGTGATTTTTTGACAGTTCGCGATTATTATGAATGTTCACGTTTTAGACCCTACTGTACCCAAAAAACATAATTTAAAAAAGTCGGTCTGTCTGTACAACTTGAAAACGCGTACCTACAAATTTTCGACTGAAATTTTATATTTAAGCTTTTTACAAAATTAGTTTTAAGATCTTTATACAATCAGTGGTACCAACTTTATTAATTAATTTATTATTAAATTACTAAGTACTTGAATTGATGAAAATATTGTATAAACTTATAACTTATAAACTTATAACAATGCAATTAAAATTTCAAATTTTAAACGTCACTCAAATGACAACATTGACAACTGTCACTTTGACATTGACGCTTGTTACTTTGACATCGCCTACGTTATTTCAAAATTTGTTCAAATTTTGCTGAATCGCTGAAAAATGAAAAATTAAAGCTTTTATGAAAGCATGTTATTGAAAGTTATAGCCGAGGAAGTACTGTGGTGGCCAAAGCAGATATTTTTATTACCAATTTTATAACAATATGGTGACCAGCAAACTTGATGGGTCAAGTAGATGGGTCAAGTAGACCCATGTGTACATAGTAGAAATATTTTTTTAATAATAAACTAAGTACTTGAAAGATTATTTGTTATTTGAAAACCAATATATGCTAAAGTGTACTAAAACGATTTCGACTTAATAAAAAAATAGTAAAATTACAATATGTAATGGCTATTTATAAGATCGCAATATAGGTATAATTATTGCCGTTTTTTATAAATTTAATACATATTATTATTATTTTATATTTTTGGACGATAGTTGAAGTCTCAATCGATTACCATAATTTTTCTCTCTTTCTTTTCTTTTTCAGGAATTCAGTGCCTAATTGTGGTCGTCCAAAATAAGTCATAAAGTTTCTTTTATGAAACAAAGAATTTCCTCCTTTGTATTATTTGAGCGCAAATATTTAGTCCACAGCTCAAGCTACAGTTTGAATTTGTGGAAAATCTTTTATTATATTGTAGAACAAATTTACACGCACGAATTCGTGTTTACAAACAGAAACATTAATTTCGAATTTCATTTGAATAAACAACTTCAAATGTTTACATTACACCATATGGATTGCTTTTGGCCGAAAACAAGATATAATTTTCCAAATTGAAGTACAATAATTTTAATTGCTTCAGTGTTTAATAAACTGCATTTAGTGGGTTATATTTAATCGTATTTATGAATAAAAGAAGAATAATGGAATGGAACAAAGTTTTCAATTATTTTGTCGGAAGCACGGAACATAATAATTCTTAGAAACTATTTGTCTAAAGAAGAAACAAACAAGTTTTAATTTACTGAAACTTGTGTTTACTACGTTTACTGCAACTTGAAACAGAATGTGTAACATTGCATTATTTGTGTGTCAGGAACATTTATTATTTCAAAGTGAGACTCAGCTCGTTAAGAAAATGTTTAAATTGCAAATTATGCTGCATTAGATTCTATTATGATTGTATACTAACACTGCTAGTGGTGGAAACAGGAAATGGCTTTACTTAGTGATTTATACTGCAGCACAAAAATATAAATGCATTCCATAGGTTAGGTTTGTGTGGAAAAAGTACAAATAAAATGCAATTTATTCAGTGATATTTTATCGGAAAGTTTGCTGGGAAATTTGGCAAATAAAATCAAGAGTTTGTAAACTACAGCAATAAATTTCCGACGTGCTAAGTAAAATGAATGAGTATCGCCCTGTCGAAGTGATACATGGCGTTTGAAGGCTGTGAAATATTTTGTCTTCAGGTTTAACTAAATTTCAATCAGAAGTCCAACGAAGGCATTAATGTTGTGCAAGCACGCACGAGGTTCGGAGAATACAACATGGAGCCAACTTCACAATGTTCGTGACTTATAAACTTCAACTTGACGCGCTTTAACGTTCTAAATGCATTAAATATTTACTTGTAGCTAGGATGCGAAGAAGATAAAATTAAGCAAACATATTTAAAATGTCAACAACCTGTTTACATGGAAAATTCAAGCGAAATGGTGGTTTGGCACGAATTTGCGCGCTAAACTATTCAAGCGCCATTTTTAAGAAAACATTTCATTTAGGTAGGTACCATAAAACAGCCGTGTGTTCCAACCCAGAATAAGGTTAGAAAATAGTGCATTATTCTTTATGTACGACTTCATTATAATCAATATAAACAATGACATTGTTTAGCGTGCATATTGTAACAATTTATGCACTAGTGCATAATGATAAAGAAAAACAACAATTAAAATTAATTCATTTTTTAAACTTATGAACAAGGATTCAATTGAATAAAAATTTTACAAATTACAATAAGGCAGGCTCCTGAAAAACTGATATTAAGTTACCTACAAAATAATATAAGTAGGTAATATAAATAACTTTCATGTAAAATAAATTAATTAGGTACAAACCTTATGTAATTGTTTATAGGAATAAAACTAGGAAATTTGATAATATAACATCAAATACTTGGCCCATCTGGATATCTTATACTTACACGACGGGAGATCAGTATTGAAGTAGCTATACTTACAATATTGTATTTTCAGTACTTTCCTTTATTTGACATAATCAGGAGAAGTGATTCTTTTGCTTTTGATGCAATTTAAATAATTTGTTTCATTATTAGACCAAAAGTAAGAATGTTTAAAAAAAATATCAGTTCGTGTGCTTCAATATTTTTCTCAAACAAATAATCAATAAAGAACTTTGTAACCATAACAATAGAAAAAATGCACTGTACGTGATTATGTCAAATACAAATAATGTCATTTTCTAGGCAATATAAAAATTGATTATAATGAAGTCGTACATAAAATATTGTATGTAACTCGTAATCGAACTTTATAGACTTATTATTTATTATTAGCCTCGTTCGCTGCGCTCACTCTGCTATAAACAACATAAAGTCCTAGAATATGCACTTGTTACATAAATATCTATTATTCAATAATAGTTTAACCCCTTTCAACGAAGATAATTACTCACGAAGTTTACAGTACTGCACGAATCGAAGGCGAGTAATTGGTTTGTTGTTCAACAAGGATAAATGTTCTCGTATATATAAATATTTACGATTATCTATCAATAAAAAAATGCCAGCAGTTAGAAATCATTCATCTACTGTTTGAATTATGTTACAGTACAGTACAGTACAGTAAAGAAGAGCAATTAGTTAAAAACCATAATAAAAAATGCGCAGATAGCTTTAATTTCATAATACACGAAAAAAAATTGAATAATTTTTTGAGAAAAATTGCAAAATGGCATAAATACCATTACTCACTCAAACAACAGAAAATAGTATAATAAATATATTATTTAACAGTCATAGCAGAGAAACAATTTTTTATATTTTCTTTATACAAGAACAAGAATCGACAAGAATATTATAATTTAAATAACGTAATTTATAGAATAAAGTATAGGTACCTAACTAAAATCACTTCAAACTTTTCTTGTAAATTTATGAATTAGAAATGAATTTAAATTCAGGTCTAGTTAAAACAGAATTAATTCTCGGAATGCCGGAATTGGTAAAATAGAAGGATACCTGCAAATCATTAAAATGGAACAATAAGTAAAAATGTAATGAACTGATTAGCATTTGTTAATGATGTATCAACAATGAAATATCAAATATAAATACTACGGTGTTTACATAACCTATATCATTAATTGATGTATGTTAACAGATTAAACAAACAATAATTTAGTACTAAACCCTGCACATGAATCAAATTCTGATGACGAGTCTATTAAATGTTTATTCTGAAAACTGGTATTTGATAAATACTATTTTAACCCCATTAGAGTAATTAAATCATACAAATGATTGTCTATTTAGATCGCATAACATTTCATTATCGAATAGGTATAATTTTGCATTAGAATCTTATTTCTATGTTGTGTTCAGAACTGAATGAAATAAAATGACGCATTACAGAACAACAAATTTAATTTAAAAGCAGACGCTTTCAGAATTATTGGCGGAGATATTTTCCAATACTCACTGGAACAAAAGATTTAACATAAAAATAGTAGAATTCTTTTCAGTCTCTACGAAAACCGTTTCGTCAAACGGATTATCTCAACTGTCAATCATGTTTTCAAAAGAGCAATCCACATTGACAGATTCTAAAGCCATCCATAAAAAAATCTACTTCAATTTTTTGAAAAATACTCATACCTACGACAAAACAAATTGTTTAATAAATTTTGGAACGCCAAAGCTTTCACCCAAAAAATTGACAATCGATATTTGAAACAATCGGTGGGTAAAAAATAACTTTCATATTATACAACACGTGCAGGCGTGTCTGTATTTCAGGAAAAATGTAAGGGTATATATTATTTGATGTACTGATTAGTGATTACTGATTAAAATGCAATTTTTTTCCCGAAATTCACAAAAATAATTGCTCATTACTTTGAACAAACATTTTTCGTGCCACTGGTTTGATAAGTTACAGTAATGAATGTAACACACGGTGAGCGACTGATTGATAAAATTTAAGGTCAGTAATTAATCGGATTTTCCAGTCATTCCATATAATAATTTAATTTACATCAACGTTTCAGCTTTCCTCAGGGTTCTACAACAAAATATATCACCTTAAGCAAATTATTGTACATAAAACAATATTAAAACTTACAATTTATGTCACTAAATTTAAAAAAAATATATTTTGTGACATTAATTGTAAGTTTTCACGTTGTTTTATGTATATTATAATAATTTGCTTAAGGTGATATAATTTGTTGTAGCTATAATAATAGCCGGAACATTGGTGTAAATTTAATAATATTATATTGAATGACTATGCAAAATCCGATTAATTATTATCCCTCAAGTAATGAATAAAAATTAGTAAACATTAAATTGAATGAACTGTTCCACAACTTTAATTAAATCAATTAAATCAATCCTGCGCCGTACCTGGCTGGGTTCGAACCTGATGTTTCAGAACCACAGTTGGTCACATAGCATCCATGATGTGTTAGTGAAATAATTGTTTAAAAATATGAAATTTGTTTTGATGGTAACTATTCATAAAGATTATCTCCCAATGAAAGAATGGTGAATGTTATTATAGTAGATTTCAACCACTCGGACCCAGTGGTATTAACGTTTGCTGGGATCGAACTAAGATCCGCTATTATAGTAGGCGTACACTCTAAACTGTCTATAGACTCTACACTCTACAGTGATCTACATGAGATTTTTCATATCCATTGTACGAATTTAACAGCAATATATTAGAAATTAGAGTGTTCTTTCTTTAAAATGAAACATAGGAAAACAATATAAGTGGATATCTGGAATAGTTCCAAGAGACGTTTTTTAACTTAAACTTTTAATTGTATACATATCATATCCAGGTCTAGCAGCAGTGTGACACCAAATAACAAATTCAAATTTATTCCCTAAAAAAGAACGCTCTACATTGCAGTCAAATTCGTAACTATTGATATGATAAATCCCATGGTTCAGATTAAAATAAATTCACGGTATTCTACTCTACCGTTGAACGATTGAACTAACCACTGGCCGTTAAACAATGGAAGAAAACAAAGTGATTCTTAAAAAATGAAAAACAAATGCAATCATTTAAGAAATCGATCGTAATTAACATAAATAATTCAAGAGCGTTATCGAATCCTGGAAAAAGCTTTCCGAAATCCATTCTGTATTATCTCGCGAAATCAGCTCCAATTCAATTTCATTACCGCTTCGCTCTCAGCAATAAATACTATCGAATGTTTGTACTTTTGACTCGGAATCTTTTCGATTTTCTTCCGTTGTGCTTTAGCTTTGGTGGCCTATGTAGATTCGAGTTTATCGCGCAAAAATAACTACCCTACATAGAAACTTCATCTTGTCGCAATGAAATTAAAACTCTCGTTAATATAAATTGCAGGAAATGAAAATCAGATGAAGAAAGAAACTTGAATGCAGAATTTGCTCTGGGTGGAATGCGACGTTCTCAACTAGTACTGAGAAATTTATAAATACGTTTTTTTTGAATCTCATATAATTACTTTTTTGTGTGTTTGACTCTGAACAAAATAAGGTAAATAATAAAGTTTTATTGTTTGAAATATAACGTTCGTGAATCAAAACTGTATTGTATTATTTTTGATATAATAATAAATCTTTCAAAAATACAAATGGAAGTAAACTATCAATAGTAGTCACAATTTTGTATGATTTGTCAAAAATTTTGACATCATAATTTCCATTATCCTACATATCCTCCAAGACATGTACCTGTGCCTTGGAACCATGTCCCAAGGTACAAGCAAATTATTGTCCAAAGGTACAACTAAGCAAATATTTTTATTAAATATAACGCAGTATTTGTTAAATTAACTTTTAAATATCAATGCATGAAGTTTTCAAAAAAGTAACAATGTATATACTAACTGGACTATCAGACAATGAAAGGTACCAAATAGGTGCTTAGTAATACAAATTGCAACATACGATCAAAAATACATTTCCCTCTGAAAAAAAAACATTCATCTTCAGTAACTGAACAATAACTGCATGAGTCTTGAAACAACGTGTATCACTTTATTTTCAACAGTTTTGTCAAATTCTACTTGAAATTGCTGGATGTGGCTGCAATTTATGTTGTCCAAAGGTACATGCGTCCCAAAGTACAACACTCTCCCCTACTATGGACCGCTAGAATTCTAGGCGAACGCTCTATACCTCTATAATCTATGTCTATACCGTTGTGCTAAGCTCTGGCCTGGCCGTTAGTAGATAGTACACCACAGGGAGACTGTGCAGTAATTTAACCGAAATGTGTACTAGACTGAATTCGAACCTGAGTTGTCAGATCCACAGTAAGTCACAGAGTATTTAAGAAACTATAATACAATTCTTACTGTTGGATAATCCATAGTTTTACATTGATGAATTAAGGAATAAGTATTATCATTTTTACACCTTAACCGATGATTGTACAACCACATCCGGTCTTTAATTATAATTACTAACACTAACTTGTAAGAAAAAATATAAAATATGAATTAAATACTACTCAGTATCATTTACTGCTTTCTTTTCCTAAAAGTGATAATTCGTTGATAATAATCAGGTCTCAGTGTTTCGTGTTATAATTTCCCAGTGAACTTCTGTTTTTGTTGGTGGTATTTTTGGCTTAATTTAGAAAGCGTCTGAGAATTATGAAGCCTAATTAAATTATTACTGCATTTGACTAATTATGTTTTTTCAAGCAACTGAGATTTATCTTCCCCAAAACAAAGGCTCAACTCTCAACAAAGCTAAAATCTCCATCTCATCTGCTGTTCAAATATCAAACGCGATGATCCGTTCACGGCTTTTATTAAACTTGAATGTTTTGACGTCGCCCGTCGGTTCTCCCGAATGAAGCGGGAATGAAAATGAGTTTACATTCTTCCTTCGCAGTCACAGTCAGGTAATACAGTCTTCTTCAGTCAATAAACAGCTTGAGCGAATACACGTTACGTCGCCGAAGATTGTCAATGCTCATCGTTTTCGACCGTAAAGCACAAATCGCCACGAGTCATATTGTCGACAATACATTGCGTCGACTTGATGCAAGCAGAAATCGATTTGTAAAACAGGAGGCCGGCAGTGTCTAAATGAATGCTGGTGACTAGAGGCACTTAATTAAAAAGTTTTTTAGTTACAAAGCAAAAGCAAGTTGCACTGTCGACAATTCAGGACATCTAGAGTCGCATTGATTCGGAAACTTTAATTTTATGTAAATTATTTTTTTACATTTCATTGCAATGCACTGGTTTTATGTAGTGAAGTCGACGAAAAAGAACTTCAAAATGTACAATTTACGATCATGATCATGCCAGAATTGGTTATGCGTCCGCTTAACATGTTAGCGATTAGAGGTGGGCAAACTATCGATAGTTTTAGAAAAAAAATACTATCGATAATTGTGATGTAACGATAGTACTATTGATATTTCCCTGAAAAAAATTTATCGATACTAGTTAAACTATAGTTTGTCGATAGTTAATCAATAGTTTATCGATATTATAAACTATATTTTGACTGTCTACCGTTTATAAACGTATGATTTAATGTATATATCATGTACAATTTTCCAATTTCTACCGATCTCGACAAATACTTTTAAGTGTTTTTTTATGTTGCATGTCAAAGATGTCAAACTACTGATAAGCGATGAACAAAAACTATCGGATTAGAAACTACCATCGTTTAACAAAAACTATCGTTTAATTATCGATAGTATCGATTATCGATAGTTTCTTATATGATAGTTTTCCCACCTTTACTAGCGGTCTGACATCTACCTAAGTAAATTGATTGATTGATTCTACTGATATAGAAATCATTCTGTAATAGGGATTAATACATTAGGTAATACATAATTATGCAAATGAGAAAAGTAATTGTTTGACTAAGACTATTTATATAAAGTACCCACAAATATTTTTAAGAGGGAATGTTATTTTATGAGAATCTAAATAGGTAAATTATTAATCCAGAACCCAATATTTGCATTAAAACGAATGTAATGGCTTGTATTTAATGGACATAAGTAGGTACAATGGACTATAAGGAATGAGTTACTAAAAAAGGGTACGACAGCTTAAGGTATGAGATGATTACTAGTTCAGAGCTCAATCATAAATTTTGTATTTTAATTTTGATGTTCAAATCCAATAATTTGCTGGTTCGCTTAAATTAATGCCAATTCTTTTAAAAGTATAATCAAGTTGGTGCGCGATCTGGCTATTAATTCTATATTTTTGCTAGACGCTTTTTTTACCAAGTTGTTTTAGCAAACGTGCGACGTCAATTACATAAGTTTTCTGAACAAAAATGAAAATAAAAACTGCATTTTGCAAGGGGTATATTTTAATGCAAGTAGAACTAAATGAAATATAATTTTTTGTATGTTAAAGAGTTGGAAAAAAGCTTGTTATACGAGTATGAAATCAGCAAAGGAGAAACTTAGTAATATAAATAATATATGTAGATGAATGTAGACTGTTAAGTTTTTGATTTCCTGGGTTTGTCGATACTGTGAAATACACTGGTGGAAATGGCAGCGTGGAAGTGACTTTGTAGCCTGGCAACAATGGACAGTGCATCACATTTCCTTCGATTTTCAGCGCAGAGTGGAGATATGATATTCCACTCCTCTTTCAGTGCCAATTCAAATGCAGGTTGGGTTATCTGATTGTAGATATCAGATAAGTTGATGCGACTTTCAAACGACTCGAGTACGATTACGATTCGAGAGGTTATTTTGCCAGGACAAATTTTATCTAAAGAACTATTAAATATAATATTTTTTCAGGAAATCTGAAAATCTACGTTGTAATATCTACTACAAATAACACAGAGTAATCCAATTGCTACGAATTTTATCTCATTTTTATTTAAAATTTTGTAGGTTTTTCAACTAGTTTAAAAAAATTGTCAACATTTCAATAATACTAGTGATTTATTTACTGTTTGATAAAGAAGCAAATAGGTAGGGGAGAGTCTGACAAAACCGGGTACCAGTCAAAAAATAGTTGATATTTTGTGCTGTGTTACAGAAATAAATATACCTTCAATTTTAACATGTTACGACACTACATCAGCTTCGCTTGCCATTAATAATTTTTAATAAAAACTTTAAAATTAATCGAAATAAAATATTGATTTAAAAATCGCAAAATATCAGATTTCTTCAACCAGTAGGATATAACCGGGTAGCCATATAATAATCACGAAAACCATTAGTACCATTACATATTAAAAAATCTGTTGTGGCCAGCACATAACCTCCCGCCTTGACACTGTAATATGTGAACTTGGTTTTTGTTAGGCTACTTTTTTAAATTTTTTTTATAGTTCTTCAAGCAATGTACCGATTCCGATTGACATTGAAATCAAATTAGCTTTTTGTGGATACAATTTTTATTTTATTATTACCTTAATACATTATAGCCAGTTAATAATGAATCGATGATGCTTCTTGACAGGATACGTTTAATGGAAGGATAAAAACTTACTGGAATTCAGTCAGTTTTTTATTAATTAAATTTCAGCTCCAAATCCAGTTATTAATATATTTATACATTTCTTTATAATTGGTGCAACCCGTGCAACCAAAATTTCAGAAACTGCGTTCATCTGTCACATTGACATTCATTTTTGTTTTTAATTTTTTTCCTATATTGTGATTTACAAATCGTGGTAGGTAAAATTATATATCTTTGAAAAATAATTTTCCTTTATTGGTAAGAGATATAGACAAGATGGTAAATAAATATTGTAAGATATAATTTGTTCTTTGAAATGTCGTATGACAAATTGTAACTATCGCAGAATTTTCTATATTTTTTGCAAAAAATGTTAAAATGCTTCAAGAAAATACCATTTCCGGTTGGCAGATTTCTACCAAAATTTAATCAGCTCTTCATTTACATGTAGAAATATATAATGCAAAATATTAGAATTTTATGTTCAATAGAATTTGAGATAATGAATAAGAACGAAAGAGCATAGTAGGCACACATACAGACTTTCATACACACACACACACAGACATCATCGTGAAAATAGTCAAAATAGGTTCTAAAAGTGCTAAAACGTGCTTATTGACAAAAATCTCGACATCGAATTTTTTTACGATCCCTATACCTCTCTAGGCGAGAGGTAAAAGGCAACGAAAAAACACAAAACAAGGACACAGTTCTGAACAGAAGTCGCATGTAAAAATTTCATTCTTGTCATCGCAGCCACTGCAGGCATTTAAAATATTTGCATTGAAACTTACCTTAAAAATAAAGTACAATACACTAAAAATAATAATTAATTCGCTCGACCTGGCACTATGCAAAGAATAATGATGAATTCATTACCTAACCATTGGTGATTGTTTGCAATGGTTGATTTTAACGTTCTTGGATAAATTGCAACAAACGTTCAGAGATACTAGCCAGTACCCGGTTTTACCATATTACCCGATTTTAGCCGACAGTAGACCTATAAATAGACATGAAAAGTCCCAAATTTTTAAATATTAGCTTTACGCTATCACTTTTAAATAGTACTCTAATAGTGGAATTCTGTGAAAATCTGTAGGTAGTTGCTACAGATCTATAAAATTGTAAATATTAAACAAAATCGCAATGAAATTTATAATCATATGAACATTATTATGTGTTAACGAACATTGATGTGATTTTGTTCAATATTTAAAGATTTACAAATTTGTAAAACTTATAGATTTGCACAGAATCCCACCATAATTTTAAATTTGCAACATTGTCTTACAAATCCACCTATGTATTGGAAAATAGATATTAAAAATGTAAATAACGCACAGACATAAAAAATAAATTTAATTCATATCAGAAAATTATTAAGAACTCTAGTTTAAATTATAGACGAACAAATTGTGTTTACAAGAAAACCGTAAAACGTAAAGTATGAAGTCGTCTATCAGTGTTATTGTTATTGTTTTTTAAATACCCATTTCATAAAAAGTAAGAAATGCTATACTCTAAATGTTTATATATAGTCCAGTCAGGAGAGTCAAAAATTAACTGAAACCCAAGACTAATACATAACCAAATGAAATTTGGCATGTGAGTAGTTAAGAACATACAGAAACAAAAAAAAAATTCGCTCCACCTCGGTATGCTCCGCTTCCCACAAAAATTTTCGGTTGAAACTCAAAATTTTCTTGTAACGCATTTTTCTCGAAAACTATCGAAAATTTTGGAAAACAGTTTTGACATGATGAAAGCTGAGGAAATTTGCTATCAAAATGGTCTTTGAAAATTTTTCATAAGTAGCACCGTGTAGGCACCAGCCGTTTAATATTCGAATGACTTGAGAATTTTCTGTATAGTAGGCGCTACATTGCGAATGACGTAATAAATTCGTCGCTACAGAATGAATGTGGTATAACTTCGTTAAAGAGCATCATTTTGTAAAGATAAAAATTGCATTTTATTTGTCGAGGCTTCCACTTTCAATTGCAGTAATAACATTTGAATTTCCGACCCCGTTTATACCGAGAAACTTGCTTTTTAAAGAATCATACCTCAGTATTAAAGAATTCTCAATATTTTCAATATTTATGAATGAAATTGTAAACTCGTAGGGGATTATCTTCACCAAATCATCCCCAATCACATGCAACTATTTGGAGGGTTGTGTGTTGTACGTCCGAAAAGAAAACTGGTTTTCGCTACCTTCTTTATTTATAGGTTATGATCTGTTTTTAGGAAAACATTTGTTACATGTACGTAGTAGTACAAATGATGAAACAAATTACAGAATCTTGTTGATTAGGATTTGTACTTAACGATAAGCTCATTAAAAATCAATTTACGGGGCCAAAAAGTGGTCTATTTTCAAAAATGCTCGTGCCCACGATAAATAAAGAAATCTATGAGATAGCGAAAACCAGTTTTTTTTTTCGGACGTACAACACACAGCCCTCCAAATAGTTGCATGTAGTTGAGGATGATTTGATGAAGATAATCCTCTACGAGTTTACAATTTCATTCATAGATATTGAAAATATTGAGAATTCTTTGAACGTCTTCTAATACTGAGTTAGGATTCTTTAAAAAGCAAGTTTCTCGGTATAAACGGGGTCGGAAATTCAAATGTTATTAGTGCAATTGAAAGTGGAAGCCTCAACGAATAAAATGTAATTTTTATCTTTACAAAATGATGTTCTTTAACGAAGTTATACCACATTCATTCTGTAGCGGCGAATTTATTACGTCATTCGCAATGTAGCGCCTACTATACAGAAAATTCTCAAGTCATTCGAATATTAAACTGCTGGTGCCTACACAGTGCTACTTATGAAAAATTTTCAAAGACCATTTTGATAGCAAATTTCCTCAGCTTTCATCCTGTCAAAACAGTTTTCCAAAATCTTTGATAATTTTCGAGGAAAATGCGTTACAAGAAAATTTTGAGTTTCAATTGAAAATTTTTGTGGGAAGCGGAGCATACCGAGGTGGAGCGAATTTTTTTTTTGTTTCTGTATGTTCTTAACTACTCTCATGCCAAATTTCATTTGGTTATGTATTAGTCTTCAGTCAAAACCTCTCCTGACTGGACTAATACTCGCAATGAATATGTAATGATCATCCAACCGATCCACCCCGATCCAACCAAATAAATCTTGTCTCGTCTCTTGTACTTTGTTTTCCCATCTGTCTGATCTCTCTCACAAACTTCTATGAAAGAATTAAAAGTGACAGCATTAAAACAATCATGAAAAGGGTGCGGGTAGAAAAGACACTTTAAATATTCAAAAGAGGTGACGTTTGGTTTGTTTTACCGGCGCCATCTTTCACAATCGCGTCAGTGGGACATTCGAACACCGGAAGAATCAATAGGTGAACACAGAGTCTCCGTAAATGGCAATGTAATGCGCAAAGCCTCCATGAATGCTCAAACACTCGCGAAAGTGACTTGCTGTGTAGTAAACACAGAAAAACTTTCAGGCAAGCGAGTGGGATGCGGCCATCATATATGATTTAAAAGTTTCTCACATACTTAGTTACGTATGAGAAGTTGACCCACCCATACTAGCCTACCCTGTTAAAATCTATCGCAATCGTTAGTTTTACGTTAGTTGAGTTTAGTTTTGTAGAAAATTGCGTTAGTTTTGAATGTTTATACGTATTTTTTAAAAATAATATTTGGGTGGGCTAACTTCACAACAGCCCAACCCTTAATTCGAAAGTGCGAGGAAAACACATTAATACCTTTTAATTGATTAGTTGATGTTAGTTGTTCTACATATTACGTTTGTTTTGTTATTCTAAGCTGTCAAATTTGAGCCGAGTGGGTGGGCCAAAATCACGGTTCCCCAGCCCATTGCAGAATTTCACGCGTAGATTTTACATACGTTGTCACCGTGGTTAGTTGAGAATAGTTTTGACGAAAAATACGTTAGTTGTGCCATAATTTGCCCGCCTTAAGGGGGATATAAAGTGAACTGAGAAAAGTTGCGAAATGACCTATCCTGCTGTCACAATATCTCAGAAACTATATGAGATAATGCAAAAATTTCTTCAATAGCATAAATATTAAACCTTGTACTTTCAAATAAGGTTAAAACATTATGAAAAAAGTTATTATTTATAATAAATTTTTAAGTTTAAACTTTACCAATTTTTGATCTCAATTTACACCAATTAGGAATCAATATTTTAATGAAATTTTAACCTTATATGAAACTATGAACCTTTATTTATTAGTATTTTAAAAGAAATTGCCAAAATTGTACTTAGTTTTTGAGAAAACGTGACATTAGAAAACATCAAAAATAGTAAATTTCGCTTCACATACTAAGAAAATCACAGCAAACACAGGTTCGCCTGTAGCAGCTTTAGTTCTTGAAGTTCCCGCTACGTATTCCAACGCATCCAAGTCGTTCTGAGTTTTGTTACCATCTGAAGGGGCGAGGGGTGTGAATTATTCCAGGAAGTGTTATTTGTTAGATTTGGCCGAGGATTTAGCTTTGGCTTTCAAGCAAGAAGTATAATATTTTGCTTTCAAGAAGTATATTTTGCATGAATATTCTTATTGTCAATTGACAAAAATAGTTAAATTGAGTAATACATTTTTAGAACCGATCATATATTAATTAGTATTGCAATTTTAGGAAAAACTAAAAAAAAAATACGGAATTCATAACTGCATAGGAACTAAAATACATAGTAAATAATATCACATCAAAACACAATTCTGTGCGACTTTATTTTTTCTTTATACGAGAATTTTATTTACTCTATTTCTTGTAAAGTGATATCAAAAAATATGCAAAATAGCCTATCCTGCTGTCACAATATCTCAAAGACTATTATAATATAAGATATTACAAAAATTCTTTCAGAATCATAAATAGTAGACTATTTAGTTTGTAATAAGGTTAAAATATTACGAAAAAAACCATTGTTTATAATTAAATTTCTAGTTTTAATAACACCCATTTTTGAACTCAATTTACTTTTGTTTATAGGTAATTCATTTTTCAAAGATATTTAACCTTATTACAAAGTAAAATTATTATTATGAACTTTAGTCACGGGTACTCATTCATTAGGTACTAGAGCTGACACTTTTATTCACTTAAAAATGGCAAAATATGCGCAAAAAATGTATAGATAAATTTTTCGAAAATATGCATTAAAAATATCATTTTATGCATAATAAAAAAAAATTCTTTTCAAACAAAAAAGGAATTATTTAGGTACTATTTCTTCTTATGTCATCATACAAAAATATTACAATACTAATTCATTTTTTATTTATAGTATTACAATAAATAAAGGAGCATAAAACATAAATAAATTTGAATTCATAAAAAATATAAACAAAGAAAGGAAAGGAGAAAGAGAATAATTATTACTTATAGACTGCGGATAATATGCAACTCTTTTATACTATGCAGAAAGAAGTACAAATAGTGAAATAGTATCTGAAACTTGTTTTGTCAACTGTAGATTTTATTTCTAATACCATATCAAAATATGCAAAAATTTTCTTTTTAATTTCTTTTTTTTCGACATGGTCGACGGTTTAGAGAGCACTGAATACAACACTTATTTTACGTTCCTCTATTTATTATTTTGTGTACATAATTATCAAAACGAAGAGATGTAAATAGCTCCTATTACGTAAGTCAGATTTTATCGTATGCAGCCAAACTTGAGTTGTCAGAACCATAGTCGGTGAAATTTCAAAATAACTATTGTATTGTAAAATTAAATACGAGTTAAAAATCTATTTGATAAGACATACAAGTTGGGAAGATTACGATTTGAGTAAAAATGCGTTTGGCAAGATTACGGTTATGCATAATTGCGATTTGACAAAAATACGTTTTGGATAAATTCCGTGCTGGATTATTCCAGTTAGATATAGTTGCGTTTTGGCTAAATTACGGTTTACCTGAGAACGATTTGACAATATAATATTAGTCGAAGTTGCGGTTTGGTTAAATTACGGAATGTGAAATTACAGTTTGTCTAGAATACAGTTTGGCTAAATTACCGGTTGGCATATTTACGGTTTGACAAAATTCCAGTTTGGCTTAATTATTTTTGGTCAAACTACACTTTGACAAAACAAATTGTGTGCTCCCCATTTTTAATTATTTTTTCCGCACCTCTAAATTATTATGTATACAGATCTTTGTGTAGGTATCATTTATGTTGCAATTTCAATTCTCGTTCACAAAACCATTCCAAAATAGACTTTTTATTTTAATTATTGAAAAATAAATAACTATTTGAGAAAACAAAATTTTTTCAAAATCGGCATGAAAATCGTCATTTCCAGACTAATTTGCGGCATGAAAGTAAGATTTTCATGACTAGGCATGAAAATTTTATTTTCATGCCTAGTCATTTTTACTTTCAACTTTGTTTACTTGTCATGACAACTTTTTCTAAAATTTGTGACAGTTCTGATGATTTGTCACAGCTCTGATGATTTATGCAAACCTAATTTTTTTTATAATTTTAAGCTTAATTGCCGATTTAAAAAAAATAGAATACATCACGCGTCATAAAAATGTCTTTGCTTGACTCGGGGGCTTTGAAGAAATGCTCGGACGCTGCGCATCCTCGCATTCTTCAAACGCCTCCTCGTCTGCAATGAAACATTTTCATGACTTGTAATGTAATATACTATTTTGAAATTTTTGTATGTACTCGTATCTACTTCTTGTCGACTCCGGCATTTCTTTGTAAAAGTTTGTAGTATTTGGATTTATGTACTAATTTCAAGATTTCTTCTTGACACATTTTCAACAGATCTAGTTTATTTGAATAAGAGAATACAATGCTAAAGTAGTACATAAAAGTATTGTTAACAATTCATCAACAAAACTAACACAACTTATATTGTTCCACTATAACCAACCAATTCGCAGAATTTGACCACTTTAGCTAGGGTAGATAACTGGGGTACAATATTTACAGTCAGCCTAATAATTCTTTAAAACTTCTGAGGTTATTGATGAGCATAACTTGACAGTCTATCTGGATTATGTGACAGAGATAAAATATGTATATCTGACATTATATAAAATGAAATAGATAGATTCGATACAGGTCCGTCTGTGATTCGTAAATATTGGTTGACTTTACATTCCCCTTAACCAAAATAACCATTTTCGCTAACCGTCCGGACTTGATGCTATACTATATATCATTGTTTTCTGTAAAAATAGGAGACCATTCAGGAATTGTTTATGATTATTATAGCAATTGTACAAAAAGTAAATCATTTTTTAAACTAATACAAGAAATTATTGTTGTCATGGTAGAAACAAATATGTGGTTATGTATGGATGAATTTTTGCGCACTTTATTTGTCCTTATAATTTTATTATTATAATCTCAATTTCTACACCAACATTATATTATAATAATTTGCATAATACATTTGTACGTCTTAAAGAAGAACTGATAAGATTTTTGTAAAATTCTGTTACCGGAAATAATACTTTACTTGAATACTTGTTGCAAAAATCTTTTTAAAAAAATCTGATCTCAAAATGACAATTTAGCCAATTTTTAATTTAAATATCAAACTGGAATGTGACAGAAAAGTTATCCATTAATTAATTATTATAGTTAGGTTCCTCAAGCTAATTGTAAAAAATTTCCGCTAAATTTTTATATAATCCTTGTTACTATTTTATAATCAATTCTTCTAATTGGATGTTATTTGTGTCATGCGATTTTTATTTTATTAATTCAATATTTTATTTTTAGGAACTAATTTAATTGTTTTCGGATAATTACATAGTTTTAGAGTTTTAAGAATATCTCTCAATTTGATTTGCTAATACCAAATTTTTTTCTTGTTTTCAACAAATATACCTAAATATAAATTGTAAAATTGCAATTTTTTTATTTTGCAATAATTTATTTTAATAAATTGCTTCTTTGTTTTTATTCAGTACCGTTTGGCTTACTGCATGCACACTGAAAAAGAAAAGGTAAATTAGATTTTGGTAAATACGTCCAACTATTGCATTCTGAATTCCTCACTTTGAAAACTATTGTACCATATTATTTGTCAATCATAAACTAAATTTTAAAAAATCTGGTAAATGTCCAACACTGCTGTTGGTTGTTGCCGGTTGTTGCCTTCTATTTTATTTCCAATTTTATATTGTAAAATTACAGAAATCAATGACATAATAGCATCAAGTCCGTACGGTTAGCGAAAATGGTTATTTTGGTTAAGGCGGGCAAATTATGGCACAACTAACGTATTTTTCGTCAAAACTATTCTCAACTAACCACGGTGACAACGTATGTAAAATCTACGCGTGAAATTCTGCAATGGGCTGGAGAACCGTGATTTTGGCCCACCCACTCGGCTCAAATTTGACAGCTTAGAATAACAAAACAAACGTAATATGTAGCACAACTAACATCAACTAATCAATTAAAAGGTATTAATGTGTTTTCCTCGCACTTTCGAATTAAGGGTTGGGCTGTTGTGAAGTTAGCCCACCCAAATATTATTTTTTAAAAATACGTATAAACATTCAAAACTAACGCAATTTTCTACAAAACTAAACTCAACTAACGTAAAACTAACGATTGCGATAGATTTTAACAGGGTGGGCTAGTATGGGTGGGTCAACTTCTCATACGTTACTTAGTTAGCTTTTTGTTTTACTGTTATAACAAATCTTTCGCTAAACAAAAGTTTGACGTTTTACTAAAGTTTTATTATTTTATAAAACAAATTTACAGACTTTCAAAACTGTTTACTTCATCAAAAGTTATTTAAAATTTTAGCGAATTATTAGCAAACATTTGTCTTTCATATGACAAACTTACAAACACTTACAATGTATCTATATCAAACCTTTTACTTCGCTTTTTTACTTAACCAAAGTGCAGCAGCCTCAAATACTGTGAAGCATCGATAGAGTATTCGCCTAGTTTGGTCCCAGAAATGGACAATAATATCAGAGTATGAGTTGTTGGATTCCACTATAATAACATCTACATACTTTAAAACTTGTATACTGTTGATGTTAAGGAGGTACACTCGACATTTGAAATAATGAGAGAGTTTAATGAAACTTTGCAAAAATAATCAAAACATTGTAAAAATGTTACCTGAATTTTTTCATAATTTTTCACCACGTAGATAATCCAAAAATAAATATTAAAAAACTACATTTTACATGACGTCTTATGGGACCACTTTTAAATCAACGTAAAAAGCATTTAACGAAATGAAAGAAAATTCCAATTGCTTCTTTAAAACGTACATTACGATCTCAAAGACCGGATAAAAGTAATACAAGCATCACTTACCACGTAATTAACAAGAATTCTTAATCGAAAGAGTGACGTTTATGCCTACTGGAGAATATTGGCGAAAACATAATATAGACACGGCAACGTTGAAAAGCGCGAAATTTGAATTTTAACCAGAAAAAACCTCTTATCTATCTATAATCACAAGTTTTTCGTAAAAATGAAAGTTATAATGTGTACAAATGATAAATAATTTATACCTAACGATTTGTATTAAATTTCAAGTGCATAATTCTCTTCACCTTCATATTTACCATCTGTCAGATTGACATAAGAACAGCACAGCGTTGCCGTAGTTTACACTGGTATTTGACCAAATGAAATCTTATAAAGTAAACAAGTTTTACAAAATAAAAATTAATAATATTCTTAATTAATTGATTTAAAACTCATTTTATTAGATAAAAATGCGAATAGACTGCGTTTACATCCAATAAAAAATGTTTATTATTATTTTTTATAAGTTGGAACCCTGATGTGAAATACATTGCGAGCATAGGAGATGCCCCTAACCCCTCACCACCCGAGTGTACCTCCTTAAATGGTTACCGTAAAAAATATTATCATGTGTGCGGTTACGGGTATTCATGGATGTTAGTGTTAGTGAAAATGCGGATCAATTATCATAAATATTTATAATAATTATTTATTCAGTGTATTTATGTAACAAATTTTTTAACATTTATGTTTATAAATTACATAAATACACACATACCTGCACGCCTTTTACCCAATTAGGATCTGTCTGACTCACATTGTGAATCATATGTACAAATCTTGAAATTCTGCCTAATAATATGATTAAAACTGTTTATGACCTGCACCGTACAAAATGCACTTGAAAATTGTTATTTGTTTACCGCTAAAAATAAGTATTAAAAGCGACCCATCTACGTTTTTTCCGAATTCTTTGAATACTCTCGATTCTACTTTTTCTTCTATATCTATCCCGAAACTCGTACTTTACCGCATCCTTGCTATGCAATGCCATTTTGTAGTTGAAAAATACTGTAAAAATGCTTTCGTTGCAAGTAAACTGTTACTGTCAGTACCTAGTTTAAAAATAAATTTCCATCATGAGATATAACCATGTAAAGGTTTTTATTTTTATAATCATGTACAATTTTTTATATTAAAATTTTAAAAAGGCACAACTGTTAATTGATCTTTTAAGTATAATCCTTGTTAAAATGAAACTTTACCATTTCTTGTACTGGCCACAAAATACTAGCTACGTTAACAGTAAACTCAATAATTAGGTTTTCCATATTCATTTACTGCAACGTATATTGAAACCACAAAACCGCACTGCTATTTATCAGCGCTTTAATTGATGCCAGTAATTAACAGTATTTCGTTCCTCTTCATTTAAACGGCGTACAAGTCTCCGCAGAGCTAAGAATAACAGATGGATTCAATATTTTGACGCGATATGTACCCGCTGATCCGGTTACAGAATACAAACAGATCTGTCATCACAGTATAGCGTGTTAATTTGATTTGTATTTGGTATCACAACTCAGCAAGCGTCTCTCTTCTCTATAATTTAATAATCATAATTTAATATCGATTGAGATGATTGTGGGTAGCTAATTGGCGGGAATAAATTATGATAAGCAACAAGTAAATTAGAGTTATTCATTTGGATAAAATCAATGAGCAATAAGCGAAACTCAACTGTCTTTTCAGAAGAAAGGTGTGAAGTTAATGTTAGAAATCAATAAGATTTGAAACTTTTATATTGTTGTGTATTTATTGTACGAACTTCTGAAAAGAATTTTACCCTTTTGTTATTGAAATACCAGCTTGACATTTCTGCTGTTTCTTTAAAATTGATAAAGTCAGATCGTGAAAAGTTCAAACTTTATACATTAGTATTCTTTAAAGGCTTAATTTAGTTTTTCATTACTTGTAATAGTATATTACATTATAAGTCATGAAAATGTTTCATTGCAAAGCCTCCGAGTCAAGCAAACATTTTTATGACGCGTGATGTATTCCATTTTTTTTAAATCGGCAATTATAGAAGCTTATTATAGAAAAAATTAGGTTTGCATAAATCATCAGAGCTGTGAGCTGTGACAAATTTTAGAAAATGTTGTAGTAGTAAACAAAGTTTAGTACTCAGAAAAATACTGTTGACATTTCTTCATTCAAAAAAACTAGGTACCTTACCTGCGATAAATGTCTCAAATGCTCAAACATTAACATTAAAATATATAATTAGTTCCTTATTTCTAAATAAAGTTTTTTTTTAAATTGTTAGGTATTCCTGTTATTTGTGTTTGTTCCTACAGACAGTGGAAAGTATATATGACTGTCATGTAAATCTTACTTTCAAGACTCAAATTAGTCCGGAAATAAGAATTGTCATGCCGATTTAAAAAAAAATAATTTTCAATACTTATTCACAAAAATGCGCAAGTGTTAATAATAAATTGTGACAATTTAATTTAAACGTTCTGTTAATAATGCTGTAAATTTAGCTTTGTAATTTGCAAGGTACTAATCTATAGTTAATTAATTTGAACAATTTGATCTACTGACCAAATTAATTAGATTTATGAATTATGTTGGTTAGTCTCTATTGCCGGAATTAGGGTAGATATAATGTAATTGAATTCAAATTACATAAACTTAATCGTATTATTGTATAATACCTGAATTAAATCATTAGCAACAATTATAAGAGCAGGGAGCTAAAACTAATAAACGATCTTATTTACCTAACTCAGTATTGAATAAAATGGACAGTAGCTACATTTAGCAAAGCAATTTTTAAATAATATATAGGTACCTACTCGTAAGTAATAAAAAAAGTTAAGAACATAATTATTATGAAAACGTATGAAAAATACAAATAATTGTTGCGTAATAACGGATAATGAGAATAAAAATTACTTAAATAATAATTAGGTATTTCGTATTGTATCTCTGGCATCAAGAGTCCATTTTGAACCGAGTTATTGTCATTTCTACCCAGCAATAATCCAATAATGTATGCAAACGAAAATATTTTACAGTTTTAATTTTTAATGTTAAAATTTTCAATATCATCACGTTACCATAAAAACAAGGTTTAATAAAAATTATATTCTTTTTAAACTGTCTTTTAGTTAGGATGGAGCATTTTAATTGATTGAAAATACAAAAAGATAAATCTATGTTCCTAATAACAATAAATTTTTCCCAACCTATGAATCCTATAAATCTATAAAAAAAATATCATATAAAGACAAAAGCAGTCAAAAACTAAATACAATGTTTAATTTTTTAAATTGTTATTATTTTCTATTATAAACATATAAAAATTAAGTATTATGAGAAAAAGTCTGATTGTATTGTAAATTAAAATGTTTGTTTCACATTATTATATAAAATTTTCAAATAGTAGTCGAGTAATTTGTTAAATAAATTAAAAAATTGCATGCGTGCTAGCCAATCAAATTGAGTATTTTCTATAAACAAGAACGAAGCGAAACATGTAGGTACTCATAGCACATTGGCTGTCAGCGCGGGTACCTGAAATGGCGGAGATTTGTGAGCTAGCAGCGCTGAGCGATAAAACCCCCTTAATACTACACTTACTTCTACAACTTCCTTAGATAAAAGTTACAAATCTGCTTAAATTTGAAACAAACTTTTATGCATTTGTCGACATAGATAAGTACGACGAATGAAAAATAATAATAATAAATAAACAAGCCAACCATTCGAACAATTGTAACCTCATTAAAGTACAACTCACAAATAATAATAAAATACTTTTCAGTCTAAATCCTTTTACGTTGCCCATAAAATCTACTTTTCTTTTGTCCGTTAAACTACCTACACAATTTAAAACATTGTATTCCCTCCTATTCAGTGCTCCATATTCACCACTTAATACAGGATTAAGTTTTACTAACCATAACCTCACAGTATCGCTATCGCAGTCAATTTAATCAAAGGCGCAATCTTTCGCACAACAGTCTCATAATTAATTTAAGTTTCGTAACAGCAGGCGAGGCAACTCCTATATCTTTTTATTGCAAGTTGCAGCAACCGCCGTACAATCCCCCAGGAACAAACACTACAAAATACAGCGTCACGGAGCAAAATGGCGCCCAAGAACGTAAACATAACCTCATAAATGACAGAGAGCTGGAGAGCTGTAAAATAGTGTTTATGTGTGTGTTTAGTGAGTCAAGTTACGCGTAAAATGTGGATGCAAAAATATGCCAGAGTGATATGGATTTCTATTATAATAAATATCCATATTTCTGTTCCGTAATTTATACTTTGCTCATAAAATTGTAATAGTGCAATAGTAAAATATCGAACATCAACAGAATACAGAAATCTTGGTTTATGGTATGGTATGGCTCATTGTTCTAAGCGTAAAATGTTAAATAAATGTTAAATAATACGAGTAGGTACCTATAAGAAATATTATTATAGTGGAATATTTTAAAATCGAAGTACCTATATCAATATAGAATATGTTCAGTTTAAATATTACTTTCATAATATTGATATTGAAATGGAAACTGTGATGTTACTCAATAATTACCTACCTACTATTTACATTTTTGCTTCGTTTAATTTTTGAGTCAAACAATTAGAAAGAAGTTTACACAATAAAAACAACAATAATTACATGTTTAACTTTTTTATCTGTGACTTATGTAGTACTGTTTCGTAAATATTTGCTAAACAAATAAAAACAACTTGATAAAATTTTTGACAAATAAGACAAAAAGAGACATCGATTTATTCTTTATGTTATCTTTTTTATTGGATAATTTGTAAAAAATTAAAATCTTTTGAGAAACATAAATTCATTATTGACAGTACGGTTATATCGCAATTATATATTTTCTTTTATAAATAGATACCGAATACAAATGTAACGAAACAATAAATTGAAGCCAATATTTATTGTAATAAATCATGGGGGAACAAGACGATTAAATTATATTTCATCGACGAAAGAAAAATGTTAATTCACAATCGACGAAAGAGCGAGTGAATTATTTTTCTCGAGGCGATAAAATTATATTTTGACCTCTTGAACTATAAACATAACAATCACACATCGTTGACGTCTATGGTAGTTACGATTTTACACATGTCATCATAACTGTTTCCGCACATGGTTCGTTAATACGCACCGAATTTTATTTCTTTAATATAAACAGATTAATTTTAAATGTGACATTTACTGGCGACAGTTGTTTCAAGGGTACTTGGCAAAAAGAAATTTTAGTGCAAATGTCAAATGCATCTCACTTAACCTCATAGAAAATACGATATTTTAAATAAATAGGTAAGTATGTCGGCCAAAAAATGTATAATACATAATGTGTGAGTTAGGTATTTGTACAACGCCCGGTTTTATTAAAGCACTCTATTTCGCGTCGTACTTCAATACAGAACCTCGCGTTGTAAAATTAACCCTACACCGCAATTATAATGTAAATAACTATTAACGTCGTTTATAAAATTAGATTTTTTCTATAGCTGATTTTAAGAAAAAATATAAGAAAATAATTTGAAATTAAATTTTTATTAAAATACAATTTTGGAGTTTGTTTTTAATGCTTTTTATCCTACTTCACGAAATGAATGCAGAAATATGTGAAATCGAACTTGAATAAATATGTAAAAAAATTAAAGTTCTTTATCTACCCTTGCAGATATAGTTTTACTTAATCTACTCTAATTTTACTTTATCTACCCTTACGGTTAAAGTCGTGCTTTATGGATTTCAAATAGTCGATAAAGTAGCTCTTTAACATCAGCTATGGAAAAAACTTGTTATTCTTCAAAAACACAAAACAATAATTACTTTTCCGACATTTGAATGTTCGTCTTAACAATGAAAACTTAAAGTCATCGCAGACCGAAGCAATCAACTATGATTAATCTTTCTAACAATTCAAATAATATGATTACAAGATTGCACATTAGATAATGAAATGAAACAATAAAACTTCCAGGTCTGTATTTATTAAAACAATGTAAGATTATGAAACCACACACATGTAATTTAATAACAATAATTTGCTTGTGAATTTGCATTTTCTACTCTAATTGTGTAAAAGTGAATTTGTGGTAACCTTTAAATTGCTTTTGAATGGGCACTGTGCGGTTGCACGTTCGGAAATAATGGAGAACGCGTGAGAAATAATATTCTTACTCCTGCTCCAAACGAACGAAGCAACAAGGTAGAAATACATGTGAACATAGACTTCAAGCAACGATCTTTAATTTCAATCTCCGATAATGGTACACGAAATGAAATAAAGCAGAAACGTGTTACCAGAAGAATTATGATACTGAAAAACACACTTCTTGTAAACATATTTCTTGGTATTAAATTATTAATTTAAAACATATTTTAATATAAACAAACTAGCTTTTTTATAAACAGAATCAAAACAACAATAGTATTTTATATTTGAGATCGCCTCCTCTACTTATCGTATGTACCTATAGGTATTTGACGTATTTTCAACAGTGTGTTACTTGTTCTGTGAATATATGTTCAGTAGAGATGTGAAGTTAGTCTAAGCTAAATTATTCTTTGTTCTGAAATTTAATTAGGATAATAGCTAAGTAAGAGAATACCATATTTTGTTTCCACTTAACCAAAATTGTTATACATGAAATGGTTTTAATAATAGTAATATTAGTCAGTTAGGTTAGGTTAGGTTAAGTTAGGCTAGTAAAAAAAAATAAAGCTGTATTGACAAAGACATACAAAATCAAATATTAGATAGAAATGCGAAAAAATGTTCTATAATGATGGTTCAGTTTCGATTAAATTTATTGAAACCCAGACAATATCAGAATTATTAAATTCCACATAATTTTCGATGAGTTACAAATTTGTATGTATTGTTGCGATGTGATGAAATAATACCCATGCTATAATTATATATTTTAGAACAGAATTTAATCTATTCTAGGATTATATTTGAATAATTTAAGAGCCAATAATTAGTAAATCGAATGAAACTATATTAATTTAAATACATGAATATCCTACCTTATTAAATAGAATTTGAAGTGGGTAGCGATAGAAATCTCATATTTGTACATACCTGGAACAAAAGACAATAAAGTATTAAACATAAATAAAATAAAATATTAAATTCATTATATTAAAGCCGCATTCGTAGCACGAAATTTGGTGAAATTTGTGAGGTCTGTCATATGGAATTATTTATTTGCGTTTACAACACCAAATTTCGTTACATTTTACCAAATTTCGGGCTGTGAATGCGGCTTAACTATCAAAAGTAAATTTTTCGTTAAAACATTGGTAAAGCATTTTAAATAGAGCATGATTCTAAAAACTATAACATTAAATCGAACCAGTCAGTCAAGCACACGTGCATGCTTATGGTCTTCAGTTTAATCTCGCAAAAAAAATACCACTGGGTCACGTATGAGAAGTGGACCCACCCATACTAGCCCACCCTCTTAAAATCTATCGTAATCATTAGTTTTACGTTAGTTGAGTTTAGTTTTGTAGAAAATTGCGTTAGTTTTGAATGTTTATACGTATTTTTTTAAAATAATATTTGGGTGGGCTAACTTCACAACAGCCCAACCCATTATTCGAAATTGCGAGGAAAACACATTAATAACTTTTAATTGATTAGTTGATGTTAGTTGTGCTACATATTGCAGAATTTCACGCGTAGATTTTACATACGTTGTCACCGTGGTTAGTTGAGAATAGTTTTGACGAAAAATACGTTAGTTGTGCCATAATTTGCCCGCCTTAACCAAAATAACCATTTTCGCTAACCGAACGAACTTGATGCTACTATATATCATTGTTTTCTGTAAAAATAGGAGGCCATTCAGGAATTGTTTATGATTATTATAGCAATTGTGCAAAAAGTAAATCATTTTTTAAACTAATACAAGAAATTTTTGTTGTCATGGTAGAAACAAATGTGTGGTTATGTATGGATGTATTTTTGCGCACTTTATTTGTCATTATAATTTTATTATTATAATCTCAATTTCTACACCAACATTATATTACAATAATTTGCATAATACATTTGTACGTCTTAAAGAAGAACTGATAAGATTTTTGTAAAATTCTGTTACCGGAAATAATACTTTACTTGAATACTTGTTGCAAAAATCTTTTTAAAAAAATCTGATCTCAAAATGACAATTTAGCCAATTTTTAATTTAAATATCAAACTGGAATGTGACAGAAAAGTTATCCATTAATTAATTATTATAGTTAGGTTCCTCAAGCTAATTGTAAAAAATTTCCGCTAAATTTTTATATAATCCTTGTTACTATTTTTTAATCAATTCTTCTATTGGCTGTTATTTGTGTCATGCGATTTTTATTTTATTAATTCAATATTTTATTTTTAGGAACTAATTTAATTGTTTTCGGATAATTACATAGTTCTAGAGTTTTAAGAATATCTCTCAATTTGATTTGCTAATACCAAAATTTTTTCTTGTTTTCAACAAATATACTTAAATATAAATTGTAAAAAAATGTATTACTGCAATTTTTTTATTTTGCAATAATTTATTTTAATAAATTGCTTCTTTGTTTTTATTCAGTACCGTTTGGCTTACTGCATGCACACTGAAAAAGAAAAGGTAAATTATATTTTGGTAAATACGTCCAACTATTGCATTCTTTAAGAATTCCTCACTTTGAAAACTTTTGTACCATATTATTTGTCAATCATAAACTAAATTTTAAAAAATCTGGTAAATGTCCAACACTGTTGGTTGTTGCTGGTTGTTGCCTTCTATTTTATTTCCAATTTTATATTGTAAAATTACAGCAATCAATGACATAATAGCATCAAGTGCGTACGGTTAGCGAAAATGGTTATTTTGGTTAAGGCGGGCAAATTATGGCACAACTAACGTATTTTTCGTCAAAACTATTCTCAACTAACCACGGTGACAACGTATGTAAAATCTACGCGTGAAATTCTGCAATGGGCTGGAGAACCGTGATTTTGGCCCACCCACTCGACTCAAATTTGACAGCTTAGAATAACAAAACAAACGTAATATGTAGCACAACTAACATCACCTAATCAATTAAAAGGTATTAATGTGTTTTCCTCGCACTTTCGAATTAAGGGTTGGGCTGTTGTGAAGTTAGCCCACCCAAATATTATTTTTAAAAAATACGTATAAACATTCAAAACTAACGCAATTTTCTACAAAACTAAACTCAACTAACGTAAAACTAACGATTGCGATAGATTTTAACAGGGTGGGCTAGTATGGGTGGGTCAACTTCTCATACGTCACTGGGTCCGATATTTGGTATGTGGATTCCATTATAATCGCGACTATATAATAACATTTACCATTCTGTCATTAGAAGTCGATTAGAAGTTAATCCTGTTGAATGGTTTGGTTTTCAACCAGAGCTGGGTAGGCATCTACTACTTAAATACTTAGGTACTTAAGTACCCGTTTTTAATAACAACAAGTACTTAATTACTTGTACTTAAGTATAAATAATTTTTGGTACTCAAGACTTTAAAATTTATTTACATTTTATAATCGTAAATAATATGGAAGTATTTTTTAAATACTTAAGTATCTCAATAATTAATACTAAAATAATGTACTTAAGTTTCTTCAAAAGTTTAAGTAATTAGTTTAACCTGCGAGCACCGCAACAGACTAAGACATTCTTACTGTGAATTAATGTTCCTCGATAAAAAAGGTAATAATTAAAATAAATAATAGTAATAATAGGTTACACACCGTGCAATAAATAATAATTTAAAAAATACTGGTACTTGAAAAATACTTACGAGTATTTTTAAATTTTGACAAGAAAAACTTATACTTTACTTAAATACTGTGAAATTTTATTTGAAAATGTACTTGGTACTTGCTGGTACTTCCTTAAGTAGGTATTTTGGTTTCAATACTTGCCCAGCTTTGTTACCAATAAACAAATTTTCCTCTAGAAATTTTATTCCAATACTTATCCAAATAAGAAACATTTTTCATATTACGAATTTGGCGCACTATCTTGCATTCCTCAATGAAATATGAAGTATATTTACTTTAACTTTTAAGCAAAAATGTGCTAAAATAATAATAAGGAACATTTCCGGTATTGAGCCAGTAAATTCGATTTCTCACGAAGCAAAGCTGCTCGTCTCTTACAAAACAGGAGATTAAAAAATCCGGGATGCATTTGGCGTCAACTTGAAGTACGTAATTTCCTAGCGATCAAGATGCGCCCGCCACACACGTCCAGATTACGACCAAATGCAGTCTACTCCCAATCTCTGGTTTACCGGTAGCCGTACCGCAACCAGAAGCGACCGAAACGGAATTTTATTACCGGGTATTTTATGGTGGAAGTAACACGGTACACGATGCACGCTCCACGGTCCGTGCGAGGGAATCCGCTGTGTAAGTAATATTTAAAACGTTTTAAAATGGAATAAAGTAGAAGCGTCGTAAATATGTCACTGAATTCGAGTTGTAAAAACGGACACATAAAAAATGATTACCTCTGCTTAGTGCAAATAAATTATGAGGAATTATAAGTGGTTTTTATTGAGGAAATAAAGTGCCAGCGCTTTAGCGCTAATTCAATCACTTTTGAAAAGCTATATATGGTTATCAGTTCGTTGATGTTTACTTTAAATCGACTTTCAAACCGTAGATCTTATACCTCCAATGCAATCGTATAGTTTTAAAATTGCAGTAAAACCAAAACATGGTGTTTGCTATATTGAATCCTGATTTATAGATTGACGCTCCGTTTACGCATCCCATTCTGTTCACGTTGGATAATTTTATATCAATTTATAAATTTACGTTAGAAACGCACGTTGAGGTGCGTTTCATAGGTTATGTTACATTGTTTGCCGTACAGGTTGATATTTTTGGCGCAATTTGTTCTGTTTTCTCATATAAATTATCCATCTAGGATACTATAATATTTAGTCATTAATTTACATAGGTACTACACGACATGGTTGAAATTATCGTCACTGTCACTTGACTTTCACAATATTTTGCTTTGTGTTATGCATTTGATTGGTTACCGTTCAGCCCGTAAACGCAATACATAAATCGTGATATTGCGTTAACGGGTGCAGATGAATTTTTCTGACATAATTTCTAATTTTCCATTTGCATTAATAGTTACTTCATTGTCATACTTTAACAGGCTATTTTCGTAATTGATATTTTATTTATTTGATATCTTTTCCCAAGCGTAAAAATACTACGTAGGTATCATTAACCGCCAATGTTTTTACCTCTCGCCTCATATTCTATAAGAGAGGTATTGTAATGGGTCAAAATTTTCGAGTATGAGTTTTTGGTGGATAAGCACGTTTCAGAGTCTCTAGAATACGAATTTAATATTTTCCCGATGATGTCTGTGTGTGTGTATGTGTGTGTGTGTGTGTGTGTGTTTGTATGAATGTATGGACTGACGATTTTTCGTCCACGATAACTGAAAAAGTATCAAACCTTTAATAACCAAATTTCATATTTATGGTTTTAATATGGATCTTAACACCGGATAAGATTTTGGTAGAAATCCGTAAACCGGAAGTAGTACTTTTTGGAACTTGGTATAGTTTTTCTTAAATAAATTGGTACATTATTTATTTATGACAATTTTTGCAAATAAAAATAAAAGATAATATAATTATCAATGGGTACAGTTAATTTTAAATACAATTTGCTGAATCTGGTAGTATTTAGCAATAAAATAAAGTGCAACTAAGTACCAGTATCGTGTTGTCCATGATATGAAATTTGTTTTTACTCAAAATTTGAATTATAATGACAGTGACAGTACAGTTGACATCTTTTGCTTGCATCTTGGTTTACATTATCGTTTACATATTACATGAACATGAAACTATTAAAATGTAAGTAAAACTATTTATTAGATTAGTAGAATAAGCAGAATTAGGCGAGAGGTCGTGTACTGGCCACAGCAGATTTTTTCACTATTCGAACAGTAATGGAAATGGCCAGTCAATGTCTAAAAATAAATAACATGAAACAAACTCATTTGGATATGACCTGAAAATCCAGCGCAAATCACAAATAAAATAGAAAATGGAAAAATGAAATATTCATAATTATTATGTATCTGAGCGTTTCGGATATTTGCTGGCTTTAACTATACTCGTACACCAGTTAGGTGTCTGTAGATCAATATTAAGCTAAATATTACATAGTTTATTGCAGTAGGTATAGTAAGAGTCAAATATCGAAAAAGTTAGAGAAATATAATTATGTAATAAAATTTTAATTGTACACTAAACCGGTGTAGATTTCAAAATGATTTAAATTTTAAATTTACTTTAATACGTACTTAAAAATTGTATTCGCACAGGGCCGTAACTGGGATTTTTAAAGGTGGGCCAGTAAATAACTAAAGTGGGCTACACTTTTTATAAAAAAATTTTGTTTTGAAAAAATGCACGAGTATGCCGAGCAAAGCGAGGTGAAATTTTTTTGCACTGCTGAAGGAATTTGACTTCTTTCTCCTGAAATTAAGTTCGTAGGAAAACAGTACTCAGTTAAGAATATGATATAAAATATGTATGCATAATATATTAAGATTGCACAAGCGCTCAGACTGACAAGCTAATATATAAATTCAAAAATACAACATTTATATCGCCTCAATTAAATACAGGGTGTTTTCATACTTCTGCACGCAACTTTAATCGGTAATATAATTTTATATACTAATTCAAATTTCGCAAAAATAAAGGTAGTGAAAATATAAGTCCCATATTGGTTTGGAACGTCCATTTAACTGTATATTTATTATTGTATTTATAAAATAAAATAATAAATAGTATAAGACTATCTACAAATAGTCACTTCTTCTGTAATAATTAATAAATGAACAGTTAAATGGATTTTCAAACCAGTATCACTAAAATATTTACTACTCTTATTTTCGCGAATTTTGAGAAAATCACTTTTTTTCTATTATAAAATTATATACCTAACACATTAAAGTTGTGTGCAGAGGTTCTGTTTCTATTATATCGTGTATAAATCTATATCTATTTCCATTATTAAATATTTTACTATCTCTTCCATAAACTAATGTAAAAAAAATGTCAAATTTTTGGGTGGGCCACTGAGTGGGCCAAGACTTTGCAGGGTGGGCCATGAACTTCCCGAACCCACCTTTAGTTACGTCCTTGTATTCGCATATTTACAGAATGTGTTACTTCTAGTTATAAAATAAATTGAAAAACTAACGTACGTACATTTAAAAAATGAAAACTTTTTTATATGAAAAGATTTAGGACAACAACAAAGCTCTAAAAGCAATAAAATGTAATGCCCCGTGCTACTGATAGTTCCCTGTTTCACTACACAAAATACAAAAATGGCAATTCGAATTTTCACCATCCAACCGAAACGTCAAGCATTTCAAATGATAAAAAGAGCCAAATGCGTTTAAAAGCTCTAGTTCGAGCAAAAATATAATTACGATCCAGTGTAACTTTTTCGTGAAATGATGCGATAAAAATGTATTTCGTGTTTCTAATTTATTTTGGTGCAAGTGAGATCTGCTTGTAGCGCAGCTAATGTACCTTTAGGTAATTTGACGTGCTTTTTTCCGAACTACGTTGGTACTTTTTTCTTGGTCTGTAAAAAGTTCATTTGTTCGTGATGTCGGCACATCGTTAACTGCAGTGTATTAATCACTATTCTGACAACTGGTGATATCCTTGTATTCTGAATTTGATCATTTTTACTTTACTTTCCAGTAGATTTCTTTATTCTTCCAAGCGAAACAAATGAAACAAAATATACATTTAAAGTATAGTATTACTTCGATTATTCATTCTTTAAATATTGTATTTTATGAATTCATTTACTCTTCATCATGGACGCCCGCAGAAATTTCGAGAAGTTAGGTCGAATTTTTTAAAATTAATAAATTACCTACCTACCTATAATAAAAAGAAATTTTGTTCAAGGTCAAAAACTTCTAAATCGAAAATTGAATTTATCAGATATGGAAAACTGCACGTTTCACTCCCCATTACTCTTCTTGGCCTTAGCGATTGAAATATAATGTAAGAGAGTGCTGGATATGGTAATACTTGAAGGCGTTACACTTGTGCCCAAAATATAGTGAAAAAGGGACCTTATTGCTATATTACAAACTGTGCTCTTGTTAGTACACCTACTCTGTTCATATTTTATATATAGATAGTTAAAAGATGACTCTAGAGTGCTAAGAAATTATATTTTTGAAATACTTATTGGTATTTTAGTAAATAGTAAATCCTCTTGCACTATTGCAGCTCTCGCCTTTTGGCTCGCGCTGCAATTAACGTGCGCGAGTAACAAAGAGTCACTTTACGCTATTAATACACAAATAACTATTTAAGAATAAATAAAAAAATTAAATCCATAAATGAAACGGGGGTTCGTCGACCCATTCGATCCCCTCTGCAGACACCTATAAATTTTGTTTTTAAATATGAAACGATTTGAAATAATAATTAGAATGATTAAAAAAGAAACAAGAAATACTCAAGTCATTACTTAAATTCTCCATTCCTATTGGATGGTTCGTTTGCACAAGAAAATAAATGTTTCATTAAATAGTAATTAAAACAAATAAAACAAGAGGGTGAAAACTTCTTTGCGATTTAGAATAGCAATTGTCTTTAATGTTTAACCAAGTTACACAAATTTTAAATTATTATCTTTTCCTCTTCTCCTTTCGACAGAAATAAAATGTGTTTATAAATGACGCAGACGAAGGTACAAAGGATTCCATTCTTTGTATATTACGAGTTTTTCAAACTTTTTAATCCAATTCAAAAAGGACAAGGTATAGAATTCAGGCACAATATAACCCAAATAAAAAATTCTTGTTAGAAATCCTGGAGAAATCTTCATAAAAATGTGGGATCATTTTAAAGATTTGCTTATCTTTTTAACTAATAATGCATATTTTTTATAAACTTTTAATTAGGTGAAGTTAGATTTTCGAAGCTATTTGGGACGAAAAGTTTTTATTAATAATTAAAGTTTCTTACAGCGTAATCCTATTAGCAAGGTATTAAAAACATTAGAGGTTATTTCACATTTTTCACCTAGTTTTCCCGCAGTTCACTTTTATAACCTATAAGAAAAATGATCGCCCTGCGTACGAGTGAACTAAATTTATTAATGGACAAATACGATATTTGCATTTTACATGTGGCAATTTCAGAAGCTATTCCGAACTTTAGTGCAGTCTCATCGGAAGCAACTAATGAAAATGCGCATCGCCCAACTTAGTTATCGAAGTTTCGTAGATGGCGGGGCAAAAAATATATTAACCCATTAAAAAAGTGAAGAGCGAAACAACAAACAGATGCGCTGCTATCAGGCGCGCAAAACTCGTTAAATTTTGATGACAATTCAACTCATGTGTCATGTGTCAAAAATGGACCAATCAATTTTGAGGATTTATAAATTTTCCACCAATTGAAACGAATTTTTTCGACAATTTATCACTAGTGCTCGCAGCGACATAATTTTTCGACAATTTTCACTAGTGATCCAATCGACAATTTTAAACAATTGAATATATCTTTATTAATCAAAATCCTATTGTTATAACTGTTGTAATGGAAGTGAAGCTATTTATAAATCATTTTCATAAAGAAAGACTACATTTTTATTCGGTGAATTGTCCTCCGAATACCATTCGTGTTCCAAGTTATGTCGACAATTTTTGTGGCTGCATCACTCATGATTATTACGCTTAAGAAAATAGCACTCGTGCTACGCACTCGTGCAATTTTCAATCAAGCGTAATAACCATTCGTGATACAGCAACAAAAATTGTCGACATAACTTGGAACACTAGTGGTATTATATATGAGAACACTTGAACCACATGAGGCTGGTTACTTTATACAATTTTATATAAAAAAATAACAAGAAGGTGTCTGGGGAAGGATATGTTAACACGCTCCGAGCGAATTATTCGCAAATTGGGAAATGAAAAGGAGAGACGTCTAGTGACGCGCCGATGAACTAGGACGAACTTCGCCCTTGTCACGGTTGCTAACGGAATAATTGGACTTCCTGGATGAATATCGCAAATCTTTGTTTCCAGCGGCACAAAGCTCAGGATAACGGGAAAATAACAATCTACTTCAATTACTTTTTTACATCCTGCAATAAAAACACGGGAAATATGGATTAGAATCCGGTTTTAATCTCAATAAAAACTGTTTTGTTTTTCGGTCGCTCTAGAAAACAATGTAGATAATATTTACCTACGATTTATTTCACAACTTTTAATTGGCTAGATCTATTTTAAATATAAAACATAAATTACAGAGTTTTACTCAAAATTTAATCAAAAGAATATTTTGTGTAAATTAGCAATAGCAAAATAAGTATTCATTACATTTTTAGGGTGATAGTAGAAAATCTATTTTTAAGAGGTGTAAAAACAACGTTCAGAAAACAGATTTCGGAAATATACTTTTTTGTAACAAATATTGGAAATGAGTGATTCTGAAACGAATGCAATCACCTTTTCCGCATGTGTTAAAAACAAGATTTTTTCTGCAATAGTCCTCAAAAACGGTATATTAAAAATAAATTCAAATTTTTTGGCACTTTATATGTAACTACTTGGGCGGTTTTGCATAGTATGTCTTTAATTTTAAGCACCATAACGGTTGCTTACATGACACAATAATTAAATAAAACAAAAAAACTGCTCGCACTATTGCTAGAATTACCTATTTCCCGCACTTATTTTGAGTGAAAGAATGCACTACTGTGGGAAAAAAATCCTAATCATCCTATTGGTAAAAATATAAAATCATTTATTTTCCAGAATTTCTGATATTGAAAGTTTAATTAAATTTTCTTTTCAAGGATATCGAAACCTTATAACTCAACTCACAGAAAATAAAATTTAATTAAATGAACTATAGATTATTTGATACCCGAGCAAAAAACATACAATGTCTATTCTATTATAATCTCATACCTAATGCATGAAATTAAATAATTTATTTATATAATTTTTTCAATTAATCCTTTCAGCTAATTCCACCAATATATTAAGTTAATCCTTGGCCAATTACGTTACAAAGTCGCGGATGATATCATTTCGTCCTTAGCATGCAAAATTAATCAGAATCCTAATTAAAAACAAAACAGGTTGCAGTAAAACTATAACTTTGTTGCTGGATAAAGCGAGACAAGTTCTCAAAGTGAGATGTGAGTGTATAAATGAGAAATATAGCCAAACGAACCGTGAAGATCGACGGTGATTGGTCGAGTGGACATGACCAGTGGTGCGAAAAACGAAAACGATAGCTGATTTCATGACTGTGAACAGAACCTCTTAATCATGTTTGGACGCATCTAGTATTTTATTTCGTCTTTTCTTCCAAAGAAATTATAAAGTTTTTCGGCAGTAAATCATTTGAGCAAACTTACAAAAATAAGCTATCTGCTGCTCTAAATCCAAAATAAGAAAGATCCAACCTACAGAAACAATACAAGTAATTCCTGTTGTCCTATTTTTACACCCCAATTTCAAAAGGAAACAAAGGACGGAGAGCAGACTTATTTACTGAACTGGAAAACGTTTGGATTAACGTAAGTTGTTTATTTTTGAGACTGAAACTACACAGTGGGAATACTGGATACTGGAATTGTTCCTAAATTTCACGGTCAAGTATATTACACAATGGATACTGGTTAGAAAACTATATAAACTTAGCTTCAATCAAGAGAAATGTAAACAAACAGAATTAAACAAAATAAATAAAATAATAATGATGTATCTTTTTACTCCTTGTTTTGATTTAGTAAAAGTAATAGGTAAGGTATAGAGTTCCATATTTTACAAATTATAAAATTATTTCCAAAATTTTTCAATTTCGGTGCTATTTTTTCGATTTAAGCTAAGTTTACATCACGAAGTATAATATAAACACATGAGTGGACACTCCGTATCTTATGCCTGTTTTATACGATGCAATTTATTGTTCAATAAATTGACCAAGTTATGTTTTCAATTTATTGTTGTATGTAATATAAAAAATTTCGTCAATTTTTCTTCAACAATAAATTGATGAATTTATTGAGGGAATAGAACGTGTTCTATTTTTCTACAATATTTTAGGGAATGCTAGGGAATTTTTTCTTAGTATTGTCGTTGCCAACCTTTGTGTATATCATAATTTTATAAAATGTAACTTTTCCATGACGTTTTCCGTATTTCATCCAGTTTAATTTCGAGTTGTTAATAGGTTATGAAAGAAAAATATTGTTGGCACTGTTGGCAGTAACAGTAAAGTGACAGAGCTGATATCGGTAGGTTGGTAGTATTAAAATTTTCAAAATATATTGAGAAAAACTTGATAAATGTAAAACGAACAATAATATTTTCTACTTGGCAATATTAATATAGAAATTGAATCAATTTATTGGTGAATTGGATCGTGTAAAACAGGCATAAGCAATACTGCCGATTTGTGACATTTTAGATTACCCTGTATGATAGTAAAAGATCACTACTGAATCCATGAGTTACCATCGTTACCGTTGTTGACGATATCATTGTATGCGTAGCATTCCGGGCGGCCTAAAACTACGCCGCCTAAAACCCACGCGGCCTAATTCCACGCCACCTAAAATCCATAACGTCTAATTTTACCCCCACCACAATAGAAGTTGACTACGATAAACCACGCCGCCTAATACCACAACGTCTAATTCCACAACGCCTAATGTCCATGCCGCCTAATACCACAACGCTTAAAATCACAACGCCTAATACCATAACGCCTAATTCCACGCCGCCTAATACCACGCCGCCTAATCCCACGCCGCCTAATCCCACGCCGCCTAATCCCACGCCGCCTAATCCCACGCCGCCTAATCCCACGCCGCCGAATCCCATTCCACCTAATTCCACGCCGCCTAATTCCACGCCACCTAAAATCCACAACGTGAGACATACAACACACAACGAGTGAATACAGCGTGAACATAGTGGTGGGAGTAAAATTAGACGTTGTGGATTTTAGGTGTCGGGGAATTAGGCAGCGTGGAATTAGGCGAAGTGGGATTAGGCGGCGTGGGATTAGGCGGCGTGGGATTAGGCGGCGTGGTATTAGGCGGCGTGGAATTAGGCGTTATGGTATTAGGCGTTGTGGTTTTAGGCGTTGTGGTATTAGGCGGAATGGACATTAGGCGTTGTGGTATTAGGCGTTGTGGTATTAGGCGGCGTGGTTTATCGTAGTCAATTTCTATTGAGGTGGGGGTAAAATTAGACGTTATGGATTTTAGGCGGCGTAGAATTAGGCCGCGTGGGTTTTAGGCCGCCCGACATGCACTCATTGAATGTATGCTCCGAGCTGGCCCGTATTATCTGTCTCTCTCTAAAAGGTAAACAGAAAGGCCATACTTGGACGGCAAGTGTCACACACAAATTGTATTTTAAACATTTACCTAGGTTATTTATTTGCCACATGCGTACGTCATTTCTGTCAGTTTAAATACAAAACGCGTTAGCTATAATGATAAATTAATGTACGATAAAAGTATCTACACTTTATTTTGATGATTCCAAAGCTAATAAAATGATTTATATTCCATTGCAATCGGATAGCATTTGCAGGGTTGTTAATTTTGCGGTATTTTAATGAAATTATAAATGAAGCAGTCATTTTATTTTTGGTGCAGAAAATTTGATATGCACTTGTTATGAATCATTTGTAACGCAATAAAATCCTTGCGCCGGCCGAGATTCCCAGCCCGGTCCAATTAGAACCCGCGTACCATTTCACGGATTCATTTATTGTACGTTTCAGCCAGCGTTTCGGTCATACACGTACCAAAAAATAATAATAAATTATTCTCGCTTGTTCAGTAATTAAAATTAATTGGACCGGAAGAATTCGTCGTTTAATTTCGTAATTATAAGCTACGTATCATCTATCTCGTGTTAATTAAAAATCGTAAAATAAAAAGAACCGAAAGCAGACCTGCGCTTTATTTGGTCAAAGGAAATTTGTGCGAAATAAACGAATAGGAGAAACAATAAATCATTTTGAGGCTGTACAGTGGAGAATTTTATCAACTTGTGAGGAAACCTATAGACGAGCTTTGGACGAAGGGGCTGTTGAAGAATTTTTGAAACAGAACTTAACTTTATTTTTTAAAATATAGGTTTAGTATTTCTGCACAAAATGTCATGTAGTTTTCCTATTTGTCGCCATATGTACTTACCTTTGAATATATGAGTACTTATATTTAATCTCAAAGAATTTAAGATTTAAGATGACACCACAAGTAAAGCCGGCCATATACGGACGTACTTGTCTTAATACATCGACGCGCGTTCATGTCCGGCGAATAGAAACGTAGATCTGTGGGCACAAAAATGTCTCGAGCAACGAGCATGTATGTGACCTCGAAAACAACGTCGAACTTATGAACCAAGCGTATATTACTTAGAAAACAAAAACGTGCGTTGATGTTCAACTGTGTCTGGCATAAAATCACATCTTTATACGAATATTTCCAGTGGGGTAGTTGTTAATTTTTAATAACATTTACAAAACTTAGTTTTGAACTAAGTATTTACAATTTTTAATTAGTGAAAAATATTTAATTTAAGACGATTTCGCGCGCCACTCTATAGCGTTTATTGTTTTCTTAAATATAATAATCTAAAAATATTGTTGAACATAGAACTACAATCTACAATATAATCGATGCAGAATTTAAAAATTTTGCTTTAAATCGAAATATGTTAATTTGAATTTGTACAATTTTTGTTATATTTTGAACACAAATATCTTCTATATTTTAAAACGAATTTAAAAATTCGATAGGTTATTTCGCTGATCCAAGGTTTGTTGACAACATATTAAAATTTAATTCAGTTATAAATAAAAGCTGTACAATGGCGCGCAAAAACCCTCCTTTTTACAATTATTGGAGTTTTTTTACAAATATGGGTGCCAAAATTATTTTTTCCCGTCAAACACAAATTATTTGTTACTTTTATGTTTAACAAAACATAATTCGGAATCAATGTTTTTGACTGTTTTATTGCAAAGATAGGGGATCATTTTAAGCAATTTTTAAAAGTTTTTATTGAAAAGTATACGAGCCACCGTTTTTATTGGAAACAGTTCTCATATTTTTGTATGCTGGTCTGATGGTGGTCAATGAAATGTGTAACCAGCTTTAAAAGTTATGTGTTCTGAAAATATTATCTTCATCCGTCCTCAAATAGTTTCAATACTCGCAATCATTGGTTTCCAATTTAGTTCTTCAATAAGATTGATATGAGGATATTGGGCTCGTATTAATAGCCAATCCTTACTTCATTTACTACATATATTTCTTTTCACAATCATTACGCACACCACTACCATCATAAAGGACATTTTGTCGACGAGCAAGAGTGACTGCGGACTACTACGTTGATGATTGTGCGTTGTTTTTTCAAGACATCTACGTCCGTGTGTGGGTAATCACGCACGTCAATGTATCAAGACAAGTACGTCCGTGTATGGCTGGGGGTATAGATACGGACGGACTAGTTTGCCTATTCGCAGTAGCTTAGCTACGAGTGGTCGATTTTCGAATGCAATGGATTTAAAAAGAGCGAAAAAAGAATTACCCCCGGAACATAAACGTCAAGCTTCTAGTGAATGTATCATATTGAATTTGTTCAAACGCTTGAACAACAGAACGTGGCGCGTTAGATCACAGACAGAGAAGCTAAGCTGACGTGTGTTTCGTGGGTAGTATGTAGATGTAGTTCCATTAAAATCTATTGTTTCATAAAGGTAAAGGGTGCGTTTATGACAACGAACAAGGATCGTAGATAACCATGTGCCATGTTAGCTCTTAACGTCAAAATCAAACGCATGTTTTTATGTAGGTATGTACCTACTGTTATCTTATATTAATAAGCATCTCAGGCACCATTCTAGAGTTGTTTTTTTTAAAAATAAAATAGAGTAGAAAAACACTTTTACAGTATTTCTCAGCTTCAAAATGATATTGCATTGCTAGGATGCGGTAAAGTACGAGTTTCGGGCTGGTTTTAGGCAGTCGTAGCAGCGGGGAAAAGAGTGGAATAGAAAATAGTATAATCGAGAGTATTATACGAATTCTGTAAAAACGTAGACGGGCCGCTTAAGAAACAATATCTATTTCGGATGTTTCACATTTAAAATTCACGTAACCGAATTTATAGAAACAATGTATTGATATGTAGAGTCTATACAAGTTTAAATAAAATTAAATAAAAGTTATCGCATTTAGAACATTTAATATTATTTTTGAAAATCATTTAATATTTAATTTTTTAAGAGAATGTACCTACTTTGTGGTAATAAATATGATGTGTCATTTTTGAAATTGTGCTTGAAAAGTTATCTCCTTTGTGGAAAGTGAAAATACTCTTCGGTACAAATGTTATTCACACTGAAAATAGAAACGTCCGAAACAGGAAGACACCACCACGACTTCGTTATCCCTCGTGACTCATCCGTTACTGCTCTTTTCACGGGCGGAGCGCTAGGCCTCCGTCGGTCGAATATTCATGGCGGACCAGAGCTTGACGGTCAGTTTACAGGCCCCAGGGAATCAACCGCAACGCTGTAGTCTTAAATAAAAATAGTCGTAATGCGAAATTTACATTACTTGTTCTTGTAGATGCAAAGTTTATGCCCCGGGAACAGATTTCGGCTACTAGTGTCAGATAATTTGTAATCATTATCTTGTAATGCTAGCACAGATTACCTATACTTCGTAATCAGATGCGACACTCGACGATTTTGCTGGGGTAAATTCTGAACAGCGCAGATTGTATTTCACAATAGCTATTTTTGTACTCATCACCTAGGAAATGACATATTAAACACGCAATTGACAATCGGAAATGTCAATTTCCCAGTGCAGTCAATCAGGAAAAATGCAGAAAACACTGGCTCTTCTAGACATTTCAGAGTAAAATCATCTTAAAAATAATAAAATTTAGTTTACAAAGTGTTACTTCCGGGAATTAAAATTAGTGAAGATCACCGAAAACCGCCAATATTTAAAAATAAAACTTGTGTCCAGCGCGCCATCTGTCGGTAGTAGTGAGTACAAAAAGCATCGTAACCTCAAATTTAATGACAAGAGTACAACTACAACTTGAATGTATTTGATTATAGTTTTATTCGTTACAAAAAACATTATACATACCTCTTGCGGGAAGACCCATCCCAGCATTCGCGTAAATGAAACCCTCGCTTCGCTCGTGTTTCAAAAAAACCGCTCATGTGGGATGAAAATCTTCCCGCATTTGGTTCGTAAATAACTATTGTACAACTAGTTTGGAAAAGTGAAATTTTTCTGCATTCAAGACGTGAGATTTTAGATCGAAACGAAGTCGAGATCGAAAACACGTCGTGAATGGGGAAAACCACTTTTCCTGACGAGTAAAATTATCAGTAATAGATTCCTTATTATTTTAATTGAATATATTTGTTTTCATATTTTTATGTCAAATACTCAAATAAAAAAGTTAGTTTTGATGCAGTGACATATTTTTTATTGTCATTTAAATTTTTATTTAAACCCATTTGAGTTTCGAAAAATTGTACTTTTACAAACTCAAATGAGTATTGAAAAGTTAAACAATTCCATACTGAATTTTACAAACAATATGGTGTAGTACTATCAATCACATTACAGATCTCAGAGATTTAAACTAGTTTTCATATAATGAATAAAAAGTGTAAAAGTCTTTGTGCTGTGAAATTGTGTAATAGTTCACGATATAAAAATAATAATGTGCACTTCTGTACTTTTCCTTCAAATTCAGACACGTAAGTTAATAACATTTTTTATAATAAGTAAATAATAATAATAATAATAATAAAATCTTTTTAGATGCAAATTATGGATTTGCAAATTGTACTAAGTACCTAATACCCTGTTCACACGAGGAAAGTTTTCACTAAAAAGTTTCTTTAAAGTAAAACAAGTGCTAGGAGCTGTCATAAATAAAACTGTCAATGCCGTTCATACGGAGAATGTAATTATTTTTATTAAATATATTTAAGATCACTAGCTAATATATACTTTAAAGGAATAATTAGTTTCCTCCACGATTTCCCCGTTTGACCACTATTGACAGATTATTATTATGGCAGCTCCTAGCACTTGTTTTATTTTCAAGAATCTTTGTTAGTAACAACTTTCCTCGTGTGAACAGGAAATAACATGAAATTATTTTATTTTGAACATTTCTTATACTGTATAGCATAATAATCGATATTTTTATTGTAATAGAATCAGATTAATAAAAAAAACAGATTAGTAGTTATTATTTTGTATTTTCTTATAATGTACGTAACCTAATTATTATGATTGAGATTTTATGATAAGAATATACAGCAATATTTGACAATTTATTGTAGTTATTATTTAACTTATCCTGGAACTTATCTCTCCTGCCATATAACATCCAACATTGAATATTTTATTCTATCAATTTGCACTAGTATATTATTTCACTTCAAGCACGGAGACTCATAATTTTTTGGAGACACCAACATTAAAAGTTCCGAAAGAGAGTGTCGCATCTAGTACCTATTTATATAGGTAATCTGTGATGCTAGTGTAGTTTTATTTTTTAGGTTAAGTTTTCACCGTGTAAGATAGAAACGTGTATACAACAAATTTTGCTACTGGAATCTCATTAAAAAGCGATGTTGCAGCTTCCCTGCATCCAGACTTTGCAACAAAACTCAGATAAAATCTACATTTGTTACTGGAGAAAAATATGAGAAGCTTGGAAAAGAAAATGATTGGAAATATTTTCTTGACTGATTGCGGTAAAAATGTCGATCGGTGACATTTTATTCCCGTATCAAAATTGTGTAAAAGGCGCAATAATGCAATTTTATTAGTCCAATAAAAGGAAATAACGGAGGTCTAGAAAATGGAGAAATTATTCCGCAAGTATGGATACCAAATCGATCGAAACGACAACTAAACGAAAACTAATACATCTCAGGCATTGCAACAAATTTGCCGACGTAACGTAAGTAAAAGAAACAAAAGTAACAACCACCAGATAACTTCATTGTGAAACATGAAAAGTTTAATGTAAGCAAAGGAAAAAAGCTAAAATGTTGTAAATTTATTCAGCAGTTTGTCTTATGCATTTCCGATTTCCAAGACAATCGGAGTAGAAAATCCTAACCATTTATTCAGTCGCGGAGAAAACCTTGTGAATTCGTCGATTCCTTCACGAAAAACGGAAATTTTGTCAATGAATCATAATCACTCGTGATGGATGGTTTGAATTATTCAAAGCCTGACAGGCCATCCATGCCAAACGCATTCGCATTCGCGCTATACAAATTTCTGTCGGGGAATGTATGAAAAGTATTCGGAAATTCTGAATGGTGTTACGCAAATTTGAGGAGTTACGGACACCTGACCGACGCGCTAAGCATTCTTTGAAAGTGAAATTTATTGCGCTTTGCGCTTCAACAGCCTTACATTCAGAACAAATGTTCTACTTCAATGGCGTGAAACCAGAAAATGCTAAATAAAAATTACAATGAGACCAGGTTTTCCAAAATGATGTGACGTACTGAAGGAAGTGTGAATATAACACATAATTATTTTAAAAAACAATTTAATAGAGTATTGGATTAGGTCAGAATTATATACGTATAAAACCTTGCTTTACAAAGTATAATAGACATATATTTCATTTTAAGTAGTGATTATTACTTACTTACCTACGTATCTTTAAAGGCGTAAATCAATCGAAATACTTATTGATAATAGTATATATTATACAACGACGCTATAATGGATGCTATTATTCCTGAAGATGAAGTTTACAACACGAGCGGGCAAAGCAAGCGAGGGTTTTAATCATCAGAGGAAATAATAGCCATTATAGCGAGTTGTATACTGTACTTTATCTACGACTAAATAATTACTTACAACATTTTAATAAAATAAATACCAATACGAAAAAATTTTGACATTTCCAAATATTAATTCTCTATCACCTTCACCATAGCTACATCATTAAACATTGCAATGTTTTTAAAAAATAATGTGCACGAATAAATTGATTCAGGCAAAGTAATTTTCTGATTGGTGCAGAGAAAGGAATACTGACTATTATTATGACACATTTAATGATAATGTTATACATTAGTCGTAGATAATAGTTATTTATGTATCAAGGGCATCATGCTCATCCGAGGGCGACATGTTTACAAGCCCAAGGGCCTCTGGCCCGAGGGTATGTAAATCGCCCGAGGGCTATAAACATCAATGATGCCCGTGGTGCATACAATATTTTATGTCTTACTATTTTATATAAAATATTGCGCGCGTGACATTTCGCTGTGACGTTTCGAATTTTGTTAATATTTTTGGTATCCTAGTAACAGACACAAAATATATTAATTTCAGAAGAAAAACATTAGTGATGTCACAACATTATCATGGCAATTTCTTAATGCCCTAGGGTATAATGTAGTATATAACATACCTCGTATCCATGACATAATTAAACAATTACATACTAAGACGACATAAATAAAATTATATTCTGTCTACTGTGCTATAAAAATTGAATAGTATTAATTTAATTTATATATATATATATATATATATATATATATATATATATATATATATATATATATATATATATATATATATATATAAACAATTGATATTTTTATTAAAACTTTAAGACGGGTTTAGAACCATCCTTTATCTTTACAGTACTTCAAAAAAATTTTAAATATCTTTAAAAATAAGCCCAGAATTCCGAATAAATGATACCACTATTTCTAGACCCTTGAAGTTCCGCTTTAAAGCTAGTTAAATACCATTATTTTATTTACAATTACGTACTTGGTTGGAAATAAGCTGTAGTATAAATTGCATATGAAACTATTATAAAAGATGAAGCAGCTTTATGTCTTCACAACTAGATATAGAAGAGTCAAAAGGATTACCTACCTAATACCTAAATAAAGTTATAGTTGAATTATTTGATAAAATTTTACATCAATTTGAGCAAAGAGCAACATGTATTATCGTGAGTATGGCAAATAATGTCAACTGTGGTAAAGTAATTAGTAAATGAAGTTTAATTGCTACGTTGTATGACAAAGTATAATAGAAGTAAAAATGCATGAAACAAAGTGAGTTTCTAAGAGAACTAATATATGTTAAGTGAAAATTAATTCACGAAACAACAATAACTTTTTGCACAATTTCCCTAAAAAGCAGAACTAGACAACTTATGAATTTATGCGCATCAATTTGCACACTAATGTGGCCACTAAATTTCTAACTAAAACCTAAAACGCAGGTAAATTCATTCAAATTGCCAACACTTCTAATCTTCTAAAGCGTTTAGGAAATAGCGCCTGCAGCTTTAATTATTGCACATGTAATTTGGTACAATTTATTAATTCCACTCCATTACATACTTCATAACATCATAACTTTTCGAACTAGTTTGCTTTTTAATGAAATATTTATTTCGATTTTAGGTTATTACACTCTGCGTAATGTAAACAGAAATGTATAAAAGCTAGGATTTTGTTTAAAATTGAATTTATACATTTTATAAATAGATAAATGATATTTCAATATACAATTACTGTATAAATATAAAAATATTTTTAGTTAGGCTACATTAATCAAATAATTTATATGTAAATAGACATGATGTTTTTCAAGTAAATATTAATTAAAATATTCATGAAATTTATTTTAAATTCGCTGGTGAACAAACAAAATTTCCCTATGTTTATGTTAATGTTTTATAAAAGTAATATTGAATGGGAAATTGTATTTTTATTAGTGATATAAAGGGCATAATTTAAAATTTCCAACCTACTACGTTTATGTAAACACATTGGTATTGCAGCGACTTTGTAAAGCTATGCTTAATGCTTGAAGTTATCTAAAAGTGCTAAAACATCCTTATTAAGTATTTTATATACCATGTGTCTGTTTCAAATCTGTTAAATTTTGCTATAATTAGTGACCTATACATTATAGACGAAAGTTTAAATACATAACTTGTTCAAAATTAAAAACTACACAATATGAGAAGTACTATGGCACTCTGAAATAATGCTATATATGCCTGTTTTCTTTTGCGTTTTTCTTGAGAACTAACAAAGTAATATAATCGAGCGTGGTGTCATATTGTGTAGTTTTTAATTTTGAATAAGTTTTGTATTTACAACTATCGTCTAAAATATATAGGTCACTAACTACAGCAAAATTTAAAAAATAACATTGTTTTAATTTGTACTAATATAACAGATTTCAAACAGACACCCAGTATATTATTTGAATTGATATTTAGTTCACTATGGCCAGTGGTTAGTTCAGCGGTCAAGGGACCGCCTAGCATGCTAGCGGTCCCCAGTTCGATTCCCAACACAACCGACAATAATACGACTGGGTCCAACCGACAATAATACCACTGGGTCCGAGTGGTTGGATACCACTATGATAACATCTACCATCCTGTAATTGGGAGTTAATCCTGTGGGTTGAAAATAAAAATATAGCACAGAACGAACTGAAATATTTTTGAACTATCTATAAACGATATATTGGTGCAAATGACTATTATATCTCATTGATTATTGCACAAACTTATGTGAAATCAATTATACATGCCTATGGTTCTGCAATGTACATTAAGCTTTGCGTCATATTTTATTTTGTAAAGTTTGCTTTATGAAAATATCAACGTAAACACTTAATTACATATGACGATATTTTCCGCGAAATATAAAAATGATGAATCCTACCTTCTAGCGTGCCGGAATAAACAACCGATGGATCAAAGTCTACGAGGCCTCCCGTCGCCTCGAACGAAACATCCTCAGCAAACACTTTCGGGTCTTGTCGCAAACGCAGACGGAACACCCTGCAAACAAACAACAATTGCTATAGTGTGCTCAACAACACCACACGGCACCTGTTTGCCAATAAACGATTAAATGTCGGGGCAAACATCATCTGAATATTGCCATTCAAAACACATACGCAAACAGGAGGAAATATGATATCAGAATAATGGAATTTGCACTAATATCACACAAAACCTGAAGGGGCTATTACTAAGATGTTCTGAAAGAGCAGATGAAGTCAATACAGCTATCCACACAAATACACGAATCTCTCTGTTTGGAGATTGTTCGGAGATTGTTAATTAATCACTCGTAAGAGGCGATATAACGATTACCGATCAATTTCTAAACGGCTCAACTAATGAACAAATTGGGCCAGTGCTGAAGTGATTTGGTTTTCAATAAATTCACATGTCATAAAACTAAAATTAATTAATTGTTGCAAACAAATTGTGCATCCTAATCTTACTATTATTGACAGCTTATTTTTTAGCACTTAAAGAAAAATAGTACGCAGTACCTATCTAGAGTACCTGTAACATTTTTAATTAAAGCAAAGCATAATCCACTTTTGATGTCTTTTGTCAAAAGTTTCTTTATAATAATTTTATGTCCTGATGCTATTATGTTTTGTGTTTATACAGTTTTATGCAGTAAAGTTGTCGTACCATAGTAATATGTAATATGAACTATAATACATAATAAAGCTACCAGATAATAAGAACTAAAATCCAAACATGAATTCTAAAATGTAAATAAACCAAAAATATTATAACCCTAAATTGTCAAACGTCTAGTAAAGCTGAAAAGTAATTTAAACAGCAATTTTCTAATCAGTTAAATAAATACTCATTTCTGGTTAAGGCTGAAAATAATTTTTAGTTTACGTATAACCAATATATGTTTATAAAATACGTATTAAACAACAAATAATTACAATAAACAATTAATTATAACAGTTTAGTGTCTAAAATAGTTGAGTCTAACCTCCAAAACTCTACTCACCAAAACGATGCTGCCGACAAATACTTCTATAACTCTCTAATTTGACTCGAAATAATATATTGTATAAAAAGGTTAGATAGGCATTTCACTCGACTTGTACAGTCGTTATTTTACGATCAAATAAACAAATTCATTTTTGCACACAAATACTACTGACACTTCTTATCATTATGATGCAAACCAATTACTTAACACTAAGGTTATATCAATAATTAACATATGACATTTGTATAATTGTTGCCAACGTATGAATTCGAAAATTTGTTAACTCTTTTCACATAAAATAATTGCTTATAAACTTATTTTGAGATTTAATTATTGTTTATTTCATGTTTATAATATATTATTATTTGTCATAAAATATAATTTATACGAATTAATAGTTTCTTTACAGATTTGGTTTTAAAATTAATATTCAGCCATATATATATAAAGATTACTTTTTGATATTTTGTACCAATATTATGATACGGGGAGGAGCAAATAGAAAAACATACATCGGTAAATCAACCCACATGATAACCAAACTATTTAAAAATCATAACATTAAAATCGCCTTAAAAACTGAAGATAACCTTAAAAATCAAATAAATAATAATATTGAAATTAACAATAAATATAATAAAAGCGGTATATACAAACTTAAATGTTTAACTTGCAACCTAAACTACATCGGACAAACGGGACGTAAATTTAAAGATCGGTATAAAGAACACATTAATTCCTTTAAAAATCTTAAAAGTGATTCAAATTACGCGACACATTTACTAAATCATAAACATACAGCAGGTAAAATTGAAGACATCATGTCAATTTGTAAACAACAAAGTAAAAGTAATAGATTAAACATAGCCGAAAATTTAGAAATATTTAAAGAAAAAATCAGTCAACCGGTAATAAACATTCAAATTAATAGCCAATCAGACGTAATCTTTCAACCGTTAAAATTACTAATATAAAACCCTACCTCCCATCCTCCAACTCCAGTCACCTGATGATGATCGAAAGATCGAAACGCGTCGTGATCAACCTAGTGTCGAGTCTTGTATCCCAGTTAGTGTTGTGTTTGGTTTTTTGCATTGAATCATACATTTTATCGATCTTTGTATCAAACCTTACACCATACACTAATCTGGATACATTACTCATTGACGAGTTCATAAACGGAACGATTTTGTTTTATATTATTGTGACAATGAACTTCGGAAATTCAGATATCATTAATTTTAACTAAATTATTATTTAACCAGCTAAACATTATGAATAACCGCAATTAGCGTATGTAGATTATCTAACTTTATCCAAAATTTGTGTTTGCAATATGGTTCGAATAGATATGTATACCAAAAAAAAAACTACTCATTTTTTACTGTTTATAAATTAGTTACCTATAATTTTTAAATATTTGCCTGATATCCAGGATAGGAATTTGATTTGTTTTTAAATTTAAATTTAATTCATAATCAAAAGTGTTCATTTAAGTTGGGTGAAAATTTTCTTCTCCCGAATCGCTGGGAAAAATGAGAGCAAACCGGAAAAAATCTGAATGGATAACCGCTATAAATCAAAGAGGATTGCAGATCGGTTAATAAAGATTTACGATAATAGAAGGTATATAAGCGATACGGGTTTAAAACAATGATTTACAGGAACGGTTTGAAGAATATCCAATGTTACTTCATCCAATACAAGTTGCAAAACTAACAAACGAACCAAACATAAAGCTTGGTAGTACACTGACAGATAGAATTTTACGTGTACTGAATTTCAATTGTATCTTTTTGCTCGATATTTTTAAAAAGAAAATATGACGAGACTGTAAACTGCAACCGCGGGACACGGGATAGCAAAATGATGTATGAACGTATAACTAAAATATGATGCTTGGTATTTGTTTAAGTTTTTAGAGTTTTATTCCATGGAGTAATAAATAAAACATACTAAAATTCAACATCATTTATAAATTTTCTTCATTCCGGATGCCGTTAATACTATTCTGTTTCAGAAGTTAGAAGAAAAAAATTAATTGTTATATTGCAAATTGCACACATAAGTGCTCAAACTGAATTTTCAATTTTGAAATCGTTAAATCAAATTTATTTTAAACCCTTTATGAATGCAGAAAATTTCGAGGAAAATCGCATGATCCAAATAACAGCCAATGGATGAATTGATTATAATAATAGTAACCATGGTTATATAAAAATTTTCTCGGAAATTTTTTACTAACTTAACTGAAATTAATAAGCGGAAACGTTACCGCCATCTGTCACTTTGCCATTAAATTAAAAATTGGTTAAATTGTTATTTAGAGTATAAATAAGCAATTAATAAGGTAAATAATACATATTTATTAATGTTAAATACAAATTTAGTAAATATTACAAGTTTCTATTGTAAAAAAGAATTCCAAAATAGAGCTGCGGTGTCATTGCGATTTTCTTACCGAATATGCACTCGTGCATTCATTCATGCCCAGAAATTTTTTTATCGTGCATTCCAACAACGTAATTAGCTCTCGTGTACCACTCGAAAGCACTCAAAAAATTTCCGGAAAGGATTAATGCACATGTGATATTATAAGTGAAAATTTATTATACACTAAAATTTTATGTTTTAGTTTTCGAAATATAGCTGGTTTAATTTAAGTTGCTCGTTAATACAACCAAAAATATTTTTAATTAATTAGTAATAATTGCTCAAAAAATGTAGGTACCAAAAATATAAAATTAAAAATGTTAAGATGTTAGTCGTTTAATTTCTACTTTACATGAAAGAGATTTAAAATTGCAGGCGAACTTAAGATATATCAAAATCCTCAGTAATTTTCCTGAGACGCTTGCCTTTACACAAACTTCAGTTAAGAAAAATCGTTTCCCGGATGTAATTCATATCAACTCTAGCAAGGTGTGTTATTCAAAACCGTCGCACCGTCAGTATTTAAATCTGTTTTGAAATCTAAAAAGCAACGGCAGACACCTTAATCTGCGCGTCTAAATTGCATCTTAGCGTGCCGAACAAAAGCGAGAAGTGAAACACGTGATGAATCCCATTCCTCTTGTCAGAAATTAAAACGTTGCCTGCATCTCATTTTCTCAAGTAATACGAAGTACCTTCCGAGATAACTCGCTGTTTGCATTACTCTCTTAACCGAAAGTTCTATGTATCTTCCTTAGATACAAGCCACGAAGTTTCTGCGCAAACTTCACGGACGATGGGACGATTCCAATAAGAAAATAATTAAGATTCAATAGAGTTTCCTACATGTAAAACTTCTTAAATTAAAGTAAAGTAACATTTTTATTTCTGATGTTGTCTATTTTATATTCAGTTTGAGAGCGAAACAATAGTTTCTTACGTGGTAGAAATTTTTATTATATTCAAAAGAATATCGCTCTTGTCTTCTTAGAAAAGATGACTACCTACATAAAGTTATAAAGAAAATAAAACAGTAAAAATTTAACATATTACTTATTCGACAGACGATGAATATTGCATGCTTTATAGATAAAATTCTTTCAAACCTCTTTCAGAAAAACGTTTTGTAATATTTTTATTAGCAAGCTAATATGGCTTTGATAAAACAAAACCAATAAATTATTTACTTTAATAAGTAAGTAATTTTGAATTTAAAAATTGCAATGTTGAAATTAAATTTACTGATTTGATAAAAGAATCAAAGAAATAAGTAACAGCACTTTTCATATACAAGAATATAGTTTTAAAACGAATTTCAAACACGAACAATACTAAAATAAAAATCCCAAGAGAAATATGCCAACTTAAAAAGAAATTCCTTATGCAATTGTGACAATTGCAGAAAATATAACCTGCAGCAAGGCAAATCTTGCTCTGTGTTTTCTTTTGAATCTAGCGCAACTTATTGAATCAATATTGGCAATAGCGTATTAACCAATCTTCGACATACAGCTAATTTATGCGCATACATAATTATTATTCAATTGTAATTACACTAGATGTATTTATTTTATCGGATAAACATTCATTTTTAACAAAAACTTGGTTGCCTAGTCTTTGATAAAAATTCGAGTCCGGTTGACGAGAATTTTTATCTGACAGTTTGTTAAGTCAAATTACTTATTGAAAACCAAGTTTGAGTTTATAAAATGCATGTTTCTCCAGATAAAATAAATACCTCCAGTGTAATTCGGTATGATAATTTCACGAATAACAATAACAGTTTCTTGACTTTTCCATTTGATTTTGTTATTCAAAACAACATGATAAAAATTTTGATCTGTTGTTATTAAAATGAAAAATTTAATGCACTAATTTGTTATAGCACGGAAGATATTAAATTCAAAAAGTTTTGTGACGTAATTTTTTGCCAATCAATTCAAAAAGTATCAAAATTAGTATGTTGTGCATGATTAAAGAATTTTCTGGCCGCCATCTAATTTTTATAGTAATTTTTTTCGAAGAATTGCTCCATAATACAGTTTTATTAATTTTGAAGAAATAAATCAACTGAATTAATTAATACAGTTTTAAAAATTACCAAAACAACATGCAGTAAAATACAAGTAATGAAAATATTTTCGAAAACATTAATTTTTAGCAATTATTTCTATGATATACTTGTATGGTGTGCCGTTATACCGCTATTTATTTTAAAAGATATTGTAAGCATCCGGTATTTTAAAATAAACCACTTTTTGTGTCCACATCACTTTATAATATCAATTGTTTAGTACTTCGTCACGTCTCACAAACAACTATTATTATTCGTAGTACAAACTGCAGGCCTATAAATAAATTAATTGCACGTTACTTTGCTCATGTCGTGATATTTTGCGCTCTCTTATAAAATTTTATTGAAGTATTATACTATAGAGTATGCAATAGCAGTAGTAGTTTGATTTTAAATCAAATAAAACTGATTTACTGAACCGATAATGATGCCTATCAGGTGGTGTATACTCGAAATAAAATTTTAGTGATGACATCCTTTTTTAGGTCAGCCAAAATTGGACCAACCTACGACAACAAAAATCGCCTTGCTAGCAAAAAATTCTGGAAAAATAATTTGGCTATTCGGCATTTCTTTTGTGGACTTATCCCTGAAAGTTATTGGCATTCTGAAAACTAAGTGTGCTCCATCATAAATAAAATCGATTAAACATCAATCGACATTCAACACGGCACTCAGACCCTCAAAGAAAAACACTCAACAAGAATGCTCACACTTTCCGTCAGCCGTTACATTCATCTCCGACCTTGGACGACTTTTGGTGGAGTCGCCACTGTCGCTCTTTTTATCTCCGACCAGGCAGGGCCGGAGACAACACCACACACAAAACCAAATCTTTGTGCTGAGCACCACTTGCTTTTAGAGACAAAATTTTCATATTTAATTTATGTTTTAAATTATAGTGTCTTATAATATATCCACATAATGACGCTATTTATTAGTGTCATAATTAGGCTGAGGATTTTTAGCCACAAAAAAAAAACTAAAAAAATTAGGATAAATAGGCAAAACATATTTAAAATAGGTCACAATTTTTTTAAAATGGGCAATAAATAAGCATTCAATTAATATATTTTATTCCAATCATACGTTTCTAAACCAACAAAATTTAATGATTTTACCTAGTTATTTTGACAAGCCAATAGACTGCTGTATTATCGTAACTACTTATGAGAGTTTTGATAAGTGAAATTTTTTAACGTTTCAATAACTTCCTTAGCAAGAAGTTATTTAATTAGTGTCAAAATTGACTTTTTCATTCGTGAAATAGTTATCCGAATATCATTCTTGGTAAAATTTTATCTTGGCAAAATTTTCAGATTGTTTTACGAGAGCTTGTTGCCAATATTTCGTGACATTGATTAAAAATCACTCGTTTCACAGCTTCTGATTTTTTTTTGTCAAGGTCAACAACTCTCGTAATCTGACTTTTTCCAGCAAAATTTACCCACTTATGATATTATATACCTGATTTTTTAATGTATCTATTTGATAGTGAATTTATTATTTAGCACTTTAGTAAAAATAAATATTAAAAAGTCAATTTAAAATACTTACGCTACACTGAATTTTTTTAATCTACTAATTTTCATTCAAAATAAGATAAAAATCTTATTTAAGGACAAAAATAAGCCAGAAAATAGGACAAAATTTGTAAAATTTTACGAAATAGACTAAATAGGCAATATTAGATTTATCTAAAAATGAATATACCTAAACGATTGAAACAAAAATAAGTGCTATCAAATTTGTTCTATGTACGATACAAAAAATAGGCAAAATCCTAAAAATCCTCAGCCTAGTCATAATATGATACCTTTTACTCGATGCATTTATTGTTCACAGCGACACAGTGAAGAAAATGATCCTAATAAACAGAAGTATTTTTCAGATATATCAAACATAACCTACTATAATGCAATAACGATTTTACGTTGTTGTTTTGATGCATCGGCATTCTCCCTGAAATTTTACTTCTGCTACTTACGTATGTGTACCTATCTTGTGTCATTTTATTTCATAATATTGATCTATATGATATTACATATACATCGTATGTTACTTCGCAGATCATGAAAAAGACAGCAGTGATAGTCACATCGGAAACATATACGAGTACCTACATGCATTCATACATATCTATCATACCTTTTTATCCAACTTGGGTGGCAGTCACACATATTGTGAGTCATCGGCGCAGATATATTATCAGGGCCGTAGCCAGGTTATGTTTTTAGGAAGGGCTAAATATTTTGTAGAAAGGGCAACATTGTTGTAGCCTGAGGAAAGAAAATGCGCCGAAGACGAAATTATTTTTACTCATTGTCAAATGCCTTGTAATTGAAAGTTACATTTTTTAAAAGAATGTGAAGCTGCCTGTTTTTCACCTACTTCATGTATAAAAATAAATCATTGTCGGATAATAAAAGCGCAGGAACTTTTAAAAAACAAAATTTATATTTTAAAATTTTGGCTTTCCTTTTCCCAAATCCAATCGAACGATGACCCGCGAAATCTGGCGCGAAGGTAATATAAGAATATGACGATGATACTTTATGAACCACTGTTTCTGATTCAAAGATTTAATTCGTATTCCATCGATATTTTTTGCAAATAAATAATATTATATTAATTTTCCAAGATTTTTATTTGTAAAATGAGGAAAGTAGGAAGTAAGTACAAATAAACTTTTCAGTTTCAGGAAAGGCAAGAGTTTTTACAAGCAGGATCTTGCTCTGCCTGGCCCCCCTTGTACGGTTACAAGCCGTCGCGTAAACTCATTGAAAATTACGGTTATTAGTAGACAGTACACCGCACAGGGGAGAATTTCATGAAGTTAACTAGATTCCAACCTCAGTTTTCTGATTCATTCATTTATCCTGTTGACTTTTGTAGTTTTAGAGTTATGAAAATATCGAGGAAATACAAACAAATAAATTTTCTATACATTATATCTACTAATACTCGTATTATACCCTGTTTGAAATAACGAAAGAATTTTGACAGATACATTCTTGTGATTCTATTGGTTGCTACGTGCTGTTGTCAAGAGCGGTTTACACAAACACAATTCAAATGTTATGCCAATTAAACTGATCTCATTATTTGTCAGTGCTGCTCGTTATTTGTTGTTGTTTTGTCGTTTTTTATTTTATTTTATTTGTTTTTTACGGTTTAGCGAACTATAAGCGCTTCTTTTTAAACATCGAAAATGTTTTGGTGTAAACCAAACTCCTACACCACGCCCCAATTAACTGTCAAAATTCTTTCCTTATTTCAAAGAGGGTAAAGCGTAAAATTACCCTCTATACTTAAGAAACGGACACGAAACTAGGTAGGACTTAAAGACTTTTATAGCCCATTTATGAAAATTTTGTACTCCTTACTCGAAAAAGGTTCCACGGTGCTTGGTTCCCCACGTTAAAATCTAAACTATCCGGTCCTGTTTCTCGCTTCTCTTACGTGCGTCCATTTGCGCCGTTAGATCGTCTGGCGGTTATGACGTCACAGAGCGGCGCGGTAATAGTTTTCGTGTGATGGCTTTAGCGAAATAAGAAGGCAAACAATGGGCCGAAGAGGCTTCGGGTTGTAACGGCGCTCGGTATTGGCTATTCCGTTTTAGGGAACCAGGTGAATGAGGATTTTATGTACTGCGTGGACCGCAGGACGAAGCGCGATTATCCTGTGGTGTTGTGGACCGCTTGATTGTTTACGGTAATGGAGAGAGAATTGTGCGATATAGGACAAGATTTATTTTGTGAATTTTTTGTTGCTTTGTTTTGTATACAGATCCAGATCCAATATTTATAGTTGTTTATTATAATGAACATAACAGAAAATTGACAACATTGAAATACAGAATAGTTTTTTTAGTACATGTTCTCTAAAATTGTTACTTTGCGTACTGTTTCGATTCCTCAAAATAATATTTTAGGAGATTAGTCTTTTAAAATACCGTAACCTAGGCAATGAGCTGATATTTATATTTTATAGGATAATTATTAGGATTTTAATTGTTTCATAGCCTACGTTTTTCAAAGTTTTATTTTAGAATCATATTTTAGAATAATTTCAAATAGTTACTAAACAAAACTGGAGAGCATTATACTAAAAAAAATTGTATTTAACACGTACACAAACTGAGTTTTAGAGGACTAACCTAATTTAAAAACTCGGTTTACGTCTCGTCCGTAAATAGATTCGTCCTCTGAAACTTTATTTTCTGTACGTACTTTTTACATAAATAACTAAGTATTATATACCAAGGATTGATGATAGTAGTTATTTGCTAAAGAGATTCTTATACATAGATTGCAATTGATCGAAATATGCAAAGTTACATTCAGCCGTAAAATGTACAGATTATTGTTTTCTTCTCTAAATATCTGATTTGATTTCGGTTGGGTTCATCGACTACTTCAAGATTCTGATTCCTGGAAAAGAAGAAGTATTGTTTTTCTAGTGAGAATTGAATCTTCAATGAGTCTTGAAAAAGAAGAATTTATAATTTATTGCTTCAAAACTACGTAATTATCACTAGAAAGAAGAAAACTTCTTCTTTTCCAGGATTCTGAATCTCCATAGAATCTTCAAAGAATCCCCCTGCGAACAGGGCTTTAGAAGACGTTATCAATTGATACAGTTGCATACACACATGTAATTACATAAAAAATATGGTATTTGTCAGAAAAAGGTTGGCTAAACAAATTTTTGCAGAATCTGAACACGTATTTATTCAAACATTTTAGCTCCAATCTTCGCCAAACCTTTCGATACTGATACATTTCTTCTGCCTCGCATCCGATTTAATAATATAATCCTTCTCATTTCTCATTCAAGCTGTTTTATTTTTCCCAGTCAGAATCATTCTTACTTTACAACAAATCATACATCAATCCATTTTAATCACCAGATGTTCACGCAAAAACTAACCAACTATTTAACTCATATTACACATAATTAGCATAACAAAATCTTTCATTTAATATTTGTATTACATTATCTATTTCTTTCTATTTAATGTGTCTGAAAAAATTCAAATAAAATAAACTACGAAATTTGCAGACTTTATAAATGATCAAATAAAATTGTGTCATTTAATTTTCTGTCGCATTAGCTACCGATTTGGTTCATCATAAATCAAAAGTGTATAATATGATTACTCATGTAGTATTATACAATTTATTATCGTTCCAGAATATACGCAAACCTTATTTAATTTTTTCATGAACTGAGGTTGCCTTAATAAATAATACGCAAAATAACTTCTCATTACAGACTTGCTACGTCTTGAAAATGAATATTAAATAACCAAGATGTTGGATGTTCTAGGTTTAGGTAGTTTGCATGCTTTAAGAACAAAAAAGTTTTCACGTCTTATTATACGTCTAAAGTCTAGACGAAATCCAAGACGAAAAACATTAATCTTATTTTACAGCAGACAAGTATTAAGTACGTAAGTACATGCAGTAGTGTTAGTGTTATACATTATGTATACATGACGTTAGACGAAGCAAACAAGTTGCAGATAGGCGGAATATTGCTTTAATCTTAGGACACAGCATTTGCATATCTACGTTCAAAATAAAATATGATCTATTACACCTTTTATCGTTGATAATGAAATTTGCAACCATTGGTCAGTTCAATAGTAAATTCCATACTTCCTCGAGGAAAAAATCGCATCACTTGAAAATGCACCAAAAATGGCAAATATTCAGACTGCCATAAATCGGTTGCATTTTGTCGAAATTGGATAAATCTTAGAGTTCTAAAAAGTTTAAAGTTTTCTCTTTAATGCGTGATGCCAAATCCATTACACCCTCTCCCGCCCCTCTAAGAAAAAAAGTTCCTGATGTCTAAAAATGTCCAACTTTAACAGATCGTACGATGTGCCAAAAAAATCGTGGACACAATAATTGACCAACAGAACGAGAAAGTTTTCCTTTAAGTTCCCAAAAAATTCGAGTACCTACGATGATTTGGTGCGAAGTTATGATTTTTTAAAAAGTTGCATACAATTGGAATCGTTGCAATGACTAAACGAAGATACTTACGAAACAAAAAATGTCAGCTTATCGGTGATCGAACGCCTCACTGTAACGGTTGTGTTTCGACACTCAATCAGATATAATAAACAAAACGAAGATGCAGTCACACACAATATGCCTACGTTTCGACTCTATTTCCTATTATTAGATTAAGTTAAATAATGTTATTGTACATAATGATAATCAAAATCATATTTAAATAACTAAGGGTAAAATATTTTTAAATTAACCCAAGTGAAACGTAGGTAATTATATTTGTTAATCTGATGTTGTTGCGTCTTTGACAATTATTGCGACATTTATGTTTTTCTCGTGTTTTTTATGCCCGCAAAATAGATAAGATTTCAGGCTACTTTAGGTTATGTTATGCAAAAACAATTTTACGTGTCTGTCAGAAATAAGGCATAAGGCGTATAAGATATGTTCTAAAGAATCATAAGAAAATGATAAAAATTTAATATTATAAACGCTGTTAGAAACAAACAATACCTATTCCAGTACATAGCAATCGAAGTGTGAAATTTTCTTGTCTTTTGGAAATTAGATAATTTAGGTGCAATGGCAGGTCGGCGCGTAAAATTCCGGAAGCATTTATAACATTTCAGTTAAAATCCTTTACACCGCTGGCGAGGCGCGCTATCGCGATAGGCTCCACGTATCGTGTGTAGATTACGTTCACGATAGCGTTCAAGTTGAAGTTAAAGGTCGTTCTGGCCGAAACACCCTTCATTCTAAGAGAAAACTTTGTTTATAGCGTTACATAACCAGTTATATTATCTACAAGATCGTTCCTCTTTATGTCACACTCTTTATGTAATCTGAGGAGTGAGAAATGTGATATAGCGACTGTTTCTTCTAATCTTATTTTAGAATCACCCCTTTACTTTTTATACAGGGTCACTAGTTCTTAAATCATTTAGAATTTAGAAAAAGTTGTTTTACATATTTAAGCCGTTATTGTCAAATTTGTGCATTTTTTATTAGATAATGGTGATAGTGCCATAAAATACTAGGAATGTTAATGTTTGTAAAAACGCGATCTAAAAATATCACATAGTAAAAGAGATACCTATTAATTTTAAAACTAATAACGGACAGCATTGTTATCTGTTTCCTTTCCAAAACAGTCGAAATGTCACACTGATCGGTCATGTTTTAGTTTACTGTAAAAATATAATTAGTTCTTCATCATAATAAACCGTGAATTAGATGTTATTTAAGACGCTAAAATTAAAATTCAACGTACCAGAAAATCCTGTAGTGACTTTCTGGATTATTTAAGATTTTAAATCTGACTTTTGTTTTACTCCTCCTATGCTAATGGATTACATTCTTGAGCGAAAATAGATTTTATAATTTTTGTTAAATATGACATGAAAAATTCAAAGGTAAAAAACCTCAGCCCAGAGGAAGAAGGGCCACTATTGTAATTTTTGATACAGGGCCTACCAAGCACTATAGCTACGCCACTGCTGAAGATTTACATTTACAAGAACTATTTGTATCTCGATTTATGACAATATTATGTGAATTTCATTTGTCCTGAGGAAGTTCTCAACCGAAACGTCCACATTATGAATAAAAATTCATAATAGTAACTACAATGACCTAGTTTACACCTCTGGCATATGACCTATACCCCAAATTCGACCCAAATCTTGGTAGGTCGCCTGGTGGTGTACACAGTTAAATTATGAAGTGGTCTGGCATAGGTCAGGAGGTTAGGCCACTCTTTGTGACTGGTATACCCATTATTTTTTCCTGCTTCAAATTCAAAATTCAGTCAAGAATTCCTTCATTATTTTAAATATTTAAGTGTACGAATTAGGTATTTTTTCCCTTTTGTACACAAATTTTAAGTTTTTAAGTAGCAAGTTATTTATGTAAGTATAGGAGACAAAATATAAGATCAGGAATATCTATAAAACGAATAGCTATTAATATAACAAGAATATTATGCGATTTATAATACCGACGAGGTGAAACCGAGTCTCTTATTTGAACATTCAAGCTTAAATCGCATATATTCGCGTTATATTCAAAGCTTAATCGTATCATCAACGACAGCGATGTTGAAACAAATCAACAATTTTATCTGTCAATTAGTCGACAGTTTGCATATTATGGAATGTTATTATGATTGTATCTGACGTATTCAGTTCGTAACTAATGAATTATAAGTATCTGAGGTATTATACGTAACTATTATGTTGTTTATAATTAACAATAAATGTTGCATATTAAAAGGTAATAACAATTGATGACACGCTTAACAATACAATATGGTTGAAATATATTTTCACAGGTAGGTAGCAAAATCATATTTATAACAAATATTTATTTAAATTTATTTTTTAGTTTATTTAAAATAACATGAACTTTCACTGAGAAAAATAGGTATTGTAAAAGTAAAAACAATGGAATTGTAAAATGTGTATCGTTCATTTTATAATTATTATAGTAACTCATTCTATACACTATAATAACATGAACTATGTATATAGTAGATATTTCTGTAAATTTATTGTAAATTCATTATTGTTCCGTTAACTATAATCATATTTACAGTAACCATATTTTATTGTAAGGCTAAAATTGCACAATACATTATGGTTATATTAAGCATACTACATTGTATTATTTTGACATAGTATTTGTCACTAAAACATTATTGTAAAATCTACGATAATATTGTAAATGTTACAAATATCTTATTGCCCCTGCATTTCTACCTAATGTCTTGCTGTGTCCGCGTCTATACGTGCATCATGGAGGCCATCAAAAGCTGATGTATAGCAGATTTATTACCTCTCCATTTGAAGGTAGTTATATAAATTTTGATTAAACAAATTGAACAACATTGATAATATCAAATATATTTTATTTAGATATATTTCCAGACAGAAGACTTCCATATTTACAGGAAAGGAAGGAAAAGTATGTGAGATTGAAAATAACTGCCCAGCCTCTCGTAATTTTTATTGCAGATGATTTAGAAAATATAGTTACGTCATAACGTAAGTGTCAATAATATTTTGTATTTAGTTTTGAAACACAATTAATTGAAAACAATCGACACGTGTTCTAAATAATTGCATGTGCTGTATGACAAATATATCCAGTCTAATTCGAATGTGAGCATGTCTAGGTCTTATACCTTTTGTTCAAAAATATATTTCTAAAATTTCAAAATTGTATGATAAAGTAATTCAACATTAAACTCATTGAGATTGTATATCAATAACCTATACACTAAAAATTATTTTTGTATGCATGTATGTGATTAAAAATTGGTTACTTTCCTGACAATAATTGACAGATATTATATAGGTACCTATAGTCTTAAGAAATACTTTATATTTATTTATCTATTGTCCATCTTTATGCACACTTTTTCTAATGTAACATGTTTTCGTTATAAATAAATATTATATTATATGGAAATATGAACTATACTTTTTTGTTATACCTATACCATACTAAATAGAGTAAAATTAAATATATTTATATTGCTACATATACAATAATATATGTAAAAAAGAAACAATATCAATATTGTCACTATAACTACATTAATATTGTAAAACTGACAATACTTAAGTATTAGTTTCATACTATAATATTTATAGTTAATTTAACTATAATATTTTAACTATAATAGCATTGTAATTAGTAATGTACTATATTGTTGTCACTATAATGACAATGTTTATAGTAGTAGGTATACTATAATAATCGTTTGTTCTACAATTCTTTTTTTTCAGTGTTGTATACAATTAAATGCGTAAACCGAGGCGTAAACCAATAAATAGATCCAATAATATGAAAAAGAAATCGCATTATATTTATTTATTAAAACTGTAGACACTTTTAAAGTTTATAATGGAACTATGAAATATGAAGTTACTAGTTCGTATAACAATTTTACGACCAAATGGTCATAATTTTTTCCCTATTTATTCTATTACAAAATTGGCTGTTCCTGCTTCCTGCTTTATCGTTTATGCTCAGCATTACGGAGCTCGTTCAATGAAGTGCACAAAATTTTATGGTTTAGTTTATCCTGCATATAAAACCAAATAGCTCTGCTAACAAAATCTATTAAAATAAATTTAGTTTGCGCACATGTTTAACCGCTTTGTTCACTAAAGCTAATCAAAAACTAACCTCAACACCTATAAATCTCGACTTAACAATTCCATTAATTGGGATTTAATAACAACATCAACAACATTATTACTTGCAATTTGCCACACCCAGGGCGGTTTCCACGATCGGTTTGTTTCAAATTAAGCATTATCATTTTGGTTTGGAAATTAAATTGTTTTCATTGGAGTAATGAAGTACGTATTGTTTATTTTAATTAAATATAAACTGCTAGAAGAAATATAAAATACAGGATTATAAGATATTAACTTCATATTTTAGAGTTCTTAGCATAATAATCTGTTTCAGAAATGTTAACTACATATTTAAATTAATGTTAGTTAATATAACATATGGTAAAAGTGCATATTATATTAATTCTGTCCGCTTATCTAAATGTTTAATGTGAAAAGTGCGTCACTAGAAAAAAAATCTACGTTTAACCTGATGGAAGATATAAAACTTTACCATTGGTTAGGTTTTATAAAAAATATGTTGCTATAATTGTAAATAAGTAAATATTTTACAAAAGTTCGTAATTTAATTTTACACATTTAGAAATTTCAACCTGATGAGGAAATGGACCACTTTTATTTAAGATTTAGAAAAAATAAATTCTTATAAATACAAAATACATTTTTCGTACATACATTTATTTCACTGCGAAATAAATACGTAGTAGTAGCAATGTTTCAAAATGTCATTGTCTCCTGATAAATAAATTAACTCATGTTAAAATTGATCGAAATTCCACACTGTCACCCTTTATAAAAGGGGTGAAATATAGGGGATAAATAAAAAAAACTACATTACATCCTCCATTCAATCAAATAATTCGACATGATGTGTACATTCACCATCCAGTGGACCAGTGAGTGATCAATTTGGTCAAAACAATTTCTTTTCTCGAGTTGTACCTGGTGTGCAGGTTTAGGGGTTGGGAAGACCTTTGACTCTATATTATTAAAGTGCACATTATTTTCCTAGGGAGAAAATATGACGTTTTTATCCCAATTTTGAAGTATTGGAAAAGAAATCAACTTCTACTCTCGCGGTCGCGAAAAAAAATGTTCGCATGATTGATATTTGACATTTATTTATAATTTTTTTGATAAAAATTTAACTATAACTTACATAGAAACAACCATGCTAACGGGAGCTTTAGCTTTTACATGTAGAACTATAGGTACTATATCATCGGTGATAACATGAGTTAGTCGATGAAAATTGATTTGGCGTTTTCTTCTTTATTATCTCTATTTTTATACTTTTTTAAGTCTTATTTTTGACAAACAGAAATTTCTGATTGAGAAACTGACAGTATGTAACTAATAAACAAAAACAGTTGACATGTAACAGTGGTGATAAAAATATTGTCGATTTGATATCCTCTAACTATCCTATTTCAGCCAATAAAATTAGGCAAATATGTATCACGTGATACATGAATACACATGAAATTATACCGTGAGTTTTATTTAACGTGAAACATGGGGTCTTTCATTTCTATGGTTACGAATTTGACAGCAATGGATTAGAGCGATTCATTTAAAATAGAACATAGGCTGTCATTATCAAGTAAATATTACCTATCAATTAGGGTTGTGTTGTTGAAAATAAGGTATACAATTGAAGAAAAGATGCAAATGATATGTTGGTATAATGCAGATGTTAGCCTCAGATAAAAGTACCTATCTGATTTATTTCGTGTATTTGAGAATTTGTTATAAATTGTATTTTAAAAAATATCTATTAAATGTTTATATTATTTCTTGCTACTTTTTTCATATCTAAAATGATTAGAAATACATACATATTTAATTTGCTATGTTCTATTTTAAATGAAACGCTCTAATACATTGCTGTCAAATTCGTAACCATGGATATGAAAGAACCCATGTTTCACGTTAAATAAAACTCACGGTACATAGGTACATACATTTATTTTACTGTGAAATAAATACGTTGTAGCAATGTTTGAAAATGTCATTGTTTTCCAATAAATAAATAAAATCATTTTAAAACTGATCGTATTTTCATACATTCACCCTTCATAAAGGGGTGGTAAAATATAGGGAACCAATAAAAAACAAAATTACATCCTTCAATCAATAAAAATAAAATAATTCGACATGATGTCCACATCCAATGATAGTCAAAACTACTTCATTTCCCAAATCATCAATAATGCCACATCTATTTCCCCTAATTACGGATAATAACTCTTGAGGTACATGTGTGCAGGGTTCGAGGTTGGTGAGGGCTCTTGACCCCACTCATTCATCGCCTCACCCTCAGTCGCAGGAGGACACAAACACGCAAATTATTCAGCTGGCCAGACTAGCGCCGCATCATCAATCTACCACACTGATTACCTGCGTACTTGCTAACAATGAAGGTGAACAGATGAACTACATAGTTCGTAGTTGGACTTGAAAGGAGCATCAAATAGGAAATTGAAGTTATCAACTGTAATTACACAAGAGCTGGTGGAGTAGTACCTATAGTACGCGAAATAAACGATGGCAGGGCGAAAGAATTTTAAATTGGTATAATATTAATCAAGCGGACAAAGATTATCATGAATTTTTTGGCAGAAACTGCTTCGCTACCTTGAAATATTGTATAGTAGTCGTCCAGCTCGGTTTTTCTCTTGGCTTAGTTGCGTTTAGGCGAGTAATAAGTTGGCGAATTATGACTCAGCTCTGTTTAGAACATTGGCACATTCTGTAGGTGATGTGATTTTACTTTAAAACAATTTTTCAAGTCAAAGTTACAAGGTTGAAATTCAAACAGAAATTTATTCGGATATTCGGCAGAAATAAAATGTTCGAGTGTAATTCGACGAGATAATTTAACGACTGTTTTGTTCTTCTTCACGAATATTCCCAAATCTAATCATTTTATTGACAAAATTAGAACAATTAAATAAATGACATTTAAGTGTTTAGTTTGGTTGCACAAAATGTGGAGAAAAAAATAAGGAAAGTAGGTTTTCCCTCTCTAGAAAGCAAAGTTAGTATAGTGTCATTTTATGATGAAATATGATTTAGGGATACCTGTAAACTATTATTTTTCAATTATGTCTTACTTTCTTTTTCTACAATATTTCGCAATTTTACAATTTAAATTTAATTTGGCATTCTGGTTACAGTGAAATACATTTCATTATTTCTCATTTTGACGATGATAGATATAAGTTCTAGTTCTATGTTTTTCTTTTACATTAATAATGTATTATAATCGAGGAAAAAAAGAAATGCTATGTCTAACATGAGAGGAAAGCTCGAGTGGAAGAATAAGCTCTTTCCTGTCAAGTTGGAAAAATATCAATTTTTCATTTGCAAAAAGTTACCTTCATTTTTATCCGCTTTCAAAGCAATAATATTGTGTTTTGTTTATGGCTTATGTTGGACTTGAGTGTGTGTAGGTATTTTATTTAAAGATAAGGTAGTTCTTCCGGTGTCTAATTTTAATACAATTTCAACAATGATTTAAATATTTAACTAATTATTTATATTCTGATATTGTTTTTCATTATTTTATTGTTATTCTAGAAAAGATGTTTTTGTTATTCGTGTACGCGTTGGTCGTCCTTGTGAAATGTAAACCGAAATAAATATGAAATGCTTTCAGAAAAATTAACCAACGCTAAATAAATTATAATGCTGGTATAAATAACATTTATGAACGTCAAACAGAAGTATTTATTAATTTTTGAGAGCATTCACGACCAGATTTTTTTTATTTTGGGAGATACGAATTTTTATTTGACTAGACTGCTGTATTTCACCCCTTTCATGTGGTAGGGTGTTTATGAAATGGCTCCAATTTTTAAAATGATTTAGTGCGGCGTTTGAGGGACAATGGAAGTTTTAAAATTCGCGCAATAGCTGCATAGAGAATAAAAATGACAATGTAAACAGCTAAATTTATATCATAAAAATTATAAAACCCTACCACCATAAATTAAGTTTATTGTGGAAGTAAAGCGAAATTAAGATAAAAATAAATACGAATTTTCTGTGAATTTTCATTTAGGTACTATACCTACAAAAAGACAAAAACAACTTTATAAAATTAAAAATTATTTTTAGATCCAGCATATAATATTTACTGGGTTTCCTTTCTCTGTTTAAAGACAAATGGTCAAGAGTAAAAATAAAACAAATAAAAGTCTAAAACAGTTGACATCTAAGAAAGGCAAAGAAATGTCAAAAGCGAATTTAGAAACCCGAGATAAAAGTAAAAAGTTTGTTTAACAAAATATCACAGTTAACGGCTTGTAACTTACTACTGAGAAATTCTAAACATAAGAAGATTAGGAAACAATATTTAGTTACTTTTATAAAAAAAAACTCGTACTTATTTGCTAGTAATTAAATAATAGACTGTGGATTTGATTAATATTTTTTTACGTCCTACACCACAAAATGTTACCAATATCTTTTTACCAAACTTGGATTTGCTGGTCTCACATACCTACTATCAATAAAATATAAACGATGTGTGCGGTTATCAACAGTATCTACTCATGATTGTTTAGTGGAGACTAGACCACACGTTGGATTTTTTCGCATTTAACCTGAAATGCATAAGTATAACTGAAAACTGAATTCGTATCTATAAGTTCGCAGAACCAAATTTATTCAATAATTCTTATGCTAGTGAATTACAAGTGCAGAGCCTAATTTAAGCCTCAGAAAAAAGTCACGACCAAATTTAACGGGTCCTTATTCACAAACAATGGGAGTAAATTTTCGTTTGATCAACCTTTCTAGCATACTTTCACTGATTTATAATTACATTTTCATTTCATTGAAAGGAAAAGTTCTTATTCTGGGTTTTATTGAGTTTCCAATGGTGCACTTTTGTTTTTCGCGCTCGTTAAGACATTGAGGGTGTTAGCAAAGTACAAGACGAGAGAACGAGGACGAAGACTTTGCCAACGTGCTGTTAACTTGTAAATGAATTACATTTAATGATGCCACAATACATTACATGCTTTTTACTTTACTCGCGTTGTCTTGTTTATAAAATAAGATGTTTCTGGTTTTTTTGTACGGGAAAAAACATTCGTAAGTTCAAAGTTCTCTTATAAAGTTTTATTTAAAAAATAATGATTTTCAGAAGTATACGGACGTTTCATTAATAAGTAAAGTAGGCGCTCAGTTATGTGAACTAATAAAACCAGGGCAATTCATAAAATCTAATTGTTCATTTAATCTAAAATTCATTTTAAATACACCATTTAATATTATTCGAAGCATATACAGTTTATAATATTAAAATAATTAGTTCTTTGATTTTGCAATATCGTAGTACTCAAGCATTTGTGAATTGTTATTACGTCCCTCCCTTCAGTTGTTTTTTTATAAGCAATTTGCATATTTCATTACGAATGCGAACCTAGGGACAAAATTTGAACTAAATCTAGGGAGCGATTTGAATGCTGCTAAATGGACGCCAAGCGCTTATTTTGTGATTTTACTTCAAGTTTACAAAATAACAAGATACGAACCTAATAAAACTATTATTTTACCATTTGTAACATCATATATATTTGTTAAATAGGGTTTTCTGTATTGGCTGTCTTAAATACAACAACAAAAACCAGCACAATATAAAGAGAGAACTAAGGGTGTCTATTTCAAAAATAATACCATATCCTTTGAAAACTTTGCTCCATAAAACAGCCATAAGGAAACCATTAGTGAACTTACTTACTGTATTTTGTAATAAAAAGATACTTTACATTTAAATTTATTGTTTTAAGAATAAGTATTATTTTTGTTTTTTGTTGATGAAATAAAAAGTTTTTTCCACAATAGTGCGCGAAATACCTACACCTTCAGTCCACAAAAAGGAGTGCGGAAAAAAATTGTTTGTAACACGTGATTCTGAAACTCGCTCGTGTCGGAGAACTTACATTCTTATTCAACATTCAACTTATTCTATAAATTTAAAATGTAAATATAAAGTCTGCGCCCCTTTAGGGGGGCGCGTCCCACAGGTTGAGAAACGCTGATTACCCGATAAAATTAAATGGAGTTAATACTGTAGTGCAAAAACATCAAATTTTAATTCTTGTTGGAATTTTTCAACAATATGTAATTCGAACGATATTGAACATCGTTTTCCCCCTAAAGCGTAAAATAACATGGAAAATTTGTAAATATGAAAAAGTAAACAAGAAAACGCTCATGAATATATCCATTTGACCAAGTTTGCAATCGATTCTACATCCTTGGTCCTGGTCGTCCTTATGACGCAATTCCGGGCGACGAAGCCAGGATAATTCACAAAATAAAGCTAGAGCTCTACGCACTTGGCAAAAATCCAAAACAAATTTTTTAACCTACTTTCCAATATCTTTGTCTTGTACTCCGTTATTCTAACAATTCTGTAAACATTTTTCATGAGGAACGTTGTTCACAAAATTCAAACAAGAAACTGGAAGTAGGGAAAAAAGCGTAATCTAAGGACACTTGAAGGTTATGTTTCCTCTAAGTGAGATCATAAATCTTGATTAGCAAAAACTTAAAGAATAAGAAGAAAAAGACAAATGAAACCCGCACACGTATGGGTCATTTGACATAGTTCCATAGTTGAGAATTTCGCGCGACAAAGTTCGCTTCGTCAGTTGATGTAAAGCTAAAGCTATGTACTCACTTCACTATACAAGAACAATGTTTAACAAATTCCCAGTTGTCGCTGTTCTGTATTCAAATTCGATTATCGGTTACACTGCTTCGCTAAGTCATTGTAGTAAATGACAGTCACATACTAACTACTTGAAACGTTATGTTTAGATTCTAACATTAGTAATATAGATTTTACTTATAAAATATAAAATTGTGCAAACAAAATTTGTTATTTTTGTTTTAATCCATTCAAAAATGATAGTACATGAATATGAAAATTGTTGAAATTCATCAATAATCTTAAAACTTGACTAAAACTGCACTATGATATTTAAAAAAATACAAATTTTATATAAATATGTATTGTGTCTTAGAAATTTTGAAAAATCTTCTTTATAGAAAGAAAAATGTTCTCCAAGGAATCTTATCTCTTTATTACTTACTTATTATATTGAGAAACAAAAAATGAGGTACCTTGTACCTCGCTTGTACCTACCTACATTTTTCAAATAGTGAACAATATAAGGCCGATTTATAATGCTAGGTACTACGAGTATATCTATAAGTACAGATAGACAAGTACTGCATTTAAATACATTTTTACGGTAGTTGTACTTGTACTTGAATAATTGTTTTTAAAAGTAATTTACAAGTAGGTACAATTTAAAGAACTCTACCTATTTTTGCGTATTTATGCGACAATAATAAATTAATATTTATAATAAAACCTACAAATTCAATAATATGTAATGTTTGTAAAAAGATAAACTTTTGTATGAACTTGGAAGAATAAGAACCAGAGAAACAATCAAACATTAGACAATTTTTATATTATCCTATCCATTTTCCAAACAAACACAATAAAATAAATTAATTTTTAATGTAGTGTATTATTTATTATTTCAGTATATTCTGCGTTCATGTAATACAAATTAAAATGTATTTTTTGTTTGTAATAAAACAAATATTATTATACAAAGTTGATGTGTTCATATTGTTTTATTTCCATGAAATATCATAATTTTTTGTGTAGGTATCTATATTTATTTGTAAATAAAATGCTTTATTTATCCAGATAATTTTAGGAAAATCATATTGCTCTATATGAAAAGTCTTACTTCTGGTTTATAAATTGGTACCAAAATACAATTGGTCTATTGAAAATCGAATTTAAACCTTAGATATAAAATTTGATATTTAAATGTTTGATATTTTTGGAGTTATCCTTTCCGAAAAAATTGTAACATACAAACAAACGCACGAACGAACGCACACACACAGACATCATCTCAAAAATGTGTAATTCGTATTCTAGAGACCCTAAAACGTGCTTATCTGCCAAAAAGTCACCCTCGAAAAATTAAAATAAACTAATGTTATTTAATTCCATTTTTGGCAATATTGCCATCAATGTTGGGAGCAATGTTGCCTTGATTTAAAATTACCGGCAACGGCACGGCACGGCTGACTACAACACTACGAGTAGATTGTGTAATTTATATAAAAGAATTTAAAATATAACAACGAACTTTGAGAAGATTTCGGCGAGACAATAGGTACACAAAAGAAATTAATTCAGTACATGATAAAGGAATCCAAATTATCTAGTCAAACAAAATAGTGTGATATTACTTTCTGGGTAGATACTCCCGCAAAAGTGCGACGCTATCATCATAAAAACAAGGTTTTAAAATCTGGCACACAACAATTTAATTATTAAAAGTATCTTGTCTTTTCCATTAACAAGCACACGTAACGTCACCACCGGAATTTTGATCGTGTGTAGTGTGTACACAGCTTAATGTGGAATCCTTGCATGTCACAGGACACGAGGCTTGTCGCGGTTTCTCCTCGAAATGATTACTTACAAGTTCAACAGTAAACTTTGTATAAAACAATCTAGATGTGAGAAATGCCACATAACCACAACAAAGAGTTGACACAAACCGCCACTGTTTTTAGTTTTGCAAGACGAGACTCGGGAGTCGGAAACTATCTTCGTGTTACTTACGACAGAGTTCGGAGTTCTATCTCTCACTTGTTAGTTACTTGTTTCAAAGACGCGCACTTTTCATTAACCACTATTAACAACTACGTGAAATTGCTTTTGTACTTTATACCCTAGATGCAAAAATAGAGGCTGTCAATTTATACAGTAAATAGAAGAAGTTTTAGTTAGCTAAATCTGAAATGAGCTACTGCCAATATTCATTCATGCTAAAGATAATCACATTAAGCTATTAGTTTAAAACTTTAATTACAAGAATTAAGAATTATACCTACAACTACTAATGTGCTTTAGTCAAACTGATCAGATATCTAACGTACACAACAACATACTAACATAAAATGAATATCTAAAAGGAGGAATTTCACTTGTAACACATTTTATTTATACAATATAAATTATTTTTACTTTCATTGTCGCCTGTCAATAGGAGATTATAGTTCAGTCAGGAGAGTCAAAAATTGATTGAAACCCAAGACTAATGCATAACCAAGTGAAATTTGGCATGTGAGTTGTTAAGAACATACAGAAACAACAACAAAATTCGCTCCACCTCGGTATGTTCCGCTTCCCAAAAACTGATTTAACGCATTTTCCTCGAAAACTATAAAAGATTTTGGAAAACGGTTTTGACAGGATGAAAGCTGAGGAAATTTGCTATCAAAATGGTCTTTAAATTTTTTTCATAAGTAGCACTGTTTAGGCACCAGCCGTTTAATAATCGAATAGCACTCTAAATATAATTAATATGCATTAATAAAGCCACGATTTGTAATATTAAAAACTAAAAAGCAAAAATTAATTCTTGTTTTATAAAAAAAATAATGATTTCTATCAATAGGTATACTATAATTTAAGTTCACTCATTGAAAATCTTCCCGAAATATAATAGGTTCACGCATTCGTAAACATTACGCAGATTACGTATTTTAAAGATAGAGAGAGAACATAGTAAAGTACAGACCAAAGTAAAATACTTCAAGAATATTTTGTATACAGGGTATTTCTATACCTCTGCTCAAAACTTTAATAGATTATAGATAAAAAATATTTTTTTTCAAAATTCGCAAAAATAAGGGTAGTGAAAATATTGTTCCATTTGTTTGAACGTTTGTTTAACTGTTTATTTATTATGTTATTTATAAAATAAAATTATAAATACTATAAGACTATGTACAAATAGTCACTTGTTATGTAATAATTAATAAATAGGTACACATCGGGTACACAGTTAAATGAACTTTCAAACAAGATAGACTAAAATTTTCACTTTCCTTAGTTTTGCGATTTTTGAAAAAATCTTTTTTATTTATCAAATTATATAATCTATTAAAGTCTCATGCAGAGGTATAAACACCCTGTATACTAGACTTCTCTTGTAAACATGAGATAAGATATCCATTTACATATTCTATTTTCGCGTAAAGGAGTGAAATATTCAACGCATTTCCATCCACCCTTCTAAAAATACTTTCTCATAATGCTTATTTCCCTAGTAATTGCGTTTGTGTGCAGATGTCGCACCGCATCAAGCCTCATCGCATTCAGAGAAAACAAACTCGCTCGAAATCAATCTATTTCCGTGTTTCGCTTTTAAATTTTCATTTCCTAAGTTGTCGTTTCTCGTCTCGTTCTCCGCTGTCATTTCACTCATTTCGCGTGTGTTTATTATGTTTTGATTGAAATGTCGTGTCTAATGGAAAGCTTCCTCAATTTGTCCGCTGGAAAATAGCGTCGCGTCTAGTTACCATTGATTTAAATTTTGTTTTGAAGTCATTGGAATTCTGAGTATTTTTATATTTGCTTTTTTGAGCGGATAAAAGAAAAATATCCTGTTACGTTTAATTATATTTCATTGTATTGTATCGTGTTTCAATTAGAAATACGAGTTTTCTTTCAAAAGATCAAACATGTTTTTATTTCATTCAACTTGCATTGAATTCGATACACTACCAGAGAAGGATGATACTGTTAAATAAAAATAATATAACCTTTATCATTCTTTTACGTATGTTTTTACTCTATGAGTAAACGTATTTTCAAACGCGCAATATTTGTAAATAGTTATTACCTCCCGTCTCATATTCTATAAGAGAGGTACTGTGACGGGTCAAAATTTGAGTGTGAGTTTTTAGTGAATAAGCACGTGTTAGGATCCATAGAACACGAATAAAGTATTTTGTGTCTGTGCGTGTGTCAGTCCGTGTGTTCGTATATTACAATTTTTTCATGGACGGTAACTAAAAAATATGAAACATTTAAAAACCAAATTTTAAATTTAAGATTTTAATACGAATCTTAAGAACCTACTAAATTTGGTTATGAATCCATAAACCGGAAGTAATACTTTGCTTAAATATTTCGATAAATAATAAATTTATCACAATCGATCACAATATTTTCTATTTTAAATGAATGATTATATTACTTATTATAAATGTTTCTGTATGTGGTACTATTTAGGAATTAAATTATTGTTTATAATTTAGAGAGGTATCAAACTTCAGTATTCAGTATCTTGTAGTCCATAATCGTTTAACATTTGTTACTACGTAAAATTTAATTTATTATGACACAGACTATAGTGACACATCGTTTATATCTTCTTCTGCAGTTTACCTATAGCATAGTTAAAAGAATACGTAGAGTATGGCGGGAGGACTTGTGCTGGCCACATCAGATTTATTTAAAATACCATAACAAAAGTAAAAACCGATAATTAGAAAAATTCAAATCACTAAATTTGACAGTGAAAATTGTGATAATTGAGGTACCAACAAAGGTTCGAAATTTGAATTAAATAATGATATTCGATACAACAGAACACACAATGTATTATATTTTTTACCAGTATTGTCGTTTTGCTTTTCAATGTATTAGATATTAAATATGAAAAATATTTGGAAGATACAAAAACGTTCTTTAGAAACAGAACATCTAAAAATCGATATTCCTCTCTGTCTGGGCGTAAATTCAGTAAACAGAAAAGAACTTAAGCGTATCCTTTCAGCATCCGACGCCAATAATCCTACTCATATTTAAATAAGATCCTTTTCCTCCACTCCACAACAAATAAAAGGAAAATCCCGCATTATCGCATTAAAATCAACAGAACATTAGATAAATCCCACAGAAGGAAATTTATTCTCCACTGCGCTTCCTCGAAGACATAATTCAATCTTATTGCAATTAAAAGCAAAAGCAATTGCGAAAGGGAAGATATATTATCATTAGAAAGACAGAGAGAGGCCTCATGTTGTCTTAGTTGCATGTACAGATCGACCAGACTTATCCATATGGCACCGGCAATAATATTACCATATTTCCATGGACAGTTGTTGCAATAACCGTTCTGTAACCATTGTTTCAACCACTGCAGACTGCAGGCATGGGAATATTTAACCGCGCACAAATGTTTGAGCAAGATAATATTGATCCAGGAATCATCTGATCTAAACTTGATACATTGCCTTAGAGTTGTAGCTGTGATTATACAGGATAATAAGCAACAACAACAAACTACATTCCCAAGTTTAACTATTAGATATACCAGATTTCTTCTGTAAATCAAATTAGTAAATATTTGTTTAAATTAGATGTACTGTACATATTTTTTATAGTAGTAAATACCTACATGTATTAAGGCGCAACACTTGTAAAACCAGAAGTTTCAGAATTTCAACGATTCTGGCAGTATTATTAAAAATTTAAATGTTTAACATGAAGAATCATTAGCGAATCGATAAATGTAAATGATAAAGTGATGTGCTAATTGTATCATTTAATAATCCATTTTATACATTCATTAATACACAAAAATTATTTTTTTCTTTTGTAATCGATAATAAACATTAGAAATTAAATTTACAATCATATAAAGCTCGTCTTTTTAGTAATTTTTATAAATTATTTAACAAAATACAAGATTTTTTTGTAAATTTTTGTAAAATATGAGATCATAGATTTCATAAACAGAGTCAGAAAATGACTTATTGTAACATGCTTTTTTGCTTCGAATTTTGTAGCAAGAGATGCGCCTGTCAAATCTAGTCACGAGTGATTTTGGCGGTTTACACAAATAAATATTACGTCGATATGGGTAGAAAGTATGAGACTGAGCCAATGTTTTCATCAAAAATTTATTAACAAAAAATTTACGTCTAAAGATAAGAGAAAATATTCTAAATTTCGTAAAATAAATTACAATAAAACCAATTAAACAGTCTTATTATTTAAAATGTGTTTCTTGTTGCTTGTTATTATTATTACCGTATGATTTTGAACATTCATAATTTAAAATATAATAAAATTTTTATTTTGTGATCATATAAACATTGGTAAATTGTAAATTCTAGAGGGTATTCTAGTTACCTCTCTCGCACCTGACACTTCTGACAATTACATAAAAATTAACGGTTTGTATAACATCAATCCATCTCCTGTAATATTTAACTCCACGGTATCTTGCTGTCCATGATTTTTTAATATTTTTTTGTTACTATACGTAAAATTTAATTGATTATGACAGTGACAGTGCCAACAGTGACACATCATTTATATCTTCTTCTACAGTTGACCAAATGACTAAAATATATTTGTAAGTACCTACCAATAGTAGTAAAAAGAGTAGGGTATGGCGGGAGGTCTATTACTAGCCACATTATATTTTTTATTTAAATAACCGACGTTTGGACCTATGTCCTAGTCATTATTATCAAACAGTTTAGTTCACATTAAATATTATATTACAATTAGAAACCGATGAGAGTTACAGACAGAATTTTTAAAAATTAATTAAAGTGTTGTATACACACAATAAAAGACAACTTTACAATAAAGCCAGTAATACAGTGATCAAGGATTTTTTAAAATTAATTTCCATTTTCAAATTCCATCTTCGGCTTATTGAAAATTGTACAAAGATTGCAAATATGGTTTTTAACTACTTAGATAGGTACTAATTAAGTTGAAATATCAGTTTTCTTATTCAACAATTCAATAAACTAAATGTGCGGTAATAACTAATTTATTTTCATATTGCGAAGTACGAAGTCTGCAGAAGACATAATATGAAATAAAATAAAAAGTAACATTTACATTAGATTACAACATGCAACAAAGCAAACCAATTATGTTCTCTAAATAGTTAATTAAACTCCTTAACACTAACTAATAATTAACCCGGAGAAAATTACATCAAAACTACCCATAACAGTAACAAGCACAAAGCACAACGGTATAGTTTTATTCCTCCAAAGATTTATGTTAATTAACAGAGATATTTTACGTCCGTAATTGTTTGTCTTGTTTACAACGAAAAGCAGTAAAACAGTTTTAAAAACTATTTGCGCGACTTAAAACTCAAGAATTTAATGCACTTTAATTTTATTGTGTAAACAATTTCTGCTATAAGAAGAGAAATTCAAGCTTCCTGAAAAAAATAAAACAAATCCAGTATATTTGCTTTGCAGTGCAAACTAAATATTTCTCTACAAGATTTCGTTTCCTGAATCGTTAGAAATAAAAATATTCCACTTTGCATTTTCAACGCGACGCAATAAGGATATAAATGGTATTCAGTCAACCTTTAAAGATATGCGAAACATTGAGCAACATAGGTACCCATAGAAAATAAAATATTTGGAAAAAATAAAACAAATAAGTATCATGTCCGTTTGAGTCTGAATTTTTTTTAAATTTATCATATATTATCATTTTTACTTCCTTGTACGGAGTAAGGAAGTATTGTTATCGCGAAAAATTTCGGTTCTCAGATTTTGACGAAAATATCCGTTTTGACCTTTTCTGAATCCATTATGACTAGTTTCGTCGTGACGTCTGTACGTACGTGCGTACGTACGTACGTACGGACGTATGTGTGTCGCATAACTCAAATACGGTTAGACGTAGAAAGTTGAAATTTTGTATTTAGGACTTTTATAGCATCTAGTTGTGCACCTCCTATTTTTGGTTTCAATCTACAAACCGGAAGTAGTACTTTTTTCAAATATTTCGATAAATATTTAATTTAAGACAAATTTTTTTAATTTTAAATGAAAGATTATGTGATTATTACCTACAATCGGTATTTTATAAATATTTTTGTATCTGGTATCATTTAGGAATAATTAAAGTATAAATTTATAATTTAGTATTTCGGTATCTTAGTCCATGATCGATTAACATTTGTTACTACGTAAAATTTAAATGATTATGACATGACAGTGACAATAGTAAAATATGCTTTATATCTTCTTCTGCAGTTTAAATAAAATGACTACAATATATTTGTGAGTATAGTAGCAGTAGTAGTAGTACTAGTATAATAAGTAATAACACACAAGGCGTACAAGGAAGTCATGTGGTGTCCACGTCAGATTTTTTTAGATAAAACTTTTTTAAATATTTAATTGAAACAAACGTATAAATTGCAACAAAAATAAAAATTTTGTCTCAAATTCTTTTGGGAAATATCAATATGAAACAAATTCAGTATTTTTATGTCCCGGAAACCTGGTTCAAAAAGGAAAAAATAATGATGGTAGTAGTAGAAGTAATCAAAAAGAAAGCTTGTCAATTTGTGATGGTGACTGTCCTTTGTCTTCTATTTTTGGCGTGAAAACAAAATCCGATGTTTCGTTGTTTGTCATCAATCATAACATGCGATATATTAGTCCTGTATATTTTCTAACCTATTGGCGACCTGTCAAACCGCACTGCAAAGATTAATCTGCATTGAAACTTGATTTTCCAAATAAATACGAACATTCCTCACTGTGACGGCCATCATTAAATTCAAAACGTGCTTCTTTGTAAAGTGAAAGGACCACTAAAAACTAATAATACCTTGAAATGATCTCTTTTTGTGCTCTATTCGTCATCACGACTTTGTCACAAGTTAAATGCGACGTAATTTGTTGTAAATAATATAATAAATATATCACTTTCCCCTTGCCTTAATTATAGGGATAACAAATAGCTGCAAGCTCAGTAAGGGGAACAGTGTGCCACAGGTGAGAATGAACGTAAATATTTTGTAAAATTTATTACGCGAATTCAGTTCGAAATCGGCGCTGCAGGTTGCTAAGCAGGGGTTGCTTGTTGCCATGGAATTGACAAACGGCTAAACTGAGGTTTAATACCCCCACTTATTATACTCCATCAATTATTGGAAGCGATTATCCTAACGCTTTAAATCCGAAAAAATCCACTTTATTTCGCAATTAAATTTACACGAATACCTTGCAGCCTCTTTGCCAGAGCTGGATCTACATATTTCGAGGCCTGGGCCGAAAATCAATAAGGAGGTCGTATACCTTAATTATTAAAATAGTTATTTGAATACCAAAAGCTGGAAGTAGCTTTTGCAGAGAGAGGTTAGACATTGTAGCACGAGCGCAGCGAGGGCTGCAACTAGTCGAAATCTGCCAAAATTACTTTTAGCCGGAAGTAGGATACACAACATTTTTTCTATGATTAATTGATTTTTATTAGGGAAAAACAGAAATGTGGTAATTTTTCATCTAAGGTATATCAGCATATCTCTACTAAAGCTAAAATTTTAAATAAAAAAACAATACAACAAACATGTGACATAAACTTGACATTTCGAAAGAATTTTGAATGAAAATTGTAATAAATTATAATAAATTATTTTATCTGATGGCGTGTCATAATAACAACATTATAAGCCTCAATTTGAGGACCATAATAGCGTTCATTATAGGCCAAGGACCATAATGAATTCAGTATAGTAATCAGTACCATAATGAAATAACAAACAACTCGTTACTAAGGATGCGAGTAAGGAAGATCCAAAAATCCTGTAGGATGGTTATCAGAAAAAAATAGCATACCTAATACGGATCGTAACCAATCATTATGCTACACGTGTGTTATCAAATTCGGCTTCACCTTGTCTCATAATCTTCACGACTATACTTGATTTAAATACTGGGAAGAGCAATCTGCACGGTCTACAAAAAAGCTTTGGTCTATGATTATTGTTCATATTCAAGTACTTAAAGTGAAACTCAAAAAGCCTTTGTTAATACCGATCGTAGAAAAAAATGACAACGTCATGAAAACAAAGATATTGGAAACCGGAAACAAAATTAACCCCAGGCGAAACATTTTTTGGTTACAAATCAAACTGAAAATAAATAATGATTTCGAAAATTCAACTGGTTTTCGGCGGTTTTCCAATATAAATGCAATCTCTTAATTTGTTTACAAAATTTTACAATTTTGTACTGTATTGGTACGTGTTATTGCTTTTTAAAAAGAGACAAAATTTAACCCATAACAATTCCAGCCGGGAGATTTTTTTTGTGTAGTATTGATTTATGTATTGTTTATTTATTTTTAAGTGAAATTGTGGGATCCAACGTTTATAATTTTTTGAAGAAATATTGCAGGCTTCAGGAATTCATGTGAAATTCATTAATTCTTAATTTATGGACGTTTTGGGAAGACAATCTAGATGGAGATGTTTAAATTGAGACTTTTAATGTGACAAATAGCGATGGGAAGAGTACTCTTCCCGAAACGTTCAATAAATTAAGAATTAACTAATTTCACATGGATTCCTGAAGCCTTCAACATTCCTTCAAAAATTTATTTATTTTATATTATAAAAACAGTCTGAAAGTATAGGATCTTATTCAATATCGGCCTCTAGCGGACGATTCATCATGTTACATTTCAGCTCCAAGTGTTAAAATATGCATATCGTGCATATTATATTATATAACATTAGGTAATGGATAGCCGAATGCGCATGTGATCGACTGTTCATACAACTCAGGTTCGAATTCACTCAAATACCATTCAAATTTAATTGCACAAAAATCTCCACTGTGGTGTACTTTTCACTAAGTAAGAACCACTTTTTTTTGTAATGAATAAAACTATAATCAAATTCATTCAAGTTACGAATATACAATACATTTTATAAAAACTGGTACACGTGTCACACCAGTCACCAGTTGCTAAGCAATTTGTTGATTTGTACAATTTATTGTTTAGTACGAAATAGTAATTTTCGTTTTCACTGTAGGTAGTTATAGTCTGATCGTTAAATTTGAAGTTACGATATTGTTTTCTACTCACTACTACCGATAGATGGAGCGCAACGCGTACACATTTATTTCAAAATTATTATACTCGTATATGGATGGTACTTATGGGTTTTAATACATAAAAATCGTGGGAAGTAGATAACGTTTATTAAAATAAATATTGTTCATTTTAAGATGATTTTATTGTAGAATGCTCAAGAAAGCCAGTGTTCTTTGCATTTTTGCCGATTGACTACACTGGGAAATTGACATTTCCGATTGTCAATTGCGTGCCTAATATCTCATTTCCTAGGTTATGAGTTCAAAAATAACTATTTACGTAACCGTAATTTTGTATTAATATCGTCACAACACGTATCATCTAAATAATTCAAGTAAAATTCCTCGAAACCAGATGATAATCTCCGTTCCCTACTTTATCATTCGGTTCGACCACATCCTAACCTAACTCGTCACATCTCCCATCGTCTAAAAACTTCAAGGCCCGGCCACAGATTTCAACTCGGATTTGAAGCAACTCGGTATCAGTATCTAGTGACCTTTTCCAGCTGGGCTCGTAAAACAAACACGCATCGGGACCGACCGAGATGTCGGAAGGTTGGAGAGAAAGGTTAGCAGCTGTGGAGGCTGCCGGTGCCTAGGGAATGTTAAAGAAGTAAAGTTGGTAGCGGGGTAGCGCTAGTGGTGCCTGCACCAACCCCTGCAGATGATACGAGAACTGCGCTATCCGGTCGGGGGGAGCGGGACAGGAGATTCGGAGGGTGTCAATGCATACTAACTTGTCAAACTGGGGCAAATGTTAGGTTAGGATGTGGGGTTAGTGATAAAGTGTGAAAAAGTGAAAGACTTGTTTCAATATAAAAGAGGGCTGAAGAATACATTTTCAAGTGAAATATTATTATAAATTTTTTTATAGAACAGTTTTGGCTCACAATTACAGAATGGTTAATGTTATTATGGTGGAATCCAACCACTCAGGCCAAGTGGTAACATTGTCGGTTAACTGGATGAAACTATGGACAGCTAGTATATTAGGTTAGGTACGTTAGGAGGACACTATAGTTTACACTCTACCGTTGAGCTTCATCAGGGCTCGAAATTGGAATGGAGCGGACTAAAACCTTGTTCCGGTTCGGGAAATGGGCTAATCAACCATTTTTTAAAAAATTTATTTAATGAATCTTCATTACATATCGATCAGTGAAAATCCGGTTTAAAAATTCTAATTATTAAGGCAGATCAGTGATTCTCAAACTGTTTTTATGAATATTGTGTTGATATTGATAATTTATTTATTTATTATTTATTTCAACATTTATTTTCTTACATTTTATAGCCTAATGATACTAAATTACAGAAATTTACACTTTAAGCACCTATACCTAGTATTTATTGATTAAATGCTTACTTATAAAATTGATGATTAAAAAATATTGTCTACTTCTCCTTTAAACAAATAGCTACAATTTCCATTAAAATAATTATACTCATTCTTTAATTCTGCAAATGCAAAAGTAATTAATTGCCAGGCAGAAAGAAAAAAATCATAATTCCTTAATCAATACTACGTATATTTAGAAAATTAACTTTTAATATTAATAATATTATTATTTTAAATTTAACTACAATTAAACTTTTCTATTTCTATATAGCTATGGTTTTATCAAATTTTATTGATTTAAAATTCTCTTTCTCGGTTGGTTGAAAATAAAGTTGGGGAGAGTGAGGCAAGTGCGGTCACTTTATTTTTTCTCTTCTAGCTTTTCCATTTTTATTATTTTAAATATTTCAAACTTATCCTGTATATGATATTACTTGACAATAAATAATAAATAAACTCGAAATAAACTTTATATTTGATGATATCAAAATGCTCTTTCAACTCTTGAACATAATATTTTTCGTTGGTTTGTAGCAAGTAATTAAACAAATAAGTACCTATATAATTTAATCACAAACTTTTATCTTATTTATTCGTACCCACTTGTTATGAATCATCCATGGGATGACCTAGCAACATCCTGAGTACGTTCAAAACTTACAAACTCAATACAAACATCTCAGAGAATTACATAGGATGCATAGTTGGGATATTATTACCAAATTACTAACATTAGGATGTTTCATATAGATAATGTTATTAAGGGCGGACATTAGCAATCGCTAGGATATTAATATGATGGGCAAAAATAGCAGGTAACAAGTCGGTATGTTCACATTCCTGAAATGTTCTGGAAATTTTATTTTGTAAAGTGGGTATCAACACAGTTATGCTGATTATTCGATCAATATAGTCATTAAATATATTTAGATCGCATTCGCATCTCAAGAAGAATTGTGTCTAGTGTAATTATGATATCGAATATTTTCAGTTTTATAGATATTGTATGAAAGTTATTTATTGTATAAACAAAACTATTTTCAGAGCGTTTCAGAGTTTAAAGCTTTGGTAAACAAGACTTTTCAGTTCTCGTCAAGTCAACATTTCAGATCTAAAACAATATCATTTCACAAACTACTCTACTTGCAAACTCTTATCTTTTCCGCCATAAATCGTACGAACTTTAAAACAAATTACAAATTCATACGGAGATCGAAGTAACTGCTGAAAAAAACCTCGACGCAGTTTGTTCCCATGGAGTTTCTGCTATATATAACATTTCTGTACCATTTACGCACAATACACGGCGCTAACGTCTACATTTATCAGCTTTCATGAGATGAAAACGACTCCATTTTCGAATGAAGTTGAGCTGACACACATTAAAGGACTTCACAAACCATACTTCATTCCGTGTGGGGCATATATCTACGCATCGTGACGCGTGTCAAGATGCCCTAAAACGCGTCAATCGAAATCCATCATTGGTGAACACTTTTACACTGCCTATCAAATTGGGCATTTATTCAAAATAAAATAGGTGCTCCAATTATTGCCATGCTAAGACATATGAATTCTTTTTAATAACCAGATAATATTGTAATGGTTTGCAACTTCGTGTGCATAGGCGATAACATATGTACCTACTCTCTTATAGATAATTTTCGGACCATAAAAATAGGATAAACAGTTATTTCCTTTTTTTCAAAAGATCAGAAACTGACAATATATGGCACATATGTTCCAAATATTGCCACCTCGATTGCCACAGTACCTGTAATAATAGGAACACGTTTTTTTCAAGTGCAAAATAAACATCAAAGGAATTGAACAAGACAACAAGACATTAATTTTATGAATTAATACAGATAAGAATAGACATATTATGCCAATAAAAAATTCTTCAAAAATATGTTTGACCAGTGGAATTTGAAGGAAATTTGATGTTCTTTCCAAAAGTTCGTAGGGACCATAGTTTTTGAGTTATAGGCGAAAAACCGAAAAAAGGTAATAAAAATCGTGGTTCCAAATTAGCACAGGGCCATCGAGGTCGAAAACTCAGATTCGATATCCCAGAGTACCCCTAAATGACGTGTCAAAATTTCATTACGTTCGGAATACTTTCCAGTTAAAAGTGCCTGCCGACTGGACTATTAGAAGTCACTGTAAATTAAACACCAAAATGTAAATAAAAACAATTTTTTGTTAAATTTTGTAAGAATATCCTTAAATTGTGACTAAATTTATGAGTAAAATTATTTTAATAATAATTTTACTCATAGAAAAGTATTCAGGAAATTGGATTCTGCAAACCGGAAATCAATATTTTATTTTTATTCATAAAAAAATTTCAGCCGTTTTCGTATGTTGTGACAAAAACTACTACTTGTTCAAAATTTATCGTTATTTTGTGGTCTTCAAGTTTCGTAATATTAATCATGTACGAGATAAAAATAAAAACAATACATGGCGGTCACTTTTTAAAAATAGCGGACGGAGCTCCAGTTCAATCGATTCAGACTTTTAGTTGTTGATAAAGGTACTGGGAAGGTGTGTACCAAAATAAAGCTTACTACTAATTTTTTCCACTAAACTACCAAATATGATCTAATTTGACTGGACTATAATGTTCAGTAATGTTTTTAATTAAACTAATTAAAAAATTATATTGTATTTAGTTTATTTAAAAGTCTATACATGAATGGCAGCAATTGAATTATATATGCGAATTGAAAGAGTACAACAAAAGTTTTAATTTACATCAAAAACATCACCACAAATTCTACACAACCACAATATGAAATAAAAGTGAATAAAAAGGAAATTATTATATAAATAAAAACGTTATCATTGAAATATAGCTGACTGTAGTAATTATGAATAGTTTAACGTGTGAATATCTCAACTTTAAACACTAGTGTAGTTCTTGTAGTGGTGTGATAACTTAGTAAAGAGTATTATTAATGCCTGCATTTCATTTCCTAAGCTCGTATCAAAGCTCGCACGCGAGGATTTTATCCATCCGGAGCTTATCAGTTAGAGAAAAAAGCTCACCCGAGTGGCCTTGTTGTTAGAAATAAGTTGCATTATCTACCCATGCACTTTTAGTGAAATTAAAAAAGGTAATAATTTTAATTCTGTAATATTTTATCTGCAATCACATAGAGTACGTTGTATTTTAGCGTTTAAGTTGGTTGAGGTGTTAATTAAATTGTTTTATAGTTGTATTATGTTTGCAGTAAATACTTTATTTTGACACTAAACTTGTTTATTTATTTTGCAGCAATGCTCTAGTTTTGTTACAATCTTTTCAAAGTGTACAAATTATTTCAAATAATGCGTAGGTAATTGTTGTTTAAAAACAAAAATATGGTTATTGTTACATAAAATATCAAATATGTATGATATAATAACAAAAATAAGCTACAATTTTTTTATTGATTAACCAAAGCGGGTGAAGCTGAGCGTCTGGCGAAGTATTGTCCATGCAAAGTGTGTAGGTGTTTGGTGTATTTTCAGAGCTTCACTTGTTTACTTTTGCTCATTTTGTACAAAAGCAACGTACAGTTTCTTGTACAGTGTATAATAGAGCGTTATTTATACATTGTGGTTTTGTAAAAAAGCACAAGAAAACGATTCTCTGATTTTATTTCATGACTGACTTCCATAAATATTAATTACCTATTTCATTAGATATATCAAGAATTATGAATTGACATTGACGTGACGTAAAAATTGAACTGTTTGTGTTGTGTATTTTATCTGTTTTGTTTACTTTGCGTAAACATATGATTTTTTTAACAGAAAATTCTTTTTTTAAAGCGCAAAATATAATATCACAGTTGCTGACAGTTTACCAATGTTAGATTGACAGTTTCAACTGCCTGTTATGACAGGCAATTAAAACGCCGTAAGAGGTTGATTTACATCGCAAATAGATATTGCATATTCTAGTTTATGCTAAATGTGCCTCTATTATACCAGTCTATGAACTGATGAATAAATGAACTAATTATAAATTTAAATAACAAAATATCTAATGGTAAAGTGCAAGTTAGTTCTAAATTAAGAGGCAAATGATATACTGCTGCTTTCATAAGCAGTCGGTGAGGAGATGTGGGTAGAGAAATCTGTCTCCTACCTGTATTTTTAAATTTTTTCAAATATACCTTCTAAATGATGAATTTTTTGAATTTAGTTTTGTTTTGTTATTCTTATGCAAAAAATACAAAAGTTAGGTTAACTAACACTCATAAAAATACAAGAAATTCTTAAACGTTTCATTTCAATGAAGGTAATAAAACTACCAGAATTAACAATTATTTTCACTTTCCTATAACTTACGTATGTTGCAAATTGATATAATTTCTTTAAAAACCGTAGGCTTGGAAACCCCTATTATAATTTATTTACATAATACAACGTTTTTACGTAATCATAATAATCAAATACAAATACATATTTATATGTGTGTCTAAGTCGTCGGTTGGTAATACAGAAATGGAAAGAAAGTGGAACGAAAGAACACTTACTTGTTTACTCCTCGTTGGGAAGGATTATATAGCCTAGGTAGAAAACCCTGGTCAGGTAAAGTGGCACGAAACGACACTATTAGGGACTTAGAACGAAAATGCACGGCACGAATGTACACGCAACCAAGAAAAATAGTGCTCTATTAGAAAAAATTACTCATTACTCATACCATTCTTCATCTAGCGTAGCTCAGGCTCTGTTTCACTTTTATTAAATTATGAAAGTGAGTTTGTTTCAGAGCAGCTCCAGAGGCTCGAGCTTTCGTTCGAGTAGATTTAGTTTGAATCTACCGAGGACATAAGAAGCTTATTAAGCGCTGAGGTTTGCCGGAAACCTTCGCTGCTTTCTGCGGCAAGTCGGTCGCTGCGGTCAAGTTTCTACACTCGGAAAATTGACCCTCCATCAAGGGTGAAATTCTAGCCGCGCGCAATTTGATTACGATGCGACACTGAGAGAAGAGACGAGAAAATCATATTTACTGGGACTCGAATTCTAGAAAGGTGAAAGGCGCTCTCGTTTGCCACATTACCATATTCTGTTTTTAGTTTACTCAAACTAACCCTGGATTCTAAATTAACTTGCAAAATAACTTTCACTTTAGTTTACTTGTAACATTTTACTAATTACTCTTGAAATTTTTAATTGGTTGGTTTGCTAGTCCGTAAAAGATTGTCCTGTGCCCTGGAGTTTACGGCTGATAATTACACACACCGTAAAAAAAATATATCCTGAAGTGTAAACCTAACAATTATTATACATTGTTGACGTCTATGGTAGTTGCGATTTAAATTTATTGTTCAATAGAGTCTGAAATAAATATAAAACTGATAAATTTTGAATTTGACATTTTTTGATGGCGCCATCTCTCAGTAGTTGTTCCAAGTCTAATTGACAGGAGATAATTTTAGTACAAATTCAAATGCATCTTACTTAATCTTATAGAAAATATATATTTTTAAATCCTTTATATATTAATTTAATTGTTTTGTAACTGGCTGGCACGGCAATTAGAAGGCTAATTAACCCACTTCCCGCCATTCAATCAGAGCTGGGCATTACTCGAGTAGATTACTCAAAAGTACTACTCAAAGTACAAATTTGGTATTCTGTACTCGTTTCAAGTAAGTAAGTACATTTGAAATATGAATACTTTTACTCGTACTCGAAAGATTTTTACTCTAAATCGTACTCTAAGTATAGGTACATTCAAAGTACTCAGAGTATTTTTAAGTTAGAGTGCATCAACTAGGTACTTGTACTCTAATATTTTTTTCCAAAGTACGACTACAACGGTCTAGTTTATATTTTGATTAATTTTACTTGTAATTGTCTAAAGCATCTATTAGATTTTTTTCATTGGACGTTCTAAGTGAATGTGTATTAAAAATGGTGACTTTAATTGATAAATAATGTAAAAATAAACTATTTTTATTAAGCTTCCTTACATGACTAAACATTTTATACATACATTATTTTAATAAAATGACTCACATTTATTATAATGACGTCATAAGTACTTAGTCAATACACATATAGTACTTTTTAATATCAATACTCATACTCAATACTCAAGTACATTTTTTCGATACTTTGCCCAGATCTGTATGCAATCGAACTGAAACTTGGCACATAGACTCATTGCCGATGACAGCGCATTCTTGGGCCACTGCCGGACCTAAGTTGGGTAAAAGGTGTGATAGATTTTTTGGCTTATGGAATAATAATAAGCTGTGCTTCCCTTGCTTCCATGGACGCCACGCCACTGATAGATAAAATATTGTATTTATGTTAAAAGTGAATGTCACTTTTAACACTTATATCATAAATAACTATTATTATGACTTTATGAGTAATGAAATTAGCATAATTTAATTTATTTTCTTCTTGCCACTCCGTATACACAATTTACTAATCAACTATTTACCGTGAATAAAGAGCACTGTTCATAATTTAACACTTCACCTTAATCAACTTAATATAAAATAGAAATAAAATTCAACAGAGGTGCATTTGGCCCTGCTCAAATTACCATATTTAATTTATCAATGGAAATTTAGGTACGTCGTCTTCTTCTACTTCATTTAATCATGGACTTTTCATAAAAGAATGACAAGTTGAGTTTTAATTAAGCGCACTGTGGCACTGAAGGTAGAGGAGGAAGAATTGACCGTGTTTTGTTACGAAATTACGTTTTAAGCTTCACCAACTTTTAGTTTAGTGAGATTAAAAATATATTTATTATTTAGAATACCTAAAAAGAAAATTGATCTTTTTAAATGAAAGCAGGGCACTAAATGTGCATTAGAGTTATATATTCTGTTTGAAAATAAAATACTTATAAAATGTTAATACAACCAAAAACCAACTTAAGTATTAATTAAATTATGAGTAAATACCATAGCTTAAAGGCGGTACACTTGTGACAAAATATAGTGAAAAAGTGGCCTCGCTATATTACAAATTGTGCCCCTGCTATAACACCTTCACTGTTCATATTTTATATATGGATAGATAAAAGATGACTCTACACTGGTTCGAAGCCATATTTTGAAATACTCAATAGTTTATTGATTAAAAATTAGTAAACATATACTATTTTTGCTAGGCAGCTGTGTAGTTTTTTTTTTACAAAAATCATTACATACCACCCTTAGAAACAATGCAAGGAATCGACTATTTAGAACAAAACTAATTAATATGCATTAATGAAGCCACGATTTGTAATATTAAAAATCTGACGTGGCCATCACACAACCTTCCGCCATATCTAGACTTTAAACAGAAATGTATACGTACAATCCGGTGCCCATTTAAAATATACAAATAAAAATCTAAAATATTCAAACACAGAAATTTGCATCACCTGAATAAAAAGATTCATTCACAGGAAAACTCTGCTGTGTTGAAGCCATCCTCCGTTCAATTACTACATTAAATATCTTACTTAGAACTTACATAGCGCTAGTATGTCAACTTGTCACCCGTCTCACCTGTCAATATTTTTTACGCAGAAACAAAAATCAACCGATCATGGATTACAAGATATAAACGTTTTATTTGATAAATTTATTTTTTAAATTTTACTGCAGTTCTTTAATGCTACCAGATAAAGACAATTTTTTTATAACGTAAGCTGCAAATAACTTTTCCTCTTATTCTTATTACAAATAAATACTATATTTTTCCAAATTTATATACAATTTTGACAATTAACCTTTTCAATCTTCAAAAAATATCACTTCCGATGAAGATATTTGTACCAAAATCTACGGAGCTCTTCCAATTTATATACAAATGTTAAATACCAAATTTCAAAATTTTCGGGTAATTCGTATTTGAGTTATGCGACTAACACTCCTTGACCACACACACACACACACACACACACATACACACACACATACACACAGACATCATCGTGAAACTATCAAAAATGAGTTGTAAGGACCCTAATTCGTGCTCATCCACTAAAAATTCATCACCCGATTTTTTGCATGATTCCAATACCTTCCTTTACAGGTAAGCGGAAGGTAAAAAGTAAAAATTAATTATTATTTTATTTTAAAAACAACATGTTTGTAACTTTTATTCTTTTTCGTAATTTTGGTCTCATGTCATAGATAATTTAGATCTTTTATTGGATTTATGTTATTTTTGTTACTATAAATTCTTTGTTTATAAAACCACATTGTTAATGTAAATATAATTGCGTAGTTCTTATTTATTTCATTTCAAATGTGTCATTCTGGTATTGGGGCAAAAAGAAATCAACATTGAAGACTGACTAATTAAAATGATTCCATTGATTAAAATTATAAATAAGTTTTAAATGTGAGAAGTTTTTTGTAACTTTTTGCCCCGTATGTTGTAACAAGCTGCCCATGGCTGGGGTAGGTTGTGACACCTACCAAATTGTGAAAAACAACAATTTCCAACTACTTCATTACATTAGCCTCCAAATAAATATCATATTATATAGCCAGCAAGTTACTTTTTAAATCCTAACAATTTCGTTTAAATCGTTTTACCCAGCAAGTTACTTTTTAAATCATAACAATTTCGTTTAAATCGTTTTACCCAATAAACATTAGGATAAGTTTTCTAAAAAGTGTCAAAACTATTGAGAATAATATCTTTGCCCGCCCCCTTAATTTAAAATCCAAACGATAACCCTTCAGTTCAGTTGCCAGTTAGCAATGTGCGAGTAAAATAAATTATGGAAAAAATTCTGAAGCGTTGCCTGAAGTATCACCACTCATCCTCGATTTAGGATCGAAACAATTTTGCAGCGAATGCACAAGATCAAATAAAAAACTACGGCAAAATATAACATAACCTACAAAAAGGTTATCTATTTCGCTCTCTCTTGCCAGAGGTACGGCATAACGAGCACATTGAGGGTGCCAAGCGCAATGGACTTTAAATTTTCCGAATGTCAATCACTGATTTATTCGCTATACGGAATTTGCTGCTGCTGCAATCATAGGCGTCCGCAAGGGTGCGAAAAGGGAGTCAATGCCCTATCAAATGCAATCAGACGGAGAGAAAAAGATAAATAAAAAATTATTGGAATATTCTTCACTTCACAGAGAGATTTATATTTGAAGGTGACATCTACAAGCTCCGTGCAAATTGAGTTACCAAACTTCTGATCTAATAAACGAATAGTGTGAGTCTAGCAACTAAGTCATAATTTGATTTTTATATTCTGGAGATCCTTTTGAAGGACAGGGCTAAGCGAATTAGGAATTAGAGGCAATTAAAGTTGAACCGTCGTCACAGGTTCAGGTTCAATTCTAAATTCTTTGGAACATACTTTTTAAGTATCAGTAAATATAATATTTCAAAATTGTGTAGGTATAATTTATTTGTTTGAGTAAGCACTCGTTAGTTTTTAAATACCTTACAATAATATAAAGATCCGTTAAACTTAATCTTGTTTCATATTCTTTTAACACATTTAACTAAGATTATAAAACTATAAATACAATTTAAAACTGTTTTTAGTTCAATACTGCTATTAATTACTCACCGCTTTAGTGCATTTCTTAAAATTTTCTAGTTTTTTGTAACATTAAAAATAGTTACTTGTATACCTGGTTGCGAAATTCAACTTCGCAGTCGTATGTATGGAACACAAATGTTATATACTTCACCGCCTAAATTGCGTACGTCAATATTTAATATTATTTTCACGATAATGTCTGTGTGTACGTGCGTGCGAATGTATGGACGTATGTGACGATTTTTCGTCCACGATAACTTAAAAAGTATCAAACATTTAATAACCAAATTTCATATTTAAGGTTTTAATATGGATCTTAACACAGAATAAGATTTTGGTAGAAATCCGCAAACCGGAAATAGTACTTTTTAAAGCTTAATATAGTTTTCCTTAAATATATTGGTACATAATTTATTTATGACCATTTTTACAATTAAAAATAAAAGATAATATAATTATCTATAGGTACAGTTAATTTTAAATACAATTTGCTGAATCTGGTAGAATTTAACAATAAAATAAAGTACAATTAATATTCTACTTTTTTGAAATTTCCAGTATCTTGTTGTCCATGATAATATAAAATTTGTTTCTACACAAAATTATTAAATTATTGTGACATTGACAATATAGTTGACATCTTTTACTTACATCTTGGTTTACATTACTGTTTACATGAACATGAAACTATTAAAATGTAAGTAAAACTATTTGTTAGATTAATAGAATAAGCAGAATTAGGCAAGAGGTCGTGTACTGACCACATCAGATTTTTAAAAATATTATTCTGTCCCCAGGGTAAAAATGTTTCCGATGTCACTGACAAGGGAGTACGGATGACAGGCCTAAAAGGGTGCAAGGGTGCATTCGCACTCTGTTGGCAGCAATGACAGATTTTCCCGCTTATTTATGGCAGCGCTGAATAAAGGATTCATACCATTATTCGTCCAACGCGGATTTTATTTCCTCTAAACTTTTATCGTGCATATATGTTGATAATATGGAATGAAATTAATGCTGGAAAATTATAATGGATTGTTATGAGCATTCAAAACTTTTAATTATAAAAGCAGAGGCTTTACAAACTAAATTTTCTATGATGCGTTGATGCGTTTAAATTATTGAACTGAGAGTTATTGAAGCACAAGAGTAAAACAAATTAACAAAATGTTTTTACAATATCTGCAGTATTAATGGAAATAATAACGAACTATGGATTTCGATAAAATATATAAATTTCAAACAAAGTGCTGAATTTCTAAAAATTAATTAAAAACCTCATGCCAATTATAAACTACGTTAACAACGATAAATTGAACTATACATAGGTATTTTTAATTTATTTTATTCATACATAAAATAATAAATCAAATTTTATATGTAAACCGCAAACATAATAGTGGTTTATGCCTATTTCACATCGGTATGGCATGAAACACGGTGCTCGATGTTAAAATTTTATTGTCTTTTATCCTAGGCATTGCAAGGCATTGCTTTTTAAAATTTATGTTGCCCGTTCTGAAAAAATCCTTGACACAACTTGTACCATTTTTTCAAAATTTTACTTTAACAAAATGCTATATACTTTATAAGAAATCAATATAATAAAGATAATTAAAAAATTAGAACCTATACAGGTTTCATAACTTCGGGTACATAAGTTGAAGATATATGTTGTTTGCTTTGCTGTTTACGAAACAAAAAATAATTTTTTTATAATTCGGAAAATTAAGGGTACTTTACGTGCACCATTTTTTTTTAGTAGGTACTGCACTGGATTCGCTTTCTTTTTAAACACAATTATTAATTACATAATTATTTATATTATTAGCAGATATTTATAATAGATATTTTATTCGATTATTAACTTTAACATAACCATCAACTTAGTGGCCGTGGCAACGATAAATTTTTGACTGGGAAACATGGAAATTAATTTTGCGATTGAAAAAAAATTCTTTTTGATTCAACATGTCAAACAATATATACCCTTAACGTATGTACCCGCAGTTATGAAACACCCTGTATAACAAATATAATTTAAAATATATGCAGCCGCATAATTAAAAATTATAGTAGTTATTTATGTTTCAAGCACATCATGATGATGTTTATGTTCATTCGAGGGTGACATGTTTACAAACCCAAGGGCCTTTGTCTGAGCATCTGTAAATCGCCCAAGGGCTGTAAACACCAATGATGTCCGTGGTTCGTACAATATTTTGTCTTACTATTTTATTTAAAATATACTGCGCGTGATATTTAGTTTTGACGTTTTTAAATTTTGTTAATGTAAATATATTAATGGTGATTTTTAATTTCATAATGCCCTAGCCCCTAGGGCATAATGTAGTATATAATCTATATAATGTACCTCGTATCCATGACATAAATAAACAATTACATACTAGGAAGACATAAATAAATGAATGTTTCAAACCATTAATTCCAATAAATATTTCAAACCTTTCAAATATAAGTATAAATATAGTATTTCCTCAAAATTAATCAAAACGTCAAAACATTAAATACCTAGCAATATATGAACTATCAAAAAATATTATATTAAAGCAATGATTAATTGATCAGCAGAGCTATTATTAATTTATTTATACACAAAATAATAAATCAATTCAAATAAACATTTAAAAAATAATAAATCCTAAAACACCCACATGTGCAAATGGTTTAATTTTTTATTCATAGCCAACAAAGGATTTATTTAACTAATACCAAACACAAAACATACGCAGGGATAAACAGTAACAAAAGATAGAGAAAAATTCTAAAGGTCGAATACCTCATCCGGTTTGTTGACACTCATTGTTTTGTGGAATCAACACTGCATGCAGCCTTTTATTTGAACTTGGTATGATATCGGAAATTATATTACTAAACAATAAAACAATGATTCTTTTAATCTTAAAGTGTCAATATCGGTAATACACGCTTTTATATCATGATATAAAATACAATAAGTATGAACAGGATATTTGTTTGATTCAGACTGACAGCACTTCAATTATAGATTTTATCGTAAATTACACACGTGTTGTTGGGTGAAATGCTATTAGTAATAGAATAATGCTATAATACAAAAAAACTACTCGTAGATTTTACTATAAATATATTATATATATATATATATATATATATATATATATATATATATATAATCATTTATTTTGATATGTAAATTTCTTCTTTTCTAATAAATTAAAATTGATAACAAATTATATTAATACTGAAAATAATAGCTTCGTAATAATCATACAGAACCAAATTATGTTGTATGTATTGACTAGCGTCATTCATAATTCATAATACATAGACTATAGAGTGTCAATGTTACTTCGTTAGGGGTTACCTTGTTACCTTTCAAAATTGTGCTGTCATCGCAGCTGATTTCTCAATCCTTTTGTACGAAGTGCAATATGCGCAATCAATCAATCAATTAATCAATCAGTGTTTCTTTGTGTCAAATTAATGAAATATGATACAGATTAAAAATTGTTAACATGCATTAATAGTCTAAATTTTCATAATATGCTAACTAATTAAATATTGTTATTGCAAAATTAAACATGCAATTTCAAAACTATAACAACGATTCCCCGGAAAATTAGAAATGGGAGCCTCATCGATACATGATGAGTGAATTAAAACTAAAAGGAAATCCGAGTCATATACGTCCAAATTTTACAAAATTTTGTGGAGTACACTATGTCACAGGGATAATAAGTATTATCGTATAACTAGAGAGCTGTAATATAAAATCGTGTCTAATTTTTAACTTTTTGAGAAAAATTCAATTTTACCTTCAAGAAAATGTAAATGTATTTTAAAGAAGTGTTTTAATAACATGTATTAGGTGACTTCTTTTATTACTTCAAAGAAATTATTAAGTACCACGCCAGTACATCAAGTAACAGAAGTAATAAAATAAGTCACTTTTAGTACAATGTTCAAACATTTCTTTTAAAAAGCGCCCGGTTTGAAATACCCCGGATGCAAATTTTATATACATACATTTTCTTGAAGCCAGGACTTGAATTTACACAAAAAGTCATTTCAGGCAAGTGGTAAAATCAGGCAGGATTTTATATTACGGCTCTCGAGATATTAGAGTAGTTTTTAAAAATCGAGAAAAAATTTATATGAAAATAAACTGGGAAACGTTTGGGTAAGTGCATCACTTGTTCTAACGTTTAAACCAAAATACTAAATCATAAATTTAAAATAAGAGAAAATAAAATATGCATTGTCCAATTTTGCGCAAAAAACATTTTTAAAATTCCACGATAAATTTCTTGAGATCTTGGTAAATTATGAATCAGTCTAACTATGAAATGAAAAAATCTGACGTGGACACCACATGACATCCTTGTACGCCTTGTTTGTTCATACTTTTCTTAATAACTAAAATGTAGAATAATATAAAAAAAAATTTTAACTTATTATACTAGTATACTCACAAATATATTTTAGTCATTTTATTTAAACTGCAGAAGAAGATATAAAGCATATTTTACTATTGTCACTGTCATGTCATAATCATTTCAATTTTACATAGTAACAAATGTTAATCGATCATGGACTACAAGATACCGAAATATTAAATTATAAATATATACTTCAATTATTCTTAAATGATACCAGATACAAAAATATTTATAAAATACCGATTGTAGGTAATAATCACATAATCTTTTATTTAAAATAAAAAAATTTGTCTTAAATTAAATATTTATCGAAATTTTATTTAAATTTACTACTTCCGGTTTGTATATTGAAACCAAAAATAGGAGGTGCACAACTAGATGCTATAACAGTCCTAAATACAAAATTTCAACTTTCTACGTCTAACCGAATTTGAGTTATGCGACATACATACGTACATACGTACAGACGTCACGACGAAACTAGTCATAATGGATTCAGAAAAGGTCAAAACGGATATTTCCATCAAAATCTGAAACCCGAAATTTTTCGCGATTACAATACTTCCTTATTACTCCGTACAAGGAAGTAAAAAATGAAACTAAGCACCATAAAATTATTATATTGCATACAAATATTAATGTAATAGGTCAAACTAAAAAATGTCTAATTACTCGTATTTGTGAAAATTTCAAATGGCCACCGGAATAAGTGGAAACCTAGTCCTAGAACAAGGGGCAAATAATACAACAATTGTCTATATTTATTATGTCATTGTGTAATAGTATATCTACCCGCTCTTTTATCAAATTAAATATAAATGTAATTATTATTATACGAGTAAGTGCTTAACTCAATTAATAGGCACAACATAATGATAAAAATAATAAATTATTATTGTGTCATTTATTCAATTAGTTCGTATAATCAAAATACTCAAACAAACTAGGTAGATCAAAAGTGTATCAAAAACAGGTAGGTATTATATAGTCATTATTTCTACTTCATTAAATTTACGCAAACAATTAAAATAATTATTTATTTGTTTTGTTTTATCAAAATTACCTGGAACCTCAAGTAAATAAAGATCAATGATAATCATAATCATACACATGTAAAAAAAACATAATGAATTAATTTTATATGTAATTATATAATACCTACTAAATATTACAACTTATGGTTATATATAGTTATTATTTTAAAGCTTTACTAGAAATTAGCATTTCCCCCGTTTCCGGAAAGGGAAACGGACCCACAAAGATACCGGAAAAAGATAAATTCATTTGGTGACATGTGCTTATCAATGTAAATACATCTTGTCACGCAAAGATGGTGAAATGACTCACAAAAAACGATAAGTCCGGGTAGACGTTTACGTGTCTAATTTATTTGGTAATTATTTCTCTTCCTTTTAACTATATTTTCGCAGATATTAATACAATTTATTAAATTTATTCGCGATCAAAGAATCAAAAGAAAAATCTATTTCAATTAATTTCTTTCTTTGATGCTGAAAACCGATTTTATTACATTACTATTATGACTGAAAACATGGTTCCTATTTAATTAATTTTCTATTTTCACAGGAACATTTTTATTAATTATTAGCAAAAATTGTCATTGTTTTGTTTACTGGATGTACATAAAACTTAAAAGAAATTTTACTGCTGTGTTGTTTTTCACTAAAAAACATGCATCTTCATAAACATATATTCGGCTATAAAATTATTTACTGTCCGTTTATTTTAAATCGGATTACTTTACTGGAGTGCATGAGCAGACGACGTTTTTATAAAAACAGAAGTTATTTTAAAGTTTGAAACCAATGAAACAGAATCAAAATTAAATAATCTATACATACCTAACTATTTTATTTAATGATTTAACAGGACTCGTATCTCAATTAGAGAGTGGTAGATGTTTTTATCGCGGAATGCAACCATACTCGAACCCAATTGTATTTATGTTTGTTGTTGAAATGTTTGTTTTGTTAATACAAACTGAAATTCAATATAAGCTAATTTTAATTCAATTTTAAACGTTACACTAGACTTTTCACAAATGTTGTGTGTTATATCATCATATAATACATAATATTACAACAGAATAGCTCATCTCATCTGAAGATAAATAATTAAAGCCGAGAGGAAATATTTACCGTCATAACCAGCAGATAGCAGACAAAACATCAAAACTTGATTATTACAACCTAGGGAGAACTGCTTCACTACCGAATAAATAATTATTTATATAAATATTTCAACTGTGAATAATGTATTACAACAAAATTTGCTACTGAAAGAGAAGTTTATGATAGAAAATAAGACTAGAATTTCCTGTAACACATAAAGATATAGGTAGGTACCTACTTCAGAAAATAATCTTTAAGAACTTATTTCTGACGAAATTTCCAAAATATTGAATTAACCTAAATAAACAAAACTTTAACTTACTAATTCCTTAGATATAGCCTAATAATGAAAAAGCATAGCATCATAATCATTTATTTTGGTATGTAAATTTCTTCTTTTTTACAATAAATACAAATTACATACCTAAATACTGAAAATAATAATATCCGTACAGAACCAAATTATGTTGTATGTATTGTTGTATGTATTGACTAGGGCCATTCATAATACATACACTTTAGAATGTCAATGGTACTTCGTTAGGGGTTACCTTGTTACCTTTCAAAAATGTGCTGTCATCAGCTAATTCCTCAATCCTTTTGTACGAACTAAAGTGCAATAAACCCAATCAATCAATTAATCAATCAGTGTTTCTTTGTGTCTAATTAGGCTCGTACACTCGCTCGTACATATGGACAATCATGACAAAGACAATCTTTTTTCCTGGTGTTTCAAATTTGTAATGAGTAATAAGTTATGTAGAAACCTACTAAATGCGAAATAATTATTACGGATATCTATGCTTATAGCATAGCATGTTTTGTACTCTTTATAGTACTGTAATGTAATGCAAACATGCTATTTAACCAGAACCAGTACCGCGAGTTATCCAAGAATCCGCAAAATATTTAAGGGCGGAACGGCGGACCGTGTATCAGTCAATTTTTACTTCCTTGTACGAAGTAAGGAAGTATTGTAATCGCGAAAAATTTCGGTTCTCAGATTTTGACGGAAATATCCGTTTTGACCTTTTCTGAATCCATTATGACTAGTTTCGTCGTGACGTCTGTACGTACGTACGTACGGACGTATGTGTGTCGCATAACTCAAATACGGTTAGACGTAGAAAGCTGAAATTTTGTATTTAGGACTGTTATAGCATCTAGTTGTGCACCTCCTATTTTTGGTTTCAATCTACAAACCGGAAGTAGTAAATTTAAAAAAAAAATTGATAAATAATTAATTTTAGGCAATTTTTTTTATTTTAAATGAAAGATTATGTGATTATTATCTACAATCGGTATTTTATAAATTTTTCTGTATCTTCTATCATTTAAGAATAATTAAAGTATATACCTACTTATAATTTAATATTTCGGTATCTTGTAGTCCATGATCGATTAACATTTGTTACTAGGTAAAATTTAAATGATTATGACATGACAGTGACAGTAGCAGTGACAATAGTAAAATATCGTTTATATCTTCTTCTGCAGTTTAAATAAAATGACTAAAATATATTTGTGAGTATACTAGTATAATAAGTTAAAGAATTTTTTATATTATTCTACATTTTAGTTATTAAGAAAATTATGAACAAACAAGGCGTACAAGGAAGTCATGTGGTGTCCACGTCAGATTTTTATTTATAAATAAGTAATTATATATTTTTTAAATTATTTAAAAATTAAATTATTTTTTCTTGATAATCCCAACTGTAATTTTAAAGTTTTGTAACTTTTATATTTACAGCACTTGACCTTGAATGAAAAAAAAATTGCTTGCAGCGCATTTTCTTTTCTATTTGCACTCTAGTTTTAAATTTGTATAAGATGCTATTCTCTATGGTTTTTTAGTATATTAGCGTGCACCAAAATTTAATTGTGCATTAGGTATCTGGTTTTTGGAGCTTAAATTGCGCAATACGCCACTGTATTGTTTAAAAGGTTAAATAATAATAATCATTATTATTATTATTATAAACATGCATACAAACCTAATAAAAATAAAAAGAAAGGATAAAAAAAAATATGTTGTTGAGAGTTGGTCTGGATATTTCAATAATACATACCTTAATAAAAATTTTAATGTAAAGTGAGAATTACTATGGCTATCCTTCGAATTGAATTAAGTCATAATTTACTTTGAACGTTGAAAAAACTGGATAGTACCTACCGGTACCTACTGTACTTTAGCTTAATCATCTACTTACACAATAATTTAAATAATCAGGTCAGGTTCAGATTATACACTCCAAAATGAAGCCCAAACTATAAAATTACATTTTTCATTCAATGCAAAATGCAATACAATCACTGCACCACCCTAACTCCGTACTAAAAAATTCTATTTCCCACAGCATCATAATTTCGCGTTTCATATTCTCCGACTATACAAACGCAAGGGCGTTCACCACGCCCACTCACACATACCGCACACACACGCACGCACACACGCACACACATTACCACTAAAACATTCACAGACTCAACGCACACACAGGCACTAACCGCAGATACATACACACAGATAATTACGTACTAACCCAGGTACACAGCATAGCATTCACTTGTGTTCCTCGAATTGACTCATGCGCTTCATGAATTGGAAACTGCGTTTCTTTGTCTCGTGGTTAGTATGGCGATGACTGTATGAATAGTTTGTTGTTTAGATGTTGTATGGAATTATGAGAATCATAGATAATTTGATTCTTGAAGCTGTTAAGCATTTCGTAATAAATTCATATTTGCGGTAATGGGGCTTGAAAACGGTGAGAATTTGTTACAGAGATTTATCTGTCATATTATACTATGTATAATAAATACGTACTTATTTATTAATTATCTATTATACATAGAAGTATGTTTGTATGTATGTGCCTCGTAAAACTTTGGAACGACTGAAGCGATCGCAGAGCCTACCCAATGGTCCACCCAAAATGTTATAATATTTTACATTAGTTTACGGAAGAGATATATTTAAAATATTTAATAATTGCTTGCATAATAATAGGGAACAGATATAGATTTATACTTAATTGAGACAAAATAAATGTTGTATTTTTGAATTATGTATTAGCTTGTCAGTCTGAGTGCTCGTGCAATCTTTATCTATGCATACATATTTGATTAACATATTTTTAACTGGGTAACTATTGTTTTTCTACGAAATTAATTTCAGGAGGAACTAAATCAAATACCTTCAGCAGTGAAAATTTTTTATATTTAAAAAACACAGAAACATACAAATCCTCTTAAAACTTAGTGTTTTATTTTTACTGAAATAATAATGTTGTATAATTACTGTTTAGAACTTTGTGTTAAAAAACAAGCTTTTATATGGTTTTAGTTTTATCTTGTACATTTTTGAATAAAAAAATAATAATATTAATAAATTTTGTACCACATTTCTAATTGACCTTACTTATAAAAATTTAATATTTGTTATTTTGAGCATCAATAAAGCAATAATAGTATTCATTTGGATATGTATGTATGTATGTTAAAAAAAGTTAACTACCAGATCAAAAATATTACAGATAAAAAAAATCTGATGTGGCCAGCACATAACCTCCCGCCTTGACACTGTAATATGTGAATTTGTTTTTTTTTATATTTCAGCAAAGTACCGATTCCTATTGGCATTGAAGTCAAATTAGCAATTTTAGACACAAGTTTAATTTTGATTAAGATATATTTTCTTGCTTTCTTTATTGTTATTATTTAGGTATCTACCGACTTTCTATGTATATTTTCCGATATTTTCTTTTATAAAACGAAAACAACTAAAACCTATAGTTTGTCATTAGATAAAACGATGTAAAAAGCTCCTAATTGTGTCTTTATCGCTGATAAAAGTTTAACTATTATTTTCAAGTGGTTTTCTTATGTCACTCCGGATTAATTAATAGTTTTAGTTAGAAATCAAATTACTATAATCTAAAAATCGTATTTAATTAAATGGTGCTTTAAATATGACATCCAAGCAAGCACCCAACTTTAAAAGTTTTAAAGAGGGAAGTTATGAAAACAATGCGTTCGCAATGCCGGTAGGAAACTAATTCGAATCTGGGTAAGAAATTCTTGACATTTTTTCGCTATACATTCTTTGAAGTCTAGACGTTTCATACGCTTTTTAAGACTTCAATGGCATTGTCTACATACGGGAATGTGGTTCATTTTTCACAAGCAATTTAGAAGACATTTTATTTCGAACGAAATATGAAGAACAAGCTAATGGATAAATTGATAACGAAAGTTTAATAACTGTACCAAAGAATATTTTTATTAATATCATTTCATAAAATGTTTCAAAAATGACTATTTCATTTGTTATAATTTTGTTAACAAATTGTAAATAAATTGTAAGGACCTCGTTACCAGTACCATAAATTAATAATATTTTTTTAATTCGTGAATTTAAGGATAGTTTTCATAAGGAGCACATTTTTGAACCACTAGATTGAAGATTTCATAAGGGATGGGATATCTAATTTTAACTATGAATGGAATTAAATTATGCTTTAATTAAATATGGAATTACTTGTAGAGTAGGTACGAAGTAGGTACATTTATAAAATTTCATATAGAAACAGTGGCATAGACTATAAATATTATTGTGTACAGGTACTACTGTCAACTCATAAGTAATTATGGTTGATAATACACCAAAGCATTTATTTTTGTGCTTTTCAACTGGAATGTTTATTTGGCTGCTCGTTGACTGCATTCGAACCTGAGCCGATCACATAACGTTCTTAGTTATTTAGGTAAACAACTTTAAAATGTAGAGAACCTTGGAACCAATATAACTATAACTAAAATAGTCAGTTCTTAATTCACATTTGTATAATAATATTGTCTTTGTCCCCTGAATATGGCTGCAAAATGTATTCTGGAATGAAATAAAAAAAAACTACAAAGTAGTCAAGCACCAGTGAATTACTCTTAACATTGTCATTTTTAGTGTTAACTAGAGTGGAGTAATATAAACTTTACTACATACGTGTGAATGTTTGTCGTAGTGTGCCGTAGCAAATGCAGTTTGAAAATATTGATCCAACTGGCCAAGCAAAACAAAAACAACTCGTGTGTGGCTCTCGTGTCTTTTATGAAATTGTCATATTTCACAATACTGAATGTCACTCCAAACTACTTGACAATGAATAGTTTTATCTGCGGCTTTGCCGGAGATAATAAACAGTTTTTTTAGTTTCGTTTAGTTGTGGCAACAATGCATTTTGTTTTAAATGTATTCGTGCATTTTATACTCCCTCTGAAATGAACTCATTTAAATACGCGAGGTTTTTCACTGCAAGTATTCTAAATATTCCTGTTTAATTACAGTACACAGTTTTCCGCATTTTCCCCCATTAACCACATTTTTTTTTTCAGAAACAATTGCTCAATTTCGTTGCCCTCGTAACTTGTAATGATCTGTCAACGAAACTAACGCAAAAGCCATCATTTTAAATTATGAACCCTTGCAGTTATTTGTAAGTCATTCGTAAAACGTAGAAACCTAGTCATTATTCATACAGAAATAATTATTTCTGGAATACGAATACAAATAGCTGTTCTTCATTACCTAGACACATACTGTAGTGACATTTTGTTAAAGATATTAGCAAATTGTTTGACAATGAAAGATTTCTGTTACTTGTAGCTTGTAGTTCCATTTGCTTTTGACATTTTTAGGGAGAATTATTAATCTAGAGAATTACTTAAAAGCTTTTTAATAAGGATAAAATAATTTCTCGTTTCTCGAAATCTTAGTCATACAAAACAGAACATAAAAAAGACTTACAAGTTTTGTAAACTTGTAACATGCTAGTAACATAATTATTATACTGCAGACTGCTGGCTTCCTTCAGCTTCTAATAAACTTGACCCTGACACTCGATACAACCCCTACGGAGCACGGAGCTTGAACATCTATCTTTACTCAAGCCATTGTAATTGAGGTCTATTGTGAGAGATGGTTGAATAAACAAAACACATCAAGGTAAACAATTAATCTCTAAACATAACCTCATTTGTTTATGTGCACATTTCTGTGTTAAACATATTAGAGACGCAAAAACCAATAATAGGCCAAACCACTTAACAAAAATAAATCCCCAAAACATTTCATGAATGTAACTTGCTATTTTTGCCCATTACATTCTATTAATATCCATTGATAATTATTACGAAATAATTTTGTCACATTCCGAAATCACGTTGCTAGGTTAACCTAAAAGCAACGTGCTTGAGGTAGTTGTGACAAAATTATAAGTTATTTATCAATGGTCGAGGGTTATTCGGCTAGAAAATTTTTCGCAGTTGTAATTTAACTCGTAATTTAATTATTTTTTTAAAACACGAAAGTCATTTTAAATCAATACTATTAAATTACATAACCGTCAATAATTCTGACATATATGTCATTGTGTCATTTTGACATAAGTGATAATGGGTTGCTGTCAGTATAATGTTGGTTTCATTGGTTAATTTCGCACACGTGATCAGAAATAGACAAATTTCATTGGATACCTATTTATTTAATCAAAAAAATTTCTGTGTAACATACCAATGTTAATATAAGTTGGTAATAATATCCCAATTATGAGTCCTATGTAATTCTGTGAGATGTTTGTATTGAGTATGTAATTTTTGATCGTACTCAGGATGTGGCTAGGATAGACTTACGTAATATCACTTAGAGTCCAAGAATAATATATATTTTTAAACATCCCATGGACGATTTCCAATTTCTTAGTCGAACAGTTTGATTGAAAATGGTAGTAATCGCAATCGGTCTCAAAATTTTAAAAAATCTTTCTCGAAAACTGTATAATATATACAGGATGTTTCTATACTTCTGCACGCAACTTTAGAATAAAAAAATAATACAAGATATAAGAGGTTAAATTGACGTATGAAAAGTTGTACATAAATTCATATATTTTGCAATTGCATGTTGCTCATTGTCAAATGGAAAAAATGTCTTCAGCAATTTTCTTGAGCAACTGTGACTTGCAGATTACAGTTGCCCATTGCGCTTGCTTTAGACTGAATCTCGCCTATTAACTGGATTCAATAAAAGTTAAAATAAATAAATAATTAAATAGAGAAACCTTTATTAGAACATTATCGTTTACCTTATATCCTTATTTATACCTTCCATATAATTAAAATATCTAATTCATCTCAAAACTACAACACGGAGCTATTTTTAGCATTCTAATTTACAATCCACGCTGCGGAAATATTATAAATATAAAGCCAGGAAATAAGACTGAAAATTCACGTCGTAAGAGTATTATCATCTCTCCGCTCTTGAGTTTCCTTAGTTTGCTTACTTTGAAAGTTCTTACAGTTCCCTAAGATGGTTCAGCAAAATAAAATAGGTCTCGTAAGGATGCAAGTCTTTATTGTCCAACATCGTAGCTTCCAGTTATTTCTGTTCTCTTGCAGGAAACAAGAAGCTATGAAGCTGAGGGAAAATTTTGCATCACTTGGAATTTTAAAATTGCTGTTGAGAATAAGAAAATGGTCCACCTCAATATTCTGAATTTGTAAAGGAGAACCCGGAGAACCACTTGTTGTATATAATATAATTACTATAACTTTACTTCACATATTCTCAATTATTAGAACGAATGTATCTAGAGTAGGTAGGAAATAAAGGAATTTGTTAGTAGCGTGCTGAAATTAATTTATACTATTGAATACCTATGTTGATTAACAAACTTTCGTTTGAAGTCTGTTATCTGATTAACAGAAATGTCACTACAACCGTAAAATTGGTACGTTTCTCAGAAAATACAAATGCATTACAGTATTTCATAATTTCGAAGAATTTATTGATTCAAAAATTAACTGAATACCAAAAAACCGTTGAATCAAATACAAATATTAGTAGGTGATTTCATAATTCGTTTTCTGAAAATAGTGATAAACTGGCTTCGGCTCTATAATGTCTACCCGGCAAGAGGCTTCAATAATAATTACATTCTGCGAGACATAGGGATCTCAGTCTAAATTTTCTCTTTAAATTAACTCATACCAGGGGCCCGATTCTCAAGTCTTCGCATTCGTCATAGTTACTCGCATCGCAGACGAATGCGAATGAAATTTACAAAATCGTATTCTCAACTGTTCGCTTCGAGACGTATACGCGTTGTTATGTTCGCATTCGAAGCGAATGCCTCGGACCACTCGTGACGAGTGCTAAAGCATTCGTATATGAAATTTTTCATTTGTTACTACTAATTTTTAAGTGTCAAATGTGACACATTTATTTAATATCAACTCAAATTAAAGAAAACCGTTAAATTAAGTAGAAAATGGATAAATTATTTCACTTTTATTTAATAAAATAATACAAATCCTACAAAATACATTAAAAGTAGTTGATAGCCGAAATGACAATATTCGTTAGATAGATCCTGTCAATGAATTCCATGAAAATAAATTATGAGATTGTTTGGAGTAGAAAAAGTATTGTTTGAGAACAGTTAATACGCTTATGTTTAGACATTTAGCTTTAATCAAAGATAAAATCGAATAAACACATTGAGATGGAGGTAGATAGTATTAATTTTAAATTAAGATGCGTTTTTACGCGGTTGATCACCGTGGATGGTAACTCCGGACGACCATAGAGAACTACTTAAAGTTAATAAATAATAATTCAATATACCTATAATAAAACCTGATGGTGTTTATATTATATTGATTAGGTACTCTACGATTTTACGCGCAGGCATGTTACCGTTATCAGTTGAATATAAGCCTGGTAAATTAAAAGTCGAAAATAAACTATTTAAGTACACTGTACGCTGTTTGGATTTCTTCATTTTTGTACCTGATATAGGTGATACACAAAATTTCCTAATTTTCTTGCTATTTTTGCTGAGCATCCCTTGCCGAAATATTTGAAATAAATTTGTAAAATTATAGTAATGTATTATTTAGATTCTTTACAATTTTTAAACAATTTAATATAAAAAATGTGGTTCTTATGTCACTTTTCATTCAAAATTATTTCTGTCAAAATCAACTCTGAAATTAGCTTCACTCGTAATTACAAAGTTGTCAATAATGACCATTCGCGTAGTAAGAAGGCGAATGCGAGGGGTTGTTAAGAATACGATTTTTGTTTACATTTGAGACGTATTCGTAATGAAGCCATTCGCGTTGTCACGTATGCGTGTGAACGCGAATGAAGTTGAGAATCGAGCCCCAGTATTGACTGTCCAGATCTTCTTTCGCAACTATCTTTTCGCGTACCCAGACTGAATTCTCGAAACAATAGTACCCTGTTCTATGTGCCCTCAGCCAAAACTAATATTTCATTAAGAGCTCCCATCACTGTTATGATCACTGTTATGTGCAATATTTACAATTTAGTGTGTGATATACCAATGATATTTGTGATACAAACGTTAATAGTAGATTTCCAAATATTTTAGTTTAGTTCATATTATTTATAATAATATTATGTACTTTACTAGTATAGGTACCTAGGTATAATATTTTGTATCAATGTATTTTATGTGTTTTTACTCTTATGTAATTGAGTTTAGTACAAGCAAATTAGATCATATTTTGCCGTCTAGTGGAGAAAATTAGTAGAAAGCTGGATTTTGGTACACACCTTCCCAGTACCTTTATCAATAACATTAAAAGTCTGAATCGATTGGAATGGAGCTTCGTCCGCCATTTTGAAAAAATTGTCGCCATCTATTGGTTTTAATTTTTATCTCGTATTAGTAGTAGTGCCAATGGAATGGACAGTTTACAAGTTCTTAAATGTAATTTTTTTTACTTATAAAAAACTATTAGAAGAAAAGGACTTGTTAATAAATAATCAAAAACAGACAATATCTTTATTAAATGACCAGGTGCTTTTATTAAAATGTAATAATGAAATTAATTCGATCCACATACGCCTCCTAGATTTAAAACTTTTAATAAAAACAAAATTGTAAGTGACAATGCAATTAATAAGAATATTAACAAGAAGAATTGTTCTGACGTACCATCTACGTCAGCAGTGTCAGTGGCCATATCTCAAAATGGATATAACAAAACCGATATGCCTAATATTAATATAAATAATAAAGTCTATAAAATGATAAACCTAAATCATTAGAAACAACAATACTGTAATGGTACCTATCTCAAGAAAACAACTTCATTTTATTTTTAATGATTATCAAAGAAAACTCAATCTTGAAATTAATATATTTCAGTTAACATACTGTCAATATAAAAATGTAATTGTGCGCAATGGTTTCGATTAATTGTAGTTGTATACTTAGATTACGAAAATTTTGTTCTGTTCTGGGATGAATTTTCAACCTCTCTGAATTGGGATACTTGATATCTTGTTGAGAGGTTATAAAATAAATAAATAAATAAACTGTTTTTAATCGGTTGAGGAGTTTTTTGAGTTATAATTTAAATTCATGTGAGACACACTTGCTTTAACGTATTTGTGTTAATTTATTTTCTGTATTATTACATGCTATAAACAATTATACCGGGTGTCCCAAAAAAAAGGTACGGTCAAAATAACTTTTGTATTAATAAAATAATCGTTATGAAATTTTATATGAGTAAATAAGACGTAAGAAGACATAAAACAAATATTATTTACAAAAATATCACTTTCTTATTTCATTATATATTTTTACATATTTGAACTCTACGTTCGGTTCTGAATCCAATGATGTTTCACAACTTTAGATTTCATTCAAAATATCTCAAGAAAAAGTCGAAAAAAACAAATCAAAAAAGGTTACTAAATTAAATATTTGTAATAAAAACAATTGACAAGCGATAGGTGAAAATAATTATTAACAATCAAGCAAAGGTCTTAAATGTATATGTATGTAACATAGTTAAAACAAATGATTGAATGAATAATCTCATAATGTCTAGAAAACAATAAATGCATCGAAGCGAAATACGAAGTTATCCGTCCAGAATGTGTAAATAGTGTAAAACGATAGTGCTATCCTCTATTTGCATTAACCATACGTTGGATTGAATGTTAAGTCTGTACAGCGGAAATCAGTTGCATGTACGGCAGGGCATATAATATCCATGTAACATGACAGGCTGTTTGTTGCTACCCTGATACGGATGGCGTAACGGGCAACGGATATCTTTTTAAAATTGCTTCGCTACATGTCAACTCAATATGCACTGACATGAGAAATAGAAATAGATACTGCACCGAATAGCGAATATCACTAACAAGAATTCAATTTTCAATATTATGCAATACAGCAGAGTGCAGGATTATAATATTGAATTATTCAAGTCTTCTGTCAAATCTATTTCGTAAAATGGTTTGAAACTGAACCGTATATACTAAAATTTTACGTATTAATAACAAAATTAGGCAAATACTTATGCGTACCTATGCAGAGGAACTGCTTTTTTATAATCTACTTCTACCACTTCTACAGTTGGACAGAAGAACACCGTAAAAGTAGTTACTTTTGTTTTACCGTGAACATAATTTTTTTACGTACATCGAAAATTTTGGTAAAGGGGATAATTTCTTCGAGTGAATAAATATTCGTATCTCACGTGGTTTATACAATGTTTTATTCAATTTGGACGAAATTATTTCAAATAGGTATATGAATTATAAATTTACTTTGACATAACAAAAATCAAAGTAGTCGTCAATGGCAAGTTGTCATGGTTTTTATGAATTTTTGACGAAATAATCTCATAAGAGTGATTTAAAAATGTGTTGAGTGATTTAAAAAGTTTTAATTCACTTGTGAATAAACAGTTGTTTAAAGTTGTTTCTATGGAGTTAATAATAGCAGTTTAAAACGTCCAAAATTGAATAAAATAATTTATATGGTAGACGAGGTAGAACTAAATTTAATAAAACGTATATTATATTAAAGCAAAGGTATCGTTAACCTAATAACTATTTATTGATTAAAAGGTTAGGTCTGAAACTTCATTTATTCTTATTTAAAATTTAAACATTTGTTGGGGCAATCTACCATTACAAAATTACAATAACTTGCACATTGTATTCATTGATTTCTATGTGGAAATGTGTATAATACAATTCTATTAAAGTTAAATTTAGTCACAATAAATTGCATTTTTAAACGTTATGCTACTTATCTTAATATTATTGCATAAAATATAAAATAGCTAACCTTTGCTGTGCAATACTCGAACCAGTAAAACGGTGTTGCAGATTTTATTCACTATATTTCATATTATATTGCACTATATTTTTTCACATTTAAGACACAATGTTACTTAAAAATCATTTATAAGTCTTACTTCCACAAAATCGCGCACTCAACTGAGCTAATACCGACAAACCAGCAGAACTCTGCAAGTCTGTACCTTAAAAATGATAACAGATGTTTACAACGTTCAAAACTAATTTATTTTCATTAAAAAATAAAAATAAACTGAACGAAATACTTAAAGGAAGAATATTAAAGTTGTTCAAAAATTTGTAAAGGGTTGGTTAAATGTTAAATATCATTAACACCAAGATATTGATTGATATGATTATTTATTATTAAATAAAATAAATGTTTATTACGAAGTTCATTATTTTTAATGTACGTAGAAATGCTGAACATTTAGGCTTTTTAATAATAAATAGTTAGATGACTGAATACGATCGTTTCATAAAAATATCCATAATTACCAACTGAACAAACTAAAGTAACGCATCGATAAATAAGGAAATATTTCACTCCTATTTTTGTTGCCCACAAGTATTTATCGAGGTATTTGTATTTTAAATGAGTGTCTTTAAGGAAACAAGTTTGTATAAATAACGTAACTTTGGCAACTGAATGAAAACAAAAGACTTTATTGAGATTAAACACGGTAAAGGTATTAACCACGTAAATGAGCTTTGATGTATGTTTTTTGGTTGAAGTAACAACAAAGCGTTAGAATAATAAACATCAAGGGATGTTGTGCCTTCAAAGCGGCGTTCGACGTTGAAAAGCAAAACAAATTTACAGCGGAAGAACGGAATAATCCGACGTTACCTCGCGTCCAAGAGCAACAACAAGAAATGAACTATTTCCTCGTCATCTCTCGAATCGAAGGCAAAGCCATCACAAGAACAATGATTCGCACTTATGTTTGGGCACGTGCTCTCAAAACGCTCAATTGAGACCGTTCAGTTAGTTTATAACGGAGATTTTTTTCTAGTTTCTATCTTAAAGAAAAGAAAAAGAGAAAAACTAAAATATATGGATTGTACGTGATTCTTTTTCAGCCAAAAACATTTCAACATCTTTGCTTCCGACCGACTCTCCGCCTGTAAATCTAACGTTCGCGATATTGGAATTCTTTGATATAAATGATAGGCCAGTACAATATCTCCACACAAAAGTCAACATACGATAAAGAGTGGCCACTCGGACATTGGCCACGTTCCACCCTAACACGAACTAGAGTTTTGTTCATTTTTGTTTATTTCCGAACAGCTGAAAACATTGCTGAAATATCTTCCGCCCTCCACAATCGGTTTCCAAATATTTTCACGTCTCAAAACAGTTACTTACATTGGTTGTGCTGCTTTACTTCCAATTACACACCCTCCGTGCATTTTAAACATTTTCTGCAAGAAACAAAATATGAAAAGAATTTCAAATCTTACACAACTGACACCTCAAATTTTCTGAGGATTCGGAAAATATCCAGACAACAAAATATTTTAATAAACATTGAAATCAGTCAAAAACGATTATGATTATAAGACTATAATAGACGGCATTATACGAGAACGAGTAGATTATGTTATGTAGTATGTATGCAGTTAGTTCTTTGTGGTAGGTACCTACATTTTTTTGGTCTCCTACTGGATATAGAAATTCCTGGATTAAAATAATTTTATTTTTTCCTAATGCCCTGTTCATACGAGGAAAGTTTTTCCTAAAAAGTTGCTTGAAAGTAATACAATTGCTAGGAGCTGTCAATACCGGTCATACGAGAAAACCGTGGAGAAAACTAATTATTTCTATAAAATATCTTAAAGCTAGTGATGTTAAATATATATTTTTTAAATAATTAGTTTTTTCACGACATGCGAAATAGTGAGAAAAATAAGTTTTTCCTCTCTAGAGAAGAAAGTAAGCAGTGTTATCACCAATGATATTTTACGATGAAATATTTTAAAAATGGAAGGTAGGTAAGTAAATTTACTATTTTATTGAAAATTCTGATTTTATAGTGATATACTGTAAACTATAATTTTACAATTATTATGTTTGGCACATTGACTGCAGTTAAACATGTCATTGTTTTTAAACGTCATTCTGACAAATGGCCGCAAATTGCAGTTATAACCTAACTTCTAGTTATATGTTTCTTTTAAATTTACAATATTTTTAAATACCTATGTCGTGAAAAAAATGTTGTGTATAACACGAGAGGAGAGCTCTTTTTCCACTCGATTACTTCACTCGCTTCTCTCGTGACACAAACTTCGAATTCGAGTAGGAAAAAGAAGCGCGTTTCTCTCTAGTTGGACAAATAACTATTCTCCGTATGAACAATATTGACAGTTTTTTCTATGGCAGTTCATAGCACTTGTTTTACTTTCAAGAAACTTTTCAGTAAAAACTTTCCTCGTGTAAACAGGACATAAGGTACATTTCATAATAATTAATTGTAGGTTTTTTCCGAAAAAAAAGTCTACACCCCGTATAACGTATATGTATGTATAAAATGTTGATGTTGGCTACATAACTAGGTACCATTTTAAAAGAATTTTCCTAGAGATTTCAAAAGGAAAACGTAAAGCTGAACAAATTTTACATCAGTACAATAGAGAAATCCCCGTGAACTAAGACAAATCAAATCAAAACGTCACAACGTAAATACCTAACCTATCTCAGTTGATTCTTGCAAGAGAATTTGGATGCTATGAGTCTGGGCAGGCGAATGGAAAAGATCAACGTTGATGGCCGCCCGTCGGTTTAATTCAAGTCTGCTGTATAAGGCTGTGCGGAGGCCTGTACCGGTTACCTGAGGCCGAGTCAGAATCATGCTGACGTCACTGCAAGGCTGACTGACGCTGTGTACCTTTTAAGAATGTTTATGCTCTCAGCAGCGGCGCACGACAGCTTTTAAATTGGAAGGGCGCAAAAACATTGTGCAAACAAAAAGTTACATTCAAATTTACTGACATAAGCTGTTACCGTTTTTAACATCTGCCACTCTGCCAGTAATTTATTTTAATTATTTTATTTTAATTTAATTCTCAACATTTAAAAAGGACTACCGAATTAAGAAGAGATAATAATGTGCTAATAATAAAATGTCAAATTTAATAATTTAGATAAATCATTCAACAAGATTTGTATCCCTAATATAAAAGGTTAACGTTATTAGATTGCAGAAGGTACGTATTGTTTCGCACAGTGTTGGTTTGTACACATGGCTTAATACAGTATTATTTTGTACGCTTGAACCCATTTACCTTATCCTAAAACTCTAGTCCGCGTAGTTCGTACGATGTCATTGAAATTAACACTTTTAAAATGCTAAATACTAGTACATTTTTGCTTTTAATTGTTCTACACAAATACCTACATTTAAAAATTCAAAACAAACCTATTATAATACACAAATTTTGATTTGCAGTTTAGTTTGATTTTTTTTGTTTTCATTTTGTTGGACAATTTATTCAACTTTAATACTATAACTGCAGATGCGTATTTTTAGGTGTGCGCAGTGTACGCAGAAATAGGACCCCGAACGATTAAGAGCCTAAAAATGTGTTTTTATTTTATAAAATTAAATTTTAGTTGTTATTTTTATCGGTGCCCCGAAATTTATAAAAATTCTGGCTACTTTTTATTCGACCATTGGCGTCCGTAATTATTCATTTTCCTGTGCCGATCTAATTGCCATTGCCAGTATCAGATTTAATATTTATTTAATTAAATGGGGCCCCAAAAAAATTTGCACACAAGACCTTACCAACCATTAATACGCCACTGTATAACTGACTTTAATACTGAATCCGATAGTAGTAAAGAAACTTTCTATAATAGTAAGTGTACCTACGAACCAACACTGTATAAAAATAGTGGCAAAATTTCTGTCAGGATACAAGATTGAAATGTTAAACAGAAATTTATTCGGAGGAAATAAAATGCTCGAGTGTAATTCAACGAGATAATTTAACGACTCTTTTGGTTCTTCTTCACAAATTTTCCCAAAGTATAATAAGTTCGCTAGCAAATATTAGAAATAAGAAGCAAATGACATTTTAATGTTTTGTTTGGTTGCTAAGAAAAAGGTAAATAACTAAATACGGTTTTATCACTTGCAAAAAGTTACCTTCCTTTTTATCCGCTGTCAAAGCGATAATATTGTTTTGTTTATGGCTTACTTTATGTCGACCGGTGTCGGCTTACATCCCATAAATTTTAAATATTTTTTTTACTTTTTAATGATTTATTAGGTAAAAATACGAATATAATATTTTATGGGTTGATTTTTGTACCAACTCGTTGAAAACGAAATTTAAACTTCCTTTCCGAAACTAAATAGCTATTAGTGGCACCTAACTGTTATAAACAGAACAATTAATGTAACGTTAAACTTTATGGGTATAGTAATAGAAAAAAATAAATTGTTCCGCCACTGTTGGTGCACATCTTCTGACGCGCATGCATGACCCTGACATGACATTGACGTGAACATGTTACACTGAGGGCACTAATCTTGCTAACGGTCCACCAAAATCACCTGCGACGACCGACGAGCGAAACTCAAGAGAAGATTCGCCATAAACCACAAAAATATTCTATGTACATTTTTAATTACCTCTAAAGAATAACTTGTGTATATACCGAACGTTGCTTGCGGTTCTCTGTATAAAATAGGTAGTTATTAGGTACATTTCAAAGATACTGGAGCTAAATAAATCTGAATACCTGAATGTTAATTTTAATTAATCTCACCACTTTCTTTATATTTATTTATTTACCTAATATACCAAACATTTTAAGATTAAATTGAAAAACTAAGCAATAAGTGGATACCAATGACGTAGCCAAGAAGAGGATAGTTATTTTTGCTAAAGCATATGCTAGAAAAAAAAGAATTACACGAGAAAGTAAATTTAAAACACAATATTATATAATAGGTAGGTTTCTGGAGTTCACCTCCATTTGAAATCGTTTTGAAGAATATGTGTTAAAAAGAAAATAATGTCGCAATCAGAAAAATAATCAATGCTCCTAGTGCATATTACAAATTATACTATAGAAAATAACTTTTAATTTATTATGAGGAAAACCTGAAACTTCTCATCCTTTATAATATTACGAGTAGGTATATTCAGTTTGATACTAATTGGATCTTTAGCAAAATAAAATGCTTGCAGCATATATTTGAGCAAATACTCATTGCGCCATTATATTGTAGGTACCTACTAAAAGTTTGTAGGTATTTTAAAAATGTAGTAGGACTAAAGAATTAGTAAATATTTTATAAATTTATTTAATGGTTAAAGTAATGAGAAAGAATGAATACCTACTCGTATAATGCAATAAACTTATACGAGTATGTTTGAAAACATTATGTGAGTAATATTTAATGGCAACAATTTCTTATTAGTTATTAATTAGTAGAAATCGAATTAGGTATTTGCAGATGCATATTTAATATTAATGACCATATTGCAAATTTTTTTACAAATGTTTAAGGTTCATAAAAAGTTAATGATAGAAGGCATATTTTTGCATATTTTGTAGGTATATTTCAATGTTGTGCATATTTTTAAATTTTAATTTTCAAATTTTAAATTTATATTATTGCCTTCTCGTATTTTTTTATGAGTATTATTTTTATATGCCTGTCATAGAATAATTTTTGTTTCATTTATTTGCAATTTTTACATAATTTAATTATACAGGTGTCCGTTTTCGAGCCCCATCATTGGGATCTCGAGAACCGTAGGAGATACGAGGTCGGTTAAATTGGGGTAAAGTTGCCACCTCGGTTGCCACATTAAAAGACTATTTTAGTGATGTATTTGTTTTTCCGAAAAAATACATTAGGTAACTAGAAAAAGCGAAAATTAAATTTTTTGCCGATTTAGTTTTTGGCTTATAACTTTGTTGCTTGAATACACGTTTCTAATTTGCACGTTCTACAGTCACTTTTTAACGAGGAATTCACTGCAGTCTTCAAAATTATTTTATCTCGTACAGATTTCGAGAAATTCAAACCAAATTCAAATTTCCATATGGTGCTCATAGTAGGTTATGACCCGTGTTAATAGAGATTGTTTTCTCTTTTCATAACGTTAAAAACACAAAATAGCTTAAAATTAAAATAGATGCAGAAATTGCATAATTTGATTAAAAAATCCAACACTAGGACGTATCTACTCGTAAATCTACAATGTATTAGCATAACAAAATAATAGATTTAAAATCAAAGATTTCAGTCCGCTGTCCCCCTCTGTCAATAATTCTATCGAAATGAAATGTCCTACAAAGTTAGTCATAAACATTTCTAGTTTACATTTCGAATGTCCATGTATATATTTAAAGTTTCAATTTTGAGTTTTGAGCAACGTTTTGTATAGGACTCAACACTCGGTCTAAAAGTTCAGCAAACTGAAAACACACATGTGCTCACAAACTTTTGCTGTACAACAGATGTTATATAGTTTCTAAAATGAATGTTTATAACGCAAAATATGTTTATTTCAGAAGTAGAAACTTTAAGCATCGAATTGGGAGTATTATTACAAACGTAAACAAAAAGTTCTAAAACTGGAAAATAAACAAAAGTTTCTACAAGCACTGCGGAAAAACAGGTACCTACTGTTTGTTTTTAAATAAATACAAAAAGGAAAGGATTAGTCATATAATAAACTAAATCTATAGAATAGTAGATATTTTATTAACGAGTGTTTAACAATGGCAATTACACACCACGACAATAATAATTGTTATACCTATTTTTTTACAATCTCTTAGCCAGCTGTGTAATTTATTTGACAAAAAGACAAACAAATATTTTCATATCATTCTTAAAAACAATGCAAGGAATCGACTATTTAAAACAAAATTTATAAATAGTGATTATTAATAAGGCAATAATTTTAATATTAAAATTAAAATGTATAAATTAGTTCATAGTTCATAGTTCACTTTCCGATTAAATAATGCCATAAAGAAAATATATAGGCATAATCGTTAAATTGCAGCAACATTACAGTGACAAATATTGCCTCAACCAATGCGTACATTACAACCTCGATTACAACAATCAAGCTAGCAATCAAGTTTGTAATCAAAAATCAATTAATACACCATTATAACCATAATGAATTCGATTATCTGTACTGTTTATGTCTACCGTTATTTTAATCAGTTTCCAGAAAAATGATTAAATTAAAAACAATGAACCGGAATTTTACAATCCCGAGATATATTGTAAGATTTGAGGTGTCACAACCAGAATGACAAGAAAATTGAAGGAAAAAGATAAAATATTTGAGTCATTGTTCATTTTAATCCCAAGTCGTGTCTCTGAATGTGGATTTTCAGTTCCGTTAATTCCGCCGTTTCGTCACTTTAATTATATCATTATGGTCACCTTCGAAGCGTGATTGTCTGATGCAAATGAATTATGCGTCCGCAAAGATCTCACGAACGACGAAGGCTGTGATTATTTAAGCACTGGTTCCCACAATAGTGAAACTCTTTTATTTATAGCAAAATTAGACCATATTAATTATTCAATAAGCATGTTCAGTTATCACCGATCACAATCACAGATATCACCGATCAAAATCACAATGCAGGGAGTACTACCGAAATTTAACTAATGTTACCTTATGGGTTATATTTAATAACGAAGTATAGAATTCTGCCCGTGTTTAATAATATATGAATTAAGCGGCTCGTCTACGTTTTTACCGAATACCTAAAATACACTCGATTTTACTTTTTTGTCAATTTCACACTTTTCCCCACTACTAGAGGGCTGCCTGAAACCAGCCCGAAACTCGTACTTTGCCGCATTCTAGCTATGCAATTTCTTTTTGAAGTTGAAAAATACTGTAAAAGTGTTTTTGTTGCGAGTAAACTGTCAGATTATTATTGACTTCAGGATAATGTTTTTTATAAACATTTAATAGAGAAAGAATGGATCTACAGATGTACCTTTTTAAAATTTTAAAAATTAATTTGTATCATGAGATATAACCGTGCAAAGTTTGCATAAAATAGGATTTTTTTTAATTTTTCGGAATTTTGATACTCAAAATTTAAAAAAAGCACATCTGTAAATCGATTCTTTCTCTGTCAAATCTTTGTTGAATAAAATTTTACCATTCTTGTACTGGCCACAAAACACTCGCTACATTTTATGTTGGATTTTAGGTAGTAGACGGGCCTCTTAAGATAGTATTTTAATGAAAATATTTAATAATAAGAATAATAAATTATAATGTTTTCAAATTTTACAAAAATGGCTTCTGAAAGCAATTTCGTACATAATAAAATTTTATATTATTATTAACTTGTTGACTCATATCATGAAAGAAGCACTAGAAAACGCTCCAGAAGCCACAACAAAAATAATTAATTTTCTTGGAGACATTAACTGTAATATAGCTTAGCTAGGTACATGAAAAACAAAAAGCAATGTAACTTATGAAACTAGTTAATAACCATGAAGATCTTTTTTTGGCAAATAATTACTTGTTCTGTGTTTTGATGTGGAAAATTTAAAAAACATTATGATGAGAACAAAATATTAAAAAACTACTATAGATAAGCAGAATTTGATTTATTTAATATAGGTATTAATTTTTTATTTGCTGCATTATAATGATGTTTGATACAACAAATGCCTAAAAGCATGAATAAAGATTAAAAAACAACTCTCTATGTTAGGTAAGAATGCAATACAATATAATATGCTACAAGATTTTAAAAATATTGAACAAAATTTAATTAACAAAATATAAGTACCTACATGTTAATTACTTTATACATATCCGTAGTCAAAATTATATATAATTAAAGGACATATACCATGTATGCTACCTATTAATGAAGACTTATTTAGTATCGATACATTATCGTATTATTGGATTGTGAATCCTTAGTCAAGAAATTATTTTTCATTAGAGTCTACATATTGCCTATTTCCTCCCATTTTCCACTACAGAGATACCGGAGTACTCGTATTTGTACTATATGAAAATTTATAATGTAGTACCTACGTTACACTGTTAAGTATTTTGCTCTCTGGTCTCTGCATTCGTGTACTCTCTCTAATAAATTGAAGATATTCTCGACCACTCCACTGTAATTTTGAACGCTACTTTTGCATTTTGAAATAATCGCCATTGCCAGATAATTGTTTGAGAAAAGAAATTGCATTTTGTAGAAGATTGCATCATCTGTGATGGCGTGATCTGTATTTAGAATTGAAATTCAAAGTACCTCTTGAACGATAATATCATTTAATGTGAGAACACTGTTTTAATAATGATGAATATTGATTCATTATGCTTAATTGAACTGATGATTAGTATCGTGTAATATGCGGAATTATGAAATTTCATTCATCGCTCTTCTAATGATACGCCATTGTGAAATTATGCTCTACTAACTTCAAAATGATATTTATACACGCATTAGTTGACAAATTATCTGGCACGTCGGCAGTATTCATCCGCTTATATTTGTTTTTGTTTTCGGACAATGAAAAATATTAAAATTAAATAAATGCGTTGAAATTTAAATGGTTTAATTTGAACAATTGAAATCAACTGCTATAGTTTGATTTTTGAAATCGTACAGTTATACAAAAAAAGCTTGATTTTTGTAAGCATGAAAATTTCAAACCCACTTAAACTAATTTTTAGAATGATATAATATCTATTTATCCAGGTTTTTATGGTGCTTATTAAATCTATACTAAATATTTTTAAAAAAACATATAATTACTTATTACTAACATAATAAGGTAAACAATAAATATTGCATTGTTTCTAGCTCTGCTATTTATTAATAAACTTGACAGACATAAAATGAAGAATACTAATCAAACAAATAAAATCAAGTGTAGGTATATAAAGCTATTTCATTTAGAGCAGATATGAGCAAGTTCTTGTTCCGTGCTGTGTAAATTACTTGTACCTTTTATTTTCATTGCGTATAATGTGAAATGAAAAGAATAAAACACCGTATTTTATTTACTTGTTTTTCATTTCATTCATAATATATTTCAGAATTTTTAAATTTTAAAATATGGTTTAGTTTTAGATTTTAGTAGATACCTAGGTATTCTACTTTCAAATTAAATATATTGACGGTGTAAATATCACGTAATACTTCAAAATGCAATTAGTAAATGTATTACGAGATTATTAAGAAATATCGAATATTATCCCAATAGTTAATTAATTCGAGAAAACAGGCAAATTAGAAATTTTTAATAATTTACGTAAAAATTCAAATTCAGTACCTACAATACAATTAGAAATTCAACTTTAAATTGTGTTAAATTTGGCAAGAAAAATTGCCGAACCTGCATTATATTTCATTTCGTACATGCTGGTACGAAAATACATTTTAAATCTTTTTCGCTAAAATATTTTAACCTCCCAATGTCACAATGAACAACTTGATAAGCCGTAGTTAGCGAGGGTTGCTTGGCTATTACGTCATATATGGTTGAGTGGGTTGGGGGATATCAAGACAAACCACGTTATCAACGTTGATACATTAATTAGAAGGTCCAGGATGTTTCCAGGGATGTTTCTTAACTTGGTGATTAAACAATAAGTGTATGTATCACTTATAGAATAGATACGTTTTGAGTATTAGTATCTACCACTGAATTCGTATAGGTACTTGTCAAGTGAGCTATCTTTTTTAATTTTACAAATAATATAAAGTAGGTACATTATATTATTACACTGCTAATATTCAGTCAATTTAAATACCTACACCCTTCATGAGTTCATTCCATAAAATATGATATAGTTTTTGTTGATTAATAAATTAAATATCTTTAATATAACCTATCAAAAAATACGAAAAAATATAACAACACCAACATACGATAGGTACATATTCTTCTAATTTTTATAAAAGTAATATAGAATTTCGAAACCCTCGTCTATCACCAATACATTTCCTCGTTGTATTATTTCACAGTCTTTACCACTACATTCAATCTCACATCACCCACCCTTGGGAAATCACCTGGCGGCCCGAGCGGCCAGACAGCGCACTACTTGGACTTAGAGGTTAGAGACTCACCTGCTGTGGCCACGGACGTCGAGACGCAGCTCCGGAGTCTGCGACGACGTCGAGCGTCGCGAGCGCCGGTGGTGCTCCGCCAGGGTTGAAGACTCGTAGCGCGCTGGCTCGTAGTGGCGGATGAACGCGTTCAGGGGCACTCCTGGAAGAGAAGAAGACATTGTTATGGAAGTTTTTACTGGGTGTCTACTTTTAATATGATGTTTTATTTTATACTAGCTTAGGTAGGTAGAACCCGGCGTTCCGCGGGCTAAGGGTAGATAACACCAGAAAATAAAATTCTAGAATTTTCATACACAAGAAATGCAAGCACAAGAAGATGCCAATCTAAAAACTATATCCGTAATAAAATATCTACATAAAAAGATTCATTTACAGGAAAATTCAAATATAGAATTTTAAAGTTTGAAATTTCTTGACTGGATAGTGAATAAGTGCAGGAAAATTACTGGGATTCAGCGGGATTCAGTCATATAAAAAATTTTATTTCACATCGACGTTTCGATCCAACCCAGGATCATCCTCAGGATGTGTAAATTAGAAATGATAAATTAATATACATTAATAAATAAATAAATAATTAATAATTGTAAATATATTGTCCAAAAAAAAATTTTTTATATGACTGAATCCCAGTAATTTTCCTGCACTTATAAACGCGCAGCTAACAGGTTTAATCACACCCGTGCATTAGCTAACAATTATTTTTATAATTATCATACCATCAATTATCATACAAATCAATTTCAGCTTCAGTAAAATAATCCGAATTTTCAATTTCCCATACATGATCATGCGCGCAGCTAACAGGTTAAATCACACAGATTTTGCAGCTAACATTTTTTTTCGCGATGAAAATTTCATCAACTAACTATCTGCAAATTTTCAACTTCAGTAAAATGTCCCGAAAATCTATTTTTTCTTGCGAGATACGCAGACTCTCAAAATCTTAAGTCACGGATCTGTAGCAGCTAAAATAGAAATTTTTTCTCATCAACATCACGAAAGCCTATACTGAAAAATCCAGCCTCAGTACTCGTATAATGGTCCGGTGAAATTTGACGCTGCCTCTCGGACTAATATGATCGACTATGGTAATTTAAAATAACATTGATTTTTCTATACCTATAACAGATTTCAAGTAGACACCTGTTTTTTATTTGGAGGAGTAGAAACAAAATTTAGATTCACTCTTTTGAAAGATCCAGAAAATCACTAAGAATTTTTAGCGTTCAATTTTAATATCTTTAACCCAACAATAGTAATAAAATAAACTAACAATTGCCATTTAACATTTATATTATACTGGAATCAAATTAGAATAATGAAGTTTAAACAATACAACTCCGATTTTATCAGAGTGGGCAACTTTATCTTCCAACTTCCAGTCCAGAGTGAGAAATAAGTAGGTATATATGCTTCTATAACATAACTTAAAGTGCTCGTTGAAGTGTATTTTTGTCAGATGATGAAGATAAAATACCTACATTATTTATTTTTAAGTTACTAGCAAAAGTAAAATGATTTTTCTTTTAATAATTTGATTATTTTTATTATTAAATACACATATATATATATATATATATATATATATATATATATATATATATATATATATATATATACGAGTACCTATATTATTTATTTGTAGGTATTGCATAGTACGAATTGTATAACATTGTTAATTTTGTTAAGTATTATTCTCACTCTATTTTTGTACTTTTATACACCTATATAATACACATATAATATATTTCTTACTTGTTTATAACCTTGATTAAAATACGATAATATCAAATAGGTATCAAGTAAACATATTTTTTATTATGATATACATACTTTCATTGATTAAGTAACCACCTCGGTAACCACACTGTATGTTGTTGTATAGTTTACGGAAAATAGCTAAAATATAAATAAAATGTAAGTAATAAAACTCAGTTTTATCAAATAAATAAAAAATAATGTAATGGTAGTATTTCGCTATTTCGTATTGTAAATAAAGAATGAAATACAGTCGTTTCAAATTGTTTTAATTATTTACAGAGAACGTATTATTCATTACAAAAATATTTATCAACATACTAAAAATACCTATTGATGAGTAACCATCGCACAAATAAAAACGTTATCTAAAAACCACCTTGCAGTTCCAGGAACAATCAAATAAAACTCGCAATAAAATATCCTTTCTATTTCTGCTATCTTTAATGTCTTCCAATAACAAAAGCAAAACATTGGCTATTGCACGCAAGATGACATACTTTATTAGCTATTACCAGCACCTAGATCTAGATAACGTAACGTAAAATTAACGTTTTACTAGCAGACAAACTTTCGCTAGCTGAAAGTTAGCCGCGTAACCCGGCGTTGATATCGCCGCGGATTGCGTCATTAACACGATGTGTGATTTCTTACCACTTGCGTGATTCAAACGAAACTGAAATTGCGATGTAAATGACTCTATACACTTTTACTGAATTTATTTATAGAGACTTTAAAATAGTTGTGCTGTAAACTGTATTGTTTGAAAGTTCTCATAGTTAAAATTTTTGTAAGATTATTATGGTTAAACTTAAGTAGTGCTTTGTTCGCGTAATTCAAGGACTCTGGAATGTTTCTCAAGAAAAAAGTTGAGAGCGAACTTTGAAGTTAGTTTTGGAGAATTAAAATAATGACATTTTCATGACCTTTTTAAATATTACGTATAACAACAACATAATACAAGACAGGAAACATGAACTGAAAAACATAAAAATGAAATAAAATAATATAAGAGTATTCCATTCTTTTCTCGTGCGCAGCTAAACGTTAAATAAGTAGGTAGGTAACATATTCATTTTAAATGAAACTTAAAGAGTATCCATTCATTTATTATTATTATTATTTTAAAATCCTAAAATTCAGCATATTTCAACAAGGATTTAATGGAGAAATAATGGATCTACAGATGTGCCTTTTTAAAATTTTGATTAAAAAATTGTACATAATTATAAAAATTCCGAAATATTCAAAGAAAATTCCAATTTATGCACGGTTATATCTCGTGAAAGAAATTAATTATAAAAATTCTTTCTCTATTAATGTTTATAAAAGCATTATCCTGAAGTCAATAATAATCTGACAGTTTATTCGCTGCAACAACACTTTTACAGTATTTTTCAACTTCAAAATTACATTGCATAGCTAGGATGCGGCAAAATACGAGTTTCGGGCTGGTTTTAGGCAGCTGTAGTAGTGGGGAAAAGAATAAAATAGAAAAAAGTTAAATCGAGAGTAGGTATACTAGGAATTCGGAAAAAACGCCGTTTAACATAAAGGTAAGTTTATGATCAAAAATTTAGGAATAAGGAATAAGAATAATTTAAAACGTCCCGGAAGTGAAACGTGATTATATATATTAATCTGATGTTGCTGCGATTTTGATAATTGATATTTATGTTTTTTACGGTTTTTTATATGAAGAAACGTATCATGCCCGCAAAAATCTATAATATGTGAGGCTACTTTAGGTTTACAACAAATTTTGACATGCCTGTCAGAAATAAGAATAAGGCGTAATTTTTATTAGCATAAACCCACCTTTAGAGCCTTCTTTTCCTAAAGATAGAAAATGAAAAAGGAGAACACTACTTTTTTTCGAATTACTCTAAAAACTTTATATACCTAACTTATTATTCTGATCATTTGAGAAAATGGTCTTTATTATTATCAGATTGAATGCGAATAAATAAATAACTAAGAATGGGAATATAAAAAAATGATTTAATTGTTACTTCAACTCTTTCAGATGATGATGACTGATCTGACTCTGCATCAAAAGCCAACTGAGTGAAAAAAAAAACTCTTTCAATGGTATTTGATTTTTAAATTCTGCTTACTACAGTAACACTATTTTACAGGGGCCTATTTATACCCTATACGTACGTCCTACGTGAGAGATATTTTCGACATATTAGTGTCTGCGTTCATAAAAAGTACCGTACAGATTCAAGTGTAAATATATCAAAAATAAAAATCTATTTAAATTACTGAACTTTAACTTTATAAGCTGTTAGGTATATGACTAAGTTGACCTTTAGTTCGTACGATAAGTACAAGTTTTAGAATTAAACCACTTCAATCTTGCTACAATTATTGCTTAATCTATTTAAAATCCTTGCAAAATAAAATCGATGTAATTCTTTAATCGTAATGTAAAATAGGAGCAAATAATAAATTAAAACTTAAAATGTTAAGTAGTTTATCCGTCCGTTGATCCAAAAACATATTAATATTGAATACGAATACTGTGAAGTTTTCTACGATAAAATTTAATAATAGCTAAGTAAAATTTCATCTGCAATGCTGAATATTGCAATATGCAAACATATCCAACTTGTTGACATTTACCGCAAAGCAGGTCCTACAAAAGGTACTTTAGTTTGTGTGCCAAATCAATCTCACATATGAATAGTTGTACAAGTGTATGCATCAAAGCAAGTGTACCCATAAGTACGACGAATACGCCATCCTCTACGTTCTACGTCTATGAGGAAACTTCCTCGTTCATATTCCACTCTTCAGAAATAAACAAACAACTTCGCTGTTCGAGGGACAGTGTCAAATGGCTCAAGTCAAAATGTGGCATGCAAGTGACATAGAGAAATGTTTTGCTTACTGGAGCCAAGATACAAACGACGTCTTCATGTCGCGGCAAAATTACGAACTAGCGTTCATGCGTTCATGGATAGCTAAGAGGATATCGTACATTTTTCACTCAGAATTTTTTGATACAAGAAATGGATGATGTCAACTTTAAGGCTTTATAGCGCCTGCCAAATTTTATACTGCGTCTTATTTTATTCATTGAGCGATGAAATATACGCGAAATAATGGTAAACGTTTTTCTGAGCATTCAATAATGGCTTCATAAATTCGTAACGCAAAAATTGATGATAATAAGGCAACATAAAACACTGTTTTTATTTTTGCTTCTTATTTTGATGGCTAGAAAATTATACAATACTCAATTTCATTGCATAATAGCTAGTGCGATACCTTGTAAATATTCGTAAAATTATTACTGCATAAAAATGTGCTAGAACAACTACAAATTTTTAACAAAAAATTTAAAAGATTAATGTAAAGTAAAATCGAGAAAACTTTGCCACCTATTTTATGACAATAAAATAATTATTGAACGTAATCGTAGATATGGTGCCTTACAAATCAATTTTTTTGAAAATGATTAGAAATGTGCTGATCAGCATTTTGTTTCGAGAGGGAAGAAGAAATTTAGCTTATATTTTATACTTGATGATGATGTTGATATGGACAAAATTCATACAAAACATGATAACATAAAGACATAATGATTTTGAAAATTGATCATTTAAAGTCGATTAAAGTCAACGAGCAGAATTCATCAGTCTTATGCAAGCCTAAGGAGTGGTATGTCTAGTGGGTCTAGTGTTTAGTAGTAGTAGTGTATTTCGTATTAAGATAATTACTCGTCCATTTTGATTACTTAATTTATTAACTTTTAGTTACAGTTTACTATTTATATGTATTAGTTTTTCCGAAACTCTTATTGAATAAAGAAAAGTCAAAATTCATCAAAAATCGTACTTTACCAATAACTCTTCTGTTGATTGGAATATTTTTCTCAAAAAAATACATACCTACTATCTTATACAGGGTGTCTCTGTACTTCGGGGAAAAAATTAAAGGGTATATACTGTAAGACGTACTGATCATGGAACAAAAAGAATTTTTTTTAAATTCGCAAAATTAAGGGTGCTTTGCTTGAAATTAACATTTTTAGAACCACTGAAACAGCGTACTTTGTTAAAAGAAACATAATTTTTAATTACACAACATCAGACATTTATTTGGCGTTGTGTAAACAATTACTACTTGTATTATTAGTAGATTTAAATAAAATCATTAAAAATAGCTATCAACCAGTGGCTAACAAAATGTTTCCTTTAAATACCATGCAAATTATTTTGCGAATTTTAAAAAAATTCTTTTTGTTCCATGATCAGTACGTCTTATAGTATATACCCTTTAATTTTTTTCCCGAAGTACAGAGACACCCTGTATAGTAGGCATCTTATCATCAGATTGTCAATATTTTTTCAAAAAACGTCCCTGATCAAGGTTCGCGCCAGCGAACCGACGAGGCAAGGTAAAAAGTTAGTTTAGAACCAAAATCACGTTGCCGTCGGTTCGCGTTGCGCGGGACTATATACCGGAATTCTGCTCCGCGACTAGTTTCTTCTCTCTCTTACTACTGGGTCGCCCGTAAGAAGAGAGAGACAGACTTGAGTTACGTGATCGCGCGACCGTACCTACCCCAGCGCCGCTTTCCCTTGGCGGATGCTTGGGGAAAATGAAAATTTCGGAACTCTCTCTCTCTGTTGCGCATAAAAGACAGAGAAAGAGAATCGGACATAAATGACAAACTTGTGTCAAATATTTAGGTTAATAAGTGTCCACACGGCGTTAAACGTCAAAACATTTAAAGTAGGGTTTACATTATGTGATTTATCATATGATTTCGCATATAATAAATCATGTGTTTATTTTTATTTTAAATATAAAATGAATCATATTTTAAAATTTTACTATTTTTCGAAAATTTTGAAAATTTTTAAACATTTCGATGTTAAGCATAGAATTACACAAAAATTTTGTAAACAAATATATTCTCTAAATTGTACATAAATTAAGTTATTATAGTAAAGTTCCAACGCCAATACTGCCGCCTTAAGAAATAATTCAATACACAAAACATATGTATGAATCTATGAGAAAGATGTGCTTTTATAGTTAGTATATTAAAGCAATTTCATTAGCTTTTAGCTTCGAAAAGAGTGCTGAATTCAGTTCAATGGCTCTAGTCCAGAATTTAAGAGCTCCATTTAAAATTCTCTCAATGATTTTGTGCTAATACAACAAACATATTTGTATTAAATAAATCTAAAGAATCAAATAGCATCTCTTGGAAAAAATACATCGCACACGCAATGAAGGGTAAAATATTGTTAAATTTAGAGTGAAACACAAATTTCATGCGCTGCGCACAAGCCACCCCAAAGGAAAAGGCGCTAAGGCATGCATATATGTTTAATATCGAAAAGTTCATATATGTAGACTTGAAATTCAAATACACGGAGAATACAAATATGTTAAAGAAGTAGCAGACTCAGAGCACTGGCCGAGGTCAACATAACCGGAGCACAAAACAAACCGTGACCTGGTTTTTTCCCTCGGAGCAGATATTTCCTCTGCTTCTCTTATTGTGTTGCAAAGGAAGGATATGTATGTGGCTCAGTGTCGTTTAGATAATATTTTATGTAAATCTAAACTATATTGGAGATATTGAAACAGTACGATGTTTTCTTTGACATCAAGAGTTTAGATGTTACGATATTACTTTATTTAAATTTACTGTAATGTTCCTTTCTTAAAATAAAACTAAAGAAAATAATACAGAGCTCATATTTGCAGATGTAATATTGCTTTTAATACAATAACGTTTTGTTAACTGTTATTTCTCGATATTTCTACCTTCCCAGTCCTCTTTTTCCGCCTTTTCATGATAACGATACACCGCGATGTACTAGATCACTAAAACCTAGATTCTGGATTCCCATTTTATGCAAGTTTTATTAGAACTAAATTGCTGAGTTAATTTTTCTTCCATAAATAAACATGTTTTTCTAAACTGTGCAAGTCTTACCAAAATTCTAAATGGTTTCACCCTTTCACTAAACTTTATTAATATTATTCGTGCAACAGAACTTGAACCGTCCTTGTTTGACTCTCCACATTATTTAAACCCTCGTTTAAATCCAAATTAACAATTTATCCAATACCGTAAGACTAGTGACAACAAGCAATGTTATAATATGACGAGACAATATTATTAGAAGTTATGTTAAAATAAAATACCTATTTATCAATACAGTGGCATGGAAAATATTCACTTATAATCTCATATTTGCATTAATTCTTTTTCGAGTGCTCAGCTCTCATGTAGTTACCACTGGAGCTAATTAAGACGTTGTTGGAATTGTAAGAAACTCATGCATCGGAACGCAGATATCACCAAATACTCGTACTTTATAATGCTCTATTACTGACTCGTGCGACAACATCAGATATACTGACTACTCAACATTACAACTCCACTGGGGTTATAGTTCTAACAACAACATTTTACATAAACATCACTTTTTCATAATACATTCTTTAAATATCACAGAATGCACGATAAAATAAAATAAAAATAAAATTTTCTGGATATATTAACTATTTTGTGGATTATCTGATTATGTTTTGTTTCAGTTTCAAATAAAATTTATAAAATGACAAATGAATATTTTCAACCTCATATCATAAATTATTTATGCACTTATTGTTATTATAAAAGTTATGGTACTTTGCCAACACATAATACGGAACTATTAATATATTTATTATAATAACATAATTCATAGTCTCCATGATATTGTCTTAGACTACGTTTGCAATTAAATCTTATTGATTGGAAATTGGTGAACAGCATGACAATTTAGTGTTTGTACGTCGCCATGGCGACGTGAATGCAAATTATATCATCAGATTTTCGATACGTCAACACAGTGTTAATGAATAGACTATTATAGTTGCAGTTCGTGGGCGCCAGGAGATTGGGGAAGTTGCGATGTTGCTATTCAACTCAACGAAGCTGCTTGATGCTTCAGTGGAGTATAATTCACCCAATAATTTGTTATACAGTTTAATACTCCCTCACAGACGTAATTCTCGATGTATATGTCAGCAGAATATCCTCCAGTCACTGCTTTGTGCGAAAGTTCACGAGATACAGACATTTGAAAATTGAGATGACGCAAATTCCGCAGTAAGTACTACAGCTTTTCTTACAAGTATCGGCTAAAGCTCGGGAGCTAGAGTTATTTTATTATAGAGATAGTAATTGTTTAATTGACAACGATGTTTTGTTTCATTCTTTATCTCGAAGGATTGATATTAGAGCTGGGCAGTTCGATTCGATTAATCCAAATCGAATCGAAATACTTTTAAGATGCAAAGAATCGATTTTTTTTCAATTAGATTTTTTCGATTTTTTTAAAATCATAATTTTTAAAAAATTATTATATTTCAATATGTGAGTAATTTTATTGTTGTTTTTATTATTCTATTAAATTTATTTATTTATTGAATTATATTTTAAATTAACAAATTTATTAGATATACATTTTTTTATTACTATACTAACCATGGCTGAAAGAATCAGTAAAAAATCGTAAAACATATAAATCGATTTTAAAATTTTGAGATAGAATCGATTTAAAATTTTTGATTACTGAATCGAATCGAAATCGAATCGACTACAGAAAAAATCGAACTGCCCAGCTCTAATTGATATCAAATAATTAACCCCCACTTAACTACGTTCTGATAAAAATCTACAATTCTACTAATTTTTCATCATATTGTTATGGCGTGTACAACGCAAAAGAATTAAAAATATCAATGGTAAGAAACATGTGTATTGTGTAATTACTGGTTTCTATTCACTTCTTACGGCAAATAAATCAATTTTCAAAACAAACGTTAAAAATGTCACTTGCAATTAGAGGTGGGAAAACTATCGTATAAGAAACTATCGATGGTTCGATAGTCCAGTGAACCAACTATCGATGTATCGATAGTACTATCGATAGTCTTTATTATTCGATACTATCGATAGTTTTTGTTAAACGTTTGTTTTTTTAAACGATAGTTTTTTGTTAAACGATAGTTTTTGTTTTTGCTATACGATAACAGGATACCGAAAATGGACAACGGAGACAAACAGAATGGTGAAATTATAAAAACCTGGAACTGAAAGGACATCTGTTGGAAAATTTTGAAATTTAAAATATTGAAATAATTAAATTATTAAAACAAAGAATTGCGAGTGGATTCCTACGTTTACACGGGTGTCTACCCAGTTCTTGAAAATTAATAACTAGAAAATTAAAGTCTTGAATCCGATGGATACAGAAAACGCATGTAAAGGAATATTCAATTCTGGAAAAAAGTGTTGAGATTTTTCCAGTGATTGCGAAACAAATTCGCTGTAGGCTTTTGAAATACTATCGTTTATCAATCAATAAAATATCGTTTAACTATCGATAAAAATATCGTTTAAATATCGATAAAATATCGTTTAACAATAGTTTAACTATCGTTTAACTTTCGATAAACTATCGTTTAACTATCGATAAACTATCGTTTAACAATCGATGAACTATCGTTTAACTATGGTATAACTATCATTTAACTATCGATAGTACTATCGATAAAGTGCAACTATCGATATATCGATAGTAATTTTTTTTATGAAACTATCGATCTATCGATAGTACTATCGATAGTTTTCCCACCTCTACTTGCAATAATATTTTTAAAGAAATTTTACCTTTTCTAACTTCATACCTTATTGCAATTTTACTCCACAAAACATCAACTTAGTTTACTGCAATTTTAAGGATGTTTTACATGTTATTAAACTTCCAGAAATTGGCGATGTAAAAGTTAACAGGTCCTTGGTAAAGTAATTGATTTTTTGATATTCCTCAAGGTAAGACGGAATAACGTATAGGTATGTAAGATATTTAAGGAATGTATTATGAATAAGTTATGTTTATGTAAGATGTTGTTGTTGGAGCTATTATATTAACTGGGGCTGTAATGTTGAGCAGTCAGTATTTGATGTTATCTGCGATCATGCAGATTTGCAGATGCATGAGTTTCTTATAGGTACATCTTCCTTTTATGATTTACTGAACAAAGTATTAAAGAAACACATCTTCAAAACATTAAAAGTCATCATTACTTTCTTGTTCTATGGTAATTTGTTTGATAAAAAATGTCTAATGCATAAATTGTTCAATTTCATGATTGTGTAATTTTAACTACATTGACGACCTACGACCTACGACCTACCAGATGCTAGTCTCAAATTTTAAAGAATCTACTTTTTGCCAAATTACTGGCTGTCACACCCACTACTCTTGAATCATTAACTAACTGTTTTATTTTATGAATTTTAAACTAAGTTTAAAGTTATCATTTACTCGTTTGTCCAGACACGAGCTGAAAAATTATTGTTTTTATCAAATTTCAAATAAACCGAACCAAAATATATGTATAACCAAAATGCAATTACGCAAATCGACATTCAAATTCATTCATGACTTTGAATTATCTTCATAAATTAAAACCAAGGAAAGAAAATTATTTGAATCTTGATCCTAATTAAGGATGGAAAAGAATATTTAAATTATGCCGATAATTTAGCTTCCGGAAAGTTTTTTATCAGAAAAAACTTTTGGAAATTGGAAATAAGCTTATTCCAGGATGTAATTCTCAACCTACAAGATTGCACTTGATGTATTGGCATCTTATTACTTTTTTATGAGTTTCCCACATAATGATTGTTTATAAGTCGTTACAACGTAATGTAATGTAAAGAAATAACAGTTATCAAGCTGAAGATATTACAATAATTCCAGCATTTTGTGAAGAATTCCTCATTTTCTTCTAAAGTAAGATGGTAATTTTCCATGGTCTCAGTAAGTATGGTCGTTATTATCCTTACTGTCTATAGTTAAGGTTCTTGATAGTTTATTTTATACATGAACATACAAAGTTCTCAACTTCAAAGACAAACAGAGCTTCGGTACAGGCTTGCGAAGATAATCTTCTACGTATTTAATCTTCCGAAGATTACAGCTTGGTACTCAGAGCGTGTCACGAAGGATATGTGCCTTCCTACGGCGTGTTTAATGCGAAATTTATACACTCCTTCCTTGAAATTAGGAGTTCTGCCATTTAGATCGAGGAGGATTGTTCGCGCCCAAAGAAAAATACCCGAATTGATGCTTTTCTTATGACCGTTTTACACTACGCTAAATATTGAACAAGAAATTGCGCAACAAATTGAACAAAATCTTGAGCAATAAATTGCTTTGTTTTTAATGAACTCTGTTTTATACTGAGACAATTTTATATAGCTACCTACAATATTTAGTTTGTGATTCTGCGCAGTTTGCATATTATAATCATAATTTCATAATTTGACAGCCGCGCTTATCTATTTTGTCAGACAATTTGCGAAGCAATGCAATATTTCACACAATTTGCTATATGATACTACACAATTTAGATTGTTTCAAAAATTGAACAAGATTTTGTTCAAGATTTAGTGTAATGTAAAACGAGCTTTAGTATTGTAAAGCCAACATTCAATGATATACCTACCTATTATTTTATTTTTAAGTTGTATCCTAGGTCGTATCTAAATTTACACTGGACATATAAGCGTGAAAATACGTAAGGCAATCAACTAAACGTTGGACTGAATTAAATTTACGAATTATTTACATAAATTTATTGTGAGATCATATTTTCTTATGTTTGTATGGTTTTATAAAGTAAGGGCTAAAAACTTTGAGAGTATTATAATATGTTGATACATACTGAATCTCAGTAAAACATTCATGACATTTTCTTCTCATAATTTAAAAATCAAAATCCGTATTCTTCTCCAAAATATTTCTTATGGTTACAATCTGACTCACTAATTAGTATAAGTACTTATTTTTATACTAATACCTTCTTCTAAGTGAAATTTTATAACTCCGAATAATAATTAATAATAGTTTGTTTCATTGTTTCTATAACATTTATTAAGTTTAAAAACAGACTTACAGACAAAAACAGTTTTTCTCAAATATTAGGTACCTAGTATATAATATTGTTTATCAAATATTTACTACTTATTCATTTACTCGTTCGTTTATCAAAATATCAAATACCTAGTGTACTAAAATTAAAATGCGTTATACTTAACATTTAACCTCCGGCAATATTATAAACCTAAAAAAGCATAAATTCTCATGAACGAAGCATTTTTGCATAAATTTATTCACTCTTTCCTAGTTTCTTGTTCCTTTAAAGGAAGTTCCTTCATGAATTTAAAAATAATTAGCAACATCTGCTCCAGTAAATGTTGCAGGCTTGCTTTGCTCTGCTCTTTAATTTTAATATCTGCCTATCAAAGAACACTAGTTTGATCATTAAAGTTTCAAATTATCTTCAACATTATAACATACAAGAAACACTCGCATTCGTGCGCAGAAAAAATTAATTTGCATTTTTTAATTCGCAATTAATACGAGAAAAATTATTGCATAAAATTTCAACATCACGAAAAGTTATAAATATGTTAATATTACTTGCAAAGGTATAATTTATAAGACATAGTTTAGAAGTAAGTCACTACGGGTGTAATTATTCAAATTTTTTCGCAATGTAACTGACGTTTGCGACATTTTTGCGAATCTGTAGCTGATGCTTATTTCCAAAGGAAATTTTTTTATAAACTGAGGCAGTAAAATTGGTACATATAAATAACACCTTGCTTGGACTTGGAAGAAACGTAACAAAAAAACTGGATTTATTTTTTATGTCATGGTTTTAGTACCTACACGAGGTTTCCACATACCTAGTTGTATTTTATAAGTCAAATACTCTTCAGAGACGAATTAATTAAGAAAGGTTTTAATTAACAATTTGTAAAATAAATAATTATAATAATCCATTCTTGTCTTTTGTTTTCTTTGTTTTATTACTTTTAGGAATATAAAGTACAACGAAAATTAATTGCAAAGGTATTATAAAATGTTAATTATTGAAATTAAAATTAACCATTGATCCAGGAAAAGTTGTGTAATAATTAAAGTTTGAACGTTAATATTATACTTTGTTACTTGCTAAACAAAATTTTAATATAGAAATACAAGAGAAATACACTTTCGTTATATATTCTTACATGAATGATAAAATATACAATATTGTCTACAGAACAACAAATTTTATATGTCTAATGACATTTTTTTTCTTATACCCGTATTCACAGAACATTCTTCACACTTTTATCGACTTTTACAGCTCATTAAAAATTTTAACACATAGAAATAAAATAATTGAAGAACATTTACTATTTATTCTAAATGTTGAGTATATTTAACAGATAAAAAGTTTAAGTGCCGTTAAATTTAAATGAATGCATTCGAAAATAAGGGCCTTGGCATTATCTACGATACGTGCTAGTAATTTATTGAAATATATTGCTGAAACAAATTGTTTGCTCCTATTGTACTGAAAACAGTTTACCAATAGCTTCAGTTATGAAACTGTTTTTGAAATCTGTTTATTTTGAAAGATTTTGATACTTCTGCTGAAGCTTCTAAATCTATCCACCAAAAGCATATACGCCACTCGTTATAAATTTAAAAAGATTTTTGTTAAATGCTCACAAAATTTAAGAATAAGAATAGTCGTAAAGTTGGAACATATGTTTATGCTGCAGAAGCAAGAATAAGGAATACAGATTAGGAATTATTTCTCCGGCATAGACCGACTCATTATGAGATAACTGTTTTAACTTTAAAACTACTCAAATTCTTAATAATTATTCTTAAATTTTTGAGCATAAACCCACCTTAATATCTAAGTTCATATTTTAATATAAGATTAACGATTAAGAATTATTTCTCCAGCATAAATCGACTCATATGAATAGGCAACTGTTTTAAATTTAAAACGATTCTTATTCTTAAATTTTTGAGCACAAACCCACTTTATTACCTAACTTAATATTTTAAAATTATTCTTACTTCTACATTATTTACCATATTTCACATAAAATCCAAATCAAAGGCGAATTTCTCGAGTGAAGTAAACAAAAGTAAAAGGATTATTTTAACAATTTAAAATAATTATTTTTCTCTATTACGACAAATACCTAAAAGTTATCGATTTAAGTATAATAAATTCAAAAAAGAGGACAATTGTATTGAAAATTAAAAAATATACCGGACCCGGACATCTCTCATAAAAAAGACAACATGTCCGGGAAGAAGAGGACGTCTGGTAAACGTATGAGAAGTTGACCCACCCATACTAGCCCACCCTGTTAAAATCTATCGCAATCGTTAGTTTTACGTTAGTTGAGTTTAGTTTTGTAGAAAATTGCGTTAGTTTTGAATGTTTATAAGTATTTTAAAAAAATAATATTTGGGTGGGCTAACTTCACAACAGCCCAACCCTTAATTCGAAAGTGCGAGGAAAACACATTAATACCTTTTGAATTGATTAGTTGATGTTAGTTGTGCTACATATTACGTTTGTTTTGTTATTCTAAGCTGTCAAATTTGAGCCGAGTGGGTGGGCCAAAATCACGGTTCTCCAGCCCATTGCAGAATTTCACGCGTAGATTTTACATACGTTGTCACCGTGGTTAGTTGAGAATAGTTTTGACGAAAAATACGTTAGTTGTGCCATAATTTGCCCGCCTTAACCAAAATAACCATTTTCGCTAACCGTACGGACTTGATGCTATTATGTCATTGATTGCTGTAATTTTACAATATAAAATTGGAAATAAAATAGAAGGCAACAACCGGCAACAACCAACAGCAGTGTTGGACATTTACCAGATTTTTTAAAATTTAGTTTATGATTGACAAATAATATGGTACAATAGTTTTCAAAGTGAGGAATTCAGAATGCAATAGTTGGACGTATTTACCAAAATCTAATTTACCTTTTCTTTTTCAGTGTGCATGCAGTAAGCCAAACGGTACTGAATAAAAACAAAGAAGCAATTTATTAAAATAAATTATTGCAAAATAAAAAAATTGCAATTTTACAATTTATATTTAGGTATATTTGTTGAAAACAAGAAAAAAATTTGGTATTAGCAAATCAAATTGAGAGATATTCTTAAAACTCTAAAACTATGTAATTATCCGAAAACAATTAAATTAGTTCCTAAAAATAAAATATTGAATTAATAAAATAAAAATCGCATGACACAAATAACATCCAATTAGAAGAATTGATTATAAAATAGTAACAAGGATTATATAAAAATTTAGCGGAAATTTTTTACAATTAGCTTGAGGAACCTAACTATAATAATTAATTAATGGATAACTTTTCTGTCACATTCCAGTTTGATATTTAAATTAAAAATTGGCTAAATTGTCATTTTGAGATCAGATTTTTTTAAAAAGATTTTTGCAACAAGTATTCAAGTAAAGTATTATTTCCGGTAACAGAATTTTACAAAAATCTTATCAGTTCTTCTTTAAGACGTACAAATGTATTATGCAAATGATTATAATATAATGTTGGTGTAGAAATTGAGATTATAATAATAAAATTATAATGACAAATAAAGTGCGCAAAAATTCATCCATACATAACCACATATTTGTTTCTACCATGACAACAATAATTTCTTGTATTAGTTTAAAAAATGATTTACTTTTTGTACAATTGCTATAATAATCATAAACAATTCCTGAATGGCCTCCTATTTTTACAGAAAACAATGATATATAGTAGCATCAAGTCCGGACGGTTAGCGAAAATGGTTATTTTGGTTAAGGCGGGCAAATTATGGCACAACTAACGTATTTTTCGTCAAAACTATTCTCAACTAACCACGGTGACAACGTATGTAAAATCTACGCGTGAAATTCTGCAATGGGCTGGGGAACCGTGATTTTGGCCCACCCACTCGGCTCAAATTTGACAGCTTAGAATAACAAAACAAACGTAATATGTAGAACAACTAACATCAACTAATCAATTAAAAGGTATTAATGTGTTTTCCTCGCACTTTCGAATTAAGGGTTGGGCTGTTGTGAAGTTAGCCCACCCAAATATTATTTTTTTAAAATACGTATAAACATTCAAAACTAACGCAATTTTCTACAAAACTAAACTCAACTAACGTAAAACTAACGATTGCGATAGATTTTAACAGGGTAGGCTAGTATGGGTGGGTCAACTTCTCATACGTGTCTGGTAACCCTAGCTGAAGATTAGAAGGGTCCCTTCTCGAAACGTTCTATCGTAATAAATATTGCTCGAAATATTGTTAAAACAAGGATTCCTAAAGCCTTCCTACACTTTAAATCTCGCTTTAAATTAACAATAAATTGACGCATCACACTTCACACAGTATACAAATAATGTATAATTTTTATTATAAATATTCTGCTGTATTTGTTTCTTATCATACTCTAAACGACTCATAAAACATTATACCGTGTTTCATAACTCCTAATACCAACTATTATTATTCAGTATTTTTGATATTTGCCTCATATGATGTCATAGTCTGTTCATGATTTGACAAGAGTGCAACAGCATCTATTAACTATTACCCTCGTTGTTGCCTATCAGCTCTTCATCCCTGACGCAAACTCCCAGCCCACGTCTGCAGATAATTACATCCTCAATCAGCGGCACCCAACATGTTCCGTGAGTCGCGAGCTGTCGCTGATATACGCGATATAATATCGAGGGCTTCTTCGAGGGACGTCACTCGCCCTCTACTAATTTGTTTTGCGGTGGCTGAAGCCCATCAGCGTAAAGGTATCCTATTACAGGCCTGCTGTTCCTCAAGCCAGTCCTGTTTATTAAAGCCCTTTAATTCTACCGGTTTCATAACTTACGTGCGTAGTACGTTGTGGTGTGATACTGGAATACTGGCCTGGCATTGTCTACTCTAATTAGTAACACACTGAAGATGATGTTTAATTAACACATAATTTAAGTGGGACTATGATATGTCGAAAATTATAGTTAGGTACCATTAGATTTTATCGTGCGTGTTATTTTTCTTGGTTATGAAAAATAAATATTTATTTATCACGCAAAATTTATACAGAAGAATTTATAATAATTTTTTTTGCACGATCGGTAATTTTTTAGCGTTTATTGGCTCTGTTTCCAAAGTAGTAGATTTGTTTACAAATTAGAAGGCGGTAAGCAACCTAAAGCCTGTTTTACATTATACTTTTTTTTTCTAGATTGTAGTTCGAGATTCATTCATTCCTAGCCATAGTATAATGTAGTCGCATCAAGTCTCACAGACCCAACCAATTTTTATTTATTGTTTATAGAAGGGTGGGGGAAAGGCGATACTTGTGCAGCTGTGTAGCTTTCCAGTTTTTGATTCTGTACAACATAGTAAAGTTTGAAGTCAGTATGTTTTATTGTTTGGCCTATAATTAGCGATAAAGTCTTACAGATCCGGCGCGACTAGTTATGTCCTTTTATTTTATGTTTTTTTTTATTGTCGCCATTAATTGATTTCGGAATTGCAAGGTTAAGTTCAAATATTTTAATAATAAATTTTTATGTATAACCAAAGAAAATATTTTTGATGAATTATGAAAATTTACGTCGTTTATGGGATGAATTCGAAGCAGAAGAACCTTTCTTTGACAATGATTCTGGCCTGTCGCACACTAAAATTCTTTGCCCAATGTGCACTAATGAAAATACATAAATTTTTTTCTGTAAAACTTATTTGTCATGAATCCACCATTTTTTGTATGTAAATACATATTTATTTATTTTATAAACAAAATGAAACATGTAATTCTGTTGCTTATTATTTTTTTAAATAAAAACTTAAATGGCACAGAATAATAACCATTTAATGTAAATTTAGCTAAATTTGTTATAAAAAATAAATTATTTTCGTAATATCTTAAAAAGTCTATGAGACCCGGCGCGACCAGTAGCGTTCTAAAAATGAGCGCGGCTAATGGAAGGCTAGTATACTTGTACGTGTTGTGTTATTCAAGTTGTGTTAAAAAATTTTGCATTATAAATTGTAACCTCGAAATCTTAAGTTGTCACATGTCAGAATAAGTAAGAATATTATTTATTATTTTGAAGTTTCCTAACTTGAACCATTTCGGAAAAAATCGAGGAATTCCGATTGTATACGAATAGTTTGGAAATAAAGTATCATGAAACTCGAACGAATCTCGGATGGAAATCAAACGAGAAATCTAGCATGAATCTAGACTAAAAAAGTATAATGTAAAACAGGCATTAGAAGGCGGTAAGAACTCATGAAGAAAGTGGTAAGCACTAAACAACAACAGAAACCAAGGCAACATCATCAAAAAGCAAACTAAAACTACATAACCAACATATTTATTTGTGTATTAAAACCGTAAAGTGAGTCTTTGTTACTCGCGCACGGTAATTGCAACGCGAGTCGAAGGAAGAGGAACAAATACACTTTACGCTCGTAATACACACATAATTTTATCTATTGGTATTTAATAGTTCAATCTACGTGCAACCAATTTATGTTTTTTTTTATATCTATGACGATACCAATAACATCGAAATAAATAAACAAAACAAAAATGTTTGATTCTGTAATTTTATTTTATTTGATGCTAATTGTATATTGTGCAACTAGGGACGAAAGTGGCGTTTTTCCGATGAGTGCGAAGTTGGCCGCCGAGTCAAGAGAACACTTTTGTCCCGAGATGCACACGATATTTGTTCAATACCTGCACCCTCCACCCTGCACCTAAAAGCAATAATAAGTTTAAGAAAGGAATTAACCAATGATAAAATTGAAAAAAATTATAATAATTCCATAAAATAAATAAAAATGATCTAAATCAATAAGTGAATGTATTCTTTATGGAGATAATGAATAGTAAATTAAACATTTAATTTCTTTTCTTAAGGCGCTACACTGGTGCCAAAAATATAGTGAAAAAGGGACCTTGCTATATTACAAACTGAGCTCTTGTTAGTACACCTACACAGTTCATATTTTATATGCACAAGACCACAAGTTGCAAATAATGAATCGTGAAACAAAAATATAGTCAATTAATTTTATAAAAAAGAATGATGAATTAAGTGTTTTTATCTGTATACCACAGGACACAAGACATAAAAAGTCCGTCATATTTGACGAGTTATCGCAAATTAATATAGTTGAGCACGAAACTCACGACCAATGAATTCATTGCAACCTTGGTTACTAATTTTGCTATTCATTTAATTTATGCGTCTGAATACTAAAACAATAGCATAATGATATAAGCCTTTAAAAAAGAATAGAAAATTACATTATACATAATTGAGATTGCTGAATAATTCTTTTTAATAAATAAAAATTTTAAAAGAGGTTTGAAAAGCCCAGATTTATTATTAACATGTATTATGTTATCTGTGAGCACATTGTAGGTTTATATTTTTGGAATCCTCGTAATTTATGCTTTTATGCATTTCGTATTATATAGGTACCTACTACTAAAATTTATTTACATAACCACCGTTATAAATAAATGATATATGTACATAACAGTTCATTTTAAATATTTAAATACCTACATAATACATGAAGCATCAACAATGATTTCAGTACAAAATTCACGTAAGTTTAAAATTGTTAATTCTTCCCCTAAATTTCTAAAACAAATTTCAACATGATGTTAAAATGCGAAAACCTCCCCTAAGGCTTGTCTAACACAACATTTCCTTAAACATACAAAGTACAGAGGGATGAAATTAATTTTTTATTTTAAAAATTTCTGAAACAAATTTTCACTAAGATTCGCGCCAAGTCCCAGAAGACTAGTTTTACATAGGACGATTTTCTCTAACATGCAAAGTATAAAGTAGGCCAACACTTTACATACATCTTAATTAAAAATCCAGTAAAGCAAAATATACTCTCGAAGTCGGAAGTCGCATCGCGGTAAGAAGAACTCATTCGAGAAGTAAACATGGCAAGAAGTTTTAAATATTTAGGACGAATGGGCTAGCCCCTTCCTACGTAAAAATTTTATTTTATGAACCATTCAATATAATTTGCATTTCATTACAGGGTACAGAACAAGATAATAATACGAGACTAATATTGGACGAACATTTAAGCACTTATTTCATTGTGATTGTTTCCTCGTTGGATCCATATTAAAATCAACTATTCGGTCGAATACTGAATACAGAAAACATGACCGAATACCGAATAACATAACCATTCGACTTCGATCATATCTTCAGTTTGGTATAAATAATAGGTATAATAATATAAATTCATTACGTTATATTAAAGTTATTGTCAACTTGTTAACTTTAGATATAGGTATGTAAAAAAAATACATTTTAATACCCAATTAATTGTTCTATTCTACGATTTCTGAAATTATAAATGAGTTACAAAAACCCTGGATTTATGCTCTCAAAGCTTTAACTCAAATTTGCAAATCCTTCAAACATAAATATATTTTTTAAAACAATATTCGAGTCTGCTACTAACAACTAATCTGATACCAGAGGGGCGTGAATTAATTCAAAATGAATTGAAAAATCGTTTCAATTCATTTTTGATTTTAAGTCAAATGAATTAAGCTGTTTCAAAAATAGTGAATTAACTTATAAAGGCATAAGACCTTTCGAAAAAATGAATTGGAATTGTGAATTGTTTTTAGGCTTAATTCGGTTTCAATTTTTAATTGATCTAATGATCTAATTCATTCTTAAATGAATTAATTTATTCTTAAATAAATTAATTCATTGAAATGGGATTTATTCATTTGAAAAATGTATTATTCAATGACGAAACTTGCGATCTTGGGAGTCCGTAGCAAGAGACTTTTATTGCTATGTTATTCTTAAGAAAACTGGTGGATTTTCGGACAAAAGATTTTTATTGCATGGTCGGCACTTGGCAATGGAATTTTTTGCACAATTTTCATTTTGGGATTTTGAACGAGAATCAAAATTATGCGTATTATTGCATAATTGTTTTCCTAATATAGCAAATTATTTCTTTAAACTATTATTGTAGCAGGTACAGTTATTTTAATCTGTATATCCTATCCTATATTAAAGACAAAAGTTACGGTAAATTTTAAGAGCTTACGAAAAATAGTTCAAAGAAAATAATATATCTTCTCAGTCAACCCTTTAGAACAGGTAATACCAATTATAATATTCCATATTAAGTAGTATTTCTCATTGCAAAGATTAGTTAATTGTGCTAAAAGCAAATAATTCTTTAAAAGAAATAGGATTTAATTATGCACTCGTATATATAACATATATTATTTACCTATATGTTTTTGGTTGTTATTGTATTATAAGGTACCTATGTATTTGTTTGTTTTTCTGACAAAATTTATTTATTTCAATTGCATCCATTTCATCCTTCATATTGAACATTAATTGAATTAAATCAAAAATATCTGTTTTCATTTTATTTTTTAAAAAAGCTTGTAATTTTACAAACTCATTTTGAATTGTGAATTAATTCCTTTTTTAACAGAATTATGATTTATGAATTGTGAAAAGTTATTTGTAAATTGTGAATTATGAAGTAATTCCTCTGTAATTCCTGTTTTTGGTAAATTGTCCCAGCTCTGATACAAATTGCGAATGTCGTACAGTTTTATCGTGTACATGTAGTAGTTACTTACTGATAAGTTATTACAGGCTAAGCGCTATCTAGCTCTTCATTCATTAATTCCTCAAGAATCTCAATTCTGTCCGATTTCTCTCCATTCTCCAGTGCGTCGCCTGTTCACTTTCGCCCTCATGGTACACCACGGTGTTGCTATGGTAACACGGTCACCCGCGTCCCGCCCCCTTGTCGCACCCTGCCCCTTGTCCATGCCGAGCCTCTGAACCTCTTGTGCCGATGCGCAAGAAATCGACAAGCTTAATAATTCGATGTGTTTTGGAGACGAGAGGGACAGTTGCTTGGCTTGGGATGCAAAAGGGTTGGAGTACTTACAGTTTTAAGGGTTTGTATAATTATATAATGAGCGAGGAAAGTGATTGATATCGTGTGAGTGAGAATGTTGCCGAGGTTGCCGAGTTCGGAAATCTCACGAACATTTGATAGACACTTTCCTGAGAGTTGTGTACAATATTTTCCCCACGACCTTAAATTCATTTTATTCATGAATATATTCTGATGTCAAACACTATCACTATCATAATTTTAATTTTACGAATAAACAAATACACCTCGATCATGGAATACATGATACAAGATTTTCCAGAAGAAAATAATTCTATTTAAATTTTACCAGATACAGCAAAAGTACTACTTTCATGGATGTAGGTAAATCACTTTTAATGTCGTGTTTGTCCATTTTAATGAAATAATGCAATTTATCACAAAATATTTAATGACAGGAAAAAATTATCAAATGTCAGAAAAACAACACACACCAGACGCCTACTAGAAGGTGGAACAAAAATTTAAACTGTGGCGATAAGTCCGGATGTGTGATATTGTTTATTTTCGTAGCTAGGTAACTATTATATGGAAATAGAAACTGATACTTTCGTATATGGTCGTGGGAAAAGGAACTATTCATTCCTGGGTAACCAGGCTATGTCGTTGCTATGTCAGTCAAGATAAAATTAAACTAAAAAATATCTAAGTAAGTAGTTGTTTACCGCAAATTTATGTTAGGTATATTAAATTTAAACGCCTTGGTTTCGTTCACAAAAAAACAAACAATGTAATTTTGTATTTTTCATCAAAGAAATTGTCATCTTCAGCATAATTATTTATAATATAATACTGTTTGCTAAATTTAGCTCAAAAATGTATTGTCAAAATTCTAAATGTCACGAGATACATTGGTCTCAATCTTTCTTATCGTCTTTTCAAATTTTCTTAACACCCACGCGACTTATACAATTATATATAATTCTTGGCGTAATCAGTTTATAATTAAATGTTAAAATTATAAAGTTTTTAAAAAATTAATGAAAATATTAAAAACATTTGTGCTCTCTCTATTATTACTTATTTTATAATTTTTCTCTAGTTTATTAGGTGTAAGATTAAAACGCTGATCAGCGCTGACCGCTGAAACGCGCTGATCTGTGAAGATAAGCACAGATGGACGTAAAAATCCGCCGATCTCCATTTAATTAAACTAAATAAAAAAGCACATTCTTCTTGAGCCCCAAATTACCAGTTTTTCTAGAAACTAAACTAAATAAAGAAACTTAATACCCTTCTTGACTTCCACATACTCGGTTTGGATTGATTTTATTCTTTTTATGTGCATCTGTGCATTTCTTCGCAGATCAGCGCTGATCAGCGTTTTATTCTTTCCCGTTTATTAGTTTGTACATCAAATCGCCTTACCCTTTAATCACCCGAAGCGCTAAGAAATGAATTGCCTCAACATCAAAGAATTTTAAAACAAAGCATTAATTACTCCCTGGTCTAAGGGCGAATTGTCAGGCATCCTCTATCAAGGTTCACTCGCGGCATCGACCAGAAGGGGGGAGGTAAGCGAGGGAGGTAAGCGAGGGGGGTTTGTTTTGGTGCGGCTCACGATGTTCCGATGTTTGCTAAATTGTAATTGATGTTCAACGGCTCAACTAGCCTACCGCGATATAATGAAATTGGATTGTTTTCCCCGCATTGATAATCAGCGCCCTGTGCACATGATCACGTGACTATGACCTGGGCGGGGCGAAGGGAAACCTGTCAATTTTTTATTTATTGGCTGGATACCATTTTTACTTGTTTATCAATAAACACATTAAATTAAAATTTATGAGCATGAAACCCGGAATTGTAACATGAATAATTTAAATTCAGTTTCAATTTTTATTCATTTCGAGATATTTTTGCGTGTCAGTAAAAAAGGAATTTATTGCTGTATATAATTCTACCTTTTGACATTTAGTAGTATTTTATTTACACCTCTGTTGCTCTGTTGCTTTGTTTCCTAGACAGACTATTTGTTTAATAATTAATTATTATTTTTGTTTTGTTGAGTTTACAAAATACAAAATAATTGACAAAATATAAGCTTAGCATGTAGCAAAGACTCTCGTTAAACAAAATCGTAAAATTCTCGTTCCGGATTAACACCTTGGATTCTCACACTTTCCTAGCAAATTACAAGAAAAAAGAATAAACAATTAATTTTCATAAAAGTGGTATCTACAGTTTATAAAAATATATAAAACAGACTACCTATTTAAAATTTGCCAATGTATTAAAAAATTTATCATATTTCTACACTTTATCTCGGTTACTCTATTAGGAACGCACCTAATTAATTATTTAAAATTTACGGAATTTGATGTTTGTTTACTGATTTAGTTACAATCGGTTACAATTCAACAAATTATTCCTATACATAAAGATTTTAGTAAGTACATTTTTTAAGAAATTGCGTTTATTCTACAGGATGTTTCTCTCGGTGTTTCTATACCTGTCGATACCTGTGCACACAACAATAGGTTGATATACTGATATTACAGAAAAATAAGGATAATAGAAATTTGTAAGTAGATAGTCTAATATCGGTCTGGTGTGATACTAACAGAATTCTTATTGTTTTTATATCTAGGTGTTTTACAAAAAAATTATAACCATAAAAGTTGAATAAAATTTGTGTTATTCCATAATCAAAAGCAAAAATTCGATTAAAACTTATGGCGAACAGTAGGTACGCCACCAGTAAAATGTATATCTTTGTTATCCTCGTTGTTATCTATCGTCATTTAGTTCCCACTTCTAAGTCGATACTATATTATATTCTATGCTCGATTCTATGCTATTATCGAGGCTATTATTTTTGTATGTTTACTGTTTATACATTTTTTGCTACAATGCGAATGTCAACTAAATATTTGGACATAAAGTGAAAAGTGGTTTTCAACCGTATAGGTATAACCACAGGTGACGCATTATAGGAGTTAGATACAAGAATATTACAAAGTATCTTACCTGTTAAAACATGTTGGTAATTAATTACATACAGCAGATGTTATATAGTTTTCTATATAAGAGACTGTGATATGCAATTAACCCCTTAATTTAACCATCGACCATCCTTAACCTTTCAACTGTATATTGCCGTAATGAAAGGGTGCTGCGAATTCCATTAAATAATTTTAGGGGCCCGCCATTGAAAATAGGCTGCGAACCATAGCTCTGGGGGAAACAAGGGGGGAAAGCAAGTAACACTCTTGCTCAATATCCAATATCCCTATGGACACCTATGGTTGTTAGTGCATTGCGAGTCGGGAGTCGGAACCTCTGGAGTGCATCGTTTGAAATTTAATTTAATTTTCATATTTTTATTTCCTGTCTAAAAGGGAGGTAGATAGGGATTGTGAAAAAAATCTAGGTGAGATTTTTGTCAATAAGCACGTTTTAGTACCTTTAGAACTTATTTTGAATATTTTCACGATGATGTATGTGTGTGTGTATGTTTATGTATGAAAGTCTGCGTACTATGCGCTTTCGTTCTGATTCATTATCTCAAATTTTACTAAACCTGACTAAACATAAAATTCCAATATTTTGCTTTGTACATCTTAATGAAGAGCTGAAAAGATTTTGATAAAAATCTGCCCACCGGAAATGGTACTTTTCTTGAAGCACTATAACATTTTCTCGAACATTTTTTACAAAAATCGTATAGTATAGTACGATAATTACAATTTGGCATACGACACATGAAAGAAGATTTTATACATTGTAAAATATTTAATCTTACTTACACATCAGATTTTTAAAATATAAATCTTAAATGTCAAATAAAAAATCACAGATTTACGGTTTAAAAAACTATACATTTTTCCTGTTTCAAAATACAATGTATCTACAACCCTACAACGTAAAACAGTAAATACTTAAAGGTCCGATGATCTCGTAGTGTGAATCATGTAATTTCATCCCAGGACTGGAGCGAAAACCAGTTTCTGAACGACGAAGAGCTGCAATTATTTGTTGTTCGTTTTTCGACCGTGTAATTTTCAGAATTTTTTTAGTCATTGTTTCTAGAAAATGACCAAAAATTAAATGTTATTTACCTGAAGTAATTTAAATAAATTCAATAACGCTTTTGTTGCTACCGGCAAAATTTGAATAGAGGTAAAAAAATTGGCAAAACAAAATATTATCAAATGGAGCACATTTTATAATAAAATTAAATTTAGGTAATACTATCAATACACTATATTAATAATTGTTATGTAATTAACTTTGGTTTTGACAGTCCAGCTTTGACTCCAATCAGATACACATACACATTTCAATTTAACTGCTCAAAAATCTTGTTGAGGTACTTAGTCTAAAAAAAATAACCCGAGTACCTATGAGGTGACGGCTGGTATCGGCACACACGATAAAATATTTATTAAATGTATCGATGGCACCCAGTTATGTGAGGCTGTCACATCAAATTTGGATACTAAAACTTATAATTCGATATTTTATGATCATTTCTTAGTCTCACTTATTAGATCCTCTCGGTTTCTGCTCATGTGTTCATGGACATAATATTCGACTTTTTCTTAACTATAAATACTGTAGTACAGACAAGTAATCGTTTTTGATGAAAGATAAAAGTTCGATGAAAGTTTTGCTAATATTCCAGACGGAAATGTCAAGTTTCGTATCAAGCTGTAGAGCAACAAGATGTCCTCGGATGTTCTTATATAACTGAAATGATTACAGAAAGAAAAAAATTACTATATCTATCATTTCTCAACATTTCTCCCATATCAACGATAAATATAAATAAATAAATAACGCATTTTGATTTTGACTGAATTAATATAGAAACTTCTTGACTGTGACTGTATCGGTGACTGTTCCAATTTATGTAGATCGTAGATCACGACACAGATAAATCACGAGTACCTATATACATCATCTTACTTACTTTATTTAGGGTTTAGGAAATCTACATTTCTTAATAAAGTCTTCATTTTCCTAGTTTTAAGTAAATCCTTTTTCATAAGTTGTAAATAACTATTTTTTCTCAACATTTGAAGTAGGTACCTAGATTCCATAAAATAATAGAGAATTTCGATAGTATTTCTTTAGTTTAGGTTCTGACCAATTATAAAACAATTTGTAAAAAGTGTTGTTTCTTATTAGAATTACGAGTAGAATTATTAAAACTGTAGGCATTATTAATCAATCAATCTGGCTCAAAGGAAAATATCGTTAATTAATCTTGTGTTAATTACTTTTTTGTCAAAACAAGAGCATTGATTCTCTACAAATAAGGCTGTGTCCAAATTAGATAAATCAAGGTTGTATACTGACTAATAAGATACACAAATATACAAAAAATCCCGCCTAAGCAAAGTGAATAACAGTAGGTCGTCAACCGAAAATCCAACACGCAATTTTCCAAATTACGTTTCGTTGGTTTCGTCGTTTAATTTTTACATTGTGCTATGTGAGCACAATATGAATGTAATACCAAATTAAAAATTAAATGTAAACTCCAATAATCCTCCAGCTAATACATGTATTACTCCTGAAAATATTAATTTCGCAAGCGTTAAATTGAATTCATTTATTGTCATTTTTACACATCGTTACAAGTTATCTAACGAGAAACGATTGTATTTTTGTAGAGTTAAATGTCAGTTTACACACAATGAAAAATATTACACAATACAGAGACGTCTTCTAACAATGACATGAAAAAAAAAACCGCGCATCTTTGACATTATACAGAAGATACTGTTATGCTATGGCTACAAGCGTAAACAAAACTCGTTTTTTCGAGGTAAAATCGCGCTTTTTCCTGCTTCGCAAATAGCAAACAAGTGAAATGTACTTTGATCGTCAATTGTTTATTCAGAATTTCAATAGTATAGTGCAAAGTGAAGTCAACAACGCCGATTGAGTAGGCATTTAATGTTGAATGTAATTGAAATCAAATTAGTGTACTTTGAATCAATATACCATTATACTTATTAGTTATTAATCAGTTATTAATGATTCATGTACAAATTGATATTGGATATTTTGTTATATAAATTGAACGCTTTGATTTTATGTTTGTAAACATTGGTTTCCCTTTCACTTGAAAGGTATACTTTTATATTTAGAAAACTGCAACCACAGAAAACTTTGTCATCTAGAAAAAATATTTTTTTTATTGGATTCTTTTAAACTGTATTTTGAAATCGTCAACTTAACAAAAGTTTTGTCTAAATATATATTGTTGTAGAACTGTTAAATATTTTATGAAATTAAGGGTACCTAATTCAAATTCGTTGTGGCTAATAAATATTTTATTGTTCATGGCTTGTGGGTAGGATTTCCTTAAATTTCATAGGCCGCTAAGAATCCTATTTGCATGCCTCATAAATAATGGATAGAGTCTAATAGAAACGCAGATTCATCTACTTCCTATGTCTTAATCCAAAGAGAACCAATACAATTCGCTTTCTAAACATTAGCGAATTACAGTTAAAATAAACCGTAAGAATAATTGCATATGAAGAGGGCTTGTTTATCAACAAACAAAGCAAAACAAAACAAAACACGTGCGAGACGAGAACCCAAAGTAAAGCATGCGTTATATGATTGTTTTGTATTCTACCTTGTGTTAAGAACGAGGCAGGTTCGAGTGGAGTAGCCCCCAGGTGAGTAGCAACCGCCAGCATGACCAAACACACCTTCACTCCCGGCACGAGCATCGTGGTCAGTGAATTCACTACGTCACTATCTAACATCACACATCAATTCTACGACAGCACTCATCCTAACAATCAGTCAGCAATTGTCAGTAGCATATGCGGCATTGTTGCCGGAGTTCATACCTGCGCGCGAACAATACGTACCTGCCGCCTCCACGGCCATACGAAAACTGATCGGCGAGCGACGACGGCGGACCGCGACTCGCGGCCGCGAGTTCGAGTTTCTCTCTCTTCCTATCATTCCAGTTGCCGCATGGAACTCCACGTGGCGAAACCGGACGAAGAAGAACGAACGCCGACTACGAAGGGAGCATGCTCGATCGTTACGATTATGTAATAAATAATATTGAGAATGTGAAAGATCCGAGAGATCACACGCTACATTTAAATTCACTTTTATTTTTATTGTGTGTAATAATGTTTGTTTTTAATTTAATCATATGAGAATTATAACTATTAACTATATTTCCCGTTATAATGTAATTACGCACAGTTTGAGCGCAACCTTCATTACTAAATAAATATTAATAAAACAGCATTATTAAATATTGAAATACGAGCTGAGGTTGCTACCGGTATAAAAAAAACTGGTTAAAAGAGACCTTCGTGCAAAATTTCATAAGAATGGGACAAATAGTCTAAATTCTAAATTTTTAACTCCAACTCCTAATTATTGTCTCATCGAATTAAAACAAAAATTGCGTCCACAGTGCGATTTTTAATTTTTATCTCCACCCCTAATGGTCCGATCGAAGTCAAACATACCTTAAAATCTGGCCCTGGTCAAAAGAGACCTGCATGTGAAATTTCTGAGGATCGGACAAACGAACAGACAATCTTACAAACATTATATTTTGGTTCCAATTTTGGTACCAAGTTGAGCAAATTTTTTTAGTTTTAAAATTTGCTTCAAAATTTGTATATTATTTTAAATAAATAGTTGGATTTTGCAATATTTAATACCGGATATTTTGATATCATATTTATATTTTTATATATACACTTATTATATATTATATATATTATAAATTATATATATATATATATATATATATATATATATATGTATTATATATTATATTATATATATATACACTTATTCAAAAATGGGAATTTTTATTTTTGAACAAATCAAATGTATATTTTACAATAAAAGTATTTTTATAATAACGGTAAAATAAGTATAATATATTACCAAAAACTGTTTAATAAAATAAATTATTCTTTTAATTCTTAAATACAAAATAATATATTTATCGTACAAATAATATCGCTGTAAATGGTAGCGTCGTTTTTCATAAATGTCTGCATTTTTTGTACTTACTCATTTATGATTTGGTAACTCTAAATAATACATAAAATCACGCTATATCCCTAAATAGATTATTTAAATCACATCGATATTCTGTTTTTGTTATCTCCTAAATTAGTGCTTAAATATTTTATTATGTTTGGAATTGGATTCAGAGCGCTAGTTGTTTATTAAAATAATACATTATTAACTTTACTAGAAGGGAATAACCTTTTTTAGAACACTGGCAAATTTTTATTAGTATAATAAAATATTTATCAACGATTATTATGAATGATACTACTTGTAATTTAAAATCAGCTACAATAAATATTTCTTAAATAGCGGATAAAAACAATGAAATTAATTCAACTAATAATTCATAAATATTTGTACTTACATATTTTATACTTATACTGCACCCGTCTTCCGTCATTTGAATATTTCTTCTAATATCATGTAGGAATACTTCTTTTTCTAAAGTACACGCACCTATAAAACAAAGTAAAACTATAAATAAATAAAATAATCGCATAACAAAAAATAAATAAAGTACGCATATTAATAATTAAAATTTATAATCTTTTCTACTTAATGTTAAACAAATATACATACAAATAAATAGAGTACAATATTTCTAAAACTTATTCTCCGAATAAAAGTATAGAAAATTACGGTTTAACATTATCACAAATACAAATTAAACGATTATAAACCATCAAAACGATGTAAAATATACATTTCAACTTATCAATAACAGATACGAAACGATTATAATAAAACAATATTTGTTAAAAAGTTCTGCAACAACTTACGACTACAGTACTTTATTAAAATGGTGGTGCTATCTTGGGCGATGTTTGTAAAGGAGTTGGCAAATCTAGATTTACCCTACCGATAACTGGGAAAAGCTGGCAACTCCCATACAAGGGCCTAAATAAGTACATTCTCTAAGTGACGCGCACGATAAGGTTTCACATTATTTGCATAAGTTTTCGCAGAGTGATAAAAAATTTGACACATTGCATACAGCTAACCTGAGAAAATATTATTGTTTCTCTACTTCACTACAAAATTACATCTGATTCTCTATAAACTGAAATACATCAGAAAGTCTGACAATCAGTGCCACTAATATTTAATTAAAGATTGATTGATTTTTCATTTTGTTAATGTATTATTTTCGATCACTCTGCTTTTTTCGCTGCTAAATTAGGACGAGGGCCGATGAGTGCAAGATTTATCATAAGTGAAGAATTAATGTGTTAGAAAACGTTAGCTTACGAGAAATATTGATTACTCTAGTTGAAAAAAAAATTCTTAATGTAGATTAGAATATTCTTAGAATGGCTGGAAGCGTACAAATGGAAATTACTTTCCGTAATTTAATTACGATTTTTATTTTTCAAATCATAAGTTGCTTGCCGCCGATTAACTACTAATTGTACACTACGTAATACTGATGTAAGGTATCCAAGTTTTATTACAATAGGTGCATTTATATTAAATAATTTGCTCAGTTGTTAACATCAACTTGGAAAACTTTATCGTATTTAGGTAAATTGAAAGTTGTTCGCATTTCATAAGATTCTTGAAAATACAAAAATATTCATTTTGTACAAAAATATTTGTATAGAAAACAATTGAAATCGCAAGTAAAGATATGTTATTTCTTATAAATAATTTTGAAGTAAATTGGCGAACAACTTAGAATTTATTCGTGATAGGAATATAAAGAATGGGTCATCTAGTTCAGTTTATCAGATTTTAGATTGATCTTAGCTTATAGAGGAATGTGCGGGAGGCAAATCTTACGCTTAGACAATTTTCCACAAATGAACGAGTAACAAACACTCGTATTTTGAGATATCAATATCTAATCACAGAGGCCACGATGTATATTATATACTCAAATTTGATTAATCAACAATATTATATAAAAATGTATCATACAAACAATATTGCATCTCAAAATGTTCTCATGAACGTTAACAACAAAATGTTTGAACACTATTGCATTTCAACAAATGTAACATTTGTATTAAAGAATCTAGCATTTGTAACATACGGATACGCTACGCTATACGGTTAACGTTAACGGATACCCACGGCGCAACCTAGAACCCCGATTCCCGAACCCTGTCTCTGAAAGTAGAGGTGTACGTGGTACGTATACTTGGCACAGCTTGTACGCGCTATTGCAGAAGTTCTCCGATATCGTAAGTACGTTAGTAGTTACGGGAACTAGCGGAGACACAAAGCGGACCTTCTTATGTGGGGGCACTTGGCTGGAAATATCGCAGACCATTTATCTGTAATCAAACACATCATATTCAAATCAATATTCATCCATTCATTTTGGTTTCATTAAATAGTTATTTTTATTAAATCGTACAATAATGAGTTACTTTAGCTCCGCTAAATTATACTAAAAAGTACAACTTTAGCTCCGCATTTTTCGACCAATCAGAGCGCTGCCTGTGCACTCGACCTCTGACGAAAATTGGACAGAACGTCGGCTATTGTTGCAATCCGTAATCATCTTTTTTCTGTTCTGTTGCTTTAGTGTTACAAATTAAATATAATTTTGCGATTTCATAAAAAATATAATATACCTTATATCTCGGCTGTAAAAATATCACGTGGTTATATTTTTCTCGTTTAGCGACTCGAAAAATAATATTCCACATTCGCAATAAAAAATCCTTCTTTACAGCCTAGATATATAATAGCTATTACCTATAGATATGTCTAGACTATATAGACAGATTTTTTTATAACGAATGTGGAGTATTATTTTTCTAGTGCTAGCCGATCTATATTTAATTACCGAATTATCAATATTATCGCATTATCAAAATATAGATATATCGAATTATCAATATATCAATAATTTTTACCATTTTTATAAATTTCGGTTTTCGATATACAAAAAAAATTCCAGCCCTCCTCGTTAGCGATTGAATGCACATTGCACAACCAGTACTCCAATAGACTTGTTTAGTGTGACGTCACTTTCTGGTTCCAAACAAGAAAATGGCCACTCGTTGCTAAGGTAGTTGTTATGCTAGTCGATACAACAGTTTGGTTTGACAATAAAAAATCATTTATAAAATAAATTATTACGGAACTAAACTTTATTACTTGTTTTTAAGCCACTTTAAAACAATTAAATCTCAAAATAAATTTAAAGACGCAGTTATTGTTAAACGGCAAACGTCAAACCAGCCTGTTTTATCGACTTGCATAGCAACGGTCTTAGCAACGAACGGCCATATTCTTGTTTGGAACCAGTGTGACGTAACCACTAAACAAGTCTATAGGGGCTTACAGCGGCGCTAGTGTTCCAGTCTCAAGAACTAAAATGTTACCCCTCCATATATTTGATGTTTAAATGTCAGATGAATTTTGTGGTAAAAGTTTTATAAAACTTTAAAATTGCCATATTGTTGCATTAAAAATTGTAATAACGCCAAAGGTAAGTATGGCAGTAAGCCATAAACCAACCAAGTTTGATATTTAAGAAAAAAATTCGACAAATATGATTTTGTATCTACAAGTTATTTGAGTTAGATTTTTATATACATATAATTATAATAACACTACTAAGTATGTATGTTTAAACTATTTGATGTTTAGTATACACGCGTGATGACACAATGCTTTGGAACTGAAACACTGCTGCCATCAATAATAGTTTGACCTGAAACTCCCATTGATCGAAAAATGTGGAACTAACTTTTCACTACGATTTTGCGGAGCTAAAGTAAGTCATTATTGTACGAATTAGGTACTACGATGTCATAAAAAATAAGTGTTGTATTTTTTAAAATAAACATAATTATTAATAATATTTTAAATGGTTAATTTTTTCATGTCAAGATAAATTTAATTTAACAATACCTGAAACTAAAAACGTTTTCGGAATTTTAATGTTCGAGTAGTTGTATATGCGCGTAGCAAATTACTGGATTTTTAGTAGCAAATTAAAATATAGTTTTCCAGCAACATTACATGATTCTAGTTGAATTTAAAAAAAAATATATTTAAGAAGTGCATACATCTTTCAAGCCTATTTACCCATCTTGGGTAATCATCCAAAAAATATTAGGTTTTTAGTGAAATAATCTTTTTGTGCTCGATATAAAATGCTGGCTTTATTAACGTTTTTACCTAATCTCAAAATAGTATATTATGTATATAGTGCTGAGTTGCAGTTCGAGCAGTAGCGGCCCGAGGCCTACCAAGGCAAAACCGAGGTTGGCCGAGCCGAGCGCTAGTTGCCTTTGCGCACAAGTTGCACAAGATATTTTTTCTCATACCTGCAGAGAAAGTAATATTTTAAGTTGCTCAATTTTTTAACTATACGGAAATACGTGCGCAAAGTAGAAGCCTGCGAAAAACGGCGTGTGGAAAAATTTACTTTGCGGACGCTAATAAAATTTGTGTGCGTACGCCTATTCTCGCACGCTTCTACTTTGCGCACGCATATCCGAATAATTAAGAAATAAGCTACTTTGCGCACGCAAAAATAAATTTCATTTTTGTATTTGCGAAGTAAAAAATAGTCGAATATGAATTTAGTATCTAAAATAATCCAACGATGACCGTGATATGATGACAGATTATATTTTGTTGTAAAAAACATTTATAGATCAAAATTAAAAATAATAATTGTGAAAATTAAAGCCACGTTCGTTATCGAAGAAGCAGACAATTAATTGCTACCTTCAAATTTATTAAGACTCAATGAACTTTTATTATTTGCGTTTAAATGTGTTTAAGGAAGATGTTTTTGCTGTACGTTTGTAAAATAACGTAGTTAATTTTTAAATTTTTTAAATCACTGTTATTCAAGAAAAATGTAATAAATACTTACAGACATATCGTATTCCGTGATATATGCAGGAATTTCAAGCTGATCAGGAGACATAACAGCATACAAATACTCAACACCAGGTAAACTATGAACCTTTTGCTTTATTGCAGGAGCCATGAACGTTGTGAACCACCACGTCATCATCTGAAAAATATTCAGAAGCTATTAATTAACATCTTTAACTAAAAAATTAAACTACTATATACCTTAGTCCAAAACGTTGGGTGCACAATATAGAAAGCCTTCAAATTCTTTTTGTACCTAGAAATAAACAAAATATATATTTTTGTATTTTTATTATTTAACTTTATATTATTTGTTGCTGCTTCCAACGAAACAGTCATATCCAGTGAACAAAGAATAATTTGTCAAATTGTAAGTTACTATCAGGCATTTAAGGCGCTACACTTGTGCCAAAAATATAGTGAAAAGGGACCTTGTTATATTACAAACTGAGCTCTTGTTAGTGCACCTACACTGTTCATATTTTATATATAGATAGTTAAAAGATGACTCTAGAGTGCTAAGAAATTATATTTTTGAAATACTTAATGGTATTTTAGTAATAAATTAGTAAATATAGTCAACTTGGCCGATTTTTTAATATTTTTTTCGTCAGATATGTAATTTTTTTGAGAAAAAATATTTTCTTAGCACTCTCACGAACAATGCAAGGAATCGACTATTTAAAACAAAATTAATAAATATGCAACAATAAGGCCATAATTTGTAATATTAAAATGCATAAATTAATTCTTATTTTCTTTAATTGTTGTCGCAACAATGTATTGTATGAATTTTTCGAACAAATAATGCTTCGTAATTACTTATGATAAATTTCAGATTTTTATTTTGAGCATTATAGCCAGAATCATGAATTCTGATTCTATTGCAGCAACATTGCGTTCAACAAGTGTAGAGCCTTAAAGCGCGGAGCAAAATTTATTGAACTTAAGCAGCAAATTTAAATACAAACTGTCGCTAAAATTTATTGAGTACTTAACTCTGAACAACAAATTTAGTATTAATGGGCATAACTCAAACCGATATTATTATTGTTACTGGAACTCATATTATTTAGATCGTTTTCGTTTAAATTATAAAAGTATTTAGAACATTAAACCTTCACCGAACAAATTTAAATATTCGATTTGTTTGAGTACCTACAAAAATAGTCCTTCAATAACTGAATTTAATTAAACTGCTATAATTTATTTTACTCGCAATATAATATAATAATTAAGCAAAATAAAGTTTCTAAAAGTACACTATGAACAGTAATCTTTTATATAATTCAATTTTTTTTTCATTTCCTGGTGTAAGAAAGTTTTCATGGATACATTTTATTATATTTGCAAATGGGTGTAAATTTTTGAAATAAATAATCGTTTAATTTAAAATAAGGTTATTCTCGTTGAAACTTACTTGTAGGGTAGGATGTTATAGACTTCTCTCAACCAGGAAAAGGAAGGATAATTAACACTCGATGTGAGAGTGTGAAAATAGGCGATGACGTAATCGCCCTTGACGATGGGATCTAGCAGAGTGATAAGATAGAGCAGAGCCTGAAATACAAATACAGATTCAAACTAAATTTACATCCGAATTGCGAATTATTAATCTTAACAGTGAGCAACTGCACAATTTGTTATAAGAACTGTTTTTGAATCAGAAATTATGTTGCAATTTGATTGTTCATATGATTTAAAATACAAATTTATATGATTATTATAAATTCAATGTCATATACGATGCATGCAATATTTTTATTGCCCATAATATTCTTGAATAAAAAATTAAAAATTTAATCTGCAAAAAAATAAGTCTCAAACTTATAATAAAGAGTAGCAAACCTAAATTTTCTTTGTAATGTTTATTGCTCTTATTAGCATTGTTCAACTAAATTAATTATATGCAATTTTCATGTTTTAACAGCTGTGTTATTTCATTATCGGTTTTAAAATTATTTTGACTATTCTAGACAATTAAAATTGCAATAACATTATTTAAATGAAAACAATAATCAACTTTGCGGTTTTAATGCAATTTTTATCATAATATATCGTTGTTTTTGCTTATTCTATAGAATAGTTATATTTTTGTATGATTGTATTATCAAATAGGTAGGTACCTACATTATTTATTTTTGTTTTTATATTTCCACTTTAAACATAGAAAAATTCAAATAAGTCATATGTTAAAATTTAGTTCGCTTATTTATGAACCAATGTTTCAGTAAATAATGCAAAATAAGCTTACTACAATTCGTATTTTTTTGTTAATTCTTTTCTAATTTGGCATTTTAAATTGTGTCTCATCTCAGTCATCGAAACAAATTAGTTTAAAAAAACTTTAAATTATTATTTAAGAATTCGGCTGTAAAAGTTGATCAGCGTCTTACCTTATCGAGGTTGATCTTATTGAAAGGAAACCATTTTCCAACAAAAACAACAACAGGTCTGCCTAGACGATCAATTCCACTTTGATAGAGGCATCCAATTCCTGACACTTCCGTCAAATCTTCCGTTTTGGCGCGTCGAAGCAATCGTTCGTATCTGCAAAATTTCTTAATTAGTAATTTCCTAATTGATTCAATAAAAGAATTAGAGCATATCTTAAAGGGAAAACAATGAAATTTGTTTGAATAAATGAGGATTGTAATTGAAATGAAAGTTTTACGTTTTACACATTTAAATTCCTTGCGCGCTCAAGACCTGTTTTTGAAAATTTATCGCTAATTTGTTTCGCAAACGACAAAACGACACACAGAACTGAAATAAAGCACGTGACATTTTAATGGCAATATTTACAATGTTTTTGCAAATTTGGAACGTGCAACAGATGCAGAAAAATACATATAAACATTAATGCAAGTCACAAAATAAGTAAAGAACCAATTATAATAATAATGCAGTTAGAATGAATCATTTTTTGCGTATAATATTGTGACCAACAATTTAAATATTGTTTAATGCGTCAACGCTGAAAAATCACAACTTGTAATGTTTATATTTATGATAAATTAATTAACTGAATAAAAATCAAAATAAAAACTTACTAGGCTATTCACAAAAATATAAACACTAACTAATTAAAATACAATTTTACATTGACTTTTAATTTATTATTCTTAAATTCGTTTTATTTATTACCACCCTTTTGTAATTAAGTAAAAAATAAATTAAAAGTCAAAGTTAAGAACCGCTTTAATTAGTTAATGTTTTATTTTTTTTCTTGTATATATTCGTAAAATTTGGAAAATATCTAACCTTTCTTCGTCGCACTCGTTGTAAAACCCCCAAATTTTGGACCAGTTGTACCCTTCGGACGATTCGCCCTTAGATTCGCTCATTTTTTCATCCATTATCACTAGTTCATACCACCATCACTGCACAGCGTCAACTAACTCAACCTTTCGCTCCGAACTCAAATGAGTCGCCTGCATGCGCGAAGCGCGATCTCAGATCCCCGTAAATTCGCTCGTTTATGCGAAACAACTGATGCGCGGCTTAAACATTTGAACGTCAAAAACAGAGAAAGCTCAAAGCTTCGAAAGTAAGCGATGCACGTACAAATGTGACGGCAGAACACTCGTACGTAATGTTCTAAAGACTTATTACCAGATAATGTGTTTTAAATTTGTTGCACGCAAAAATAAATATAGGTTCTCATAAAAAAACAATTTAATATGTAAATTGGTGTTCTTGAGAAGCTATTTCCGGTTATTGTGGGATTCGTTTGTTTATTTTTAAGCATTCTACAAAATATTCATTTTATTTCATCAATGAACACAAATGAAATATTTAAGATCGTTTCTGTGCAATATTAATAGACAAATTAATACTGGATACATATCGATTTTCTTTGGTATTGACTAATCATATTTAATAATTTACTCTAATAAATGAGAAATGACACAGTTATACATAATAAATTACTTTCCATATTCCATGACACCTTTTCAGTTGCAATTTTTTTAACTGTTACGTACTTAAATTTATTAACTTGTACGCAAACTTATATTTACAAAAGATTAGCTTGTAAAGATTATGCACAAAATTCTACGTAAATTGTGAAAATTTTGGCTTAAATAAACATGTATGTTTACTCATATAAATATGCATAATTAAATTAAAAATAAAACATAAAAGCATAGATACTAACTGAAAAAAAATTAAGACGAAATCAAAGCTTTCAAATGACAAGAATATATATACTATAATTTTAAATATGAATTACGTCATCTTAGTAGTAATAATTAATGAACTATTGTTTTAGATTGTGTGACCATTAGTATAGTTCTCTGGAAAATTTTGGACAATAAAATAGTCAAAAAGGTGTAACTTGAAATAAAAAGAAGTCAAAATATACTTAAACAATTTACAAGGTTTTTTGTCATGTGAAACGAACAATTGTTTAGTACTACAAACTGCAAACATGAATAAATATGAATTATCATACAATTTAAACGCATTAAGTAAAACCAAAAGTATTAAAATATAAGAAATTTTTACTAGTATTAATTCCGCGACACGATTTAACTATATTCATTTTTAATCTACATAAACTCTTTATCACAAAATAAATACTTTCATCACGTGTAGTACAAAATGACAAAAATACATTGTCATTGTCTCTCATAATTTGAGAAACAATACTACTAAATGATAGACAACAATGAAGCTGTTATCAGAAAATATTTCTGCAAATAGAAATCAATTTGTTTATTGATTCAAATTTAGAAACAAACTCAAGCTCAATGAACAATGTGGCTGTCGCAAACGAGAAGCAGTCAAGCTCTACATTTGTTAATTAACTTTTGCTGATAAATGAACAGAGAAGACAAGCTATTCATACCTGAATGTGAAACTTTGTGCGACGTACTGTTGTATGAACATTTCAAACAAAATTTATACTGAATTTAGTTTCAATAGGCTTGTTGTATCACATGAATTGTTTTAATGTGATACATTGCATTCATAAATTTAATAAATTCGTATTGATTTATGTTTTTCCAAACTGTTGCTTTAATGATAAACTATCGCGAAAATGCAGGTTGTAATACATTTTCATGTAGAATTTGTTTTGAAAACTCAAACCTGGATAAGCAGCTAATCAATAGCTCAATCTAATTTAAATTGTAACAAAAATTTATTCAATGCATTTTTTATTTGAAGCTAACGTAAAAAAATAAAATAGGTTTATGTGAAATAATTTACGTTAGCTTACTGCTAAATTTTATACTCCGCTGTAAGTTTCAGACTTATTTCAAAAATAGCAATAGCACATTATTTACATTATTTTTTATGAAAAATTAGGTACTTAAATTATTGAACACGATGACTGAACTCATAAGTTACTGGATAAACTAATTAAATTTTGGAATAAGTAATATATAGAGTGTTTGTATATCGGAAAAAAAATTAAAAGTATATATTACATGATGTACTGAATGCGGTACTTATTTAAAGTAAAGTGAACACTTCGTACTTTGGACAGATATTTTTTCTAAATGTTTTTTCTAAACCTACTACAATATCACAGGTAATTCTTTACACAACGTCTAATAAGGTCTGAAGTTAAAAAATTATTAAGTTGCTTTTATTAAAATTTTCAATTAAAATATAATTATTTTCAAAATAATTTTTATTGTTATCATAAAGATATCATTTGAAATTAGATATATCTTTAGGATTTAATTCTCTTTTTATCAATAAGATATCATTTAAGAAAACTTACTGATATCATTTTTGAGTTATCTTGTAGATATCCTTTATAAGAAAACCCAGCAATAATTTTCGGATAATTGTGCTATGTGGGAAATATACTACTTATAATTTTGCGAATATTTCAAAAATTCTTTCTATACCACGTTCAGCATGTCATGTAATATATACTCGTAATTTTTTTCTCGGAATACAGACACATCCACTTATCTAAATGAACATTATTATTTTTTTAAATAATGCAAATACCTAAATTTTGTTTTGCATTATCGATTTCTTACTTTGTTCCATCTGAAGTGGTGCCAGTACGAGTTTTATTTTTTTAAATAAAAATTTAAAATGAAAGTAGGTATAGATTATGTAGACCAAAATACCCGTTTTAACTAATTAGTTTTTATCTTCTTGTATAAATTTTAAAAATTGCCACAATATTGAAATATAATTTTCTTTATGCTTCACAATAAATTAATTATTTGATTAGAATAATAACATAACTATTACATTAAGCCATAAAATGAATTAACATTTTTGAAACACGATAGTTATTGAAATAATAAATTATTGCAAAATATTTAAATGTCATTACCCCCGTAAAAATCTCGCGAACAAAAGGTATTTACTTTTCTTGCTACTACGTATTTCTTATCAGTTGAGAACAACAGATTATTTACTTCATCTAAACAACAGTTATTATTTTAACCTATAACTCACTCAATAATCACGTGATAATTAAATAAAAATATTCCTTACCTTTCTTGATGCTGAATTTCTTTGACCATGATGTCCGAAAGTGGATCATTTAAAGGTCGCTCGCCAAGAAGTCGTTGTTGATCTAAATCGCCTTGCATTTGACTGAAGGCATGTTCGCCAACGTTGACGGACGTTTCTAACTGAGCAGAGAGGTCTATTGATTCTTCATCAGCTGAAAGAGTAAAAAATATATTTTATTAACCGATATTGTACTACACTACGTTTCCCGTGACAGCGCAGCAAACTATATTTGAAATAACGGTAGTTTTTCGATAAGTAATAAAACAATAAGGTAGTTAACAATGTTATGTTAATTGTACTAAATTCGCAACTTTTTTGCTGTATAAAACATTCTCATAAGAGAAAAATTAAATAAAAGTCGTCACTTTTGAATATTAAAATAAATTTCATATCTTGCGATTGTAACAAATATGGGTACTCTTTAAGATTTTAACGTAAAATTGACTGCATATGCATACCTACTAATTTGTAATGTTATGACATTTTTTACTTACAAGGAAAAATTAAATTAAAGTCGGCACTAAATTTGAATATTAAAATAAATTTCATATCTCGCGATTGTAACAAATATGGATATTGTTTAAGAATTTTACGTAAAATTTACTGCATATCCATACCTACTAATTTCTAATGTTATGACATTTTTTACTTACAAGGAAAAATTAAATTAAAGTTGTCACTAAATTTGAATATTAAAATAAATTTCATATCTTGCGATTGTAACAAATATGGATACCTATTGTTTAAGAATTTTACGTAAAATTTACTGCATATCCATACCTACTAATTTCTAATGTTATGACATTTTTTACTTACAAGGAAAAATTAAATAAAAGTCGTCACTAAATTGTTAAAATAAATTTCATATCTTACGATTGTAACAAATATGGAAACTGTTTAAGATTTTAACGTAAAATTGACTGCATATGCACACCTACTAATTTCTAATGTGATGGCAGTTTTTACTTACAAGGTTCAAACGATTCATTAATCATTTTAAGTTTCGGCAGAAACTATTAAACATTATTTTCACTTAAACAACAGTTTTCTACTGAATGTAGAAATACGTGGCAGATCTTATCTTGAAGTGGATTATTTTGTTTATGTAAATAATAAGAATTTAATATTTCGTCTGGTAGAAATGTTTACGAATATAAATAATATTTTTACATGTTGATTAAACGTGGTGCAACTTGAATTTTATTTCGCTTTTATGTGGAACACAAACATAATATTGCAACACTTTTGCATTTTGTAGTAAAAAGTAGAATCATTTTTGAAGTATACTTGTTTATATCTACTGTAAACTATCATATTAAATTATACTTACACATTTTTAATATAAATTAATCAAAATTTGTCTCAATGTGAAGATCTTAAGATGTTCCGCAGGGATCAAATTTAAACCCCTTTTTCGATATTCAGTAGGTTTTATCTTTATTTAACAACGGTTTCTTCAAGAAAAATACAATGTAATTACTACTTTAACTACGCTAAAACTGAAATATAATTCCTCTAATTGAATTACTCCCTCTTACCGTGCAACGTATGTTGAGGATTGTCAATAATTCTAATTTGTCTATCGAGTTGTATGGGTTCACCATCTAAGCCCCCGATATCCTGGGGCAGTTGCCAGCGAGCGATCTCCTCCTCATGTTTCGTTCGCGGGAAGTACAATGGCAACAACACTTCATAAATACCAACGTCGTTTTTATCTACTGCAAAAACTAAGGTATCCAAAGAGTTCCTGTGTTGCTCGAGGAATCTTCGAACAGTTCCTGCAAGAAAAATTCATGACAATAAAATTAAATACACTTACAAATATCAGAACATTATATAGATATCTTTACATAAAAACAATAACGATACCCAGTATCTGGTATATATATCGCACTCTCAGTGCATTACTGTGTTAACTCAAAATCAAGGATTGAGGAGAGAATGATGTTGAATGTTATGTAGGCTTACATAAAACATTAGTTTGTCTTGCGGTGTTTATTATAATTCGATTATAATACAGGGCTTTAAAACATATAGTAAGAAAATCATACTAGTGATATATATTTCTTAAGTTAATTATTAATTTATTAAAGCAAAAAATATTAATTTTTTTTTACTATAATGTTCTGAGAGTGCGATATGTCGCAGGCTAGTTATAAAATCAGTCGTTTTATTAAACGCCTAGTCCTTTTCTAAATGACTCGACATAATGTAGTGTTATATCATTTTATTACAGAATATGCCGAGGTTTTTGCTAGAAAACTCTGAACTGAATAAACAACCCAATACCCCTTCTTGAATCTCACAATCTCGGTTTCAGTAGATACTCTGATTGCACTGAATTAAATTTAAAATCCAATACCCTTATTGGGTCTTAAATACTCAGTTTTTGTACAAAGGCTGATTGAACTGGAATAAATAAACAACCCCCTTCGTGAGTCCCAGTCAGTTTTGGTTGATTGAATTGAACTAAATAAAGTAGCTACCTAATACCCTGCTTGAGTGAAATAAAATGATGTGACATTGTGTTTTATAATAATGTCTAGATGCCTAATTTTACAATCTACCTACCACATATATCAATATAAATACATGCTTTATACACTAAATTATATTCATCAAAAGAAGTTCAAAAGTTTAAATTGTTATGGCCAAATTAGAAAATTTATTGAAATCATCACTGCGCTCAGATTTATTGACAAATTAAAACAACAATGATTTTAATTGAATTGTTTTGATTGTATGTGTTTAGCACAATTGAATATTAATTACTCTATGATCAAATATCATAGGATAATTAATATTGTATGAATATTTACATACAGCCAGCAACATAATTATGCCCATATAATATGATATACCTATATGGCTATGATTATGTGCGATGCCTGATGGAAACAATTTATATAGTAGTATGACAGAAAATAGCAGCGCCGCTATTTCCATTGCAAAGAATTAAATGAAACTTTGTTATTTTAGGAGAGGATATCTATGTTTAGTAGAGTGACCATTTATTTTTTGATGAAATCAGTACAAAATTTATGGTTTATTGACATCTCATAATGTGAAGTGAAATAATATAAAAAATATAGCAATACCTATATTCTTTTTGAGTACTTATACCTATCTAATATTACTGAAAAGAGAAAATTATTATTATAACCAATAGAAGAAGAAAACGCGTCGCAGGCGAAATTAAAAAAAATTGTTATAACTATTGAATATTTTTGATAAATTTAAATAATAATAATTGAAAAACAAGATTTTCTTAGAGCTTTAGTGATCCATAAATGAAAATCAGTACATTCACTACAGTTTATTGTTAATTGTTTATCAGTACAAGGGTCTGAAAATCAGTACTGTACTGACAAAAACAGAAAAAATGGTCATTCTAATGTACTTATAGTCTTTTTATGTTTTTATATAAGTTTTCAAAGTGACACCAGTACGAAGTACAATAGATTTTAGTAGGATGAAACAGTTTCTATCGTACATCGAACATAATTCTAGGTGTGGCATGAGCATAACTTTGTACCAACTATTTTATATTTTTTAAACATTTTTTGACCTACAAAGACAGTCAGTTACTTTACTTCGTAATGAACAAAACAAGATTTTTAAAGATGTGCTATACATACGTTTAATTTAACTTTTGTTTAAATTATTTACCTACTATAAAAAATATTGTACGTGCATTTGCAAATTATATTTGTACATTGAAAGAAATAGTCAGAACAAAAAAATTATCTAATTTTCAAAATTTATCACTACACAATAAATTCGGTAGGTAAATTGATTCATGTAAAATAAATAATTCAATTATTGTAGTTGATTAATGATGTGAAACAAATCATATTTGTGTTTATTTAATATTATTTATTGATTTAAGTGAACAGTAATAAAATTATTTATTTTTCAATATGGTTCAAAATTGCATAATGATAATGCAGTTATGTATAGAGTAGCTTTTATAAAATAAACATAAATGCATTAAAAATAAGTAAATAAAAAATAAAATAAGAAATAAAACACAATGCTGGGATGCAGTCAATTTATTAAAATTCAATCCTATATTTTTAATAAATTGACTGCATCCCAGTATTGTGTTTTATTTCTAATAATCCTTCAGCCAAGAAGCTTCCATTATTGAAAAAAAGTTCTTACTCAGTGCAATGTGAGCGCCCTCATCAGGAGGATAATTCCTCTTCACTGAGTTGATCACGCATAAGGCTAACGAATGCAATCCTAGTTCGCAGGATTTTTGAAGCACATTTCTGCAACATTATACAGCATTCTTTAAAACAACTGACCATTTTTACTCATCATGCGTTTGCAGTACCTATAACTAGCATGTAGTGTATTTTCGGCGGCGGTTTGATACTTGATGTTGTATTTTGGCCCAACAGTGTGGATGATATACCGCGCAGGAAGTTCATGGCCTTGGGTAACTACGACTTCACCCGTTCTACATTCTGTAAAAGAAAAAAGCATAGTTAGTACTGAAGTTGTTGAAAAAATAAACTAGAATATAATTAAAAAGCTTTCAGGGCTCATATTTAGGTTTAAACAAGCTTTTTACATTGACACACCGGTACATCGTTAGTAAATTTTGAATTTTTTAGTTTTGTTTTGCCTGTCTGTTTTTACTAGCTAAGGATAGGTAAATGAGAAACAAAATTTATAATCAAGCATAAAAAAATTCGCAGCAAAACTAGTTGGATGTTCCACAACAGGACAAAAAATTCAAAGATATACTGTACGACGTGCTGATCATGAAACTTTTTTTTAACTTGCAAAAAAATTGTATCGTATTTCAAGCAAGCATTTTTGCCACTGATCGGTAGTTATTTTTAATAATTTTTTTCAAATCTTCTACAATGAAAGTAATTGTTTACATAATCTAATACTAATAAATGTCAAATTATCAAATATACCATTAAACCAGTGATACTTTAAATGTACATACGTCAAGTAAACTAACCTTAACTTTTTGAATTTAAAAAAAAATTCTTTTTGTTTCATAACCAGCACGTCGTACAGTATATACCCATTAATTTTTGTCCTTAGTTGTGGAACACCCTGTATAATAAATGACTTGAATTTATATTATATATTATGTTCAGTCTGCTAAGAGTTGGAATACATTATTAGAAATGATTTAAAAATGAGTTTGAAAATGTCGTTTTGCTTAATTTTACAATTTAGTTTAACATTTATAAATTTTAATGGAGAACTACTACATATTGTTGTTTAAATATCATACAATAATGCTGCACGCGTAAATACTCGTACACCCGTTATGATGAAAAATTAAAGTATACATTATTAATTTCAATTCCTTATAGTGTCATTGTATTTAAGAAAAAGGAAACATAAGCCAAATTGTACTTGCTTGATTACATTAACGATACAAAAAGCTTGTAAAGTTTTTACATAATTTATATACATTTTGATCATTTTTTTTCTTCAGTAAATTTCTTTAAAGCTTTTATACAAATTTAATCATTTTCAGAACTAAAAATAGGTTAAACGTTGAATATTTTATATAGAATTTTTTCTTATACCAAAAATTACGAATTACTAAGTTTTAAGTAAGTGTATGGAATTAAAAGATGCAATATTTAGTAAAACCATTATCATACCATACGACTGAAAATTTTAATTACTTGTTTATAAACTATTTATCAGTACTTATCAAGATAAACATTTCATACTACAGGGTGATTCATCGTAACTTACTTATTTCAAAACGCAATAATGCCCATTTTATGAATCAGAAACTTTTTATTTTTATTTTATAATGTAGGTACATATCTAAAGTTTTGTTTCACCCAGTTTTCAAAATCATATCAAGCAGGTGACGCCCCCCATTGTCTTTACACTGAATAAGCCGATTTCTGGCGTTTGTCATAACCCTTTTCAGCATGGAAGCGAGTATGTTGGCAATTGCGGCCCGGATGTTGGCCTTCAGGTCTTTTAGGGTTCTTGGACGGTTGACGTAAACGCGGGATTTCAAAAAACCCCACAAAAAAAATCACAAGGAGCCAAATCGGGCGAGCGGGCTGGCCCTCCTACGAAAGTCACGCTGCGGGTTGCGATCACAGAACATCCATTGAAAAAGTACGACTCAACTGAAAACACACGCTGCTCCGTGCTCCAACGCATGATGGCGACTGACCGGGTGGGGAACAAAACTTTAAAAGTGCACCTGTCGAATGAGATCATTCTCTCCCCACTACGATCCCTACAGCCTGAATGGCACGCATTTTAAAAAAGCAAGTGTTATGATGAATCACCCTGTATAATAATTTATACAATAAGAAAAACAAAAAACAAGAAGTGGTTATCAGAAATAGTTAAACAAAAATATACCTTTAACATCCATGTGAATTTCTTCTTTAAGTTGACTGCCCGCCCTCGCAAATATTCTATTACTGACTGCATTACTGTCGCTTAATGATTCGTTCGTTGAGTTTACTACAGCATCAACTTGTAGCGTGGAAATATCTCCAACCCTGTAAAAACAGTTTATTACAATTCTAATTTTTACACAATAAAAATATTTATGTCAATGAACAATATGTTTAAATCGTTTATTGTTAAAATGAAAGACAAAGGGTTTGTCGAATATAAATAATTTTTACTCCCTCTTTTCTATATAGGCAAAGTATTTTGTGATTGTGATATTCATCAAGATCAAGATTCAGATGAATTTTCACGTTTTAAACCTAAACACTTTTGTATCTAATAAAGAAACATTTAATTATTAAATAAATAAAAAATAATATTATTACAGAATTAAACCCAAATAAGAATTTATTAAGTCTATCGTTAACTTTAGAATTTTGGAATGAAATTTTATATTTTAAATTTTATTTATTCATAGACCATTTCCAACCAGCGGTATAACTGTAACCTTTTTTCAACTAAACTAAATCGAAATAAAATTTACAATAATTTTTGTTTGAAATATATTTTAGTCACAGAAGTCACAGCGTATAATAATAAAAAATTTAGAAACGGTGGTTATAAAAATAACGTTACAGAGATTATTGTTTTTTTTCAAAAGTTGTTCATATCAAATCAAGTGTGGTACTAATAAAATGTCTTTCTAAAGCAAGTAGACCAAATTTGGCAAAGATAGATATTAAGAAAATGTGAATAAATTTTCAATAAATTCTACTAAATATTGAAAATAAGAGCATAATTTTAAAAAAATGTAAAATTAAAGTTCTTGAAAATTCAAATATACGCAAGTATTTTAGCTTTAAAATAGGCATTTTTTCGAACGCATTCAAAGCAGAAACATAGCGGCTGCATGTGTGACGTCAAACATTTCACCAATAAGTAAGCATCCCAGAGATTAAGCCACGCCTGACCTATATGACCACGCGTTTGGCATTAGATATAAAAACGAGACCAAAATGTTTGTCGTCACGAATTTGAGGTGTTTTAAACAGAGCGATTAAAAAAATTATATCTTCATTTCTATTTAGCACTTAATATATATATATATATATATATATATATATATATATATATATATATATATATATATATATATATATATATATATATATATATATATATATATATATATAATATATTTTTAGACACATTAATATGTACCTGAATAATAATAAAAAAATTTAAATGTTGGTAAACGACCCCTTGTTTCTTTCTAAGTTTAAAAAAAACCTTGAATTTTAGGAGACCTATATTGACCACAATAAATTTATATTAATTTTGTTTACGTTTCGGTCAACACTTTCACTAGGTACCCACTTCATACTTGCAGAAATTTGTAAAACAATGACGAGCTAAAACACAATGGTAAATAGTTGAAATGAACGTTTGATGAAGTCAAGAAAGAGATGAGCAGGTAACTAAATCAATAATTAACAAGAAGGAGCCTTTGTCTTTCATGATGTGAATCCTACCAAAGGATGATCTTTCTGTTGAGGGCAGCATCACAAGGAAAAGGCGCCAAAGTGTGCTTGGGAGGCTCCCCCGATGAATTGTAGTCAATGAGGTGGTGGATCGGACTGAACTCCGACCAACGCTTCAGCGAGGATGGGTTCGCCACCTCTTGCGGCACGCCGAGGGGTTCCATTACCAACCGCATTCAGCCAACAATTCTGCAAACAAGGAGATCTACATTAGCAAAATATTAGATAAACATGTAATATAGACATAATAGTATATTATTTAACGAGCAAATAATGTAGGCTATAATAATTCAAGAGGATGAAAGTTTATTCACTAGCCGAAGGCGAGTTAATAAATCATTCGAGTGAATTATAGCCAATATTTGCAAGTCAAATACGACGTTTTATCTACGACTTTTTAAATAAAGCAACATTTCTTATTTACAAATTTGTCTTCATATTAACCTAACCTCAAAATATTGACAATTCATCCGAATAATTTTGACAATTCGGAAGAATAAAGTACTCATTATTTAACAGTGTGAAATAATGAATTCATTATTTCATAATGTGTCCTTATGGAAGAGTTTATTATACTACTTTCACGTATATAATGAATACATTATTCTATTGTTGTAGATAATAGTTATTTATGTAATAAGTACGCAAAATAGAGTTTTAGAGGACAAATCTATTTACGGATGAGGTGCACGCCGAGTTTTTAAATTAGGTGAGTCCTCTAAAACTCAGTTTGTGTACATGTTACATACAAAATTTATTAGTATACCGGGCGTTTCCTGAAACAGGCGCACAGTTTCAAATGCGAATTAAACTACATAAATAATTAATTTTGATAACTTTCTATTTGGCCGGAAGTGACATCAACTTCCTTATTTTAAATGTAACAGCCCCCCGTATGTTTTTTAAGATTTTGATTCTACATAAAATTCTGAATACAACCATGTATAATAAGCTACTTTTTCCTTGTAGATTTCTAAGTAAAATAATAATTAAAATATTACAGAAACAAATCGAATCATTCTTAGTTAGCTATGAAATAAATGATGAATTTTGCTTGTATCTGCTGAACAAAATTATACTCAATTGCAGAATGACTGAAGTAGTTTTTTGGTGAAATTCAATAAATCGGAGCCTGGAAATGAACAATAGAGCGCTAATGTTTTGTGTACCTATTTATAACATTAGCATAACAATTTTAAAAAATACCCAAAATATTAATGACAATCGTATTATAATATTAATGCAATAATATAAATTGTTATTCTAGAACTATATGTTTTCATCTTATACTACGATATAATTATACACCCTCTGTAATTGGGACGCTTGTCCTGTTGAGTGGTTACAATAAATAAATAAATAAATAAATAAGAATAAATGTAGCACATTCATATAAAAGTGTAAATTTTTAAATATTTTATCTTATTTGTATTATACTTATTTCAAACGAATATTAGTGTGTCTCAAATGTAATTCAAATAAGTTTATATTTTTACTTTGAAACTGAAGATAAGTAGACACGATTTAAAATGACTTTATTTGAAAATAAAGTAGATTATTAATAAATTATTCAGTTCGTATTAGCTCTCTATTTATCTTTGTATATTACATAATCCATAAACATAATCTTTAAGATTAAGTGCTAGGTACCTGTATTTAACAGAAAAGAAAAAATATAACTTTTATAGTTGAAGATGGAGTAGAAGCTCCCATTGAATTTATTTTCATTTCTAGCGATAGTCGATATTTTACTTACCTATAAGTATTTTATTTATAGTGTTTTATTTATTGCGAAAACTAAGGAGAATCTTTCGTTGTGTCTTTTTAAAACAAAATATTGTTGAAAAATAAAATAGGACTAAATACAGCAAGATTGAAGATAGTATTTTTTACGTTACTCTAATACAAAAATCAATTTTTATAAATGTAGTTTAGTTACTCAAAATGCGTTAGGAAGTATTATTAAAACCAGGGTTTATTCTAAGCTTTTTTCCCACTGCAGATACCAACCAACTACAAAATGAACACTCAGTCTTTTTTTAAATTTGTATTTTGCACAAAAATTTTATTAGATACAGTTCCTACTTTATTTTCAATTTTCTTTAGGAAGAGAGGTTCATTATTAGAAAAAGAAAACAGTTACAAAATAGCATAAGAAAATAAAAAGCGCCGCTGGCGAAAGTTTTTTTGGTCAAGATAAAATAAAAATGAATTACAGCACGGTTTTCTCTCTTTCATGTCCAAAACTAAGCTCATTTACGCATTTCAGAATCACCATTCACAAATTATTGTGTATTCTTATTATGAATTTGAATAATAACAATCTAATATTTATTTTGCACAAATTTAAAATTTCTACTGCACTTTTTATTTTTTCACTGCACATTTTGTGCCCAGCTGCAATAAAAATTACTGTTTTATAGTTAATTATGTAGAAATATTATCTATACGGTCTATAAGCGGCATATTAATAATAAATAAAAACAGTAATCATAAAGTGCTACATATAAATTGCACGAGAAAAACAAATCATGCATAAATTTATTTCTCTTACATAAATTTGCATTTTAAATATATATTAACTTGTTATTTTATATCGTAATACAATAAGGTATTGTAACAATTCATAGTTAGGTAGGTACCTAATATTCTTCATAAAAATTTAACTTAATTTTACAGCGTTACAGAGGTGTACGCCTCCCACGTTTACTTTAGTTATAATTGAAATATAATGATGCTTTTACATATGAGTGTATTAACAAAGGATGTCTTAATGCCTCTAGTTTTTTATTTTTTGTCTTTGGCCTAGGAATTTGAAGTAAAAAACATTTAAAAATGACTCTTTTTGACATTATTTGATACGTCTTGATATTATTTTTTTCGATCATTATAAATGGAAAGAAAAATTTAAAAAGCAAGAAGCCTGCAATTAACCTTCCTTTTTGGAATAATTTTTGTTTTACTTAATTTCTTTAAAAAATACAGAAGTTATTATGGGAATACTGGAGCCATGTTTACAGTATTTTTCAACTTCAAAATGACATTGCATAGCTAGGCTGCGGCAAAGTACGAATTTCGGGCTGGGTTCGGACAGCCGTAATAGTGGGGAAGAGAGTGAATTAGAAAAAATAATAATATCGACAGTATTTTAGGAATTTGAAAAATAGATAGAAATAATCCAAAATTTATTGAAATACCCGGTCATACTTACTGAGTTCACCAAATAAATAAATTCAAAAAGTTGTGACTAAAAACACTCTAGCGTATTGCACATATCTCGATTAGTTTTTAGTTTTTTATTGGATCGTGGATCCATTTCAAAATTGAAGTGTTGAATAATAAATACATAATTCACAATTAAACGTGGTAGAGGCAGGTAGAAAGATAATATTTATCATCCCGCCTCAAACGGTTCATAAACAAGAAGGAATTTATTGCACAGTCCAACGTCGACTTCGCGTGTCACATAAAATATTAACTGTACGCTGTACTTTGGGCTCAATAATCGACCATTTTAAGTTAAAGCGGAAGCGCGGAGGAGCCACGGAAACCACTGAATATTTGCATATAATTACGGAGCAATGGAGGTCTGAACTTCACAAATGTTCATTTTGTGTTTGAGTAACAATTTTGTACAATAAAAAGTTATATTGTACTAGAACAGATTAAACATTATAATAATAATAATTAGAGATGCAACGAATAGTAAATGTGCCGAATAACGAATAACGAATACACAGAAGAAGCAAATATTTATACAAATACAACACTGAAATATACAAAATAATAAATAATATATCAACTACCTGTTGAAAAATTCGTCAAGAATAAAAACAATTTTTAACAAGAAATTCTTTCAATTTGATTTTTAAAGTATATGTATAAGATATTATACCTTTCAAATGATGTAGAAGGTGATTAAATAATTTGATTGGCATGTATGAAACAATATTATGCAAAAACTTGATTCTGAACTTAGGGATGCAAAGATTATTAATATTGCGTGTGTTATTATGTAAGTAATGTATAATGTAAGCATATAATGCGTGATGACTGATGTATGATAAATAATTATTTATTAAGAGGCCCGTCTACCTCCTAAAAACCAGCATAAAATGTTCCAACATAACGAGTGTTTTGTGGCTAGTACAAGAATGGTAAAATTTTATTTCAACAAGGATTTAATAGATATAGATCTACAGATGTGCCTTTTTTAAATTTTGATTAAAAAATTGTACATGATTATAAAAATACCGAAAAGTACAAAAAAAATCCCGACTTATTTAAACTTTAGACGGTTACCTATATCTCCTGATAGAAATTAATTTTAAAAATTTAAGGCACATCTTTCTCTTTTAAATGTTTATAAAAACATTATCCTGAAGTCAATAATAATCTGACAGTTAAGTCGCAACGAAAACACTTTTACAGTATTTTTCAACTTCAAAATGATATTGCTATGACGCAAATAAGGCACTTGAATGACAAACAACTTAACGCTTTGGGAAATAATAAATATTTTCAAAAACCTTGAAACGGTAAAAAATTTAAAAAGGATGATTTTTTATAAACAAAAAAAGAAAAAAACGGTTGAAAATTAGGCACTTCTAACTGATCCTAACTAAACTCATAACTAAATTTCTATTTGAAATATATAGATTATATAAAACGTATAGGTTTCAAAAAGCAAAAAATACTAAATTATACCTAAGAGCCAATTTCTTTCATTTAAATTTTAATTTCATTTACAATTAAAAAAAATTATTGTAAATTATTGTAATTATCGAATGCTTGAAAATGTAAGTAAGTCATTAGGTACATAAAATTTGTAAATACTATTAAATGTAAATATAGATTATTTAGTAAAGAAAGTCGTAGTAAAGCAATTTAAGTGATACTATTAGTTCAATTCAAAGTTTAATGTCAAAAGTCATCAAAAGTAAATAAATATAAATATAAACCAAATCAATCACTTGCGCTTAAAATATAAAATAATAACTTATGTAAATCATAATTTATAATATAAAATTATCAGTCAATATTGCCGTGGTCGTGGATGATAGGTATTTATATTTAATGACAATCCGAGCTAAAATTGTACTGTATTGAATTTTTTGTGTAAGAAAAGGTTACCGTGTCTAAAAATATCGGTAACCAATTAAAGTGGACAAGCACATATCGGCATTTACATTATCGTAATAATAAATGTTCATTAAACCTAACTCAATTCAACACTATGTTATTAGTGTCCAAAGAGGTAAACTTTAACCGAAAAATTAATTTTACAAGGACGTTGATAATAATACAATTTATTTATCATTTATTTTGCTGATTTAGTTTGTTTTCATTTGCAAAAAAATATAACTTATATTTGCAACAAAAGTTTTATTATAAAATATTCAGTGTGGTGGAATTTAAAAATGTTTTTTTACAGTTGTATTAAGTTTCAAGGATAATCCTACGCTAAGAATAATAAAACATGCAGATAATAACTACAGTTAACTAAAACTTTTCTCTGACTCTCTACCGTTAAATTACTGTAATACGAGATTTAACATGAGCTAAGTAATTCACCATAAATATAGTTATCCATTTCATTTAAAATGTAGACAGATATAGAATTATTTGAGTAAACAGTTATTATTTTGATAGAAAGCTCAAACAGAAATGATCTATTTTTATTTATCTATTCATTATCATATCAATTTCTATTTGGAAAGGTTATGAACTTCACCTTCAATTTTTTCCAAAAGTCAAATGCAAATTTATTCTAAAGTTCTTTAGCTTTGTTTAAACGCAAAAACAAAAAATATTATATAAAAAAACATATATCTTACGCAACGCCTCAGAGTTGACATTGAATTTCAACATTATTCAAGTTTATATTACTTTTAGGACATTAAATATAAAAATAGTTTAATATTAAACCGGCTAAAAGTTGTCTCAACTTTTTACTTTGTTTCTATATTTTATACGTAGTTGTAGTCTTGTTGTATAGAATATACTATAAGAGAAGAGCATAATGTGTAAGGTACCGAGAAAAAGAGACTTGTCTAATGTCTACTCTCTGTTCTACTGAATCTAAGTCTATATTTTTTGAAAATATGAACTTTATATTAGAACTATTATTAATCATCTAATATTTACATTTATAAATACATTGCCAAAATTAACAAGTTTTTTGAAGATAAAACATAGTAAATATTTTTTGCCATAATTTTGTTTTATAGAAGCAAATCAACTTTTAAACTGCACTTTAATCAGCTATGGCTATGAGGCTATGAATAATATTTTTTACTTTTGAAATTACAATAGGCGCTCGGTTATGTGAACTAATAAAAACCAGGCAAATTCATAAAATCGAATTGTTCATTTAATCGAAAATGTACATATTTTAAATATAGTTAAAACCGTTAAAACATTAAGATAGGTAATTAGTTATTTGTTTCTTGTCTTAACACTCCAGTATTTTAGTAATTTCATATCTCTACATTTTTACAATACACGTAATTAAATAATCAAGAAAAAAAATATTTTTGCATGGGCTTAAAAATAGATCATGGAGTTCTATAGTTAATAAATGATAAACACATAATCGAAATTGACCGTGTTCACTCTATAGAGCCTCATGTGGTCATGTGTTAAATTTTAACTGTTCACTATAGTATATTTATATTGTTCATATAATGAATTATTGATATAACCAAGCGCCCACTGTATTTTGAAATTTTGAGAAGATTATCATCATAACTACTGATTCAATCTTTAACTCGATGTTTCATTATAAGCTACATAAATGAAACAAGTGCAATTTGGTACAAATAGACTGCAATGCGAAAGATAAATTATTTTACCCATGAAAATAGAATAGGTACGTACAGCAATGTACTGAAAGTAAAATAATGATACCCATAATAGTTGATTTGTTGATATAGGTACCGCAAAATTTTGCTCTGTTAGAAATTTGAAATAGGCACATTAGTATCCATTTGTATATTACGATTAAAGGTAGATATTTATTTTATGATTTTGCAGTATCATGCATAACCTCTATGACTTCCCGATAGTTTTTACCTCTCTCCTCATATTCTATAAGAGAGGTATTGTATGGATTAAAGTTTTCCTGAATGAGTTTTTGTTGGATAAGCACGTTTCAGGGTCTCTAGAATACGAATTTACTATTTTCGAGATGATGTCTGCGTATATGTGCGTGTGTGCGTTTATTATCTGAAAAAATATCACACATTAAATTACCAAATTTTACAGGTATTTTGGGTTTTAATAAGAACGATAAGAACCTTAAAAGCCCATTAAATTTTGGTAGCAATCCATTAAGGTGCTAGTATAGTTAGCGTGTAGTAGTTCCTTATTAAATTAATTACTCGTGCATTTCGAGTGCTTTATGAACCAAATTTTGGTTGCAGTATACTAAATATATTTATTGTCTATTCTGACTTTTCGCACTTGTTTTGAATAATGGAAAGTCTAGAAAAACATCAAAAATTGTACCTACTTTACTAATAACTCATGCTACGATTGAAATATCTTTTTCAAAAAAATTACATATAGGTAATCTACATTAGTATCTTAACATCGGATTGTCAATATTTTTTCAAAAACTATTCCCAATTTCTAATTAAAAAAAACTAATTTTGAAATTTGTCTTTTTTGATAATTTTGAAATTTTTCAATCAATCCGATGTTAAGCATAAAATTATAGACATTTTTTGTAAATAATTTTTTTTACTAAAGTGCACTTGAATTAAGTTATTAGTAAAGTACGAACGACACTTTTATAGTAGCTATACCCGAGCCTTAACAGAAAGTAGGTAGTACTTTACTTAAAGATCACATAATTTTCCTTTAAAATTTGGATGACAATTTTTTATAATACTAAATAAAGAAAATGTTATTATCTACTCGTAAAATTGGTGTAATATAAATTTTTCTGTATCTGGCACCATTTACAAATTATATTACAATTTATAATACTTAATTATTATGTGTTTGAAACTTCGATATCTTGTAATCCATGATCGAAACATTTGTTATAACGAAAAATTGTAATATTTATGGCAGTGACAGCAGATATGACATCAGTGACAGGTAGTTTACATATTGTTCCAAATTTTCATAAAATGACTATTTTTGTAGCACTATACAAGCAGCCAGAGTTGGCCGAAGCTGTAAGGGAGGGAAAATTATGTTCTGTTTTACACAGAGCTGAGGCACAATTCGCCAACTTATTACTCGCCTGAAAGCAACTGAGTCAAGAGAAAAACCGAGCTGGACGGCTTCTATATACCTACATTATTTCAAGTCAGCGAAGCAGTTTCTGCCAAAAAATTTCATGATAATCTATGTCCACCCGATTTATATTGTATAGCAATTTGAAATTCTGCTGTATAAGAGGGAAGAGAGTTGTGGTGAGAGGTCATGTGCTGGCCACATCAGATTTTTTAAATATCAATTAAGTTTAAGTACTCCAAGTGAACTCGAATTTTAAAAAAACTCGAACTAAAGTCTTCAACTGTTTTTGTAGCATGTCATAGTTCGAGTTCGACTGCATTTATATTTCAAAAAAATCTGCAGTGGCCAGTACACGACCTCTCGCCTAATTCTGCTTATTCTACTAATCTCGAGACTAATCTAATAAATAGTTTTACTTACATTTTAATAGTTTCATGTTCATGTAATATGTAAACGATAATGTAAACCAAGATGCAAGCAAAAGATGTCAACTGTACTGTCACTGTCAGAATAATTCAAATTTATTTAGAAACAAATTTCATATCATGGACAACAAGATAGAATATTAATTGTACTTTATTTTATTGTTAAATAATACCAGATTCAGCAAATTGTATTTATAATTAACTGTACCCATAGATATTATTATTATTTTTAATTGCAAAAATTGTCATAAATAAATAATGTAACAATATATTAAAGGAAAAGTTTATCAAGCTTCAAAAAGTACTACTTCCGGTTTTCGGATTTCTACCAAAATGTTATCCGGTGTTAAGATCCTTATTAAAACCTTAAATATGCAATTTGGTTATTAAAGGTTTGATACTTTTTCAGTTATCGTGGACGAAAAATCGTCAGTCCATACATTCATACAAACACACACACACACACGCGCACACACACACACACACACATACACACACACAGACATCATTGTGAAAATAGTAAATTCGTATTGTAGAGACCCTGAAACGTGCTTATCCACCAAAAACTCATACTCGAAAATTTTGACCCATTACAATACCTCTCTTATAGAATATGAGGCGAGAGGTAAAATAAACTGAAATTACATTTTTTATTTTCTGTTATTTCCTGTCGATTTATTTTAGTTTGACATTTGCCGGATGCGTCAAAAATAATAAATAATTTCTCTTCATGGGTCAATGCCTTTCCCAAAATAACCATTATTATAAATATCTAAAATATCGATAAAACATAACCCCTATCGAACTGAGTTTCTCAGAACGATATAAGAACGCGCATAAATAACAGACAGGTACAATGTACAAATTACTCTCCAAGTCTTGTCCGTAATTTGAGAGGCGCATAAATAATTTAGTAAATGAAATTGGAACATTGTGCAGGGGTGAACAACAACAGAAATAAATTATTGTTGCGTTTAAATATGCATGAAACAAAGAGTATTGGTGTTAGAACAAATCGAAAAACGAAAACGAAATTTACTTGCAGCAGATACAGTCGAAATGTGAAGGTTGGGATTTATTATTTAAAACTATTCGGAATTTGAGGAGAATTTAGGAAGAACTGTCGTAAATCTAAAATAATAAACGTGGAAACATGTCAAACTGTTTATGTGCAAAGGCGAGATGCAGACACATCAATAATTTAAATAAAATAATAACTTGAAACTTGTACTAGAGGTAAATTCAGTTAAGTAGAACCCTGCGCGAAGTACACATACGAATTCTCGTCTTGGAAAGAGAGGCATAGATGATAAACACGACGAAACTACGCTACTGTCTGTTCTACTGTACTGAACATCAGCTTCAATATCGTTATTCTCATGTTGACGTTCGTAGTGTTTTGCTTCGTGTAATTGATTGTGATTGAATTATTTTAGTTTTCCTTGAAAATTAAGTGAAGTACGCTAGCTCCACTTTTGTAAAACGGACAGAACATGACAAACTCCGCCTTCTCGCGCAGCTTAGGGTCCTAGATATCTGAATTTTAATCTAGCATGTTAGTTATTTCAAATTTTTGCAAACATAAAGAGTAAATGGAACTAATTTATTTTATTCAATTGATATTGCAAAACATACAAATTTTTAATTGTGACCATTTATCTTATTTTAGAAAAAATTTGAAAATTAATACTGATATAGAAACCAAAGTATGCGGTACTTACATTAAATAATTTTTCAATAATTTGCTTATTTGTAAAAATTGTTTATCCTGATAAAAGAACACTTTATACTATACTAAAACGTATAAATATAGAAAATCTGTTAAGATTTAACATACGCACTACACTCTAAGAAATTTTGACCGTGTAAAGACGATTTGGTGAGTGGTAAACTCAACCAGTGTTAAATTCAACTCTAAAGTGAGTGAAAATTTCGTTAGTGTGGATTTTGTAATTTGGTAAATATTTATCAGTGTGGAATATATCGAAATTTTACTAACTACACTAGCGAGTGTGTTTATGTGATAATAAAATGATTTTTCTCTAGAGTGTGGTCAAATTCACAAAAATCTGAGTAAAAATACACCGCAATTGGTAAATTTTACCAACAAGACTGTATTGAGTGCTTATTGTAATGTACATTTTACACTGTATAGTGTCATACGAAACATGTTTGGGCATGTTGTTTTCTGTTCCATTATTAGTCACCGAGCAGTCATACTCATGTGTCTTAAAAGAAGATCCCTTAGAAAATCCTACAGGTCTGGTTTAGGTATATTACTGTATAGTTTTAATTATTGTTTATTTCTTACATTTGTTAATATTTGATATAGATACATTACACATTAAATCAGTCGCAGTCCTCTTCATCTACTGCAAACGTAAACACACTTACCTCAGAAGAAATGTAAAATTGGATATATTCAGATACACAACCAATTCCAAATTTACCTCAGATTGACAGTCCATCCGATTCAGTAACGTCTGGTGACGAAGAACTAAAGAGAAGATGTATACCAGACATTCTCTCCCAAAACGAGAAAGAAAATATATTAGCACAAGTACAATAATTATATTGGTTATAATTTCTTATTACTTCTTTAAAATTCATCTATTTTAACACAACCATCAATACTCTCTAAACAAGTTGGGGGAAATATAAGAGCACAGGTACAATTATCCTTTTTTTGCTGTCTTAAAAATTATTAAAATAAAAATGTATTTTCTTAGGATTTAAAAAATATGCTTCTACAAAGTGGATGTCAGCATATTTTTGATGAATACGCAGACAAAGGATATATAAGCAACAAAACAAGGAGACAACTAGTGAATGTAGTCGTAACTTTAATGAGACATAGACACGGTACGGCGTTACACAAAAACGTTAAAATCGATTTTCACAAGGAATAATTGACTTATTTCCAAATTTAATAAATCCTACCACTAAATATGGATATGTAAGTAATTTCTGATTAAAATATTAATAATTTGTGGTGAGAAAAACAGTCGCAATACTGTCTTCCATTTATGCAAGAATCAAGAATAAATGTTATTTTTATTATATATTTATTTTCTTTCAAATTGAATTTTAACTTTGGGCCTAATGTTTGTATTGATTTAGATCAATATTTTTATAAAAATGTAATTTACTCAAACATTGACATTCCTAGTACCTACCTAATTTAACAGTAAATTTATATAAACGGATTTCATATGGATTTTTATACAAACCAAAATATTTTATTGTGTCAAAAGTATTGGTATCCGTACCGAAATTTGAAGAAATAGTTAATATCATATCAGTTGAAAATATTTTTTTTTTTATAACGCAGCCTTGGAATACTGTGTTTTTTGACAATCAATTACATGCTTATAACATAGTTAAAGAAAAAATAGATTACAATATTGTTGAATTTAATATTTGTCCTTATAAAGAATCATATGAAATGTGTTTCTATTCTGGAAAATATTACATAATTTCAAATGGTATCCATTTAAAATATTTATATAATAGTTTTTTTATTTTTATAATATTGTAGTTCTTAGACTCGCTGTGTTCAATTCTATGTGAGATTTTTTGTTTCAATATTTATAGTTTTCTATTTATTTTATTATAAGATGTGTAAATAAATAGTTATTATAATTATTACCTATGTGTATTTTTATTAAAGTGCATTTACACACATTTAAATTCAACACCATACAGTGTATTATATTTTAACACTTTTAAGTGTGCAATATGACACTGTTTTTGGTTGTTTTTACTTTCAATTATTCACTAATAAGTGTAATATTGACTCGTGGAAGTGTTAAAAGTATTTAAAAAACGACACTGGTTAGTGCGGCAATTCACCATATTATGTGGTAGAAAATACTCTGCCAACTGGTAGTAAGTACAATTTTCAGTGTATTTTAACGAAATACTGAGTGTAAAGTATTTAACACTTGCATCGTGTATTTTTTTACCAAATAGCTACGTGGTAAATATAACACAATACTGTGTGGACCTATATAAACCAATTTTAGTGTTAAATTTAACACTGAATTTCTTAGAGTGTATCTAATATTTTACTGTGATTTTTGAATAACATAAGTAGGTATTTATATTTATGTAGGTAGATGAGGTAAGTAGTTGAAATATGATTGTTATTTTGGAATAAAAATTGATTTCTTTACGTAGGTACATATTATACAGGCTGTCTCATAACTTCAGGTACCTACATACGTTAAGAGTATATGTTGTTTGATATGCTGATTACGAATCAGAAAGAATTTTTTTAAATCGCAAAATGAATTACCGTGTTTCTCAGTCAAAAATTTTTCGTTGCCACTGCCACTAGGTGGAATAATTATTGTTTCATTAAAAATAATTAAATTTTGTTTGTTTATTTTTCTATTATTATGTAATTTAAAATGTTGAATACCTACTTCTATTGTTCTCGTTTAATAGGAAAACGAATCCAGTGCATTACTACAAAAATGCTGCAGGTGTAAACTGCCCTTAATTTTTTTGATTCGTAATCAGCATATCCAACAACATATAGATACCTTCAACGTATATACTCGAAGTTATGGAACAGCCTGTATTTTAGTGACACTAACATTGATACAGACAATATTGAAATGAAGTCAGTTAAAATTAGTGAAGCATACTAAATGCGGTTTTCAAATCTGTCATATCCGTACGTCCTAATTTCCGTACAATGTACGTCATTATTTTACGACGTAAAATGTATAATTTAGATAAGAAGACATATAACGTACAAGCTATTATATTTCATACGTACAAAATGGAAATGTTAGTAAATAAAGCACAACATAATGTTATTAATATTTAAATAGTACATATTATTTTTATCCCACCCTCACACAATTGAAAATTGACACTAATTTATGTCTTTATTTCTGACAGTAGTCATATTTGATTACGTAATGGTATGGAATGACGATGTTCAATCTTTTGAATAAAACTTTACCACAAGTAAGTTACAGTAAGTTTATTGCATGTTTTCCTTTTCATCAATTTATAAGTTGAGAAAGAATAAAAAATTGTAGTATATAATTAAGTCTTTATGCAGAGTAATTGCATACTTTCTACTAGATAAGTTGTATGAACACTGCTCACGTGCAGTTACTATTTTGCATTTATAAAACGGAAAAAAATTAAAATAAAATTTGTTTTAGAGACCAATGTTTATCGAATTTTTATTTTTAGATTTAAGCTATACACTAGCTATGATATTCAAAGCAAAACAGGATGATACAGTCCTTGCGTTTAGAGAAAAAACAAATCAACGTAATAGTAGAAGTTGTACTACCCAACCTAAAAATTTTGACTGTATTATACGCTATCATAACATCGTTATATCCCTACAGTAGAATCAGTGAAAAACTTTATAATATTAAAGTAACTGAAATGAAAACAAAAATTGTACCAAATGTACACAAACATTAATAATGAGTTTTATAAATATGCCTACGTGTTATATTATCATTAAATCAATATAAAATAGTTAATATAATGTATTTAAATTACCGTATATGAATCCATCAATTTTAACTTTTTTTCTTCGAGTGGTAACACTGAATTATAGTACGTTTATATGCTTGATTTACTGTGTGAGTTTCTGATTTTCTTTTGGCTTCTTTTTAACCAGTTTGGTTTATATCTTTTTTCTTAAATCTATCTTTTTCAAAACAACATTTCGTGATTGTTGCAACATCGTTGCAACATGCACATCATATTACATTACGATTCAAAGAACTAATGTGAACATGTTCACAGCTGATGTCACATAATTTAGTTACATTTTTTGATGACGTACCTCGGCTGTCTCCCCGATTCTACTGTACTTTCATAAGTTGGTTCACCCGAATAAATTTTTATCTCTATGCGCAAGTTTTTTCTCTGAGCGCACGGACTCTACCAATATTCAAGATTGTGACTTTGTTTTTTAAATCTATGAATTCGACATGTAAAATAAAGACTGTCCCTAGTGTGCCATATGATGATATTCTAAAAATACCTAATAATCTGCTGGTAATTATTTAGTGAAAACAATCAATTTCGTCAAATTTAAAACATTTTTTAGTTTTAGCCTAGGGGAGACTGAGGGCTATTTGGACTATTTTTAGTTTTTCGTAAAAATATAATATAATAAAATTTAACTGTTTTTTCATTTCATGTGATATTTACAATATTTTAGATTTGTGATAGTGATTGGACGGTTGTAACAACATTGTACACATTTTTTTTATTTATTTAAAAAAATGTGACAAGTGTTCCTCGGGTCTAATGGGGACTAGGTTTGGGGTTAAATTAATTTGTGTTTATTTTGTCCGGCATAAAAAAACAATTTTCGTTTTTCCCCTAAATTAAACAAGGACATAATAATTTTCGTGTGTGGGATTATAATATTATGTCATTGTCTGTCAAATCGTTGTATTGTGCATTTCAGCAGCAATAATTATGGAATTTTTATGTTTTATTTTTAAAAACTTAATCGTTACGTAGCAATTTTTTTACAAATAGCAACAAAACTACTTTAATATAAATTAAAATACGAATTGGACATTGGCTACTATTAATTCAAGATAAAAAAATAATACATGCATATAATATACTACACCAATAAATTATGTTATGCGATAAGTTTTTAAAAATATTACTTTCGACAACTCAAAACACATTTGTACTATATGACTGCCTATGAAAACTAAACTAGAAGTTCAGCACTTCCAAGTCCAATTAGTCCCCAGTCTCCCCTACATATATTTTTCCGACATTTTTCAATGAATTGAATGTTTTTATTTTTTGCATTCTTCTTCTTCTTCTTTTAAAAAATGATATAAAGCCTAGGTATAAGTATTACTTACTTTACTTTTTACTTAGTTTCAGTTGCACCAGTAAGTAAATCCTGCAACTGCAACAGAATTTGCAACTTAAATAGGTACCTACATAAAAGCTGTATCAATTTATTTTTTGAAGTAACAAGTACCAAGATGTAAAAAACCCTGTGACTGATTTTCAAAACTTTTCAAGATTCAAAATTCAGAGTGAAATAATATAACTGCGTAGGTAATCTATAAATATATCATTTCCATTAGCGTGGCCAATCAACACCGTATATCTATCTTTTCCTTCTGTCCATTTCTGTGAAATTCTAAGCGTCTGTGATGGTCGGATGTTTGTCATCGCGGGCATAATAGCTCGGAATGACTAGAAATTAATTACGACATCATATTAATTGATTCACGTCACTAGTTACGTTTAATTAATAATTGCAAACTAATAAACATGTAATCATAGTAGGCAGACGATTAGTAGTTTGCTAATTAGCCGGCTGGTGCGCAGTCTTAGGTACCTATTAATTAATAAATTACCTTTATGGCTCTATATGTTTGTAATTCTAACTGAAGAAACCTAAGTGGACATTTGCTTTACTAGCATGAACTTATTCGCTAAGTTTTATTATAGTTGAAAGGACCTTCATTTACAACTAATTGTTAGTATATTATGCAACAAGTTTATAATGGAAGCTATTAAAACACGAGTATGAAGTTTATGATATCACCCTAGGCGTGAGTCGTTAATCATATAAACGAGTGTATTATTATTAATAGCTATAGCCATATACACGAGTAGTAGGTATGAAATATTTTTTTTACATTGTCATAATTTAATCTTTGTACTCTCATATTTAATTTGCTAAATAAATATGCGTACTTGTGTTTTAATGACACTCATTTTGATACAGATTTTCTAGTGAATCATGTATTATAAAAGCAACTATAATAGCGTGCGAGACTAATAGTATTTATGTAAGCCGATGAATAATATTATTCACCTGTGTTAATTAAGTTATCTATAATTGCATATTATCTAGGTATCTTTTTTACTCTCAAGCTATAATTTACTTTGTATTATTGTACTTTAACGTGATCCTCTAGCCATGACAGTTATTTGTGTATCAAGTAAAGGCGGCTCACATTACATGGCAAACTAGGCCAATGGCAAACGTTGGTGATTCGTACATTTTTTTCATGTCGAATAACATTTACCGCGTACTCCCTACACATTACGTGTCGAATCATCCCATTCATATGACATAAACTAAATGCTAGATCGCGTTTCGTATAGACAAGTGGCCAACATTTCTTTGATTCGGGTCTCATTTACTGACTTCTATCCGAACATACATAGACGAATGTGCAAACGTTGGAAAGAGTTTGTCATTTGTGGTACCGTACACACTATTCGGCAAACTTCACATATCACAAACGTTTGCCTAGTTTGCCATGTAATGTGTAGCCGCCATAAGGATAGAGCATTGTTTGTTGCTCGCGGCGAGAAATTTGTTGAATCGAGGCGAAGTCGAGATTGACGACTCGCCAAGGGCAACACACAAGCTCTATATCCAACGAGGTGCACACAATATTTTGTCTACGTATAACTGTAATGTAGCTAATTTTAAAATTATGATTTTTAAATTATTAGGTATAATGAAATCGTGATTATCGATCATCATCAAGACAACGTTTATAAACAAAACAAAAAAACTTCAAACAAAATGTTTACAATTTGACGTAATAAATTTATTAGTTTTATGTTTTGTACTGTTTTGTCGCACTAGACAATTTTGTACATATCCTAACTAAAAATTGAATAACAATGTTCATATTGTACAACGATTGTAGACAAAAATGTATCATTCATTTTGATGGACCAATAAATTTTAGATAAATGACAATGGAATTTAGCTAACTAATCAGCAAAATCTTCACGCAGACCGAATTTGAAACCAGCTTTAACAACATGACAGCAAAAACTGATAAAAACACAATATTTATGTGTGATAGTTAAAGAATATAAAATATAATCTTTAACTTAACCACAATGATTCGTTCTACTTCTACATATCGGTAACATCAAACTCGATCTCTTTTCTAAAACATATCAAATGCAGTTGCGCATTGCATTTGTAATCGAAATGAAAATAATATTATTGGAAACTTAATACCTCGTGGTTCTGGCATCATATCAAACGCGTGAAACTAGAAAGTCATATTAATTCAATTAAATGTTAAAAACAGTGTTCTCATTTTCCTGCTCATAATGAAGACTCACAACGCAGTAGTATTAAACATAATCTCCAGGCAGCCATATTTATGTATATTTTAGTTGCAGTTCGTAGTTTTTAATGAGTGAAACAAGAACTAATTTTAACTTTATGGTGGAAGAAAAATATATCTGCATCAATCGCAGTTTCTAGAAATAACTTCCTGATGACGTTTGTAGTATTTTTGGAATCATAAATAAATCATCAAAATTTATAGAGGAAATGAGTACTATTTTCATAAATTTCCGAAAATAATTTAGTTGGTAGGTATCATTATCGCTATAGTCCTGATTATAATTTTAAATACAGTTGGTAAATACAGGGTGTTTCATAACTTCTAGTACATACGTTAAAGGTATATGTTGTTTGATATACTGATTATGAATCAAAAATAATTTTTTCAAAATTCGAAAAATTAAGGGTAGTTTTCCTTTAAATTTTTTTTGTAGTACTGCACTGGATTTGTTTTCCTATTAAACACACACAATAGAAATAGCTAATCAACATCTTAAATTACATAATACTAGTAAAATAAACAAACAAAATTTAATTACTTTTAATGTTTTAATGAAACAATAATTACTTCACCCAGTGGTAGTGGCAACGAAAAAATTTTGACTGGGAAACATGGAAATTAATTTTGAGATTTAAAATAAAATTCTTTTTGATTCGTAATCAGCAGGGTTGGCACGTTTAAAACATTTCGTTTTAAACAAATGTTTAAAACTTGTTTAAAACAAAGCAAGTTTTTAAAACATGTTTAAAACACGTTTTAAACATTTTTAATACTTTATCTACGTAACAAAACAAAGTTCATATTGCTAATAATAGTGTACCTATAATATATAATGTTTCTCACTATTGTTGTCACCCATGATGATGCATATTTCAGAACTCCTTGCTGATTAAAACATTGTTTTTTTGTGTTTAAAACATGTTTTTTTTAAATCAGTAAAAAACACGTTTTAAAGAAACAAAAAACAGTTTTAAACAAAAAAAACAGTTTTTTTTTGTTTAAAATTAAAAAAACATGTTTTTTTTGTTTAAAATAAAAAAAACATGTTTTTTGCCAACCCTGGTAATCAGTACTTATACCAAACAATATATACCCTTAACGTATGTACCCGAAGTTATGGAACACCCTGTATAAATGGATCTGTTATCTACTTTTTTATTGAAACTATCAAATTGTCTTTTACTTGGACTGGTTCCAAATATATTGTTAGACATTTTTATTACAAACTTTGGTAATATTATACAATTTATTGCTTTATTTATACAAAGAATAACTCAGTCTTGACATAAATGTGTTTAAAGTTGCATGGTACAATTAAAAACATTAAAAAATCGATACAGAATTTCGTTCTGCACTGCCATGATAACAATCTTTTTACACACAAAATTATCTGCTCTATATCAACTACGCCACTTTTATACGAATATAACAGTAGGTAATGTAAACAATAAACGATCAAAATTTCCAATTTTGCTGATACCACAAAATGCATTGAATTTTACTAAATTAAAAATAGATAACAATATTCAACAAAAATACAACAACGCTAATGAATTTTTCGTTATCACAATAATATTCTAATGAAATGAAAATTATAATTGAATTTGAATCATCAATTTAAATTTTAACACGCGTAAACCGGAACGGCACATAATTGAATTCAATATCACAACATTGAAAATCGGAAATTTATGAGGTTATACTAATAGTAATAAAAATGATGATTTGAAACTTGAAACAACTTAATAAAAATCAAAAACCTAATGACATATTTTAATCATAAATTTAATTAACCAATTTAGTACAAATAGGTATCAACATGTTTAAATAATTTGTATTTGACTTATTCGATCACACATGCATATGATATAGAGACAACATCGTAAAAGTATAAAAAAATTTAATCTCACAAGGTATTTGATTCTTAGCATGTTTCCAATATCTCCCTTTCAAAGAAAAGCGGCGGAAGGTAAAAATACTAAAAACTGGCAGTAACGTAAAACTTTTTAACAAGTTTGTAAGAATTAGTGCCCAGAGCATTCAAAATTATACTCTCAATACAGAAATGCAAACATAACATTTAATTGTTTTGAGGAAAAGTGTTGACTGCAGTAAATAAATAATAATAATTGACTGCGCGATCCAACTATCATTTTTCCTTAAATATATCTCCCAGTCGACCATCGTCTCTACATAAAATTTAATTATTGATGTCATGTCGTTTCATAAAACGCCTTAGTTGTTTTATTTTTTGTAGAAACTCTTAAGCCTCATTCACATAAGCATTTAGTTTTAAGGTTTACATTTATGTTTACGTTTAAGAAAGCTTAAATGCATATAACTAAATATGAGCATTCACAGTGCTTGAAAGTGGGAAGTGTGAATGCTCGTATTTAGTTATATGCATTTAAACTTTCTTAAACGTAAACATAAATGTAAACCTTAAAACTAAAACCTTATGTGAATGAAGCTTTAACTGAACTAAATAAACTACCCAAAACCTTTCTTTAATCCCAATTCCACAGACTAGGTTTTGGTAGACACTCCTATTGCACTAAATTAATTTTTTTTAAACAATACTCTTCTTGAGTCTTAAATACTCGATTCTGGTACGATCTGTGATAGAACTGAACTAAATAAACAACCCAATACCGTTCTTTAATCCCAATTTCACAGATTAGGTTTTGGTAGACACTCCGATTGCACTAAATTAAATAAAAACGCAATACCCTTCTTGACTGTTACTCGGTTTGGGTACAATCTCTGATTGTACTGAACTAAATAAACAACCCAATACCCTTTGTGAGTCCCACATACTCAGTTTATGCTGACTGAATTGAATTAAACAAAGAACTTAATACCCTTCTCGAGACCCTTCTTGAGTGAAATAAAAATATGTGACATAGCGTTTTATAATATGCCTACATTTTAATAAAAAGCCACATTTTACATCTATACAATTTCAGTTTGACATCTTTAATAATTAGAATTTTCAAGAATGTGTCGCTGTTGCAACAACTAGTAAACCTTTTTTTATCTCATAAAGTCAATCTTGACAAACAGGTAATACTTTAAACTTAGGCTTACGCGTCCCCACGTAAAAATAATGTTCTATCGTCACTCATGAGCCACGGTAAACAGACAAACCTATAATATATTGCATGACAAAGCACATGCGGTTTTTACATCGACATTTTCACTCAACAAAAAACATGGATTAACCATTACAATCACCGGATCTACACCGGAAATAGCCGTCCCGAGCGCGCCATGATAAAATCAGAATACAATTAACGTTTAGGAACTTGCTAAAATGTTTTATTATGCCTGTCAGTTCGTACTAGTGTCACTGTTTAATTAAAACCGAAGGAAATTAAGTTTTCAATATCCATTTATATCTGTAATAATTGTTCTATGCACCACGATGTTATAATGACTCATTTAAATTCCCAGAAGTGACATAGACGAAATTGAATGTTACGTTTAATACGTTTATACTTTACCTCGACTTTACCAGTGTAGAACAAAAGTGCAACGATTATTAAGTGCAGTTTAAATCCCACAATGGTTCCTTTAAAAATGTGGGCATAGGTCTCGGCATACTCGTAGCTTATAACAGTTTTTGAGCATAACATAAGACGATTTAACTAAACTTATGTCAACAATTTTATACCTGTTAGAATTCTGTTTCAAAGTCCTAAACACTCCTTATTAAAAAACTAATTTTGCTTAAAACTTAAAAAAAGATATTCACTACAGTCTGATTCAAGGAGGTAATTGTAATTTATTACTTATCTGTTTAGGTTTAGATAGATAAAAAAATCTGAGTGAGTGTGTCATGCGTTTCTTAAAAAATTATTTGTTGGGAAAAAAATTAAAAATGATAACCAACTAGTCGTTTGAAAGTAATGTTACATTAGTAGAAGTAAATAAATACGTATTATAATGTGTTTTGTAACCATTATTTTCTATATGGAGAGGTTAATTTTCTACAAAAACTTGTAGGTAGTATTTTTTGCAACATTTCTGGATGATAAATCCTAATGGAGTAAAAACATTTTATAAGTTTTTCTGGTGGTCACATTGAGCACTCACTTTAATGGCATAAATAAATTAATATACTTAGTTTGTTGGACTATATACACTTTAGAATAAATCTGTTTTCAGAAATAATGACTCAATAGATCATGTTTAATGTATTCTGTCTGTCTAAATCTCTAAATAGTATATCACAATATACCTCTTTGACAAGAATTTCAAATTTGTTTTAAGTCATCGGCCTTATCATAAAAGTAAGGTAGCTACATTCAAGTTTCACATAATATTGCCCTAATCTACACTAAAATCCTGTTATATACGGAATGAATAGAAGTTTTTTCTAATTATAGCTCAATATGCAACAATAAAACCACATCTCGTTCGCAATATTTAATAACCAAGCATAAAGCTAAACAAATTATTAGTGTGACGCAGTCATGAATCATTGTGTGTATAAATTTATAAATTGTTTCCAAACACAAAGTTCATGTTCAACAACACAGCAAATGGAATTCATTGACTATTCTTAGTATTCTTCAATATTGCACCACAATGTACATGCCAAATCTTCATCTTTGTCCAAACAAAGGTTATTTTAGAACGTAGATAAAAATCTTAGCCAATCTGATACTAAGAATAGCACTTGATATACTGCACATTGTACATATTAAAGCAAATCGAAAAATAATTTAGATATGAATGGAGCTAATTTTAAAATTTTATCTAAGAAAATTTTTCTGTTTTGGTTATTCCGGCACCATGTAGGCTACGCCTATTCTATCATTATAGAGTATTCTATGTAATTTTTACAAGTGAAGAACAGTTTTTTTGAAAATTTGAAAATATGTATTTGTATAAATTGAATGACGAAACTTTTTGCTCTCTTATATTTATACGACAAGTCGTGATCAACCTAGTGTCGAGTCTTGTATCCCAGTTAGTGTTGTGTTTGGTTTTTGCATTGAATCATACTTTTTATCGATCTTTGTATCAAACCATAAACCATACACTAATCTGGATACAGTACTCATTGACGAGTTCATAAACGGAACGATTTTGTTTTATATTATTGTGACAATGAACTTCGGAAATTCAGATATCATTAATTCTTATATTTTTCTCATCATGTCCCGTTTACGAAATAAATAGCAAAGACAAAATATGCAGGGACATTTTTGCATCTAGGGGGGAAATAGTGGAGATAGGGTAAGGCGCCATCTCTGGTACATGTGTACCAAATATCGTGCTTCTATCAAAAAATGCAAGGTAAAGACCCTTAACGTCCAGACTATAAATATGTCTGAAATTTGAGTTCAGTGGGATAAGAGTTTGGTTATTCAAAATTTCTTAAGGGGCCGGTATACCTAGCGTGTAGTAGTAGTAGAGTGTAGTGTACCTACTTTATTACATTCATTACTCTTCTATTTCGATTACGTTATGAAGCAAATTTTTGTTTACAGTTTACTAATAATTGTATGTAGCACCTTTTCCGATCGGGTTCCTACATTTACTTTGTTTTGAATAATAAAGAGTCTAGATAACCATCAAAAATCGTACCTACCTACTTTATCAATAACTTTTACGTCGATTGGAATATCTTTCGCAAAAAAATTACACATGATTTGGGTTTTAATAATCTTAACATTTGTAATTAATTTTTTTCTTTTCTAAATTGTAGCTAAATTAGATTATTTCTTGAAACCTCTGTTTGTGTGACATGGATTCTTTTTCATAATTCGGATTCTTGTAAAAATAGTTATTAATTTGTCCAACTTGAGAGGAAAGTGCTTATTTTCCCACTATTTAAAATATGATCATCAATCTGTAATTATTATGCTGCTTAAATTCAATAAGATGCTGCTCACTTTTATACAATTTATGCAAAACTACTTGAAATTGAAGTACTTCAGTGGTAAAATTTAATTTCACTATTCTCAACAAAAATAAAAGTGAGACGTAATATAATTTCTAGGAACTGCTAGAATCTTTTCAAGTAAGGAAGTATTAAGAAGAACCACTTTAACTTAATCAGCAGGAGTTAAGGTAAGTTTAGATTATAATAATTTGAGCAAATTCAAGCATGAGTAATCAACGAACTTCATTATGGTTCAACCAACCATTTCTTTATAACTACTCGTAACGTAAACGTGCTCAGGCAACCTCATCGCATGTGAGATAAAAGTGAAACAGCGAAAAGCAAATAAAATTCAACATTTTCGCCATGGGAGCCTTGAAATGTGATCGAATATTTGTTTTTAATTAACAATTAACCCTTTTCATAGAGGTCTTTTTGTGAACAATGTGAAAACTATGTTTAATTTACACATTTACAGTAGTGTGAATAGCACAACGAGTTTCATTCCAGTCGATTACATACTTCAGAATTTATTTTTAACTATAATAGCGACTGTGGCAAATTTCACGCTTGGGAAATTCAGGAATACATTGAAAACTGAATTTGCAACAGTTTTAGTTGTATCAAATTGCAAATAAATGAAGGTCGGAAAACGGAAAGGTCTCCGGAAGTCCCAGTAGGATTAGCAGGGAAATAATAGGCCCCGCCTACCCAAGTGCATACGAATAGCAGCGAACTTAGACAAAAGCATTATTCACTCAGTTCTCGCCACTTTTAGTAAAGTAGGTAGGTAATCAAATAGACATTCTGACACTCAAAATAAGTGCGGAAAATGGCACTAGTGCGGGAACCGAGAATTTGTTTGTTTGTTTTACTGTACCTATACTGTAAGCAACTGTCATGATCTTAAAAATGAAATATGAACTATATGCCGCCCAAAGAGTTACATATTAATTGTCAAAAACTTGAATTTATTTTTAATATTATGTTTTTGAGGACGATGGCAGAAAAAATCTTAATAAAATGTTGTTATTCTTGTAACAAGTGTGGGAAATGAGTGATTCTGACATTTGCATTCGTTTCAGAACCACTCATTTCCCACACAATGATGAATTCATTTCCTACGTCGGGTGACTGATTACATAGGTTGATTTTAAAGTTCTCGGATAAATTGCAACAACCGTTCAGAGTAGTTTCCCGGTTTTATTATTCTACCCGGTTTTGTCCGACTCTTCCCTACGTACCTACTAATTTTATACAGCAAATAACAAAATTGAAACCGATTATTTCTACCTGATCTTAATTCCAATAACTCACAATTTGATTACCATTCGTGTTCACAAACATTTTGTTAAGTCCATGTCAGTCACAGATGATTAGTTTTTTCATCAAACCGTCCGTTTTTAAATGACAAATATAGGATTGCATCCCAATGACAGACAGAATGGTAGATGTTGTTACAGTGGAACCCAGCCACTGGGAGCCTATGGTATTATGGCCTGTTTCTGGGATCGAATCGATCGAACTAATGGTAAGGTAATGCTATACAGGGTGTTTCATAACTTCGAGTACATACGTTAATGGTTTATGTTGTTTGATATGCTGATTACGAATCTAAAAGAATTTTTTTGTAATTCGAAAAATTAAGGGTTGTTTACCTAAATCATTTTTTGTAGTTCTGCACTGGATTCGTGTTCTTATTAAATACAAACAATAGAAGTACCTAGGTAATGAACATCTTAAATTACATAATACTAGTAAAATAAAAAACGAAATTTAATTATTTTTAATGAAACAATAATTACTCCATCCAGTGGCAGTGGCTACGAAAAATTTTAGACTGGGAAAACTGGAAAGTAATTTTGCGATATTAAGAAAAATTCTTTTTTATTCGTAATCAGCATATCAAGCAACATATACCCTTAACGTATGTACCTGAAGTTATGAAACATCCTGTATAGGCCAGTGCGATGTACGTATTGCAGCTAGTTATAAAATCAACAATTTTATAAAATGCCTAGTTGTTTTTTAAATGACTCTACATATAATGTCATATCATTTTAATATAAAACAAAATCGTTCCGTTTATGAACTCGTCAATGAGTAATGTATCCAAATTAGTGTATGGTGTGAGGTTTGATACAAAGATCGATAAAATGTATGATTCAATGCAAAAAACCAAACACAACACTAACTGGGATACAAGACTCGACACTAGGTTGATCACGACGCGTTTCGATCTTTCGATCATCATCAGTCACCTGATTTAAATAAAATTTTGGAAAACATAGGCGATGAAATCAGTGAAAATAATCCTATAAAATCATTGCTTAGGTAACGTTATTTTAAAGGACTGGATCCGCTAAAATAATATTTTTGCTTACTCAAAACAGTTCGCAAAGTAGGTAACGATTTTATAGAGCATCCTAATAGTTATTTGTGTATTAAGAGCGTAAAGTGACTCTTTGTTACTCGCGCACGGTACTTGCAGCGCGAGCCAAAGGCGAGAGCTGCAATAGTGCAAGAGGAACAAATACTCTTTACGCTCGTAATACACACATAATTTTATCTACGACTCAATTTATTTGTTATAATAATAATAATAGTATTCAGTTAGTTCAATCTGCGTTCAATCAATTTATGTTTTATTCGTTACCATAACGATACAATTATATAGAAATATATATTATAAAAATTGTTTGATTCTGTCATTTTCTTTTATTTTATGTAATCAAAAAGTACTTTATTGAGCGTTGTCATAGAAGACGCGCAATAAAATGTGTTTTTGCTTGGTCCTCAGTAACAAACAACTTTACGTTGACAATTGAAAGCATAAATATAAACTTTTCATAGTAGTCGTAGATAAATAGTTATTTGTATCACAAGGCCAGAAACTGACCTATTGCAAGAGCGAGTATTTTTGACACGCCGAGCCACAGGCGAGGCTTGCAAATTACGAGCACTAGCATAACAGTTTCTGGACGTGTAATACACAATATTTTATGTGCCGATTTCATTACACAAATATAAAATAATTATACATAACCTAAAAAATTGTGCACTGAATACTTGCATTTGAGCTTAAAATATATTTATTTCAGTTTCCATTAACGATTTACGTCTAAAATTTGTCAAAATCTTGTTAATTATTGTATAAAAATATTCAACGCATAAAATTGACATCTGCTTGACAACTGTAGTAATGTCGAGATGCCAACCTATAACTTCCGGTTGTTTGCCGGCCTAGGCTGGCAACAAAGAGTTTCTGGCGGATTTTGAGATATGGAAAACTAGCGATGCCGACAGAGGCATATAAAATATTTTTGTTTAATTTTAACTGATGATACACATCTATCTTTACGCAATAAATAAAATATTGGTTTAATTTAACAACTATAACAGCATATTTTCATAATGAAATCACGTATTTAATTACCTATACATTGCTTGATAACATAATTGTTTTATTAATTAATATGCAATACTATTACTATACAAACAAAGTCATAACGAATAAAAATTGCGAATTTATCAGTTTTTCAATGACGGAAATCGTAAATAAAAGCAAACAGATCTATGGGGTAAACATTTTCTGCTCGTGTAAAACTTCATAAGTTTGATATATTTGTTTGTTACAACGAACTTGAAGACATTCCGACTATTGCATAGGTGTACGACGTATTGAACATTGATAAAATAATCAATAAGAGACTTGACCAAGTTTTCTTATAATGATTACTTTCGGTGAAACTTCAATGACACATATTTTTAGATACAGTTTATTCTGTTTGGAAATACCTACAATATCTTCGAATATAGTTTTTATTTGTGTAATATTATTTTCATGTCTCAATATTTTGTTTGGTCCCTGCCTGAAAATTTTATTACGACAGTCTTTGCAACTAGAGCGTAAATATTTGATTCTGTATCATAAAGATTGTATTTTTCAGTGCATTATTTTCAATCTTTGTATTTTCATTCAAAATTTTTAAGTACAACTTTGAAGCAATTTAAAAAAAAATTTGATTTTATTTTTTGGCGCGTATTGTCAAATCTTACGATGTTAGGATGTGTTAAAGTTATTTATCAACGTTTTACGTCTCAGTATCTTCCCAGCTGTTGTCAAAAGTGAGTTTGAGGTACATATTTATTTAAATTTGTCATTAACAACGGCATAAATACATTTGTTTGAACATTTTTCAATGTATGAATTAACCGGGTGGCCTATGGCCCATCCAAAAATTTTACAATATTTTTATGGAAGAGATATATTTAAAATATTTAATTTATTGTTGGAAAATGTTGAATTTTTGTTAATACTGTCAGTGCTCCTGCAATCTTTATCTATGCATATACCTACATATTTGGTATTATATTCTCAACTGCATACAGTTTTTCTATGAAATTAATTTCAGGAAGAACTAATTCAATTCCTTCAGAAGAGAAAAAAAAATTCACTTCGCTTCGCTCGTCATACTCCTATTTACTATAAACAGTGTAGCTCCCTTTGATTTTTTACTAGCCCACACTTGGCCCAACTAAAATAAATCCTAGTTACGTCCCTGAGTTATGGGTACATTAGATTTAGATTTTTTCATTCGCTTGCTGTGAAATGTATTGAAGATTATGCCGTTTATTAGTCCGCAATAACCTAAATTCGATTAAATTTCGTTAGTTTGGTTTATTACGGGTCAAGAACGCATTTATCAGATAAAGAGCTTCATAGATTTTTATGCATAATTAAAGTGGAAATAATAAGAAACTGAATAAATATATTCAAATAATTATAAAGAACATTAATATTTTTTGCACGATCGGTCATTTTATATCGTTTACTGTTAATGTAGTAGGATATGTTATGACTTTTGTATTGGGAGGGGTCAAACTTGAAGAAATCTTATTAATACAGGTATATTTTACATAGGAGTGTACTACGTCTCATGGAGGTGGAGCTTACATTAGTTCAGGCCGTTCAGGAGTATTTGCGGGTGATAATTTAGTGAAATATGACTTGCGTAATCCTATCAAAATTATGGTAAATATTGAGATAATTGTACAATCTTTGTAATAATTTGGTGGAAAATTCATCACACTATGCTTCTCTAATGACAGTTTTCCAAAAATTTGTGTTAAATCTATATTCTATCCCTAATACAAATGACATTTTTTAATGGACTAAATAAAAAAATGCTGGAAAAAAATGAAAAATTTGTTATTAAGCAAGCATAGAGAAAACTTTTATCTATCGATTGATATATTAGTTTTCATAAAAATATTTTATTTAGAGCTGATTTTAATAGGAATAGTAACAAGCAATTTTCGGTGTTTATGTATGTACTAGCATTGAACTTAAGTCGTGTAGCTACAAATATTGTTATTTAAAAATTATAAACCAACATTTAATCTAATTCGGGAGTGACAGCCTTACAAAACACTGTTCTATTTTGCAGTAAAATCTAAAATAAATTCTGTACCGATGTTATGCAATTGCTGGACAAATACGAACATAAAATTTGTCCACTTCGTTAATCATGAAAAGCCTATAGGTATTTATAATAAGAATAAGTAGGTTGCTATAACAAAAATACTAGAGAATTTAATTTAATTTTTTACTATCGTATTACAACAAAACCCTTTTGGCTAATGGCCAGAAATTCGTAAAAACTCTTTCATAATCCCTGAAAGCAGCTGAAACTGAATGATTCCCCACCGCAAACCTTTTACGCTCCTGCTTCAGAGCGCCCCTCCCCCCTCTACTTGCTATCGCAGAGACAAAATAGGTCAGCGAACCCAGTGAATGGCTGTTTTCTGCACAAAACTGGAGCACGATGACGTCATAGCCGTGATGACGTCAACATGTTGCGTCAAGGGGTGCATCCCCCGCCATGTCAGCAAATGTAATGAACGAAGCTATAAATAGATTTACAATTATTGCCCTTTTGGGAGGCGTCGGAAGGTGAGCGAATGGAATTTTCGAGGAATTGAAAGATTAAAGATTTTGGTGACATTACGAAGTATTGATCAAGAGAAATATTGGCCGGTTATGGAAAAACATATTTGTATGTAACTCGCTTTTGTATTCGCGTTTTTATTGTTTCTAACATGCAACAGATTTTGCATCCTCGTTACAGAATGCTGGATGTTATTATAGTGGAATCTTACCATCTGGATGTAATCAATGACTGGGGTTGAACTCAGGATCGCTTAAATAAATGGCGGAAACTAAACCATTTTGTACAACTTCACTAATTTTAATATATTTTGTTGAATTAATCAGTTTTCTCGTGTGAACGACATTGAAAGATTTTGATGACAAGTTTCTAGCACTTGTTTTTTGTTGATAAATAGATGAATACCTACAAAGCAAAACCACGGTGTATTATATACAGTGAGTTTATTTTAACGTGAAACATGGGATTTTTCATATAGGTACATGATTACGACTTTGACAGCAATGTATTAGAGCGTTCTTTAAGGTTTGTATTTTATTAAATAATACTTAAACATTTGATAGTTTAATTATTTTCGTGAGATATTTGTATGTTATCTAGACTTGTTATACATCATTGGATTCAGAATTATATGTAGAATTGAAATATTAAAAAATATATAGGGTGTTCCATTCTAAATAAGAAAGTTGGTGTTATTTCCGATTTAATCGGAAGTGATATTTTTGTAAATAATATCTCCTTATGGCTAGTTTACCCATATAAAATTTTAATCGGAAGTGATATTTTTGTAAATAATATCTCCTTATGGCTAGTTTACCCATATAAAATTTTATTGCGATTGCTTTATTAATAAAAAAGTTATTTTGAGCGTACCATATTTTGGGACACCCTGTATAAAACATGTTTTACTTTTGAAAATTATACATTAATGTCTAAATACAAGGTTTTGCAATGACCCGCGAGATCGCCCGATTTGACTGTTTGCGGTTTTTTGAAAAAACGATTCTATACGAACAAGCCATGTCTTAGAGTCCCTAAAGGCAAGAAGTGAAGAATTTATCGCCAGAAGTTTTGGCGCAAGGCATGGAAAATGCTGTGAAATGAGCCCGAATGTGCACCAACTGTGGCGGCAGCCACTTAAACGATATGATCTTCGCGACTTAATGGCAAAAAAATTACACGTTTAAGTAAACATAATCAACATTGTAGGTATGGTTCATTTTATTTCTGGTAGAACGCACGTCATCACTCAATTTTCGAATAAATGCAATCATTAGACAAACGTGTTCGTTTTTGTAAGAGATGCAAACACAATGCGGGACAGAGACAGAAAATATAGTACTAATATTTTGTAAATTCCATAGATAATGACGTGTGTTCTATCAGAAATAAAATAAATATAATATAATGGATTTGTTATGTAATTTTTTTTAAATAATTTATACACTTATCTACCTACCAAAAAATACTAAGAAATAATCAAAAACACACCATAATGATATTCATAGTTTTTTGTAGTTGAAATCAAAAACTTTTTACTAATATGAAATTGTTCAATACTAGTTATATAGGTATAGCAATATGTGTAAATGATCGTACCTATACAGCCAACATACTACTCATCTATATGTTTACAAAAGTAAAACTATGAAATATTAATTTATCAAAGAACTGTTAATTTATGTGTGAAAATATATTCAATAATATCATTGTCACCATATGAATATATCCTTTTGATTCAATATAAATGCAGCAATACCAGTATGAACTAAATAATATGTAATTTTGTAATTTTAATTCACTTTTTACTTTTTATATTACAGCATATTATATTATATACATAAGTATTGTCCCTAGCATCTGTAAATATTATTTATTAAAGATTCATTTTACAAAATTTTACGAATTATTTTAAATAATTTATTCGTTTACCCATTATAATATTGCATAACTTATAAATATAATAATTTACACATCTAAATTATTTTGATTTATGCATATATTTTAATTACCTACTTAAGTGCCTACTTTTTTAAATCGAATTTTAATTTAATATTGTTCCGCACTTAAATATGGCTGTAATTTTCTTAAATAATTATTATATTATATTATTACTATAAATTAAGAAATATTTTAAAACACGCGTTAGTGTTATTCTATTTTTCAATTTGTTTTTAAATCTCAATGTTACAATCTCGATATGGCTTAAAAATAGTTATGATTTCGTTTCATAATACCCAAAAATAATGATGTTCTTTCTCAGAAAAGAAGCTAAATTTAAAATTCTAAAAATATCATTCCAACCAAAATATTTAATAATACCGGTATGCAGGGGCTGTGCTACGGGCCTCTAATTAAACTACAAAAATCAACAACATTCAATCAGGGTCGGTTCGTCGGGAAATTGCCAATTTACCTGCGGAGATCAGCGAATTCCTGCTAATTTCACCCTCCAACCACGCAAATTTATTTAATAAATACAACGCAAGGACGGCGGATCATCGATTGAATTACGCCAAAACCGACACGATTCTTTATTGTTCCCTGTCATACAAAAACAACAATGACTAATCACTATGAATAGAGAAGTAATAAATTTATAATTTCAAAAGTTATTTTTAACACAGACTTGATTAATGCTTTGTTATATAATTTTTTCTACTCCTGGTATTAAAACATCATTTAACGAACTGCGGTTTCCGTGGCGATAAATATCATTTTAAACGCACCTCGACAAGCTGTGGCTTTGGCAGTTTTTCGTCACGGGCTGACAAAGCAACTGATAGATTAAGCACGGGGTGCAGTTGATTCCTGTTTTTGTGAAAACTGACGGAAATTAATGAGTTCTTTCAATCATTGTCAATTTTTTTTTCCAATATTACAGTTAAATACACTTGCCTAAGTTCTAAGTACAATCTTGTAGCTAATATCACTATTATGATTTAGGTAACCCAAATGTTCAAATTATTGTAAATGAAAAATTACATATTGTTTAAAAAGTATAACTCGTTTATAAACTCTCTAGATAGGTACTCGTTTTTATACAATCCAAGATGTTTATAAAACTTGATAGATACATAAACATAATATACTATATTGTGTATAATCTACCATACCAGTTAATAAAATGGGATATTATAATAATTCTTAAATAGTACACAAATAATATTATCATGACGTAAGTACAAAATTTATTAATGGAACGATGGCAATTCCTGCTATTTCCATTTAAGTGTTTTTCGTATTAAAATAGTACGTAGAGGTACCTCACTCAATCGGGAATGGTTTTAACACAGGAAAAATAAAAGTCTAGAATATTCAAACACAGAAAATGCAACACCAGAAGTTGCTAATTTAGAATATTTAAACACAAGAAAATGCAACTCCAGACGATGCAAACACAGGAAGATGCAAATCTAAAACATTTATTGTCAAAACCCAGTATGTTGGACTCAAGAATGCTACTGGGTTGTTTATTTAGTTCAGTTCAACCTAATTTGTGTATCCTCTTGCCTTGTATTCAAGAGACAAAGTAGTTTTCATATTTGCATCTTCTGGTATTGCATTTTCAGTGCTTGAATATTTTAGTTTTGAATTTTCCTGTGAATGAATTCTTTATTGATTCAGATTTTTTATTAATTATACTTTTTTTCTAGATTGAGGTACGTGTTCTGGTGTTGCATGTTTCTGTGTTTAAATATTCTTGATTTTCCTGTGTTAAATTTCCCCATAAAAATAAACTTCATTCAAGTAAATTAAATTTAAATATTGAAAATATTTCTGCTTTCTCCTACGGAAATATGTATTTCATCCATATAACATAGGCCTATCCTATCGATCCCATTTGATAATATCACGTAACATGCATCTTTCATTAGTGGACTCTTCATAGTTCATATAATACATGCAATCATATTTTAAATATTTATACAGAATACAACCGTGTACTTTGTTTTTATTATATGGAGCCATAATAATAATAAAAAGGAACCCACTTTATTGTTATAGAACAGTAATTGCTTTATTATTGTTATCAGTTAGATGGATGAAAGTATGTAAATGAAAAAAAAACACGTTGTTGTAAATGATACCTGGTTTTACATTATTATAAATTTGTTATATATGTAAATGATTTAATGCATTAAAATGTTTTTACTTAAAAACATCATTTACATAACTTTTGTTTAAATATCTATTGAACATTAGATTTATAAATGTATCTATTCATTTTGTGAAAGTATCTACTATAATATTTATATAAGTAGATATCGTATTTCATATGAAATAAAACATTAAAAATATACTATCATTTTTATAAAAGAATAGACACATTAATATAAAAAAACTAATAAAACAAATGCCTTATAAATATATAAAAATTAAAATACATTTTATCTTTCAGTATAAACATGGTTTTAATAATACTAAAAGTTACATATTTAGACCCGTTTATCGTAGAAAATTGTGTAATAAAAATGGGGTTAAACTGAAATATACTTTCCGAAGAAAACATCATAATGATAGAAATATTCAACAGTTTTTTTGTTGGTAAAGTTCAGATAAAATAGTACTACGTCAAATAGACCAGTGCGCTATTGTTCTTCTTTATGTTTTTTCACAGAATTTTGTTTCCATAATTTATGAGGTCTATAATTTGAAGATTCTGTTCAGAAAAACAGTCATTTGTTCTAAATTAAGTCGTATTAATATCTCACCTTCGAACAATGAAATTATTATAATTGCCAGTGCTTCTCAGACAATATGTAATTTTTTTCTTGTAATTTGCATAAATTATTTTTAATCTAGTGGAACAATATGTTTATGCCTCAATCATTAACCTTGTTTTTATTATTAGATAGAAACATCCCATTGCAGTTGTAAAAATGTGGAATTTAATTTAATTAAAAACTAAAGTAATTTTGCTAATTGATAAAGTTTGTTTACATTACCCGTAGACCCGAGTTCCTCTCATGGGAAAATATTTATGGCAAATTATGAATCTTCATTAAAATGTTAAATAACACCATTTGCTCATTTGATAAATAAATAAGGTAGGTATGTAAATCTTTCACATTTATTTTTTCAGAAGTAAATTTATTTAGAGCGTAATGTAACTGTATAAAAATAGGAAAAAAAAGTGCTATACAGGATGTTTCTATACCTCTGCACGTAACTTTCATAGGTTATAATTTGATACACTGATAACAGAAATTAATTTTTTTTTATAATTCGCAAAATAAGGGTAGTGAAAATTATAGCTCCATTGATTTGACGTCTATTTAACTGTTTATTTATTATTTATTACATAGTGACTATTAGTACTAGTCTGATAGTACATATAATTTTATTTTATAAATAACATAATAAATAAACAGTTAAAATGGACGTTCAAACTAATGGAACTATAATTTTTACAACCTTTATTTTTACGAATTTTGAAAAAAAAAAATCTGTTATCAGTGTATCAAATTATATAACCTATTAAAGTTACGTGTAGAAGTATAGAAACACCCTGTATAATTTGTAAAATATTGAATCTAGTATCTACTTACTAATATAAGAACAATGGTATTTTTTATAATAATATTTAATGTTTTTCTAAAGTACGACGCATCGATATTACCAAATTGTGCCATAGTATTGTTTTTAAAAAATACCGGATTTAACATAAAAGTAATACCTACTTTTACATGTGAAAAAAATATACTTTTTAGACTGCCACTACAGAAAATAATAGATATCGCGGCAGCAGCTTAAAAACCTAAGCAGTACCTACTGTATTAGGTATTCTATTTTAAAGTGAAGAAAAAAATTTATAAACTACTTTTGCTGCACAATTTTTTAAAGAAAGAAACACATATTTATTTTTACAGTAAGTTTCGAAAATAAAATATTTTTCATAATGTCGAATTGTGGCAGTGGAAAAGAAGCAAATAAATTTTTCAAAGCACCTCATATTTGATTTAATTTTTTTTCATTTATTGCTTTCTATTGAAAAAAATCTGACGTGGACACCACATGACTTCCTTGTACGCCTTGTGTGTTCATACTTTTCTTAATAACTAAAATGTAAAATAATATTAAAAATTCTTTTAACTTATTATACTAGTATACTCACAAATATATTTTAGTCATTTGATTTAAACTGCAGAAGAAGATATAAAGCATATTTTACTATTGTCACTGTCATGTCATAATCATTTAAATTTTACGTAGTAACAAATGTTAATCGATCATGGACTACAAGATACCGAAATACTATAAATTATAAATATATACTTTAATTATTTTTAAATGATAGCAGATACAAAAATATTTATAAAATACCGATTGTAGGTAATAATCACATAATCTTTCATTTAAAATAAAAAAAATTGTCTAAAATTAAATATTTATCGAAATATTTTAAAAAAGTACTACTTCCGGTTTGTAGACTGAAACCAAAAATAGGAGGTGCACAACTAGATGCTATAACAGTCCTAAATACAAAATTTCAACTTTCTACGTCTAACCGTATTTGAGTTATGCGACACACATACGTCCGTACGTACGTACGTACAGACGTCACGTCGAAACTAGTCATAATGGATTCAGAAAAGGTCAAAACGGATATTTCCGTCAAAATCTGAGAACCGAAATTTTTCGCGATTACAATACTTCCTTACTTCGTACAAGGAAGTAAAAACTATTAAACAAGAATATTACAATCTCGATTGCAAATAATTTGTACGGTCTAGACATCTGTGGCCACATTTTAGCTTTGCACGTAACTTACAAATTTGTTTACTTGATAGTTTTGTTGAATTTTGTTATTTTAGAATATACAATGTAGGTACGTAAAACTATTTTCAGGTCAGAATAATTCAAATACCTGCGTTGTAGCTAGCTACAAACTTTTATGTGGAATTTACTAAATAATGAGCAATAAATATTCTAATAGTTTCGCATATGTATACCTATACCTACTACTCGAGATGTTGACTCTGTACGGTATTAGAAATCGTTACGGTCGGTATTCAGCACTTTGAACAGGGGTGTACTTATTGAAATTTGATTCTGAAAACTTATTAACGAATTACATTGCAATTATGACGCAAATTGCAATAAAAATAAATTGTTTCACTGCAAAATTCCATAATATTGTACTGTAGAATTATAATGTAATTAGTACAGTAAAACGATCTTCATATGTTTGTATTTTAATTGTAATTGTAACGTGCGTCATAATAATGTTATCTTTAATTACAGTCGAAGTTACATTAAAGAAGAACCATATTCTGCAGATCATTTTTCCTACAAATAAACAAACAAAATTATTAGCTACATAATTTTAACTGTCTTTCTAGGGCAGGTTAAAATCGATACCCTGTTGACTGAAATTTTAATATCTGTAAACTGTAGGTAGAACTTATTTAAAAGTTTTTCATTTCAAATTTAAGTGTGATGTGTAAAAGATTTTCCTAAAATTGCAAATTTGCCTCAGAATTTCAATTTGATCACATAATTCTTTTAAAATATACAATAGGTAGGAATATCTTATAAAATTTTATTAGGTATGTTCTATAAAAAAGGTAGGTAATGACTTCTACAAAAGAATAAAATATTTTAAATATAGTTTGCGCAACTGTAAAAAAAAGTTGACATTGACGTCCGCGATTTAGGCCGCGAAGTAAAACATTTGTGTTACGATACATTTCGCGGCCGCGTTGCTGTTTGTAACGGCTGCAAAGTTGAATTCGTTGAATTTTATGAATTGTGTATGTCAATGTAAAATATTTTGATAGTTGTTACAAAGTATAAAATGTGTGTTTTTTATTATACGCATTGCAGTTGCACAAAAATATTGTGTATAACTCGTCTGCGAAATGTGCTTAGTGTCCTCGAGAATGTTTAAGCCTCGGTCCTCGCCTTGGCAAAAAATTCTCTCAGATGCTAAACAGTAATTTCGCAGCCTAGTTACACAAATATCTACTTTGTGTTAATGCAAATTATAGGGTCAAATTTTTAAAAAACGAAACCGAAAGTCACGGATTAATATTTGATTATATTTTGACGACCGAAATTTTGTAATTATTTGCAGTTTAGCGGTCAAAATATGTAATGGATTTAAATATATCTGGCTGTATCAGAGATACTATTATATTGACACTGATTTAAATGTAAAAATACACTTTAATAATATAAATAGTAAATAAAATTGTAATTTGGATATATCTAAACGGCTATCTATGTTCCATAATATACCTTTATGTCTTCCTAGTATGTAATTGTATAATTATGTCATGGATACGAGGTATGTTATATACTACATTATACCCTAGGGCATTAAGAAATTGCCATGGTAATATTGAGACATCACTAATGTTTTTCTTCTGAAATTAATATATTTTCTGTCTGTTACTAGGATACCAAAAATATTAACAAAATTCGAAACGTCAAAGCGAAATGTCACGCGCGCAATATTTTAAATAAAATAGTAAGACATAGCCCTCGGGCGATTTACAGACCCTCGAGCCAGAGGCCCTTGGGCTTGTAAACATGTCGCCCTCGGATGAGCATAAACATCATCATGATGTTCTTGATACATAAATAACTATTAGATCGAAAATATTATGACAGAACGTATTTGATAATCCTCCATTTTCTACGAGGGTTATCGTCGTTATTAATAAATAATTTCACAATATATGAACACAGTTTCGTAGTGCTAGATGCATCTTCATTATTCAGTTTATAAAACATGTCGATTTTTACTCATTTCTCCTAAAATTAAAATACCCTATATCTACATTGACAGTTTTTCTGACACTTTTCATTATTTCACAGTAATATTTACCTTGTTACTTTTTAATGTACTAATAAGCTTAGTACGTGTTCTTTATATTTTACATATATTTCTATATCACTATATATCGCACAAATTATGAAATTTAAAAAATACTATTCAATTCAGTGACAGCAAGTGACAGAATGAATTTTGTATAGGCAGTGACCAGCAGAGACACCTAGTAACCCTAGAAACACCTATGAACTAATTACAACTTCTGACTGGGTTTCAATGAAAATCGTGGTCAGTCGGTAAACCTAATTATTTGTTAACTTGTGTTATTTTTCCCGATGCTGACACCATTCACAATCAAAAGGTGAGTCTCTTGGGCGGCCATCTTGCCCATTTAATCCGTTAGATTTCAGTCTGTCGTTCGGGACCTCACCTATAGTTTACAGACCGTGGTCTATATATATATATATATATATATATATATATATATATATATATATATATATATATATGATTTATCATTAGATAAACAATTAAATATAGGTATAGCTTAACAAACTGTTTCTAATAACATTAAAAAAATAAAACTTTTTAGAATTATTTCGTTTTTATACCATTCTTTATCTCGTTTTAAAAATGCAAAATTATACTTCTTATGCAAGCGGCTGGAGCTAAAGTATTTCCCATGATGTGATGCTTTTTTAAAATCAAATTTCAAGCAAATTTAAATAAACTTCAAAAGGTACTTCCTTGAAATTACCTCTCAACATTCCATTGAAATATGACATCACTTTAAAGCACACATCAACTCATTTGTTATTTGTTTACAAAGAAAAACTAGCATTATGAAGGAAACTACGTATTTGCGCTGCGCATAATTTTCTGTTCAGGTAACATGAAAATTTGTGTAGGGTTTTTTGCGGAAGATGGGTACAATGTCAGTGCTTAGGCTATTGATTTCTTGTTAGTATAGGTAATCCTTTTATGCTTACCGACCAGAAACGCTAAGCTATGCAGACAACATAGTTTTGTTGCCAGTAAATCATACGAGAGGAAAACAAAACCGAGCAGAAAACTTTCCGACAAGAATATTTTACAGTGGTTTATTTACCAGATACGGAAATTATAAATCAATATTTAAAATAAGTAGTTAAAAAGTAATTTCGTTTTTTATTATGTAGGTATAAAGTATAATATTATACAGGATGCTTAAAAATTATTGACAAAAAAATAAGGATACATATTATTTGATGTACTTACTGATTACAGCGCATAAAGAATTTTCCGAATTTCACAAAAATAGTTGCACATTTCTTGAAGCAAACATTTTTCGTGCTTGTAGACTCATGGAAATATATTTTTGTTAGCCAAATTTAAATTTAAAGTTTTGTAGTATCAGGCAGTATTTATATTGTTTTTTCCAGTTTTTCGATTTTCCCTATAGTTACTTTTAAAATAATATTAAATAAAATGTAAAACTAATTTACAATATTATTCAATACTTCAATCCAAGAATCTTCCCTTTATGTAGTAACAAAACTATACTAACAAGTGAGTTAAAGGTAAATTTAGTTTTATATCTATACATAAAATAGTTTTAGTGTTGTTGTTATCATATTTGTATTTGTGCAATATAAATACAAAACACAACAAAATAGTATACCTTTTAAATTTGTACCAATTGTCAAATAGCGATAAAAAAAAACTAGTGAAATATACAGTGGCGGATTTAAAAAAATTGACAGGGGGGCACAAATATGATACATTGAATAAGTTTAATTTTAAAGTTCAAAGTCCATATACCTTTAAGTTATACGTTATTTAATGTAACACGTTTGTAAGCAAGTTCAAATCACAAAGCGGGCACGTAGGTACATATACTACTGGAGATATTATATGCAATATGCACATTTAGTGGTAAATTTTTTGCAATACCTATTCACCTTTTCACCATGCAATGAAATAATATTTATAATAAATATTAAATTAACACTTTTAAAAATGATGACACTTTTATTGATTAATTTTCTAGTTACTGTAACCTTTATTTAAAAGTTTTAACTTAGCATCATACTAAAGTTGAGTAAATCTTTAAGTACATATAAACATGTGCTCTGTGCAGGAATGATAAATCGTGAAGTACCATCGTAATAATTCATTATTAAGACATTAAGAGACTGTAGTACAAGAGTACTCTATTAGTATAATCCATAATCTGGTAATTCTGCAGTCCATACTAATATCTACTAAATATTATTAATTCAAAGAAGTATCTAGTTCGGCCCCATAAACAACTATTCCTGTTTCAATTTCATGAGTAAAATACGACAATTATTACAATTTTGTGTTTTATGTCGTATGCTAAACGTTTAGTAATTGACGTGAATTGAGCAAAAGTCAATATTTCGGTTGTCAAACGAAGGACGAAACGAAAACAAATGCATATAACATTTCCAATAAATTAAAATTTGTTTACTTGATGAAATGTAGGTATTAATATCTATTTCAGCGAAACAGAAGTACAATGATAAATTGCTTTGAAGAAAACATTAATTTATCATGGAACATTATCATTCTAAATTATAATTTAGAAATGAGTTCTATAAATTAAACGACAATTGTGATACATGCAACGAAATCTCTATTATCTTAGGTCGTTAGGTCAAAGTTTAAAGATTGGAAAATTAATTATTTTTCTGAATTGTGTTATTAAATTTAATACTGTAAACAAATTATAGCAATTTATTCATTTAAACAATGCAAATTTCCTGGGAAAAATTAAATTGCACATTTAATCTAACGTTTTATTTAATAATTAATCTTGTGAGAAACTGTGACAAAATACAGGTTCACATAAGAAAAAGTATATCTTGCATTTAAGAAATTTTTATGTTTGTATAGGAACAAAATAAATACTGATCTAGACCATTCCATAACAATATCTCTTTGATACTGCAATCCAAGAAAAATATCAATACTCACAAATGTAGAAAACAAACAATAGTATATTTTTATAGCAATGTTATTTTTAAAAGATTAAATCCTTTCTTGGGATTCAAACTGATGACCGCTTTATCTTTAATGAATCGTCGTAATCAGAAGAACATAAAGATAACCAATTATCGTGTGATAAATGAGTCATTTACTAAGCATAAATAATAGAAATATACGTCGTTTGAAACGTAATTAATACTTACTAATTTAGTAATATTTGTAGGTTATTAACTAAAATTATGTTTTAATGTATTTTTATCTTTAGCGATAAAGGGAAAATAATATTATCTGATTAGGAAAATAGTTTAACAGAATAGCTTGCCAAATATACTTGTTGCTAACGTGAAATATTTTCCTGCAAAAAATTCGCATTTTATCCATTTGCAAAATCAATGTCGGCAAATAATATCAATATTTAGTATTCTGTTGACAATAAATACGTGTTATCAACAAATAATTATCGATAAAAATAATTATATGCAATTATTTATGCAACATAGTAAGCAAGTAGGTACGTATTCGTCAATACATTCTAATAAGTATTATTAACAACAATACCAGCAACAATTGGGGAAAATTATTGCAAAAAATATGTAAGGGTATTATTTCAGTTTTCAACAAAAATATCCAATAATGAAAGTGAATATCAACAAAAACATTAACACAACATTTACTCTGTGTGAAAGAGAAATCATCAATACAAGGTCAAGTCTATGACCCACGCTTTTACGCTAAAATATCAGCCTACGTGCCACAAGTATCCACTTCCTGAGATAAACATTGTCAAACTTACATTTATTAGAAAATTGGTGTGAAAATACGGCGTTTTATAGTCACTAGATTTATATAATAATTAAAACATAACAGATACACGACACTCACACGTCAAACAACAACTTTAGAATGAGGAAGAAACAGTAGAGCGCATTGCAACAACTGTCATTTATTTGTGGCAAAAAAACGAACTACTATCAGGAAATTTCAGCAGCAGGATCAAACAGTTGGTGAAAAGAACGCACTCTCCAGAGCAGGAACATAAGCGCGCCAAGTTTGAATTTCATCGATATTGCTCTTACCGACGCGAAGTTGTAAACGCGCTTCTGAACAACAGATGGTGCTAGAGAACTGAGGTAAACTTAAATCAGAGGCGGGAACTTTATTATTTTACTAATAAAGTAAACAGGGTTGGCACGTTTAAAACCTTTCGTTATAAACAAACATTTAAAACATGTTTAAAACAAAGCAGGTGTTTAAAACTCGTTTTTAATACTTTATCTACAAAATAAAACAAACAAACAAACAAAGTTCCTATTGCTAATAATAGTGTATAGCATTATACTATTTCTCACTAGATGTCACCCATAGCCATAACCTGATAATACATAATAAGTATAGGTAGGGGAATCCCTAGCAAATTTATCGCCATAATACGTAATGATGCATATTTCAGAACTCCTTGCTGATTAAAACACAGTTTTTTAAGGTTTAAAACATTTTTTAATCAATAAAAACACGTTTTATACAAATATAACAGTTTTAAACAAATAAATCCGTTTTTTGTTTACTTTTTTAGTACTTAACTTATTTCAATAATCATGTAAAAGTACTTAAGTTTTTTCAAAAGTTACGTGATTATATTGTTCAAACCAACGCAACAGAATACGACATTCTTACTGTGAATTAAATCTTCCTCTATAAAAAAGGTAATAATCGAATATAATAATAGTAATAATAGATTTTTTACACGGACGGGAGTAAAGGTCAACTTTTTCTTATTAAAAATCATGATAGAAGTGATTCATTTAGTCCCTAGGGAAATAATCACTCCCTAGGGAGTTTATATTATTATTATTTATTTGTTTCTGTGGGTTGCTATGTATGATTTACGTTACCAACAACAAATAACATACTTGATAATTTATTACTATATTTTTAAAGTAAATTAATTTGGTCCGTGTAAAAAATAGTATATACCCCTCAGGAGAGACTGCAATTTTTCCCTCGTTGCTTTGTATCCCTCGGGCTACGCTTCACTTCGCCCTCTGGCTACAAATTGCACCTCATGAAAAAAACATGCATTTCTCTCCCTCGATGTATAATATACTAATAAACCATGGAAATAATATAAACATTAAAAATATTGGTACATGAAAAAAACTTATTTTAAGTACTTTTGACAAAAAAAACTTATAATTTACTTAAGTACTGTGAAGCTTTACTTAAAAATGGACTTGGCAACAAGTATACTGACCATAGTTTGTTAGTACTGGTACTTATACTTAAGTATTTTAGTTTCGATATGTACCCAAACAATAGTATATGTCATTATTTTTATTCCTATCCTTATTACTTAATCCTTATAACAGCAGCATAAACATCTAGGTATATAATATGTATAAAATTGTACCTAACACTATTCTTATTTTAAATATTTGAGCATAAACCCAAGACTTGCACCCAAATTGTCTAATCAATAACTTTGTACTTATATAGTATTAACATAGTATACACAGTAAAATATGCTATAAAATTATACCGATGATTCAGTCACAGTATGTGAGGCTCTCTCACACCAGTTAAGAGTGTCGTTTACCTAAATGACCAAAACATGCTTCGCACAAGTTTGTGATTTATTTAACAACAAACAAACGTAATAATAAAAAATTCACGATGTACATTCCATTCTTTCATGTCTGATTTATCGAAGACTATGCTTTGTGAAACAAAATGTGTTTATTAAAACAAGATAATTCAAAACTAGTGAATGACCAATTGTTATAGATTATAGATATTGTATTTCTTAAGTTATGATATTTTTAAAAAATGTTAAATTTTTATTATAAATTATATATTATTTTATTATGCTTCAATTCATGATAAATGTCACAGGAAATATTATAGGTTGAATGAAATTATACTTAGACATGATAACATGAATATATTATTTATATTAATAATTTATTTTTCTTTCACTTCATACACATGCAAATCTATAAATAATCGTAACAAATTACATCTAAATGAAGATTACAATGATTAATTACCCGATATGTGCAATTACAATCTACTAACTACTTCCTCATTAATGATTTCTCATTTGAAATCCTTTCTTTTTGACATCTCCGGTTGTTTCTTTTCTACTTTGTTTACGAAACTAAAATAGACTATTGCATGTAATACCAGAATAACATGTTATCTAATTAACATATAGTGATATTAAAGTATTTATTATGCGTTGGTATACAAGCAGGATCAGTCCGTTAGCTCGATAACCTTGGATTTTCAACTTTTAAATTTATTTCTCGTGATATATTTTAAATAAAAATAGTATACGAGTTCACAACATATTTATGCAAATTAGATTATTCAATCACTTTTCAGTAGCAGCTCGACGGTAAGTTTATTAAGTGTTAGAATATGAAACAATTTATGGTTATAATATTGATAGCAATATGGTTATTAATTATGTTTTCGTAACGCACAAAGTACTTTGTTTTAATTTTAATGTGTTCTCAGGACAAGCTAATCTCAAAATAAACAGTTATATTGTGTTTACACTAATAGGAATATGCAACAATATATTATTATCAATAATTTAGTGTTGATTTCCTGACAAATTGTTAGTTGGAAACCTACAAAATTTCAGGATATCTAGTACTTTTATTGCACTAACAGCATAAATTTGGTATTAGAAATTTTATACATCTAATTGACACTTTAATACTAGTATGATGTTCAAAGGTAATATAATAATCACGAAATGAATTTTTTTTGTGTTAGTGCAAATAATTGTGTCAAAATTACGCGATTCTAAATTTAAAAACAGCACGATACCGACAGTATAGGTACATTGGTTAAGTAACTTCAATTATAACTCCTTGCTTTTTACTCACTACTCACTAGTGAGTTAAAGATCAATTTATTTTGTATAATTACCATAATATACTAATATTATTGCGTATTTATGACTTTTATTTTGATTTTCATATCATTTTACGAAGAAATATTTAACAGGATTACGTTTTCTAATAAAATGGCGGATGTTTTATAGTGGAATCCAACCACTCGCGCCCACCAGTGGTATTTACTATTTTATCGTTTGCTGGGCTCGAACTTAAGGACATTGAGTACGCTGTATAAATGGATAGGAGACCGGGATCGATTGTAACATTTTTAGAAAATATTCAATCTCAGGTTTTATTGGTTAAAACGATTACTAAAATTAAAATGAAATTGTTAGGATTTAAAAAGTAGCTTATCTGCTACACAATATGATATTTATTTGGAGGTTAATGTAATGGTAAGTAGATGAAAACAGGGGCGGACTGACCATAAGGTCTACCGGACAAAGCCCGGTAGGCTAACACGATATTGGGCCGATTGAGAGACCGAGAGAGCACGCTTTGCACAAATTTTTGCAAAATAATAACATAAATTGGATAAAATGAACATCTATTTTATATTTACTATCAAAAACCAAAATATATGTTGTTGTGCTTGTTCAAAAATTATAGGCAACTTGGATAAAAATAACAGTAATAGGTTTTTATTATTATTTACCTACCTTCTTAATTGTAATTATTTATAATATCACAATATTACAGAAGCAAATTTAAGATATTTAATTACTCAATTGTATTTACAAAGTATAGGTACTTATCTTATATGCGAAATTAGCAGTTGAAGTATCAAACTAATCAGTGTAAACAAATAATTAATGTTATCTCACCAAAGTGTTAGAGGAAACCAATAAAAGCAGAATTATAATAACCGCAGGAAACTGTTATCTCAACACAATGTAACGTTGTTTAGATACCAAAGTATCAAAGTAGGCGCCGTGTTCATCTCAACATGAAACAAATGAAGTAGCAAACTAATCCTCTCTGACAACATGTGACAGCTTACAAGGGCCGCATCTCTGGGTTTTCGTTTCTAATTCGTTATTTCGCCGTGAGATGGATACTTCACATGTAATTTTAAAGTAAAAAGCGGTAATTAGGAAAGTTTAACGACTTTAGCACAGTCTGCTGATCACGGTGATAAATTATATGATGTGCGAGCTTATAGGTTAGGTTAGGTAGCGCACAGTAGAGTAGAGTAAAACGGAAGCACGAACCACAAGGGGCTGTGAAACGGAACATTTATTTGAAACAAACAAAAAATTATAAATTTTAGTCTATGGCAGACAGTCAGTTTCTTTTGTTATGTGTGAGACTTTGTAATGATGTATCTATACTTATTATAGTTTTGACATTTTTGTGACTGACTGTGGTTCTGTTCTGACAGATCAGGTTCGAATCCAGTCAGGTTCTCATTTCAGTTAACTGAACAAAAATCTGATGTAAGCATCAGGTACATTCCATTAACAAACCTGTGAATATCCGTATGTTGGTGGCTGGTAACAAGAGCTGGGCAATTATCGAAACAAAAATACAGATGTATCAGTACTTACCTATGGTCAGTACTTTCCACTAGGGGTGGGAAAATATCAATATATAGCTAAAAATCGATATGAACATCAGTCAATATTACTTTTCGTTTGGCATCGATGTATCAATAATTCCATATTATTAATATTATCCGATAATTATCGACATATATCAACAAATATCGAGTTATCGATAAATTGATATTTTTCCCAACCCTACTTCCCACTTGACATGATGTTCAAAAATATCTTATTCTTATACTTTAAATGATATTACGTAAGTCTATCCTAGCATCCTAGCCACATCCTGAGTACGATCAAAAATTACATAATATTCAATACAAACATCACAGACAATTACATACATAAATACACCTACATAAAATCACACCAATTAAATGGAATGTATAATTGGGATATTATTACCAAATTATTATTTTTATAACATTGCATTGGGATGTTACATAGATTATGTTACTTACTAAGGGCGTACAATACCAATACGCCAGGATATTACTAGTAGAATATTCATGGGAAAATATAGCAAAAAACAACTAACAAGTTGGAATGTTCACATTCTTGTAACGTTCTGAAGATTTAATTTTGTCAAGTGGGTTGCTACCAAGTACATTTTCAAGTAAAGCTTTACAGTAAAGAGTACCTAAGTAAAGTATATGTTTTCTTATCACAAGTACTTGAAAAATATGTAATTTTACCACTATTTTTTTAAATTAATACTATTGCATGCTACAAGTATTTAAAATACTACTTTGTTACTAAAAATTGATACTTAAGTACCTAAATATGTAAGTAATTCCCAAGCTGTGCTGACAACCGCAACCGATGATTCATAATATATGAAACTGCCTCATCCTAGTTGGGTAAAAGGCTTGGTAGATATGAATGTGTTATGTTAGGTACATTAAAAGAGTCAAAACACTGACAGTTTGCCAAAAGGCTTCAGAAAATGCCTCGGAAAATGCCAACCAGGAAATGATAATTTTGTTTTCATTTTTGAATAATAAAACCATCTATGATAAATTAAAAACAGAAATTGTTCGCATTGTTTTTATCATGAATGAATACTGTAAACAATCATGAAATTCAATATTATTAATTTTTCATTTATATGCTTTCAATTTATTTCATTTACAGCTGATATTTAATCTTTTATTTCAAAATATCAGAATACATAAAAAATACCTACCCAATTAATAGCCATATCATGATTCCTACTCTCCATTCTAAATCAAATTATAAAATATTAATATTTACTGTATATCATTGAACATGTAAATGTTTCGAGTGTATTAATTACACATGCATTTAAAACTAAAAAAGAAAAATTATGAAAATTAAATTTAAAGTATTCCTCATAATTAGTACAAAGATAGGTTTATATGAAAATCTGTATGATCATGAAATTGTATTGTACTTCTAAAGAAGTGTGGCATTGTTATTTAATTACAGTATAGGTAATGTGATAAGTAAATTTAAGAATGATAATATATAATTGAGCATATGATTTTCGTTAAGCCGAAAAATATAGCTGGTTGATAAATAAACATTTTAAAGTTTAGTTGAATTGATTGAGTCCACATTTGACTCTTGAAGTATAAGTACACTTCAACTAAAAATGTTTTTTAAATTCACTTAAACTTCTTACTTATGTAATTCAAAACTTCCGCTTAAATATTGATAGAAACTTCGCAACTTTGTCAATAATTAATTAAAGTCTGAAATCCAACTAAACTTTGAAGTGTTTATTTCATCAACATAATAAGAAAATTATTAAATTATTTTTTACCATTCATCTATTTTCTTTAAAAAAGATATTGTGGTGGATCAAAATTTTCGGAGTTTAAGTACATAAAATTATTAAAATTTAGAGTGGAGTGAGAGGTCTTGTGCTGGCCACATGAGATTTTTAAAACTTGTGCTCCTTTCAAAACTGCTGGTACTGTCCTGTGGGATTCCACTTATCACCCAATTTTGTGTCGATCGCACGAACGACACAATATTTCAGAAGCCTGATTCGATTCACGCTTCACTCATTTTTTATCGCACGTCCATATTTTTCATTACGTATCAAACTTCTCAGAAGTTTTCTTCTGTAAATTTAATTAATATTGCAAATTGCATAATAAAAACCGTGAATAATTCTGCACAATACAATTTACTGTGCACATTAAACTTTCCAATTTTTATTTCTTTCCAAGAGATTTTAAGTTTTGTCCGTTTTTAGGTTGGTTTAATTCCGCTAATTACTGAATTGATTTGACAAAAAATACGCAACGTTACGAGAGCGGAAGGTCTAGATTTTATTGTTACGTTGCAAATATATTTCCTGGAACCTAATATAATTATTATTTTTATGTATAACTAGAACAAACGACAGTGCAACAGCTAGATAAATTCTTTTTCTTGCAGATAATTTTATTTACTTCTTTAACTAAGGAATTTTACAAAAGGTTACAAAGATAACCTTTAATTAAAAATCGCCAGAAAAAAAGTTTTAAAATGCTAAGAGATAAAATAACCATTGTACGCATTTAAATAAAAATTCTAGTACTTTTCCGTAATCCTAGAATATAAAGATCAAGGCCGTTAAATACATAATCCAATGATACAATAAAGCAGTAAAATTTAACAAGCAATAGTTTACATAGAACAATAGATAACCTCAATAGATGCTGCTGAATTATTGCACATATGTAGATTAAAACCTAACCTAACTAACCCTATTAAAATTGTTTTGAAATATCGTCATTTTCTGACAAACCATGACAATGGTTTTGTCCTGTCATTTATCTTCCTGATTATTTTTATCAAGTTTACAATCATTACATCTCGTTGTTTACACCATTGCTTGTTTTATTTTCATTTTTCAAATTGTTTGATGGATTAATAATAATAATAATAATAATAATATTTTATTCAGAAGACATGATAATATACATGAATATGAAACGTCATAATAAATACATAAAATAATAATAAAATACAAAATTCTGTCAGGATTAATTTTTATGATAAATTATAATCGTGACTGGTACAGGAAGATGAATAAAAAACAGGATCGCTGGATTTTCAGTCAAAATTCTTTAATTTATTTTATATTATGTCGACGTTTCGGCCTTCCTCAATAATATTTTTTGTAGTTAAAATACTCATCCAAGTTGTAGAAATTATTTGACACTAAAAATTGTTTTAAATGTGTATTGAAAGTTTTTGGTTTATCACAGCTAGTTATATGATCTGGTAAATGATAATTAAAATTTAATTATAATCATCGACAAGCCAAATATTAGAAATTCTGCTCTGTTTAATTCTCTATGAGTTTGTTGGACTAAACTAATACCTACTATTTGTCTAGGGTAGTATTAATTAAATTAGTAAATACAAGTTTAAATTATTAACGACCCTTGTGTCAGAGATACTATGACATTAGGGAAATCAATCACTAAATATAGTAATTGCTAATCTAGTACGTAATATTGGAGATGTAGTAACTAATCACTATGCAGATAATATAACCAGGGACTTGAACCGAACCGGAACAGGAACGAAAACCGGAACGAACTGTGGTAGGTTTCGTGCCGAAATTGTGGAAGTGGTTTTGCTCGGTACCTATAGATTAATAATTTCCATGGTATCATTCCATTTTCTAATGCAGACAGATTTGATGACGTCATAAAGATGGTGGACATGAAAAATGTGTAATGCCTTTATTTTTCATCCGATTTTAACGATAGAGAATTTTTTCCTCTACAGCGGGATTAATAGAAATTTTTTCGTAAAGTTGATTGATGTGACAATTTTTGCACCCATGGTGGATTTGTTGGTGAAAGGGTTAATTGAATTTTTGTTGTTAAAATTATGAACGAAATAACATAAACGGCAGGGGAATCCTTTTTAAGGGCTGTGTCCCATTTTGGGCGATTATGAATATAACATTAATTTGATTTAAAATAACTATTTTAAAACTTTTAAAAATCGTTCAAATTACACAAAATTGGACGGATACAGGCGTAAATATAGAGGTGGAGGACTATTTTGTAATGTATAAGAGTTTAATTATAAAATTAAAGCATATTAATGCACTAGTACCTTTGAATTGTTGTTTATGTATCAGAGGTATGGGAGATAATTTGCTAAAACGGCACATACAGTACTTTAAAAATATTTAATTTTCATAAATCTGACAGCTCATTTTATTTTCAGTTTATACCCCGAATATTAGCGTAAAAATTAACCATCATCCTTTTTCATTAATCTTTCCCATTATCCCTCACATCCTTTTCAGTATCCGCCATCCCAAACTCCGAATTCCCGCATCCGTGATCATGATATCCACCCAGTCCTCGTGAGCAGGTCAGGGCAGGACTGAGGCCGCGGCCAGGGCCGCAGGGGGGCCGCTCACCTCGTTCACTGGTCACTAGTTGGCCCTGAGGTGAGCACAAGACAGTAGCTGTAGCTGTAGATCAGATATAGCTTGTACAGACATATCGTTATGGTTCTTCAGCAGGCCTATTGTCAAAGATTTAAGCGGATTTTAGCTTTTTTATGGCGATGGAAGAACAGGAACGTATTAAATATTTTCCTATTTTATTTCATTTTGAAGTCTTATATTCTGAGCAAAAATCTGTAAATTTGTAAATCTATAAACTTACGAGAATCTAGAATCTAATTCTGAATACATTCCTGTACGGTGCTGTCTTATACAGTAAGTTTATTTTCACGTGAAATATGGGTTAATCATTATCCATGTTTATGAATTTGACAGCAATGTATTAGAGCGTTCTTTTTAAAATGAAACATAGGGAATCAATTTGAATTTGTTAATTGGTTTCATACTATTGTTAACTGGAAATACGATTTATACTTTGAACAACTAGAAGTTTATGTTGAAAGCGTCACGTTGGAACTTTTGCAGCTGCCCAAATATCTGATATTGTTCAAGAAAAATACAGTAAAATTGATGCCCTGGGTATCGAGAGGGGGATGCAATCTGAATAAAATGTAAATAATAAATTTTCATTTGATTTAAAAATTAACATTATTTTCCCAAGCCCCGTTTATACTTTGAAGATTCTTTCAAGATTCTGAATCTTGGGAAAAAATAAATTCCGGTATTGAAGCAATCAATAATATTTAAATTCTTCTTTACCAAGACTCATTGAAGATTCAATTTAGCGGCACCGCAATTTAACAAGTAATTCTCACTAGAATAATTTTTCTGAAATGAAATAATCTTCGAAGAATTCCTGTGTGAACAAAGCCTTTACATTGCTCTTGCAGTTCGACCAAAGTTTATTATAGTATGTCGATCATTACCAACGTTAGGTTCTAAAATCAAAATAAGAATTTTTAAGGTAGGTAAGTATTATATATTTATTGTTTACCATTATTCTGCGACAAAAACTTGAATAAACAACGAACTGTAGCACTTCTGTCACTGTAATATTTAAGAGAAACTGTAAGATATTTACGGTTACCTATAATATGCTACAGACGTTCACAGTATTGCCATATAACCTATAATGTCTTATACGTGTTATAGATTTATTTATAGGTATAGGTCTTACGGATTTTTTCAGAATTGACCTTTTAATATTCTCAAGGTATGTTCTTACAAATCTTGTTTTTGATTTTCGGAATTCATTAGTAATAGTAATTACTAATTAAAATGTCTAACTCGTAGGAATTTGTAAAATTCAAATTTTTCTTATCTTACGCCCCTAGCGTCAGGTAGTTACTCCCTGCTGTGCGCGGTATTGCAAGATTAAGTCAAAGTCATGACGGATGATATATTTCTGTACAAGCTATACCTTGCCAAGAAGATTTACCTTCACTGATAGAGGTTTGTGGACCGGATATGCGGGGGTGCTTTGCTGCTTTGTTAATTATTTAAATGCAGGGGCGGGTAGATTGATTATTGATGGGGTGGACGGTTGGTGGTTTTGTATAGGAAGTGGGTTTGTGTTTTGTTTATTAAATTTGGTGTTTACCAACTTTGCACTATTATTATTCAATTTAATTTACATATTGCTCGTATTATGTCTGTAACTTATAACAAATGCAATTAAAAACTCGAATTTTAAACGTCATTAAATGACTGCTGTCACTTTGACATTGAGAACTGTAACTTTGACATTAATAACTGTCACTTTGACATTGACGCTTGTTACTTTGACATTGACGCTTGTCACTTTGACACCGCCTACGTTATTTCAAAATTTGTTCAAATTTTGCTGAAGTATTTATTATTTATTTTGATCCTGCAAATTTTTTAATTTGTGCATTTTACTCGTACGTATCCTGTTTCAAAAAAGATAAGTGATGTGGTTCTAGGAAATACAGGTTTAAGGTGAAAAACTTGTCCTTAAAAATGTATGTTTAGATAATTTAATGTCCAGTCCATAATTGCGCTATTATCCAATTATTACATATTATCAAAATAATGTGAACTGCAAATTGCTATAAATTTGAATAACGACTAAAATTACCTCATAATTACATAATACAAAACTATCAAACTGTCGTCATACTTCGTATGACAAATTCAAATAACCGGACTTATTTTTTGCGTCTCAATCGCAACAAAACAACTATAACAATTCTATTATATGTTTCAGAAATCTGCATGCGACATCGCTGCGAAACTCTTACAAAATCCCGGAACTTCGACAAAAGATCTAAAGAGTATTATTCTTTGGGCGGCAGCTGGCAAAACCACCGGTGCTGGTGACAACTTCAACTTCAGGCCGGGCTCTGACCTAACAAATCTCACAGAATGTATGGTGCAAGTTAGAGTTATTTCGACATGATTTCGTCCGTAAAATATAAAATAAGAGGCTGATGCTGACACTTTATTTATTTCAATACAATCAATAGTCAATTATTTTATCGACGCAAGTGATATAATAGTCATTATTTTCATTATTTGAGTGAAGTAATTAGTTATAGTACCTCACTAGTGAAGTAATATGATGTGCTTTTGTCCTATTACCTCTCGCATATTTATAATATATTCTTGTCTACCTATTTATTCCTTAAATAAATAATAAATAAATCAATTTTGAAATATTGTCCCATAATAAATAATTTATAAACGAATTATAAATAAATATCACGTATAAACTTACAAATTAAGAATTTGTTTGTTTATAAAACTAACAGAATGTCTGCTGTCAAACAAATTGTATGTACCCTGTTGCTTTGATTTGAAATCAAAATTATAAAAACTGACATATCTATCAATTGTTAAAATATATAATTTTTAAATTTCAAATCTGATGTATAAACAAAAATATCAATTTTTATAAATTTTGAGCAGTCGTGAATAAAATTTTGTATATCACATGTGGGCTAAAACATATTACAGCACCAGCACTCATGTGATTACACATTCGATTGCTGTAATAATACTCTTATCCCACTTGTAATATAAATAACTATTATCCACGCAAGTGATATAATAGTCATTATTTTCATTATTTGAGTGAGGTACCTAATTAGTTATAATACCTCACTAGTGAAGTAATATGATGTGCTTTTGTCTATTACCTCTCGTATTTACTCTACTTCACTCGTTCGTAGCCATGGATACCTATACTACTAATAAAAATAAGATTTTTGTCAATATTTGGCAGCAATGTTGAGGATATTATATACTTCGTCTACCTATTTATTCCTTAAATATTCTTGTAATAAATCAATTTTGAATTACTGTCCCATAATAAATAATTTATAAACGAATAATACATATCATATATAAATTAAAAAATTAAAATTTTGTTTGAAAATAAAACTGACAGGATGTCCTGCTTTTTTTGGAAAAAAGAAATGCGCCGCAAGCGAAATTTTTTCTCAAGGTCAAACACCTTATAATTGTAAGTTACATTTATTAATGGGATTTGAAGCTGCGTATGTTTCACCTACTTCATGTACAAAAATAAATAATTTTCGGATAACAGAAGCACAGAGACTTTTAAAAAACAATATTTATTTTTTCAAATCTTGGTTACTAAATCAAATTGAACGCTACGGTTATATCAAATGCCAATGCCAGTTGTCGAACCACGGTTAGTTATGAATCGAAGATTTAATTCGTATTCCATCGATATTTTTTTGCAAATCAATAATATAATATAAATTTTTCCAGTTTGTTTTAATAATGTCAATTTAAAAACTAATAGGAAATCGAATTAAGTTAAAATTAAAACACCAGCGTTGCAATGTCAACATTTATTTTGTGCAAACAGTGGGCGATCTCTGAATACGCTAATCACAAAAAATTTATTTTCCATATAATTCAGGATATAAATGTCAAATAGCTAGTTATTGTTATTAACTTTACCTACAAACAAAAATTGAAGTGGGTATATACATTGCCCAATTAGGAGAATTACGCATTGAAATAAAATAAAATAATTCAGTGAATAATTATGTGTAATATTATTTATTGATGAATAGTAATTGCGATTCATTATTAATTGTTTTATGTATAATTAAAAGTAATTGAAATTTGTAATTTTATGAAATTTATTTATAACAATAAATTATTATAACTTGTTTATTATATTACCTATTTCATTGCATCATAAAATGTTAAAACATTTAGAAATACAAGCAACTGAATTTTATTGGATTTAAATTTGCTATTTGCAATAAAAATAGAGTGACCATTCGTTCTGATTTTGTCAGTACAGTAGGTATACTGAATTTCAGACCCTATAGGTACTGAAAACATTTTAAAAGATATTTTGTACAGATTTTTGTAGATTATCTTTTCTGGACCTCAATAATGCTTTTAAGTAAAATTTGTTTTGCAATTATTGTTATTTAAATTCACCTTAAAAATGTACAATAAGCGAAATTTTTCTAAAAAAATTTCGCATTTGCATCTTGCATTTCTTATAATTTTTTAATAAATTTAATTCTTATTTTATCTTTTCAATAATAGCAGATATCGTAGAAAATATAATAAGATAAATAGGTATTGATCAGTTTTGTACTGATTTAATCACAGAAGTAAATGGGCACTCTAAATAAAAATTATGGTTAGAACGTCGACGTAGTACTCTTTATATATTATTGAATTTATGAAAAGAAATAACTTAATCCGATTTGCTACACATAAAATATTTTGGGAAATTACCATTTTTTAAAATATTGTAATTTGCAAATGGAAATTAATTAAAAATATTTTTATTCTCATAATGTAGAGTTAATATTATCGCATTTTCGCATTTATTATTCCGCCACATAAAACTGTATACAATCAAACTTTAGGTAGAAACATATGCGACAAAATATACGGAAAATTTTGATTGTTATTGTAATAAAAAAATCCCACATTACGTGAATACGTGAGCTCATTTATGTTACCTAACCCGACCTTGACAATGAACCATTTTATAACCACTGAATCGTGTCTAACGGTAAGGCAAGAAAAAAGTAGAAATAATACCTCATTGACAGGTTTCAATACGCCAAAAAATCCTTGGCATGAATATGGAGCACGGCAGTATAATAATTTCATGAAATGAAAATCAGTGATGCTGCAGATGATCTCATATATCCGCTGACAATGACATACTTCGGAAAATGCAAAATTTGATTTTGAAAATAATGACAATATCCCATCATTAATCACTTTCCACGCGCCGGTGGGACGAAATGAAATGAACTCCATTCAAGGTCAATTTAATGTCACACAGGCACTAGGCGACTAAAACAAATGCAAATTTTAATTCGTTTGTCATCTGATATTCACCTGACTCGCCAAATAAATTCTGCAAAATGTATTTGCAATCCGTCGCGAGACTCGACTACTATCCCATTATTAATATAAATCTAAATCTAGTATTTTTTGTAGATTTATGTACATTTATTTACAACAAATTGATTGATAATTATTTAAGATCATCCAAAACAATTCTGTGCATACATAAGTATTAGCGAAGCCTTGTGCGCAATATTTTTAGGAGCCCCATTTCAGTAATTCAGTAAATTTTAAATCTGACACTGACGGACTGGCTTCTTAGATCGGTCCTGGAAAAACATTTAACTTTGCCACATCTAGTTAATATTATTATATTATATATTATATACATTTATATTATATACACGAAAAAGGAAAATTAGAATGAGCCAATAATTGTGAGTTGGTTTTTCCAGAATATGGTTGTACCTTTGACGCGATTTCGAAAATTGTTATTTTTGACGCCTCTGGAAGAGAAAGAAGTTTAAAATTTATGACAATTAATTATATTTTTATGTATTTTGTTACCTAAGTTATTTCTATTGTAAGTATTGCTTCCTCATTCTAATTTTCCTTTTTCGGGTATAGTGCTCTGATGAAGGTATAAGTGTTGCCGAAACGTTGGCTTAATAGATAAATAAACATTTTGACTGCATTGCTGTCTAATTTTTTATATCATTATTATATTATGTTTGCAGAAGAGCAAAAATGTAAAAGAAGAGTAAATTATATTTTTAACTTGAAGAAACTCTGCACTTTACTACTTTTTCGTGATTTTTTTACTGATTAAAATTTTAATTTGTTTAATTGCTATTTTAATTGTTTTTTGTTAAATTTATTTAATCTTCTCTTCGTATAAGGACGTCAAAAGTCATATAAGAGTAGCCAGAATTTTTATTAAAAATATTAAGATGCTCATAATTTCAGGAAACCGGTGAAAAATAACAAGTAAAATTATCTTTAAAAAATACAAATATACATTTTTAAGCTGTTTGGGGCCCCTTAATCGTCCGGGGCCCAGTTCCTGCGTAAAGTACGCCCAGATATAAATACAGCTCTGAGTATTTGCCAAAAAGAAAGAAATTAATATCAAAGAGACCTATAATTTATTATTAGTTTAAAGTTTCAAAATTTCCATAACTTATAATAATACAATAAAGTACAAATAATCTTTAGATAGTTATAACGATATAAAGTATATATAAATATTATATTATTGATGTATAGTGCAAACTTGGTAAAAAAAAACTGTTATCTAGGTAAATAAATTTAAAATAAATATAATAAATTATGTTTGTTTGAAATGTTGGTCACAAATTAAAACTGTAGAACATATTATTTCAATAATTTTACTAGGTACTGCTTCAATCCTTACTTTTATTTATGGAGCATGTCTCTAAAAGGCGTTGTTTACTTGTCAAAAATTTGACGTTTAGGCAGAATTATTATGTTGAAAAATTTTTTTTTAGAAGAGTACTACCTACATCATATTGGTCTAACTGGTTTAATTATTAAATTGCCGTGACTGTGGTAAAAAGTTTTATCCACATATTTTAAATTTTTTAAATCTTGTATTTTAATATTTATATCTTCAAATGGGTATCTAATAATCTCAATCAGAATATCTGAAAAAAGACGCATAAAACTAGTTTAATTGTGCAATAAAGCATTTGACTGTATCCCAAAAAAACCAGTCAAGATAATGTATCATCAGTACCTATCTAATAAGTAAACAATAAAAGATCAAAACATTATAAAGTTTTGATAAATCTAGAAAAATCTACCTACAATAAGTATAAATTGGAAAATCCGCTGATTACGTAGGAGAATATATTTCATATCAACAGAAAATGTAATTTTTGCAAAGCAAAGCACTTCAACGAGCGCAGAGTTGATCAAAGAACCCCTGTGTCGTAGTTAGCGACCTTGCGTTTTTATTTACTAATTACAAACCGGGAATTCTTAATTCCAATTAAATTAGTAAATTTCGTACAAATTTGTAATTGTTCTTTGTCTAGAGCATTGTTGTAGTAAAGCGATTAATTCCCCAACAATGAGTGATCTTTATGCTTGAACAAGCACGACCTATGTGCTCTTGCCATGAAACGTGTAATGATTCATAAAGCTTACGCTAATTTTAACGTTAATTCTACATGCAATACACGTAATGTACCAGAAATTCGTTCCATAGATTAAATACCAAATACCACCATTAGCAGCTATCAATCAGAATCTATAATTTAGACGATTTATATTTTGCAAGGTAATACGAACGAAATGTCATTTTATATTTGGAAGACAGCAGCTGATAAACGGAAAAGGATAAAATTATTGTGAACACCCAATTTCAACATTCGAAATTAAGAGGACATAATTCCACTCGAGAAATAGACTATTTTTCTGAAACAAATCCTGACTGAATGGTACAACATATTATAGTATTTTTTTACTATTATGTGCATAAGAGATGAAAATAGTCCGCTAACTCCAAATTATTCATTTTTCAATGCTGGCAAAATGTTTAATTGCATAAAAAATACACCCATTTTTGACAATAAATTAAGTAGATATATAAAAAACATAAATATTGATTATATTACTGAGATAGCGGACTGCACACAACCTTTTTTAGACGTATACAAAATTTCAAGCTTGTAAGTTTGTTCTTGCGGCTTTATTTTGTTTCAGAAAATGATCACTTTTTGAACAAATCTTGCCTATTTGACGGCGAAACTCATAATAGTGTCACAAAAGGGCGAGGTTTCAACTTGTATTTATCTCTGACGTAAATTTCTGACCGTTTTGGCAGGTGGAGGAGGGGGAGATAAACTGAATTCGTCAGAATGAAAATTCAGGAATAATATCCTCTTAAGAAATTGAAACTATACCCAAGTTGTCAAACTATTCGTTTATTCTATTTTTCTTTGTTACATTATATACTTGGCAATATATACCTACTGTCATTCCTTTTAACTACATAACATACCATTTTAAACAATTACAAACATACATAGTTAAATTAATCAATTATTGCTAACACAAAACAAATATTTAAATATTTGAGGAATGCTGGAATGCTGCCAACATTATAAATATGTTGCACCTAGTCATATTGTTAAATTCGTCATTTTATGGAAACCACATTTCACGAACTCACGAACAGTAGGCAAAGCATATTATGAAAACACAATTATTATGCTGGAAAAGTTTTGAACCAAACTTTCGAACAATTTATTATAAATGTTAAAGGCATATGGTTGTGTTGTATGTGTGTTATTCAATAACTACCTACCTACAAAATGTGCATACTGCTTAGTATATATATATATATATATATATATATATATATATATATGTTACCGTTTAAACCCGAAATCAATCAATTCTAGTTTTAACTAGTTAAAACTGGAAGTTACTAAGGGTATTTGTGGAAACTAATGTTGACTAGTCAAAACGCGAAGTTGCTAAACGCTTTTGTAAAAACCCGAATAAATTTTGTTTTCAAAGAGAATCACTTTACAAAAATGACATGAGATGATTATAAATTCATTTCTTAAAGAGATGTTAAGTAAAATTAGGTTAGGTATGGTTAAGTTAAAACATGGATTAAAGTAAAACAAACAAAAATTATTCGGGTTTTTACAAAAGCGATTTGCAACTTCGCGATTTAACTAGTAAATAGCTTTAGTAAACATAAACATAAACCCAAAGATTGTGGAGTTTCAAACTTAAGTGCTTAAAAGTGGGAAGTGCGAATGCATTTGTTATACAAAACTACATAATGTTTAATCAATTTGTATTAAATAGGTATTAAAGAATGCTTAATTAAAATTTTAGCGAAAGTATATCATGCAGCAGCATCTCAAAAATATTGTTGACCTTTACGTTCGAAGATGACTGCATTCATTGCATATTATTTGAGATAATCATTGCTCAATGTGCTAAATTGTGCTAACGTTCTTGAATACTAAAAGTCATAAACTTAATTAAATATTAATTAACAACACGTGTTTAAGATGTTTGTTTATAAATTTCTTTGAAACATTTATATGAGTTCATCTACTCTGAAAGTAGCACCTTCAAGATTCAACTTTGGTATTCCCCATGTTTTCTTGGAGCATCATTATCATCAAGGATAAGATGATTTAAAAATATTTTCAGAAGTAAAACAATTTAAAAAAATCAAGTAGATTGTAAATATTATAATATTATTTTTGTTTAATTATTATTACAATAAATGTTTAGAAGTAGGTAGGTACATGATGAAAAACTAATGAGTTAATAAAAATTATCAAGATATAATATTTTTATCTGACTGACGTCAATGGCCAAACAATACGAGTAATGAATATTAATATTTACAAGTATATTATATAGATTGTTATTTATATTAATAGATTTAATTAAAATTGTATGATACACCATATCTTAAAAAAGATTAACATAATGTAACGTTTTACGAATACTTACCAAAGTTGCAAATTTTACTATTGTTCGTAAAAATTAACCAAACAAATCTAATGTGACTAGAACATTACCTCCGTAGGTCAATTCTATTCTATCTACTAATATTTACAAATAAATTAAAATAGTTTTATGCAAAATATGGTATACAAGAAACATTTAAATATAATAATGATAACTTTCATATCTGGGCAAGAATACATTATTTACATTTAATACTTTTATAAACTTCAAATTTTATCATAAAATCTGTTATGTATCAATCATTCAACAACAAAAATTTCGCCTGCGGCACATTTTTTCCTTAAATTTCTTATAATTATTATTTTTGTTCTTGTTTTCTCTTCTTAAATAATAGATACGCAACAAAAAATATGGTATAAGTATGGCTATTTTTTATTATTTCCCTTCATATATTACATAACATAGGTTTTGTGTTCAGCAAAAAAATAAATGATCACTCTATTATTATAGAATTTTAAAATATGAAATTAACTTATTAACAACGAGAAAATTATGTTTGTTCTCTTTTGTTTTGTTACAGGTACCTATTATTCCCCGTAACAAATTAAAATATAAAATATGAGGCGAGAGAAAATAACAAAAATATACGAGTGTGAAAATTTTATGCTGAAATTATTAATATCAGATTATTTTTGAACCTTTTTCGTGGAAACCCATCTATTGTTTTTATTTTAATGATTGCAAACAATAGATAAACTTTTTTATTTCCTAATAATTATTGACAATGTTATCAACAAACATCAATAAATTATCTTAAAATCTTCATCTTTGTAACTGATAAATTATTATTGTTATTTATTAACTTTGAACTGTAATAATATACTAGCTTCTAAATTAATCCTAATATTTTTATAGTTTTGTTATTGTCAACTTAAAAGATTATTTTTATAACGTTATTTTTATGTCAAAATATATTAATATTTATTAGTGGCTTTATTTTAATTATGTAATAATTATTCTCGATATGAAAACAAAATAAGTAACTATTATCAGCGAAAAGTGTGGTTCTAGGCTAACATATTTCCTACTGTCAGTGTAATTTCATGATAAAATTTTAGATAAAAAACGATTTTTTTAAAAATTACAATTTTTATTGCCCACCTACATTTAAGAATCATAAATTTAACATAATTCATTGTATTGTTTTCCATTTATAATGATGACATTATTTCGCAACTTGTAGTAGAGCTTTTTAAATATTTATGTAGCATGAATATTTAATTTTATACACGAATTATGAGAAGTAAAACCGACAGATAAAAACGCGTAAAGTATTTTAATTATGCTGTAAAGTAGAGCAACTAGTAAATAAAAACTTTTCGTTATTTTGTTTTAAATTTTACGTTGTACAGAGTAGTAATTATAAAGTGGATTTTACATAAATAAATACAGAAACAGAAATCAAATTTATAAATGTAAACAATGGAAACAGGCAAGGAAAATGAAATATCGCGTTGAAAGCAAACTATTGATTGCTATGCCGTCCTATTTTGCTGTAGTGAATTGTAACGCTGTTTTTAATGCTCTCTATTGAACAAAGAAGATTAAGTAATTCTTTTTATTTTAATATTAACATATTTATACCGTGTAGATAAAATGACTATATGAAGGAAAAATACCAATAAGTACTTTCAATAAAATCTCCACAAGTAAAATTACATCCCAACATTAAAAATTAATGGGAGATTGATTTCTCGACTGGAAGTTAAATAGAACGAAAATTCTTGGAAAACAGTCAATTTAATAAAATCGAATATAAAATCTGTGTCCACTACAAATCAATAAAACAAATTTTAAGATTTACATTTCTTTTTCTTAGAATATCCAGATCCAGAAATCACTATATCCTATAGGATTGTTAATTATTTAAGTTACAAATTCTTGCCACCCACAATTACAAAATAATTAATTACAATAAAATTAAGTTGATATTGATTAATAAAATGACTAATGAATAATAGAATGAACAGTGGCGGATGTATGCGGGGAAAAGGGTAATTACCTCTCTTAAGATTCTATTTTTTTCTAAATTGGACAAATATTCCAATTTATTCTCTAATTAATACTATTTTATAACGCAGGAGTAAAACTTATATTTTTATTTATATTTGCACATATAGAGGTGTTCATTATCTCCGATTATCTGCCAATTTCCAGTAAGGGAGTAGGAAAACATTTCTTATGACACTGGATTAATAATTATAACATACTTATAAAATAATTTTTTTAACAATTAAACTAATTTCATTTGATTTACGTGTAAATTAAATTTATTTAACCTAGTTAATTATGAATCCAGTAGTTACCACTGTACTGAAAATGGACCGTGTAAGAACTGCTCTTAATATTTTGTTTTCTAAAAAATTCTTTTTGTTTCGCAATTTACATATCAAACTACCTACCCCTGATTACCCATAACCTATTTACTAGATTTTATAATATACACGGTATAATGAATCCTAAAGTGATCCAATTTCCGAATTTAGTTCGTGTTGAGCTCACACCCGATCCCTGATCAAGCCCGGTCATGCACCGCTGGTAAATAGCGAGACAAATCAATCTGATTTAATAGAGTCAATACCCACATCAGCATACATTACATAAGCTACAAGCAAGCGTCAAGCGAGCAAGCGTTGCTGCATGTAACACAAACGAAAACTAATACGTAAACCTCAATAAATACCGGTTTCCCGATCGACAAACGCAAATATATCACGTTTCTATTGATTTACATTTCATTAATTTCTTCCCAGGCAGCCAACGCGTTTCATTTGTTTGCAACATATGTAATCAATAACTTATTTGCAAATTATCGGGGATATTGACTTGTAATCAAATTCTCGTTTGGAAACAAGAATTTTCGAAATGTTTTCATCAAATGCGAATTGCGAGTTTGAGTTTCGAACTTTAGCTTTATTAAAGTTGAGACGAAATGATGAGAGCGAGTAGGTTTCAGATTAATTCTGCATTCAGTATTCATTTGATTTCCGGATCAATGTGGTTTTAAAATGAAGTATCTTTTGGAGAATAAAGTCTCATTCATATAAACATATTTAGTTTTATGGTTTACATTTTTGTTTTCGTTTACGAAAGTTTAAATTTATCTAACTTTAGCTGCATTCACATAAGCATTTAGTTTACATTATGTTTACGTTTAAGTAAGTTTATATACATCTAACTAAATTCATCGTAACTTACTTATTTAAAAACGCAATAATGCCCATTTTATGATTCAGAAACTTTTTATTTTTATTTTATAATGTTAGGTACATATCTAAAGTTTTGTTTCACCCAGTTTTCAAAATTATATCAGGTAGGTGACGACTCCCATTGTCTATACACTGAATAAGCCGATTTCTGGCGTTTGTCATAACCCTTTCCAGCATGGCAGCGGGTATGTTGACAATTGCAACCCGGATGTTGGCCTTCAGGTCTTCTAGGGTCCTTGGACGGTAGACGTAAAAGCGGGATTTCAAAAAATCCCACACAAAAAATCACAAGGAGCCAAATCGGGCGAGCGGGCTGGCCACTCCAAATCGCCCCTTATTGAGATGAGGCGCCCCGGGAAGTATTAAACTCAACTGAAAACACGCTGCCCCGTGCTCCAACGCATGATGGCGACTGACCGGGTGGGGAACAAAATTTTAAAAGTGCACCTGTCGAATGAGATCACTCTCTCCCCACTACAATCCCTACAGCTCGAATGGCACGCATTTTAATAAAGCAAGTTATGATGAATCACCCCGTGTAGCCTAATTCACATAAGCATTTAGTTTTAATGTTTACGTTCAGGAAATTCTGAATACATCTAACTAAATTTGAGCATTCACAGTGCTTGAAACTGGGAAATGTGAATGCTCACATTTAGTTATATGAATTTGAACTTTTTTAAATGTAAACTTACATGAATGAGGCTTTAATGTAAACATAAATGTGTACCTTAACCTTATATCTAATTTCTTATGTCAATGAGGCTTAAGAATAACATGAATTTAAGAGGGATCATCAATAGTTATTTACTTACATTTCAAAGAATGGAACATCGTATACGAATGATATTTTTGTTTTGTATAATAATACGTGGTCGTATCGTATCGTTCAATTTTTGAAATTATGTTGAATTTTTATTCCTTTTGCCGTTTATTTGTGCTTTTGCTTTGTAATCCGGTGTATGTGGGAGTTATTTTTACGTTGCTAAGGGTTTACGATGCCACATATTGTTGTGTTATTTTACTTACACGTGCCAGACTCAGACGCTACGACGACACTGATGCTGTTTCATTATTCACTTTATTATCATAGGATACATGAATAAATACGGCCACGAATAAATAAACAACTTATGTAATTATTAGAAAAAATAACAATATATTAAAAGGCGGTAAAACGACAAGAGTAAACACGGTAACAACAATTCTCAAAGTGATCAAAACTGTACACTGTACACTGTAAATAAAAATTCTGTAAAATTACTATAATTGTTACTGGAATCCAAATTACCCTGGTGAAAAATAGTAAACTTTCATAAAACTGTAATTTTGTTTATAACTGTGTAAAATTACATACACATAATTTACATATTAAATTTCCCACTTGACAAGAATCGTCCATGGGATGTTTAAAAATATCTTATTCTTGTACTTTAAGTGATGTTACGTAAGTCTATCCTAGCTACATCCTGAGTACGATCAAAAATTACATACTCAATACAAACATCTCAGAGAATTACATGGGATGCATAATTGTGATATTATTACAAAATTACAACATTGGGATGTAACATAGATAATATTACCAAGGGCGGACATTAGCAATCGCAAAGATATTATTAGGATGTTAATGGGCAAATATAGCAAGTAACAAGCTGGGATGTTCACATTCTTGAAATGTTCTGGGGATTTTTTTTGTCAAGTGGGTTAATACATAATTTAAATAAATTTATTCTTTTACATAAATTTTTCAAAACACATTTACAAATTACAACTACGCGCAACTCAGCGTAACCTAACAATAGCGAAAATGATTATAAACTTTTAGACGCTTTTAGGTTAACTACCGGCGAGGGTGGGATTCGAACCTGAACACCTTACAACCGCAAACCGAAACTAACCAACCTTATATTCTTCTCTATACGGACGGGTCATCTAGTTTTAATATCAGCATTTTACTGACGACTCAGAATAAGCTCTACCCAAACCACCCACACACCGCATTGTAATAGCTTTAACAAAAATTACACCTCGCTTTTACGACATTTTTATTTATTTTCCTTCATTTTTTATTGACCTACCCTTGGCCTACCTAAAAATCCTAGTTTCTCGTTTCTTCCCCAGAACCAATGAGTAGGAATGGTAAAATATCGATATATCGATATGAATATCAGTTGATATAACGTTTCGTTTGGTATCGATGTATCGATAACTTGATATTATCGATATTTTCCGATAATTATCGAAATATACTCGTATCAACAAATATCGATATCGATACATCGATACCAAAACGAAAAGTGATATATTAACTTATGTTCATATCGATATTTATCGATATATCGAAATTTTTCCCATCCCTACCAATGAGTCGGGTCTAAATACGGTCTCGTTCTCAATGGGCTACTTGTATGGTACTGAAAATGATATTTTTTTCACTATGGTCTAAAATATTGGTAAAAATACAAATTTTATTTAAAAACAAAACTGAAAAAGAAATTTTGCTGTAAAGTCATTATTTTGTATAGGAGATTATACACGGAGAAAAAGGTTTCTTTGGATTTAAGTAAATTACTTTGATCCGAACAAATTATTTCTTTCAATAGTGGCAAATAAATATTTGTTTGGTAATAATAAATTATTTCTTTACTATATTTTCTTTGCAGTAAAAGAATATTCTTCTTTTAATGAAAAAAACACATTTCTTTAAAGCAAAACACAACTTTCTTTAAATGGAAGAAATTATTTTTTTGTTATAAAAACTTCATTTATTTGCACGAAATCATTTATTTCTTTGTATCAAATAATACATTTCTTTAAAATAAATAATACATTTCTTTGAAATAAATAACGCATTTCTTTAATGTAAATAAATACAGGTTGTATCAAAACTTCGAGAGGTACATAGTACGTTAAGGATGTGTACAGTTTGAAGTGTTGATTACGAATGAAAAAGAATTTTTCAAGATATTAATTTCAATTTTCAAATCAATTTGGTTTCATTGAATTTATATTGTAAGTAAACTGTGCCTCAAATTATTCGAATTTCTGAAAAATTCTTTTTGAGTCATTGTAATCAGTATACTAAACTGTACATAGCCTTAACGTAACATATGTAGGTACTCGAAGTAATGATACACTCTGTATAATACATTGACGTAAATTTACAATTTATATAATACAAATAATATTTTTTGGAATTAAATAGTTTACATAGCCCATCTTTGCCATAAAAATTTTTAGTTTACGGTGTGTGGAAAATTGGAACAGCAGGTGGAGTATGCTGCTCAATAGAAATTGAAATTTATCACTTCTTGGATGTTGCTCTACCTACTAGACGAAGCCCTAACAGCGCTATCATCATAATATACCTACCTAGAAAATTATGTTTTAATATTTATTTGAGATTTGAGAAATATTAATTAGCTAACTTACAATATTTTCTGCATTAGTCTCGATACCAGTGCCATAGTTTAAAATCTTCAAATTCCTATTCAGGGCGATAAAAACAAAATAAAACACCGTTCTGAAAATAAAATAAAATGTAAATAATAGTACTTGTATACATAGGTACCTAACAAATAAAAATAAAGTACCTATTTCAATTTTCATTTTCAAGTTCTTTACATTGTATTACGCAATTTTTATCTATTTTAGCATTGTAGGAGGGTCAAAAGAAATAGGTACTTTATTATAAATTTGCCATCAACATTATGTTTACCTATACCTTTGAATGTATATATTTGAAATTCTCTAAAATCCATTTATTATAACTTCAATATAACAATAATTGATGCACTTGTTTAAAATCTTTACCACAGCCACTTAAATGTATGGTGTCTTTCTTGTGAGTAAACAATGATTGCTAGTGCCGCGAAAGGCGAAACTTATGTTATTTGATTCAAAGAAATTGGACTTTGATTTAAGATTTGATTTCTTTTATCCAAAGAAATCATATATTATTTAAAAACTTTAAAGAATTAATATATTAATAGCAACAAAATGGTTTATTCAACTTAAAGAAATATATGTTTTTTAAATTGGAACAACTACTTCTTTGAGTTTAACACAACAGAAAAATATTTCGTAAATTTAAAAAAATATTTGTTCCAACCAAAAAAATTATTTAAAGAATTTAATTTTTTCATACAAATAAACGATTTTTTTGAAATGAAATAGTGCTTATTCAATTTAAATAAGGCTTATTTGATTCAAAGAAAAAAAATTTAAAGAAATAAATTTGTTAATTCCAAAGAAACCTTTTTCTCCGTGTAGCAGCAGTCTACATCACATCATATATTAATCAATTTTCAATAATTATTTTTGGATCTGTTGATAAAAATTTTGTAAAAATTAAAAATACGGGTCCCAAGTATATATCTCTTCTTCAAAATTATTTAAATAAAAAAAATTATGCAAGTAGCCCAATCATTCCTGTAGGTACAAGGGAAGAGAATAAAACGCTGATCAGCGCTGACAACTGAAACGCGCTGATCTGCGAAGAAATGCACAAATGCACGTAAAAAAGAATAAATTCAATCCAAACCGAGTATGTGGGACTCAAGAAGGGTATTAGGTTTCTTTAATTAGTTCAGTTCAATCCGAATTCAGAGGAAAAGAAGGGTAACTAGAACGCCTTTTCGGTGATTCAGTTAAAAGAAAATTATAGCATAACGTCAACTGACCTGCAGTCATCATCAGATGTACAAATCGAATACAATAATAAGATATAAGGATAATTTTAAACAACTTTTTAGCACAAAAGCAGAACACGCCTGGAAACAATGGCGGCATTATCAGTTCTGATAGAAGTGTTGTTTGAAATTCTGGAAGAAACCTTCGTTCTGCATGATAAGTGGTTATTGTCGAAGGGAGAGTTGCGCTGACCTCCACGTGTGAGATTTGTAGGTTATATTGGATTCAAAATCTTATATTATGTAGAATCCATATGGATTCCTAAGGCTAATTCCTACAATTCTACATAATATAAGATTTTGGATCCAATATAACCTACAAAGTTCTGATAGAAAGAAGGGTGATTGATAGGTTATGTATTACGTCCATCTATGCATTTCTTCGCAGATCAGATCAGATTTTATTCTTACCCCTGTACAAGGCCAAAAATGTTAACACCTTATTTCGTATTTGTATTTCTCATTCCTTCCAAAATGGTCATCATCATCTAACATCATTCCTTAATCACGCTATTCAATCAGTCTAACCTCCTTATTCCACAATTTCTCAACCATTCAAATCGTCGCCAATCACCAATCATAGTCGTCACTTTCTTGTTACGTGTACGGTGTACGAACAGTCGACGTACGACGTACAATTACTGTTAAGGCACGTCTTCGTTTCACGTCTTCGAATCGCGAGAAGCACAAAGAGGTCACCAGCTGACCGTGGCTGGGTCAGAGGTGCTAGAAAGTAAATGCGGAAGTCGAGGAGAAGAGTTTGTCGCTTGACCACTAGAGGAATAAGAATTCGTAGAGAATTTTAATATGAGGTGTAGTGCTACTTTAGACCTATATGGCTACATTTTAATATCAATTTATTGCATTTATCACTTATTTTGTCATTTTCAATTGCTGCAGAATTTACGGATTTGATTAATATTGAAGTAATCAGCCTTTGACGTCTGTCAGTAAATATGATTTCCATGATTTGTGATATGATTTAAGAAGACAGTTCCAGTTATCTTTAGATCTAAATAAAATAGAAATCTCATTGTTCCGAACGTATCCTAATTTTTAAGGTAGATAATACAATTTTTTAAATATTATTTATTTATCTTCTTTTTCGAATTGTTGATACTAAGATGTAAGAGTAAAATATTATTACCACAACGATAAAGTGTCCGCCTAATGGCCCCCCAACCCCCCAGTTCAATCCAAGCAACCTTACTATTGAGTCCGAGTGGTTTGATTCCAATAATAATAACATCTTCCATTTCCATTCTGTATTTGGAAGTTAGGCTTGAATGTAGCTGTTTGCGAGAAAAGGATAGATTCATACAGATTTAGTGAGTCGAACAAAGGCAGCAATAGGGAACGCGCTGTCGTAGAGGGTCTAGATCCGCCTAGTGTTGAATTTTATTTTTTTTTAACTGAGTAACAGTTATGTGAAGTTAGCCAAGTTATGACAAGTTTATGGCATTGTAAAGTTGAAACAAAAAATAAAACTAATATTTCAACACTTAATGGAAGTGGAGCTCTTCTTTATCTTTAAATAAAAAAAGAGATTTGAAATTTGAAGGCGTTTAAAAAAAATCATATCTCTTGAACTAATCGGTTAGGGGACATAAAAGTTCGACATACTCTTTCAAGAAAAAAATAAATCAAAAATTGTGAAACAACCCCATTACAAACAGTTTTAATAGAAATATAAACTAAAATGTATATTGTTTAAATACGATAATACAAATAAGTAGTAGAAATTTAGTTTCTGCTATATTGCATTTAAACAAGACAAGTCTCAGGCGCTCAGGGCAATATAAAAACTATTGTGAAGAAGAGCTAAAATAAATCATGTAATAAAGTCTATATTTTTCTTTTTCTAGACTTTTTTTACTCTTTGGTATAATCTAATATTTTTTCCAATTTCCAATATTGTCATCGTTTGACATTGACACACAGTTACAACGTTGAATTTAAACACCCTATTATATTTGTAATTTCTTGCTTGCTTTAATATGTTTTACCTAAAAAAATATTTAAATGCTTTGCTTTGAAAATACAATATTAGCATAGATTTTTACATAGTACCTACCATCGCCATCGTCAAAAAATCAAACTACTAGTCGTCATTTTCTCCATTTGGTGGTAATATTTTGAACATTTTTGCACATTTCACATTTGCGCCGTTTTGTGAACGGATTTTATGAATATTTATTTCAGATTGATTGATAGGTTCCTAAATCTAGCTTAAATTACTTCATGATGAATTACAGATTACAAATAAACTTAATTTGAATATGTCTTAAAACGAAAATTTTTATTGAAAAGTGTTTATTTCTATAATAATTGACTGATCATAAAATCATAATCTAAATATATAAATATTGTTAGTAGAATTATCGAAATAATAACCATACCTGCAGTCTGCAGTTAAATTTTCTTACAAAATTTTGAATTAAAAATACATATTAATAACAAATCATTTTTATAATTATATAATATATATATATGGCTTAGGACATCATCAACCTGGCGATCTAACATAAAATAAAATGTTCACTAGTTTAAAAATATAGAAAAATAAAATATTATGTTCACTAGTTTAAAAATATAGAAAAAATTAGAAGTTTTATGTCAACAAGTGGCTTAAATAAGCTTTGACTAAAAAATATTAAGATATCTTTTTTTTAAGATTAATATTGGACGTCATTGTCATTGAAGTGTTTCTAAAGATATTTTTAAAAATTATATCAATTTTGCTATAAATTGTTATTTTTTCTACACTTTTATTACTTGAAAATAAATGTTTATCTGATGATCTTACAATTATTATGTCGTGCTAAACGTCAGCAAAAGAAGAAAATCGTCTTATTATCGCCAATGGAGATAGGTAGTTAAAGTGTTATTACGCCACAAAGATATTAATCAATAGAGGAAAACTAAGTCTACAGCTGGCTGCTGGCGATTTGAAATCCTCATCACCGCAACAGATGAATCTGAGATGTGCGATGGACTCTAATCAAATGAGAAAGTCATTTTAAGTTTTATAAAGGCATCGGCTATGCGGAAGAAAAGGATTCTAAATAAGTGAGAACATAGGCGCACTCCCAGATCTGATCAGATTTAACAAAAACTGGAAAAAGGAAATCATAATTAAAGGTAATAAGTAGAGTATTCACTACATGTACGAGTACCTACATAGGATGAAATAGTTATGTATGTGTAACTTTATAATTTTGTAAAGATTTTCCGAGATATCGACGTCATAAACAGAAACCTAAATATAGGTAATTTATAAGAGCTTGACTAGAGATTTAATAATATTAGTCGAAGTATTATAGGAATTTTTCAAAAAGTCTAACGTTTATAAGGTTATACTTTTTTTAATTAATTTTTTCTTAATATACAGGATAAACATGTGAAAACACGAGTGAAAAATTCCAATTAATGAAAGAGATATGAATTTTTAAGTTTTAATATTCGTATTCGACGTCATCCCTGCAGGTTTTTCGGTTTTTTATTGGTTGTTGCTCACAAATACAACGTACCTATATAATGATAAAAGTATCTCAAAGTGTATAAGAAATAACATTGTCAATGATAATTATTATAATGTTTGTCCAGCAACAAAACAGTTTGATGTTGTACTAGTGTTGACAGATAAAAATTAGTATCGGTATCGATTAATAAAATACAAGAATAGGCTGCAAAGCTATTTCCAGTAAGTAAGATTAAGAAATTTAAATGAATGAACATATAATGAATTATACATATAAAACAGCTATAACATCAACTTTAAATTGATACTTTGACATATTTGTGACAGTTTCTTTTTGAGGATAGTACTTCACCATGCCGCGAACCGCCTCCTATTTTCATTGCCTCCCATGCACTTCCACCAATGATAACGTTTACAATCCTGACGTCATACGTCTCAGTAAATTCAAAATTCAATAGCCTATAACTTTTTAACAAAATGTTAATATTCTGTTTTGATTTATATTTACGATTTATAAATAAGTTTTGATTTTTAATACGAATTTCTCATTTTTCGAGTATGGTGCATAACCCTATTGAACTTTTATGCGTTTGTATAAAATTAATACATACGGGTATTACACTCTGATAATAAGCTTTGCAGCTAAACAGCCATTTTGTATCAAGATGGAGAAGTGTAGTATTTTACATTTTAGTTACCTTGTTGTTCCAATCGATAAAATTAATATTAATAAAAAGTTATAATAATAATAAAAATTATAAAAAAATTAGTTATAAGAATTAATTTATTTCAATATTATGTAAAAATTAAATCAATAATCAAACAATGGCTGATGAATTAACGCCAAACTATGCCAACTCTTTGATACACAAAAACCTTCATAAAAGTCAAAACACTTCTCGCGAGAATTTCATTTCAAACAACCAAATGAAAAGGGAGATATTCGCAACTCCCAAAATTATTCTAACTGAAAATACACAGAGGATCAAAGGTTAAATATTAAATCTAAAAGAAGAAAACAATTTTCAAATAAACAAGATAAAAAATATCATATTACAGACAAAATAAGGACAACAAAAGAAAATGACGAAATAATATTGTTCGCTTTTATATCCAACAAATAATAGTTCTCTTTATGACGTTGTTGTTTCATTATTACTCATTTGGGAATTTAATAATGAAGTCTTATTTACTAAATTTGTTGTGCATCAACCGTAAAATGCTGCCGGGAGATCGGGGAATAACTTTCAAAGCGGCTACCTACCTAATTATCAAATGGTCAAGCAATTTTGTTTTTTCTTAATATTACATTCAGCATAAACAAAGTTCATCTTTCCTCGACTCGTAATTATATATTGTTAGGTTAATGAAATGCTTACTTAGTAACGTTTCTAATTGCGGTAGTTTTTGCAAAGCATCCGGATATTTAATTCACACGCAAATTACTACTGTTTAGCATATTTTCTTATGAAGTAAACAGAAGTAATTAATGAAAAAAGTAGACTTAGCTCGGAATGAATTAGAATGAAATCTGGTACATTGAAGCTACAGCTAAATATTTTTAGATAGGAAAATTTTGACGTTAAATAATTTGAGCATTAAGCTCGGCAGCTCAATATACTTTTTGTTTATGGAAAATAAAGTTAAGAAAGCAGAATTTAGTAAAATTTATAAAATGGATAGCCGAGGGTGTTACATTATCTGACAAAAATCAGGTTCGAATCCTATAAAGTATACGTTTCAATGTGTTCACACGGTAATAGTTATATTTTACTTTACTAGTGACCAACGTAATGAATTACCCACGAGAGGAATAATTTTAGCTCACGAGATAGCAGGCTGAGTGAGATTTTTCTTGAGTGGATCATTCCTCTTTGCCCACGTTTAAACTATAATATTTTTTCCAACATCTTTCAATAAATGCAAAATTATTATTATAGTATATTATATATTGAGGGACTAAAGTGCATGATTTAATCCTGAGGGTGAAGTTATTTATTTCACGAGCCGAAGGTGAGGGAAATAATCACCTGAGGGATTAAAGGTACTTTAGTCCTGTGGTATATACGCTATTTTTTGCACTTCATCTTCAAACGAATGCAAAATAGTTTTAAAAATACACATTTTGTAATTTTGACAGTAAATTTTATGACAAATATTTATATTGTTACCAGATACCTACTCTGTAACAAATAGCACGTATTAATTAATTCAATTCCTTGACAACGGGATTAAATATGAAAAATAATCCCTTGGGATCAAATTTAAAACCTTAGTCTCTAAAAATAAAGTCTAAAGAAGAGTTTTAGTCCCGGAAGTGCAAAAAAGTATATTATGTATCAAGTTTTATAAATGTCATTTTAGTCACTAGTTTTTGAAGAACGAGCGCAGCGATTGTATAAAAAACGAGTATCTAGAGAGTTTATAAACGAGTCACATAAGTACTGTACTTTTTCTACGACTACAAATTAAACAACATAAATTCATAACTATGTAAAATTTCATTTATAATAATTTTAGGTTAAATCATAATGATACATAACTACAAAATTCTACTTATTTATTTAATCTATTTAATTTTATATGGAAAAAATTGACAATGATTGAAAGAAATCATTGAAACAAATGTTTTTTCGCCCATTTCATGGTCAAAAATCAAGTCTGTATCTACCATTGATACATGATGATTTTTATTTTTATTTTATTATCATGAAACTATAGTCGCAGAAAAAATAACATGTAAGTATGTTTATGTATGTATCTGCACGAAATTGTCATTTCCTTCCTAGTGTAATTACTATTATATTACAATTAAACATTACCCGCGGGTAGCGTGAAGAAATAATTCACGTTTATCCACTGTTATTAAATAAACATACATTATGAATGATTGTTTGCACGTTTCAGTAGATATAGGTACGTAAGTGATAGGGAGTAATAATCACTAAAATATATACTAACTGTCGCATGGCGGGGTTTTACTCTATACTCTATGCTAGAGCTAGAAATGAAGCAATTTGAAGTTTGCTTGTGGATGACACGGGAAACTTCGTATGCTATCGAAGATAACCGAACAAGAATATTCTTAAGTGTTTTCGTCAAGTTGGTTGGGTAATTTAGTTCCCGCTCTTTCTTGCTGCTTGGCGCTACTCCGAAATTTCACGAGCGTAAACGAAAGCGATCCGACTCATCCAAATTCTACTTTCAAATTGCTTCACTAGACACAGCCGTACGCGACTTCCAGTTAGTATATATTTCAGTGGTAATAATTAAACTAGTTTTTCGACCAAAAAACTTCTTATATTATAGGTATAAGTTTGACTCTAACAGAAATTCCTGACTAGGTATAGTATATCCTGACAATAATAGACAGTTGTTAAATTCCGTATATCGAAAACTAAACATTTATGACAGCTGTCATTTTCAATTTACCTAATTTTAATATTAAATGTTTCCAGTGATTTTATTAAATCGCACGTAGAAGAAGCAGAATTCCACCGGATGCAACATGCAAGGAACCTATAGCTTATATCGTAGTGGATTTCGAACCACTCAACATAGTGGTATGGTATCAAATTCTATTTCCAAAGTCAAGTGGATTCGATCACCATCACCAGACCTCTTGACCTATTGAATTCTACTAGAATTTACTATGGCACTTACTCGAATCCTCATCCTACAGATAATAATAATTATGGGTTTGGTTGTAGTTAATAGTTTAGTTACTGCCCTAATAGCGACTTATTAATATTAATATACAAGACTTTGGTTTGGAAGCAGGGTAGAAAAATCGATTAGATAGAAATAATTATTATAGGTACATATTTGTCCAACTAGAGAGGAAAGCTCTTCTTTTTCCCATTCGAGCTGGAAGTTTGTGTCACGAGCGAAGCGAGTAAGGCAATCGAGCGAGAGTGGAAAAAGAGCTTTCCTTTCGTGTTAAACACAATATTTTTTTCACGACATATTTAAAAACATTGTAAATGTAAAAGGAACACATAACTAGAAGTTAGGTTATAACTGTCATCTGTCAGAATGACGTTCCGTTTAAAAACAATGAAATATTTCACTGCAGCCAATATGCCAAATTAAATGTAAGTTTTAAAATTCTGAAAATGTTGAAATTGTAGAAAGTAAATTAATTGTTTACGGTAGATATATCACAATAAAATCAGAATTTTCAATAAAATCATAAAATATCGTAGAATAACACTGGTGGTAACGCTTATTTTTCTTTCTAGAGAGGAAAAACTTACTTTCCTCACTATTTCGCGAGAAGAAAATTGTGTTTTCTCCGCATGTCGTAAAAAAGTACATTTAAATAAAATTTTAATCTGAGATTTTATTTTGTGTAAAGTAAAAACTGATTATGAACCCATTTATTATATTTTAAATACTATAATCAATTTGATAAAATAAAAACAAGAAATAAATTCTAACTTTAATTTATATTTCTTATGAATATTTCGTGATTATGATTACCTACACTGTTGTGGGATATTTTAAAAACGCAATAAATTTAAAATTAGTCTTCTCGGTCGAGTACTGATTTTTCCTTCAAATTAAAAACATGTAAATCAGCAAATTTTACGTGGAACGCCAAGCCGACCGTAGATTGGCAAACATCCCGTATATTCGAGTGACGATAACGAACGTTCACCTTGTCTGGTTTTTAACTAAACGGCGACAATTTTCAACAACTGAATATTTTTGCATTGTAAATATCCAAGGGTTCAAAAACTGTCGTTTCCGTAAAATCACAAAAACATAAATACAAAAGTTGCACGCGAAAAAATTTTTACAACGAATTGAGTGAAATTTATCCGTAAAAACGAGTGGTCAACGAACGATTTTTATCGACTGAAAAGACAAAAAATTCTAAATAAAATTGCGTTTCCAAATATTGCCATGTTATCATCAGGAATTACGGTGAGTTTATAAAAAAACATTTTAGTATTATCTTAAAAACCAAGGTAAGTAGGCACACAATTTAATTTACAAGCTTTCTTCATTATCTAAAAAATATTTCACTTAGTCATTAATTTCAAATAAATTTTATAAGGACGTATAAATGTTAGAATATTTTCGAGAAGACCTTTACAATATTTTTATAAAGCCAGTATAGTATAGTACAAAGAAATACGCATATTTATTTATACATTTAATTAACGAAGTCATCATTGAAGTAATCAACTACATTTATGAAAAATGTTTCACATTCTGAATATCTGACTGAAAAGTTAACGTAAACAACAAATACTAAATATGCAATTTAACTAAAATAATAGTATTAACAATAAATACAGTTAATTTACAATTTTTATACAGGCTGTTCCACAACTTAGGACAAAAAATTAAAGGGTATATACTGTTCGACTTCGAAGTGCTGATCATGAAACAAATTTTTTTTAAATTCGCAAAGTTAAGGGTACTTTACTTGACGTGTACATTTTAAGTACAAATGTTTTGATGGTATATTTGCTAATTTGACATTTATTAGTCTATTAGATATTATGTAAACAATTACTTTCATTGTAGAAGATTTGAAAAAAATTATTAAAAATAACTACCGACCAGTGGCAAAAAAAATGTTTGCTTGAAATACGATGCATTTTTTTGCGAATTTAAAAAAAATTATTTTTGTTTCATGATCAGCATGTCGTGCAGTATATACCATATAATTTTTTATAACTCGACACATTTCATTCCATTACTGATGAAATGGAACCATTCCGTAACAAGTGATACAATGTAATAATGATCATATTCTGTAACAGTCGTATAGAAAGACATGTTTATTATTTTATTTGTTTGTTTTACATAATGTCATTATGTTCTCGCCTGCAGGAATGAGAGAATGAACCTAGTTGACTAGTTCAAAGGAAAAATCCTTTATTTAGTTATTTAATATGACAGCAATGACTTTGTTTAAAAATAAACAAATTGAATACAACTGCCAACTACATATGTTAGGCTGTAGGGTATTTCATTCTTTAGATGTCACTAGTCACTGTCCTGTATAGCTGAACTTAACCTACAAGAATAATAAATCGTAAATAAGTTCTTTGTATACCCTAAACAAGTATCTACTTAAATAATTATACAAGCACATACATTTATATATTATATTATTTTTACAATATTAAGTATATTTCTATGATGATCGGTAAACAATAAATTTCCCCAATAACCCAACTAATTTTTTTTGGCACAAAAACAGTGAACCACAAAACCTTAACATTAAAAATTAAACAAGAATCCTGCCTTTGTTTGGTGCAGTCGATAAAAATGTTATTATTTAAAAAGTGGGACCCTCCTACAATCTCGTGCCTGGCAGTAGTCACTGTGACAAAATGACCCGGTTTCGTCGGTTTAAGATATTTTCAAATGTGTAAAAAATGAGTATTGGCGATTGGCGAAAGTTGAATATTAGCGGCGGTAAGGCGTTCGGTGCACTAACGGTGTCGAAAGAGCAGGTGGCCGCATTGTTGTGCAACAGCTAGCCGCAGCAGCAGTGAATGTGCAGAGCTGCAATGCAGGGGCGCCCGCCAGCGGGGGCATCTTACGCCCACGAACGATTCACGAAAATATAAATAATATTTAAATTGTCAGTGCTTTTCAGATAACCTTGAATGACCTATAATATTGACTTAACTAAGTGGAATTTCTTTTAATGTATAATTATGTTCCAGACATATTTGGTCAGTTACCTTACCTTGTTACCTTTACAGTAATGCAGTATGCAGTAATGATTTTGGGGTCCCCTCTCTTCTAGTTTAGGATTTTCGTGTTTTTTTTTTCAGGAATTATTTTAGTTATTTAAACATAAATAAAATGATAAATAATAAAAATATATAAAATAATACATTTGGTAACAAAATAAAAGGTAGGTACTGTACCTATAGAAGAATCGACTTAATTTTTTAGTTTAGGGTTAAGTTACATCATAAAATTTTGTGTCATGGCTTTAAAAAATGCTACGCCTTCAACAAAAATCGAATTTAAAGGAAACTCGTTATAAGAATCCGAAGGTATTACCATACCATAAACCATACCAAATTTTGTACCCAATCGATGCAGTAGGTACATTTTGAGTTAACTTGCCGCCATTTTGTTTCAAGATTGCAGACTGAAATTTTAGTATTCTCATGTCATAAGTTAGATCATAAGCTATTACCATAACAAATTTGAACCCAATCGGTGCAGCACATTTTGAGTTAGCTAGCCATCATTTTGTTTCAAGATGGCAGACTGACATTTTAGTATGCTCATGTCATAAATTAGGTTCTAAGCTATTTCCATACCAAATTTGAACCCAATCGGTACAGTACATTTTGAGTTAGCTAGCTGCCATTTTGTTTCAAGATGGCGGACTGCCATTTTATTGTGCCCATGGCATATATTAGTTATTACCGGTTATTACCATACTAAATGTTAACCCAATCGGTGCAGTAAACTTTGAGTTAGCTAGCCGCCATGTTGTGTCAAGATGGCGACTTGACATTGTACTAAGTCAGAAACCTTCGCGGGCGTGCGCACAACAACTCTTCAAAGTTTCATCACAATCGGATGAATGGTATAGAAACGCATAGAGGACAGACAGACAGGCAGCAGACAGACAAACATTCATAAATTTATATAGAATAGTTTTGTTCTTCCAGGGCCCTTGAACGTCATGGGGCCCTGGGCAGCTGCCCATAATGCCCATGGGTTAATCCGGCTCTGTGCTTTGTGTACAAAAAACTGAAATTTTAATGTATAATTTTCTTGGCTATACTGTTAAAAGGTTTAAATAAAATTTCTGGAAATCAGCCACAAAGTTTATTAAATCAACCAATCAAAACCACATTTTATATGATTTACTAAACATTTGTAAAAATCAGTTGATAAAAGCTTTCATGTTATTTTTGTCGTTTTTAGTTATTCATTTCTTTTAAACCAGCATTTTGATACTACAGTCGATGATATTTTTGAAAAAAAAATTACAATTTGCTAAATGTAGTTATGGTACCACTGATTTATTATGATGCATTATTTAACATGAAACTAGCTCAACAACATTTTGTATTTGCTTTCATTGACTTGTGTCAATGGGTGAGATTTAACCAAAGGCTGTGCCGAGCAGTTCTTTCATCTACCATCTACCCTCAACCCTCTGATGCAAGCCCTTGTTACAACCACCAGCAACAGTCGCTGCCCGATAGCCTTGTGTTGTGGTGTGAGGTGTAATTACCAAGTTAATTATATTCTAACGGGTGACTTGACTACCCATTCTCGAACACTCAGGGCTAGAAAACTCAACTACAAGAAAATTAAATAGTACTTTTTTTAAATATTTCGATAAATAATTAATTTAAGACAAATATTTTTATTTTAAATGAAAGACTATGTGATTACCTACAATCGGTATTTCATAAATTTTTCTGTATCTGGTATCATTTAATAATAATTAAAGTATACAGATTGGTGGAGGTGAAATGCGAACATAGGGAAATATTATGACAATGGATAGTTATCATGCTAGGCATCTTGATATACGTGGAATAAGTACTGTCAATGTCAAAGTAGCTGTCATATTATTGAAATTTTTATTTTCATTAAAATATTTTCTTTGCATAATAATGTATGTGTACGAGCAGAACGAAAAAGTTTACATGCACCTTTAAGTTTTTATTATTATTTCTATTATTGATTACTCTTTTTGCCACATAAATTCACATTACTTCATTTTGTGACACTACTACAATACATATCAAGATACCTGGCATAAAAGTTCGATTGTCATGTATGTTCCCTATGTTCGCATTTCACCTCCACCAACCTGTATACTTACTTATAATAATTAAGTATTTCGATATCTTGTAGTCCATGATCGTTTCACATTTTTTTGTTACTACATAAAATTTAAATGATTATGACATAACAGCCATGACAGTGACAGTGACAATAGTAAAATATCGTTTATATCTCCTTCTGCAGTTTAAATAAAATGACTAAAATCATTGATTAAATAGTGTAGTATTATTCAATCAACGCTAAAATATAATTGTGAGTAGTAGTACCTATATATTAATATATTTGTATAAGTAAAAAGAATAACGTATGTCGGGAGGTCTTGTGCTGGCCAAATCAGATTTTTTTATGAGTTTCGTTTTAGCATTTTAGATTTAGATTTTTCTCTTCACTGAATATTCTAGAAAAAGCACGAGTACAATAAATCACCCATAAAAGTAGTAAATTTTAAGTAAAAATAATTAATGAAGGTAAGTAATTGTTTGTTTATTATTAATTCCAGTATTGAAAAGAGAACCAGATGAACATTTTCATTACTACTACATTATTTGTTTTTATTTAACTTTAATTATGCATTTTATACCTATTTATATTATCATATTATATTTATTTGTTAATTTATAAATAATTATTAATAATTTTGCGCTAAAATGTTATTTATTTTTATTTGTTTTGATCATGTCATTCGTAAACAATGGAAAGAAATTAATGTTTTAAAATAAAATTATTATAAACCTATTGTGCGTTTGTTAAATATGTATAATTATTATATAAAATGTATTCACCGATTTGTGATAAAATATAAATATAATGGTACCAGCAAGTAAAATGTTTTTAAGGTTATTTATTAATGAGGAAATAATAATTTTATTAAAAATGTGATTGTGATATTACATTTTTGCTCTAATATTAAACTTTCACTTATAAGTAAATAAAATAAAATAGCAAAATATAAGATATATATTAAAAAAGGTAACCGATTTAATTTAATAGTAAAAACTGTAAATACAGGTAGATAGATGATGATGACAAAAAATTGTAACTTAATTAATGACTCTAACACGTATTTATAAATTGGCGTAGTTAATTAATGTATTTTCAAATAAAATTGCGTAGAACTCATTCATGAAACTGTAGCATCATCATTTCTAAATGTCACTGCAAATTAATTATTATATTCTACCTACGTTGTCGTTGTAGCGAAATACAAATCAAAAATAATAAATGTAACTACTATATCCAACAAAAACGTAGTTATCTCTCTAATGAAAGTATGTTTGCTTCAGCAATTAATTGTCTATTTACAACAGTTTTAGCTTTCCGAGCAAAAAACTCGGCGGCGGCACGACTGAGACTCATTCGCAATTTCACGAGAAGTTAGGTTATGTTAGCTTTACATATAAAACACGGAAGAGCTGGATTATCTCAGAGACGGTGAAAGTCTCTGATTGGATGGCTACATTCAAAAACAATTGTTGCCACAATATTTTAATACAATCAGCAGATAATTTCATAAAAGAAAAAACCGGTAGATGAATTTGCTAATCTGCATAACATTCGCTGAGACCGGAGATTTAAAGATTTGATTATTGAATTTAGATAAAAGGGAAAGTAAAGAATTAATTATCTTTTATCCATTACGAGATGTTAACTGCATAGAATTTGTACAAACAATTATCTTCTGCTACTGTCTCAAAAGTTTTAGAAATAATATTTTTGCTGACAATGTTTAAATTATTTATCCAACACCTCTTAATAAAAGCATTGTAACTATGACGATTTTAAACAATCAAAGTAAAAGATTGCCCACTAGTGGCTTTGATCAAAATTATACCCACTAACCCACTTGTGGCTAAATTGTTACTTTGCTTGTTGGAAGTCAGCATAGTAACGATGTCAGTCTTCGGCCTCGTGAGTTATGATTTCCCTCGTGAGTAATGTCGTACTTTGCCAAATAACAAATAACTATTGTTTTACAGATTTTTAAGGGCGACAATAGAATTTTTAACACCTTAGGCAATTTTTACAAAATAGTTTATTTATAAAAAATGTAGTTATTTATTCTATTCTAAAATAATCAGTTTTCAGTTCAATAGGAATTTTAGATTTTGGTTCTCTTTAAAATCTTTTTCTTTTTCTCTCGACTGTTTTTGAGTGTAAACTATATCGACATATAAATTGATTTCAAATAAAATTTCTCCATCAGAAAATGTATATTTCAGTTTTTTACAGCTTAGCAAATATTTTTGTATAGTGAAAAGAAAACGAACAATGTAAACAAACATCTTATATAAATGTTGTTAAAAGGTTTCAAGTTTCATTTTTATTTTACGGAAAAATATCGGAAATTTAATTTTCTATTTACGAACGTAAAATGTTTTTCCAATTGATTGGACCTGACAGTTTCATGAATATTTTTAAACTACAAATATTTACCATTTTATCAAAACATAAAATGATTTTTCATTGATATCTGATTTAATATTTTAACTACTTATAATTTTGTTACGTTGTTTACTTTGCTATTATTACAGTTTACTAATTAGTATTTACCAAGTTGGATATCCTGACGATAATAATAAGTAGGTAGTTGCAATATGCAAGCAAGTAATTTAATTAACACTTGACTTAAGTAGAACAATAATGTTTAATTTCGTACCTCATTTTGTGTAAGCTATTCCAGCATCACACTGATTAGTTTGATACTAATTAAATAGTGTATTTAGTAAATAATATCTATAAAAGTATGTAGAACTGCAAAGTTTTCTTTCTGAAAAGGTGTTGAATTTAAATATAATTAGCTATTACTGTGGCAAGAGTAGTCAGAGTCGAAAGTCAAATGATAAAGGATTAAAATACGAGCAAAACGTCAACAAAGCATGTCGTAATAATGTAATAGGGCGTTTACATTTGATCGGAAAATAAAGATATGTTCGCATTTGTCGAGGTCGTGTGACCGTAAACGACATAAAAATACGTGCACTGTACTTGTATAACTTGATCGGAGAAAACGAAACGAAATTACTTTGTTGAATGGTATTATACACCTGGTACTGGTTAAGTGCACCAATTAACAACTTTTTTCTTTTGTTTAATGACATTTTTACAATACTTGCTCTGCAATACTCGCGTAATTTATTGAAAAGAATGCCAATTAAAAAATATAAGTAGGTTCACGACGTAAATATTTACAAAATTTCACTACTCACGATGACACATAATGCATTTTAAAAACTATGATTGTAATAGCATCTAAGTTCATTCAATCATTTTACTAACTACCTATATTTTTGAAAATACAGGATTGATATTTAACTCAATAAATTAATAATAAAATTTTAAAAATAATAAATTCATGAGACGCATTTAGTGACAACAAATTATATTTTTTTCATTTAAAATTAAATCTTTATTAATGCAAAAGAATTTAGGGAATTTAGTATTACGTAATAGAGTTTTTATTTATATTCCACACTCCACAGTATGCAAGAAGTTTCTTTAGAACAACCAGACAACTTAAAATTATAATTTTATGTTGACCAAATTAACTGTTTTTGATAGAGACCATTTTTAAATAATAGATAATTGTGTTGAGGTTTCCAAGGGACAATGAACAATCTTCAAACAATTGTAAAATATGAACTAATATTTCATAAATTGAATATTATTATTATAATATCGTTTTGTGATTACTTTCTACCAAGAAATTTAAACATATTGTGTTTTTGTTTGTTTTAAAATGTCAAACTACTAGGTATTTAAAAAAAATTATATATCTTTGTAAGTATTAGTACACATCATTATCCCTGATGAAGTATCAAAATTGATACGAAATATTGGATTTTAAATAAAATTAACAAAAAATTCATGAGTTTTTCTAACAACTCTAGCCCAATAAACAAAATTGTCGCCATATCAGTTATTTTATTTTTATTATTTTGTGAAAGGTTGTCTAGTGAGAAAAAACATTATTTATACTATATGGATTTGTCTATATACGTAAATATGAATGCATATTAATTTTAAAATGAAATAACCAATTTATATGAAAACCAATTAGATTTTAACCAGGTCACTGATGAATACAAATGAGCTAATTTGTAGCATTCAAGAAGATCCATGCCATTTTAATTTCATTCTATTATATTATTGTTCCTGATACAAGATACTAATAAACTGATAACAAAAATAGTAATTAGTTTATTCTTTCTCCCCACATTTTGCTTTTCCAATTAATTTTACTATTTTTGTAAATGTTATCGTTATCTAGATATTGTATTTTAATTATTGTAATAATATATTAGTACAATAACCTTTATTATAATCGAGTCGCTGGCAAGTAATGCAAATGAAAAGTTGTTCATACAAATGAATTCAATTTTATTTTAAAATCATTATTAGTAAATCAATTTTAAGGTTATAATAACATTGACAGATAAAATAAACATTTATTTTGACTTAAACAGTTAAAACAGAAAATATTTAATTTTTAAAATGTTCTTAAATCTTATAGTAGATAACTGTGTCATAAAGTTGAATTTGTGAATAAAAAAATACCAAAAATAGTATTGTATCTACATAATACCACTATCAAAGTGCTTCATCATACAAGTGTTTAAATTGTAATAAATACAATCCAACATGCTTTCCACGCATAAAACGATCGAACAACTATTCCACTATAGTGTCGAAGGTGTTGAACGAGGCCAAGGCTTCAATGTGCCCTTTCAGTACTGCGTAATATAAAAAAAACTATCCTACCTCGTTTAGGCTCGTTTCAGGTTGATGGTGATATCCGAGAAGTCAATAGCCTGTTGTCATGGTTATAGAAGTTGCTCAACACACTTGTCACCTGTTTAGTTTATTATAGATTAGTTCGACACTATCACTCGCTTAATTTGACTGTCAACTGGTTTATTAAATCTTTTGAAACTTTTAAAACACATGCACATATACCAAGTTTGTAGTTCTGTCACTTATTAATTAATAATCAATATCAAGTGTGCCAACCTTTGTTAATAAAAATTTGGAAATCTCGACTGCACAAAAATGTTGCAAATAATGTGAACAAACTGAAACAAAGAAATGCAAAATATTTTCTAACAAAAGCGGTAAGAAAATAAATATTGCCTAGATCATGGCAGTCAATGAATTATAATTTATAAATAGTTTTGCAACAAAGTGAATAAACTTATTGTATTTATAAACTTGGCAAAATGGTAAACCAGGTGGTAAGTTTAAAAATAACAATTTTTCTGCCGAGTAATTTCCCAGAAGGAAACCGCTAAAGCCACAAAATGTAATTCTAACATTGCTTCAACATCAAAAAAGTATAAAACAAGAAAATCTATTTGCATTCTACAGAACAAAATTAATAATATGAAGATGAAAAGTAAATAAACAAATATAATCTGCTTTTATTACCAACGAGGAAACAAAATAAGTCAAAACTGAATATAATTGAATAATAAATTCAAAATCTTCTTGAAATGTAAAAGTAAAGTTAACCTTTTGTTTCGCGCTCGAATTACCAATAATTATTTTTGCACAATAAATATCGTAACGTAGAAAATTTTTGACAAGGATGAATCTATTCAGGCCAACGCAAGGACGTCCTTTCATCAGCCAGCAATAGTCAGAGAGGCGAGAGTAAAAGTGCATTTGATATAAAATGATAATGTAGGTTAACGGATTGCCGACGGCACAACGATTACCGCACCGGACTTGGTCGGTTAGTGACACAGTCTCTCGGCAGTCTAGACGCGGTGGACGAGCACAGAGACTTACCTTCCAGAATAGCAGTAGTAGAGGCGACCATCAATGAAATTCACCAACTGTTCACCATAAAAGAAAGGAAATTTCAATCAAGGAAGAGAAGAAACACCAGTTTGTTTATCACCATATTTATACACTTTTTATTTATATTTTATTTGGTTTTTTTTAACACTTTCTGTATTTATCACGGGCATGTAAGACAAAAATAAATCATATGGACTGCCCTTAATAATAACTTCATCATTCAAAATAGACATTTTTTTACTCTTAATTACAAATTATTCCTTATCTATATCAGTTAAAAGTTGAAATGTACAATAATGAATAAGGAGTGAAGTTGAATTGAAGAAATGATAGTAAGAGAGATAAATTGAAATTGAGAGATGTTGAAGCAGAGTCCTGAGAAGATTTGGAGCCGCACTATCCTCGTGAATGATAAGTGATGAAGATACCGTCATCGACAACGACATCGCATGATATTTAAGGATAGCAGACTATACGAATAATATCCGAACAAATGTATTTCAGACTTTCATACCCATATCCTTAATGCAACTCAATATATGTATTTATTTTATATATAAACAACGAATTCTTTAACGATCTGTACACATATTATGTATAATCTAATTATATATCATCTTGATCCACATACTGGATTGGAAATAACGAGCCTTACGTTTCAAATTCATTCATCTCTTTGACATAATACTTATTGCAACTGACTGCAAGTCATATTTAATAGATTCACCGCGTGTTTGGAATTACATATGTAAAATGAAACACTGCATAACATACAATTATTAAAAACATATTTGTGCAGCCTGAGACTAACGTAGCAGTAGAATGGATTTTCCTCCTCTTTGTGTACATTCCCTGCATCGCTTTAACACTTTGCAATCGAATGAAAATGAGATCGAGATGTCCGTCGTCCACCGTATTCGTCGTCTCTTGCTCTTTGTTCAAAGAATCACATACAAGTATATCAAACAATTAATATTAAAAAGAACAAAATATTAAAATTAAAATCCCATTTAACTTGTTTATTATCAATTTATCTGAATGATAATGTAAACTACATTTAAATTTTTGGCCCTGTGGCGTTTTTTAAATTTTTATTTTTTTGATTATTGAAATCGCCTAGTCATTAATAATAGTAAATTTTTGTATTTATAAAATGATGCGCTACGAAACGTTGTAGCAGTTTGTTGTCGTTGCAGCGTACAGTACAACACACGAGTTAGAGTCGTGCACGTGAGTGCGGTCGTCATGATCATGTGGGGTGTGATGTCTCAGGCTGCACGGCATACGTTTGGCACAGTGAGATCGTCAGGCGGCGAAGGCTCCGAGCCAACGCCAGACGTCGAACGGAATGGTCTACGTGCAGAGCAGACTTGTAGCAAGGGGCGCACATCACGACGAGCACGACATCCACGAGCTGCACGTGCACGGGTAGCAGCTGGTGGGGATGATGGGCGCGTAGTAGTAGCCGTTGGCGTAGAGTAGTGCGGCGGGTGCTGGTTGGGGCTGTTGCTGCATGAGCCGCTGCTGTTCCTGGCACAGCACGTTGCACGCCAAGCAGTCGATGAGCGAGAGCGTCTGGCGCCGCTCGTGGCCCATCAGGCACACTGTTGATTCCTCGACCACGCTGCGCAGCAACATCAGGTACTGGTAGCGCAGGGACTCTTCCTCTGGGCCTACGAAGTGGTTCCACAGGTAGTTCTCTAGCTTGGCTCGCTGTTGCCCGATGTCCGGAAAGTCTATGAAGAACCGAGAGCACATGTATCGCTCCAGTGTCTTGATGTAGTCGGGTTGGGAGGGTCGATACAGCTTCACCAGCAGGTTGCAGTACTTCAGCAGGCCACCGCCGCGGATCTCTTCAGGGTGCCGCGTGCTGATCAGCTTCTTGTGCAGGTGGTACAGAGCTTCTTGGAAATCGCCGTAGACGGATTCGCCCACAACAGTTGGGTAAAAGTTCTCGCCGATTGGCAGTTTGCTACACTCGTAGAATAGCAACAGGGAGTCCAGCACGATCTGGAACGAGTCCACAGAGAACTCGAATTGACGGCGCATTGTGTCGACGAACTTGAGCTCAACGTTCCGGTGGCCGCGCGAGTTGCCCAGCGAGATGAGCGACCAGCGGTCGCCGTCGTTGTTCACTTTCACCATCTTGCTGACGTAGGCCTCCTTGAGGCTGCACGTGGAGATGCGCTTGCGACTCACGCCCTCGGGCAACAGGTCAAACAGTGACGAGAGCACAGCAGTCTTAACACGGTCGTAGTGACGGCCGGAGGAGAGCTCCACGCCGAAGATCAGGTCCAGGTCGTTGTACGGTTGTGACTCAGTGGCGAGCACGTGGGAAGCTGCGCCGCCGTTGAGGCGGATGTCGCGGACTCGCATGCCAGCGCCGCCGGACGCGGTGTCGGCCTCGAGCTTGGCGCGCACCACGGTCACCAGGTCACGGAGGCGCACCTCGAGCGTGGGGAAGTTGCCGCGGCCGTGGATGCTCACCACCTCGTCCATCACATCGTTCAGGCGGCGCACTTGCTCGTAGCTCAGCACGGCCAGGCGCAGCTGGCTCTCCACGCTGCTGGGGTTGTTGCCGCTGCCATTGTTGTTGGTGGTTAGCGCCTCCATGGCGCTCACGCGACGTCGTCTGTCCTCGTCGATGTCAAGGGAGCCACACTGCAAACAACAACACACGTTAACACAAATCGCACACATAACGCTCGCGTTCTTTTGGGCACGTACACACTCAGACGTGTTTCAACTATTCATCCTTACTGCACTGCACAGCGCTCAACGACTGTTCACTTTCACTTTTTGTTCCTACAACTTATGTTCATTTATCTCAAATTTTAACTGATTAATCAATTCTTAATATCCACAAAGATAAGATAACCAGCTGATTGTTGCGTTCTGACGTAGACACAACTTTTCATACAACAATCATAAATTGTAAACAAACTTTACGTTCATCTTTCACACTTAGCACATAAACAAGGTGAGTGAGAACAAGAAGTCACGGAAAAGACAAACAATGGTCACCTACGTCATAATAGCGCACGAACGCGACACGGCACTGTCAGAGGATGTGATGTCCTCTTGTAAAAGGTAAAGGACGCGATGCAGGTGCGCGACGTAGAATTGTGAGTGCTTGGTGAGCACACGACTGTCGTGCTTGAGCAGCAACTGGTAACTGGTCGGAGTCAGTGTTTGGCGGGCGATCCGCGAATGCGAATTCCGCGCGACAGAGAGCGCAGATCAGCTGGCGCTAGCGCAGCGCTAGAGCCACGTTCACGTTGCCAGGCAATCTGAACGCGCGTGAATGACGGCATGAGAGGGAGAGGACGCGAGGCAGAGTGCACGGGCGCAACGGAGACGGCGTAATGCAAAGCACCCTTAACAAACAGCAGCCGCATCGGCCCGAGCGGCGCCCGCAAAGCGGATGGCACCGTATGACGTCACTCGCCGACGTCGGCGTGGGCGATGAATGAGTTTCGTGGGCGGACGGTTCGGCGGCGGCGAGGTGGGGTGCGGAGCACGCAACGTGGAACACCCACGCGAACAAACCCCATCTAGAACCCCAAAGTTCCTTATCGATTGTTCAAACAAATGCAGCGCGGCCTGCTCCTGGCGGGTCGACTGGGTCCGGGTCTGCACCGCGCCGCATGATCCGTTAACTGACGTCATCGCCACAACCCCCCTGCCCCGTGTACCCGTGGCACGTACTTGTGCCCTTGCCGAAAACGCAACCAACACACGCACCGTATCTAAATCGAAATCTCGTCTAATACATTTCCCGCATCAACATACTCGTAATATTCATCATTGCGTCATTACGTACAGTCACAATTGGAAATAAAACAGTATCCAACATGTGTCATCTTCAATGCCAGATGAACTGCATTGTGCAACACGCAACAGTTGATTGGAGCTGTAAACGCGCGCGCGAGAGCGGAGACCGGCAGATCTCTGAGGACAAATATCACATTCACTTCGAGAATGAGATCCACCCGTTGCCGTCAAATCATCATGTCTTAAACGCGAACAATGGCGGAACTTTAACGACTTTACGTACAGATAAAAGATCTAATTGCCCGGCACTTGTTACACGCTGCATTAATTTTCACAGAAATTTTACTTATTACTACTTAGTGCACGATAATGACATACTTCACTCTTGACCTTTCCTTTGTAGTTAATGCAAAAGCTTTTTCTATCAGTTTCATATCAGTATATCTCGCGGTAAACTGCAGAACTTTGCAGTATTTCGATCAAAAGAAACTCACCTTTATGCAAAACAAGGAACATATTAAAATTCCATATTTGTACAGAGAAAATGCAAAGAATCTACGAGTGAAACTGCAGAGACATTGCGGAAGGCATACGCAAAAATTTTCAAAAAAGAGGAAGCGTGTTTAAGCACAAGCCAATGTTTTCCGATTATGAAAGGCGAGGCGATACGAGCACATAAATATTATAAGATAAAGAACATAACGTTCCTTTCTAAATTGATGATAGAAAAATTACCAAGCGAAAGTAAGTATAACTCTAGGTGGTCATAATTGTAAACATTTAATACAACAGGATTGGATCATTAAGAAATAGAATGAACGAAACAATATTTAATGACTAATACTTTTACCTTCTGGAATATGATTTCCTAGATGAGATAAATGCTATAAACAAACTGCACTGTTCACTGTTGATCGATCAATACCAACTAAACAATCTCATCGTCAAACAAAGATATAAAACCTAAAAATACAAGTATTATTCAACTGGTTATAGTTCATTGTTTTAATACCAAATATCACGTAACCGCGTAGCCTAACAGCAACATGACCTAGGGCAATCTTTAACAGCAATGACCACAACGCAGTTTGATCAGGCGAATAACGGAGAGAGAATGGACACTATGAAGGTGTGTTTACGTTTGCGTCTAAGCAGTCGACCTTTCGACGCGTCTTGGATGCAACGAGGTCATCATTCTGGAATGCAGATTGTTAAACAAATGTTGCATAACGGAGAGGGGTGTTAGACCGACGAAATCGAATTGGGCACGCGATAGCACAGGAAACCGCAATGATTAATCATGGAGCAATTGCTTCTGAAGGATTAGAACCCAGGTCGTGCTAATTGGATGCTTGGGGCTTGAGGAATTAAAAACGTATTTTACCACCGGTGGTACAGGGAGAAATCAACGCGCGCAACTGGTAATCAGTAATTTTTTCGAATATATTAACAAATAAAACACCTACAACACTTTATTTCATTTTGTATTTTATGTACGTTACTAAGCAACATTTTCATGATATGTTATATTAAAATATATTGGCATTATGACATAAACAAAGGCATGAACTATAAAATGAGAAATTTATTGGTCAAAAAACCGGTTAAGTACATTATTTATTAGTCGCAGATAAAATTATTAGGTATATTAATTACTTTTTGTAATTCCAATATGTGAGAAATAAAAATAACTTAGTTTTATGAGCTATACTGATAAAAATATATTTAGAGAGAGGTAAAGAATAATAATTATTGTTGAATATTTCTAGTTTATTTAATAAATTTCAAAGTAAAGCTAAATTACAGCATACAGCTACATATTATTATTATATTTCCATTGCTAAATTAAATTTTGACATTACTTTTGACTCGTTGTTATCGCAGCAGGAAATACAACTCGGCATGTATGTCAAAATACTTGGAAAAAAATGTTGCTGTAATTTAAAATGATTTAAATCTTTTAAAAATTTATTTTATGATATTGAACATAATATTACAGTATTTCATTTTTCAGGCTGTTTTATGGCCAACTTAAAACATGTTTATTATTCCAACATTAGAAGATAAAACCCGGTTTTGTCCGTTGTTCTCCATATTTGATTTTATGATGCTGAATTTCAAGTACGCAAGGTGAGTATCTTAATTATTGAAACATATAACTTTATGTCTCTAGGTAATAAAAGTCAAAATCATTATTTGTGGTAGGTATTCTTTTGCACAAAATAAGTTTATAGTCAACTCATAAACTTGAACTAGCTCTACAGTTAAAAATTGACATTATATTTCAAAGTTAATTTATTCCATAATCATTAATTTTAAATAAACATAGGGAATGTTTGCTAAATTTTTATAATAGACGAGTCTCTTAAAAACGCATAATATTGTCCCATAATTTATGAATTCCATAGATCTGGAAATACAGATTAATGTTGTAATTTACATTCGATCACCTTACCTTGGCCGAGCGGAATTGTCAGGAGGCGACGAAATATCTGTAAATTATGTAATGCGGAGTTCTTTGTGATATTTAAGTGAAACTCTGATATGCGGTAACCCGGGTTTATTAATCTTAACTACTATGGTACATATATTACATACAGGAGAGTCGAATATATTTAGTTAAGACAAGTTTAACGACTTATGACTTGTAACGAAGAGAATATTAAAAGCGACTTGTAAGTCTGAGAGATGTAGATCGACTTATTAGTTTGAAAGATGTTATACGACTGACTTCTCGTTTGTCTCAGGAACGACCAGCTCTGTCACAAAGTGCTTATTTAGCTATTTTAAAGACGAAAACAAGACGTGACCAGAAGCCGTTTGTTCATGGAACATTCTAGAAGGAATTTATATTTTAAATACTATGCACTTTTAATATCTGAATAACAGGATGTCATTTATCATCTTAGCGAGAATTGAATGAATTTAAGAAGGGTAAGCAGAATGCAATATCCTGTTATTCACGATACTCAGAATAAAATACAATACTGTGATTAGTAAGAAAATTAATAAGTAAATAATTATAAAATATTGTTAGTACATATTACAATAATATAAGGGATATATGACTTTACAACACCTCCCCTCTAAGAATGAAATTGGTAGCGTGGCTGTCTACCAATTGTAGTTCTGATAGTAGGATTAGGACAAGGAACATTTTGATCAACAGGCTCGACAACTTCAACTTGAGAGTCATCTTGAGTAGCATTTAAATTTATCGTAGAAGAATTTCGATAAGTAACTGAATTTTCAGGCACCTTAGAATCAAGATGTCTTTTATAAAATATAGTTATTAATAGAACTAATATAAAAACAAAAAGTAAACTTGAAGTAGATAAGGTGAATTTCCAAATATTAGAATTCCTATCTAAATGATCATTTAATTCATTTTCCTTATCTTGCAATTTATTTAAGTCTGAACTAATATCGTCAAATACATGACCTTGATCATGATGTAGAACTACAGTATTATTAAGAGGTGATTTTAAGAATTTAAATTTATTGGAAAAGGTGAGGTTTAGACCTTTAGTAATTGGTAGATGTGGTGTAAAATCATTTACAGCATTTACAAAAGATTTATTAATATTTTGGGTGTGCAAGATAGCATTGTCTGTGTATGCCGCACATCCAAATTTAAGAGTCAGTTTTCCAGTATTTGTAAGATTGACTTGTGTTCTGATATTATTCTTACATACTACATACAATAATTCAGTGTTAGGTAATGTAAATAACCAACTATTATGTTCAATTAGTTTGACGAAGATTCCCTTTTGTAAAATGATAAGTTTCTTATTACAACTTTCTGGAATAGTTTTATTATTTCTCAGAATCTTTGCTTCGCATTCTGACTCTTCGTTGATAAGAGTGATAGGTAAGTTCTGTTTACAAATATAGAAATTTGTTTTTATCAAAATCATTTTACATTGAGAAATATAGAATTTAGAAGAGAAGAAATAATGTTCTCTGATTTCATCGATTATCAAATAATCCGATTTTGGGTAAATAAATATATATTGGTTATTTTCATACCTGATTGGTAGGCTATTTAGTTTAATTACATCATAAATTACATGAGATACTAATGGTATATTCAGAACAAAACTCAATCTATTATTATAAGAATAGATAATTATATTAATTAGTTTGTAATAATGATGAATATTTTCAATAGTAAGAGGGACTGGAAAAGTGATTCCGTCGTTTAATTGACTTTGCACATTATTCAATTCCTTTATTAACATGACTGGGTCTAACAACATAGGATGTAGGATTCCTTGTTGTGCATTAAAAACAATTTCGGTCAATTTCAATTGAGTTAATGAAAATTGATCTATCGTGATAGTAATAAGAGCAATTAATTCGTTTAATTTTGCGAATAAGTGTTCTCTTCTTTGAGAATTATTAAGAACTAATCCTATATTTTTCATATATGAGGATAGTTGTTCAAATTTTGAATTAATATTTGTAATAGAGTTTCCTAATTTGATAAATGAAGAGTTTGATTTGGTAACAAGAGACTTCATGATAATTGTTTGTTCATGAATCAAGTTTAACGTATCTTTATCGTTATCTTCTAACCTTGATATTTTCTTATCATAATTTTGAGCGTCGTCATCATCTAGAGTTCCAAATAAAGTTTTGGATAATTTTCCTACGGCATCAAATAGTCCGCGTTTAGTAATAAAATGTTGATGAAACAGGGGTGTTAAGATTCGGTTAGATGATTCTAAATTTTTATAAATATTATCGAATTCATTTAGGAACTGTAAAACAGAGGAATGTTTGGCTTCAATAGATTTATTTTTAAAAGTATTATATAATTTATGTAATTCAGCAATAGTCATCTGTCTCTGAATATATTATATTACAATTATCCATTGCTGAATGTATATTTTCATAAAATAAAAATTTTCAATTAAAAGAATTTTTAATGAATACATTTTCACGTCGTAAAATTTTTAATAGACTCATAACGTCTGTAGCACCTGCAATATCAATAGCAAGGCGTACCAAAGAATGTATTATCCAAAAATATAGTATAAAAATGACAGATTAAGATAAATAGTATGGCACTTAGACCCAAGAGAGGTGCCATAATTCGGCAAAACCTGCTACCATGGAGCAAGTTGCCCAAAAGAAGTGGGTGCGAACAAAATATTTGATTTCGTGACCCAACAGGTGTGGAATAAAACATTTTGAGATTATTATTACTTAATAAATTTATATATATTTATAATTAAGCAAAATTTTTGCAACGTATGCAGTAAGTTGCACAAAAGAAACGAGTGGCAAAAGAGAGAATGGATGGGGGTTTCTAAAGGAGGACACAATTTTATACAATGTGTCTCATGTATTATAATTGGACAGGCAAAATTTAAGTTTGACCGTTAAACAAACGTGTCACACCGATAAGGTTTTCAATAAGGCAGAAAAATAGAACGCCCATAAGTCACCTAGTCAACTGGGCCCAATGTCCCAATTTAAGCAGAATTTAAAAAAAAGAGCGCCCGGAATTATACCCAAGCGGGGATGTGTATGAATACACAAACGATTTATAATCGTCAAGTTTAAAAACGTTAATAAAATTAACGCTATTTAACATCGCTAGAACCTAGGATGTGAAAGAGTAATTTGACTCCACGGGAGTTCCTCGGGCTAAGTAGGGTTTACTTAATTTGGAAGGACAATCGAATGGGGTATAAAGTAAAACACCTACTCCCCAATTTAAATTAAACAAAAGAGGAACTTGTCGGTTGAAATTATCATATTATATCATCATTGATTTATTTATTATAAGGTCGTAACCTGTTGTTATGAACCTTAATACGTTTATTATTACATAATATAGTGGAATTTACTCCATCTATTTCCAAGATTTCATAAGGACCATTAAAAGAAGATAATAATTTTTTAGATTTGTCTTTAGGCTGTGCTTCGTTTCTTAATAACACTAGATCGCCAATTTTAAAATTAATAGGATTAGAATTTCTATCAAATTGTTCTTTACTCTTCTGCTTCTTATCCACTAAACGATCATAAGCAATTTTATGTGAATATTGCAATCTAGCCTTTAATTCTTTCGAGTAATCATCATAATTATATAATTTTTCAGGTTCCTTTCGTAAAGAAGACGGTAATTCAGCTTTGTAACCATATAATAATTCAAAAGGAGTATATTGGGTAGATGTATGAGGGGTAGTATTATAACAAAACATAGAAAAAGGTATCCAAGTATCCCAATCAGTTTGAGATTTATCAACATAAGATCGAAGGTATTCATTTAAAGTTTTATGACTTCTTTCAATTTGACCATTAGATTCTGGATGATAAGCAGTAGTTTGTAACTTAGTTATTTTAAGTAATTTGCATACATCTTTAAATATTGAACTTAAGAAATTTGATCCTTGATCAGTTAAGATTTTATCAGGCGTACCATGCTGACAAATTATATGAGTTACTAGATTTTCTGCAATAGTAGTGGCTTCTTGATTTGGAATTGGAATAGCATGCGAGAATTTGGTAAGATCATCTTGAAATGTAAGTATATATTTATTTCCATTTAAGGATGTTGGCAATGGACCAACTATATCGAGAAATACTTTTTCAAAAGGTTTTCTAGAGGTTGTAGTAATAACCATTGGTACTTTAGTTTTCTTTCCTGATTTGTTACATTGACATTGTTTACAAGTTTTTATATATCTTTTAATATCTTTATACATGTTAGGCCAAGTATATTTCATTTTAATTCGATTAAAGGTACGATTTACTCCTTGATGTCCTCCAAGGGGTGTATTATGATATTCAAATATTATTTTATCAATTTCTTCTTTACTTAATTTATTAAAATTTTCAAGTACATATATGGAAATTAAAATATTTGTATCTTTAAAGATATATCTTATCATTGTTCTAATATTTTCCCATTTAAGTAAATCTAACCCGCAACCTATTTTAGGAATTGCAAGTTTTGTTATTTCATTTTGTAAACAAAAGGCTTTTAAATTTAATAAAGTATAAAAAATATCCTTGTCATCTGGTTTATCATAATGATGTTCTTTTGTTATTAAATATAAAATAAATCTCGAGTTTTCTTTCAAATATAAAATTTTATAAAGTTCAGGATTTTGTTCCTTCAAGTTTTCTACATTATTAAAATTTTCTTTAAATTGTTTAGCTATACCTGCATTCATATAAAGATCGGTACTTACACAATGAGCTAAATTATAATCACTGGGTGCATTAAATAAGTCATCTTCAATTTCGATAACATTAGGATTAAAAATTAATTTTGTTTCAATATCATTTAAATATTGATGATAGGAGGCTTCATAATCATCAGTAATGGCAGAAATAAATTGTATGCGACTTAAAGCGTCTGCATGAGAAATAGATTTTCCTGATCGATGAATTATTTCATAATCATATTCGTCTAATTTTAATCTCCAACGAATTAATTTGGATCCGATATCAGATACATTTTTAATTCCTACAAGGGGTTTATGATCAGTAACGATAGTAAATTTCCTTCCATAAAGGTAAGGTCTAAAAATTTTTAAAGCCCATACAATGGCAAGAAATTCCTTTTCTATAGTGGAATAATTTAATTCGCTTTTATTAAAGCATTTGCTTGCGTAAGCAATCGGCAGAGAATTTGATATCTCTCCTTGGGACAGGACCGAACCCATCGCAAATTGACTTGCATCGGACGTCAAGATAAATTTTTTATTAAAATCAGGAAATTGTAAGATAGGTGGAGACAATATGGCTTGCTTCAATTTGTTAAAAGATTCTTCACAAAGGGCTGACCATGTATAATCTTTACCCTTTTGTGTTAAAGAGGTCAAAGGTTTAGCAATTTTGGAAAAGTTCGGTATAAACTTACGATAGTAACCAATTAATCCTAAAAATGATCGTAATTCCTTTAGACATTCAGGAATTTTAAAATTTTGTACTACACTAACTTTTTGCGGATCTGGTTTAATACCTTCTTCAGAAACAATATGACCTAAATACATAATTTCCTTTCGCAGAAATTCACATTTATCTGGCTGCAATTTTAAGTTATGTTCGCGAAGTCTTTCAAATACTTCAATTAATTTTTTATTATGATCTGCTAAATCTTTAGCATAAATAACAATATCATCGAGATATACAAGGCATTTAATTCCTTGTAATCCAGTTAAAACATAATTCATTAAACGTTGAAACGTGGCAGGTGAACCTTTAAGCCCAAATGGCATACGATTGAATTCAAAATGACCTAGTCCGGTACTGAAAGCAGTTTTTTGTTTATCTTCTGGGTTCATAAGTATTTGATGAAATCCACTAGTTAAATCAAGAGTGGTAAAGAATTTTGAGCAACCTAATTGATCTAAAATTTCAGTAATATTAGGTAATGGAAAAGGATCATTAATAGTTACATCATTAAGTTTTCTAAAGTCAACGACTACGCGCCATTTTTGTTTTCCAGATGCATCTAACTTTTTAGGAACAACCAACAGAGGTGCATTCCAAGGACTTTTACTGTTTTGAATAATATTTTCATTTAACATTTGATTGATCTGATTATTAACTTCCTGTTTTTGACTTTCTGGAAGTCTATAGGGTTTAACAAAAATAGGTTCAGTATTTGAATTAACTGGAATTTTATGAGTAATTGAATCGGTATGAGTTAACGTATCAAATTCTTTTACGTAGAAAATATCATTAAAGTTTTTACAAATTTCAGAAATGGATTCATTTTCTTCTGAATTTAAATGATCTAATCGCAATTGTGAAATTATACGATCAATTCGTTTATATGTTTGCGAAGTTTCAATATTTAAAATATTATAATCATTAAGATTATCAAAAATTATATTTGAATGATCTATAGTAACAGTCTCTTCTGTACTGTTAATAATATTAATAAGACAATAACCATTAATTGGTTTTGTAATACAATTGCCAACAAAGACGCCGTTATCGATTTCTTTCGATAAACAAATACACTCGGTATTATAAGACGTATAAATTTTAATAAAAGATTCACTACGAGGTGATAAGACTGAATAATTATTATTCATAAGAGTTGGCGTAAGATTCCAAGAAACAAGATTACACTTGTAATAAAAATTAAATAAACGATTCCCGTAATCAATATTAACTTTATATTTAGAAAGAAAGTCTTTCCCAAGAATACCATCATTTTTAATGGGGAAAGAATCGGGAACGACATGAAAGAAATGCTTCAGCATTTGACCACCAAGATTAAAACAAATTAAAGTAGTACCTATTGTTGAGGTTTGACCATCTATAATACCTTTTAAAATAGCTTTCTTATTCGTATCAATAAGTTGTTCGCCTTTTAAACTACTTAATTTAATTGCGCAGATATCTGCTCCACTATCAACCAGAAAATTAGTAATATTGATTTTCGTAGATAATAAGTCAACATGAACGCTATCTGGTTTATCAGATTCAATTAGCGATATATTATAAGTAAAAATTCGTCGAGTAGGATTATTAATTTTATAGGAATTATTTGAATTATCATATGAGTTATTATGTTTGCGGTTATCTACTTGGAGATTTGATTCGCTGACGCAATACCGCTGCTTACGCCAGGGCTGGACTCGTTTTTTGGAACATGTGTATTATTTGAAAAATTACTTGTTCTATTTGAATTGTTAAATTTAGAACGTTGATTACTTTGATAAGAGTTTGGTTGATTTTTAAAATTAGGATTAAAATTCCTATAATCATGATTACTGCCTTGAGGCTTGTTTCTTTTGAAACAATTATTTATATGATGACCAGGCTTTTTGCAGTATGCACATATGATTTCTACTTTATTTACGTTTAAATTTCCTTCTTTCTTTGGGAAATTTGGAAGAGATTCAGTAGTATTATTAGAATTCTGAGTTATTTTAGAAAAACATTTATTGGCAGAATGACCTAGCTTATTGCATTTAAAGCATCTAATTAATTTCTTATCTTTCTGTTCTGTTTTCCTATCTTGATTTAAAATTCTTTCTTCTTCTAAAGCTGCAGTGACAGCATTATTGAAATTTTCAAATCTACTTGCTTTTATTATTATTTTTACAGGTTCTAATAAACCTTCTACAAAAGATTTTAAACATGATTTGCTATTAAGATTTTGAATAGTTTGTGTGGCATCTTGGCCTTCACTAGCAATACAAGCATCTGTTAAATCAGAAGTTAATCGCTCAATTCGATTTGAAAAAGATCTAATGTTTTCTGTAGGTAGTTGTTTACAAGATAATAATTCACGTTGTAATTGTGCAATAGTGCGTTTTTCTAAGTATTGATTTCTTAATTCTTGTTTTAAATCGTCCCAATTTAGGAAATCACGATATTTAATAACATTATAGGCTTGACCCGTTAATTTACATTTAATGCAATTAAGGAATTGTGCAGTATGAATATTAGTTGTGCAAGTGGTATTAACTATATCACAACAAGTAATGAATCGATGTAATTTATCCCTATTCCCGTCAAATTCGGGTATCATTTTTAGGGCTGTGTCAATCGAAAAAGCCATGTTATGATTTTCAATATTATTAAGATTTACTAACTCCTCAAAATCTGAACCAAAGGCTTGTAAGATTGACATAAAAAATGAAGTACTTACATAATATTTCACTTTGATTTAACGTTTCACTGCACTGGCACTTGGGGAAATTTTTAAGATTGGATTAAAGATGTCCTGGGACTTGAAGTTCAGGAACAAACGTTGAAACTCGTTCTGGGAATACAGGAACTTGAAGATTCTTGAAGATTCTTGAAGATTGAAATGATGGTCAAAAGATCGATGGTCGAAGATTGATGGTTGAAGATTGATGGATTTTTATCCTGATGTAATAATCAAGATTAACTTGCGACTGTAGTTAATCTGGTACGTAGTTAGAGTTCGGGTTTTTGAAGTATAGCGCAGCGCGACTGTCCGCGAATACTTTGAGTTCACGAGTTCACTTATCTTACAGATGAGTAGTATCTGTAAGATTCACTTCAGCTGGCGGTGATGTAAAGTTTGAACCGACACCAAGTTTAGGTGTGTTATATCACGACACTTTGACACCAAATTTATACGCACAGTTGAACCGCAACACCTGACGCCAAAATTTATGTTGTAATTTACATTCGATCACCTTACCTTGGCCGAGCGGAATTGTCAGGAGGCGACGAAATATCTGTAAATTATGTAATGCGGAGTTCTTTGTGATATTTAAGTGAAACTCTGATATGCGGTAACCCGGGTTTATTAATCTTAACTACTATGGTACATATATTACATACAGGAGAGTCGAATATATTTAGTTAAGACAAGTTTAACGACTTATGACTTGTAACGAAGAGAATATTAAAAGCGACTTGTAAGTCTGAGAGATGTAGATCGACTTATTAGTTTGAAAGATGTTATACGACTGACTTCTCGTTTGTCTCAGGAACGACCAGCTCTGTCACAAAGTGCTTATTTAGCTATTTTAAAGACGAAAACAAGACGTGACCAGAAGCCGTTTGTTCATGGAACATTCTAGAAGGAATTTATATTTTAAATACTATGCACTTTTAATATCTGAATAACAGGATGTCATTTATCATCTTAGCGAGAATTGAATGAATTTAAGAAGGGTAAGCAGAATGCAATATCCTGTTATTCACGATACTCAGAATAAAATACAATACTGTGATTAGTAAGAAAATTAATAAGTAAATAATTATAAAATATTGTTAGTACATATTACAATAATATAAGGGATATATGACTTTACAACATTAATGAATATGTAAATAAAAAGAGGATGTAGGTATACAAACAAGTTTAGACAAGCTGACTGTGGCTATGGAACGAAGGACAAAGAAAGTTAACTGCCCAAGGTTAAACGGTAGATAAAAATAGTGATTTGGATTATTATTTAATTTATGAAATATCTAATCAGTGTAAAAACAAATCAAATCATTAAAATTCATTCAAAAATGTCACTTCATTTTAATACACCAGATAACAAATTAAACCTTCTAGAATGTTATGACATCATTTCACCCACATCACTAAATATTACATCATCTTTATACTAAATCGTACTAAATGTAACAGTGTTTACAAACCTGGGTTCTCTAATTATTTAACTTAATTCAAAAACAAATACCTAACAAATTAGTGCTCAGGGTAGTAGAAATGTATAAATCAATGTTGAAAGGGTTTCGCGGTAATCTGCGTGTCTGTAAGAACACGTCCATTACAACTACAGCGATATTGCGATATGCTAACGATAACGATAGTTCAGCTGCAATGGTTTCTATGCGGGTAGGCCCCTTTGTGTCGTTTACCTTTACAAATTCCAATCACTGTCCCTGACAATAATTAAATAATTTGCAGCACAGATACGCACATATCGTTATTACTATTAGAGGATGATACAAGTAGATACCATGGATAGGGATAACGATTTTATACTATGTCCACCGAACAGATAGAGTAGATGCTACTCCCACAAATGTGCGCGAAATTGAAATACGGTATTGCTATTGGTAAGCAAGTTTTACACTGCTAGGCAAACTCAACAGCTGAGATCGGTCATCAAAAAAATCGTTCGTAAATAAAAATTGTACTTCATATTTCTTTTAAAATTATGTTATACATAAATGATAAAATATATAATTCTTCCATGTTTATTTCAAATAAAACTATTTAATTTTTCTGCTTTTTAAAATTTGTTGCTTGTAAAGCCTACTTCTGCGCACATTGTCCTGCGCAGTTTTGGCTCTGCCCACTAGTTTTATTACTCTATGTGTTCGATGGACATAGTATAGTTATTATTTGTTTGTATCTTGGTGTATTCTATCTTGTTATTGGGCTCTTGGCTGTTGGATAGCTTTCAATTAAATAAATAAATACTTGACATAGGTACATTTGTCAATACTTTCATATTGTGGCAAGATTTTGAATACAGTGTTCCAAAAAAATGATCGAGAAACCGAATGCCGGAAACTAGAAATCGATATTTTTATCTGTTAAATATAGTTTCGTTTGATGAGATCTCGTATGAAGCGATGAAATAATTATTATAGCTTTGTATAAATTAATAATGTTATGATTTAACTGCATAATCCAATTTACTATTCAAGATGTACTTACCCGTAAGTAAAATAGGTAAGAGTTGTATTTACACTTTGTGCTCGCAAAGAAGAGTCCTATCTGTTTACATGCATTTCTGCGTGAAATACACTGTTACAGAAGTTTTGTTTAAAGTATAGATTTCCGTATAATTTACATATTTTTATATTTAAAAACATATTTACACTTAGTTTAATATTTAAACTAGGTTCGTCTAGTGTTGAAATTTTGAATTTTTATGTATTATATTAAAAATTGCTGTTGAAAACTGACCTTTTAACTGAATTTTTTTTCATCGATTTAAGACAAAATAAACAAAAAACTATCACTAGACGAACATAGATACATTATTTAACTTTGTCATTGTTTTTGAATGAAGTTTATATGTTACGAGTATATACTGCTCTTAACTGATACCTATAATTTAAATTTACTGTATACAGTTACAAAAATCTTGTTAAATTCAAACATAACCTCGCACCCAACAAACCTAGTCAAAATTTTGCAAATAAAAAAAAGTTTTGTTCAATTATTTACTTTTTATTATAATCTAGGCATAATGTTTTTAATTGATTTCATTGGAAAAACATTTATGCTACCGAATTGTTAATTTTAGGTGTTTACACGAATTAAACCAATTAAAAATCATTTCAATAAAAACTAACGAGGTAAAACCCCATTTCCCAGCTATAATCAAATTAAGCGTAACGAAAACAAAACCTTATAAAACTGAATAGGTATTACACTGCAAAGTATGATAGTCTATCCAATTAAATAAGTTTAGTTAACAATTCAATACTTCTACAACGAGCGGACGTCGACGAATACGTCAAGACGGAAATTACATTATGTTATCCAGAATACTCAATTGAGGATGTCACAGTCAACAAAAAGCGAATAGTTTTCTTTTAGCGCGCAGATGGCTCACACGAAAGTAACACAAACCTCTATTTTATTGCTGCCCTTTACAATCAGGAAATTTATCCTTACAGTCAAAACTTTTTTCGTCGTATAAATTGACATTTAAAAGAGCTTTCAAAGGTCTGTTATTACTACATTTTATTTATTAATTAATGTTTAAAAAATGTATCAAAACTCTTTTGTTGAAATATTTGAGTAGTAATATGGCGCCTATAGCCAGACGTCCTGTGAGTGCGAGAGAGACAGACATACAAAAAACAAATGCGTGCGACAAGGATGCTATCCCTCGTGTAAGACGAGGACATCTGCTTCTCACTCTAAAAAAGTCAGCGGCGCCCGTGACTTGGGGTATATGAATTAACGATATTGTACAGAGTAATTATAATTGTACGCTATAGTTATGGGGGGCCAGAGCCATGTTAAACTTGCATTTTGCGATCTTGAGGGGGGTGGTGGGGTGAAGAGAATACTTGTGAACTAATGAAGAGTTGTTAATAGTGAAACATAGAAATTACCTTTAACAATTCGCCGCCACTGGCGACTGCGATTGATAACGAGATGTTATTGTTTTTCTTTCCACTGGTGTGTATGATACTACGTCGTGATATTAAGATGTATCTAATTAATGAGGTTTGTAGAATTAATAACACATGAATAACTTTAATGCTCTAAACGAGATGTAATAAGTGAATTTGGAATAATGAATGTATAAATAAAATTATTGATTATTCATTATAGATTTTTTATTTTTTCAACATTTTACAAACACAGAGGATAATTACAATACTAACTTATGACTAACTTAAAATAGTACATACACTATGTACTCTACATTACACTAATACAAATAAAGTTATATTTTTTGTTTTTTATGAAATCCAAAAGGATTTGAAGTATTTTCGCTGTATTTTCTTTTAAGATACACTGGTTGATAAGTTTTGGTTTGTTCTTGGCTCATTACTCGCCATTGTTTCGTACGGATGAATTTATTTGGGTATTTTAAAACTATTGGATCCGTGTATTCTGTAACCATGCGAGTTAAAGTATCAAAATTGACAATATTTTCAGTACTAACATTTATTGTTATACCTTTCACTTTATATTCTGTTTTAAGATTATTTTTATCTCCATTAACTCGCACACGAAAAGAATAATGTTTTGGACCAGCAGAGACAAATGTGTCAATATAAGAATGTTTACCGTACTTTTCAAGTTCATCAGTCATATCACCCAGATATATTCCATGCGTAGGCATCCATTCATTGGGTTTATCTGTATAGATAATACTATCTGTGTCACAATAGAGAACTCGAGTATTCAGTTTATTAAGATACTTGTAAAGGTGAATGCGAGCTAGTGCTGTAGTGTAAGTTGCAATAAAAATGTTTGTGGTAGGAGAAGGTTGCAGACTTTTTTCGTTTTCTTTCCATGTAATGTACATGATATCATCGTTGATAGGTATCGATGAGACAACTTCATAATTTGGATTACAAAAATACGTTACAAGTTCTTCATACGTGGAAATGATTTTGGTATGTATTACATCTTCTCTCATACCAAAACGGCCCCATAAACTATTTAATTGTAATTTTGATACAGATCTTAAACCAGGATTATATTGAATTTTATCTTTATCTAATTGTATACCCTCTCTGTCAAAGAAATCTTGAATATATTTATCTTTTAACATTTCGTTATCGCGACATTCAGCAGGCCAATCACTTGCTTCTTGTTTAATTTTTAGAAATTTATTCACATAATCACCAAACAGTCCACCGGTTTTTGTTTTCTCATCATACTGAATAGTATTAAATTTCCAAACTTCATGTGTTTTAACAATTTTGTAACCCATATTAACAGCTAAACGTACTTCATCAACAACCCATGTAGATGTAATTTCACGATCACGGTCACAATGTGTACATTCGTCGAGACTCATATTCACACCACACGTACGGCATAAAATGAACATACATTTTTTATTTAGTTTCAACGGCAATACCGGATGATACAAATCGATAGGTGGAAGTATCGTACACTTAATTAAACCTTCAAAATCACTTATTTCCGGACATTCATCGCCTATATATATTGTAGGATGACCAATAGGATAGCGACCATATTTGTTAATAAAAGGATATAAACTGCAAATGTCGGAATACAAAATTTTCTCATTTTTAGCGTCATCAACTTTGTAATATGTTGTCATTGTTTCAACTCGTCCACCATAAAAACTATCGCGTGGATTTAATGGTTTTATCTGAATAATATCATTTGAACTTAAAAAATTTTGTAAATCAACATTAGTTTTACAATTTTTCTTGAATTGACATTCCCACATTTCTACTATTTCATAGCCAGCACTTTTCAATATGTCAATTTTTCTAACAGTTGATTCAAATCGTAAATTTATGGTATCACCGCCTGTATCGCACAATTCATCGTTACGATGCTGTGGAAAACACAATTGACAGCCATGAAACCAGCACCCATTATATTCGAAAATTATTTTTCTATTATCAATTTCTGCATAACCATCTACTCTAAGTCCAAACACAACGTGTTCATTTTTACGAAAAGCATGCTGTATTTTAATATTGCGAACCTTTTCCTCCCACAATAACCAAACTGTTGCATCATATGAGAAATTATTACTCCGACTACATCTGTATCCAGTTGTTGGAACAACAGCAACTGTATTTTCCGGTAAATAATTTTTTCTATAAGTATATAAACATGCACTTGGCATAGTAATTGACCGTCTAAATACATCTACATTATTATTCTGCAGGAAGAGATTTCTAAATTTTAAACAAGCTTCACGCAATATAGTGACATCATTTTTACAATAGTCTACCAATTCTTTTTGCATATCAAACACATAATTTGACTCTCTCATTTGTCTGTACCAAGTTTGAAATTTTGTAAATTCTGTAGAACTCATACTCTCAATAGCGTAATATTTTTTTGACGGTACACGACCAATATATTTCATGTTTTCCTCCTGAATAAAATAGTATGGAAAATAACCTTTCTGTTTACAGTGTTCACCTTCTAAATTTAGAGCATTTGGCATTTCACTCAGTTTCATTGGTAGAAAATTTAAACTGTCAATAAAATTTATATTTTTTATACGAATATTTAATATTTTAGTTCCACGTATGAGTACATTTGGTTTGAGTTTTAATGTATCAACCATATATCTTAAAATAAAATGACCATCATAGGACCTTAGATTATGAGCTATTACAATTATATCTTTTAAATTATTACGAGGTAACGTTAAATAATCGAAAAAATTTTTGATTGGACTATCACTAAATACATGTTCTCGAATTCCACAGTTATTACAAAATAAAGTGCTACTATACATACATTTTGAACACGATTGTTGTGCAACGCAAAGTACAGGTATGTGTTCCAGTAGAGACGTTTCATTAGTGATTTTCTTATCTTGTATGACAGTGTTTTTGTTTTTGAACGGCGTATTTTGTGAACATTCCAAATCGAAAAAAACGTATAGAACTGCAGGCGCTGATTCCTCGTCACACGTAATCTTTCTCATGTAGCACTGATGTGTGGACTGAACGTATTCCTAAACAAAACAAACAAAAATGTAAGAAATAATTTTAAAATAATGTATGTGTACTATTATACCTTGCAAACTGAGCAGAATTTTTCATAACAGTTGTGCGGTGTCTTCCTTAAAATCAAACTATAAGTTTTCGAACATTTTATGCAAAATTTGACAACTTCACACATTGATCTGCTATTTGAATATGATTTGTTGTTCGTATGATTTTCAAAACATATTGGACCATTGAATTTTCTGTGACACTCAGAACACGTTATAAGTTGTTCGTTGATTATATTGTTTTCGTGATAGGTATTACAGCGTGAACATGTAAATGGACAACGATGTGAGCCCTTTACCTTGTAGCCTATATGACATTTACGACAATAATGGGACACATTAAAAGCCCCAGTTATATTAATAATTGGATTATAATGATTATCATAATATAAAATATCTATATATTTAACTTCAACGTCATTAACACCATCTGGTCCTTCATAAATAATTTCTCGTCCTAGCCGATCGTCACCGAACAAAGTTATTTTATAATTAATAAGATTATTTTGAAATTCTTGTAATTCTTCTATACCTGCACCGTTTTCTAAATTTACGTTATATTTACGACATAATTTAACAGCATGACATTTTAATTCTTTGTCAGATGAACGTAATTTTTTGTACAGATCTTTATTGTTTTCTAAATGTGTCATACTTAATACAATCGCTCTAGCTAAACACAAATTGTCATTATTTTGAATATGTACTATTGAATGTTTGCGACGGCAATAATCTTCAAACGGAATATATTTTGTATTTGTTTTACCTTTACCGGCAGGCATGACTGTATGTGCTACAGATAACATAAGTTCTCCGTTAACGAGAAAATTTTTATTACTTTGCATAACACTTTCAATAGCGTTTACAATAATACTAGCTGATAAATCTGAAAATTTTTTATAACTTATTCCAATTGGATTGTCCGGTGACGAATCACTATGAATTTCTAAACCGATTCGATCAAAAGGTGCAATTTTCATATCATTAGACAAATAATTTAGTATTTTATCAAAAACAGAATTTAACCACTCTAAAGGTTCTCTGTCTGCTGAATATTTGTCAATTGCAATAATAATTTCACGCCATGTAGATTTAAATTTTTTCATACTTCTTTGCCGAACATTTATAACTTTAAATAAATTTTTAATATCGTTGATATGTTGTGTTGAAGTTTCCTGCTGCTGCTGCGGCTGCTGCTGCTGCGATGTGGATGGAAATGACGTTGACTGTGTTTGTGTTTGATGTTGAACTGTAGTTTGTGGTTTTACTGCTGAAAGTAAAATCTAATTAAGAAAAAAATAACAATATAATTTTTATGAAATAAATAACTCACATTATTTGATGATGTTGCTGAAGACGGACCTGGTTTTAGGTCATTTTTAATCAATGTCTCAGCAGCGGTTTCAGCTGAAGTAAATTCATCGGTCCCCGGAGTTAATATTTTGAATTCAATTATTGACGCTGCTTTACGACCTGAACCCATTTCTTTCGGACCCAAATATACCATTGCCATATTTTGCGTTTCATTCATTTCGCTAATTTCACTTTTCGACAAATTCGAAAATCTATCTGGTAAGAACACGGTGAATGCTCCCAAGTCGCATATGACTTTAACACCAAATGATCGAGTTGTAACTTGCTTCAAGTTTTTGATTTTATACGATTGATTCACAAGTAACTCTGGAATACGTTTGACTGGTTTATTGAAGGTGGTCATTTGACCAATTTCATTTAATTTTTGCATTTTTGCTGCTAGGAAATTTAAAAAAAAATGTTGTGAATAATTGAAATAGTTGTAAAAGGAATAATTTAAGAACTTACCTTGTTGTATATTGAAGAAAAAAAATCTATCAACACTTGAGGTGATGACAACAAACGACGACGAGTTATACAAGTTAACAACGCTAATAGGTAGTTCATGCAGATATGAGCCAAAAGATATAATATTGGTCATATATATTGGTCATACCTTTTAACCCCCTCTCATTTTGTCTAACTACGTTTAAATCTTCTCATTTTTCAAACTTCGTTGTTTACCAATTGCATATTGCGGTTTTGTTATTGTCTAGATATCGGAAAATTGCGGCGACAAAAATAAATAAACAGCAATGATTATTAGAATCTTTGAATCATTCTGGATTTTTTCCCCTACGCTGCCCTTCTTTATCAATTGTATATTATTGTATTTTGCAGTTGTTTTTGTTTAGAGATCGGAAAATTGCTGAGACAAAAATAAATAAACATAAATGATTCTTAGAATCTCTGAATCATTCTCGTTTTTTCTCCCTACGTTGCACTTACTTATCAATAATTGTATATTATTGTTTTTGCCGTTTGTTATTGATTGGATATCGGAAAATTGGTTAGACAAAAAATAAATAAACAGAAAATGATTATTGGAATCTTTGAATCATTCTCGTTTTTTCTCACTACGTTGCCCTTATTTATCAATTATAATTTCTCAGAATTAAACTTAATGTGAAATATGATTGGATATAATAAGACGATTTTTAATTGGCTAAAATAAGAATGAATTCAATTGGTTGTCGTTACTTTTTTTAGAACTATATAGAATATATTATAATATATTTCAGTGTAATGTGTGAAAGTATGTGGGCTGCATACGTTACTCCTGTTAGTGTAGTAGATCTAGAATCTGCTATACAAAGCGTAGAACAACGTTGTTATTTTTTGGCGAAGGATTATGATCACGAAATAGTGTACAAGAAAACGCGTTTCGACAAAGAGTATGAAGAGGAACTTGATAAATTCTACAAAGAACAAGCAGATCGCTATACTGAAGGAGAAAATATTTGTGCCAGTTACCTCAATAGTGAAATTAACATTGTGGAATTTCTTATCAAATTCAAAAGAATTCAGTTGTTGCATGAACTTGACGATGATGACGAAGTCAGGAAGTATTTAGACAAAGAAGTTACAGATTTTCTAGACTTCTTAAAATCACAAGTCGAAACTGAGAAAAACGAGAACAAAGAGGTAATATAAAAATGAAGTAGGAATTTTATAATAGGTAAATTTAATTTTTATTTTATTTTGTATACAGGCTGACTCAACAAACGTCAATAATCAATCCGTCAGTACTATTGGTGTTGTAAATCTTGAATCAGCTATACAAAGTCTAGAACAATATTTTCGTCATTTCGCGAAGGAACATTATAACGAAATAGTGTACAAGAATGCGCGTTTCGATCAAGAAATACCTCCTGATAGACTCTACAGAGAAATGTCAGAACTTTATACTGAAGGTGGAAATATTTGTGCAAGTTACCTCAATAGTGAGATAAATATTGTGCAATTGATCACTAAATTCAAAAGTCTTAATTTGTGGCTTGAACTTGAAGACTCCAATATTAGTCAGTATTTAGACAAGGACATTAAAGATTATCTGCACTTCTTAAAATCGCAAGCAAAAATTGAAAAAACCAAGAACAAAAAGGTACCTAATGTTTAAAATAAAATGTAAATAATAATAATATGATTTATTATTTTTGTTTCTTTCAGAATGACTCAACAATCGTCAGTAATCAATCCGGTGGATAACAACGAATCTCGTTTGTTGTCACAACAAATGTTTCAACTTGATGGAAAATATAAACACATATTAACAGTCGGAATTTATCCAATAAATTTAGAAGTTGTTGTTAAAGTAGTAAATTCCAAAACAAAAAATAATATTATATTTAATGTGCCTGACTGGTGCACTTTTGTACAATATATTCAAACTGTTGCAACTAGTAGTGAAGACAACGACAAATATCAAATTGAATTTCATGCTGTAAAGAAAGAATGTAAAATTCATGTACAATGGATGCAACAGCAAATTTCGTTGAGTCAAACATCGTTAAATAACATATGTAAGATACAAGATAATGTATTAGGTGTAGCAAACTATTTAAAATCTATTAATTTTTCAAAATTTTATAATGATATTAACACACAAGCTTATTTTACACCTGGAAATTCGCTTGACAATATAAAAAATCTAATATCTAGTACTAATAATAATAATATTTTAGTTGTAATATACAAAGAAATGTTAACATTTTATTCTAATTTTATTATGGATGATTTAAAAACAAATATGTATTATGTACCTAGTAATTATAGTGAATTTAAGTACTTGTTAGAAGCAAATAATAATTTAAAATAAAATATGTATGTATAAGAATAATGTATTTTTATTTTTTATCTTACCTATCTGCAAAACAAAAAAATAGATGGCATCACTAAATAATACACAAAATTAATCATTTAAATTATTATTTTTTTTTTTATTTATAATAATTATTGTGAATAACATAAAAAATAGATTAATAATTGAAAAAAATATAATAATAATATTGTTATTGTTCTCTACATAACCAATTTTGCAATGTAAATGCATTTCTCAATGCACACGATGGCGTTGCTGATGTCGTCGTTGTCGTTACATCTCTTGAATTCCATAGTTTCTTGATAAGCGGTCGATGATGAAAACAAGAGTATTTTGATGTATACTTATTGTTAACTCTTAATAGCGGCGGATGTTCGTCGTATTCATCTTCGTCTTCTGATAGGTCAACAATTATGCACATTGAATTATTTACGAGAATCTTCTCCAAGTAACGTCTCTTAGCACATCCTTTTACGTATATTGTACAGTTAGAAGGGAATATTTTTTTAATAATATTTTGAGCTTCATAATAATGTATATGACCGTCAGACCAGTATAGGCCATGATAATTATTTTGTAACCATATTATTCTCTTCCGTAATGTAATACTTGTCATCTCTTCCCATGTGAACGGAGGTCGAATTAGCATGTGTTGAATTGATGATCCAGTCCGACTTAGTACAGCGATTTCTTTCGCGACAAAATGATTCTTATCCAAATTGAAACCTTGAATATCAACGATGAACTCATTCATTCTTGCGCTTACTACGTTGGCTCAAAGTAAACTGACGTTATCAATAGTAAATTACATTGTTTTAACAACATTCGTCATTGTATTATATTCAACCACTCTATCCTGTAATATTATGCAGTACGCACTAGTTTTATCGGGAAATGGTTCGCTCGATTCGATTTCAAGTTGAATGTCGACTGGTGCAGATTTTATGGATTCATTCTGTCGCGAACAGTCAATGACAAAAATGGGAGCAATCGATTTAAAGTTATTAACACCTAGTAATGGCTCTCCATTTCCGCTGATCCGCCCATAATATGATGCTTGGAAACGTGCATACATGTCATACATTAATGCATATTTATTCTTATCCATGTCTAAATTCCAATTGTCATAAGGATAATATTCAGAATTTAAAAACAACTTAACATTCGTTATGTTACAGTGATCAAAAATTGATGTATCCTTTTTAATGGAATTTTTTCTATCCGTTTGTAGAACAAGTAAAACAAATCGAGGTTTTTCCAATTGAGCACTTGTTTTCACTGTCCAGGTGTGTTTATTAGTTGCTGGTAATAAGGGATATTCATATGTTGACCAACTTCGAAAGTTCATGTATAATGGTTTATTTTGGTTAAGTAATTTCAGCAATGCTAAACGTTCTGGATTTGCAACGTACACATATGGTACGCACCACTTTATTTTTGTAAGTTTAACATTTACATTATACTCTGCGTCCGATGTAGTAATTAGAGCATCATTGTCTGTTTTTGATCGTACCAATATTAGTTCTTGACGGGCATTTACGATAATTTTATTGTAGTCTTCTGCAAATCCAAGTAGAATTCGTAACGGTACACATACATTGAAATTAGTGTTTAAATAAATTGAATTGTTTGCATTTTCCATTCTCCAGCCCGCATTTTCTAGTGCTTTCACTTCGTTTTCCGTAAATGATGCATACCCTTTTACAGTTGATGTTATGCCTAAACATTTTGTTTTGTCAATTTCAATGCCATTTAGTTCATAACGTATTTCGTCAAATAAATACGATATTCCATTGTTTATGAGTTTTATACTCTGTTGTGGAATTTGTGGTTGACCTGCTGCTACGACCGATTCCACTTTACCCTCTATGTAAATGAAACTTTGCGATGGTAATGTGTATATGTCTTGTTGTTGTATTGGTACACGTATTTCATCGTTGTTATTATAAGTTGAAGTAACATAGGGCTGATGGGAGTGAAATGCTATGCGGGTAATTGACTCATCGAATGCAATCTCTTCGCCAACAGACAGAATGTCATCCGTCACAAATGTACTACTATTCATCGTGATTTTCTAACTTGTAGCCTAGCGACTTTAAAATATTTTCACTACGTGTTGTTATTGTTGACGTGGATGAAGCACTTCTGATCCTATTGTCACATGAATTATTATATTTATACGGATGTTTTTGTAATAAGTGGCCGTATCCTCTTATAATTATTTTTCTCTTTTTCATGAACAGCATGTTATATTTGTTTAACGTGTAGTCTAACTGTCACGAGTTCTTCACGGAAATTGACCAAATTTCCTTCTTGATCCACTATTTTAATAGTTATATTGTCAATAGTATTTACTCGAAGTGGAAGATAAATAATATTATTTGGTACTTCCACAATTTTGTATCCTGGCGGAACCATGGGCGTAAATTCGTGAATTGTGTGTGATAAACTTCCATTCGTATATGATCCAGTAGTTATATTACATTCTATGCGAATTGTATGAACTTTAATAATTTGCACTGATTGAGCAGAACTATGAGTTTTGTTCGGCTCAAGAGTTTGCGATGTAAAACCCAGCAAATATCCCAAATTATTAGGTTTATGAAAATGTATCGGTTCACTGCATTTTATCTCGCTCTGCAATGTGTTATTGTTTGCTTTCAACTCAAAGCTAATATTATTGGGAATATTATTTTTAATATATTTGTTTATATCTTTAATCTCGTACGATCCTTCTGGAAGCGATAAGACTGAGTCACCATAATACAGACAATTATTAGTCTTATCAACGTTAGGTATAGAATTATACGTTTGAAATAAAATTAAGCCCAATACATAATCATTGCTTTTCTTCAATTCAATTGATGGGAAAAAATTTGTACTTAGCAATGAACTGTGTCCGTTTAAAGTTACTGTTATCGACATCGCGTTTCTCACTCAACGGTTATAGTTAGAATACTAATAATATGTCTCTATATAACGCTATTTTTATCCAAAAGAAATTTCAAACAAAGATGTCCACATATTATACTATTAGGTGACTGTTCACTATTATAATTGTAATGAATATTGTATTTACCGAGGTACTTCATTATCTCTGCAGGTGGTTGTAAATTACCTATGCTGTCAAAGTAGATTACATTTTTACCACGTTTCTTATAAGCGACCCAGTGAGTTCCTCTACCTATATCGCTATCTAAATTTACAATGGCAGATTCATTGTATTTTGGTCGCCGCGGTAATGTATTGCGCATGTAAACATTTCGAAAATATGGAATATTATAATATTGAGCATAGTTAATTAAATCCACGTTACTCAGTGGAACTCTCGGTAAATTTAACGGTTTTTTGGATACGGTGAAAGATACAAGCCATAACCTTTATTTGTGGGTGTTACTTCAAGGCCTTTTCCTATAGCAATAGCTTCCATAGTACGATTGTGATGTTTATTTTCATCTAACTGTTTTTTAGCATCTTTTGCTTTAAGTACTGCGTTAGCAACGCTAGCTGCACCACCTGTCAAAGCCCCAAGTGCTGACAATCCCGCGAAGATAGGTATCAAAGGCAAAATGCCGCCAACTTTAGGTAGCGGTATTACACGTTCTTTGAGTTCAGTTGCTGATGTTGTTGGTATCGGTGATTTGTATTTTTTAACTTCACGTTTGGCAGCTCTAAGTGCAGTTTTAATAATACTTCGGGCAGTTACGTCATCAATATTTTTATTTATCTTCCTTTTTGATTTTATTGCGGATTTTGCAATTTTAATTACATTTTTGAAAGTTGGTTTCATTCTATTTTTTCGATTTTTCACTTTGAGACCCATACCTAATTTACGTTTTATTTTCATTGTGTTAGCCACAGCAAATGCTGATAATTTCTCTCCAGTCGAAGAATCAGGCGCAAGTACACGTTCTAATGCTTTCTTTTCTAATACGCTATCAGCTTCGTGTCGGTGAGTTAAATTATCTTTATTTTCAGAGTATGCTATGTCGTGTTCTTTGCAATATTCATCCAATTTGTTTATGCCTGGATCGCCACGTTTTAAACGTTTACTAAGTTTCGTACCAGGTCCACAATATTGATAACCGGGTATGTGGAATTCAACGGGAAGACGATTGATTATTGAATTCACCAAACCACTGCCAGTATATCGAGATCTTGACATTTCAATAGACAGTAACGAACTAAAATTAAAATTAAAATCGATTTGATTATATACCTATATATAAATGTTGACACTGGAATAAATTTGTCAGTGTGTGTCGCAATGAAGTTAATTAAACAACCTATATCACTGAAAGTTCAAAATATAGATCCTTATGAATCTAATACTGATAAGCCACATTCATTCAGACACAGTTACTTATTTCCAAATACATTAAGATGTATTATATGCGGACCGTCGAATTGTGGAAAAACCAATGTAATGTTAAGTCTTATCACTGATCCAAATGGACTGAAATTTGAAAACATATATCTGTATTCAAAAACACCTTATCAATCAAAATACATTCTATTAGACAGAATATTAAAACATATTCCGAACATTGGTTATAATTGTTTCAGTGGTAGTGAAAATATAGTGAGCCCTCAAACAGCAAAACCAAACTCGGTCTTTATATTTGACGATGTTGTTTGTGACAAACAAAATGTTATGCGTGAATATTTTAGCCTTGGACGACATAGTCTAGTTGATTCATTTTATTTATGTCAAACATACGCACATATACCGAAACATTTAATTCGAGACAACACAAATTTTCTAATACTCTTCAAACAAGATGACATGAATCTACATCACATATATAATGATCATGTCAATACTGATATGACATTTCAAAAATTTAAGGAATTATGTTCACTTTGTTGGCGAGATAATAATTACGATTTTGTAGTAATAAACAAAGATGAGAACTTAAATGAAGGACGATACCGCAAAGGTTTCGACTCATACATAAGTGTGAATCATTAGTATGTTATCTTAGTATCGCTTGTGCTGTAACACGAGTATAGAGAGAGAGAGAAGCGAGAAAGATGAAAAATAAGAAGAGTGTAAAACATAAAGTTTTAAATAAGAAATTCAAATCAATTAACAATGAGAAACTGCTACTGGACATAGAGAAAACAGCTGAGAACATTCGACGTAAATACAATGATATAAAACGAAATGAAACCAGTAAAAATTTAGCTTTAACACAACGATATAAGCCAATTGTGGAGCCATTAACCAGTGCCATTGCTAAAATAGAGCCTGCTGTGAACAAAGTTAAAGACGAAGAAATTAAAAAGATTCCTCCACACTTTGACGTCTTAGTGCAATCAGCTAGCGGCCAAGATAACTTGACTAATGATAACAATATAGTTACGAACACACATGCACGCAGAACAAATTATTTACCTTTTGGTAAAAATGTCAAGAAACATAAGTATAAGAAAAAAATTGAAAATATACCAACACAATCAGTGGTAACTGGTAGTGGCGGAAGTAATTTGCTATCTGCTTCTGACAATTCTCTTGAATATAAATATTGGAATAATATTAATGAGTTAGTTGATCGTTTATATTTACTCCATTCATCACGAGCAATTGGTCACACTGGCCTGAACAACGAAATAGCAGCCATAGAAGAGGAGTTAAGAGAAGAGAACATAATTAAATAAACTCATTCATATCATGTCTATTGATAAGTTTGGACGTTATTTAAATTCGCATACATCTGTCACCGATAGTGGTGTTAGAGATATTTCTCACAATCATAAACTTCCATTTTCATTGAGCTATGAGGGTGATTTTGATTTCAAAAACAAACGTTTAATTAATGTTGCCCTTCCACGCTCAGATAAAGATGTTACTATTAAAGAGTATGTTGATGATTTAATCAGAACGTTAAGTCAGCAGTTACGAGAAGATTTGAGAACAGTGCGTGATAGTGTGGCTATCGTTATTCAGAGATTAGAACATGAAACACGAGAAGTGATAAATAAAATTACTGTAGTAGAAGAAACTCAAGATATGAAGAATATAGAATTAAATAAACTAATTACTGAATATATTAACGATAAACTTCAGCACGTAAATAGAGAGTTACAAGGATTTCGCACAGTATCAAAAGATGTTTCGGCTCTAAAAGAACAAATGTCTTATTTTATTAATACACAAGGTACATCATAATGGCTACTAATGTTAAAAAGTTACTGACAAACGAACTGCATAGACCCGCTCGTCGCAATTTTCCACGACGTCAAGTTATATTACAAGGTTTTGACAATTTATGGCAAGCGGATTTGGTGGACATGACAGCGTACGCTAGTGTCAATAACAAAGTCAATTTTTTGCTAACAGTTATAGATGCATATTCTAAGTATGCGTGGGCAGTACCCGTCGCAACGAAATCTGGATTAGATGTTACTGCAGCAATGAATACAATTTTTAGCAAAGGTCGAATACCACGAAATTTACAAACAGACGACGGCAAGGAGTTTTATAATCACCATTTTAAAACATTAATGCAACAACACGGCATTAATCACTATTCAACATTTTCACATCTGAAAGCCAGCATTGTGGAACGATGGAATCGAACTTTAAAGGGAAAAATGTGGCGTGAGTTCAGCTATCAAGGATCATATAAATGGATAAATATTTTAAAACGTCTTGTTAAACAATATAATAATTCTAAACATAGAACTATACAAATGAAACCTGTTAATGTTACGGCATCAACACATATAGCAGCGTACAGTAAAAATACAGATATTTTAAAGCGACTGAAGCCAGCACTGTTCAAAGTGAATGATCAAGTACGTATCAGTAAATATAAACATGTATTTGAGAAAGGATACACGCCAAATTGGACAACAGAAGTTTTTAAAGTCGCCAGTGTTAAGTACACAATACCAGTAACTTATATATTAGAAGATTGGCAAGGTAACCGTATTAAAGGTAGATTCTATCAAGAAGAACTGCAAAAAACAAAATTTCCCGACAGCTATCTTGTTGAGAAAATTATAAAACGTCGAAAGAATGAGTATTTTGTTAAATGGCTAGGATTTGATCATGCCTTTAATTCTTGGATACCAAAAGAAAACTTTTTATAAATAATAAAGATATAAGTGTATTAATGTTCAATTTATATTTTATAATGTTCAATAAAGTACACATATGTTAATTCAACAAACGTTTATTTCTTCTTCTTTATACCTTATTAGATACACTTGAGTTTGTAATTATATATACTGCAGCAATAAAAATATATTTCATCTTAATATCTTCTAAGTACATACGCGTTCACGACGTAGTATCATACACACCAGTGGAAAGAAAAACAATAACATCTCGTTATCAATCGCAGTCGCCAGTGGCGGCGAATTGTTAAAGGTAATTTCTATGTTTCACTATTAACAACTCTTCATTAGTTCACAAGTATTCTCTTCACCCCACCACCCCCCTCAAGATCGCAAAATGCAAGTTTAACATGGCTCTGGCCCCCCATAACTATAGCGTACAATTATAATTACTCTGTACAATATCGTTAATTCATATACCCCAAGTCACGGGCGCCGCTGACTTTTTTAGAGTGAGAAGCAGATGTCCTCGTCTTACACGAGGGATAGCATCCTTGTCGCACGCATTTGTTTTTTGTATGTCTGTCTCTCTCGCACTCACAGGACGTCTGGCTATAGGCGCCATATTACTACTTATTTGATATGTAAAAACTTCAAAAACATACGTATCTAAAATAATGTCAAACTGTCATGATATTCCAGTAAACACGGTACAATTTGATTCTCTTATTCATAATTTAATTTACATGACTTGCATCATTGTCAAGATAGCACAGCGGTAATCACGATCATTTTAGAAAGCGACAAGAATTGACCAAATTGCGCAACAAGCAAGAAACCAAAGTTTAACACCACAACAAGAAGTAGAGCAATAACGAATCGCTAATTGTATCACCTACACATTACTCGGAAAATTGAGATATAACAAACTTTAAAGAAATATAAATATACATTTTGATTTCCAGGTCAAATAAATAACTTTAAAAAGTTTTAACGATTGAACAATAAATAGCTTGAATTTTTATAAATGAAATATGTTTAAAACAGTTATATAAATACTGGCCAAACAACAAACAACTGCCAATTATTGAATGACGAAATGTATTCAAAAAACAAACACGCAAAAACAGTCGTGTTCATTTGAATGAAAATTGTGAATATGATGCAATAGAATAAAAAATACCGTTACTGAACATCAATATTTGAACAAAAGTTTAATGAATATCAGACCTGTTATCGTGGAAAAATCATAAAATCACAATACATATTTATATTTACGGCAAGGTATTCAATGTTAAAAAGTTGCAAAAGTTTGCAAAAATGAAGAATCATTATTAGTTCAGTACGTGTCTCATTTTATATTTTAAATTATGTAAATGAAATGTCGCAAAAGGAATGCTAAAAATCTATTACATGCTGAAGATGATAGTATCATACTTTACAGACGAATTGTGCTTTGCATTACGATAAATTATTTTAATGTTCCTACTAAAATGACGTCATTTTGATGAATGAATAAAACATTCTATGGCCAACATATCAGCCCAGTTAATTAAATATTTTACTTGTTACTCACTTGTAAACGTCATTTAATCAATCCCTACATTCCCTTTGAAAATGAAACTTTACAAGTTACCCAAGTTAGTAACTTGTAAAATTGATAGCTAACTTATTAAAATAATTTAACAAGTTAGTATAGATAGTCAAATGTTCATAAAACGGTTCACGATACCAATACTTCCAAGGCTTATGAGAAATCATATTATACTTAAGACAATTTTTGACAGAACAGTTGTCTGTGAATGACAGAATTTTTTCTATATTTTTAAAATTTTTATTTGATTTCAAGAAGTAAAAACTGTTTTACCTTGCTAGTAATGTAACATACCTACTATAACAATAAAATGTTTCACATTACTTTTTATAAAATTTATTTTTAATGATTTAATATTAAGAATTGCTGGTACAAGAGATAAAGAGTAGGATCCTAGTGGAAATTAAAATTTCGCTTTGATTGGTGATGTTTTGTAAAATAAATAGGTATTTAAATAAATCGATTTTTGTTGTGAAAGGTATTAAATTTCTTGTTTGCAAACTATTTAACAAATACAATCAAGAAAAAAATATCAACTTTCGAATTGTCAATTTTCTTCAATAGGTAGTAGTTTAATTAATTCCTGATAAAATCTAACAAAAAGATATTTTTAATCTATTTACCCCGAATTATTTCTAAAATATAACAGACTGCACGATTTATGCGTCTCAAGTCTGAAGCCCGGAAAACTTTTTATTTTCCGCACGTAATTTAGAAAATCAATCTTATGACGTAAGAGAACGATAACTACAAGAGTATTCTTAGCGCTGCAATCTTAGAGCTAAAAGAGTTTTGAAAGTGAAATGTCAAATGTTCTTAGTGAAGGTCTGACAATGATGATGCCGCATCATTTGATCGCATTACCATAGGCGTCCGTCAAGGCCGAAAGGGGCACCGACCCCGTTAAGAGAGAGATCTTTCACTAATTTTTCAGACACGATGACACAGATTCTTTTTACGAAGACTTACTGTCTACGATTTGACGATTTTCCAACAGAAGTAAATTTTAATGAGTAAGAAGTGTATACCTAATCTATAAGTGTTTATTTAATGTTATTTCTAACACCAATAAATAATATTTGGACGGGAAAGAACAAAAGGGTGTTAGGTTTCTTTATTTAGTTTAGTTAAATGTATAGATCCTGTTCATTTCTTATTATTACGTCCTGTTCATTTATTATTATTATTTTTACCCTATTTGTGCTTATTTCGGATAATGAAACAAAAGTACCTACATCATGCACAGTTAAATGTTACAGGAATCATGAGAAAACATTATTTTATTATTTTATAGTTGCAAAATATTTGATTATTCGTGTATAGGTAGGCTCTCTTCGCTCGTATAATAATTTGGTAAATTAATAACATTGTTTCATTATCTAAATTAGCTGAATAGATAATAGTTTCAATATCCGAAGTCGAGACACTTTAACAACCGAAAAAAGCCAAATTTTTTAATTTGTAATTATTCCCATTCTTATGAAATTTTTCCTTTAAGACCCAGTGATATTTTTGCCAGTTGCTGGAATGTAACTCAGGACCTATAACACGCGAGACAGACACGCAACCGTTGTGCTGCCACCACTGTCTTGATATTGAAATAAAAACAAGAACACAATAATTATTATTCTAGCTATTTTGATCAAAAAGTGTGATTCATAAAACCATGTTTAACGCATAAATTCACAAGATTTATGTTTTTCTAGAACTTTTATATGCATTTAGTTTGTACTGTTACTGCTTCTACATCAACATTAAGTACTGTGTGAGAGTATTCTTTCTCTTTGGCAATAGTCTTATGAAACTATTTTTGTCTTACACAAACTAAAATATAGAGTTTGTATGTGGAATAATTAAGTATTGAATTTCGTTAAATGTAAATTACCGTTTTATGTTTTGTAAGGTTTGCTGTTTTCACAACAAGTTTATAAAACTTGCACTACTTTATTCAATCAGACTTGATATTCTTTACACTCGTTACGTCACAAGGAAATGCAATTCAACGACAATATATTCTGATTATATTATTCTTTTCTCATGTAAAAGTGCTGCTATTTCTTTTTCAATTATGGATATGTCAATTGCATCCATCATCTTGTCATTATAGTAATAAGAGATTGATGTTTACGTCATCGCCTACCTTTTTTAACTTGGATATATTTGACAGACAAAACGACCAAACCTACTACTCAAATTCGAAACTTATAATGAACTTTTTGAATTTACAATCAATGTCTTAATTTAAGTAATTTATCCAAAATCTCTTAATAAAAGCATCATAACTGTTGATTTTAAACAAGCAAAGTAAAAAATTACCCACAAGTGGCTTTGATCAAAATTATACCCACTCGTGGGTAAATTGTTACTTTGCTTGTTGGAAGTCACCATAGAAACGATGTTTTAGGTTGAAACTTAATATTTTTAAAATATTTAAGCAGTTATTAAGAGGTGTTGAATAAAACGTTATACTTCACACGTGGGCAAAAAGGAATGACCTACTCGAGAAAATTATCTCACCCAGCCTTCGGCCTCGTGAGTTAAGGTTTCCCTCGTGGGTAATTCCTTTCTTTGCCCACTTGTTAAGTAAATAACTATTAATAGTTCTTATATTATTTATTGTTGATGAGTCAAATGCACGGATGTCTAACTTTCAATAAGTTTATTTCGCGATCTTAGCATTTAGAAACTTACAAATGGCAGAAATTCCATCTTATAGGAAAAGTAGTTAATTTCATCATAAATTGTTAATAAATATTTGTTTTCCGGTTTGTATCATACTGATGAAAATGATTATTTACGGAGAAAATCCTATGATAGTTACTTTCTTTTGATTACAGATATAAATTTTCATGTAATTGTATCTAATTGGTTATCTTGATGATCAAGTTACTTTTTATATGGACGTAGAAATCTGCAACTTATGTAACAACATTTTTCAGACTCACTGTTACGTTCTGGAGTTGATTAATGAACTAGTGGAAAGCCATTAGCGATAAGACAAAAAACAGTACCTACTTATCATTTCACATTTTTTAATCACCATTTGGAAAATTTACGAATATAATGAACATTGATACGACTAATGAATCAATCATTTTTGTTATGTTCAAAAAATGGATAAACATAAAACCTAATAAAAACTGATTCAGTTTATAAAATCACGTTTTGTATTTGTGTTTTTATCGATCTATATGACGCGTTTAAAAAACAATAGACAATATAATAAAATATATAGAAACAAAATGTGAGTCAAGTGTGATGTGAGATACCTATTTGTATAAAAATTTCACTAGAAATTCAGTCAAACTAATCATATAAATAATGAAACTCCATTTCTGAAAATTTTTGAAAAATAATAATGTATTGGAAATTAAACCAATTTAAATAATCAATATAATAGTTGTTATTTAAGCAACAAATGCAAAAAATGTGAGTAGGTAGTGAATTTATTGCTTAAGTGGGAAATTTGTTGCACGAGTGTCACAATCCGTGCAATATTGACATTGATACTATTGACACGAGATGCATTCATGCACATACGTTATTCTACAATCGTGCTTCATTAAATGATACACACGTGAATAAATACTAATGTGAAAAATCATTCTATACAGTATAGAACGTAAGTAAGTATATTTATTTTTAATTTCATAATTTATGATGGAGCGAACCTCAACCCGAATAATTTTAGTTTATTTTACTTCAATCCACATTTAAATCGAAAAAAATTAGTTATTATTAATTTCTTATACGACAGAACTAGTTTTAACTATAATTTGTTAGTAAAAAGCAGAATTAAAGCACGTTCTTTAGTGCTTCGCGAAAACAAATAATACATGGATTTAACCCTTAAATATTCGCGCGGTAACACTGAGTGCTCCGTTTGATTTCTGTTATTTTGAATTTGCCGTGTCTGTACATATCCTATGACCATGATGTCAGTTGTAAGTTGTATGTAACCCTAATAATTTTTAATTTACTTCAACAGTCTGTGAGTTATATAGACCTGTTTGCAGCAAGCGTAGCACGGAGTTCTATTATTATGATGTTTGCATCTAGGAGTATTAATTATCCTTTTTTATCATCCATCATCCGACGGTCCTTTGAACTGTTATTAAAAAGTTATGTGAAACATACACATTAGAAAACTTAATTTTGTCGGAATTTTTGAAACGGATAGAGAAACAAAGATTTTATATTATAATTACTTAACAATGATCTATGTATTAGAAATGTAAACATAAAATAGTATTTTGTGCACCTAGGGAGGGAAGCGTGCTATTACTCCCGCGGGCGAAGCGGCGGTCCGAGCGAGGGCGCCGGCTTCGCCCAAGGGAGGAATAGCCTTCCCTCCCATGGGACACACAATATTTTACGTCACGAGGGCCTCGAAATCACCTTTCTTGCAATGTTTTCCTCCCGCCAGTACCGGGAAGAAAACAGTGTTTTCCTCCCGCTCGGGAGGAAAGCAAGTACGGTCCTCCCGAGCGGGAGGGAAAACTCGCTTCCCTCCCTCCATTAGCAAGAGGAAAATACTGCTTTCCTCCCCCGAGTGACGTAAAAATATTTAAAACCGTATATTAACTTATAAATGTTTGTTTTTATAAAAGATTTATGAAAATATTGATTGTTTTCACTTTTAGATAATATTCAAAACGAAGTCAAGCACTTTTTAGAAACCGGCGAGTACCAGAACAATAGTGCATGTATGTGATAGATTCGTGACAGCTTGTGTTACAAATATTTGACACAATTACCCAGTAAAAAGGTCCATATATAGAGTAGAGAATGGAGCAAGTAATGTGACTGACGTTGTCGGCGCATGATCGTTGTGTCATGTAACCACGCGCCTCTTAACAGCTTAATTGCCACATTAATTTTCTCTATAAACGATGTAATTAATTACATTTCAAATCATTGTAACGTTGTTCAACCATCAATTGAATTACAAATTTTGATACACTTTTTACTGTTACCTGCTGATATTTTAAATTAGAAAACGGTACTTTATTAATTAACGAGAGGTGTACTGTACGGTGTCTTCCCTCTCGTACATTAATTTTTTTGTTTCCACTATAACACTATAATAATTAAATGATTTACTGTGAAATAAACTGTATTGAAAATAATAGTAGTACCTAAACAAAACATTTTAAGACGATTCTCTACCACGACAGAAAACAACCGAAAACATGAAAATCGCCCGCCACTCCACAGCGTTTATTGTTTTGTTAAATATAATAATCTAACGATATTGTTGAAGATAAAAGTACAATCTACAATATGGTCGATGCCGAATTTTAAAATTTTGCTTTAAAATCGAAATATGTTAATTTGAATTTTGACAATTTTTGTTATCTTTTGAATACAAATAGCATCTATTTAAATTTTAAAACGAAGTAAAAAAATTCGATCGGTTATTTCGCAGATCCAAACTTTGTTGACAACATATTCAAATTTAAATTTAATTCACAAATATAGCAATTATTTTACAAATATGGGTGCCAAAATTATTTTCCCCCGTCAAACAATAATTATTTGTTATTATTATGTTTAACAAAACAATAAATGCTATAGAATAGCGTGCAGAATCAATGTTTTTGACCATCTTTGACTTGGATCTACGAAATAACCGATCGGATTTTTTAAATTCGTTTTAAAATAGACGATATTTAAAATTGACCTATTTTGATTTTAAAGCAAAATTTTAAAATTCTGCAGCGATTATTTTGTAGATTGTACTTTTATCTTCAACAATATCTTTAGATTATTATATTTAACAAAACAATAAACTCTGTGGAGTGGCGCGCGAATCCATGTTTTCGGTTGTATTCTGGCACGGTAGAGGATCGTCTTAAGGTTTTTTTTTTTTTAATTCCAAATCTTCACAAGAGAACATCAATTATCATATTTTTTTATAGAACAGTTAATGTTATTACTGGAATCGAATCACTCGGATCCAGTGGTATTCTTTTTTGCTATAAAATTATATATAATATATATAATATAATCTTATTCTTAACTGTCCGAAGTGAGAAAGACCGAAGTGGAAACAGCATGTCGATAGCCTCATTGAAAGTGACAACTTCAGTAAAGTTTACGCACACGCACACTCATTCATATTAACGTATCCTCATATTAATGTATGCATGATGTATGCAAGCAAGGTGAATCTGAATATGAATAACAGGATAGAATAGCGCACGTAGGTATGTGATTTGGAAATGAACAAACAATGGGAAGATAGCTCCACACGAGCACGTTGGGTATGTGTTTGTGTATATGTAATGCGAGTGAACGTATGATAAAACTATTACGGAACGTTTTTCAAGGGTGGAAGAAGCCTCAATACCGTACAGTGTGGGCAAATGTCCTTGTTTGATGTTCAGATGTCTGGCTTCACTTCCAGGAGTGGCAGTAGAATTTTTACATCTTACTCAGGGTTGGTTTATAATGGATGTAACCGGTTACTTATTCTGTATTCTGTAATGTTGCAAAGGAATTTAAAGGTTAAGGCTACGTGTCGTTATGAACCGTAACATAGAAACGCTTAGTTCAACTTTACAGAAAACTTATTAAGTAGTAAACGATTACATCCACTATAAACCAGCCTTAATACTAACTCTTCCACAAGACATTGTTAGATCCCCGGTGGTCGAACGCGCCACTTTGGGTAGCATGAATAGAATGTCCCGTCCGAACATACATACTACCTAACCGTGATTCACACAAAAAAAATAATTGCAAAAAATAGTGTGAATTTGCCAAGATTTAAAATTATACTAAAAAGTAAAATTAATACTCAGGTTAATTTTATGCTCTGTTTTAAATTTGATATATTTTTATAGTGTTGCCACGTTCGATTATTTAAATAAGCTTACTTAAATCGGCCACAAAAGAAATTTTTTCGCAAGCATAAATAGTATGCTTTGATATTTTGTCGACGACGTCATATACCTATTAACGTAGGTTTTTGTAGTTACCTATAGCTTTAACAATGACACCAACTTCTTGAGGTAGGTTTGAAGGCGCTAAATACGAATTTAAGTCATTACTTTTTACTACTTCTTTTTTACTAAACGTAATTAATTAGCTGTGCTTAATTGCGAAAAATTCGTCCAAAGTGTCTCATTTGGAATATCCCTCAAATTAATTGATCCTAATTCATCAACCTCTGGAAAGCAGAGAACCTGGGATTCGATTTTGTAACTAGGAATTGAGAATAGAAACTGATTCAGGTCTGAATTTCGTATTCCTGTGGACGAATAGCAATTCACTCAATAATTTGATTGAATTGACCGAGTTTCCATTGCCATGTAAAGTTATTCCATTTCATCTGAAAAGTATTGCTTTCTGGTTATGGGAAACCTTATCCAAAATAACAATTAAAAAGGTAAGGCTAACCTGTGTTAATGGTTATTAAATACAAACTTCTTTCGCTTGTAATTATTCGTATCGTAAAAAATAATAGGAAGTATTTCAAAAATTCTATTAACGTTAAAATCGGAGACGAATGATATTCATTATTAAACTTTAATCAGTCTTAGGCATATCATATTAATACGTTTGCAATATTATTTTATTAAAAATGTTGAAAACATGTAAAAATGTAATGCTTCTAAATAAAATTAGCATACAAAATGTTACAAATAAAAGCATGTAGGAACGTGTAGACATGTAATGAAGGAACAAATTACTTTTCAAATTATGTAAAACCAGCTCATTATTTCTAGAATCTTTCGTTTAATAAATTTATTTATAAGTAGTAGTTATAGTAAGAACTAAGACCATAATACAAACTATAAATTGGCGCCGCCGGAACATTTTATCGTCTTAAAAAGTTTTCAATGTTCGGAAAATACTAATTTAGTAATTCTAGTTTTCGAACTTATTACTTATTGTTCTATTCGTCGTAAATGTTCTTGTTCTACTTATATAACTGCTTAGTTATAATTAGGCTAAGCCGAACCTGTTTCGCAGTTAGCTTCTTGTACAATCTCACAGTCTGACACATTCAACTGTTTTGTAAGTACAAAACAAATCATAAAACAAAACTATACATATTATGTAGGTACTGTGTAACTCGACAAAAGGTGTATTTATTATAATTTTATGTTATAAGAATTATAAAATAATTCTATATTATTCTATTTATTATACCTGTAAAATATTTCGTATCACTTTTTTAAAACAATATAACTTCGGTAGCTTCATTCATATTATAAATAATGCAGGAAAATATAATTACGACAATTAAGCCTTTTTGAATTAGGTAATTTATTAGAATTACTAAATATTCAAACCAATAGCCCACATTTAGTTCTTCATAGTACAAATATTAAACGTAATGAATACTGGATAAAATGATATAAAATAAAATATTGCCATTCACGTGCGATTTATTTTGATAGTTAACAGAACACGCAAATTTGAAATTCCACTTCATCGATCCTTGTCTTTAAGGTGTTATTGTAGCAACGAGATTTTAGTAGAATAAAGCCGCATTCACAGCCCGAAATTTGGTGAAATTTGTGAAGTCTGTTATATGGCAATGTGTACTTGCGTTCACATCACTGTAATTTGGTGTTGTAAACGCAAGTACACATTGCCATATAACAGACTTCACAAATTTCATTAAATTTCGGGCTGTGAATGTGTGAATGTGGCTTAATAATGGACTTCTAAGAAAGTCTTTAAAACATATTTGGCACAGAAATTATCTTAATGTCTTTTATTTCAATGAATTGTAGAACTAATTATGTACCTACCTATTTTACTTCAACATTTCAAAACTATAACATGCACACTCACACTACTGTAAGTTAATCATTAAAATACGAAGCAACTAACAAATACAGTAGCAAGATAATTTCTATAATTTGTCAGCACTGTATCATTTAAATGGTTTCATTCACGAAACTATTAAGACTGTGAAATAATACATTCATTATTGTATCTATTTTTAGTTTATTATAATTCTGTGGTAGTGGTATAGTTTCTATAAAAGAAGTTTGATAAAGGTCATTCTGAAACCTGAAACAGTATGAAGTAAGATTTTAACTCCGCCCATATTGTCATATTCAGTAATAATAACTCAACTTACGTTACAATAACATAGTTGAGTAGAACGAGCAACGCTTTATTATGCATGTCATAATTTATTCGAAACAATATGATTTTTTGAAAGATTCATATTTATTGCATCAGAATCAGAATCATTATAACAGATATGGTACCTATGATTTAACATAATATGCAGGGTTGTTATGTTTAAAACAATTTGTTTTAAACAAACTGTTTTAAACATGTTTTAAACACGGCCTAATGTTTTAATGCATGTTTTAAACTGTGTTTTAAATCAGGTGTTTAAAAATGATATCGAAATCCATTCACGACGCATAACACAAACAAAACAAATTCAACTACCGACCATCGGTGACTCCTAGCTACGCAGCTAGAGCGATGTAAATCCCCGTCTTCGCACAAAAAGTAGCATTGGCGACATATTTCGATGGAAATAATATTTATTTAAAACAGATATCCTGTTTAAAACATGTTTTAAACATGCTTTTTTGTTGTTTAAAACATGTTTTTTTGTGCAGAGTTAAAAACATGTTTTAAACCAAAAAAAACAGTTTTAAACAGTAAAAAACAAATGTTTTGTTTAAAATTGAAAAAAAACATGTTTTTTTTCAACCCTGATAATATGTATTTAAATTCTTCATTTAAAATAGATATCTTTATTTAATGCTCAATATTTTTAATGTTAATGCACATTTTATTTTATTGATTGCACATTTAAGCCTGATTTATAGATTGACGCTCCGTTTACGCAACGCAAACGTTCCCGCTAACGTAAAACATGAACTAATTATATCAGATGGCATCATTTATAGTATTCCGTTCGCGTACCGCTAACGCACCCGTTAACGCAAAAGATGATCATGATTCATGTTTTGCGTTTGCGGGCCGAACGGTAGCCAATCAAATGCATAACACAAAACAAAATATTGGTGATAGTCAAGTGACAGTGACAATAATCTCAACCATGTCGTGTAGTAGGTAAATTAGTGAATAAATATTATAGTATCCTAGATGGAAAATTTAAATGAGAAATGTAACGAATGTAACACAGAACAAATCGCGCCAAAAATGTCAAGTATGTACGTCAAACAATGTAATATAACCTCTAAAACGCACGTCAAGGTGCGTTTCTAACGTAAATTTATAAATTGATGTAAAAATATCTAACGTGAACAGAACGGGAACGTTTGCGTTTCGTAAACTGAGCGTCAATCTATAAACCAGACTTTAAATTGTATATTAACAGTTACTACGTTTACCTGGGGCTTGGGAACCATATCGGATTTTGATTTTGACCATTAAAATCTTCACCACAATCAGTGGGTAGTGTACCAATTTTGGCAAAAAAACGAAAATTCGTAACTTTGACTTAGGTATCGGGTTTTGTCTTAGCATATCTATTTTCAGTTTATTATAATTATTATTCATACATTAGTTTCTAAAAACTGGCAGGGTTTGAATTTATTGTGCTTGTGGTTTTCGGTTCATGTTGAAAACTTTCATTCTTATCAGTCATTAGTAGGTAATTACGACGAAGTAAGTAATACAATACCTACAATACCGTCATCAAATTTTTGTTGAGAAAATACTACGTGTTAATAAATTCTTGTCATTATTACGTTCCATTTGGAATTAAAAGTTTGTGTCAATCATTATAAAACTAGTGGATAAAGAAAAATAATTCGCAATAGCCCATACACAACACAAAATTAACGTGCATATTAAGGTCAGTGCTCCATTACATAGACAGAAGTATTGAATGTCGATTGATGTCAATAAAACGTATTCGTAAAAAACTATTTTACAATCAATCGCTAAAAACATGATAAGATTATTCAAACAATAAAATTTCGCTCTTAAAAAAACAACATGAGTGCCCAAGTTTAGGTCATTGTCATTGCCAACGATAAGAAAACAATTCACGGTCCCGATAAGAAATTCTATAACAAAGATTACATAAACAATTCATAATTTATTCTCCCAGTGTGACTAACAGAATAAATCTAACTTTTTCATTTTGTTTGTAGCGGTTTTATTTCGAAAACAACTGTGAAGAAGCTTTCGCCTTTCGGTATCAAGAGACAAAAGTGATTGAAGTGAAATGTCAAGGATAGGTTTTACGTTGTTTGGAATTTGGTGTTGATCTTCGCAGCTGCTTCAAATCAAATTAGAGTTTGCCATTAAGCGGAAAACACTTCGCTCTGGTTCGCTAATTTTTTATCCTGTGATAATATTACAGGAGTTAATTCAATCTTGTAAATTGACTACTTTTGAGGGTTATTGTTATTACAAAACTTGATTTAAAAATGTATTATAGGTCAGGGCTGCTAAATAAGTCCTGTAATAACGAGAACGTTTGTGTATCGTATTTTCATTATGAAGAAATTTAAACGTCAAAGGGCAGTAAAACAAAAATGCTTATTTTTGTAATGAATCTTTTTCTTGTAATCATCAATAAGGAAATATAATTGGAAATCGAGAAACATTAAATATATTGATTAATTATGCTATTGTTAGTTGTTCTTGCCCGACATTATTATAGCAATTATAATAAAAATTTGGTAACAATACTTCATTCTAAAATTATTTAAAGTGAATTATTATCGGGGGTAATGTAACTAATGCTATGATCATCATCAGTAATGGCATGAGTACTCGATGAAAATTGAAGGAGTGCGCAGCACGAGTTCATTTGAAGACCTAACAAATGCTATCACCTATAGTCGGAGTTATTTGGAGACATAATAAATAGCTGTCAAATATAACGTTTCAAATTCTGTTTACTTTTCGCAATTTCGTCTTCACTGTTATTGTCTCACCGAATACAACCAGGTTCATTCATTTTAAGTTTTATTTTTTACAAACAGCAATATTTGGTTAAGAAACAGACAGTAGGAAATTAATATACAAAAACAGTTAACATGTAAAAGCGGTTATAAAAATATCATCGATTTGATACCACTTTGCTACCCTATTTCAGCCAATCAAATTAGTCAAATATGTATACCAAGTCATACATGAATTATATATTATTTAAAATATTAAGGTGGCGTATTAATCTAATGCGAATAGCTTCAAAATGACTTCAAAATAGAGCAAATTCAGTTTTAGTAGCAGTTTTCTGAAAAACGGCCTTACCAAACAACGTCATATATTTGACAAAAGTCGCAAAATGTCAATAATAAAGAATAATTAGTGTAAATTAAACCACATGCTTTTTTTTCTTATAATACAGAGGTGTTTTTTGAATAAATATGAACATTTTAGTATTAAAAATATGTATTGCCCTAGTTCATAATATACCTACCTATATTTCAAAATTATGAAATTATTTTTAGTAAACTGCGCTTTTTGTTATAAGTCCTAAAATTGACAGAATTTTAATCGCTTTTTTCTGAAAACTAATTAAATATTGATACCACTTTCTGATGAAAATTTTTAAAAATTCGTATTCCCAAAGAGACAGCGTACTTCGATTGTTACGAAAAGTTCATATTTCAAGTCATTCGCAAGCTCCCTTAAAATAAGTTTTAATTTTTGTCAGCACAGAATCACCTACAGCTAAATATACATCATAATACCTACATTAAAATAAATTTAGTTTTTGTTTCTCATTTAAGTTCTGTGATAACTGATAGTAGTAATCGAAAAGATACGAAACACGAAGCTATAATTAACTTAAATAACATTGGATATATTAATAGAAACTAAATTAATTGCTTGAAGTCAATGTTTACTTGTAATATCAAAATGAGCAAGTTGCAAAATATGTGTAACAGCAATCATATTACGGTGACTAGCTCGAAGGTTAAATACCTCTGCGCTAAATTTAAACTACGTAGAATTTGAGACGAAATCTAATAACTCTTATTATAGCAATTAATAATTAACGTATTTCAATTTAGTCCACAATTAATTCCTTCAGTCACAATTAGGACTACTTTTTTGTTCAGTTATTTAATTAAACTTGATAAGAAAAGTCGCCTAATTACTACAAAAAGGGATAAATTTACTTCGTCAACGCAAGACGGAAGAAACAAGATGTTTTGAAAGAAATCGCATATTCATATAATATCGTTTGCGCAAGTTTTTGTTAATTCCATGATGAAATAATTCACGATTTCCAACGGAAAAGAACACTAACTTTCCAGCTAAGAATTCGTCAGCTATTATCTAAAAATGGTATTTCTACAAGCAAATAAAGCACGCAATATGCTCACATTATCTGATATTAACTGAACACTGCTGAAATTCAAGATATTATTTTAAAATGGACTGATGCTATTATAAAATAAATATGCAATGTTTCATTACTGTATCCTTTTTACGGAAATTAACAGTTTTGTTATGAAAAACGATATAAAAAAACAAAACTTTTATATAAATACCACGATTTTAAACTCACTAATGAATTCAGAGCATGAAATATAATAGCTAGTATTTATTACATATCGAAAATATACATATCTTGGGATTTATTCATGAAAGGTTTAAGCGGATTTAAAATGGAGCACGATGATTTCATGTAAATAAAAACTGATATCCCTAATAATGGGAGCTTACAGACCAAACTTTTCTTGATGGTAGCAGTATTCCTGTCCCAAAGCATTGTGTCATCATGCGTGTATATTAAACGTAAAAATACATAGTAGTTAAGTTAAATCCTTATGGTTGTTATTTTACCAAATTTGAACCCAACTGGTGCACACATTTTGAAATAGCTAGGCCCCATATTGTTTCAAGATGGCTGGCTAACATTTTAATATGCCTATATTTTAGGTTATATCCCTTAACTATTACTGTAGGTACCAAATTTGAACCCAATCAGTGCAGTACATTATGAGATAGCAAGTCGCTATTTTGTTTCAAGATGGCGGACTGTCATTTTAATATGCCTATGTTTCAAATCATATCTTTAGTTATTACTGTACCAAATTAGAACGAAATCGTTGCAGTACTTTTGAGTTATCTGTCCGCCATCGGTGCTGACATTTTGAGATAGCTAGTCGCCATTTTGTTCCAAGATGGCGGACTGTCATCACGACCCCCCTATATTATTTCTCGGATGCTCAAAAGTATTCTCGCAAAATTTGGGAGCAATCGTTTAAGTGGTTCCAAAGTTTTTGAGGCACATCCATACTTACATACAAACATACTTATCTTCTTCATATAATTAGAAGTTAAACTCTAATAACTTGTAGATACAAAATCATCCTTGTAGAGTTTTTTTGCTTAAATTTATTAAATTTCTTTGGTTTATGGCTTCCTGCTATACCTATTTTATTATTACAATTTTTAATGCAACAATATGACATTTTTTAAGTTTTATAGAACTTACGAGTACTACAAAATTCATCCGACAATTAATATATGGATGAGTAAAATTTTATTTCTAGGAACTAGAACACTAGCGCCGCTGTAAGCCCCAATTAATTTACTCTAAGAAGATCAGCATCCACTACACAAATTCTTCTCTTTTACTGAATTAAATCTGGGATCTCTCGCAAACCGTGCCGCATCTAAATCGCCTAATTCGGCTTCAGATACACTTGACTATTCAGTGCTCGACATTTGGTTCGGTACTTGTTAGTATTGCTATTTGCTAGATGTTCCACAACGATGTTCAAGTGTTTACAGTAAGTGTGTGATGGTCATTGGCCACTGCCTAGCACCGGCAGATGTTTCAAGGCCTACTGCCTCTGTTACTGCGGATCTCGTAAAGGTAGTAATGTTATATCGCGGTTCAAACGAAGTGAAGAAACGACAAGGAGTCAAAACTAAAAAGGTTTTTGAGGAATTAAATAAACATGCAGGAATTTTTCAGAAATATTTAATTTACTTCGCATTTACTGTTGATTATTTTTTTATTCCATAGAAACCCATAAAACAGGATTTATCATTCCTTAGGTGAATTAGGAGTAGGTACTTACAATCTTTCAAATCGAGTGATATATTTGTCGATTGTTGAGATTGAATTTCGGGCCACTAAAATTGTAGGCTCACGGTCATAGTGGTAAATTATTTAAAATAAATGTACCTATCAGATCCATAAAATTATTAACATGCCTAGTGCAAAAACGACGACGAATCGAATGTCAGCGCAAAGTAATGTTAGCAGTTCGATACCAGCTTAGGAATTTAGACTTTTTGAATGGTTACCAACAAAATAAAAAGAATTATTAAAAAACGTTAGTAGGAATATGAAACTTAAATAGACTAGACTGGCAATATGAATAGAAGCAGAAATTTAGAAATATATGAAGCTCAGAAATAAATTTAAAAGACTAGAAATCAGAGCATACGATACATGCACAAAAATAATTTAATATGTGCAAAAGTTACTTGTTTGTAAAGGTAGGTACCTATATCCTAGAAAGAAAGTGAGATTATTTCTTCCTAAATTCTCCGTGTTATTTCTCGTTTAAACCCGAAGCCTGTTTAAACTAGCTTTTAGTAAAAATTCGAAAAAATTAAGGCTATTTGCGCAAAATAATCTGACCTAACCTAACTTCGCGTATTGACTATTCAAAACTGAGGTTTGGTGAGGTTAGGTTAGTTTTCGGCTTTTACTAGTTACAACTAGTTTTAACTGACTTCGGGTTTTGACGGTAACATATCATTTTGTTTAAAAAAAAATCTGATCATAACTGAAAGAAAAGAATAATAGACATTTCCATCTCCTAATTTATAGTAAAAATTTGATGATAAATTACCTTTTTATTTTTTCGTACCAATTTAATTATCATTTTATTGTAGCAAACATTCTAATGTTATATGCACTAATAAATTATTAAACTAGATCTAACGTAGAGTATCATAAATCCTATACAGAGTATAATTATTGCTGAAACTTTGTATGATTTAAAATATAGTATTAGTAATTGTGGTATAGTTTCATTCATGTTCAAATACCTTCTTTAAATAAAGTTCTTTTCTAGGAACTTAATTTTTTTGCACAGAAAGCAAACTACATTATTCTCATAAAAATCTTATATAAAACCAAGCAAAAAGAAAATGAAAAAATACGGGCAAATGTAAAAGCACTGACAAAGGATTATAATGTAAACTTTTTTACTCTTTTTAGAGCAATTTCCCGCTTATGCAAATTCAGAATCCTTTCTTTGTCACACAGACATCTGTTTACTGATCCCACATAGGGCTCCACATAATCATGGAGTTTTGGTGTAAGAATTTGCCAAAGGGAATCGATCAATTTCGACGCTACGCTAGCGCGAATCGCAAATATTTCTTGCATTATGCACCAGTCACTTTTTATCTTGACACTGTAATTAAAATTCCGTAAATCCTTTCTAATATTTTTTGTTTCCGTCTTGAATGACTCTAAACGAAATGATTTTGAAGTGTTATTAAGTTGTTAAAAAGCGCACAAAAGATTAATAATCACTGATACAAAACAAAGAAATTTTATTGACATTCTAAAACAACATTGTTTATCTCTTTTTGATACATTGTTGCCTTCTATTAATACGTGTTTTGTTTTTTATGTAACAAATCACTTCCACTCATTTTCAATTTTGTTCCAGTTCATTTTTAAGTTATTGTTTTTTTAAATATATTATTTTAAATTGGTTGCTCTCTTTATACCTACCGCATTCTTTTATTATAAATTTTTTGGTACATCATCGTTACATGGAGAAAGGAGAATTGTGAATTTAATATGTACTGCATGCATAGTGTTTGTAAACAAGAATCATACCAAGATTATTATTTGTGATGCAACTATAATCTGTCAAGGAGCTATATATTACTGTAAATAAAGGGTTAAATGTGCGCAATACAGCCAAAGGTACCTACTGTCTACTGTTTTGTCTTTTATGTAGGTGTACATGTATCATGATTTAATTAACAATATGAGGTTTCATTCCTTTGTACCTTTGTAGTAGGTCTCTTCGAATAATCACAGTTCTCGTCATAACACGATCATAACATAATAATAACATCAGTTTCTATCTATTGCAATTAGTTTCTGATAATCTACGAATCACACAAAATGACATTTATATTTTTAATTACTCAAAATAAAACTGTATATGCACTACTTCTAAAATTTCAAGCTGAGATAAAAGACAAATTTGAAATTTATTTAAATATTTGCTACTACTATAAATATAAAATGTTTCGTTTGACATTTAAACAGATGAATTATTTATTTAAGAAATATTTAATTCGTCTCTTATCTTTTATTTACCTACTGAAGAATAAGTATGATATTAACTTTCACGACTTAAATCGTAAGTTGCTTGGTTTTGCTGTAATAACGATAATGATCTTAAAAGACGACCAAAATAGTTTTCGACAGAAATTTTGTTCTCAAAACTTATTTAGACGAGTCTATTTAAACAGTGTCATAACGCGGGTTACATAATTTCCGATTAATTCCAGAAATATCAATATTTAATCACAAATACACACATAAGACAAGGGACAGATCAAGTACCCATACCCACTAATTAACAACCATCAGTATTGAGTACCCGTAAGATTCGCAGTCTGTAAGATTGTCAAGGACTCGAACCGAAAAAAAGGGATCGGTTTTGGATAACGATCTTTACGATAGGAAAATTTCGATTTCGTTTATCGGCAGGGGTGTTTTACATGTGTAATATTGGTTTTAGTTTCTGTTTCGGTAAATTAATAGTATATTACATAACGAGCATCGAAAGTGTATAAGATAACGAGCGAGGAATGAGGCGAGCATTGTTATCTCACACTTTTGACCGAGTTCACTGTTTTCAGACGACCACAAAATATTTTTTTTAAGTACAGCTGAAGTTGTAGCACTGACGTATAAAAACTTTGCAACTGTAAACTGTAATGTCAAAAATACTAAAGAATACACAAATATTAGCCAATAAATAATTATTAAAGTAAAAATGAAAATTTGTGTGTAAAATATGTTAGAAAATGTTCTAGTTTTTCGTTTGGAGGTTTATGTTAATCATTTTAAATGTGCAAAATGAAAATATTAACTGATGTCTATCAAATGTCAAAACACTGATTAACCATACATTTTCCCGACATTTTTCTAAAACTTCGTAACTTGCATACGTCATCAGGCCATGCAATTCAATTTTAAATATATTTTTAGCTAAACGGAGCATTGTACCGTAAAACAAAAAATAGGTATTTATTTCTTTTTTATGCAGAATAGCATATTAAAAAATCAAAAATTACCGAAATACCCTATAGTATTATCGGTTTTAAAACCGTAATAATATTGGTTTCGTTACACTTTCAGCTTACATTTACAAATGAACTGATTTATCGTTCCAGTTTTCAGTTTTCATATTTAAAAATATTAAAGCTTTCGGCTTAAAGAAATATAACATATCGATTCGGTTTTCGGTTTCCGGTTCGGATTTCTTACAATCAATTTGTGTAAGAAAAGTTATGGTTGCTACAAAATTTCGAGTAAAATATATTCCAATTTTCCATACATTTTCCTTCCTTAAGAAAACCGATATCGATACGGAAGTAGTAGAAAGACACTGTCTCCAATTACAGAATCCTATATCTTCCTAGTTCTATTATAGCGCGCGGTGCCCAGTATTACATATCGCATTACCTTGGCCATTGTGTTCTGGTGTATTTGCATGTCTGTGTCGACGCTGAGTCCAGGAGTTCAGAGGTAAACCTCACTCGACCAGCGACACGGAAGGTGCAATGGTCTATCGTCCGAAACTCAATTAACACGTCAGGGAGATATTATAGCGATAGACAATATGAAGAGAATATGGGAGGAATAGTTGAGAATGGAATAAATGATGCTCGAAAGTGCAGTTACAAACATGGTTTTTTTTCGTGCTATGCTGTGAAATAACTAACAGCAATTATTGCTTTCGTAAATACAAACCTATATATCACGATTTTTATACGACTTACATAACAGACTAACATACTGTAAGTCATTACATGAAGGCGCATCTTTTGCTAACAAAATCAAAGCAAAAAAGCATTTTACACTTAATTCATTTTGTGACTTTGGTTTTCAAATCTATGAACCCATTTTACAATGATGTACAATTTTTCAAAAATATTTTTTAGTTAACCAAAAACGAAGACTGATTTATTTATGTTAGGCAATAACCTCTAAAATTCTATAAATTCATATTAATAAACGAATCCTTAAAAGTTTTACTTATTAAATAGGTATACGACTCAATCAAAACTAATAGTGGGATTCTGTAAAAATCTGTAGTTGCTACAGATCTATAAAATTGTAAATATTAAACAAAATCGCAATGGAATTTATAATCATATGAACATTTTTATATTTGCCAATTAAAATTCATGTGATTTGGTTCAATATTTAAAGATTTACAAATTTATAAAACTTATAGATTTGCACAGAATCCCGCCATATATCTTGGAAAGGTTTTTAGTTCACTGTAATATATCAAACTTATTTGATTCGTATCTTGTAAAGAATATTTATAGCTCAATTTTCCATATACTGCAAGCGCAAATGACATTATAGAATATGTAATATGTTTAATGAATGGTTCGATGACTATCAGAATAAAACTGCATTTAAAACGGCGATAATATCTCTACAGTAGTTAAGCTTTGTCCATAGACATAAATCACTTATAATTTATTAGCGATTTAAAGTGTCATAGCAATATAATTATACACACTAAATAAAATGTTGTAGATATATAAATATGTTAATAATTTCATACATTCTCACATTTAGCAGCAGTTCAAAATGTCAGAGTGATATTTTTACACATTACGTAATATCATAATCTAAAGATTAATTTGTACTATACAACAACAAATGAATCATTCGGAAAGCAGATTAAAACAAAAGAAAAACAAATCAAATTTAAAAAACAGGTGAGTAGGTAACAAAAAACGATCAAAATTCGGTAGAAATTATATAACTCAAACTCTCATAAAAACAATTAAAAAAACACTCACATAATATTTTGGTGTATTCAGATTCAGAGATATATCCTCTTGATAGTAAAATAATAAAAAAAACAATATTAATTTGTTAATTTCTATTCTGCACTGCAACTAATGAACATTGAACACCAACTGACAGTTTAAACAATAAACAGCTATTCATATTTGCAAACTAATGAGTGATACAACATTTTTATAAAAAATTATCTGATTTTAATTTTATCTGATTCTGATTGTCATTATTGTTTCATTGATATTTATTTTACTATTAATTATTTTATTTAAGTTCAAAATACATTATAAGTTATTTATTAAACATAATTTTTTATGATTCATTCATAATAATTTTATTGAAACGAAATTTTAATCTATTGGTCCTTGTAAGTATAAGAATATATCAAAAGTAAAACGTATTTTAGGCACTAGATAAGTTAAGTATTTTTCATTTTACGTTTTAAAATGAAAAAAGAATAACGACATTATTATACGCTATTAAGAATGTTGTTACCATGTTAACTTGTCCTCATTATTAGGTAATCAACATAGTAATTTTTATTTTACTACGTTGTATTCTTATTTGAAGAGTATTCTATTAGGTTTTTATTTTTGTTATAATTATCAAGATAATCAAGATAAAAATTATTTGATGTGCACATATTTGTTTTTCTAATTTTATGGAATAAATTACAACACTATTTTTATTTGAATTCCTCTTTCGAAACTAGAAAAATAGCGTTAAATGAGAAATAAATTCCTTGTTGCTAGAAAATTATGAAATATGGTGCAACTTTACACTAATTATTGATGCAGCAATAAATTCCTATTAGAATACATTTTGTTTCTAAAGAAAAAACTTTTCTATACGTTTGCGTATTCATCAGAAACAATAAGGCATTTTAATTTGCATTATCTTTATATAAACTAGATTGAATACAAAAAAATACTTTACAATGAATTTAGCATAGAATGTTACGTATGTATTAGCTATTTTCTTATTTAAATCTTTAGAATACATTAAGGACATAAAGGAAGTAAAGAGTGAATACAATAATCAGGAATTCTCAATTACTCATTAATATTGCCTGCGTTTTCAAGTATTTTTATATTTCAATGATAAACCTCTTTATCGGATAACATTATAATATTTCATTCAGTTATCCATATTTATTTATTCATAAAACGGGGAATCACATTCTCGTATATGCATACGTGAATACATTTTTAATGAACGGGGAACCACTACCTTATCATAATTTATGAAGGTAGAACATCAATCATATACAGTAACTATGATTACCAAATTTATTATGTCATCAAAATTATTATTATTGCGTGTAAGATTAATCATCTTACTTTTATCTTATTTAGTATGTTATTATGTACCTATTGAGAATTGATTTAATTTATTATATATATTTAAGTTAGAAACAATTTCAAAAGTGTGTTTTACATTGTTAATAAAATCGTTTCAATCTTCTTGTCACAATAAATTTAAAAATTAAGACCAGCTTTCAAGATCGAGGTTCTGAAATTCTTCGCGAATTTGGTATTTGTGAAATTCTTTTTAGATGTTCGTCCACCCTAAAATTTTACAGCGTTACAGAGGCGTACGCCTCCCACGTTTACTTTAGTTATAGGTAATTGAAATATTTGATACTTTTACATATGAGTGTATTAACAAAGGTTGTCTTAATGCCTCTAGTTTTTAATTTTTTGTCTTTTGTTTAGGAATTTGAAGTACAAAAAAATTAAGTTTTTTGTCATTATTTGATACGATTTGATATTATTTTTTTCGGTCATTATAAATGGAATGAAAAATTTAAAAAGCAAGAAACCTTCAACCGCCTTCAAATAACTTTCCTTTTTCGAATAATTTTTGTTTTATTTAATTTCTTTAAAAAATACAGAAGTTATTATAGGAATACTGGAGCCATGTTTACAGTATTTTTCAACTTCAAAATGACATTGCAAAACTATAGGATGCGGCAAAGTACGAGTTTCGGGTTGGGTTCGAGCAGGCGTAGTAGTGGGGAAGAGAGTGAATTAGAAAAAAAGTAATATCGAGAGTTATGTTATAGAAATTCTAAAAATAGATAGACGAATCCCTTAAGAGGAATCCCCACTAGTTTTGAAGATCCATTTAACGAATGAAGCGATGCCGTCACAAACCATTGTTACCCATTGTGACGACATCGGTAGATTCGATGAATGAACCGTATTTAGCCACTTTCTACTACAAAAGGGGTTTCGTTGGGCACATGAAATTACCACTAATTTTAAATATTTTTAAACAATTTTTTTTTTAAATGAAAGATTAAAGTCTAGGCTATGTCCGCTTAGTGTCACTTTTTAAATTTTTACTTTAGTTTTTTAATATTTTATCTTCAAAGTTCTTCAAATTTTACTAACTTTGGAGCTTAAAAAATACATGTAAAAATTTAAATTAAAAAAAAATGGCACTAGACAGACCTAGATACATCTTTTATGTTTAAATTAAAAAAAAGAGCAAACAAATCGGACCAAAATTAAAGACAATTTCATGGGCCCAACGAGAACATATTTTTGCTTAATTTTGTAGGGGTGGGAATTCCTCTTAAGTGATAGTCTAATTCTATACTTGCTTTAATAATACAGAAATAAACATAACCTTACTTTGGATCAAGAAACTATAAATATTATATGCTGCGCATTATCACCTACCCTATATAATTTAGTTCTTTGTTCATTAAAGTAATACAAACCGTTCATAATCCCATAATTTGACTATGCAACCGCCTTTAATAAGATTAAATAAAAAAATGACAGTGGAAAAGCTCATGGTTTAACACGTCATTAGAAAATCTCGTCGCGCAGATTTCCGGGGGCGGCAGCCTCTCGGTGCGTCGCGACGGCGGCGTCGGAGGGTCCAGCCGGCGCCAGCGTCGTTGTCGGGCGTCTCTTGTTGCGTCACCAGTACCCACATACAACCCTGATCCGGATGGAAATTACTGACCGCCTCTATGTAATCATATCGTAGAGAGAAATTGAAATCGACTTCCTGTCAATAGCACGACAAAAAGAACAAAGTGAGATGAACATCAGATCAGAACCATGCGTTGTGCGTTTATTTATTGTTTAATGCGTGAACTTTTATAGCCCGGGTAAGTTACGACATAACAATAAATACTATTGTATTAATAAATCATTAATGGCCAGTTGCACTGCTTCCACTTAAATTTTAAGATGAACAATATCGAAACAAAAACAATTTGTCAAACGTAGAAATAACGTTGCTGTCATGAGTTCGATTCCATATTTTTCATTTAAGTGACACTTAAAATTTAAGTGGAAGCGGTGCAAATGGCCATAAATGTCACTATCAAAGATCTTATTAGGCACAGCTCTCTGCATGTGATGACGTATGAGTCCGGAGTTCCGTGGTTCAAATCTCTCGGTCGGCAGTGTGCGATTGTGGAAAAAAATTATAACAACATCTTATAATTAAAAATCTCGTTCGGACGTTTGAAACTGACCACTTAAGCGTCTAAAATGTAGTTCTATGGTTGCATAGAGAATCTCTCTGTTGCCGGTTTCAAAGATCGTCGCACGGAATGAGATTCTGACTGCACAAAGAACCAAGATGAATCAGTCGAAGTGTTTGGATTACACTATACCTACTCATAATAACAAAATATCTACCTTTTTATAATTGGGGGCAAATCCTGTTGAATGGTTACCATCAAAATAAAAGAAAATACTTTCGGTTCTAATTGCCAATATTAATGCTTTGGCAAATTCAAATAATAGACGAAGGCGGTTTACTTAAATATTTATTTTATCTACGGGCTTACATAATTAATTATTGTATTTGTTTTTAGTTTATTAATGCTAAATTTTTCTAAAAAATAATAAAACTTCTTGAAGTAGGTATATAATAAAAAATTACTGGTCTGTTTCTGAGAACAACTGACAACTGTCATTTCGTCCTCGGTCATTTAAATGTTCCTATATGCCTTATAAAAAGAATTAATTATTAAATGTACTAGTCGTACATAAAAATAGCATCTACATGCATTTAATATAATTAGGTACTTAATTGCATAACTACGGCACACTAGTTTGTATGTAACATGCGCGTTGTGAATATTTCTTTCATTTTTATCAGTAAAAATATGAAAACATGATTCAATATTCGTAGGTGTACCGTATATATCTTTTATAAATATATCTGGTAGGTTAGGTGGTGTTTGTTGAATTTGAAAAAGGAATGAAAAATACTTGGGGTTTCGCAGCATAATAAAGAAAACGTATTTAAAAAAAAGTACCTATAGCTTGTACTGTTGTCCAGATCTTCGGTATACTAATTTATATTATTTTATTAAGCTATTTACAGAAGTAGTATTTTTTTATTATTAGTTTTATGTTCTACCTAATTTGCGAAATTCAATTAAAAATTCTGCTTTTTAACAATGTAATGTACATTAATATTCAACGAATTTGGGTACCCACCAATAATAGCAGTAGGTACCTATTACAGTATAATGTATTTAAAAATCAAGTACTTATGTATTACGAAATATCGTTATTGTTTCATAATATATTTCATCATTCCGTGAGAAATTATTGATTACCTATTCATAATAATAAAGTTAACATTTACATACAAGTATACAATTGCTCGAAATGAACTTATCAACTATTGTAGTAAAGTATTTTTATTTTTATTTGTCGCCCATAATTTCCACGCTAACGCTCAGCAAGTCATCGAGAAATAAAAAACGCGAGCACTTGACAAAGATAACAAACAGCAAACAGCCCCAATTAAACAACTGATTACACAAACGTGGGTTCAAACTACGTCAGTTTACGAGCCGCTCGACATTGTCATTCATTTTCCGAGTGATTTAAAAGCCGAGTGAATTTACCTCGCTATCAGTTGTTTGCCTTAATCGTGGCGTGACGTCACTCGCGTAGTATGGTTAGAAAACAGCTGTTACTTTCCATACTGTGGACTAGTATTTGTATCCGGCCTCCGGCCCATTTTGCTTGGCCTACTTTGCAGCACGATGATAGTTCTTTAGTTTTACTTCGATTCTAAGCGATTTAGTGCTATTAGCGATGGATTATCTGTTTGTTCTTTCAGTTAGTTCGTAATTTTTAACTCCTGGGCGGAGAAAAATGCTTTATAAAAGTTTCGAACAAGTTTTGTTGTCATGGGAACTGATCTTTTGACACAAAACGACAAAATGCGTATGTTCATAAAATACCTCGTTCTTGGTAAAATAGATTATCAAACTTTTAGAAATAACTACTATCAAATGTAATTTTGTCACACCAGTGAAGCTTATGAAAAAGATCTAATTGAAATAATCAGCTTCATTTTTAACACAATTGTTATTTTTACATAGTAGGTATATTTCATTAATTTATCTGCTTTTATCTGCGTCAACATTTTTAGCAAATTGTTATACAATGTAACAACATAGTTACAAAATAGGAGAAAATTATAGTAATCATGTTATATTACACAGTTTGGATTTCTTTTGATATTGTTCACAGAAATGATTCACATCTTCGTGCATATATTTTAATGGCATGACATATGTAGTGGTCAACTCACTTTTCACAGAAAGAATTTTTTCAAAATTCGCAATTTTAATTTCCAGGCTTTTAAATCAAACAGTTTTGGGTCACTGTTTTAAAATTGAATATCATTATATTCACTATTTTTTCCATTGCACAATTGATTAAAATTTTATTTAAATAATGTAGGCTATAATTAATGAAGATGAAAGTTTATTCACGAGCCGAAGGCGAGTGTATAAATCATTCGAGTTAATTATAGCCATTATTTTCGAGCCAAATACGATGTTTTATCTACAACTTTTTAAATAAAGCAACACTTTCTTACTACAAATTTGTATTGATATTAACCTAACCTCAAACTTTGGTGTGATGACAATTCATTCGAGTAATTTAGAACTATTATGGGTTAGTCATATACAACGTTTTAATTTTTTTTACTGTTTCTGCTTACAACGTCATAAAATGATAACTTGAAGTAACACTAATATTAAAACAGATGTGATGGCAGTTTGACAGTTCGAGAGAATAAAGTACTCATTATTTAACAGTATGAAATAATGAATTCATTATTTCATAATGTGTCCTTATGGAGGGGTTTATTATACTACTTTCACGTATATAATGAATACATTATTCTATCGTTGTAGATAAAAAAATTTGTTCCACGAGCAATAAGTTGAGTACTATATGCCATTAAAATATAATGCACGAAATTGTGAATCATCCTGTAGTCTTCCATGCATTAAAGTATTTTTTCTACTCCTAGGTATTAAAACTTCATTTTAGGAACTGGTTCCCATGACACTAAATAACATATTAAACATATTTTAGTCGGGCTGAACATAGCAATTGACATTTTAAGCACGGGGTGAAGTTGGCTCCTATATTTGACATTTAATTTTAAATTAATGATTTCTTTCAATCATTCTAAATTTTTTCAAATATAACTGTTAAATACACTTGCTCAAGTAGAATTTTATAGCTACCTATGTCATATATAATACCATTTAATATAAGATTTAACCTAAATGTTCAAATTATTTAAAATGAAATATTACATATTTATGTTGTTTGATTTGTGGTCGTTCCTAAAAACTCGTGACTAAAATGACGTTTATTAAACTTGATACTACCTACATAATATACTATAATACTTCCACGTCATAGCCATTAATAACTTGGTTATAATATATTATAATTACGATCGAGATTACGATTTACGACAATCGCTTCCGATTGGATATCTTAAACTTTTATTCTCAACTTTAATAATCATTTCTTATTACTTTTACATCAAACAAAATATTACTGTTTTATTTCTCATTAATAGAAATAATGCTTTTCAATAAAAATGATATAAATTTGCATTTCTACATTTTATTTGTAATACAATAATTAACAGAAAATATTCAAATTGAGTAAATAAACGCGCCAATATTTTAAAAATAAAAACCCTATATCCTGTGTATATAATGCATTTGTTCAATATTTTCTACTTCTAAAATTTAATACCAATTCTAGTTTCTCCCTGTTTGCGCGGCAGAAACTTATGGGGCGCCGTTTGTTCCATTTATAAAACGTAAATAAATAAACTTATTTCTTTGATAATAAAAATATTATTAGCGATAAAATGTTTTCTCACAAAATATTTTCTGAAAAATAAATTTCTGATAAAAGTTTTTCTGATAAATGTTTTTCTGATAAAAGTTTTTCTGATAAAAGTTTTTCTGATAAAAGTTTTTCTGATAAATGTTTTTCTGATAAAAGTTTTTCTGATAAAAGTTTCTCTGATAAAAGTTTCTCTGATAAAAGTTTCTCTGATAAAAGTTTCTCTGATAAAAGTTTTTCTGATAAAAGTTACACATTACAAATTTAGACGAGAGATGGCGCTGCATGTAACGTTTTACTTACATAACTACATTTGGCAACGTTGCCCCCCGTCGCCCCAACCAAGGTGTTCGCGTTGGCGCGCGAGGCGTCCACGCCCAGTTCATGCCTATGCTGTTTTATGCCTATGCCACACCGGTCGAGGAGCATCGAGTAACTCCTCGATGAAACGATAGAACGCACCCCGTCCTCGACGAAAAATAGGGGCGCCGCTATTTTCATCGAGTTGTTCCTCGATGAAACGAATGTATCTCATTTCAGACGTATCTTTTGTACCTATTTGATTTCGCGCAAAACTTTGATGTATTTGTCACCGATGAAATAGAAATCCATCGCGGACAGGTGCGTTCTTTCGTTATGTAGTTATGTAAGTAAAACGTTATGTAGTTATGTAAGTAAAACCTTATGTAGTTATGTAGTTATGTAAGTAAAACGTTACATGCAGCGCCATCTCTCGTCTAAATCTGTAATGTGTAACTTTTATCAGAAAAACTTTTATCAGAGAAACTTTTATCAGAGAAACTTTTATCAGAGAAACTTTTATCAGAAAAACTTTTATCAGAAAAACTTTTATCAGAAAAACATTTATCAGAAAAACTTTTATCAGAAAAACATTTATCAGAAAAACTTTTATCAGAAAAACATTTATCAGAAAAACTTTTATCAGAAAAACTTTTATCAGAAAAACTTTTATCAGAAAAACTTTTATCAGAAAAACTTTTATCAGAAAAACTTTTATCAGAAAAACTTTTATCAGAAAAACATTTATCAGAAAAACTTTTATCAGAAAAACTTTTATCAGAAAAACTTTTATCAGAAAAACTTTTATCAGAAAAACTTTTATCAGAAAAACTTTTATCAGAAAAACATTTATCAGAAAAACTTTTATCAGAAAAATATTTATCATAAAAACTTTTATCAGAAAAACATTTATCAGAAAAACTTTTATCAGAAAATATTTTGTGAGAAAACATTTTATCGCTAAAAATATTTTTATTATCACAGAAATAAGTTTATTTATCTACGTTTTATAAATGGAACAAACGGCGCCCCATAGAAACTGGCAGTCTTACGAGTACTTGACCTGCGTGGCTTCGATTTTATATTGAGCTGTGTACAAATACAGTATAGTGATTTTTATAATGTTTCAGTGCTACTGTGCGTGTTCATTGTGAATAAAAATTTGGATTACAGTGTAAAATAATATGTTTCGCGTCAGGTATTAAAATATTAATGTGAATATGTACTGTTGATGTACCCACATCAAAGAGTAAAACTAATTACATTCCTTCTGCATGGCAGACTTGTCAAATGTGATACAGGTTAGGTGAGTAATATTTTTTATATTTTATTCTGAAAATAAGTATAGGTTATCAGCGTAAATCAAATTCTAACCTATTCAATTGAAAATGGAACGTCGGTTTTCAGCAGCATAATCATATCGTAATAGCAAATAGAATTTAAAAATAATATTATTGATGAAACATGCAATGTCAGAGATTATATTCTTGTGACTCACGTGATTTTATAAAAAATCTGACGTGGCCATCACACAACCTTCCGCCATATCTAGACTTTAAACAGAAATATATGCGTACAATCCGGTGCCCATTTAAAATATACAAATAAAAATCTAAAATATTCAAACACAGAAATTTGCATCACCTGAATAAAAAGATTCATTCACAGGAAAACTCTGCTGTGTTGAAGCCATCCTACGTTCAATTACTACATTTAATATCTTATTTAGGACTTATATAGCGCTAGTATGCCAACTTGTCACCCGTCTCACCTGTCAATATTTTTTACGCAGAAACAAAAATCAACCGATCATGGATTACAAGATATCAACGTTTTATTTGATAAATTTATTTTTTAAATTTTACTGCAGTTCTTTAATGCTACCAGATAAAGACAATTTTTTTTATAACGTAAGTTGCAAATAACTTTTCCTCTTATTCTTATTTAAAAAAATACTATATTTTTACAAATTTATATACAATTTTGACAATTAACCTTTTCAATCTTCAAAAAATATCACTTCCGATGAAGATATTTGTACCAAAATCTAAGGAGCTCTTCCAATATATATACAAATGTTAAATACCAAATATCAAAATTTTCGGGTAATTCGTATTTGAGTTATGCGACTAACACCCCTTGACCACACACACACACACACACATACACACACACATACACACAGACATCATCGTGAAACTATCAAAAATGAGTTGTAAGGACCCTAATTCGTGCTCATCCACTAAAAATTCACCACCCGATTTTTTGCATGATTCCAATACCTTCCTTTACAGGTAAGCGGAAGGTAAAAATAAAGATAGTGAATGTATATTCATGAAAATGACAGAGATATGTTGTGACGTTGTGTGCATTTTACAACAGTGCAATTTCACACAGCATGGACATGTGATTTAGATTTTATACAGAAACACGTAAGTATATTTAGCTCTAGGAGAGTTCTATCTTTCGGACTATTTTGGTTATCTATAAGTACTTCTATACGGATACGTTAAATGAAGTAGTATCCGCCCATTATAAAAATATGAAAATAACTCGAAAAATCATAATAAACAGAGAATAGTATATTGTACAACAAGAGTGGATGTGATGCCTATATCGCAAGAGAACAAGTTTGCAGTCACGACCCCATAGGGGGAGTGTCTGCAAACGTTCGCGAGCGATATAAGCTATCGCTATCCACTTGAGTTGTGCAGCTTATTTTTTCTACGATCAAATAATGAAATATAGTTTTTGCAATAAAATGAACCCAATATGATGCCAAAAATTATTTAAAAGTAGGGTTACATCAATTATTTTTGACATGACATTTGAATAGGTAATTCATTCATTCATTTAAACATTAATTATTAACAGCTGATTAATGTTTTTAATAATTATTTATTAGGGTAAAAACATAATTTGCACGCATTATTAATTTTGAATTTCATATTTACACCTGGTATGGATATGACATCCCTATCCACACATGATAGTATGAACATTTATGTTGTCAATATCCAGTAGGGAGTAAAAAAAGACAATAATTATTGATAATATTAATTAAAATAATTTAATGAACACAAATAATTACAAGATTAATATTATTTTCTATACAAATGGATATAAAAATAATGTTTCTAATAAAAAAATAGAGACAAAAATTCATTGAAAGACTTGAGCCGGATCCTGTATTCCAGGAATAATAATAATTGCCACATGTATCTAGTAAACGATAGCAACGCGAACGAGTAAACATGACAGAAATTTTTTAATATTTATCAAAAGTAAACGAATTAATAAATCAATACAACAAACAACATGATGTAAAAAGGATCTGTTATCGGTAAATATGGGTTTTTCACTCGGTTTTTGATGTTTGCTTTGGCCCTGCGGTCGGCCAGTGTAAACATCGTCAGGTAGATGGAATTGACTTTGTTTAACTTTTTGTCAGAATATTTTTGAAGATATTTGTTCACAAGAGATAGCGGCGGAATATAAATCCAGGTTGTTAAATTTAATTATATTTAGTAATGCGAATGCGCCTACACAATTTCCAGCAATTGCAGATTTGATTTATTGATAAAATTGAATCCATATTTATCTAACTGAAAACATATTTTATTATCTTTTCACACAGTAAATTATTTTTATTGCGTGTTCCACTAATAAATTTTATTCCAAACTCAATTTTTGTAATACACACCCTACACCAAGAATAGATACAGTAAATAATATTATAGCAAGAATCAGAAGTAGGTACATTATATTATTATATTTGTACAATCAATAACAATATGGAGCTGAAATTTCAGAATTGCAGCCGATGTGGTATAGTTCGTTACTACGAATCTATCATTTTCACTTTCACCCATCATTGATACGAAAACAATGAATTGATGTTTATATTATAACTACAAACAGAAAAGTGTCAACTGTAATTACACAAGAGCTTTTTATTTCGCCTGATAAATTTCTGTTTGTATTGAAATCTTGTTGCCTAGCAATTTGAAAAGAAAAATTGTTTAAAACAATTTTTCGGGTCAAATTGCTGTCAGATGACATGGTTGAGATGTCAAACAGAAATTTATACCGAGGAAATAAAATGCTCGAGAGTAATTCAACGAGATAATTTAACGACTCCTTTGGTTCTTCGTCACAAATATTCCCAAAATCTAATCATTTCACTGAAAAATATTAGAAATATGAAGCAAATGACATTTTAGTGTTTTGTTTATTGTTTGGTTGTTAAAAAAAAGGTAAATAAGCTTATATCACTTGCAAAATTTACCTTCCTTTTTATCTGCCGTCAAAGCGATAAAATTGTGTTTTGTTTATGGCTTATACTTTTACAGGAGTGGAATTATCATGGTAGCAGAATACAGGTTTCAGGTGAATTACATATCAATCTAGCTCTGATTGGTCTATACCGTTGACATGTAAGCACTCTATTGGTTTATTTACTTGGAGTAAAATAATCATTCTTTATCCTTCTTACAAGTAGGTACATATTACAAAATTCTATTTTGTTTTTATAGGAGTGACTTTTTACTTTACATTAGTTTCAATTTAAAACTTGTACTGTCTACTCTCTGTTAAATAAAAAATATCGCAGCACCAAAACCATGTCACAAGTAGTAAAACTTTACTGGCTGATCATTTTTCCTTGAATAGCTTGTAACTGAAACATTGGATTCTCATAAATTTCCTCCAATATCGATAGACCATAACCATAACCATTATCATGAAAAAACCACAGTGTTCTAACAACTACTTAGGGACTAATTAATCTAGTCAATGTTAAATGAGGCTGGTGGCGCTAACAAGGGCTCCAAATCACGCACGTCAATTACAAGTCGCTCTCGACTTCACACAAACACATTCATCCTCACACACACACTGACAAGGGCGCATGTAGCACAAGCCACTTATGAATTATGAATTGTCCACAGCAGTAGCGGTGAATAGCCAATTTTGACGGTGTAATAATGAGACAAAATAAAATACTGACACAATATCAATAATAGTATATTATTTAACATAAGCAAATCATGTAGGCTATAATTCAAGAGGATGAAAGTTTAATCACGAGCCGAAGGCGAGTGAATAAATCATACGAGTGAATTATAGCTATTATTTGCGAGTCAAATACGACGTTATATCTACGACTTTTTAAATAAAGCAACATTGCTAATAAATTTGTATTCATATTAAACTAACCCCAAACTTTGGTGTGATGACAATTGACAATTCATCCGAGTAATTTAGAACTATTATGGCTAGTCATATATACAAAGTTTTACAAATTTTTATTATTTATTAATTTTACTGTAATAAAAATAAATAAATAGGCTGTGAAATTTCACGCAAATTTAATGTTTTATCATATAAGTACCGAGGATAACTATTTTTTGAAAAACATAAATTGTAGGTATAATAAAGTAAAATTATGTATGTAAACAATAATAAATTATACCGATACATAAAACAGTTATCACTAGCAATATTTCACACAGCTGAAATATCATCAACAATAATTAATTACAATCATACAAATATTTAAAATAAATTGCTATTAAAATTTTCCTATTGTTCGTCAATTTAATCGCATATTTACTAAACTTACTTCGAATTCAAAATATTATATGCAACACACAAAAAGCAGTAAATAATTTATGACATCTTAATGACTTTCAAAAAGTATTGAAAATTCATAACATCGTTATTTTCCGGGATGATGTGTTAAAATTTTCAGTGGCGAATATTCCAGTCAAATAAAATCGATAAAGAAATTATCGAAGATGACAGCATTAAAAGTTAGTCAATTAAATTTAACACTTCATTAGATGTTCATTAAAGGAAAATTTTCAGCTGATAGCCAACGAAATTTGTATTTTTTCGTTATTATATTAGATGTTTAAACGATATTCCGCCGCAGCATTTAAACGAAGGTTAAATTAAATGAAGTGGACTAAATTTAATGCATAATTCAGGAGCATATTTCGCGTTTCGGTCTAGAACCCGCCACACGAATTTAACCCGAAATGTACAAGCCTTGAATGAAAATATAAATATAATGAGTGTAAATGATTTAAAATCATTTAATTAGTATTATAATTAATATGCGAGACGCTTCATAATGAAATTAAGATCAAGCGAACTTAAAATCTTAGCAAATAAATCAGAAAGCGAAGACAAATAAAAGCTAAGTTGAAAAGTGTTGAGCAAACAATAATTTTCACTTCATTCATGAAGCAGAGACTACACAATTTAGGTTAGAAAAATTTAAACGTGCATTTAGAATAGTGTGAGTTAACAGTTGTATAGTTCTAATTTCTAAAAATATTTTGAGACACTTCTTCAATACATTGCCAGGAGATTATAAATATACGAACACACTTAAGACTAAACACTTGAAATAATTATTTATAGCTGTATCATCTTCTGATATGTGCGCTTAAACTTATTGCTTTATTAGTGTAATAAATACATAAAATATATATTACACACTAAGGTAGGTAGACAATAATTCAACAATAATAATAATGTAATTGCCGAAATTGTTTTAAATGGGATCCTTTATTTGCACTAAAACAAGCATAACTGTTTCAAATTTTATTACAGTTTAGTCTTTAGTGTTCATTAGGAAATCTGGCTGCCAATTTATTATAATATAATTTTGTTTGATAATAGTTTTATCACACATAACAGTTTTTTATGTAACATATCTAGGACAAAAAGAGAAACATTATTACTTACTTAGCAACAGGGTTGTTGTGATTTAGCCCAGCCCGAAAAAACCCACTGAGTTTTTTCGAAAAAAACCCGCCTGAAAAAACCCGAAACAAACCATGAAAGAACCCATGTTATTTGAAAATTATTGTATACAGGCTGTCCTATGAAATTGATTAAGCATAGGGATCTCGAGAACCATAAGAGTTACGAAGTTGGTTAAATTAGACAAAAGTTGTCCCTTTAGGGGCCAATTTAGAAATGTTTTTGTTTTCCCACAAAAGTACATAGGTGACTACATATATGCAAAAATGTAAATTTTGCCAATTTCGGTTTTCACCTATAACTTTTTTCCTACAGATTTTGATAAATTCAAACCAAATTCAAATTTTCATATGGAGCTCATAATTGGCTATGACCCGTCTTAATAGAGATTTTTATCACTTTTCAACGATATAAAACATACAAATGCATTGAAATTAAAATGAAGGCAGAAATAACACAATAATATTTTTTCAAAAAAAAAACCACTGGACTGGGCAAATCATGAAAAAAATCGGGTTTTTCACAACCCTGCTTAGCAATGACATTAAGCGTAAGCCACGAAGTTTTTTGCGGCCTAGGCCTTTTAAATTATATTTTACGGCCTATAAATAGTCCGAAAAATGTCATCGTATGAAAATCAAATACACCTCAAGGGTAGTATATGTTTTTGTGCACCTAACTGAAATGTGAATTAATTGTCCGAACCACAATCGGTCAGCTATGTCTATGTGTGTCAAATAATAATTTATTTTTTAGCATACAGTCGCTTTGTACGTTTGAAAATTAACGCGAACAATACAATGAACAAAAAATAACTCGCTCGTGCGTATTTGTCAAACACAGAGCCTAATTGGTTTAGATTTAGCAGTTCTCGGCTTTCACGCGTTCCGAGCTTCAGAAAGACTTGGCTGCTGAGCGATTTATCACTGAATTTCCCACCTGTGCATTAGTTTAATTACAGCGTCATTCATTAAATATTAGAGTAGAGATTAACTGGGAGATAAAATTTATTGCGCAAGATTGTGTTACTTCTACAGACATAATATTTTCAACTATGAAACACTAACCTAAAAAATTGCCATCATCAATTTCCTGTGATACGTTTCACAAGAAGAACATTTTTCATTGAGATTATTTTACAATTTCATATAGGTACTCACACAAACCCTTCGCTAAATAGCGGCAATATTGTTTGCAATTTTTAAAATCATAAGCAAAACTTTATAGAGTTACTAAGTTTTTCACACATAATAAATAATTTTACAATAGCGGACGAAGCACAATTTCATTTCGCTAACTTAATTCGTTCTCCCGCGCTATCATGAAAAATACAAATACAAGCAGCAAAATCGGCGACCTCTTAACTCAAAATGGCGACAAACACGACTCAGGATTTTTTGGGACTTTCTTGAGGATAATACTTATGTCCTGAAGATTTTATTTTTGTTTTTCGAATGTCCCAACAACTGTAAACGCACTGGACTATTTGTCATTTAATTTTCTCGCACATCAAGGAAATCAGAAAAACTGCAATTATTTTATTAAATAATAATTTGACTAGATAATAACCTCGATAATAACATATTGTCGGGGGATAATATAACTACAGTTATTTGATTATCAACGGTGATAGCATGAGTTAATTGACAGAGTGCGCAGCACGAGTTCAATTTTCTGAAGAACCCGGGTTAAATTTGGGAAGAAAAAAAAAACAATAATGAGTCCAAAATGTTTGGTTATATTTTGTCAATAGCTGTCAAAAACGTTTTAAATTTATACCTTTCTCAATTTCGTCTTCACTGGAATTTCCCCACCGAATACAATCAGGTTCATTCAGTTTTTTTTTGACAAACAGCAATATTTGATTAAGAAACTGACAGTAGAAAATAAGCAAAAACAGTTGGCATCATGTAACAATTATAAAAAACATGTAATTGTTATAAAAATATCGAGAAAAATATCGTCGATTTGATATATGTAACATGTGAACATGAGTTATATTATTCATAATGACATAATGTTTTAATATGAATAATAACTAAAAAAATGTTAGGTAGTATAAGAAAAAATATGTAATTTTGCAATATACCTAATAATAAAATAAGTTATACTTTATACATAAGTTAACGTACACCTACCTACTTTAGGATAGATCGGGATATAAACTAACTATTGCCATAAGAAATATTCTACTATCTACTTTTGCTGTACCTACTCTAAATGATTCATAATGCACGATTACATCTACCAGTTTCTATTTCAAATTCTAATTAAACTGCATTCGCATTCTATTTAAAACGTTTTATAAATAAAAGTAGGTTGAAATAAAATCCGAATCTCCTCTCAAGGCCTTCGTCTTCCTCGTACAATTATAAAATTATGAGAACCTGCTTCACTTTTGTAATGTCATCATAATAAACAACATAGCAACGTAGAAGAAGTAGTGTCAAAACAACTTCATTTCATTTTCAGTTCCACGTAATAATGATTTGCATGATGAAGTGTTATTAACTCAATAAAAATGGCAAAGATAGTGCAGTTAGGAAACCGGATATTAATCATTTCAAATCAATTTATTAAGATTAAAATGAAAAGTAAGGAAGTTAAGAAATCCTTTCTACAAGAAGATTTAATAACACAGAAAGGTGTGCGGAAAGACATACAAGCGACATTTAATCCAAATCGATTATAATTTATATTTTATATTTGAATAAATAATAGATATTTCAATAAATTTTACAAAATATGTCAAGCAAAAGATAAATTGAAACATGCAAAATTATCTTTTCTATTAGGAACTGTTTCTAAAATAAAACGGGCCTACATTTTTCGGATTCTAAAATGGAATTTTAGCATTTCACAAACAATAGATAAGCAAATAAAGAGTGATATCCTTAAACCCATATTTATGATTGTTCAGGAATTCCTTGTCGTGAAGGTTACCTTCGCTAATTCTCAAGTAAATACCGTTAGGCGTTAACAAAAAGAAACCTTAAATCTCTCTTAAGGAAAGGACTTTTTATGAAATGGTCATAAATCTGCTCGCAAATCTGTTACCTCGAGAAAAATAGATATTTAAATGCCAGTGAAATTAATATTTTTTAAGTACAGAGTAGGTAACACTAAGTCATTTTAGTAAATACATTTTTAGGTTCACAAGTAAATTTTATTGGGAACACGCGAACAAAAAGTTAACATATCTTTAAACAAAATGGGTATTGCTATTTTATATATTTATTCTAATTTATTCCAGCTAGGAATATCTCTCGGAATATCTTTTTTCTAAACTCCAGTTTATGTAAATGTCTAGACTTTGATGGCTTTTTGGTATAGAATAGTATTAAAATTTTATAGGTAGAGGTAGGTATCCTATTTACAAACGAGTCTAAAATTAGTTTTAGTAGAATATCAGAAATAAATGAGAAACATTATAAGATCCAATGACAAATAAGCCAATTTCGAGCCAATTCTAAGTAAATTTGTTTTACGGATTAGTACATCTATAAATAACGAACAAATTTATACCTACTATCCATTTTTATTGCCAGTACAAAAATATTCAGAAGATAGATTGGTCAAATATTTAACAAAAATCTGATGTGGCCAGCACAAGACCTTCCGCCATACTCTACCTACTGTTCTTATATACAAATATATTTTAGTCATTTTATGTAAACTGCGGATGAAAGGTAAAAGATGTGTCACTATTGTCATACTGTTGGTGTCATAATCAATTAAATTTTATGTAGAAACAAATTTTAAACAACCATGGACTACAAGATACTGAATATAAACAATAATTTAATTTCTAAATAGTACCATATAAAGAAAAAAATTTAAAATACTATAAATGGCAAAAATGTAATCTTCCAAGGCGGGAGGTAAAAAAAACTTAACAAAAAGTTTACACAAAATAAAAGGCATAAAGGCAGAACAAATGTCAAATTGGAAATAGTTTCATCAAAATAGATTTTAATTAACTGCTATAAAAATAGTTCTCTCTGGAACGCTGCGAAGAATAAAAGTGAAACAAATCTAAAGCTCAGTGCAAACATCCCAATCTTCGCATTTATTGATATTTACCCCGGAATGTTGGCTCTTGACTACATATAATTTTCGATTAACCCCCGATCAATATCCTGGCCCCTTGGGACTTGGCGACGGACGGCACTGGAGGTTACCGCCCGTTGCCAGGAGACTTGAGATGTCGCGCTGACCTAGTTGGGCGTCTGGCGCGACGCACTGCTATCGCCCCCCTAAGGGGCTCTGTGGGGGGGCAGGGGGTGTAAGGACGCAATTTCACCGCCAGTCCTTCCTAGCTTGCACGTCTTCAGTTCCGCATTTTAACTACGTCTGCTGCTTACGTTTCGGGTCAGGGAGAAAAGAGGCAGGGACGTACGAAAAAATTTGATGGTAAAAAATCACTGTATCTATGATTTGATGCGACTTTCTGAACTTGAGACGATAAAGAATTACATAAAAAAAAACACAAACGCAAGGTAACGGATAGTAAATGTGCCGAATACTGAATAAGGAATATGCAGGACTGTCTACCGAATAAGGGTCCCTTCTGGCAACATATGATAAACTTAAGGACTGACGAGGCTGCACATCCAATGCAGAGAAACTTATTTTTTTACTCCATATTTTGCCGCAATTAAATTTTAATAAAGAATAGTTAATCATTTAAATTTGTAATTATCAATATGGGCTACTAGCATGACTTTTGTATTAAATATTTTTTTAAAAGAGATTAAAACTTACTATTAAAATTTACTAAAAAACATAATAATTTTAAACAAAATTTTTATTTTTACATATATTTTCGACCTAACATTAGGTACATAGTAATAGAAATCTCATTTTCAATATCATGCAAGTAGCCCCCATTACAAATTACAAAATAAAATGTTTAACATTTTATAATAATTATAGTAATAAAAAGTCAAGAATAATTTTTTTGTGTGCTCAGACTAATAAATGAAATATCCTCAGAAATATCCGAGGAAATATCTATATAAAGCACTTGCAGGATACTGTTATAAATGAATAGACAATCGAGTACCAAAAAACTGTTTGCATTCAAATGAATAAGAATAATGATTTAAATTTACTGTGACTTCAATTTTCTATGGACTAAATGCGTAAATCGAGCTAATGAAGAAAATTTTCTCATAACTAATAAATTATTTATTTATATTTAGTTCTGTTTTCTGTATTACGTAATTTTCTGATTTTATTATTTATTTATACGACGTTTAGGTAGGAAACGATGTATTTTCTTTCTATCATACAAAACGAAATCCAAATAAAAAATTTATAACAAAATTATTCCATTAAAATAAGTATATCTAATGGATTGAGTTGTTACCGTTTACGTACGTTCGTAATTAAATTACTAAAAAAAATTGCTTCATCATGACTTGGTAGTACCTAAACTTTATTTTAAATTGCTGCTGAAAAGCTAAATTTGTACATTGAATTATTTTTTTATTTTGAAGAAAACACATATTTTTTTCTTATTCTGGAACATATGCTAGCAAGCAAATAAGCATGAGGTGAATAAAAAATGGCACATTATCATAACAATACGCCATACCTGAGATCCCAGACATCTGGAACACGATTTTATAAGATAGTTTGACAAGTTTTTTTTACACTTGTTTACAAAAGTTTGCATAATACTTCCGGAATTTTAAAATGTCATACGAGAAAAATAACCGGTAAATTTTGTGAATATTTTTTTTGGTTCGTCCCTGTCTCGATTGTCTGTATGATATAGGGTCTCCCATATACTCATGTCTGAATCTTGGGTTACGTTTTCCATATTTATACCAGCATGTTGAATTTTATTCTGTAGATTACTGTAATATATTTCTTTTCGCAGTAAAACCAAAATCTGCTAACATAAAACTCAGATTGGCCTACTTTTTTCATTGCCAGACAAAAAATAAGTTCATTCATTAAATTCAATGATTTATTGAAATAACCAGCGCAAAAATTTATTTCTCTATAAAACTATCAAAAAATGTTGACATTTTTGAACTGTCAACAAAGCGCGAAGTTTGTGTTTTTCTCAGTCTTCTTTTTGTTATGTTACCTTGACAATAATTTTTTTCACGGTTTTAATAAACGTTTTTTCACGGTTATTTAAAATGATTAAATTTTAATAAAATTAACAAATTTGAATTATAATTTAGAATTAAAATAGAGGTGTACTGATTTACAAATGAATAAAGTAAAAGAACAAAATAGTTACTTATGTACCAAGGTCAGAAAATATTATTTTCACATCAAGGCCAGAAACTGCTAGAAGCTAAAATATTAGGCTCTAAGTTAGTAAATATATTTTATTTATGCCATATTCTTTTATAAAAAGTTCGAACAAAGTATATTTTTAAATTTTTGTAGCGATAATGATATTCCCGGATATTCCACGATAACGATAGAAATATCTGAAGTTATAATAATAATTATAATCCCCATTATCCATCTCAATTTTTCATTTTCTATCAATGTATGAATTCGAATATTTTCAGTTTGTTAGGTTACAATTTGCGGATTAATAGAGTTAATGAAACGAAAGTTACGCAGTAGGCAGTGAACTAATTCAAAATCACACGTACAGAGTTTAAAGCAATTTATTTTTAATCACCATGTATTTACAAAAGCTTCAAAATAACACTCATAGTCAACATTCCAATTAAACAGCAAAATCTCCCAGAGGTAAATGTTTCAAAAACGAGATAAATTAACGCGAATGTTGTCAGCGAAATTTAACTTCCCACAAAAATAAATCTCTTTCAAATATTATCACGTTACGTAACTCACGAAAGCAAATGTCATCCGTTTTATGAATAATTTAGTGACGGTCCCTGACCACGAAAAAAAGGAAGATGTCTCGACATAATCGCGAAATTGGCCTCTGAGTAGAGTAGCCAGTTGGTTCCCTTGACCTTACGAGATGTCAAGGTCGCAATGTCGTAAAAATACTTGACGACAACGCAACAGGTACATGGGGGAAAGTTCACAGCACGAAATGTATGCGGCTGCGTTTGAATCGCTAAAAAGAAGGGTTTTCAAAAGCTAGTCTGCAAACATCAAATACCTACACTTCCAATCACTCTGCATGATAATTAAATATCGTGAAAAATCTAGTGATCAGAATTTAATTAAATTTTCGCTTTAAAATGGTTATAGGTATTTATTATTAGAAGTTTCTCTGTTATGATACATAATTATCATAATCTCAGTACACACTGTTATATTTCTCGTCAAACATCACGGTGTATAAACTATTGGGATATTGCATTACTAAGAGATGGCGCTTGTTCACCTATGTGAAATTCTGGACAACGGTGCACTTTACTTTGGCTTCCATAAGCATAACATTGCAGTGTGTATTATTTTGTGGTATTTTTTTCTTCTGTAAGAGTTCATTAAGTGTATGCTACTAATTTTGATAAAATATTTTATGTTCTCTATTATTGTAGTTTTGTAGGTTTGTACCCGGTACTCGGCATTTTTGAGACGTTAACCAGCTTTGTCAGGTATTACCTAGGTACCTACCTACTAGCCGGCCATTTACAGCTTTTTACTAAATAATTATTATAAAAAGTCACCAAAGTTTAAAAAAATAAGTTTATAAAATCTAGCCTATTACTGAAAATTTACTGGATTTTATGATGTAGGTACCCGGTACTCGATACCCGACTTAATAATAATATCTAGTACCCGGTTGGTAATTTTCACCGAGTACCCGTTATCCGGCATTTAAAAAAAAGTGGACTCAGTACATCTCTATACTTCTATTGTAGTTGAGAATTTTGATAACCTTCTACTCGATTAAGAGATCATCTTGGTTTTAGCGATTTCCGTAAGCTAATCCGATATTCATCACCTGTGAAAGATTTAAAAAATACTGCGGTTTAATGGCTTAAATTAGATTATTCCATTTTATCTTTGCAAAGATTCTTCCTTGTTCTACCTTTTGATAAATCAAGAGTTTGTATAAAATGTTAGTGGTACCAGTATAAATAAAATGATAAGTTTATTCTACTTTGTTATCAGAAATACCGAAATGATTTGAATTTTAAATTAGAATTCTATAAATAAAAATCGTGACATTTGACTTATGGAAATCTGAACATAAAAATTGTCACGTATGACATAAAACGGCATTTTGATGACGGAACAATCAAAATAATATTCACATCACAGGTATTTGAAAGTAAGAATATATTTAACTTGACAATGTACTTGAATATTTTATCTTTGGGTTAAGAATTATTAGAAATTATCTTTTGTGGACGATTAAAGGCAAATGTTACATTAGCGATAAATACGAAGGTTACACAAAACGGTTGACACAGAAATATCTGGCGTAGGTATGTTTAGTTCAGTACATAAATAAGTTATGCAAATCTGGACTAACGAACAGAATTATTAATGAGCAAGCAATGTTTGCATTGCCTCGTGTATCCTCGTCAGCTGATGCATTTAATTCATGAACTCTGGAATCAAAATTATCAAAATTGTGCAATACACTTCCATTCACAAAATGAAAAGCCCGAAATGATGACATTTCATCATTTTACTATCTACAGCAACTCAGCAAAAAAATTAATAAAATCTATTTGAGCGATTGTTGGCAAGGATCAATGAAACATACTTTTAAAATCTTATCTCTGAAAAACGATGCCACTACTTCGTCATCATAATCTCAACATAAACTATTTTATGGAACATTTAAAAACAGTAATGGTATGATTGAAACTATAAAACATACCTACTTTGAAATTCTAATCAACTTTTTTATCTTGTATCTTTAGAAACAATGTTTCGAAGTGGCGACATATTCTCTTAAATGGCACTTTTAATTAATGTTAGAGTAGGTTTTATAACCATTTATAATGGAAATAAAAAAGATCGTAAAATGAATTCTTTCTAACCCAGAATTTAAAATCTGCACCATCTGTCAGATAGTAGATTACCAATTACCTACAGCGTTAAGGATTTAAGATAATATTTTTTGTACAATAATCGAGAAAATAAACAGCAAAATACGAATTTTTCTCCGTTCGCTGCAAATTGAAACAAACTGAGAATCCATTTATTCTTCGGCGAAAGATATAAAGCATAGATTTGTTCGCAAAAAATCGATACAGTATTGTAACCCAATAGCGTCAAAGAGATATATTCCTAAATGTCTTGCTCTATATTCGCAGCGTTTCAGTGTTTTAAATTTCAGTTTGATTCGAACTTCGAACAGGCGAACCTTGAAATAAGACCTCTGAGCGAAGAATTCTTTTTAAAAAGGAAACATTTTAGAGAAACATGAAACATGAGCTGCTCTTCTTTCCACAACGAGATGACTTTTTGTCAACGATAAATATTTTGCTGAGTAGAATTCGACGTCAGTTAGAATGACGCACATTATCTTTATCATTTTTAAGTGAATAAAATTCCATCCTGACATGAGCAAGGCACCGACAGTGAATATCAAGTCCCCTACGACAAAACTAGATAATTTTTTTTTAAATTTCACTGCAAGACCACAATAGGTTTAAATTGGGACCCCTGTTACTATTAAGGAAATTTTGCGTTATTTTAAGAAACACAAAAAAATATTATTCCAAACTTTGAGGAATTAAAACCAAAATCAGAGTTAAGGCTGAATTAGAATTACATTGTACTTTTCTCGTCTAGATTCTAGTTCGAGATTTATCCGAGAAATTTCTAGCCCTTAGTATAATGTAAATCCCTCGGTAAATCCGTTAGATTTCTATACTTGACTACATATTTCTCTCCTATATTCGTCAAAATCTAACTCCGTGAAAGTAACTACTTATTTTAACTCCGAAAACGGATGGTCGCGAGGGAACTACCTAAGTAGTTGAAAAAGAGTTAGATCTAACTCCGTATTTCTTTCTGTGTAGAAATATACGCTCGGCTCTACGTATTTTCCTATTCGAGATTTGTACTATTTGTATTTTAATATTATTTTTAAGTTGTCTAATTGCGACCATTTCGGACAAAATCGAAAAAAAAGTAATAAACTCGAACGAATCTCGATATCTCGAATGGAAATCGAATCTAGCATGAATCTGGACGAAAAAAGTATAACGTAATTCTAAACTCTTCATAAATCTGGAAATCACGAGTAGGTATTTCATTTTTTGTCGATTTTTTGTAATCTCTTAATTTCATAATGTCTTAAATCACCAACATTAAACTGACAGCAACCCATGGAACATTATCACTTATATCAAAATGACAGATATATTGACGGTATTGTTTTAAAATGACTTTCGTGTTTTTAATAAGTAATGAAATTACTACTGCGGAAAAATTTCTAGCCGAATAACCCTAGATTTATAATTTTGTCCCAACTACCTCAAGCACGATACTTTTAAGTTGACATCCCTTTGCCTGCGGCGTCGGGCGGTTACCAAGCAACGTGCTTTCAAAATGTGACAAAATTATTTAGTAATTATCAATGGCCTTGGGTTATTACAGTTGACAATCACCTTGTACAATGAATTTCCACACGACATTTTATTTTAATAGTAAACATAAACATGACACTTTGATATTTGGTCGTGTTGCATGTAAAACCGACGATGTTCCTGTCAATCAGAAACATATATTTTCAGTCTTCAAATTTAGTAAATAACTTTTACTTTTAAGTGTTGATTTTAACACTATTTAAATGAATTTTAATAATAAACAATTTCACTCGATCAGATTATTTTTTAGTCCAGTATGCTTCTCTTTAACTTATTACTCATCATCAAAATTGGCGATCTGCCATTCAAATTCTTCCGTGTCTCAACGGTTTTTTTTAGAACTACCAAACAGTATACGAGTTACATACGACATACGTATGCAATTACTGTCTAAATTCTGTTAAAGTTTTTTCTTTGCTCTCATTTCCAAATATTACTTTATCATAATCTGTTTGACAAGTTTGACGTTAAACAATAATAAAGATAAGTAAAGAAAAACATAATTAAACAATTGTATATTATAAATTACAGATGTAATATAAAGATTAAGAGCATTTTTGTTATTGTTCGTGTGGAAATTCCAGCCATATAAATGGTATCACTTAACTAATTTCGATTTCAATCGTACTAACATTCCGAAATCAAACGAAACAATAAATTAAGCGTTGTAGCTCCTGAATGGCTTTTAAATCAATTGCAGGTTCATGAATATTACATGAAGCATTCTAGAGCTCTTATCTAACAGCGTATGCAACGGGTGAACCGCAGGTGAAGCTATAAAAAACATTAAAAATGGAAATCAATTCCGTAATATTTTGCGACGTATTTTAGACGGTGTAGTATTTGTCGAGCGTTTGTTTCCATTTTCCTTATTCATCCGAACATATAAGCATAGTATTACTTCGGTATTGCTCATCCAAAATTGAATCTGCCCAATCTATACTCTTCTTGGTATAGCGTACCTATAGCGGATCTTGCGATCAGAAAGAAATCAGACACGGAAAATCTATTTTTTGTTTACGCACAAAATAATTTACATATAAAAGTGCTTCTAATATAACACGCGGATAAAAGACTATATAATTTTTTTTAACCTTCGGATGACCAAGAGAAGTAAATTTTTGTTGAATAATTCCCCTCCTGTATAAAGTAAGCCATAAACAAAACACAACTTTATCGCTTTGACAGCGGATAAAAAGGAAGGTAATTTTTTGCAAGTGATAAAACCATATTTACCTTTTACTTAGCAACCAAACAATAAACAAAACACAAAAATGTCATTTGCTTCATATTTCTAATATTTGTCAGTGAAATGATTAGATCTTGGGGAATATTTGTGAAGAAGAACCAAAGGAGTGGTTCAATTGTCTCGTTGAATTACACTCGAGCATTTTATTTCCTCCGAATATATTTCTGTTTGACAGCACAACCTGGTCACCCTCGTGGTCACCTGACAGCTATTTGACTCGAAAAATTGTTTTAAAATAAAATCACTCCACGTACGGCGGCGTCGTGATTTTCTTTTCAAATTGCTAGGCAACAAGCTCTTGTGTACCTAATTACCTACAGTTGATAAAACTTTAAATATAAATATTTTATAAGAGAATATTTTTATGTATATTGTCATATTACATCATAAAAATTTTTTCTTATGTACAAATAGACCAAGAAAAGTTTCTGTTAGATCAGAATTTCCCGTTCTTTAGATAAGAACTCGGATAAGAAATATTGCAATAAAATGCAATTATTTCGTCTGTAAAAAACATTATAATTTAGAAGAAAAAAAACATAATTTGCAACAAATGCCAGGATAATCTGTAGCTTGTGTGAAAAAAATTAACATAATTCAGTCTTATTTTTATTTTTTTTTATTTAGGTAGGTATATTACTTTTGTTACTCATCAACAAAACAGTTTTTCGTCATCATCAAAATGTACCTACTGTACGTTCTTGTATAAAAATAAATGTTAAAAAATTATTGCAAATTTTTTAATGAGCCAAAATAAATGGGGTCAGTTTTTTACCCCTCTTGGTCATCGGAGGATTAAACAATGTTTTATTTCATTATGATGAATAAAGAAAATTAATGTTAAAATTTCAGAAAAATCTTCTGAAATACTTTATGCCCGTACGTCACACCGGTATGGCATAAAGCATGAAAAAGCAAGTGAAAAAGTCAGAAAAAGTGACATTTTGCTATGTAAAAATCTGTTGCTAATTTCACAGTGAAAATAAGTTAGTAACTTAATCGAAAAAAGGGTTTAGAAAATTATCTAGTTTTACGTTCGAATGAATAGGGAAGGATCGAGGAAGGATGGATGAAGGCGACACTATTTTAAAGATGCTTCCAAATGCACTTCTTCATGACATACTGACCTATTTTGCGGCGAGGATCATAAAATTCTTACTTTGTTTCATTATTAACAACACCTTTGTTTGCTTCGCTAACTAAAATAGAGAATAGCTTTCTTTGGAGTTTAAACTTTCATACGACTTGAAGTCTACTTTGAGATTGCTGGTTGGGTTCCTTAGATAAATTTTTTAGTTTCAACAGATTTTTGTTTTATCTGCAGCAGGTTGGGATCTATTTCTTTACACTGGTTGTATAAACTTTGGAGAGATTTAATGTAAACATTGTTTTACCATTTTCACTGCTTATTTCTGCACGTGTGTATATACTTTATTAAATAAATATTTTTCACTAATTGAATATTGAATATTCAACGAAAATCCGTTTCCTCATTTAATAAATTAAAGAAATATTCGGATGCTACAATTCGAAGCATTTGAATTAATTATTTTTTTAAATCTCCAAGGTCGATCCTACAAAATCCGATATAAAATGTGAAAATTAGTTTTTTCTACTTGGCAACTAACCGTAACAATTCTAAATATAGATCAGTGTCTTGGCTAGGTCAGTCTGCCCACGTTAAATTAGTCCGAACTTCAAGTAGAACAGGTCATAGTAAATAAAACTTACTCAAACTTATTACTTAACTTACTATAAGCAGCTATAAGTATGTAATGTAATAGTCGAGTAATAGTGATAGTACTCCTATACAGTCATTCATGCGAATAACGTGAGAAATTTATTTGAAAATTATCTTTATGAACTAATAAATTAAGTTTTAACTCCAGAAAGTAAACGAGCTAAATCAGTTATACTCTATACATAAAGAATAATTACCTATTTGCAATAAATTGCAATTTCAAAAGAGTTACACTACACTGAGAGAACGATTTGGTTAAAATAAAGAAAAAATTGCTGACGCAGCAAATTTTATTTGTTGTATACAAGCAAGTAAATGTTTAGTTCGGATTACTAAATTATATTTTTGAATTTTTTTGGTTGGGCTAAATGATTTTATTGGTTATATCAAAATTTTAACTTATGTTGGACGAAGAGAAAATAAAGCTTGGAACAGCAAACTACAGATATTAAAATAACAAAATATTTTACTTACTACAACTAAATATTTGGATTCAACAAACAAAATATGTAATTTCAGTTACTGAAAAAATTTGTTTCGTTTAACAAAAAGTACAGTAGAAAATAATTATTTTATTTTTATTTATTTTGATAGTAACTATTCTACAGGATTAACTCTCAATTATAGAATGGTAGGTGTTATTATAGTGTAATCTCGGTGTAATCCAACCACTCGGACCCAGTGGTATATTATTGTCGGTTGTGCTGGGAATCGAACTGGGGACCGCTAGCATGATAGGCGGACCCTCTACCGCTGAGCTAACTCGGATCTAACCATTGGTTAGAATATGAGTAGAAATAAAGTATAAATAAACTATATACTATATTAAAATAAAGAAATATTATATTTATTAGAAAATAACATTTACATTTATCAGACAAAAAATATAATTTTAATATTACATAAATCACAAATATATGTATGGATTTCTACAGAAAAATATATAAGTAATATAATGTTATCATTACAACATAACTCACTGTTTCTGTATTATCTGATGCCTCTTCCATACACAATATCCGCGTTTTGGAATTCTTCATTAAAAAAAAACACTGCTCTTGCTTTTCTGATACAGGTTCAGGTTATGACCACTTCATCAGAGTATCACTGTATTTAGAAATACTATGAAACATATAACAATGATAATCGTTTTACTATCTTTATACTAAGAATAATTTAAAAAAAAAAAGAACTTATAAATAATAATAACTTATAGACTGATATGAATAAAAATCATCAGGTAGAATTAACTTACCAGCAAACAACGAAGTTAAATTTTCCAATCCCCACGATTTTAAAGTATCTTACACTATATTAGCCATTTTCATTAGCAAGTAACGTGACTGCAACGTGAAACTGTGTGTAATGTAAAAGACAAAACACATTTTTGCAACAAGTCTACGCCATTGACAGATCACTCCAAAACAAAATCATACGATATTCAACAAAATATTTTGATTGTCCAACAAAATAGTTTTGTTAGTACAAAAGAAATCATGTTGTTAGCGGTACTAAATAATGTAATTGAACCAACATAATAATATTATTGTTTTAAAGTAGATATACGTCTAACTAATAATATAATTTTGTTGCCATAATTTGTACATGCAACAAAGTTAGGATTGTTATTTTCAAGAAGTATTTGCTAAATGAACAAAATTATATATTTCATTTTACCAATATAACATACATATTTATTAGTTGATAGAAACAAATAAATTTTGTCATTCTAGCTAAACTATTTAGAAATTGTCTACATTTTTGTTAAAATAACTAATTTTTCTTCAACAAAATAAATTTTGTCTATAATACAAAATTATTCTCTCAGTGTATTACAGACAAATTGATAAATAGGAAAAACAGTGAAATCATCAAAAATTATGTGAAAAAATTTAAGGTGGTCAACACATAACCTTTGGTCGAATTATCAGAATAGGAACTTTAATATATTTATAATTTATTGCAATACCTACAATAAATTTTATAATATTTGTTAATTACAAACAATAAACAATACGTCGTTATCATCGTTATCATCATCTCCAATTTTTTTTAATTATTGCAATTTCTAAAGTTATATGTACCAAAAGTTTGTTTTTACTTGGCATTCGGGTATTTTGATGACATTTTATTAAAATACTTAAGTGCATAAAAAAAACTTCCATAACCACTTTTACCTAAACTTCTACTTCCTATTAACCTATACCACTCGCGTATACCACCAAATCTTATCAGTATAATTCTAGAATCTAGGAGGTAGGTAGGTATACCATTTTTTTAATAAATATCTAATAGTGTTTGAGTATCTTAAAACTTACTTATCCCTTGAAAACTTATCGAATTTTCAACATGGTTTCAATATGTCCGTTACAGATGTCAAGAAGAAAAAAGTTGAAGGTTTAAACTTCGCTAAATTTAAAATTTCACAATGTAAACGTAGTAGATGGAAGTTTTTGTCAACAGCTTGGTAATTTGTGCACCCGAAATTTTTATCTCCTACAAGAAAATGTCACGACGAAAAATGTCACAGATATTACAGCTGGGACGATAATAAAATTAATGGCTTTTGCTAGTAATCCATTACACAATATGAGTTTTGGGAAGCAGAAATATCGCAACTAGATATATTTTTCATAATTATCCAAATGGATGTTTTGTTTGTTTGAAATTCTTATTCGTCATTAACAAATGAAGTTTTCCTTTAGATAAATGGAATACCTGACAAGTGATCGACAACTTTCAAAACAAAAAGCTTCAAAAGAATGATAAATTATAATATATTCAAAGTAGTCAAATTTAATTAAAAATTAATAAATAAAACGAGCTATTAATAACTAGATAAAATAATCTAAAAAATTAATGGCTTGTGACAAGAACTTTATCAACAATGAGTATAAAAAACTTCGTTATAATAACCTGAACAAGATTAAGTCAGGGTAATAGTTAATAATAAATTTATAGAAATAGAAAACAAATATTATTTTATCAAAACCAAACAATGTATGCGATAATATCATATAACTGTTTAAAAAGTTGATTGTAATTCAAGTTTTCGTAGGCGCATTCCGCCTAGCAACAGAATCAAGAAAGTGACGTACGTGTAGGTTAACGAACGTACATATTTACTACAGTTTATAATAAATGCATTAACGTGTGCATAATTCCATAATTGTACGTTCAAAAAGCATAAACACCTTCCGTCTGGCACCGCAATGAATTCGAATCGAGCACACTTGCTAACTGACTCGTGTAAATAATATAAATAACTGTTGCTTTAATCAGTGTAGAAATATTAACGATGGAGGTTTTCAGTTTCGAGTCGGTTTCGAGTGTATGAAAAACTTTTCAACTTATCTTTTAATTTTATGCTTCACTTTGAAACTTAAACAACATAAAAAATTTCATGTTAAACTTTAGAAATTTAAATCCTATTAATTTTTTGTCGTTTCCGATAACAAATAAAAATAACAAATGCCGTACAATTACATTTTTGTAGAATAATATGTACAGAAACAATTCAATTTTAATTCAAATTTTGCGTTTCCGAAATAAGTTTTGATATAAACTGTCTTTCTTTGAAAGCAGCTGATTCATACAAGTGTATAAAAATATATTTTCACAAGCAGTTGAAGTGAATAAATGCAAGTTATGCAAGAGTCTGTGTCACGAATGAGAATCTATTTGGAATATCTTATAAAGTAGGAAGCAATAAGTAAAACGACAAATGCAGCAGCTCTTACTTTCAATTTCAATTTATACGTTTGCACTGTCTTTATATTTTACATAAGCATCAACATATACAACTGTGATACAAATGGATAGTTTTATAGCCGCATATAACCTCAAAATAAATGAGGACATTAATATTCAAACGGCAAACAACATTACTAACATAGAAAGTATTGTTGAATTGAACAATTTACACACAGAAAAATGTATAAAACCTGTAAAAAATTTGAAGTTATCGCAAACACGGAATCAGAATTGCGTGACTGACGTTTTTGTTGAATAGTACACAAAATTATGATAAGACGCGAAAACGTGCATACGTGCATACTCTATCTCCCTTGGAAACAGGCCACTCTATAAATACTTAACTAGTACTTTTTATCTCGAACATTTATAATTGGATATTTATTTATTTATTATTAATCATCAAAATAATAGCTTTAACAAAAACAGATACAGTAATCAATAGGTTATCATGGATTTTAACTACAAATATAATTTCTTTTCAAAATTAAACTATATCATTATTTGGAAAAAATAGTTATTTATGTGCAAAGGGTGTAAAGGTCTTATGGCGTGAAACGTCAAGAGAGCAAAAAAAGCAAGTTACGCCCGTGGTACATACCCAACTTTATGCACGGTTGAATATTTTCTAATAAATTAATTAATAATTATATTAACTTGTTCATATTACCAAATTCTTTTCCCGTTGCTAAGATACCAAAAAAATCCGAAAATAAACAAAAATCTAGATGTCAAAGTTGTCATTATTGAATTAAACCTCGAATTAAACAATTACAAGATAATTTATGTTAAATGTAAGAAAAAATCGGTAAAATAATGTTATTTAAATAATAAATTGTACAACTAACGACAGCAAATGGTCGGAAAATGGTTATTTATAGGATTATTAGAGGGATTATTAGTAGTTTGAGAAAAATTGAAAATCTAAAATAATTGCATTAAATTTGACGTTTCTTTATGGCGCACTGCGCTATAAAGTGATCAGCTATAAAATGAAGTTTAAGTCAAGGAAATTCGTGTATATCTGTCAAATTATGATATACATAAACACTTTTCGGATAATTTTTATTAAGTAACAATTGAGTAAGAAGCAAAAATAGTGGTATAAAAAATAAGGTTTTTAACGAGGTTTTTAAATCTATGGTTACGACTTAAACGGCTGTAAGGATTTGTGCTCTTTCTCTTTGTTGTCTGCAACAATGAAACAAATTTTTTGTTCTCCACTAGGTCTACTTTTCGCAAGCATATGGTATGGTTATCTCCCCTATTCAAACAGTAGCTAGGTATGTACTTCAACAATAAGGTAGTAAATCTGAACAAGATATCTTAGGCAGGTATCACGTGAAGCAGATGCACGTGTGTGGAGCAGCTAGGTTCGGTTCAGGTGGCACAAATAATAATTAGATAAGCGCAACGCATCGACTAGGTCTCGTAATTACACTCGCAGACGTCACACGCGACGTCGCGACACGAAACACCGTGTGGAGGAATTCCGACGACGAAAATAACACGTACAAATGTACGTACGCTTCGTACTCGTGTGGAGCCGTTGGCAACGTGGACAATTCACGCCCAATTGCTACTACGATATTATAAGACCTGGAATGAATCAACTGACGACCAGGAATGTAGTTAAATACTTCAAATATGCAACACTAAAATGTATCAGATTTCAACGGATAAAAGTATTAAGAATGGGGACGACTACAGATATTACAACAATGGAACAAATTTTTTGATTGATTACAATAATGAAACTGGTTAATTCTTATTGCTAACAGCTATTTGGGTTTGTAGGTTTATGAGATGAGCGCACGGTAGCTGCTCTTGTCAGTTGTAATATCAATATTGTCATTGCAACCATGTACGTAGCGTATCATCATTCCGCATAATTAACTGTTCTGCGATCCTTACATGGACATCTGTGCGAGATTACATCACATGTTAATATCTAGTATTCCATTCAAGGTCATCCGCTTAAAGCCAAAACCAGATCAACGAAATTTAGAATGAAAAAGTTGAACATTACGCGTTTGATAAACGGTTTATCTAGTGTCCGCACGGCCCACACTTGACCGGTTTCGGCAGCAACAGGCTCGCAACGTCAACGACGAACGCAAAAAACGCAATAGGAGCTGTGCAGTACTCATTCACAGATTCACACACATGTCAAACAAGAAGGAAAGTTGTAATGCTGACCTGCATAAACGGCAAAGCCTCGTCGTCTTCGGAGTTTAGTCCAGCATCTCCGTCGAGGTAGCTGTCCAGCGGCTCGGGTAACTCGGACACACTGCTGCTGCAGCTGCTGCCCACTCCAGAATCTTCCATAGCCAAGTCTGCCTCTGCATCTTTGAACTCTGTATTCATGCTCACTCAACTAGTTTTTAAAACTTTTTACTGATGTACGATAAGGTAATAATTAATAGTGCGTGCGTCGATCCGTATTGAAACGCGAACGCGAAATGTTGGAATGATGAAGAAAGTAATTAGCGTGTAGATACACGAAACGGAACACGTCTTGTCTACAAAACACTAAGTCACTACTTGGTTTAAGTTGTTGAAGTAAATCCACGTTGTAGAATCGAACTCGGCTGGTGTATTGTTGAGTCGATTGTTGGTTGACACGGTACTGTAACTTGGAGTTTGTAGAAAACCGGCCCAACTAGACGCGCCTGTATCACACGCCGCACTGGGAACGAGCGGTGGAATGAAAAGCCCAAGGAAAAGCCGCAAGCGCACCACTCGCGAGTGTGTATTTGCGCGCGCACCAACAATACGTCACATACGATACGACGTTCTCTGCGTTCGCTATGTTCTATGTTCGCGTTCGACCGCCAAAAGGAAAGTTCCAGTGCTCGCCAAGGCTTCCTTAGTTTTTTGCACCGCGCACTCAGAATGCACTAATATCTGAAAGCCGCTGATAGTCAACAAGTCTACAACAATGCACTTCGAACACACAAGCACGAGCAAGAAGAGCTGTTTTACTGTTCACTCCACTGAGCACTGCTTACCTTTACCTTCTGTTCTGTGTTCTGTGATCAGTACTGGCTCCTGGCTCACTAGTCACTACTACTCCTTGCTACTGCCTCTTCTTCTTCTGTTTCTGATCTACAACAAAACTGCGTTTCAATTCAATGTTTCTCTTCTTATGTCTGCGCTGCGCTGAACTCACTCTGTTTGCGCAGTCTTTAGTGCTGCTGCTGACCACTGATTCTAGTTCAAAATATCTAAAAATTCATTCCGGGATTGATCGCGAACAATATCTCTGTAAAGCGCGAAACAGGTTAGGTACACACTTTTAACCTGCTACTAAGTAGTAATTTATTACACGTACACCAATTGAAATCTCAAACTAGATTAACTTTCAATCACGAAATACATATAATTAGACAGGAGACGACACTCTGTTGATTTTATATTGTGTTTGTGTTTCCATGTCACACTTTCAATAAAAATTAATAGGTACAAAAGATCATTGTACATGAAAAGGAATTTTTAGAATTAATAATAATAATTTTTTATTTGGGTAAAGGGTAAAGTTTTTTCTAGATTCATTCTGAAACTGTTTGCGAACATTAACTTGTAAATTACAATTTTGGTGATTGAGACATTAAAATTGAGTGATTTATTGATGTTTTTAAGAGTGTGAATCTGGCTTTTAAACGAAATCCTAGGGAATTTCTTTGCTACACCAACACGTATCCACTTATGTCAGATTGAGTGTCATGTTTATGTATACTGTCAACAAAATGTCATACCTAATAAGTAATTTTATTCTATACATGGTGATATTTACTCAAAATTTGTTCCTTTCAGTATAATAAAATGAATTGTGAGGTTATGTTTAGTGATTTTAAATAATATTCAAATTAAACGAAATATAAATCCTGAGCGATTTGAAGTTGTCTCGCTGAGCCATATGGGCCATATTTATACTGTATACGAGAAAAATATCACTAGATTTTTTGCGTCAATATTAAATTTGACATTTCAGAGTGAAGATCATCTTTACTTTTATTTTATAGCTATTGTCTGTTAATAATTAACCACAAATATTATTTTATTAAATACAAATTAATTTATTATATAATTTATTACCAAAAAAACCACGGTGAAACGAAACAGTTACTGACAATGACAACAGCTGACGAGACAAGATGGAGATCACTCGCTTGTTTACTCTATACAAAGTTTGTTTGGTGTAAAACTGGTAACTGGTGTGACATCAACTAATCAAAAACGATCACTTTTAGCACTCAACTTCAGATTGCTCTTCCTAGTTTATAAATCAAGTATAGTGATTTTCACTTATAATTTCACTTGTGCATTAATTCTTTCCGGAATTTTTTTTGAGTGCTTTCCAATAACGTCTTATGCCTGTGGCACACCGGCCGAGGAGCATCGAGGACCATCGAGTAACTCCTCGATGAAACGATAGAACGCACCCCGTCCTCGACGAAAAATAGGGGCGCCGCTATTTTCATCGAGTTGTTCCTCGATGAAACGAATGTATCTCATTTCAGACGTATCTTTGGATTTCATTTCGCGCAAAACTTTGATGTATTTGTCACCGATTAAATAGAAATCCATCGCGGACGGGTGCGTTCTTTCGTTTCATCGAGGAGTTACTCGATGGTCCTCGATGCTCCTCGACCGGTGTGCCACAGGCATTAATTAGCTCGAGTGGTACACGAGAGCTAATTACGTTGTTGGAATAAATAATTTCCTGGACATGAATAAATGCACGAGTGCATATTCGGTAAGAAATTCGCAATGACACCGCCGGTCTATTTTTGAATTCTTTTTACAATAGAAACTTGAAATATTTATATCTACTCAAAATAACAATTTAATCAATTTTTAATTTAATGTCAAAGTGACAGATGACGGTAAAGTTTCCGCTTATTAATTTCAGTTAAGTTACTCAAGCTACTAGTAAAATATTTCCGAGAAAATTTATATATATAACCATGGTTACTATTATTGTAATCAATTCATCCATTGGCTGTTATTTGTCTCATGCGATTTTTTATATTATTTGAGAGTGTAAATTTGACTTGTTTTTACTCCTTCTAGTTTTAAAACAAACTTTATCTACGACTGTTGTTAAAAGTGGGCCTTTTAACGGTTGCTTAGCAAGTTAAAAGTCTTATTTTATGGCACCAGTTTTAAAAGTACCTAACATAGCAACGTGTTAAAAATTATTTTATTGTTACTTTTAACCAGTGTTGTGACTGATAGATCAATTGATCTAGATCACCGATCTAGATCAGTTTACGTGATCTTTGATCTGATCTAGATCATCGTATTTTTAAGGATCTTGAGTTTGATCTAGATCAAATAAATATGATTTACGATCTTAAAATAAGATCATATTTTTAGATTTTTTCTACGCTATATGCAAGTTAAAGCATGAAATTAAAAATTTAAAAGAGTTAAGCTAAATTCAGACCTACCCAATTATAAGTATAAATAGCTAATTTAACCAACCAGCGCTCAACGTTCGCACTTATAATTGAAATTGGGATTTTATGAAGGCGGTGGTTGGTTAATTTAGCACTTATACTTATAATTGGGTAGGTCTGAATCTAGCTTAAGAGTTTAATATTTTTAATATGTTTTAATTTTAAACTGTAGATTAAATCGCTTGAATACTATGTATTTTTTCTTTTTTTTATGTAATGTAATACAACAATTATATATTTTGTCTAATATTGATCTTTTTATGATCTAAAGAAAAAAGATCATTAATTTCTGATCTGATCTAAAAAAAAGATCCTATCATAAAAATTGATCTATATATGATCTGAGCTAGATCATATTAAACGAGAAGATCTTGATCTAGATCTATTTTAAAATGATCTGTCGCAACACTGCTTTTAACACTTTACTAACGATTTGTATCAATAAATCAACAAATATAATCTAACCTGTCGAAATGTCATTCATCAATTTATAGTTTTTACAAATACTCTACGAAGGTCGTAGATAAAATATTGTATGATATATTTATGTGTTAAAAGTGATTTTATTTCGTTCATGGGGTTACTTCACTCGGCTGCGCCTCGTTTCGTAAACTTCCCCACTCACTCATAAAATGTCACTTTTAACACTTTTATCATAAATAACTATTAATACACCAACTGAAATCACAATCAAAGTAAATTAACTTTTTATAAAATATCGTTGTGGGTTAAATGAAATTTTCAGAACTCCTAATAATAATAAATTTTTATTTATTGGTATAATTATGTAGATAGGTACTTACCTACCTAAGTAGGTATATTTTATTTTTAAATTACGACATTTACGAATTAGTGTAAAATATAATTGTGTTTAAATAATAAATATAAAAGGCATTGTAAATATCGAAGAAATATCTACTACTTGCAAGAATCAATAATTAAAACATCTTTCTCGCATTCCTTGTTGACGTAATTCACGACGGTTGCCAAGTAGCCAACAAACTGCATAAGTAAAGTCAGTGCTACTGCTACTTCAACTTTAATTTATCTTGCAAAGTAGGTAATAACAGTGTTTTTATAATAAATTAAAAGACACACATGTTATGTAATTCGCATACTCTGTAAAAATAGCTTCCACTTTCTTAACGCCTGTGCCTGTGTGCCTGTTTCGTGTCATTGGTCACAGTAGCGCTGGCGCTAGATTGTCAACTATTAGATTACTCAATGCAAAGGGAATGTACTATAGGTAATTATGTATAGAACGAAATGCGTTTATTTTTCTTATTTTGATACTGTGAGTTTGAAAAGAACATGTGATTGTTAATTATAACAATTATATTCAAATGGGGCTCCATTCAGGTGATATTCTAGCTAATTTTCTTTATTGCATTTTCATTACAACTCTTTTAACAAATAATTTATGGATTGATAAATTCCCGTCTCAGAATTAATTTTAAATTATGCATCTCAAATGAAGAGGAAAAATATCTCAAGTTTAATGTATTATGGTAACTTTATTGATGCTTGTAAATAGATATTTTTTATAAAAGACAATTTATTTTATCAATAAGAGTAAAGAGTTACTTCACAAGCGACGATGGAACGAGTAAATTGTTTTTCTCATGTCGATAATTTAATTTTTTCGTCGTGTATAAAATTCAATTTTTGCCATAGCTAGGCAGCTAATGTTAAAGAAAAATATAAGAAAAGCAATTATAAATAAAATATTTTTAAAACTCTATTTTTCATCCCATTTTTTTCACAAGTGGATATAAAATTTAAAATAGAAATGTAATACATTAAACTAAGTATAGGTACTTTATCTACCCTTGCACTTGAAAGTTTTATTTTATCAATCCTTGCGGTTAAAGTATACTTACCTACCTACTTCTTCGACTGAAAATAGTCGACAAAGTTGCATTTTATCCTCGATTTTATCATACACATTAAAAAAAGTATTAAATAAAATTAATTCTATACTATGTCCACCGAACAGATAGAGTAGATGCTCCGCCCACAAATGTGCGCGAAATTGAAATACGGTATTGCTATTGGTAAGCCAGTTTTACACTGCTAGGCAAACTCAACTGCTGAGATCGGTCATCAAAAAAATCGTTCGTAAATAAAAATTGTACTTCATATTTCTTTTAAAATTATGTTATACATAAATGATAAAATATATAATTCTTCCATATTTATTTCAAATAAAACTATTTAATTTTTCTGCTTTTTAAAATTTGTTGCTTGTAAAGCCTACTTCTGCGCACATTGTACTGCGCAGTTTTGGCTCTGCCCACTAGTTTTATTACTCTATGTGTTCGATGGACATAGTATAGACGACAACAAAACTGTCGGCCATATTTATTAGCAACAGTAATAATAGTAATGGAGTAGAGTTTGTAACGTACCATTACGAAACTAGACACAAACATAGAATTATTATTTAAAAATAAGTTGCTAACGTAATAACTTTTAAAAATGTTGCTAATAAAATAATTATTACAAACATACGCAAATTTATCAGTGTTATAAATAAAAATCAAATGTACACATGATAATTATTGTTGTCACATTAAATAAAGGTCAAGTGTAATCACTCATCAGATTTTCGTTCTGTGGGAGGGATAAACTATTATCGTTGCCTTTTATCCAAAAATAAACGTTCAATTTATTGACGTATTTTTATTTCTCTGGCGCAATGAAATGTATGGCAATGGGGTTATCATGCATGCCTAGCATATATATATATATATATATATATATATATATATATATATATATATATATATATATATATATATATATATATATATATATATATACGTGGAATAAGTACCGTCAATGTCAAAGTAGCTGTCATATTATTGAAATTTTTATTATTTATTAAAATATTTTCTTTACATAATAATGTATGTGTACGAGCAGAACGAGAAAGTTTACAAAGACTTTTAGATTTTATTATTATTTCTGTTATTGATTACTCTTTTTGCCACACAAATTCACATTACTTCGTTTTGTGACACTACTACAAAATATATCAAGATACCTGGCATGAAAGTTCGATTGTCATGTATGTTCCCTATGTTCGCATTTCACCTCCACCAACCTGTATAATAATCGAATAATGAAATAAAACGAGTGCTGATATATTTTCCATCCATTCGGTTTCAAATTCAAATGCAAATAACTGACGTAAAAATTGTCGTATCTATGATAAATGTGCATTGATATTGAAAACCCGTATTTATATAATAATAAATTCTTCAACGTTCAACGTGCTTTTATAGCTTTAAAATAATCACAGATTACAGAAAGAAGCAAAAAATAAAATTACAAGTCTCAAGCACATAGAGAGAAGCCGTACTTACGTCAGAAACAATTAATTCTTAGAATCTTGAGCAGCTAAATACTCCAGAAACAAAAGAAACTCCGAAAGTGGATTCCAGCCTTGTTCAAACTTTTATTTTATTATACCTGAGTACCTATTCATACGATGCTAATTAAATCAAATAGATAATATTCACTTCAAATTTCACACGTGCATTGATAATTTGTTCGGAAAATTTTAAGCGTGGTTTCCGGCAGTGTATAACTTAACTGTAGTAAGAAAAACCTCTCCATAAGACACACTATTGTATTATGAGTCCATTATTCAACACTAAACACTACTGTCACTGTCATCCCATCAAAATGTGAGGTTATATTAATATTTTAAAATTTAATGAATAAAAATTTGTAAAGAAACGATTTAAAAAGTCGTAGGTATATAAAGCGTCTTATTTGATTCACATATAATGACTATAATTCACTCGGAAGAATATACACTCGCCTTCAGCTCGTGCACAAACTTTCATCCTCTTGAATTGTAGCTTACATTATATGCTCGTTAAATAATATACTATAAAATGCTGTAAAACGATGTGTAAATTTTTAAAAAGGTCAACAGGAATTTATTTCCTTTTCCAAAAAATTATTTAGTACTCACACGTGTTTAGTGTGCACTTAATTAACTAGTAGTAAAAGTCAATTTATGACATGTGGTTCCTATCTGGAACACTGTACTATATCATACTTAATCAATTATTATCAAGTTTTAAAAAAGTAACAAATTTGTCGTTTGACAATAATGATAAGTTTCGTCTATAGCAGGTATTGGTAAAAAATTCTACAACGTGCTCTACAAAAATATTAATTAACGCCGTCAAAAAAAAAATGCGAATTGAAAACATACATTCCGAGAAACGCTAACACGTATAAAATTCGCGTTAGTATTGCAGTACTTTATTTATGTGATGTAATAATTGCAACGCGTTCTCGACCAGATGCTGTGTGGAGTTGCTAGAATTGTTCTGGAAAGGTAAGAATTGTCTGGACCGTTGTTCGCGTAGCGAACGAGGCAGATGTCACGGTGGTTCTGACGTCACGTGGATGACCTACTGGGAGGAAATTTAACTGTGACGTCAACACCCTTCAAAGATTCAATCTCTGCTGCGAATGTGGTTTTTAAAATATGTAATCTTTCACATCCAAATTCGATCGTCAGTCTGAAGTTTATATAATTATTATAGATTTTTTTCACGACATGCGGAGAAAACACCAGTTTCTTCACGCGATATAGTGAGGACTTTTGTTTTAAATCTTTCTACACCTGATTTCATCTATGAAAAAAGCGTTGGGTAAGACAGGGCAATGATATTTTTGAATCTGATTAATCGAGATTAAGAAGTGGATTTACATTATTGCAAACGTTTTCATTTCAGTTAACATTACTTATATACCGTCTTATTTTGAATTTTATAGTTACATCGAAGTACTAAATTATTCTATACCTACCTTAAGTTCGCGCCAAATTTTGAATTAGTAAAATCTGTGAGTGTAAAACTGACTACATTCGCAGTGCCATCTGTTTTTATCTTAGCTGAAACTTTAGTATCACATGACTGTTATTTCAATAGAGTCCATTAGTAAGGTTAGGTGTTATACTTGGCGGGAAATCCATCTTCAAATTCTTTTCTATACAATTCATATGTACCTTCAACTTTAAAATTTTGAAAATGGCGAATTTCTTAACAATAAAATGGTATATTTTAACTTCCTGACATTATTTAACAGTAACCTGTTCAGGTAGAATTTAAACTATGCTTCATATTTACAATTTAATAACAAATTAAAAATATTCACTTATATGCTTTAAAAACGTATGTCGTAGTGTAGTCGTCCTTCACATGCGGTGGCGTTCGCTGCACTGCCTGCGCTTGCGTGTACATCCAGCTCTCAAAGCTACGACAAACGTGCACGTATTTGTGCAAAACAAAATTTCGTTTATTTAAAAAGATGAAGAAAAATAATGAATGTTTTGAACATCATCAAAAAAAAGAGAAATTAAATGTAACACTTTTTATTGAATTATTACTAAGAAATTATGTTTATGCTTGAAAAATTCATGCAAATGTGAAGGTCATATTTTTCCAGAAGAAATGCATTGGAATGCATTTGGTCCCACCAAATGCAAGCAATTTAAACATTGGATTGCGTTTTCAATTTGGCGCCATTATATTTCGGTTACACTAATGGACTCTTTTGTTAAACGTCAAACTTGAGAACGTACAAATTTCAGTATAACCTGAAAATCTGTTTTACTTAATAAAAAATCTTATGTGGTCAGCACAAGATCTCCCGCCATACTCTACCTACTCGCTACTCTTTTCTACAGGTAGGTATTAGGTATACTACTGATACTACGTGTCAGTGGCGCACCCAGGATTGCATCTTGGGGGGGGCTAAGAATAATTTTTTAATGAAAGCTGTAGTACGGCACAAGAAAAAAATGCGCCGCAGACGAAATTTTTTTAGAGTTCAAGGTCAAACACCTTTAAATTGAAAGTTTCATGTTTTTAAAGATAAACAGTTGCACGTTTTACTCTCTTTCTTGTGCACACACATTGTTTTTTCGGCAGCTCTCTTGATATAATTTCATAAGAACGACTCTGAGCAGAGTCATGTAAGTTATAAATGTTGATATCAGTTCCAATAACATATATTTTAATTTTAGTTCATATTTAATGTATCAGTTCTTTCTTTCATCTTTTTAGTTTCACTCCCAAGTGCACCGTTGTTTAAGTTCAAAATTTCACCACAAGGTTCGCATTCTTATTAAAATATCCCAATAATCGTACAGATGCGTTATACGGAGTGTATATTATTGTATATTTGAACTATTAGAATTTAAGATAATCATAAAAACAGAAAAAAGGCGATTATTTTTAGTCTTCAGTGAATTTAAATAATCTTAATGTTTAAAATGTTTAATGAAAATTTTTTTAAAAAAGTCCAATCGTATGGGGGGGGGCTCAAGCCCCACGAGCCCCCCCTCCCTTGATTGCGCCCCTGCTACGTGTACCTATTCACAAATATATTTTAGTTATGTTATGCAAACTGATGCAGAATAAGATATAAACGATGTGTCACTTGCTGAAATTCAAGGAGCTGAAATTTTACTAAAGTTTAATAATGTAAATTCTAAAATTGTAAATGACAAAAATATAATCGTTCATATAAAATAGAATATTGTAATAAATTAATTATTTTTGAAATATTCAAGCAAAGTACTACTTCCGGTTTGTGGATTGGTACCAAAATTTAAAGAGCTCTTAAGATTCTTAAGAATAATAAAATACTATTATACGCTGTAAAGGTGCAAAGCTATTTCCAATAAGTAAGATTAAGAATTAACAATTATTAAGTATAAGAAAGCATTAACATCAACTTTTAAATTGCTACTTCTGACATTTGTGACAGTTTCATTTTCAGGTTAATGCCGCACACCTGTTTTTCATTGTCTACCGTGCTCTCCACTAATGAAAAAGTTTACAATCCTGAGGTTACATCTGAGTAAATTCAAGATTCAATAACCTATAACTTTTTAACAAAATGGTTTTTTAACATTCAATTTTTACATATTATTTATCAATGTTGCGATTTGTATGCAAATATCCCATTTATGATGTTATTCTAATGAGAGTATTACAAACAAATTAGATAACTTTTGAGACAATAAAACTCATTAGCTAGCATCTTAGATCAGTCTAATGGCAGTGTTCGAGAAGAACAGATCCTGAATCAGTAAAAGTGTGTATAGTTATGTGAAATAGTTCCGTGTTGATCTGGCCTGGTGAGTTGACGTTCAAACCAATGGAACTTATATTTTCACTAGGTGCCTTTGTTTTTGTGAATTTTGAAAAAATCTTTTTTTTTCTGTAATCAGTATATCAAATTATATAACCTATTAAAGTTGCGTGCAAAGGTATAGATACAACCTGTATATATTTTAACAGATACTATGTATAAAAGTAAAGTTTAATTAACTTTGGATATTTTCCATTGTCTTGACAATAATTTTATTTTATAGGTATGATTTTTCTCTGTAAATAGTAGGTAAAATACAAATACGGTGAGTGCACTTCCCTACAAACGTGCTGTGAAAAGCGGACCAACTTTTTCCAGATGTATGACGGGTTGCATATGATTACAAAATATGCTAATTATCTGTCATATCTGTCAAATGAAATATTGTAATTAAAAAAGATAATAATTGTTCATTATTAAGTCATGTTGTGTTCACGTCAGATTTTTTAATTACAATATTTCATTTGACAGATATGATAGATAATTAGCATATTTTGTTTCATATGCAACCCGCCATACATGTGGAAATAATAGGTTCGCATTTTTTTGCCAAGTGCACTCACCGTATTTGTATTTTACATCGTGGTAGGTACTAATACCTATATAATTTTAATGTTGCAGTAGGTAACAAAATATTGCAAGCAGGTAGTTTTTTTTTCATCGTCACCGTTATGAAACTGTATACTTGTTTTCTTGAAGACCACTCTGGGTTTCATTCATAAATTTTCTATACCTTCACACAACCTTTTATCCTTCATATGTGATCCTTTCAACGCCCTAAATCAATTTAGTCTTTTGACACCCACGCAATTTTCACACGCTCAATTTCACCCTAATGTAATTTTTCACTAAACCTTTCCTCCATTTTATTAAATTTTTAATTTAATATCAAAGCATGAATTATTATGGGTTCATTTTATTTTTAAAGTAACATTATTATTAGAAATGTTCATTATTTCTGTAAATCTAGTTACTCTGACTTGTATTGGTAAATAACCTTCTATGATCGAATCACAGTCGTTATTTTTAAAATAAGTATGTGACTAGTAAGGATTCTAATGTACTTTTCACTGCCCACACTTATTGCAAAATACACTTAACTGGTCTTAATGAAATTCTATTAAAATGCACGGATTCCGCAAACGAAATACTATAAATACTTGTAAAATAAATCTATAGATAGCTAATACTATAAATACTTTCTAAATAATAGATATTCAACGAATTTCATTAAAATATTTACATACTTATACAGGGTGAGTCAGCTAAGTGTTCCCTATTTCATTTGTTTGTAAAGTCTCAAGTTTTTGTGTAAAGTCCGCCAAATTTTTGCTGTAAATACAGTAGCCACTTGAGTTTTTGTTCGCAAAGTTTTATTATTATTGCTCTATTGCTTCTAATTGGTGACTGAAATAATGATTAATTAATTAATGATTAGTCAAACGACTATTTGTAGGATTTTAAAGGACCTTAAGTGGCATCCTTATAAAATTTAAATTCTGCAGGCAATATCTGAAGAGGATAAAGCAAACCGATTGGAATTTGCAGAAGACGAAATTGAACGAATGAATGAAAACCCTGGTCATCTGAATAACATCATGTTTTCTGATGAGGCACATTTTCATCTTGATGGTGGATTTAATAGACACAATCCTCGGTATTGGTCAGATGAAAATCCCCACTGGATTGCTGAACAATCCTTGCACTCTCCTAGAACGACTGTTTGGGCTGCAATTGGAGATTTTGGATTAATTGGTCTAATTTTCACATTGAAGTGAACCACTCGTGAAGTTTTTGTCTGATCGATTTGAAATTTCGGCAGTAAAAATTCCTTTAGATAGTTCATGTTTTGCAAAAATTTCGTCACTTTCTGATAAAAATTGCCTCAGTTATAAAAAATCCAAATAGGGAATAGTTAGCTGACTCACCCTGTAGGTAGGTACTAAATTAATATCGAATTTATAATTTTTTACTCTATTTTGTGAAATTAGTCAGCGTTATATAAAATGAAAATGTATAGTTAATTAAACATGTGATTAATTTTCAATTTCTCAATAAGTCATTTAGACAAAAATAAATACTAATCTTTTCTGTCAATAAATGAGTAATATTGTATTAATGCAGTATAATTATATAATGCTGTTAATACCAAAATATTTTTATTAATAACATCAATGATTAAAAATGAAACATATTCCTAAATTTAGTATTCCTAGAAAACTGTAAAATATTATTCATATTAAAAACCATAAGAAAATTTTCCATTAACAATAAAATATGTTTGTCATTATTAGCTCTCAAACATCAAACAAATGAATATTTAACAAACATGTTATTAATATGAAAGGCAAAACATAAATTATTTTCTTGAGCACGTGAATGGATAGTAAAAAATTATCAATGAAGCTACAAAAATTCATATAGAATCTATGGTTTATGTCTGAAAAATTCTAGGTAATGTTTAAATAAAATATGGTTATGTATTATAATTATAGACATTGTTAAATGATGCTATAACATGTTATTTTATGAATTAATGCACGTAAACAAAATGTGAGTACAAAGTACGAGTTTGGAATGACATTATTCATTAACAAAGGAAATATACATTTATCTTCTTGTTGTAACTGCACTGCACAATGTGGCATATACGTACGTAGAATCACAGTGACATAAAATATTTTAAATAATATTTATTTTTGTGAATTTTATTATGTTACATATATATGAGTTATATTAAATGGAGAAACTAAAAGAAAAACATTATTAAAAATGCATGATTGATTTATTCAGAAATAATAAATATTTTAAAATTTAAAATCAAAAATTCTTGTTCCACCGCCAAAAAATAAATAGAGGAACCAATATTTGCCATTTACTAAAATCTATAATACAATAATATTACCTAATTTTAAACGTTTATTAAAACTAACTATTTTATCTATAGATTTATTTTAAAACTAATCAAAATTCAAGATTTTTAATTATTATAATAAATTATTTTTATTTGGGTGTAGTCCTGTAAATATTTTTATTATTATTATCTTCTATGTAAATGAAACTTTGCAGGTATTATGTTATCTATGTAGGTACTCGTAAATGAGTTTTTAAAGTTTAGACCTGTAATACATTACAAGGCTCATAGAAGTGACATTCCAGGTCTATTATCTCAATTGTCTAACCACCAACAACCTTGATTACAATATGTAATGTACCTTTTTTAATAATAAAGTTACCTAATTTATTTAAAAAAACGCTGTGAAGGTGGAATTAATTTTAACACGTCTCGCTTGGAAATAATATTTACTGGGTTTACTGGATTTCGCTCTTTCGTCGCCCGCCCCCCAAACTTTTCAGCTCACCCGTAAAGATTAATTTACTACACTCGCCAAGTACTACTACAGTCGTTGTTATCAAAAAATAAGAATTATAATAATTTATATTTGGGTTAGGTTATTTCAACTTATACTTAGAGCCACAGAAAATTATTTTGTTTAAACTGATTTATTGTGGATCGGATAAAGGCAGTATTCGAACCAAGTTCTTAACACGTCGTAAATAAATAAAAATGATAACAGAACTAAACTCAATTCAATTTATTAACAATTATTATGTTCTGAAAGTTTCTAACAATATATAAAATTCAGACTGTTTCCTGATTCCCATGTTTTTTAACTCAGGGTAATATTTGTAAAGATTATTCAACAAGATTTAGCAAATCAACTGTAATTTTGATATATTTACTTACAATAATAATTTTCACCAAATTATTGACTTTGGCGATGAATATTATAATCGTCAATTCAATGTTTTTATCAACTTATTATCTTGACGATGGTAATGTTCAATATTCACTTGTATAATGTGGATGACGTGTAGCACCGTATGTTGAAAATTATTTTACAAAAGTAGGTATTAATATTTGATGTAATCCAAATAACGACATTTCCAATCTTGTTTTCTTTTAGCGAATCGTTACTGGAATTAAATATTTATATTATAAAAAATATAGGAAGATAAATAATATAAATGAAAATGTTTCTTCATTGCTTAAAATAGATTTAAGCTTTAAATGATGAATAGAATATATTTACAGCCATATTAACTGTCATGTCATTGTCATGAGCATATAATAAGTTATTGCGGTAATGGTCTGTACATATTCATGACTAGAAAATGTACGTCAAATTCTATTACTATGATAACCAGTGGTAATGAGCCTTTACACATTACTATATAATCATCCGAATATCATTCGTGGTTTATTTTGTTCTGACCATTATTTTAGATCTACAAGGTACAAGAAGTAGCCTCTGTTTTTACCTACTTATTATTTATTGTTTAACATTGACGACATTCGATGAATTGCTAGGCAATAACTTTTGTGTAATTATCTGCAATTTTTTCCGGCAAAATTTTATCACTCATCGTTATATTTTATGGTTAAAGCTAATGGATTTAATACGTTTATTTTTAGTCTTAATTATATCAGTTCCACATTAATATTTTGTAATAATTATTATACCGACTGTGAACTGTGTAAGATTTGTTAATTGTTATCAAACTTAATATTCTGTTAAAATTAAAAGTAAATAATGCATCAGCTAATAATGACAATTTGTATGTGATTATCATTAACATTAATTATCCAAGTTAATCCAATAACCAAATCAATTTATTTATTAATAGAATCATGTCAAAACAATAAGAAGTGTTCTTGCTCGAAAACATGTTTGTGATTTTACCGTGTTTTGTATTTTTATCTTGATATAAATATTTGAATGTTTATGTTTAACCCAGGGAAATACAAAATGATGTATGTGTGTTTCTTTTCTACTAACACAAAATAACATAAATCAGAATAAAGGTAAGGTGTTCAAGTTACGTAAAGAATATTCAGTATTTTTTATATAAAACTTTTCATATTCAAATACAGAATCTCAGATTACCGATTTTATAATGTTACTTTCATATTTACTTTTATTTTTCGATTCTACATAAAATAATATTAATTAAAAATATAAAAATTTAAGAATAAAATGCCGTAATGAAATTTGCATAAATTTTTATGCAAATAAATTTTATGCAAGTGAAGTATTACAAGCACAAAGATAAAGGATAAAGATCAAAGAATGTGCATTCATATTTCAGTAGAACATCTCTGAACATTTTCGCAAAGAATTTTTTAGAAGCATTATTATACAAAAGAAAATTTCTACAATTATTATTACACTAATTAATGTAACCATTAAAAAAACTGATGTTAAGTTCTAGTTGTTTAATAAAAAATAAAATGACTGAAGATATATTCAATTCAAACTAAAAAAATGTTCTAATTATTATAACAATTTTATGTAGGTATCTACCTAGATTCTCTTATATTTGTAATTGACTAAATAAAGAACCAAAACTATAAGGTATGTACTACCTATATTCACATATTTTACCATTGAACTACTCTAACAAGAAAGAAATTATAAAAGACAATAATTCAATATTTTCAGCCATCAAGGTATATATATATATATATATATATATATATATATATATATATATATAAATAGAAAATTCCTTGCTGTTTGTGGTAAGCCGACCGATAATCGGGTACCACCAGTAATCTTTTATATTTAAGGGTCTCGTCTCCGTAACAAAATATTAGGTGTTTAGAGGTGTAGTAGTTTCTGCTTTACTCATAGCATATTAAAAATTTGAAGAAAAAACAGGTACTAGATTTTTGTGAAAGAATTAATCTAGGATTATGCCCAGTTAGAATTCTGAAAAAATCTTTGAAATCCATATACAAAATTAATGAAAAAGTGTTTTAAGCAATTTTTTACATTCTTTTTCTTATTATTAAGAGATTTATTAGAAAATGTAACTCGGCATAATCCTAGTTGCACTCTTCGTCTGTAAATAAATTTATGACATTTAGCTTAATCTATAAAACTTCGTGAGCATTGTAGAAATTGCTAGACTGCTTTTCCGTATTTTTAGCGAGCGTTTCTATGCATTAACATAGGACAAACGCGGTGTAGAGCTACGTGGTGTCGATACTCTTGACCACATAATTACATAATAAGTTTATTTTTATTTCTGATCCTACTGCCACCTAAATTGTAATATAAATGTTTTAATTTTATAGATAGAAAAGTAGCCATGACAAAAATTTGCTTATGCCACGGTCCATAAAATTCTGGCCATAATTATAGATTCATAACCAACTTAAAAGTTTATTAAAGTTATTATTTTTTTACTCCAAAAAGTTACGTACTCCTATGTAAATCATTAAAACAAACACAACATATACCACATACATAATAACAAAATGTTAACATTTACAAATGTTACCGCTAGCCTTTTTAATAATTTAGATTTATTAAAACTATTCCAGCTGCTGTATATCATTTTGCTCGCTCTCTGTAATAAATTTGTGATCTATATTTGTCAGCAGCGTCAAGACATGACTAGAATAGTACTATATAGAACATAGAACACGTGTACCTACGGCGTAAATATAACGTAAGAATGTAACTGTAACCCAGCTACGTAGTAAAGTGAAGGTAACAACTACGAGTGCGATTGGTACTTAATGATGGTGTCATGGTGACACCTACGCACGTGGATATAATAAAAATTATTATTTGCTGCAACCGACGCCGTGTTGTGTCATAATGAGACACTTACAGGCATTTAAGGTTAAAAAAGATTGGAACAATTCTAGCACGTGTTATATTAAATGTATGGTTAGAATGTGGATTAACAGCAGCTATGGTTCAATAAATTATTAATAATTTTAGCATAACTGTTCCTTCCAAAACTTGCTAATCTAATAGAGTAAAATATTATGTCGATGCACTAAATACATATGAAGTTTGTCGCACAAAAGATAAAATAAAAGGAACATTACATAAAATTTTCTAACAAAAATTACATTAGTAATAAATAAATTAATTGAGCGCTGGATCTTGGTCAAAATCCCGACAATTAAATCCAGATAATCTTTATCCCAATATTATTATTCCGATACTCACATTCCCAATTGTCAAAAACTCGATTGATCCATATCGCGACAAGAAATATTTTGTCATTAAATGTACATTTTATTAAAAATTCATAAGTGCATTAGAATATACGTTATTAAGAATGCGGATTATATGCAGGTAAATGTGATTGAAATATGCATGCAATATGTTACCCATCTGATCGCGGAGCCCTGTTAATTTGCATCAACTTTGACCCTTCTCTACAGTTTTGGTAACTTAAATGAAGATAGTATTTAAACATATTTGCACAATTAATACTTTTTAATAGTTTCATGAACTGTTATTACCTTTTAATATGCAACATTTATTGATAATTATAAACAACATAATACGTTAGTTACTTATAATACGATAGATTAATTCATTAGTTACGAACTTAATACGTTAGGTACAACCATAATAACATCAAAACCTTCCATAATATTACAAACTATCAACTAATTGACAGATAAAATGGTTGATGTGTTTTAACATCGCTGTCGTTGATGATACGATTAAGCTTTGAATATAACGCGAATTTAAGCCTCCTTGGATGTTCAAAGAGACTCGGTTTCACCTCGTCGCTTAGCAACATCCTCGGTATTATAAATCGCCTAATATTCTTGTTATATTAATAGCTTATCGTATCATCAACTGTTATTACCTTTTAATATGTAACATTTATTGATAATTATAAACAACATAATACGTTAGTTACTTATAATACGTTACTTATAGTTCATAAGTTACGGACTTAATACGATAGATACAACCATAATAACATCAAAACCTTCTATAATATGCAAACTGTCAACTAATTATTGACATATAAAATTGTTGATTTGTTTTAACATCGCTGTCGTTGATGACACGATTAAGCTTTAAATATAACGCGAATATAAAGACACTCGGTTTCACCTCGTCACTTAGCAACATCCTCGGTATTATAAATCTCCTAATATTCTTGTTAAATTAATAGCTATAAAATAACTACAAAGTTACAATCTAACTGCTTAATAAATAAACAAAAATTAATCCTCTAAAACTTCTTGCCCTAATTTAAAATTTTAACCCCATTAGGTGCGCAACATTTGCCTTGTAAAGTTCAATTAGAGCGTCGTCGGCTGCGTCATTAATTGTGCCCGCTCTAACACATTCTCATCGTGAGCCGCAGTTCACGCGAGCGTCTTGCGTCTCGTGTCGCGCGACTTTCATGACGTCACAGCTCCGCCGCAGCAGCGTCGCGACGACGACTCCACAGGTTGGGACGCGTCCTTCCACGACGAATATTGATCCGTCTCACGCCTCAGCTGTTGCGGAAGATCCTGCATTGTAGAAGGGATTCGAGAATTCAGGAGCAAGGAATTCAGAAAGTTTTAAATCATTGTGTAGATGATATTTGATTGAGAGAAAAGAAGGAATTCTACAAAAAGTTTTGTAATTTTGTTCAAGTTTTATTAAATTTATGTTTAATGATGTTTTGGAAATTGACAACGTAACGTAATTTTTATTCAGTTGGAAGGAATTTTTCAGTTGGATGCTTTATAAAAATGTTTAAATGTCAATTACATACATTTCAACATTTAACTCGACTAGAATTATTTTCCTAAAATATGTCTGCAACATAATGAATATTGAAAAATTTATTGAATGATAAATTCAACATCTCTAGCGTGTAGTCGTCTTAAATTCAAATAATTCATTTCTTTTTATTGATGCCATAAATAATGACTCATACATTTTTATTATGTCTCAGGGGCGAATCTATAGTTAGGCGATAAAGGGAATAATTACCTTTCTAAGATTATATTTTTTTCTAATAATGCACAACAATTCCAATTTAATCTTCAATTACTGTACTATTTTTTACTAACTCAGAAGTAAATCTTATTTATTTTTGCCCTTGTTATTTCTTGTTGTTCTGTAGTTTACTAAACTAAGTTCAAAAACATATTGGACATTCCTAGACCTTTTCTCTAATTTAAAAAATCTTTATGAAATGCAATTTTAGCTTTGCACAGAATGATATTTTGGTAAACAAAATTTATCTTTGTAATTTGTCTTTGTAAGACTTAATTATAGGATTAGATAAAACAATATTCCTGTTTTACAATTTTCTAAAGTTCGAATCCAGATGTGAAATTCTTTAAAAGTGAATTGCAAATTGTAGTAATAGAATGAAAGTTGCTATAGATTTCCTCACAAAACAATATTTCATTAAGAGCGCTGTGAAGAACTCAAATATGTCGATTTTCACTGGAAATTTATATAATCTCAAATTTATTAAAATAGTTTTTTTTATTAATTGCTAACATCATAATATTTAAATTTTGCAGTTTTTTTTTAAATAACGTCAATAAAAATGTTATTATCTTGATTATTATTGACGTTATTAGAAAGAAAAAAACAGATAATTTTGTATTTTGCTGTTAAATATGAATTTAAAAAATTCAATAAATTTAAGAAGAAATGCTTACTGAAAAGCTTCAAATTGGTACGTCGATTTTCACTGGAAGATTCTAATTTTTAACAGCAAAATTTAAATATTTATCAGTTTTTTTTAAATAACATCCATAATCAAGATAATAACATTTTTATTGGCGTCAATAAAAAAACTGTAAAATTTCAATATTTTGATGTTAGCAATTAAACCATTTTGATAATTTTGAGATTATAGAAATTTCCAGTGAAAATCGATATATTTGAGCTCTTCACAGCGCCCTTAAAACAATTCCATTTACTTCCATATGGAATGGAATCACTGACATTTAATCTTCATATTCATATTCATTGGAGAATACAATCTAAAATAAACGGAAGTTAAATTAAATAATTAAATTCACTGTTAAGAATTACGTTTCACTGATGTGTACACTGTTAAAGCACTAAATAATTTATGAAAACTCTGAGTGGAAGGCATCCTGTTTATAGCATAAATAATATCTTTAAATTTTAAACGTGCTATTCGAATGTTGCGAATGAAACTTTATTTTAATATTCAATACAAAATACGCTTATGAGATTCTTAAGAGATTCTATTCAAAAAAGAAGACGAGCTTAAATCTCTGGTTTTGCTTTTATTTCGCGAACGAATCAATATCGAGAGCAAGAAAAATATGTTTTTCGCCAATTTACATTAAAAGTGCTATTTTACTGACAGCTGACAGTCTGTGAAGTGTCACTTTTAGTGCCTAGGCAAAAAATGATTTTTATTGCCCAGGCAGTAAAAGTAATTGTTGCTATGGTGAATCAATAAAATTTCATGAAAATATTGTTTTTCCAAAGCCATCGCTCAACAACAGGGTTGAAAAAAAACATGTTTTTTTCAATTTTAAACAAAACATTTGTTTTTTACTGTTTAAAACTGTTTTTTTGGTTTAAACATGTTTTTAACTCTGCACAAAAAAACATGTTTTAAACAACAAAAAAGCATGTTTAAAACATGTTTTAAACAGGGTATCTGTTTAAACTAAATATTATTTCCATCGAAAGATGTCGCCAATGCTACTTTTTGTGCGAGGACGGGGATTTACATCGCTCTAGCTGCGTAGCTAGAAGTCACCGATGGTCGGTAGTTGAATTTGTTTTGTTTGTGTCATGCGTCAAGAATGGATTTCGATATCATTTTTAAATACCTGATTTAAAACACAGTTTAAAACATGCAATAAAACATTAGGCCGTGTTTAAAACATGTTTAAAACAGTTTGTTTAAAACAAATTGTTTTAAACATAACAACCCTGCTCAACAAACGCACTAAATTAATATAAATAAATAAATAATAATCAGCGAAAAAATAATGTGTTTAACATGGCAAAAATACACATTTACTGCCAGATTCATAGATTCGGCTGCGCCTCGTCAATGAGACTCTAGCCGCGTCAGTAAATCTATAATTATTTTACCTAGTTAAACAAATAACTATTGTTCTAATGTTTTACTACGAAAATAGTTATTTGTTTAACTAGGCAAAAAGTAACAGATTTACTGCAGCGGTATCTATGATAACAATATAAATATTTGTCATAAAGTTTACTGTCAAAATTGAAAAATGTGTATTCTATTAAACTATTTTGTATTCGTTTGAGGATGAAGTACAAAAAATAGCGTAGATATATACCACAGGAATAAAGTACCTTTTATCCCTGTGTGATTTTTCCCTCACCTTCGGCTCGTGAAATAAACTTCACCCTCAGGATTAAATCATGCACTTTAGTCCTTTAATAATATACTATTATTGCTTATAGGCACTAAAAGTGAGGTTTTTCAGACTGTCAGCGGTCAAAAATAGCACTTTTCATGTCAATCGGCGAAAAAATATATTAAGTAATATACCTTACTATAGATAGAACAATGCACTATTAATTATATTATGTAAATTGGCAACTAATTAGATCACAAAAATTAAGCAGACAATATTTTCTCAAACAATATATCATTAATAATGTTATGTAAATTAGTAAATAAGTCAATAAGTCTACAATCAATTTACGAGAAAAGAAAATGCAATAAAAATTTATTGTTCTGATACCATTTTCTCTTCACAAACACAGTAATAAATTCCGTATCAATAAAAAAACATAAAAACAAGTTATCAAGAAGAGTCAATTATAACATGTCACAAGATATGTAGTATCAAAATTTCATACAATTTATTTTGCATTCTTTATGAAGAAAACAGATGGCATTTTACTGACCTTTAATCGGCTAATCGACTAAGACATTCGATTGTCATAAACACTTCATTATATTTATACAGTTGATCCATAATTTAATTAACCTAATTTTAATGGGTTATTTTATTAAACGAACTACGAGTTTTTCTGAAACCGTCAGATATAGAGAAATAGTCATTTAATAAAATAAAAGGAACTAAAGTAATTAATTATTGAGTTAAGATATTATTATCGTACAATTATAACAACAAATATTTACTAAGAATGTTCATTGAAAATTTTGTATTGAAAATTTTGCAATCTAACGATTTTTTTCGGCAGTCCTCTTTACCTCCCGCTTTATATTCTATAAAGGAAGGTATATTGTGACGGGTCAAAATTATCGAGTTTGAGTTTTTAGGGAATAATCACGTTTTAGGGTCCCTAGAATACGAATTTAACTTTTTCTAAATGATGTCTGTGCGTGTGGGTGTAAAAAAATCTAACATTTAATAAATAAATTTTATTTTATATTTAAGTACCTATCTAATACGAATCTTTAGAATCCAGTTAATTTTTAGAAGCAATCTCCAAACCGGAAGAGCACTTTGCTTAAATACTTTATTTATCACAATATATTCTATTTTAAATGAAAGATTATATTTTTGTCATCTATAATCAGTATTTTAAAGGTTTTTCTGTATTTGGATCTATTTACAAATTAAATTATTGATTATAATTTAGAGTATAACTATAAAACGTCAGTATCAGTAGCTTGTAAATGTAAAATTTAATTGATTATGCCTGTTTTGGTGACAGTGACAGTGACAATAGTGACAGCGTTACAGCGTTTATAGATATAGTAAGGATATACATCTATAGTTGTACCTACGAGAAATAAAAAATTGAAATAGTATTGGCCGTTAAAAAATGAACAGGATTATTCACATCATCTGTCATCTGTCAAAACAAGATCAATAAAAATGCAGAATATTGAATTACATAGCCAATCAAAAAGACTTGATTATTTTGTACTAGTAAGGTTGTGTGTCGACTATTCACTACTAATAGTACTTTTAGGTGACTATTTAACAAATGAACATTTTTATTATAATCTATATTTAACATTTTTATTGCACCATTTCTATCGCTGGGTTTTCTTCAAAAGTCTAGTTCATTTTTCACTTGAAATTCACTATTTTGTTTGTAAAAAACACATTTGACGTTACGTCTAAATTTTATCAATTATTTGTTTTCTGAAATCAATTTAAAACTGAATCTGATTCAATTAATAATCTCTTGAATACCATTCGTAGTCATAGTTAAGTAGATTATTTTTCTGGTAGTTAAATTACTCGTGCTGCGCACTCGTAATATTTATGTCCAAGCACAAGGAACATTCGTACTACCAGAAAAATAACCGACATAACTACGACTAGGTACTTATGGTATTATAAGTGATTATTTTACTTTTAAAAGCAAGCCCACTTTATGTTTTAATTGAAATATGAATATGAATATAGTCTTATTCTAAAGCAAAGACGAGCTTTAATAATTAATGAAGGACAATTTCTGATTTCGCCCGTAACACACATAATAATATTAATGATACGAAATCACCCTCATCAAACTTTCATCACGTTTAGTCGTGAAAATGTTGAAAACCATCCTAGCCACAGTAACATACATAATATATGAATACGATACGATTACTTAAAAAGATAAACCACTTCATCCATCTTGTCTCTCATGAGTTGTCGCATGATAAATTCCAGAGCAACATTTCGTCATAAATAATTCACGGAGCCGGTCCTGCGCTCGCGTCGATTTATGGGGAATGGGAATATATGTCCCGAACTTTTCTACGATGTCAGTGGCAGGTCCAGAAAATCTGTAAGGAGGGGTGAAATTCTATAAAAATAGTACCGGAATGCTGCGTTTTGATGGAAAAGAAAATATAGCTCCGCAGGCGAAAAATCTGTTGGGTCAACGGGTGCTTCATTAAAAGTTTTTTGGCATTTTCGGGAATGAAACTCTTCATTAGTCTTTAATATTAGGGACTAAAGTTCTTAATTTGATCCCAAGGGATTATTTTTCATATTTAATCCCGATGTTCAAGGAATTAAATTTATTAATCCCGTTGGCAAGTAAATACGTGGTATTTGTTACAGAGTATCTATGGTAAAAACAAAAATATTTGTCATGAAATTTACTGTAAAAATTATAGAATATGTATTTTTTAAACTATTACGTATTCGTATGAGAGTGAAGTGCAAAAAATAGTATACCACAGGATTAAAGTACCTTTAATACCTCAGGTAATTTATTACCTCACCTTCGGCTTGTGAAATAAACTTCACCTTCAGAATTAAATCATGCACTTTAGTCCTTTAATATATAATATACTATTCCATAGAAGCGAAATATAACAGACCGGGTGTAGACAGTTTTTTTGACTTATAAGAAAAACAATGTTAAAATTTTAATTTCACTCTGCCTATTGCTTTTAGAGCCAAACTTTAAATACTAAAGATGTTCAGAATAAAAAACGGCATCCAGCGAGCGCTTATTTATTGATATTAAATGTTCCTTTCATAAGATAAACGAAAATTAAATTTGTCATATTTGAGCTATTTACAGAGTGCCATGAGAAATAAAACGAATTAGTCAGATCAAATAAAATAAATACTTCAATTAATTATGATAAAATGTACCTTAGGAAGAAAAGGAAGGAAAACAAACGAATTTTTAATTTCTTTTTTGATTAGTGAATTCTTTTTTTGATCCAATAAATCAATTAGAATATTAATTTCAAATATGTTAACTGTCATGAAATAAATGGAAATTAAATTTGCCATATATGAGCTGTTTACGCAAAGTGCCATGAGAAATAAAACGAATTTGTCAGATAAAAAAATAATTCAATTAATTACGATAAAATGTACCTTTAGAAAGAAACGAAGGGAAAGAAAATATTATTAATTTATTTTTTGATTCGTGAATCCTTCTATAAAATAACAATAATATATTAGAACAAATATTTAAAATCTGTCAACTGTTAGAATGACTGAAAAATATTTTAATTAGAAGTAGGGGTAAAATTAAAAATCGCTCTGACGGGCTTTATTTTTGATTCTTTTGTAACGAAACTCTGTATATACCACTGAAATAAAATTCGAATTTTTTTAAACCGGGTCATAAATTGTGTTTAAATTCGTTTGGACTGTTGAGGGTTAAACAACAAGATCTAGTTAGACCATTTGTTCGATCTTCATGAAATTGTGCACACTGTCAAATTTTAAGGAATATTTTAATACGACGGGACAGTTAGTAGAAGTGGGGATTAAAAATGCAGAATTTGTCCTTATGAAATTTTGCATGTAGGTCTCTTTTGACCAGTTTTAAGGTATGTTTCTTAAACTTTTAAAGAATTTCCTGAAGAAGGGGGGAGGGCGATCGCCCCATTCCCCCCCTTGGATCCGACACTGTACGTTGTTGTGCGCGTGCGCATGCGAGGAGTTATCGCGCGCACCAGATACTGCGTCATCACTTCGAGTTGATGGCACAAGATGAATAATGTATTTAGACGGAGCTTTCACGATTCATCGGTTTAATTTTTAAGTTAAACTTCATTCCCACATTCCCAGTAACGAAGTATTCAAACACGTGTGGCGCCTCTGATGAGCTGATGTTGATTGAGATGGCGGTGGCTGAATTTTAAGCCGGTGGGAATTATGCGGAACAGGAACACCTACACACCAACGCAATAACAAACAAAACAGACTTCAGGATTGCAATGGTCTAGTGTTTTCATTTGTACCTATAAGTACAATCATGTTTCATGTTTTGTGTATGTATTTACTATAAATATTTAAGAGAAATGTTCATCTGACATAGACTAGACCACTAGACGGTCAAACAAACGGTTTTATATACTTACATAATACTTACATACTTAAGGCTAAGGCTGTTGCCGAATAGAAACACGCATGCGCAGTATTTCCGCAAGTTTTGAAATTTCGTACAATGCGTAAGTTGGCATAGCTTCAACTTTAAACTTTTAATACTTTCTAAAGATTCACTCAAAGAAAAAGATTTGCCTGATACTTTATTAACAATGCAAAAGTTTGAATTTTTGAACAAATTACAATGCAGCGAGAGTTCAAATTTTAAAGGAATAAAAATGTGTTCAATATTAATGCTAATTATTAAAAAATTTATTTGTATTTAACTGTAAAATTTGTAAAAATACAATTCAATTACAAAGCATTTGAGTCTGAATTAAAATAAATTGCCTGCGGCGCATTTTCTTTTCCTTGCGCACTCTTACACAACAAATTACCCCATAAAAACATATACGCAGCTGGGGAAAAAATTTGAATTGCCCACTCTGAAATTCGGGTTGCCCACAAATTTTGGATCTGACTAAACGAGTCTGTAGCAAGTAATTTTGAATCATCAGGAACGAACCAAACGAACAAACATGAAACATATCGACTATTAACATTAATTATTAGAATTTATTTTTTCCTGTTTTTCTTCTTTTTTGTTAAACAACTTTATTTTTATTTCCATTCTTGGTTCAGATTTTTATAGTATTATATAAATTTTGAATTTATTATGGCGCGTTTTTACTGATAAATACCCGCCTGTGGATTTTCCTAGTTACGCCACTGTCTCTGATCATATGATTATATGTGTATATTAGTACATTTTACATTGTAATTATTCCCGTATCTCAAATTAAGTTCAGTACCTATCATAAAATTCAAAAATAGATTTATGCTGGCTATACATGGACATAATGGACAATTATTCCAATATCATTGATGCTGTATCAAATATACTGACCATAATTTTAATATCAAAATCATATTTACGTCGATATTTGTCAACATGTAGGTACAATCTTTTTGTTGATATTATTAAATAAAAAATCTGACGTGGCCATCACACAACCTTCCGCCATATCTAGACTTTAAACAGAAATGTATACGTGCAATCCGGTGCCCATTTAAAATATACAAATAAAAATCTCAAATATTCAAACACAGAAATTTGCATCACCTGAATAAAAAGATTCATTCACATGAAAACTCTGCTGTGTTGAAGCCATCCTCCGTTCAATTACTACATTTAATATCTTACTTAGGACTTATACCGGGAGTTTTTTTTATTAGTAAACATAGGGCATGTCATTACCATAGTTACAGTGTTACAGAATGACAGCAATGTATTGGAGCGTCTTTTTTATCAGTAAACATAGGGATAATTACATACTAAAATAAATATGAAATATAAATTAAAGAAATGATAAATTATTTATTTATATTTTCTACACTTAAGAACTAGGTAGATACCTACATTAAACTAATGAGAATTTTTGTAATCGAATTAAATGTTCAAAATTGGAACCATTAACTTCTAACCAATATCCTAAACGATTATAAAAATAATTTATAGCATTTGCTGGGCAGTAATATTTTGGGAAACAGCACTAATCCGATTTTTTAATTGTTCAACATTCATTTTGTCATTGTACACATTATTTTTAAGTGTCTACCTAGTTCTTTAATTCTGATTAGTTTAATGTATCTACCTAGTTCTTAAGTGTAGAAAACATAAATAAATAATTTATCATTTCTTTAATTTATATTTCATATTTATTTTCGTATGTTAATTATCCCTATGTTTACTGATAAAAAAAATCTGACGTGGCCGTTACAATACCTCTCGCCTTGACATTGAAGTATTATTATTTAACCTCGTATTTAACCAAATATTAAGCTTTAATTAGGTAATAAATTATATATTTCACAAATCTAATCAGCTCATTTAATATATAATTTTATTTTATAAATACCATATTTACATAATACCGACATAATACTATGTCCAGTTAATATCTATACTATATCCAACATTTCAAAATTCTACACCACACTCTACACATGCCCTACACCACAGAGAAACCTCCTTGCCACAGACATCTGTTTATCTGTCACATTGACAATTTTATTTTTGTTTTAAATTTTATTTCTATTTCGGGATTCACAAATCATGGTAGGTAAAATTATATATTTAAAAAAATTATATTTCTTTACTGGTTAAAGATATAGAAACAAGTAAGATTAAATATTGTACAATGTAATTTCTTCTTTCATGTGTGGTATGGCAAATTGTAACAATCGCATTATTTTATACAATTTTTGCAAAAAATGTTATAGTGCTACAAGAAAAGTACCATTTCCGGTTGGTGGATTTTTACCAAAATCTTTTCAGCTCTTCATTAACATATATAAATGTATAATGCAAAATATTAGAATTTTATGTTCAGTAGAATTTGAGATAATGAACCGGGACGAAAGGCTATAGTAGGCGTACATACAGACTTTCATACACACACACAGACACACACACAGACATCATCGTGAAAATAGTCAAAATAGGTTCTAAAGGTGCTAAAACGTGCTAATTGACAAAAATCTCGACATCGAATTTTTTCACGATCCCTATACCTCTCTAGGCGAGAGGTAAAAACGCTCTAATGCATTGCTGTCATCCAGTAACACTGTAACTATGGTAATGACATGCCCTATGTTTACTTATAAAAAAAACTCTCTGTATAGCGCTAGTATGCCAACTTGTCACCCGTCTCACCTGTCAATATTTTTTACGCAGAAACAAAAATCAACCGATCATGGATTACAAGATATCAACGTTTTTTACAAATAAATACTATATTTTTCCAAATTTATATACAATTTTGACAATTAACCTTTTCAATCTTCAAAAAATATCACTTTCGATGAAGATATTTGTACCAAAATCTAGGGAGCTCTTCCAATTTATATACAAATGTTAAATACCAAATATCAAAATTTTCGGGTAATTCGTATTTGAGTTATGCGACTAACAACCCTTGACCACACACACACACACACACACACACACATACACACAGACATCATCGTGAAACTATCAAAAATGAGTTGTAAGGACCCTAATTCGTGCTCATCCACTAAAATTTCACCACCCGATTTTTTGCATGATTCCAATACCTTCCTTTACAGGTAAGCGGAAGGTAAAAATGCAACTGTTTTGATAAAATATACATTGTTATAAACATGAAATATAAATGTTTGTATAGTTTTAGAATATTATTAGTTACTCAATCACATACTACAGGTTTGAACCAAGGACGGATTCAGGGGATAAATTTTGATAACCACTTTTTCTTATTTTTTCATGTGTACATTAATTATTAATAGAAATAATACAATTTATTTCTAAATGTCAAATAATAGGAGGCACAGCATCCACTAGAACTAAATGGCTCTGCTCATAATAAATCAAATAAAGCTTGTGACTTGTGAATGCTACCTCTTGGGCGGTAATGCTTTTTTATTGCAAAAACGTCATTTTTAAGTTTTAATTCTTCTACGAAGTAATGATTTTAATTTTTATACGTGAAAAATGGTAAAATATTATGTAATTTGCCTTGTATGAAAATACTTTACTTTTAATGAAACAGCCTTTGATTTTCGCCTGCGGCGTTTTTTCTTTTTCTCTTACGTAACTCCTAACCCCCAAACTAAAATCCTGGATACGCGTAAGAAATCGCCCTCCATGCAAAAACTTTTTGGATTCGTCACTGGTTTGAACTTTGCGATGATATAAACATCGTATAAAATGTTCATCGACACTTTGGGTATTACCATTTTTATATTTATTTACGTGGAAATAGGAAATAGCACTATTAAAAGTAGCTACTAATTATAACAATGTACGAAAAGACAATCATGTGTAAACAATATTATCATGTTTTTCTCTATAGTTGGGTATTTCATGCGTGTTTTTTTTTACTTATGTACAAAACAAAATAAAGATGTGCTAACAAAAACAGTCATATTCTTCCTTAGTAAACAACTTCATTTAGAAAATTTCTTCCAAGAACCAGAGTAAGATGATAAATGGATCTAATTTAATATTTTTGGCAGTTCCTAGTGCTCATTTATTGATACTCCATTGCAATTAAAAAATCAATTATAAAGAATGCTGTCAAGGTCGGAACAAACAAATTTTATTTTGTTCGATTTTTAAATAAACTCATTAATCTGATAAAATTTCAAGGTCGTAGGAGACTTATATTAAGCTGAAACAAATATAACTTGTCTTGAGAACTAGTCCAAATAATATGATCAGTTTTTTATAACCTTTATCTATAAAATATTTTTATTGATTACTGATATATAAATATAAAATACAACACCATGATTATCAAGTTTTTAATGACCTGTTCTACTGTTGCAGATTTTATATCATCGATTGCTATCATGCCATCGTATTAATACAACATGCACTTTCAGCTTTCAGCTAATGAAAAGTTGATAAATTTTTCCAATACCACAAGAAACTGCGAGTTTTTTTTTTAAATCGATACTCTGCGGTTTTGTGTTACTCTTTTCTTTCGTTTCTTATTACTTGAAGATGAGTTTTAATTGGAATAGTTAAAAAAGTTTGATAATTGTGAAGATTGATTGAAAGAATTGCTGTTGAAATTTTTCAAATCGTGAAAAGGTTTTCAGGAGTCGCAAATACTCAACACAACTAGAAACTAACAAGATTTGTGAAATTTGCTGAATAAAATACCAACTTTTCTTTTTGTTACGTTATAGTTTGTTATAGTATTTAACTTTTATTTATTTGTCCTATATTTACTTTGAATTAAATTGGAAAATTTTACCTTCGTTTGCGATCAGTGTTCTTTTGTTATTATTATAATTATTTTCTTCTTATATTACACTGGCATTATACTATATGTAATTTATTATTTCGACGCAATAGCAGCAAGTTGCTATTATAAAATTTTGTTGATTCATGACAGATACAAGAAACAAATAAAATTGAGAATGCGTTCAAGGGTTTAAGTTTATTATTTTGAAATAGGTAGGTGTAATTAGTTGTAAATAAAGTAGGTACCTACCTATAATATATTTGACTCCTATATAATAAAATTGTAATCTTTGTAATTATTATCTAGGCTTTAAAATAATATAATATTTATATTAACCGTAATCTAGTATATAGGTTAAGCTGAATGTTTGTCTGACTGTTTTTTACTTTCTTATACACAGTATAAGTAAGTCTAGGTATCATGAAAAAAATTGATATCGGGATTTTCGCGGAAATACATGTTTTGAGGTTCATTGAATCCGTTTTGACCATGTTCTCAATGATGTCTGTATGTGTGGATGGATGGATGTGTGTATGTCCGTATGTTCAATAACTCATGAATGAGAAAAGATAACATTATTAAACTTGGTATTTATTTTTGTGATAATTCGGTATATTATAAGAATATTAATTTTAATATAATACTATATTTCCGCGGTCGGCAATTAGGGGATGACAGCCGCGATAAAAAATGTTTTTACGAACTGATATATATAAGATTTAATTTTATGTAGTATTTTATAAGGTTATAAAGTGACATTCTTTGGACTATTTATAATAATAATTTTACTTTAACAGCCAAGGCCATTGCTAGCTAACTTCATTTATAAAATAAAAATATTCTTGTCATTTGATATTATTGAAAACAATGATATTTCATTGAATGAAGCTCAGTACTTGAAAAGAAAGAGTATGAAATTAAATTTTCTACGTATCTTAGACAAAAAGTGTCATATTAAGGTATCTACCTACTCAAGCAGTTCCGACAACAACTTGCTTGCACCTTAATGTTTCACTTTTTGTCCTAGATACGTAGGTACATAAACATTAATATTATTTATGTTTTGAATATAATTGTATTGTATATATTTTTAACGTCAGTCCAAAAGGAAGGTAGGTAGGTAGGTAGGGATCGTGAAAAAATTCAATGGTGAGATTTTTGTCAATAAACATGTTTTAGTACCGTTTAAACCGGCATTGAAAGAAAATTTTCCGATTTACCGGTAATTGAAAAAATCGGTAAATTTGCAAACCCTAATGAATAACCGTGGATTGATGGCTGCTAACTGTCAATAATTACACAATAAGCACAGGTAAATGAAAATAAAATGAAAATAAAAGTAAAATGTATGAATGACAATGATTGGCTTGTGGCCCTAGCAACAGTAGCAGCAAAGCAAAACAAACAACAGTGTTACAGTCGCAAGTGCTCCAGATTTATATTTCCACATACTGGTAGAGAGCATTGCTGACAGCTTTTACAAAATAAATCGAAGGCCGCAGGTTCGCCTCAGGTGCTGTGATAATGTTACTCCAGCAAGCGCGGAGATCGGATACGCGTTGTGGGAGCAGAACCCGTTACCGGTTGTCCGCGAGAAAAATACGCGTAACGTGTTTAAAAACCAACCGGGCGACCTTCGTCCCAACCGGCACCCAGCGAGAGTGGCGAGCATAGACGTAGCCAGGGAGAGTTTCATTACCATGAACTGAGTCGAAAAGTGACACAGTATAGGCTAATTTGCAATTGGGGATTTTCACGATTTTTTGGTTTTTAAATCCTTTATATTAACTTCACCGTCCGTCATCTCTGTCTGTGCCAAAAAATCAAAAGTCAAAAATGACCCACTTCCCGGGATCCTATCGAGCTGAAATTTTGCATATAGACTTTTGTCACCTAACAATGCACTTTCTCCGCCATCTTGAAACGAAATGGCGGCTAGCTATCTCAAGGATCTAACTTATGATATAGATATATTAAAATGCCAGTCCGCCATCTTGAAACAAAATGGCAGATATCTCAAAATGTACTGTAACTATTGCGTTCAAATTTGGTACAGTAATAGCTACGAATCTGTCTTGAAACATAGGTATATTAAAATGTTAGTGCGCCATCTTGAAACAAAATGGCAGCTAGCTATCTCAAAATGTACTGCACCGATCTGGTTCAAATTTAGTACAGTACCAGCTAAAAATCTAATTTAATATAAAAATTTAAATAAAAATTGATCGAGTCTCATATATAAAGGATTTATAGTGAAAAACTTTGTTTTTACGGGTTCATTTTTTTATAAGTTAATCTATACATTAAAATATTAGACCCGTATTGTTTCTTTTTGCCAAAAAGTTGATAATAAGCCAGAAAAAATTCATATAGTTTAAAAAATTAGATGCCGCAAAAATCCAAAGCCGTGTGTGACGGTGTGACGTCACCGGCCCTGAGAACATACGTTCACCGCGCTGACAGGGACCGAATACGATACGTAGATCTTACCTTATTTCAACACAGGTCCGTCGTCCATTGCGTAGTCAAAACGACAGCCAGCACAAGATCTGCCGCCATACTTACTTTATTCTTTTTACTTATTATACAAATATATTATTAATATACAGGTTGCTTCTATGTATTGATTACAGAAAAGAAATATTTTTTTCAAAATTCGCAAAGATAAGGGTAGTGAAAATTTTTGTGCCACTGGTTTTTCATTAGTTCCTTGGTTGGTCCTTGTGTCTTTTTGGATAAAGTACTTCTTGAAATACAGTAGCGGTTATCGGGAATACCATAACCACAGATGGCGCTGTAACCAACGTGCTATAATTATCAAATATATCTTTTTTACTAAAAAAATCTGATGTGGCCAGCACAAAACCTCCCGCCATACCCTATTTTTTACTGTGTCATTATCAATAAAAATTTTCATTGTAGGTAATTATTAAACAATCAAGTTTCATATTCTAAATTATAAATAATAGGTACTTTAAATCCTAAAGTACTATGACAGAACAATTTACAAAATGCTAAAAATTGTAGATAATAATATACAATCTTTCATTTGAAATAAAAAATATTGCGATAATTTAATTATTTATCAAAATGTTTAAGAAAAGTACTACTTTAGGTTTAGGGATTGCTTCAAAAAATAACTGGGTTCTTTAGAATATTGTATTACGACGTTATATACAAAATTTGATTGTTAAATGTTTGTAACCTTTTGAGTTATAGAAGACGAAAAAAATGTTACATACAACCTAACACACACAGACATCGTATTATATGGAACCTAGAATGTGCTTATCCACAAAAAAACTCACACTCGAAAATTTTGTCCCATGACAATACCTCCCTTATGGAATATGAGGCGAGAGGTAACAAGCGTTAAAACTAGATGTTCATTATGTTATCAAAACAGATTTAAACAACAAACTCTCCTCTGACTACGCCTATGGTGGCTGGTTAGTGCAGACTGTGCAGAGGTTATGTGCGCTATTTGCATTTGTTCGAATTTATTCACTTTCCAGAACAGTGCAACTAGACTAGAAATTATTACATATAAAACAGAATACGGCGGACAGACGAACGAGCAACGTTGATAGCCATGCTATAAAATTTAAATGTGGCAGTATTTTGGTATGAAATGGCCAGAATGTCTGAAATTTACCACTGTAAATACTTATTTTCAAGTATAGTATCATGTAAATCATTTTAAAAAACAAAAGATAATTCAATACCTGAAGTATGTATCAATATCAAGTACCAATAATACCAAAACTTTTAAAAGCAATTATAATTTAATCGTATGTTGGATCTTGATACCGTATTTTTTATCATTAATCCGAAATTATATTGTTGTATTGCTTCATCATACGAATAGTATTGTATTTTGAAAAACGGGAAAAACAAGATGGTGGTAACCTTTACAAATTTCAAACATCAAAAATGGAAAGTACAGAGAAAATAGTTGAAGATTTGGTCATTTTTTTGTAGTCACACTGTTTTATTTTATATAATAATAAATAAATAATGTTCGAAGTTCTTAAAACCAGTCTCTAGGTGAATAAAATATGACGCTTCCAACAACTGCTCGTTATTAAACTTCTGCAAATCGTTAATCACGAACTTTGTGTCGCCTACAACAAAAAGTTTGTAAACTTTTCGTCGACAGTGACAATACTATGTTCTATTCATTATGATGTTGATGTTGTACATACCTACCTACATTGCTACATTTAACAATCTCATAAAGAAACAGAGAAGAGTTTACTGTCCAAGAAGTTTTCTCTGTTTGACACTAGCTGTTCACATAGCTATTTGACCTTTCTCTGATGAAAATGATGATGATAATTCATCATATTAGTTTCACTAGGTATTGATGATGTTATATGATTGAAAGTTACTGAAATAATCTTCCTTTCTTTGATAATTTTGCAATAGTAAAGCGTAAAGGTGCAAGTGAGCGGACAAAAGTGTCTTTGTTATGAAAAGTAAGCCAAATAATGCCAGATAATGCCGCCTACCGCAATCTGTCTCTCTTAGTGAACTTTATCTTTTTGTAAGAAACAAGAAAATAAAATTTAATATCTGTAGCAAAACAACATTCACTATCATTAATTTTATGCTAGCTTTGAACAATGCATATTTTACATATACTTACAACAATTTCTCACTTTCACTTTGCAATTATCACTGAGTTAAGATACGATAAAACCGCAAGTATTTTATCGGTCAGATTGAAAACCGAAACATGTATCACCAATTTTTAAATTCGACACACATGATTGATGTTGGCAATGTGGAGAAAACACGAAAAACCAAAAATGGAAATCGTTTGTGTTTTTGTTCCAGATTTGGTGGAACTGGTATTGAGATTTCAAGATGATGGACGATGAACTGTTTTATACTATATACGTATTGTGTTATTGGCATTTGACCTAACTGTCCTACATAATAATATCTACACCATAAGGAAAAATACGAGTATATTTGAAGCAGATACTTGTGGTACTTTTACTTTTATTTTACAAAATTTACTAGAAATTCAACTTTTTTATTGATATGCGATAGAAGAAAGATTCATCTCTTTTTAAAGCAATTAATTTAATTTATTTCTGTTTCTTACAACGAAAATTTTTATAATAAGGGTTGACCACTAGTAAAAATTCTATAGGTACACCTATACCAATTCATTTAATTTCTTACTAAGTACTTCAACTAATTTGTTACAATTCACGTACCTAACTATTGGTAAATTCATGTTTTCAAATAAAATTAATTAAATTCTATACGTAATTCATCTAGTTTTTTAATAATTAATTTAAATCGGTCGTAATTCACTACAAATTCTTTATTAAAACATCAAAAAGTAATATTTTAATTCGATCCTAATTCATTAAATTCATACCTAATTAATTTCTAATTCATGCAATTCATACCAAATTTTCCTAATTCAAAGTAATTCATTTAATTCAATAGTAATTCAAACAATTCATATCTAATTCGCTAACTTTGTAGACCTCAATTTAAGAGTGGTAAACCCCAGTTGGTAAAATACAATTAATTGATCTGTCAGTGACACGATAGAAGTTAATGTGCTGGCTAATCAGATAATTTGTGATTCGATAATAATTTGTCTCGTATCGGGGTTGCTTCCATATTTGATCTTAAATACCTATTTACTTATTCATTATAATATTTGAGTACAAGAATAAGTCAATGAATAAAAAATATACTAATTGAACACCTAATCAATTTTTTTATTAAAACCTATACCGAGTAAAAGGGCTTGAATTTGTTGAGTTGAGTTGAGTGGGTTGCGGTTTTTTTATTAGAAATAAATTAAGGACGAATTTCAAGAATTAACTTAGAGTTAATATTAAATGTTTAAACAATAATTTTACTGACAAACTGTTATATTTTTCTGTTCAAATAAAAAATTTGCTGCTATCTTACACAGCCCTTTTCTATATGTAAATAAATATTTTGATAAAATATTGTAACAAGCGTTAAAAGACTGAAATCCCACGTAGAAAATGTTTGAATGTCAATGAAAAGTTTCAAGCGACTGAGTCTTGTGCAAGGACAAAATTACATGTGTTTGTTCAAAGTTATTAAAATTCACATTCTGTAGCAATTAACCGTTACATAACTAGTAAAACTGTAACAAAAACGTGAAAAAAATCCGAGTGGATTTCATCATCGATGTTGGTTGGTATGATTTCCAGAATCCAGTCACAAAGCCGGATAAATACGCTTCACCTGTTGACGAATTCCTTCGGGACTATTCCAGAATATTCGACTGACATCAAAGCGCCTGCGGCACCGCGCACGCGCGTTGGGCCCCCGTGACGAAGCTCTCGGTTGTGCTCGCAAACTACGTTCTAGTTTCGGAGATCGATATTTCATTCATTTCACCGGCTGTTGCGCACGATACTGACTACGAGATCCGTTCGCGGTTTCCAATGACAGCTTTTGTTATTTTACTTTTTCTGAAGAGCACAAGTGCTGTAGTTTTTGTTTGCCTTCCTCGTTGGCAGAATTGGTATTTGATGATTGCGTGATTCTAACCTAACTGTTCGAAGCTGTCGAAAGTTTTTTAACCTTAATTAGAGGCAATGTTGTTCAATGACGCAAAATGTTTTCATAGTGGATTTTCTTGTCTTCCTGGTAGACATCTAATAAGGAGAAGACACTAATATTTCTTCATTTTCTTATCTAAAATAAATAGATATAGGAAAAATACATTATTTAGGTACTCATCAGTCATTGTCATTACATACTATATGAGCCTGCGTTCTTATCAAATTCTTAACGACTTCATTTGAAACTGAAAGTTTCGATGGTTCTGGTTATTCATATTACGAAATAACTTAAAGCGACTGGACACCTATGGCGACTGTTAAAAGATGTTGTTGATAAGTGTATCCGTGTCTTTATATAAATATTATTCCTAAATAAGGTTGTCCAGCATATTCTCAAATTAAACAAAATATTAAAAATATATCCTAAAATTTTGACGAAATCTAAATTATTTTTTATACACTTATACATGCTCAAAAATACCGAAAAATACTTGAGTCATTGATTTATATTCGTATATATTGGGAACATTTTGTAGGGAAACGAATGATTGAAAAAACGGTATCAAATAAATCCTGATTTTTTATGTTAGACAGTTAGACCAATAGATTCAATTAAATTAAAAAATTGAATGCCATTTTTTGAAGAAAAATATTTCTAATTTACAGTATGTCATTGTTCGATTATGTCTCTATTTTTTTAAAACAATGTGTAGGGAGATATACATTACCTACATATAAGGTAGTAATATCAAATGAATCCTTATTCTTAATTTATAAAATGAACCATATGTATAACAAATCAATAACGTTAAAAACATGTTTACAAAATATGTACATGTTGTCTAAACTACAATATTATTATCACCTACTTATTTCAGATTGTTTTTCAAAAAATGAACGTGACATTCTAGATAACATTAAGTAAAATAATAATTATTATCAAAATAAAATTAATTCATTAGGTTAAAATTAAGAAATTTTGTTATTTTCAATGTTTTATTAAAAACCTAACCTAACCTAACATAACCTCCTTTATTTTGGTAAAAAAATGGTTTAGATAAATACGAAAAAATTTGTATTTCTTTGCAATATTACTTATATTAATGTTAACATTGATAAATTCATACTTGAAGTAGAAAAGACATCCGAATATCCTTCGTTGTTTTTCGTCCTGAAAAAAACTTTTAAAATTGAAACCCTCTGGTCACATTATGCAGATTGTAGCAAGATCGTTCCCGAAATTTTTAAAATTGCGTTAATATGGTTTGTTTTACTTTTAAAATTAAATAATTCTTGAACTAAATTTCAATTAGGTAACTTTAACGTTTAATGTTATGCATATTTTTTTATTACAAACAGAAATAAATGTCAGAAATAAAATTAACATCAAAAAGCAAGAATAACAGCAAAACTTTGAAATTATATTCTGAATTATTAAACGCAAAATTAAAAGCAGCGTATATTTAGATAAAGTTTACTGTACAGTGTACAGCAACCGACGTTGCTTTTGCTACCCACGCATTTCCTCACGGGGTAGAATAAAATAGGTTACAATTGTAAATAATTCTACTCGGAACAATACAACAATTCTCTGTTCCTGAAATCACAAAAAGCGGAAAATTCTACAGAGATAAAATAATATTTTATACAAAATCAACATATCAGAAGAGGAACTTAGTTATTGTATAACTTTATAAAAATATCAGCTAAAAATACGAAATAATCTGCAATTACTATCCATGATAAAAATATCTGAATTGCTGTCGGTGGTGCTGAAGGCTTGCAAATGACAGACGAAGCCGAAATACTTTGAAAAAACATTTCGACATTTGATTTTCCAATACACTTTAAATTTATACGTTTTACATTTGAATTTAAATTATTGTAATGTGTTTTATTAAAATTAGTTTTATAATTATTATGACAACGCTATCTGTCATAATAAATACCTATGTAGTAGTAGCATTAGTAGGTAGAGATCAACAGTAGAATTTGAATATGAATTTTATGTCAATATTTAGAATTTCTGTTTTTGTTAAACGAGTAGTTGGTAACTATATTAATTACCAACATACAAGAAAAAACACTTTGACAAAAATATGATCATTTTTGTATGAATTTGTAGGTATTGAAAACGAAATATTCCATATTCGTGTATCATTTTTAAATATTGGAACTTCAATATTTTTTTGATAACGGCCAGTGGTTTTAGCTCAACGGTAGAGTGAGGTCTGAGTGGTTGGATTCCACTAAGTGTAATATCATCTACCATTCTATAATTATTGGAAGTTTATCCTGCTGAATGGTTATCATCATGAAAGTATAAACTACAAAGAATGATATTATTCATAAAAAGTAATCGTACAAAATAATCTTCAACATACTTGCTCCTCCTTATCTTCTAGAAATAAATTAAGTAGCATATTACATACCCATGAGGGTTTATTTACGCACCATGGACGGAGTTCAACAAAAAACATGTAAGTAGACACGTGTTGAATATTATGTAGGTAGGTAGGGGAGACAGAGGTGCATTGATACACGATGAAGATTGATACAGATTTGAAATTTTGCGCTAGAATAATTATTATTAATTGAGGGTTTTGCCACTTGTAGGCATTAACAAAATGGGCCTGCCATAAAAAATTCAAATCAATTGCAGTTGTTTTTCGGTAGTTATCGTGGTCAGTGTCTTTTTATGGCCGTAAATATTTTCATGTTTTTTTAAATTAATGATATCTCGAAAGCTATTAAACTTAATTTCGTAAACATTCTTCTTATATGTTCAATGAAGTGTGTTAAAATTTTGTACGTTTTCATATTTGCATATAAAATGTTTAAAGTTAGGTTATAACTTGACATAAATAAAAAAAAAATGACTGGTGAAGCGCATTGATGCAGATGTACATGAGGCACATAGCATATCAATGTCTACATATTATGTGATGATGAAAAATTCAAAGAAGGAGACTTTGTATTGGGAAAATATTACACTAAAAGACATTATTATTTACGTTTAGCGTAGTAACGAAATTGCGTCGGACAGAAGTTAAACTTGTAAGAAAACAAAAACAAAATAAATTTATATTTACACAAATAAATGATAAGTCTAATTATGATATAAAAATTTGTAATGAAGCTTCCAGTACTAAATTATCTACAAAAAGTACTACTCGGGCTACGTCGTCATATTGTTTTCAGTTGATATTGACTGATTTAAATTAATTACTAAGAAATAATGTAGGTAATGTAATTTATTAAAAAATTTGTAAAGTATATATTTTCATTTTCATATAACTTGTTTTGTGCATTTTTATACCATGTATCTATGTGCCTCGTGCTAATATCAAATTGCCCAAGGGGACAGTTTCATACACTTACAGAGGGTTTTTAAAATTGAATTTAAGGCCATTTAAAAATTATAGTTATTGTTAATTCAAATACTACCAATTCGATAAAAGATTGAAGTTTATGTCTATATATTAAAAACTTCCAAAAAAGACGCGTGGTCATCACAAAAAAATAAAATGTCAAGATCGTATCAATGTACCTCTCTCTCCCCTATATAATTTTTCTACAACTCTGTAATAATTTACTAACGTTTTCATTTCGACCTGTTCTGGTGCTCTGTGTATGACATTATCACTTTGACATATTGATTTGGGATGAATAATGTAGTACCATAGCAATTGGTAAGCGTCCAAGTTTATACGAAATCACACGCTTATGGGCTTATGCAACATTGTCGAATCACGTTGCCAATGCCATACTCCTCTTTGATGTTTGTAATTATATATTTTCGGTGAACAGAAAATGTGAATTTGGTGCCGGTATTAATACATTTTCTTATATTTATGTTAAAACAGCTGAAATTTTGTATCATATAGAGATATCGACTTCCAATATCCAGTGCAAAATAGAAAAATATTAAAGATAATTAATGCAATGCAATATTCCTATTTGTTCAGAAATTACACCTGTTTTAACATAAATACAGAGTGTTTCTATACCTGCTCTGCACGAAACTTTAATAGATTATATAATTTGATATAGATACTGATTATATAGATAAAAAAGATTTTTTTCAAAAATCGCAAAAATAAGGACAGTTCATTTAACTGTGTATTTATTAATTATTACATAACAAATGACTATTTGTAGATAGTCTTATAGTATTTTAAATTTTATTTTATAAATAACATAATAAATAAACAGTTAAACGGACGTTCAAACAAATGGAAGTAATATTTTCACTACCCTTATTTTTGCGATTTTTGAAAAAAATCTTTTTTATCTATAATCAGAATCAGTATATCAAATTATATAATATATTAAAGTTTCGTGCAGAGGCATAGAAACACCCATCGAAAATGTACTAAACCGGCAAAGAGAAAATGTGTAAATTTCAGTAAATCTAAAAATTACTCTAAATAATTATATCACGTATGTAATAAAAAAATGTTTGAAGAATTTAATGCTGTAAACCAGAAGTAAATATCTTTATCTACTAATGTATAACAAATGTGTGGTGTTTGCTATATAATATCCCGCAAGGAATAATACCAGGGAATAATAGTCAGTATTCCCTCCTCTGCACCAATCAGAAAATTACTTTGCCTGAATCAATTTCACCGTGCAAATTAATTTTAAAAAACATTGAAATGTTTAATGATGTAACAAGAGAAATAGAGAATTGACTTTGGAAATGTCAAAATTTTTGCTTATTGGTATATATTTTATTTATATCTTGTAGGTACGTAATATATACTTAAGTCGTGGATAAAGTATTTTAAAATACAACTCGCTATAATGGTAATTCTTCCCACATTGTCATTTAGGGCGGCACTTGGTTGGGGGATTGGTGGAGAAGAGCACAGGGTTTGTATGTTAATAAGTACATTTCCGCAGAAAAATCTATTCCACCAATATTTGCGGCATAAAGATTTTTTTGTCTTTATTTACTGGGCCAATAAAAAATTCCACGGAAATTCATTCTATTTTCTCGCAGTAAAAAATTAAATTTGCAAGTTTTTTCAGTGCATCAATGGATAGATTCGATATGACAAAATGACAAGGGAATTTCCACGTGAAATGAAAATAAAATTACGTGCCACAAGTTAAAAGTACAATACCGCGTTTTTTAGCGTTTCGCATTTGAATTAACCTTGACCATTACGAACGCGCGATACTACCAAGGTCATTTTTATAATAATCAGTGGACAAATCACGTTTGTTGTATGAGAAAATCATATTTTATTTTCACACTAAGACCAGCTGTAGCACTCTTTGTAATTTACAGCTATAGTTAGAACTCTGAAGACGTAATTTGATTTTAATTTGCTCAACTACCTACTACTTGATTAATGAAGTTTATAAAGCAGAAGTTTCAAGTTTATTTTTAGGAGGGACAATCGATATGAGTTATTTTTATAACTACCTTAAATAAAACGTAATATTTACACAGTTCGAAGTTAGAAGTAAATTACCTGGAAAGAGAAATTATTATTATCCAAACAAATAAAAATACAGAATTCAACAGGGCAGGAAATTACTTTTTTCTAAAAATCATCATTGAGACAATCAATTTAAATATATAAATTTTCATAAAAATGATAAATTACATTTTTTTATAATAGGTACAAAGATGAATGGCTACCGGCGCCGGTAAACCGAAAGAATTACTTTTCACTAAATTGTCTTTGGTTTAAAAGAGGCCCGTCTAGGCGTCACCACCTAAAATCCAGCATAAAATGTATAAACGTAGCGAGTGTTTTGTGACCAGTACAAGAATGGTAAAATTTTATTTCAGCAAGGATTTAATAGAGAAAGAATGATTCTACAGATGTGCATTTTTAAAATATTGATTTAGAGATAGTACATGTATATAAAAATTCTGAAAAATTCAAAATTTTTTATTTTATACACACTTTACACGGTTATATCTCATGATAGAAATTAATTTTTTAAATTTTAAAAAGGTACATCTGAAGAACCATTCTTTCTCATTATCCTGAAGTCAATAATAATCTAATAGTTTACTCGCAACCAAAACACTTTTACAGTATTATTCAACATCAAAATGACATCGCACAGCTAGGATGCGGCAAAGTACGAGTTTCGGACTGGTTTCAGAAAGCTGTAGTAATGGGGAAAAGAATGGAATAGACGAAAAAGTAAAAACCCGTTCAAGGGTATCGACACCATGTAGCTCAACATCGCGTTTGTTCTAAAATACGTAAAAGCAGTCTAGTCATTTTTAAAATGTTCACGAAGTTTTACAGATAAAGCAAAATATCTAAAAATTATTTACAGACGAAGAATGAAACTAGATTTATGTCTAGTTACATTTTCTAATAAATCTCTTAATCATAAGATAAATCATGTAAAAATTGCTTAAAACACACTTTTTCATTAATATTTTATACGGGTTCCAAAGACTTTTTCCAAATTAAACCTAGATTAGTTCTTTCACAAACATCTAATACCTGTTTTTCCGTCAAATTTGTAATATACACTGAACAAAGCAGAGACTCTACTACACCTCCAAACAAGCAAAATTTTGTTCCGGAAACCGATTTTAAAGAATATTAATAAATTATTGCGTCTTTTGGTATGGAAACTCCTGTTTATCATATATGTGATCTGTGATGCTCATTACTAAACTCTATATGCGATGCGTGATAAAGAAATTAACTTTAGTGCCAAGTAAAACAAACAAAGAATTAAATTAAACGTAAAATTTTTTTCATTGAAGAATAAACCAATTTCCTTATGATGTTATGATTCATTTCGATTTCATTGAATCATTTAATCTACAAAACTACCGGAAAGAAACCAAATTTCATTGAGAAATATTAATGGACTTTGGCTAAATTTTAATAGCATCTAAATGTTAATAACAAGGAAATCATTCCAAAAAGATTGCTATAATTTCGGTATAAATATTTATTGATACATCAAAACAAAATAAAAATAATATCTTGGTGCTGGAATAAAATTAAGATATAATCTGCAGATATGCAACCTTGACAAGAGAAATTCGTTCAGTTTATAAATTCGCAAAAATAAATGTAATGTTCTAATAGGGTAAATATAATAGAAATAAAAATAAAATATACTTTAATAATATATTATTATTATTGCAACTTGGTAAATATTGTAGTATCGATACTAAATGCATAAAAATAATTTTAAATGGAGCAAAATTTACAACTTCATTCCATGTAATGAAAACAAGTAATTAACACAGCATCGATTTTCTGCTTTATTAATTAAAACTATAACGTTTAAGCCATGTAAACAACAAGATTGTAATTAATGAAAGTAACAGCCAGGGTCAATAATTACAAAAAATGAACATCATGTCAGAAGAGTCGGAAGTAATTTAAATCAAAATTGTTCAACAACTAATGCGCAGCTCATGTGGGGAAACTTGTGGTTTTGAAGTTTCAACAAAAGAAAATCAAACTAAGTTGAAAACCACTTGGAGGTTGAAGAAGATAAGTTTTTTAAAGTAAATTTATATAAATAGAAAACACTTTAAACATCAATAAATCTTAAAGTAAGTAGATAAAAGAAAAATAAAAGGAAAATTGATTTCAGGAAATCTTCAATTTTCATGGACACTTGTGAAATTCAAAGTCAAATAAGGTGTTACAATATTCGGTACCTATTCAATTTATTTTTTCATAAATAATATAAGAGCCATTAATTTATTTTAATTTTATTACATAGTCAATTGCATAGAATCCTTAACAGTTTAACAATGTAGTCTATTTAAGCCTATTGCACTTTTTATAATTAAATATTACATAAAACTTACGTTATACATAATACATCATTACACATTTATAAATATGAAGATTGAAATAAAGCTGCAAATAATTAATAAATACAGGTACAGTATTTGAGACGAAAGTAGTCTGAAAAAGGTCATCATGGTTCAGTACGAAGAAGATTAAGCTCCGCACATATTGTCAAATTCAGTAATAATAACTGAACTTACCTACGTCACAACAACAGTGTTGAGTGGAACGAGCACCGCTTTGCTATGCATGTCATTTTTGAAAGACAAACGTGTTCAATCTATACTAATTAGACAATGCAAGTTCGACAAAGATAAATATACACGCCGTTTGTTTATTAGTTCATGATACAGATGACATTTTTCAGACTTCTTTCATTTCAAATACTATAGGCACCTAACAATTTAACTCTAGTGAATTTTTTTGATAGTAATATGCATTTAAAACGCAAATAAAATTTCAGAAATAAATAGTACGTAGGTACATAATACATAGATAAACATCACGATATATCCCCAAGTAAAAATTTAAATTAATTCATTTGTTTTATAGCTACCAAAGAATATTTAAAATAATTATTGTAATAGGTATAGGTACTATCAATAAATGCGTGTACTAAAAGACCAAATGCTATGTTTTCTATAGAAATAAGATTATTTTTCCAATTATAGAACCCTGTTACAAAAAAGTGTTCTTCAGTTAAGTCTAGTTTAAAATCTTTTGAAATTGGTACAGGTTTTGTCATTTCAGGTACGTTGCGACCTCTTAAAATAAACACTGTGTCAATTTTAAGACATAACTTCAAGATGTTTGACATGCGTAAATCCGGCTAATCGTTTCCACCTTTGACAAAAACTATGAGAATGTTTATTAACAGTACAGTAGATACCTTTAGTTGGTCAGTTCATTTTCAGTTCCAGTATAATATTTTATTTATAGCTTGATATAGTAAAAAATATTGATAATTATTTTGTTTTCGTATTTGTTAATCAGTTTTGTTTGCTTCTGCTTATTGACCCAAATTGTGTTGCTTTCTTCAAACTTCCTTGACAAACAAGCTTGGAATTTCTAAACTAAATTCTTCAACGCAATTTATTTCATGTTTTACAAAATTGTTAACTAAACAAATTTAGTTTTCACATTCAATAGAATAATAAAAAAAACTCTTTAAGAAGTGCCGAAGAACGTGAAAATTTAAGTGTTTTATTATGTAGACAGTGAATCCGCGAAGTAGAAGCTAGAAGGAAAAGGATTAAGAAAACAAAAGTTACAAGAAAACCCTTTCAAGTTTAGTCAAGGGGCGGTGCATTGCATGAACAATTTGAACATCGGCGATTTTCAAACGATTGCTAATCAGCAAATCGACAACATGATGTTACGTGGGAAACATGCTTGGTGCATGCAAAAATAGATCATTATTTATTGAAGAATATAAGATTAGAAATTTTGTATAAATTATTAAAGAAGCTCGGGTATTATTTGTTTCAGTTCAAACTCAAATTTTTACTACCTGTTTTTAAAGACATGAACACTAAATACAAAATAGTTCATACATCAGGTAGGTAGGTATGTGTAATGTCTGAAAGGACGTGCGAGTTAGAGTCGCTGAGGAAAAGTTGTATTTAAAAACGTGAATCAATTTTCTCATGTTCTACATGAGTTAGACAATGATAGAGATACTTCCCAAATGATATGTCATAAGTCTGTTTCTCTCTCCCTTCCAGGTACGTAGTATCGAGTTCATTGGTACATATGTACATATTGTTCTCAAACATCAGTTATGATGACTACATGCAGCTTCATTCTATATTTTGATAGTCTAAAATTTTTTGAAAATTAAGTTTGGTAAAGGCACATAAATAGACCTATGTCTATTTTTTCTTACTCATGAAGTCATGACTTCAAAGTCATACTTGTTACTCATTTTAGTTTAAGAAACGTTACATTATTTTAGATTATTTGTTTTTCGCACTAGTGGGAAAAGTGAAAACAAACAATTTGTTAGTGGGTAACGTAATAAAAATAAATAAATGTTCCTGTGAAACAATCTGATATACCTACTTATTTATAGTAGGTATTATGTATGATTATGTCAAACATGTATTTATTATATATTTCCACACTTGCATCATAAATTAATACATATTTGAAGTTAATGTTTCATGTAAAATTAATAACAATCGATAAAATTAATATTACTTCAATTTTAATATGTGTTAAATATTCGAATAGAAATGTTAATAAAGAATGACTTTTAAACGTCTCTAGTGATAATGGAGAAAAATATCCAGCACAAATTCTCATAATTATATTCATTTATTCAGATCAACTAAATATCATAAAATGCTCTCAACAATCGTATAGTAAGGTTTTTATTTTATATGACATGACAGATACCTTGCTTGTCGACTTAAACTTAAATAAAATCAATTGCAATCTTTCTGTCAGCCTCCCGCAGTGTTGCTCTATAACACGCAAGAGAATAAAATCATAAATCCCTCAACTTTTCCAACAGCTGCCAGTAGTGCCACTGCTTTTAAAACAAGATTATGTTGAGCAATATCAACATTTAAGTGCAAGAGAGAAAAACTGAACAACAGTGATATATTTATTCTTGAGTCATTAATTAAAACCGGATGATTGAAACAAAAATAATATTAAATTTTATAACCTCAAATTTGTTAGTTACACGTAACATAGTTTTGTAAGTAAGTAATAAATAGTTTATTATTTAATCAGTACCAGTATATTATTCAATAAGAGTTGATGGGAATAAATTGCAAGTTGCAATCAATTATTATAATTGGGCATGTTTACCAACATACCGAAATTTATATTGGCCAGAAACTATACTACAAGTAATTTTACTGACCAAAAAGTCAATACAATTGAGTCATTTAAAATAGTTATTTCCACAATTTAGGACAAAAAATTAAAAGGTATATACTGTACGACGTGCTGGGCATGAAACAAAAAGATTTTTTTTAAATTTCGTAATCGTATTTCAAGCAAACGTTTTTTTGTCACTGGTGGGTAGTTATTTTTAATAATTTTTTTCAAATCTTCTACAATGAAAGTAATTGGTTACATAATATATAATACTAATAAAATTATCAAATATACCATCAAAATGGTGATACTTAAAATGTACACATGTCAAGTAAACTATACTATCCTTAATTTTGCGAATTTAAAAAAAATTATTTTTGTTTCATGATCAGCACGTCGTACGGTATATACCCTTTAATTTTTTGTCCTAAGTTGTGGAACATTCTGTATAGGCTATAAAGAAGGATTTTTATTACGAATGTTATTTTAAATTTATAACATTTTAGCAAAATGTGAACACAAAACAAATTGTGATTACGGGTAGCAAAAACAATAGCCGACGTTCTGATATTTATTATTCTCGTCAGAGATCGAGTGCACAGGCAGCGCTCTGATTGGTCGAAAAATGCGGAGCTAAAGTTGTACTTTTCACTACAATTTAGCGAAGCTAAAGTACCTCATTATTGTACGATTTCATAAAAAATATGTTAAATTAGGTAGGTATTTATTATTAAGAACAAACGTATAATGAGTGTATATATCATAGTCGCAGGGAATAGTATAATTTTAAAAATTGTTACTAGACTTTGAAAAAAATTAAAAATATTTTACACTGGCTGCAACAGCATTGGTATTGTAGGTGTCTTAAACATACTGGTTAGATACAGATGATTTAATAGTTGTTATTTATGTTACAAATTTAGAAAATTAGTTTCATGGTACGAATTAAACGTTGCTGAAAAGGTGGCGAAAGAGCCCAGTTTAAAATTTCAGAATGAATTACGAATAAGGTTTTATTCCATTTATAGAAATTGTCCATTTTTAAGATTTACCTTTTCCGTTATCTTATTTAAAAATTACAGTAGCAACTAATTTCTTCGAAACGGGGTAAAAATATCGATTTAGTATTACTTATATCTAATAAACATTGCCGTATTTAATACCGTAAAGATACATTTACCGGTCTAAAATAAAAATAAAACATTGATGGTTCAGTGTGAAATAAAATATGTACAAAACAAGACTGTTAAACTGTGGTAACTGGTAATGTGGCGAAAACATAAAGACAAAATTATAAACAAAGAACCTACTGTACCAACCACCACCAAGAAGAGTTCAAGGCTTACAAAACCAAGTATCCTCAAAGTAGCCAGTCTTTCTTGAATCTTGAGCGGAGACATAAACTGGTGAAGTTAGTGACAACGGGCGGTGTTGATGTTGAGGACCGTGCGCTGAGGAGATTGTCGCACAGTGACGCGGGGAAATGCCAAGGTTGTGGCGGCGGCGGCGGCGGGAAACCGGAGCTGGAGCCGCCGCCGGTGCCGCTGCCGAGAGTGAAAGTAAATACTGCTGCTGATGCTGGGTTGGACCAGTCGAGATTAGCTGCAACCTGCACTCACAAGATTGGAAATAAAGACATTTGTAAATGATCTGAAATATCTTAACCCTTCAGTGCTATCGTGGGTGTTTGAACACCCCAGCACAAGGTTTTCTTGTACCTACTGCTTTTTTGTTCTTTTCGGTATTCTCCTAGCTCTTTTAAAGTATTAAAAAGATACTTAGTGTAATTTTTATTTTTGTGCCATATCTCGAAAACTATTGGCTACGGCTGGGCTTAAATTGTTGCAAATTTAATGTACTTTAAAAATGATACCATCGACTATATATCAAAAACGCATAGTTTACGAGTTATTAGGCAACAACTGAAAACATTCCGAAAATTTTGCAGGTTTTTACGTATTACGCAGGAAGCACAGGTTTTTCGAAGCTGCAAACTTGGATTCACACTACCCCAACTGATCCAAACAACATATTAAAAAATCAGAATTACATCACGCTTTACGATTTTAATGTCTAATTTGACTGGGCTAAGTATACAAAGATACTTAGTAATTGATTAGTCTTAAAGCAATAATTTAAAGTTCAAAATAAATAATTTTATATACAACAAATTAAAAATATAAGTATACGCTAAAATTAATTTTAAACATTTACCTATGTCTGTTTTTAGGGTACCTAATTCATAATAAACAAAGAAATTTATTTTCATAGAACGACTTTTTTGTAATTCTTTATTTACTACTTAACGGTTGCACATATTGAAAAAACCATTACTTCCATAGATATAGCTGTTTTTTTAAAGCAACGCAATTTATTAACTTCATACGAATAATCGATTGCATGGCTAAAATTGAGCCCTCAAAATTGAATCACCAGATAAAGAAAACACGATAACAATAGTTATTTGTCCAACTAGAGAGGAAAGCGCTTCAAGAGTGGAAAAAGAACTTTCCTCTCGTGTTAGACACAACATTTTTTCACGACATAGGTATTTAAAAACATTGTAAATGCAGAAGAAACACATAACTAGAAGTTAGGTTATAACTGCCATCTGTCAGAATGACGTTTGAACAACGAAATGCAGCCAATATGCCAAATTAAATTTAAGGTTTAAAATCGTGAAATAGTAGAAAAAGAAAGTATAAAACATAATAATTGTAAAATAATAGTTTACAGTATATCACTATAAAATCAGAATTTTCAATAAAATAATAAATTTACTTCCAATTTTTAAAATATTTCATTGTAAAATAACACTGGTGGTAACACTGCTTACTTTCCTCTCTAGAGAGGGAAAACCTACTTTCCTCACTATTTTGCGAGAAGAAAATTGTGTTTTCTCCGCATGTCGTGAAAAAAATAACAATGTGCATCAACTTTAAAAACTACAGAGTGCGGTGAATTCCGTGAAGTCTTCAGAAGTTGTTGGACATCTACTCTTTTTATAAAATTAAAAGTTTTAAACTGCAGATAACTTTAAGTTCTGTGAGGATAATTAAACATAAGTTTTGCAATTTCCATTTTCATAGAAACAAAATTACAGAAACGTTATAGTACTAAATTACACCTCTGGACTATCATCCAGAAATGCTATAGTCTTAGCCAATCACATTCTGATCAAAACGAAAATGTTGATTATCATTTGTTCTTATTCAGGGACGGCGTGAGCTCAAAATATTTGGGCAGGCCAGACCCGGGCAAATAGTTCTTTTAGGTGGGCCCGTATAAAATAATAAATTGGTATACAAAAAAATTGCTTTTATGTATTAATTTAATGAAGATTTAATAAAAAAATCTGATGTGGCCAACATATTGTAATTTATATAAACTTGGTAATCGGCTTTAATTTTAATTATGTAGGAAATACAGTAGTTAGTAGTACAATTTCAACAGTAGTATTATTACTGCAGTAGGTAGTACTATTACTGCAGTAGGTGGTACTATTTCTTCAGTAGGTGGTACTACTGCAATACTATTGCAATAGTGGTACTACTGCAATACTATTGCAATAGTGGTAGTATTGTAATACTATTGCAATAGTGATACTACTGCAATACTATTGCAATAGTGGTACTACTGCAATACCATTGCAATAATAGTACTACTGCAATACTATTGCAATAATAATATAGTACTACAATACTATTGCAATAATAGTAAAAGGTGTAATACTATTGCAATGCTATTGCAGTAGTACCACTATTGAAATAGTATTGCAGTAGTACTATTATTGCAATAGTATTGCAGTAGTAACACTATTGCAATAGTATTGCAGTAGTACCACACTATTGCAATAGTATTGCAATTTTAAAACTGACAAAGTTGCAATAGTTTAATCGCAAGTGCCTGTATCATAACATTTTCTTAGGATTGCGATAATAATATTTCTTCTCGGATGCCAATATAAACTTTATTTAGTATAATTTTCTTATTTGGAATTGAGCGGGTGGGCCACATAGTGGGACAAGTATTGTTAGGGTGGGCTGGCCTACCCAGGCCTCCCTCTGGCGCCGTCCCTGTTCTTATTGTAAACACCGAATACACTACGTAGATATAATTAATTCACTCTTAATATTCTGATTCTGATTGTTACTTTAAAATCTGCACTGTTGCTGATTTTTTTTCGAGACATTGAGACGAGACGAGAATCTAGTTCATTAAGACGAGAATTGAAGAGCTGAGAAATGACCGAGACGAGAAAACTTAAATTTCTCATCTCAAACGAGACGAGAATTAACTATATCTCGTCTCGTCTCGTCTCACTGTATCACTAGGTATATAAATATTTTAAAAGTAATTTAGGTACTAATTTTAAAAATTTTGTTTTCATTTCAAACATTATTTTAAACAAGTTTTCATTTGAAAACAAATACCTTGTAAGATGTGATGTGACACATGGAAACATTATTTATGAAGTAGTTATGTGGGAAGCAATTCTGGTAGCCAATTACATAGCAACAAGTGGGAGTTTAGAAATTGGTATTTTATTATTGATTTGTTAAAATTAACAAAGAAATGATTTGGAATAATTATATACAAGATCAATTGTTGAAACTGATTGGGATGAATAATGTATTTTAAAACAAACTAAATTGGGAAATTTAATTTAGTATGTTTGTTGTTTCACAACTATAAAAAAGTAGATTATCCTTCAGGATAACAAAAGCTTTATAGAAGCATGCTCCATAAAACAAAGAACCTTCCAGTCTGACGTTGATATATTCATCTATAGAGGGTAATCATTTATCAACCAAACCATATTTATTTTGCAATTCATGCTATTTTAATTTTAGTGCCAGACATTTCAAAACGTCTAGGTATTAAATATTGGTTATTATTAATTATAAATAAACAACAGCTTTCTTGGGTATCAGCCACAATATATTTGGGATAAACTACCCTCAATGTTTCGGCCCTACCAGGGCCATCCACAGGAGGGTGGTGTCAACATATTCTTGTGATACATGTTAAAAATCATTAAAATAATAAATAAGTAATAAATAATTAAAAAACAACTTAAAATAGAGACATACATCGAAAGTACCAAGCAATGGTCGTCAACAAAAAAAACGTTACAATGTTACGTTTTTTTTCTTATTACTTATTTATTATTTTAATAATTTTTAACATGTATCACAAGAATTTGTTGACACCACCCTCCTGAGGATGGCCCTGGTAGGACCGAAACGTTGAGGGTAGTTATCCCAAATATATTGTAGTCCAGTCAATCTGTAAAATTTGATGGAAAAAAATCGCAAAGTCAATTTTTTTTCATAAATCGTTAGAGGGGCATGCAAGGAGCATAAAACTGAGTTGTCACCCCCCTGGGCCCCTGCAATTTTTGGGAAATCCAAAAACATTTTGGAATAGATTTTTCGCGAAAACGGTAGGTTGTAGAGAGAAATTTTGTTAACAAATATTGTTAAGGACAGTATTATCTACAATTTATGTCATTGTGTCACTGCTCTATGACAAAAAGTGCAAAAAGTAGAGGGCGCCAAAGTTGCCAAAAATGAATTTTTTCACTTTTTCACCGCGAAAAATTGTTTATTGATCTTTAGTGTAAATGGAAAAGTTGTAGATTACAAAAAAACCTTCTAAAATGAGTATTCAACGTTTTCAACCTTTATTTTATATTATCAACCTTCCAGCTAAGGAAAATCTTCACTAATTATTAATTATATTTGCACATATTACAATGTGGAGAGCTTATAATTTACCCGCAAAAGTGAAAAATGCAGTAAAATTACTTTAATAGAACTTTACCCCTCAAATGAGGCTCAGGGGAGCGAACATCCTCGAATTCCAGGCGAGGATAATGGACCTCAAAATATGCAGGAATATATTTCACATGATGTTAACAGAATATTACGTTTCAAAATTAAAAATTGCACTTAATTTTACTCTGAAAACAATAATACCCTACTCGGTCTATCTTTCTTATATTTATTTCGTCAGTTATTTGACAGATATTTTAATATTTCAATTACATAACTTTAGGACTACAAACAATCTTTATCTTTATGAAAATGTAATCATCTTAAAAATTGAAAAAATGCATTCAAAACATAAAGGATAAACTTGGTGGTTTTTGGTTTTAGTGTAATAATAGAGAAGACAAATTGTGAACGCTAAGTAGGTACTTATTATACAAAATGCATTAGAATAAAGAATAAATCTAAGAAAATATATAATAGTAGGTACCTAGGTATTGTAGTATATTTAATTTAATTAGTTAAGAAAATGTGATATATGTCAATATTTATTTTTTCCACAGTATGTAACTGTTAATTGATATCGTTTTGAATAGGATTTTTTCTTTTTAGGTTCGGCCCATGTGGATTATTAGTATGGTCCATTGGGCTTGTCCATCTCTGGAGAAAATATCCGGAGGAGGATACTTTTCATAAGGTAATGTACCTATTTATTTTAATATTATTAATGCAAATTTTAAATTATGAATGAGCCATAAAACTTAAATGTCACAATTAAACTATATGCTTATAAAATAAATTGTAATAAATTTATGAGCAAAGAAAAAAGCAATAAAATTATTGAAACAATTATGAATGAAAAGCAATTAGTCAAACAAGCTGCAAATTTATTTGATTAATTTATGGTACTATAAATGTAACTTATACAACCTCATTGAAATATAGTTCACTATAACATTCGTGAAATTAGAAAACTATGCATTTGTAGAACAAAGAACAATGAACTATTCTGCAGTTGAAATTAAAGGAGACTTGTTGAAATAAACCATCTAGCGTGAGCACGGAGTAACTGCTCAAAATTCCACTAACATACAACACATAAAATTAATTAAAGACATGAACCCTCAGCCATACAGGGAAATTGTTTGCTGCTTTTATGTAGTAGGCGGTTTGCCCACCAATTTGCACACTATTTTCCCTTTGTGCTGTGCAGCGATGATTTTAGAGCAGGAAATGAACATTTTGTGGGTTTAGTGCACTTCAATATAATTTTTTGTCCTTGAAAAAAACAACTAAATTTTATTTAAATCTGTAAAAATAGGAATATTTTAATTCAAAATTTTAATAAACGAGCTCAAATTCGGCCGGTCGTAAAAATTCGTTTTTTTGTACACAAATTTAAATAAAAGTCAAAATACAAGTAAAATGTAATGTCTTATATTTTTTGAAAACTGCAATATATTTTATAAAATCTCAAGAAAATCAGCTATCGAAACTTTATAGAACCAAATAAACAAGAATAGAAAAAATCGTCCTGCAAGGACAATACAAAAATTGTTGAAAAGACTGCAGATATTTGGAATTTTTTTCCAGGAAAGTATGTTTAGGATCGGTTTAGGACTTGTAGGTACTATGTCACATCGAATTGAAGCAATGGGCTACTTGCAAATTTTTTTTATTAAATAATTTTGAAGAAGAGATAAAAACTTGGGACCTGTATTTTTGATTTTCATAAAATTTTTATCAACAAGCCCAAAAATAATTAATGGATTTTTAATAATATGCGATGTGACGTAGAAAGCTGCCATATCTCCTGTACAAGATAATGACGTTACAGCAAAATTTATTTTTAAATTTACTGAATAACATAATTTTTTTAAATAAAATCTGTATTTACCAATGTTTTAGACCTAACATAAGATTCCTAGTAATAAAAATCTTATTTTCAGTACCATGCAAGTAGCCCGTTGGAAAAATAAAAGTAAAGTTACACTGTGGTAAACTCGATTTATAGTTATTAGAGAAAACAATAAAAAAATTGCCAGGTGTTTACTTTATTATCAAGTTATATTTAAAGTTAAATTATATATTTAATATATTTTAAGTTTGACAATATTCACTGAAAACAAAAGTACTTAAAAGGAATCTATTTTATTTATAGTCGTAGTTAAGGTTAATTCTGTTTACTGTTATCTGTTAAAAAACGTACTTAATTTTACTAACAAAAATTATGTCATATAGATTAATATTGCAATAAAAATATGTATTTATTCAGCCTAGATTTATGGATGTTAAAGTAAGCATAAAAAATAATGTGTCAAGTGTAATCGTTTGAAAACCACTGCTCGCAAGCAACAACGAGAGCAACGTATATTCACTTGTTTTAGTTTTGCCTTTATGCAGACACGTACTATCTCTTGCCCACAACAAATTTGCATGACGTAAGATGTAGTTGAAGTCGCCATGTTGACTCTAGATAGAACATAACCTCCCGACGCGATGCGCCATTAGCAAGCGCTTTCAATTATTTCATTACGCGGCGTCGCTTCTTCGCGGTAAAGTATGAAATTTATGAAATGCTCCGGCTTTGCGAAATGATGAAAGATCCATTCACATAATGTGTTACGTTGCGACATAAAGCAATTTCATACTTGTTATGGTACGATTTATAAAACCTTGAGTGCTATGTAATTATAACATTTACCTGTCAAATACTTATCGATCATCGAAACTAATTAAATAACTATTTATTTGACAAGAAAAAAGACACCTGGGTCGAGAAATTTGCAATTTCAATTAGCTGTTATTTTCGGTGGAATGAATAAATTATTTGATGACTAAACCCTACTAGAATAAAAAGAACATTTTTCATTCCATTTTACAAATTACACTGTACAGTTTTTTGTTGGTATGAGGGTATGAGGTATGACGAAATAAGCAAAAATTTACTGCGCCATATTAAAAGTATTTTTCAAAATGTGTCCAATCGTCCTGTAGTACTATTAAAATTAAGAGTCGGTTGCGCGAACTACGAATGTTGGTCTTAGAGAAAGATGTATACCTATACAGGGTGTTTCTATACCTCTGCACGAAACTTTAATAGATTATATAATTTGATATACTGATTATACTAGATAAAAAAGATTTTTTTCAAAATTCGTAAAAATAAGGGCAGTGAAAATATTAGTTCCATTTGTTTGAATGTCCGTTTAACTGTTTATTTATTATGTTACTTATAAAATAAAATTATAAATACTATAAGACTATCAACAAATAGTCAATTGTTATGTAATAATTAATCAATACACAGTTAAATGGACTTTCTTACAAGAGACACTAAAATTTTCACTACCCTTATTTTTTGCGATTTTTGAAAAAATCTTTTTTATCTATAATCAATATATCAAATTATATAATCTATTAAAGTTTAGTACCAAAGAAACACTTGAAAATGTAGAGTTCCTCCATACCTTATAGGTATCATAATTACATTTAATATAAGGTCTATGACCTGTTGTATATGTAAATTATGTTGCCTTAAAAAAAATTGTTCAGCAGTAAGTACCATATATTCCTATAATATTTTTTGCCGTACCTATACACCGGGTGTAAATTCTTTTTCTGACGTACGTAAAATTTTAATTTCGCTCTAAGTTATTACCTATTAATTTTAGAGCTAAACTGTAAATACGAGAGATGTTCAGAATAAAAACGGCATTCAACGAGCGCTTATTTATTGATATGAAACGTTCCTGTCACGAGATAAACGGAAATTAAATTTGCCATATTTGAGCAATTTACAGAGTGCCATGAGAAATAAAACGAATTAGTCAGATTATAAAAATAAATACTTCAATTAATTTAGATAAAATGTAGGTACCTTAGAAAGAAAATGAAGGAAAATAAAATAATTATTAATTTCGTTTTTGAATAGTGAATCCTTCTTATGGTCCAATAAATCAATATATTTTTGTTTTGTTTAATTTACATGGCAGTCTGAAAATAGCCTAAATTGTTAATGTTTATTTCGTGAAAGAAATCGATTTGAACAACAAATTTAAGCTTATTCGATGGAGTTTTTATTCTGAACATCTTTTCTATTCACACTTATGTCCTCCATTCTGGATGTTTAAAAGATGATATTTTCTTCCGTGCAAATGACGTCTATTTAATACCTTTTCGACAATCAAATGATGTTCTATTTAATAAAATTATGACCAATATACGATTTATTATTTATTAGGATTCCTGTATGTCACCAAGATGAATTTTGAGACAAATATGGTATATATTATGAACGGAAGATTTAAAACTGGACAACATAATGACGACTTAAAGACTACCGCAAAAAAAATTCGGCCAATACTAGTCTCCTTATGACGTCTATAAGACAGTAGCAAAATGTACGTCTTACAGGCGTTAATACGATCGATGTGTTGTATGGAATAAAATAAATGAAAATGTTTTAGGGCTCTATTTTTTGCTGTACGTAAAAGTGTTACTCCAACGTGAAATTAACTTACCTAAATATATAACTAGTACCTATTGATATTTTGTAACGTTTAAAAAGCTTTATAAAAAATAATCTATATACCTATACTCTGTTTCAGCTTAGAACATAGTAGGTGGCACTGTGAATGCAGTCCGTTCTACACCCAAACATTCTATTAGTTTAAACTTTGGCGCGAACTTACCTATAGATGAATAAAAATTGTCAAAATAACAAGGAAGTCATCAAGTATAGTAATAAATTCAATATACTGAAAATACACTTTTATACGAAGCAATTTGTGACATTGCAATATGTATATCTACGACATTGTCTAATATGAAATTTTTGTAATCCATTCTATTGCAGATCACAGCAGGATAAAAATTTAGGCTTTGTTTAGTTATAAACATTACATGTAATAAAACCCGTACCCGTACAAGATGTTTTCGTTTTCTCCTAATTTAAATACGCACGATTGCATCAGGTTATTAACTTAACAGTACAATAATGAATGTGCAAGTTGTCCTATTGCCAAAAAACTAGGCGCGTCCGTATATTGTATCACACATAATCAAGTTACATAAAACGCAGAAAATAAAATTCATGATGAAACGCGGTATTGCATATCGACTATTTATTACATTCTCATTAATGCATCTTTACTGAGACAAAAAAACTAATATTTCTAGTAGATGAATTTGTATACTACACTTGTAATAACTACTTTCACAGTTCAAGAGAGAAGTTGACTGTGATCACGTGACTACACCATGCAAAGTGACCATTCACCAACACAATCACACGTCCATAATATGGTAAACAAATACTGCACTACCACAGAGAGCCTAATCGGCCCACATATGTACGCAATGGCAACCGGTTTGGTCGCCATGGTAACATGTTATTAAACAGGGGTTTGCTTCTATCTATTGATGTTTTATTTTAACTGCACATCAAAGAAAAAGAACCACTCAGAACGGTTTATTATCGACAAGTGTGCGGTTTTTTATTCTTATTTTTTGTTGTTTCTGAAATGTGAAACTTGTTTTTAAATTTGTAAGGTCAAGGCTAAGTCGGATTACTGTTTTGAAAGGGAAACTGTTCTTTAAACTGCGCATTGTTTAGTCGTAAAAAATGACCCGCCGGTTACATCTAATGACGATATGTTTATCTTAGTTGTTACTTTTTAGTATAAGTAAATATTTACTTTTTGTTTACATCAATATTTTTGTTTTCTTACTGGTCGTTGGAGTCTCCATGTTTTTGCTATATAATTATTCTAATTTAAATTTTCTGCAAAAAGAATTTATTCAGTTATTTTAAAACTTTAAGGTATTAATTAATTTAATTTTAATGAGGGAAGATTCTAAATTAATTGGATGCTTTTTAAAACGTAATTTTTAAACGTAGGTCAAAGAGCATCAAAAACAATTTGTGATTAAATTATAATTTGTAAAACAAATTGTCAGCTGATGCATAAATATAAAACAAATTGTAAGAAAAAATGAGTTTCACTGTATAGATTAGTTCCACTAGGAGACAAGTATGCTTGGTTTAAAATTAAATAAACTGTTTAGAAAAACATTTGCATTCGATACGGCGATACTTTTACTATCGCCTATTGAAAAATAAAGATAAATAAGTATTTTACTAACTTTCCAATAAATTGTTCGAATGTCGAAAATTGTGCAACGTTTCATTTGCATTTAACTATGAACACTAAATTAACGTGAAATAAAAAATAATAGTAACATAAACACTGCTATTGATAACAAACTGTGTTACATATTCGCAAAAAACAACGTGGAGTGTGAAATTTTATAACCGTGAAAAATGTTTATTGCCATTTCATATTTTTCATAAAATTTTATATGGTCGTTAAATTTGACCGTTAAAATTAAGAGCATTTTGTACAGGGGGCAATTTCTTTAGAGGTTGGTAATACACAAAAGACAAAATTAAACCTTAATTTGAAATGGCTAGTTCTACTGATATAAATGATTTAAATTTACAAAACTATATTGCACGTTTGTACGATATAATTTTATTACTTTCCAACCGTCCATTGTATTCATTTTTAATTATTATTGAGCGCAGACTTTTAAAAGTGCGAGAAAAACATTTATTTCGTCAAATTGGCCTCAAACTACGATTCTGAACATTTTGTTTGAAAATTTTTTGTTTTGTTTATAAACGTTGTCATGATGATGATAGTCCAGTTAGGAGAGGTTTTGACTGAAGACTAATACATAACCAAGTGAAATTTGGCATGTGAGTAAAATTCGCTCCACCTCGATATGCTCCGCTTCCCAAAAAAAAATTTCAGTTGAAACTCAAAATTTTCTTGTAACGCATTTTCCTCGAAAACTATCAAAGATTTTGGAAAACCAGTTTTCTTTTCGGACGTAAAACACGCAACCCTCCAAATAGTTGCATGTGATTAGCGATGATTTGGTGAAGATAATCCTCTACGAGTTTATAATTTCATTCATAGATATTGAAAATATAAAATGTTACAGCGGGGTCGGAAAAATGTTACTAGTGCAACTGAAAGTGGAAGCCTTGACGATTAAAATGCAATTTTTATCTTTACAAAATGATGTTCTTTAACAAAGTTATACCTACCTCATTCATTCTGTGCGAATTTATTACGTCATTCTCAATGTAGCGCCTACTATACAGAAAATTCTCAAGTAATTCCATTATTAAACGGCTGGTACCTAAACGGTGCTACTTATGAAAAAAATTTCAAGGGCCATTTTGATAGCAAATTTTCTCAGCTTTCATCCTGTCAAAACCCTTTTCCAAAATCTTTGATAGTTTTCGAGTAAAATGCGATACAAGAAAATTTTGAGTTTCAACTGAAAATTTTTTTGGGAAGCGGAGCATAACGAGGTGGAGTTCTTAACTACTCACATGCCAAATTTCACTTGGTTATGTATTAGTCTTGGGTTTCAATCAATTTTTGACTCTCCTGACTGGACTATGATCGATATCCACGATTTCATTGAATTGTTACAAACCGTGCTTATAACAAATCAATTAAATCGATTTTGTACATATCCTACCTAAAAATTGAATAACAAGTTCATATTGTACAACGATTGTAGACAAATAACTATTGTAACACTGATTGGTGATCGCCAAAAGACTAAATTGAAAATTGGTTGTTTACTTCTTAAATCAATATAAATAAAACAATACGGAACTTTTCGTACTGCAAAGCAAATCAATTTACATAAGAAAACAATATGGCATCACAGTTGTATTGTTGTTGACAACCAAATTACAACTTCCGAATCAGCGAGCTCTTCTTGAATTCACGGTTCACGCAATCTGTTAGCACCATTGTGTTTGCATTCAATTAGGATATATCTAAGTGGGCAGAGCTTGATAGCTTGCATAATTGACGCGACTCTTGTAGAGTAGAGCTCCCTAAACACTAAACGCTCTTGTTACAAAGCGATTGCACGGTTCACCGTAAATCATTCACCAACGTTAAATAATGAACGTAGCGCCTTTGACAGCTAACTCAAGTGTTGAACGTTGCTCTTTTGTTGAATTTATTATTCGACTGACAAACTGTTTAGTTGCTATGTTGAGTGTCTTCCAGTGGCGTACCAAGGGGGCTAACTTTCAAAAATTTAATACCATAATGGATAGGAAATGCGTTACTTTAATATTGTGGTGGGGTTAAGGGACTGATGTCGTAGAACTGCCATGGAGGTAATGTTATCTTTTTCTTTCATATAGTGTTTTATCTTTCTAAGAGAAAATTTGCGCATGACTAAAAATACGAAGTTTTCATTGCAGCCTATTGGGTAGAAGGTAGAAGGAGACAGAGTTACTTCATGTAGTGCGTATTACATATTTTTCTTCAATCTATTATGGTATAGATATCACTGTACAACAGGTACAACAAATGCAGTTAGTGTTACACTCGTGATTTGGCGGTGTTTTGTAAGTAATTGTAATGTTTGTATTATTTCATTTGTACTTACAATAATTATAACTTATAACAAATTATCTATCCTCCCAGCGCTTGTATTCGTCGCAATCCCGGTTTTGTTATTACAGACAGCAGACCTATCCGCCATCTTGGAGCCCAACGCAGTTTCTATACTGTCAAGTAATTTGATGCTAATGACTAAGTTTTCAAACGTTTCTTGATAAATTATTAATCCAGAATGTAAATTTATAAGAAACTCACGGTACACAAGCTATCGTTTTGGGTTGAATTCCAGTTCTGCCATCCACAGTTTATTAATTATAGTTTTCTTCTTTCTGGATCTGCAGGAAACCTAAATATCATATAAAAATGTTAAACTACATTTAACATTTAGAATACTATCAAATTAACGAAGATTTTAAGACATTTGTAACACTTACAGACATAATAATAATAATTGTAAGGTTATATAATAGCTTCATTAAATTTTGTAGTTAATAATAATTGAAAATGCTTACTTAACAAATTTAAATCCATTTCTGGAGTGGTTTAAATAATTAGTTGCGGAACAACCCGTCATTTATATTAATATACTTTAAAAAAGGCGATTGTACAAATCAGTTGTATGATGTTTTGTATGTTGTGGGCTCCAATAAGGCGGACGAGTCAGAGGTTTTGTAATGACGTCACAGAATAGACGTCACTGACAGCCATGTAATTTGTTATTTGCTAATGCTGAAGGGTATTAGGTTCTTTATTTAGTTCAGTTCAAATTCAGTGTTACTAAAACCGAGTACCTTTGTGGGATTCTAGAAGGATTAGGTTCTTTTTCAGATAACCGGGATTAGGCTAGATACAGCATAATTATAATTTAAATAATTAGTATTAATTTACAAATAAATGGTTGTTACTTGTTAGGATCCGATTAAATATGGTAATTAATTGAAGTGGCTTGATAAAACCGGTGTTTAATTTATAATGGACCTACCCGGAACGTTCATAATAAATTATACACACCAGGATCAGTATCCTGAATCATCTTTCGCTTCAAACAAGTACTAATTTAAATTAAATAAAAATTATTGGGAAAATAAGCCTGTTGTGCAGATCATCGAGTGGTATTTACTTCCTTGAGGAAGTATTGTGATTAACATTTTGATGAATACTTAAACTTTAGACTCACCTTATTCATATTTAACCGATGTATCATAATACTCTATAATTGGTCCGAATTGGTCATGTTTAGTGGATAAATAGTACAGGTGCAGTAGTAAAGTGCTGCAAATGACATTTGTTTAATGTTACAAATACAGTCCTGTGTTTACTACAATAGATTTGTATTATAAAACTGTCAACGTTTAATGTGCCGATATCTCAAAATTATACTTACTTCAAATTAGTGAATTTTACATTGACAGTTTAATGAAAATACTTACTGTCTTACTCTACTATAGATAGGGCTGCCAACTCTGGATTTCACCAAAAGCGTAAATACCTACATCGATGGATCCAAAATTGAAGAAAGAAAAAATCTGACGTGGACACCACATGACTTCCTTGTACGCCTTGTTTGTTCATACTTTTCTTAATAACTAAAATGTAGAATAATATAAAAAATTCTTTTAACTTATTATACTAGTATACTCACAAATATATTTTAGTCATTTTATTTAAACTGCAGAAGAAGATATAAACGATATTTTACTATTGTCACTGCTACTGTCACTGTCATGTCATAATCATTTAAATTTTACGTAGTAACAAATGTTAATCGATCATGGACTACAAGATACAGAAATACTAAATTATAAGTATATACTTTAATTATTCTTAAATGATAGAAGATACAGAAAAATTTATAAAATACCGATTGTAGATAATAATCACATAATCTTTCATTTAAAATAAAAAAAATTGTCTAAAATTAATTATTTATCAAAATATTTTTAAAAAGTACTACTTCCGGTTTATAGATTGAAACCAAAAATAGGAGGTGCACAACTAGATGCTATAACAGTCTTAAATACAAAATTTCAACTTTCTACGTCTAACCGTATTTGAGTTATGCGACACACATACGTCCGTACGTACGTACGTACGCACGTACGCACGCACGTACGTACAGACGTCACGACGAAACTAGTCATAATGGATTCAGAAAAGGTCAAAACGGATATTTCCATCAAAATCTGAAAACCGAAATTTTTCGCGATTACAATACTTCCTTATTACTCCGTACAAGGAAGTAAAAAAATCTGACGTGGACACCACATGACTTCCTTGTACGCCTTGTGTGTTCATACTTTTCTTAATAACTAAAATGTAAAATAATATTAAAAATTCTTTTAACTTATTATACTAGTATACTCACAAATACGATATTTTCGAAATAAATATATTTTAGTCATTTTATTTAAACTGCAGAAGAAGATATAAAGCATATTTTACTATTGTCACTGTCATGTCATAATCATTTAAATTTTACGTAGTAACAAATGTTAATCGATCATGGACTACAAGATACCGAAATACTATAAATTATAAATATATACTTTAATTATTTTTAAATGATAGCAGATACAAAAATATTTATAAAATACCGATTTTAGGTAATAATCACATAATCTTTCATTTAAAATAAAAAAAATTGTCTAAAATTAAATATTTATCGAAATATTTTTAAAAAGTACTACTTCCGGTTTGTAGACTGAAACCAAAAATAGGAGGTGCACAACTAGATGCTATAACAGTCCTAAATACAAAATTTCAACTTTCTACGTCTAACCGTATTTGAGTTATGCGACACACATACGTTCGTACGTACGTACGTACGCACGTACGCACGCACGTACGCACGCACGTACGTACAGACGTCACGACGAAACTAGTCATAATGGATTCAGAAAAGGTCAAAACGGATATTTCCATCAAAATCTGAAAACCGAAATTTTTCGCGATTACAATACTTCCTTATTACTCCGTACAAGGAAGTAAAAAAAGGTTAAACGTGTTTCAATGCAAAGTTAGACAATATAGAGTTCTTTATAAAGAAGCAAATTTCCTGTCACGCCAGTTGACAGTTAACTTACGACGCTCTGTGAATCATGTCAGAGCTAGGTATATTCGATGAAGATTGACGTTGACTCAGAGTCGCTAATAAGCAAGGTTCGGAACTCTTGGATATTACTGTCGGAATAGGGAATGGGTGATTACCAGAAACTCGTACATTATTACAATTTCTTTAAAAGCATGCGTACCTATAGCGTACAAGAATATTATGCGATTTATAATACCGAGGATGTTGCTTAGCGACGAGGTGAAACCGAGTCTCTTTGATCATCATCAACGACAGCGATGTTAAAACAAATCAACAATTTTATCTGTCAATTAGTTGACAGTTTGCATATTATGGAAGGTTTTGATGTTATTATGGTTGTATCTAACGTATTATAAGTAACTAACGTATTATGTTGTGTATAATTATGAATAAATGTTGCATATTAAAAGATAATAACAGTTGATGATAGATTAATATTTTAAAACGCGAATGTACGCTCAAGAAGCGTACAGTTGGCAACCCTAACCGCAGAATGAGCTTAGGTTGTCTCATTGATAAAGCTGACATATTCGCTCCTACGCCCCTGTGTTGTTACATACGTGTGAATATGCGCTGAATGTTAGGAACTTTACACTTTATGTAATTGCTCTTCACGAAGATTTGGAAAATTTACGCGGACCAGTCACGCACGAGTCCACGAGTGTATTCTTCCTGCTTCCTAAATTATGGAACAACGTAATTTTATTTCCAAACACATTCCTTAGCATAGATTTATGTGTTAAAATTGTTTAAAATATGAGGCAATTATAATTTTTAATATATGGGCTGTTTCAGGGTTAAATGGACAAACTTGAAATAAAATAAATAAATATGAGTTTAATTTAGGATTTCAAAACAGAAATGCGGTTTTCTCGTAAACACGTCGTTTTTTAGAGTTATCGACAATCGACTACAATATGATTTAGTGAGTTTATTTAAACGTGAAACATGGGATTTATCATATATCTATAGTTACGAATTTGACAGCAATGTATTAGAGCGTTGTTTTCAAAATGACACGTAGGGGATACGTTTGAATTTGTTAACTATAGTGTCAGACTGCTGCTACCTGAAAATACGATTTATACTTTGAAAAATTAAAAGTTTATGTTGAAAGCGTCTCTTGAAATTATTGCAGCTGCCCCAATACCTTTTTTTCTTCGAGAATAATACAGTTAAATTTAAATTGATTCCCTATGTTTCATTTTAAAAAGAACGCTCTAAGTGGCTACATTGCTGTCAAAGACGTAACCATGGATATGAAAAATCCCATGTTTCACGTTAAAATAAACTCACTGTATGAATAAATTTAAACAATACAAAACAATAAATCATTTTCTTTTTGAAGTATGGTAACAAACGCTTAACTTAAGAAATATCACAATGCTTTTATTTAAGCGGTTCAGAGAAGAATAACACTTTAGCTAAATAGTGTATTTTTATACTATAAGCTATGTGACTTCTTTATGTACCTATATACTAGTACTAACTAAGATCAAAATAAAAATAAATTTGGGGGTTTTGTTTTGCTTTATTATGATCGAAATAAATAATAAGTAATTTTAAATTTATTTGTTATTTATTCTTATTCTGCGAATTATGGTAGATACTTATTGTATAGTATAGCTTTTTATAATAATATAGGTATAGCTTTTTTGTTATCATTACGTAATGTTGAATACACCTAATTGTTGCTGACAATTGACATTTGTTCACTTAAGTGCAACAAAGTTCGGACTTGCCATGAGAATGAACTGAGTACAATTTAGGTACATGTTCATTGAAAACCGCAGTCCGGAAATAGTTTGCACTAAAATCCCAAGTGGAAAACAATGCACCAAAAGAGGTCAACCTCAAATTGGTGGACTCGGTAGTTAAATGGAAAACGTTATTAGTTCAGTCTATTAAAAAAGTTAATAATTATTTTATACAGGCAACTCTAAAAGCCTAAAGGGATTGATATAACTCGTGTGATATAGGTTAGGTACTTTATATTAAATGAAAATAAAAATAATTGTTAAAAGAATTACTATTATACAGGGTGATGCAATAAGTAAGTACCTACTGCAGGAGAAATTTAAATAGCACGTCATATTTAAACGTAACATAACGTACTGATTAGGTATTTATTAAAATATATTTTTTAAATTTATAAAATATCATGTTAAAAATTTTATCATATTAAAATTTAAAATTACTAAGTGAAATTTGAAAACATAATTTTTGTTTCATTATAGCAAAAGTATCAGTCGTCCTAAAAGTATAGAGTCACCGTGTTTGTACCATATTATAAAAAGAAAACTAATATTCTTGTTTTTCAATTCAAACTACTTGTGCTACTTGTCTTTTGACAATTTAGAGCTTTACAAGCTCCAACTGCATTAAAATAACTCTAGACCTCTCAAAATAACAGACTAACACAATAAAGATGTCGCGATCCCCCATTTATTTACTTTGAACTTGCGCCAAATTTCGTGCTCCATTTTCTGCTTCTAATTTTCAACCTGTTGAGGTTTATTTTCTCTTATTCTGCATAAAAAAACGCGTTTTCATGTAACCTATAAGCTGTGTTCTTTTGCTTTAATTTTGGTAGACTTCAAAGTGAAGTGAAGCAAACCATGCCAAAGAGTTCACTAGAAAAGGATACTTTGTGATGGCTGATGTCATCAGAGATATTTTTCTCTTGCATAGAAGAAAAAGAAATGCAGGAAAAATTGTAATTTAAATAAATTAAACTCAAAATATGTAGGTAGGTACTTTTATATGATGCTGTACCTACCTACAATACTTGTTTACCCTTAAGAGCGTAATGTAGCGGTATAAAAATAGGAGAAACAGTGCTATACAATTTGTAAAATATTGAATCTAATACTAATGTAAAGAACATTGGTATTTTTTTACAATAATATTTAATATTTATTCTACAGTGCGACGCATCGATATTTTAAAATTTTGCTTTAGTTTCAGTGACTATCAGCCAGTAACATTGTGAATTAGATTATTATACATATTATATATCAAATGTTTATACAATCACAACGTCCATGCTCTTCAGTGAGATTCGAACTTGATTCGAACCCACGTCCTCGCCAGCCGATCGGACCACAGTGTTTCAGCACGTTAGTCCGCGCGGCCATCGTGGCCGGCTTCTTTTGTCTTATAAATACAATATTTTACAAATACAATGCCACTTTCAGAGTGCGTTCGCTATTGCTGTCTTTGTTCAACAATCTAAATCTGTATAATATCTATCCTTTTTCTCGACGAAATCGTAGAGAGCTCATTCCGGCCTTTTGTGAATGTTTATTATTATTTGACTATTATGGACATAACCATAAATATATGATATAATAAAGTTTCATGCTTTTTACTTATCTGATATTTTAGGTACCTACATAAGATTTGAAGAGGTAATAAAAAGCTTTTGATTTGTCAAAGCGAAGGAAAATTCAATCTCTTAAACATAATGACTCAATTTTTGAAATTTTAAAATTGTTTCAATACTTTACCTGCATTGGTACATATATTTGGTTTCAACTAAATTTTTGACCATGTATAAATAAGGCCAGTTTAATTACATGTCATATATTTCGATCAATTAAAAAAATAAATGAGCGATTAGTTAATATTTTAATGTCATGCCTATACGATGTTGCTACACTTCATCGATATTGACCAATCAAAGTTTTTTTAACAGCGATAATACTTTGTTAACATTTCAACATAATGATAATTTGATAACATAATTTGGCTGTTTAAAATAAACATAAAAATATTGAGGAAAAAATTTATTTTGTGTATAAAAATAATACTTCGAGTAGGTAGTACCTAGTAGTACCTTACCTACTTATACATTTTTTGTCATACCTGCACGAAAGGTAACCTTATTCATACAATTTAATGTTTTACTTCCTTGTACGGAGTAATAAGGAAGTATTGTAATCGCGAAAAATTTCGGTTTTCAGATTTTGATGGAAATATCCGTTTTGACCTTTTCTGAATCCATTATGACTAGTTTCGTCGTGACGTCTGTACGTATGTACGTACGTACGTCTGTACACCTTGTTGTGCACCTCCTATTTTTGGTTTCAATCTACAAACCGGAAGTAGTAGATTTAAAAAAAAATTCGATAAATATTTAATTTAAGACAAATTTTTACCTTCCGCTTACCTGTAAAGGAAGGTATTGGAATCATGCAAAAAATCGGGTGGTGAAATTTTAGTGGATGAGCACGAATTAGGGTCCTTACAACTCATTTTTGATAGTTTCACGATGATGTCTGTGTGTATGTGTGTGTGTATGTGTGTGTGTGTGTGTGTGTGTGGTCAAGGGTTGTTAGTCGCATAACTCAAATACGAATTACCCGAAAATTTTGATATTTGGTATTTAACATTTGTATATAAATTGGAAGAGCTCCCTAGATTTTGGTACAAATATCTTCATCGAAAGTGATATTTTTTGAAGATTGAAAAGGTTAATTGTCAAAATTGTATATAAATTTGGAAAAATATAGTATTTATTTGTAATAAGAATAAGAGGAAAAGTTATTTGCAACTTACGTTATAAAAAAGTTGTCTTTATCTGGTAGCATTAAAGAACTGCAGTAAAATTTAAAAAATAAATTTATCAAATAAAACGTTAATATCTTGTAATCCATGATCGGTTGATTTTTGTTTCTGCGTAAAAAATATTGACAGGTGAGACGGGTGACAAGTTGCCATACTAGCGCTATATAAGTCCTAAGTAAGATATTAAATGTAGTAATTGAACGGAGGATGGCTTTAACACAGCAGAGTTTTCCTGTGAATGAATCTTTTTATTCAGGTGATGCAAATTTCTGTGTTTGAATATTTGAGATTTTTATTTGTATATTTTAAATGGGCACCGGATTGCACGTATACATTTCTGTTTAAAGTCTAGATATGGCGGAAGGTTGTGTGATGGCCACGTCAGATTTTTTTATTTTAAATGAAAGATTATGTGATTATTACCTACAATCGGTATTTTATAAATATTTTTGTATCTGGTATCATTTAAGAATAATTAAAGTATATATTTATAATTTAGTATTTCGGTATCTTGTAGTCCATGATCGATTAACATTTGTTACTATGTAAAATTTAAATGATTATGACATGACAGTGACAATAGTAAAATATGCTTTATATCTTCTTCTGCAGTTTAAATAAAATGACTTAAATATATTTGTGAGTATACTAGTATAATAAGTTAAAATAATTTTTTATATTATTCTACATTTTAGTTATTAAGAAAAGTATGAACACACAAGGCGTACAAGGAAGTCATGTGGTGTCCACGTCAGATTTTTTTTTGGTTACGATAGATTGAAATTTTTATTTCATACATATATACATACGAGTAAATATATAGTTACAGAATTTCTCTAAGTGACACTTTCTTGTTCACCTCACAAATAATTAAATCATTATTTGTAATTAATTTTTTGTAATGTAAATATAAATAAACACAATAATCTTAAGAGTTTGTATTAATTTTGCGCGGTAATTATATGCCGCTCTGCCTAGAACTACGCATAAAATAAAGTTTTTAATTGTGTAACTAGATATTTGTAGAAATCATAAACCATTTTTATATTATTCATGGAAAGAATATTTTTTCTCTTTTATTACCTACTTCATACAATACAAGATATTTTTTCCTCATATTTACCTTCACGTGGGTTAAAATTCCCGGTTTAGAAATTTAGATGAAAAACAGTTTGAGAGAGTAAGAAAATATAGCGTGATTTTACAGCATTTTGTTTGTACAACAATACATTGTAGGTACCAAATGTTTATCAAGCAGACAGTCTACGCCACACATCGTGTTGTGGTTTTGGTAAGTAAACTCTGCTTCTGCAGTAAATAAAAATATTATTGTGGTTAGTGAAGATAAAAACCACCTTTGTTGATACAATTATGAGATATGAATGAATGAAATTGTTGCTAATTAATAATGACGAATAAATACGTATTCATTGATTCGACCTATTTGTGGTCTTCCACAATATTATTTATAGGTTAATTTGTAAGTAGGTACTACATAAATTTTTTTTTTTAATCTTATTTGAAATATTTAAATACTACCTAATTTTTATTAGAACTTTTATCCAGCTATTAATATAGACACAATTTTAAAAAATACTGTACTGTAATGTGAATAATAAATAAATTAATGCAAAGCAAAAGTATGTTATATAGTAAGTGCGTGACGTGACATCAGCGGCAGCAGTACATATAGTAGCAAAATTTATTCGAAACTTTATATTCTAGCTAAAAGGCACTAAGTACATCATGCAACAACATGGGAACCACGTATAGTGATGTTAAATTTAATGAAGTTTATAAATTTGAAAAAGTTAATTGAAATGTTTCATAAATTTCGTGAAAGTTTTAAATTTACGAAATTTATGAAGCCTTATAATTTTTGTTGAAATTTTCGAAAGAAAAAATATGAAAACATTGTGTATGGTATTATGGCTTTTTCATAAGCGTTACAGTTATGCATAAGTTGAAGTTTAATTTAATTTGGACACTTTTTGCATGATTTCAATTGATTTTTTATTCGAGTGCTATTTTATAAAAATTGATATTATTATTATTACTAAAATTTACATCTCTTACTTTTTTCACTATTATACTAAATACTTCCAAAGTTCCAAATGATCAATTTTACTTTTATAATGATAGGATAGAAAACTAAATGTCAAAATAATAAATAATACAACCTTACATCATAATCATAAGCAATAAAGAAATACCTACCAAGAAATGAAAACTGCATTCTGCTTAACCTTTTTGTAATCTCTATCAAAATGGCGGTACTATAACAATTTTCGTTAGATTCACTTTAGTTTCATAAATTTCAGTGAAACATTTCAAAATTCAATTATTCAAAAGTTTCAAGAAATCTATGAAAGTTTAGAAAATTTTGGAAATATACGGCTTGCTTGTGAAAGTTTCGAAAATTTCAGTAAAAAGTTTCAAATTTCAGAATGAAATGTAATGTAGGTATTTTTTATTTTGGCTGAAATTGTGGTAGGTATTGTTTTCCTTGTTTCGTAAGTAATGTTTGATTCAGAATTTTTATGATTTCAATAAAATAATACCTGATTCAGCCGCATTATTTATTAACTTATCATTATAGAATTGTTGTGTATTGTTATTGGCTTTAATTTAAAAATTAAGCAGTGTATCATTTTATTCTGACATTAGTATCAATGACCATAAACAGATTTGCGAACCATTATTGTGAACAAAGATTATTTATACAAATCTGTATAATGTAAATACAAATTTTTTTTTTATTGCAGTACAAATGGCGCATGTCACTGTTATTACTGATAAATTATACCAAATCAAAATTTACATATGATTAAAATTTGCATGTGAAAAAGAAAATTTCAGTAATGTAGATCGGAATAATTATAGTGTATATGTCTTTGATTAGTACAGTTCCGAGATTGCATTAACATAAAATGTAAAGTTTAGTATATATTACTACAGCATAAAGCCATTCTCATGATGAAATTTTCTACGTAGTAACACGATTACGGTAGAAAGTATAGAACAAAAAACCGTTTATGCACACCCTACCAAAGAATGCATATTCTTGTAAAGTAAATGTCAAAATTTTAATGTTTCTTTGTGACATTCTCCAAAGGTTAAGGTTAGAAAACCAAAAAAACCAATTGATTTTTATGGAAAATGCACAAAATATATTAACGACATAACTCGTATCCTCGTCTGTAAATTACAAGAAAAGTTTTACAGGTCTACCACTACAAGGACTGCAATTGGACACCGATTTTAATTAGCCCTTGTAAAAAAACTCGTTCTAACCTTGCGAGATATGTGGTTAAGATTTGAGATCTTTCTCTGCAATAGAGTACATAGGCGCCGAGAGTAATTGGGTTACTACTATTAAATCTTTGCGAAAAGTGACTGCAAACCTTGAAATTAAAAATGGCTATAAATCATAAATGGCTAATAATTTCAATTACTTGTTTAAAAATGTTTCATTAAAACACTTTGCGATTTCGTCACCATAATTGCTGAAACAAACAAATCAAATCATTATATGAATGTTAAGCTGATTAAACAAAATGTACCAATGATTAATTGTACTTATAGGTACTACATAAAATACAAATTTTCAGAATCAATATTGTTTATACTTTCAAAATTACCTAACCTATACCTCATTTCAGCTAAGAAAAAAGCGTTGAGTAAGATAGGCGATGATATTCTTGAATCTGATTGGTCGAGATGAGAGGTGGATTTACACTAGCAAACATCCGTTCACATTCCTTATAAGTTCCTTCTTATTTTGAATTTCATAGTTACATCGAAGTACCTATACTACATTATTCTGATAATATAATAGAGGCACCGAATCAGACAAAGTGAGGATTAAAAAGAAATGGTCTATATAAATGACTGTGATCTATGTCGTCATCAACGAAAATTTTTGTTAATGACGACATAGATCATAGTCATAGTCATTTCTTTAGAATCTCCACCTCATCTGATTCCATGCCTCTACTATAGCTTTATTCACAAAACATACCTTACTTAAGTTCACGCCAAATTTAGAACTAATAAAATGTGGGATTGTAAAACGTACTGCATTCGCAGTGCCATATCTGCTTTTTTTTAGCTGAAATGAGGTGTAACTTATAATTATAATAAATAATACAAATATAATCATTAATCACTAACCAACATTTTGCAAATAAATATTATGTTAATTAAATGTATGTAATCTAGTTTAAGTAATCTTAGAGATTTTGAAAATATTATTTTTGACCAGAAAACAGTACCTACACCATACCAGTCATAATTTTTTCCCTGAATATTGAAACATTCTGTAGGTGCCTGTAAAAAATTAATAAAATAAGGTCGTTATTTAAATTATTTACCTTTAAGCAAATAAATTGTTTTTAAGGTTAAGTGTTAATTAAAATTTGTTATCCATATATATATATATAAAATTTTAAAGTCAGTATTAAGGCGTGTCACTGTGTCCAGTAATCTGCTTTTCTTTAAATATCAGTTAACCAACAACAACTCCTTTATAAAAATTCAACAAGATCATTTCGCCACCCATGCAAGAAAACTAAAACTGGAATAATAAATGTCGTAAAAACAAAGTTAAAAATCCGGTTCGACTGTAAAAACTGACGCACGACATAAATAATTGTTTGTAGGAGTGCGACTATTTTTTGCTTTGGAACTTGATTCTATTAAAATAGATTATAAATAGATAAAAAATAGTATTAAGTAATTTTGTTCGTATTTAGAGAAAACCGGCCCTGACTTAAGTTCCAGTTACCAATATAACATTGAAAGTGATACCAACATTTTATAAATAGATACCGCATTGACACCTTCGTGAAATCAAAGAAGTATATATTTTTTTATCGTTGAGTGCACCGTTAATAGTTATTACTGTAAATATAGTAAACTATTTATTTCATAATCATGTATGCCCAAATGCTTTTAAAGATATTATTTCATTTAATTTTGTTTTTAAAATAAATTAATAAGCACAAAAGTACATTCAAATAGTCAAATAATGGAAATACGCAGGAATGCAGTCAGTTTATTTAATTATTTATTTAGTCCAATGGCCACCTTTTGTGGCATCATAAGGGCAAAGACTTAAATTTTGTAGAAATAGTAAACCATCAATAGTTATTTGTCCAACTAGAGAGGAAAGCGCTTCTTTTTCCCACTCGAGCTCGAAGTTTGTGTCACGAGCAAAGCGAGTGGGACTGAGGCAATCGAGCGAGAGTGGAAAAAGAGCTTTCCTCTCGTGTTAGACACCATTTTTTTACGACATATTTAAACAAAATTGTAAATGTAGCAGAAACACACACCTAAAAGTTAGGTTATAACTTCCACTTGTCAGAATAACGTTTAAAAACAATGGAATGTTTCACTGTAACCAATATGCCAAATTAAATTTAAGTTGTAAAATCGCGAAATTGTAGAAAAAGGAAATATAAAACATAATAATTGTAAAATAATAGTTTACAGTATATCACTATAAAACTAGATTTTCAATAAAATTACTTACAACTTTTAAAGTATTTCATCGTACAATTACATTGGTGGTAATGGTAACACTGCTTACTTTCCTCTCTAGAGAGGGAAAACTTACTTTCCTCACTATTTCGCGAGAAGAAAATTGTGTTTTCTCCGCATGTTGTGAAAAAAGTAATTTTGTCAAGTTTAAAATTCATCGAGCACATCTAGTAGGTAGGTACTACCATCACAGAATACGATTACCAGAGTCTCTAGAGACTCTAGTCTTTGCACTAACTAAATAACATAAAATTAATTTTTAATTTATTATATGCAATAATGGCAAGAACTACTAGTACAATTCAAAATGAAGTAATTTTATTAAATTCCATATGGAAACAGTGGCGCAAAACTGCTTTATTAAAAAACCTAGAAATTAAAATTGCGATATTAAAATTTTTCCAGTTCCATGAGCAAAGTATACTATATAATTAAAATATATGCACGAAGTTGAGAATCACCCTGTATAAATCATTTAGGATCAGGTCAATTTTTTATTAATTTTACAAAGAGTCATATTTTGACATGTTACACAACTTGTGGGTTATGTGTTTAGAGTTAAAGGTTGTACAAATTAATATAAAATTCATCATATTTTTCATAAATTTTGAAAGTGCATCTTTGAAATATATTTCACGTTAAAATTCGGCATTTGTAGTAGTAAATGCCATCCATATCGCCCACAGTCGCCCGTGTGATTAAGAAGATGTTCTAATCAAATGTCAGAGTAAAAGAGCAAAACCATCGAATAAATTTCCTCCTGATTGGCAGACAGACGTGATGAAACTTAAACTACGTAAAATAGACCCAGCGTACATGAAAGTATTCGCTTATGATAAAAGTTCACGTAGGTAACATTTAATTTGAAGGATAAACGGTATTAGAGTCTATTAGTAGTGTCATTTAATCATTTAATAAACAAATATCTTTCGCTGTTGCTATCATGTACCGCAATTAATATTTCTGCGCTGGTTCTGGTCTTTTCATTAAGTGACCTTAATAACTGAAGAAATTAATGCTTTGTGCAGAAGCGAATAACAAAACAGCAGGTTTGCGAGCTGGTGAATCTATTTTTGTTACAGTTTGATTTATTTTTAGCACCGTTGTGGTAATGCTTCTAATTTATATTTGTGATAATTGAGATAAGAAATACGTCATAATTTGTGCCATTAACATCAGCTAACACGAAGGTTAGTAGGATCTTGACTTCGGCGAGAATAAAAACTCAATTTTTCTCTTTCTTATTTTGGTAACTGGTCAGCAAATTCGACAACCATAATTTTCTTACCATGAATTTAAGATAACATTGTGCATTTCTGATGTTTTGTATTTATTAATTTTATTGGGAAATATTAAATTTTGTGGAAGCGCTGGTTGGTTAATTTAGCACTTATACTTATAATTGGGTAGGTCTGAATCTAGCTTAAAATAATAAAAGATAGGTAAACAGAGTAAAACTAATTTTTAATTTAATTGAGGATTTGTCACATAAATTACATATTACGGAGCAGTCTTTGAATTACTAGATATTTTCTGGGGTAATATAACAAGTGCTATGATTATCATCGGTGATAGCATGAGTTGGTCGATGAAAATTGACCGAGTGCATCACCTATGATTAATCATAGCCCGATTTATATTTGTGGAGAATATAATAATATTATGAGTCCAAAATGTTTGGTAATATTTTTTCAATAGCTGTCAAAAATGTTTTAAATTCTGTTTACCTTTCTCAATTTGGCGTGTTCTTCCCTATTATCTCTATACTGACACATTTTAATTTTTAAGTCTGATTTTTGACAAGCAACAATTACAGATAAATATATACCACGTGATACATGAATTATAAATTCAAAATAATATGATTAATAAAAACATAACAATTTTCCTGCAAACTGCAATTTTGGAGTAAAATTGAATGTAAATTAAATTATATATAGGTAATAATATTTATCTTGTTATATCACATTACATAGTAGCAAATTAGAGTTCAATTGCATCATATAAAATTAATAATACACATTTTGTTCCTGTTTGCTACACAAATTTTTTGTTTAATTTATTTGTCATTGAAATATATGTGCAATTTTCTTTATTAACTTATGAATGATGCAATAAAGAATATTGGTACTGAATTCCATTTTAAAAATTCAAAAACCACTTCCAATGTCAAATTAAATTTAAACTTTGAATTACGAAGATTTTATCGTGAAAATTCGTAGGTGAAAAAAATGAGAACACACAATTTGGACAAATATAGTTTTGTCCAAGTGTAGTTTGACCAAAAATAATTAAGCCAAATTGTATTCTAGACAAACTGTAATTTCACATTTCGTAATTTGACCAAACCGCAAGTTCGACTAATATTATATTGTCAAATCGTTTTCAGGTAAACTGTAATTTAGCCAAAACGCAACTATACCTAACTGGAATAATCCAACACGGAATTTATCCGAAAGGTATTTTTGTCAAATCACAGTTATGCATAACCGTAATATTGCCAAACGCATTTTACTCAAATCGTAATTTTCCCAACTGTACTCGTATGTCTTAAATTATATTTGATCAAACTATATTTGACTAAATAAGCGGACGCCGAAAACAGTTTAATAATAATATTTCTCATCTTAATACATGTCAACTTCTATGAAATTTCGCAGCTTAAAAATTCTGCGAAGCTTATCAAGAGCAAGTAAATTTCTGTGTCAGTTGCGAAGAAAACAATAGCTTTGTTGGTATTCGAATCAAGTCGCCCTTCGCAAGGCCGAAGAAGTGAAAGGAGTTTGCGTTTGCGGCACAAATGCGAACACTGAACACTCGCTCGACTTGTGGATAGAGGGGGGCAGCAACAAAAACGAATCGTATGGAAACCACTAATATTGTAATATTAAGAAGTAATCGCTCTCGATCGCAAGGACAACTTCGCCCACCGCAGCTGAATACGAGATTCAAGATTGATTAATTTAATTGACTTCGGTTGACAAACATTCGTGAATTAATTTACGCGTTTTTTGAATTTTTTAGCGTTGATTCATTTTAGACATTTACACTTTTCTTGCATTTGTCAATCACATTAAGCCTGTTTTACATTATACTTTTTTGACTAGAACCTAGAACTAGATTTTTCAAACTTTTTCTGACTTCTTTTTATCTAGAATCAGCCGGTAATCAATGTTACCAACATCAAATTTTTAAACTGTAATTTTTAGGTTTAGTTATTAATTAGAAATGTGACTGGAAAATGTATAAATAACATAAAAATATAAAAATCAGTCATCTATGCTTGCAATGTAAAAGAGGTCAATTTTACAGCTCCATAGTTACTAAATGAAACTGACAATAATTGTCCTAATAATTTATATTAAATTGTATTATTATCGGGGGTAATATAACTAGTGCTATGATTATCATCGGTGATAGCATGAGGTAGTCGATGAAAATTGACCGAGTGCGCAGCACGAGTTCAATTTTCTGAAGACATAACGAATGCTATCACTAGAGGTCGGATTTATATGTTTTTACATGTTTTATTTGATTTATTCATATGCAGTTTATAAATTGTATTTATACGTTTCATTTAAATAGGAACCCAAATACCAAATTTTATTTCGCATATAACTGATTATTTTAGGTTTTTACCGCATAAAAACATATTATACATATAATCGCATATTATCCCATATTTCCGCATATATTGTAAATTTTTTCGTATCCAAAAATTAGTAGGTAGGTACGTATAATTAATAGTCCAGTCGGCAGAACGAAAAAAAGGCGTCTACCTGGAAAGTATTTCGAACATAATGAAATTTTGACACGTCATTTGGGGGTACTCTGGGATGTCGAATCTGAGTTTTCGACCTCGAGGGCCCTGTGCTAACTTGGGGTGGGGGAAAAAACCACGATTTTTATTACCTTTTTTCGATTTTTCGCCTGTAACTCAAAAACTATGGGCCCTACGAACTTTTTGTTTTCATTTTCGGAAAGAACATTAAATTTCCTTAAAATCCACTGGTTAAACATATTTGTTGATCCAATAGGTACCGAGAGACAGGCGTTCAAAATTAGGAAAAGTTTCTCAAAATTACGTTTTAAGCCACACATTGACATTTAGCAGGTTTTGGCTCATAACTTTAGTTTTTCAACATACATTATTTTAAGAACTTTTTAGGGCGTTCATTAAACCAAAATATCAATTTTTTTCGAGAGAAGTATTTAAAAAAAATGTAACAATATATTTTTTGTCTAAAATATTATTTTTTACCGCATATTATATCCATATATTGACTAATTTTAACCGCATATAAAAAATTTATATTGAAGTTTTTTACCGCATATAAATCCGACCTTTAGCTATCACCTATGATTAATCATAGCCCGAGTTATATTTGGAGAGAATGAGTCTAAAATGTTTGGTTATATTTTTTCAATAGCTGTCAAAAACGTTTTAAATTCTGTTTACCTTTCTCAATTTTGTCTTCACTGGCTTTTCCCCACCGAATACAACCAGGTTCATTCAATTTAAATCTTTTTTTTGACAAATAGCAATATTTAAATAAGAAACTGACAGTAGGAAATTAATTAACAAAAACAATTGACATGTTTCAGCGGTTATAAAAATATCATCGATTTGATAGCACCTTACTACCCTATTTCAGCCAATCAAATTAGTCAAATATGTACCACGTGATACATGAATTATATATTCAGATAAATGTCCTATGAAAATTTTATTTTTGTCGTCATCGATTTTGGTAGGCAGCAACCTTAACACAGAGGAAGATGCTATCTTTTAAATTACTTGATGCTTCGTAAGCAATCTAAAAAACGTCCTTGAGAAAACGGAGACACGAAATAGGAATTAATCGTTGTATTTATATTAACATAACAATACTTATAATAACACCTACCACTTAGTTTTTTTGTACTTGAACTTTTATTAATCTTCAGACGGATTTGTTTGATTTTAATAATAAAGTTCTTGTTATAAGTATTTTAAGCTACTGCGTGGAAAACATTTTCGAACATTAAACGTTACCTTGGAATACTTTTTCTGTTTATTTGTAATTACTAATATAGTTTAGGAATGTGATAGTAAATTCTGTTTTTATGATATGTAAAAAATTGTATCCGTAATAATAATTTAGAGTAATCTGTCTTCTTTTTCTTATTTTTTGCGCATCAGTCACGTAGTTCTTATGTTTAATTAAAAATTTTGTTAGGTGTTGACGAATTTGATAATAAATATTATTTTTATAGCTCATTCTTTGTGATTGTGAAACGAAATTTTTTATTTGAAATTACTTTTGGGTACTTATTTAATGTTATCTGTTGTAATTATTATGCGAAAATATATAGAATAAGATTTCAATTTGTAACCACACGTTTCAGGTGTCATACTGACACACTGAACAGTTTATTTGACACTGACACTTTTTTGTAATATGAAAGTGAAGCAAATTGTCGTACGTTATGCATATTAGATTCTGTAGTTTCCATTGACTGAATTCAATTATATATTTAAATTCTTTCTCTACTAAATGAGAATAACTTTAGTGATAAATCTAAGTGTATTGTTCGTTTAATTAGTCGTTTATTTACTGTTAATATTTAATATTCTGTCAATTAGTTCTTGTATACAACTTGCGAAAAATATTTGATAAAGGGGAACAAAAATTACAAATTCATTTTTCATCAATGAATATTCCATTATATAGCAAAACATTTATTAGCTTTAAGCTCCATTTTCTATTTTTAATCTCAATGCGAAAGTAATATTTTTGATCTTGATTATTTACTTGTATTGCGAAAATGTAGAGATATGATCGATATGGCATTACTAAAATACTTGAGAGCTAAGACAGTGCAAAAATAAATAACTAATTATCTAAATGTATTATAATATTATAAACATGAAGATGCCTCCAATAATATTAAATAGTGCATTTAAAATACATTTTCGATTAAATAAACAATTCGATTTTATAATTTGTTTTGGAAAATGAGCAATAAATTACTTACTAATCAAGTTCACATTATGGCTTGAATTTGTTGATTAAAAAATAGTAAGCTATTTTTTTTTTAAATAACCTAGAGAAAATTTTAAGTAACTAATAATCAATATAAATATAACATATTGTATTATTATTGTTTTGAGAAAATTTGTCAATCAGTAATTTTGCTGACAAACTTGTATTTTTATTTGCTGCTCAAATCTAATAAGTAGTTGTTTAGTTAAATTTAACCTTAAAAAATGCGAGTAAAAATAATTTGTAATTAATTTTATTAGTCGATAAAACCTTAGACAGGAGGCAAATATTATTTTTCTTTTTTTCTGCTCGTACCAAAATTGTTAATGTCTCTGAAAATAAATTAATCTTAATTCACATTTAATTATAGACTTAAGTCAGCAATACAGTAATGCTTCATTAATTAATTTAAGTTGTCAAGTGTTCAATTAACAGTCGATAATAACATTGTTTAAGCTCGTAAAACAAAGAAATTATCACCAACAGATATGTGTTAAATAGAAAACAAATTCTTTGTTGATTGCGTCTGCACCGAGGAATGCTTTGCAAGACCCTGAACATATGAAAACCAGAACTAATTTCAGAGTGCTATCGCGCATCCATCGCTAAAATTTCTAAACTAAAAAAATGTGAAACATTTTAATTCAATGTCGCTTGCAACAGCAGCGTTCGTTTTCCGCTAGAGCGCGGTATGTCGCTACGTTACGGTAAAGCTAACGTGCTGTCGTTACGTATGCGCCGCGTCGACGATCTTATAAAAGCGGATTTTTTGTGAATGCGAGAGAGGGCAAAAGGCAGTTGCTTGCCTTGACAAGGACGCAGAGAACTGCAATTTTGAACTGTTGCAGGTATTTCCTCATCTAGAGTTTTTTGTTTTAGAGTTTGATCAGCGGTTTTTAACATTTATTTGTGAGAGGTTTTTGTAAAATTTTTAAAACGGATGTTACAATGAACTTTATAATTTATAATTTATTGGTCTGTGGTTTAGGTTTGTAACGCTTAAATTCCGGCTATTCCTAAACTAAATTTAAATTCTAAGGTTAAATTTATAAAATTAAATTTATCATAATCATAAATAATTTAACGGATTTTACGGCAGTAAAATTTCAATAGGCTACTTCCGGTACTGAAAATTAGATTTTCAGTAAATTGTCTCTAAAATCGTTACTTTGCGATCTGTTTTGACTCCGACCGAAAATAGTATATTGTAATACAAGTGCGGAAAGGGCTTCATTGAAAAACTAGTATGACAGTTTGCAGCACACGAGCGTTAGCGAGTTCTCCTATCATACGAGTTTTTCAATTACCCTTTCCGCAAGTGTGTTACATACTATTTTTTCTACGAAAGTGGGCAATAGTTAAAATTAATTAAAGAAATTGGAAATACAAAATTTATAAATTTAAATAAACAAATCAAGTAGGCTTGCTGTCAGATCTGAAAACAATAACAATATATAAAAATTGACAGATCAATTTTGTAATTTTGCATTTATGGTGTGATTTATGATAATAATAATAACATTTCATGCAGAATGTTGTAGTGATAGTGAAAGTGAGTTTATTTGTACCCCTTCAGACATTTTACGGCAATTGTGAATCTCTTTTGTCTCTGAAGTCAAAAATATCCTGACAACTTTGACATTGCTTCTTGTGTTTTGAGGGTTACCGGGTTAGGTAACTAAATGTGATGTAAGTAGTTGATTTTAGTGTGTACTTTGATAAGGACGAAGGACCACAGTCAAGGGTTATTCCAAGGATAATTTATACTCGTAGAAAATGTTTGCTTAATTAATTTTATTTACATGTCTTTGCACACAGCACACATCTAACTAACAACTGTTGATTTTGGTGTGGTCGCGTGGTCACTTCAAAAGTAAAAACTTTACCCCTTATCCACATGTGTTTTAACATCTGTTTTGGTAGCTGAGGGTGTATGTAGATGTAGGTTGTCTTAGTTTTAAGGTTTCAAGTGCCACAGGTCGTATAGGTCATAAATTTATGTATTTTCTAGGTTATATGGGCTACTAAACTACTGTTATTAATTAATAACGTTAAACCATTGTTAAACACAGATTAATTTGTAATCGTTTTGATAAGTTTAAGGTCCGGTTTTGGTGTTCAATCATTGTTTTGCTGGCTGCTCATATAAATACCTACAAAATACAAAGAAATTATTTTAATTACGAAAATATTTTTTTCTTGAATAATTCCTACCGCAACACCAGCGCCACTATTCATTAGTTTTAGGCAATTAATGGAAGACACAAATATTTCTATAATTAGTTATTTTCGGGATTAGTACTTTTATGTTCAGAATAACTAGTATTTGTTTCATGTAGTACTCGTATGTATTTTTGATCAAAATAAAATATTATGTCACTAACCGTTACTAATCTTTATGCTGTTTATCTAATTTTTATATCTTTTGTTTAATTTAACGACATTGTGTTTAATTTAAAGCTTTCTTGTCAAAATTTTATACTTTTCAAAGTGTTTTTTTAATTTATTGAATTTTTATACCTTTTGTTTAATTTTTATGCTTCTTCAATGCTTTTTACCTTCCGCTTACCTGTAAAGGAAGGTATTGGAATCATGCAAAAAATCGGGTGGTGAATTTTTAGTGGATGAGCACGAATTAGGGTCCTTACAACTCATTTTTGATAGTTTCACGATGATGTCTGTGTGTATGTGTGTGTGTGTGTGTGTGTGTGGTCAAGGGGTGTTAATCGCATAACTCAAATACGAATTACCCGAAAATTTTGATATTTGGTATTTAACATTTGTATATAAATTGGAAGAGCTCCTTAGATTTTGGTACAAATATCTTCATCGGAAGTGATATTTTTTGAAGATTGAAAAGGTTAATTGTCAAAATTGTATATAAATTTGGAAAAATATAGTATTTATTTGTAATAAGAATAAGAGGAAAAGTTATTTGTAACTTACGTTATAAAAAAATTGTCTTTATATGGTAGCATTAAAGAACAGCAGTAATACCTATTTAAAAAATTTATTTTTTCAAATAAAACGTTGATATCTTGTAATCCATGATCGGTTGATTTTTGTTTCTGCGTAAAAAATATTGACAGGTGAGACGGGTGACAAGTTGGCATACTAGCGCTATATAAGTCCTAAGTAAGATATTAAATGTAGTAATTGAACGGAGGATGGCTTCAACACAGCAGAGTTTTCCTGTGAATGAATCTTTTTATTCAGGTGTTGCAAATTTCTGTGTTTGAATATTTTAGATTTTTATTTGTATATTTTAAATGGGCACCGGATTGTACGTATAAGTACATTTCTGTTTAAAGTCTAGATATGGCGGAAGGTTGTGTGATGGCCACGTCAGATTTTTTTATCAAAATCTAATGCTTTTTTAAGTGAATGTTTTCTGTTTTATTTATCCATTTTTAAGTGAATGCTTTATGGTTTTTTATGTCTTTTATACCGGTGTGTAGTTACAAACTTATAATATCAGTAAAATATTTAACATTATGGAGGTAAAATTATAAATAAACTAATATCATAACCAGTGTTAAACAACTTTATGTTCACATGAGCAGGCCTTGTAAAATCATCCCTTAAATTTCTAAACTTAACTGTCAAGTAACCAAGTAAGAAATTAGTATTTCGTTCAAAATAATTTATATTGTTTGAAATGAATTTCACTTTTTTATACTAAGGTTAACTTGAATAAAAATACCATTACCATTAGATACTTTGCTTATATTTTATCTTCAAAAATATCATTTATTTACACTATATTCCTTAACAAAATTTGAAGTTTTAAAATTTCTAAATTTAAGTGCATAGTTCACTGATAGTAATAAATTAAAAATATCTCAATTTTCAAACTATAACTATAAAATTTCCATGCTTGAAATTCTGAAGTTGTTTTTAAGAAAATAAATGTAAACGATAAAAGTTTAGAACCGCAGACAAGATTTGCTTGAAGCATGGTACCGCCAACACCGCCAACAGCCACAGGGTACGCAAACTGTACCACTTAACAAAGCGACAGTTGTAACTAATATAGTTTTTTCATCTTCACGGTTCAGTCTCCACGGAGCAGATTTTTCTGTTAAATGTTGCGGAAATTGCTACAATCAAATCATATCTAATAGTGTTCTGATTTAATTTATATTATTAACAATAATTCAACGTTAATAATTGTCAAACTGAAGGACGGTTAATGGCTCCTCTCTCTTATTTGATGCTCTTAATAAATTGCTAAATAGATTAGCAAGACATTTGAATGCTTCCTAATATTGATTAATTGATTGATATTTCGATATAGTTTAAATTTCTGAATAATTATTAATTACAGTAATAAATTACATTTTCAATAATTTTTACTTGCATCAGAATGTAGGGAATTTTGATGCAATTTTTAACTAAGCGCTACCTGTTTTAGAGTTATGTTAATTAAAATCTATTTAAAATAATTAATTTAATGGATTACTAATTAGATTAGTTTTTGTAGTAGTAAGTGTACACACTTAGATACTGTACTGATACTGTTCAATTTAATGAACACATTTTTGTACAGTTTATTAGAAGTATGATCCAGCAGACATGCACAAAAATCTTCCCTGTAAACTCTCCACTAGCAATACGAAAACTCATAGTTATTACTAAGTGCATGGTTGAAACTTGAAGACAGGTAACCGCACACACAGATACACACTCTTTTTTATCTCCCGCCCGATACGTAAAGTACTGTTAACACAAGGATTCTTCGATGATTCTTTCATGCTTCTGAAACTTGAGAAAAAGAATCATGGTGAGAATTGTCTGTCAAATAGGGGAAATGGGAGATTCTTTAAAAATCAATTTTCTCGGTATAACGGGGTCGGAAATTCAAATGTTATTAGTGCAACTGAAAGTGGAAGCCTTGATGAATAAAATGCAATTTTTATCTTTACAAAATGATATTCTTTAACAAAGTTATACTACATTCTACATTAATTCTGTAGCGGCGAATTTATTACGTCATTCTCAATGTGGTGCCTACTACACAGAAAATTCTCAAGTCATTCAATTATTAAACGGCTGGTGTCTAAACGGTGCTACTTATGAAAAATTTTCAAGAACTATTTTGATAGCACTTTAGTTTTCATCTTGTCAAAACCGTTTTCCAAAATCTTTGATAGTTTTTGAGGAAAATGCATTACAAGAAAATTTTGAGTTTCTACTGAAATTTTTTTTGGGAAGCGGAGCATACTGACTACTCGCATGCCAAATTTCACTTGATTATGTATTAGTCTTCAGTCAAAATCTCTCCTAACTGGACTATAACTATAAGTAGGTATATATTAATGTTTAAAGTCTAGATATGGCGGGAGGTTGTGTGCTGGCCACATCAGATTTTTATCACGTCGACAAGAGTATCCAACTTTAAAAAAATCCACATCCAAGTAAACAAAACCAACACAATAAATCTGCACATTCGCACACATAATTACAGTAATTAGCCGATTATGCACAGTCTCTCTTCACTCCACCACAGAGTTCGATTCGCGAAACCCGGTGTCGGTGTAAAATATTAATAACCGGGTAACGGTTGGCGGACGCACATGAATGGTTTTATCCGAGCCGAGCGTATGTCGTTACGTAGCGTTGTTGTGTAACGCGGCGCGGTGGTTGTGAAACAGAGCTTAGAGCTTACAGCTTCGGAAGCACGTGTTGCATGAAATTAAATCCCGGGGAGAAATGTCGCACTTGTGGATTAGAGCAGAGGATTTTCAGTGGAAATGCAGATTTGAAGGTTTTGTACGGCGATTTGCTAGGTATTGATAAAGTTTTCAACAAAAGAAGATTACGCATTATTATTGTTTGATGTTCGTAGTGAATCTGATAGAGTACATGAATAATAACATCAAGTATCAAAGAGAAAATTACTTTATAACTGTATTTGTTGACATATAATTGGTTTCTACGTTTATACTTTACAGCACCAGCTCAATTAATTATTGCTTATAAGTAATTAATAGACCAATTATTTGCAAATGTAGTAAAACTCTAAATAAATTAACACATAATACTGTGTTAATCATAGCCACAGGGTTGGCAAAAATTTCTGTAAAAAATTGGAAAAAATTGATACAATGTCACTATTTTTATTACCTACTTTATATTCGTAAAACATTTATATGTGTAAAACATTCATATAAACATAATAATGGCTGATTAAACTTGCATTGAAAATAATTAAAACATCTTTTTAGGTACTAGGTATGTATTTTAATTTAAATAAATTATTTTCATTTAAACATAAATTTTAATTACATACTGGGATCTCGGATCTTCAATATAAAATGGAAATATAAGCTCATCTATTTATTTATGTTTGGTATTGTAAAAAAATTTTTGGAGAGGAGTCACGTCATCAATGTTGGTCACTAGATAATGACGTCACGGAACCAGATAATGACGTCACGGAATACTAGATTTACATAGTACACTAATTTAATTTTTTGTATATGTAATTTTTGTTGCATTATTGAATTTACATGCGATGCTTATTTTTGCGTCAATTTAATTGAATTATTAGACAATTAATATTTAAATATCATTGTAAAATTTAATATATTTCCAGTTAGAACTCTATAGCGTTACAGAAAAATTTGAATGTCATGTAAACGTACAACAAAAAACACAATTCTTAATTCAGTAATGCCAATGTGTGGTGAAAAAACAAACTACAATTATTTGAAATAAATTTAAAATTCATTAAAAACATTATGTTCGGCTTTAAAATTATTGTAAATTTAATGAAAATGCATTATTCTTATAGTATGCAAAAAAGTAGTATTTATTTTATTCATTTAACATCACTCGGTCATTACTACAGTTATTTTCCATTTTGTAATGTTTTGATGACATGACACCTCTGCAAATAAATTTCAACTATACATAAATAATTGTACTACTATACCGTAGCATAAATTTTTATATTAAAAACATTTCTATTTTATTCATATTATCGTTTTATCTATTTCGGTGGTAAAAGAAATGACCAAAGAAAAAATTAGTAATATTTTGCTTATCTTTGGTATGTATTTTACTCAAGGAGTTATACTGAACTGAGTTGCTTTATTGCATTGCATATAAAAAAACTAAAGTACCTAGTAATTTTGGCATAAAGTTAAATGTATTGGTATTTTGCAACATTTTGTGAACAAAAGACTGTAGATATTAGTACCTATAAATAAATTTGCCAAAATGCATTTTAAGCGATAAATTTTATTTCTTTTCGTGTGATATGGCCACTTTATTTTTAGGTTCTGACGTATTATTATCACAAAAATATTTTTGTTTTTTACTGCAAGACGAGATAACTTTTTCGGTCGGACCACAAATTTACAAATAAGTTATCTTATTCTAAATTTTTACTTCAGTACGTTTATATTTATCTAAATTTTGCGAACATAACAATAATATTTTCTATAACTGTTATAACTGTTTATGCTTCCTAATTGAAATTGTGAGAGTAAAATTTGTCGTTAACTCTGTTACTATTAACCGATAGGTATTTAAACCTTTCACCAAATCTGTAAAAGGTATTATAATCGAGTGTTATATTAAATCTATAAAATCTTTCACTATAAGGAAACAACTAAAAGTATGTAAAATTGATTACTGTTTTTAAATTCTGAAAATATATATTTTGTTGTTTTGCGTATCTTGTTTTACATTTTGTACTCGTGATAGAAAATTATTCGATCAGAAGATTACTATATAAATTATAATTACTTGACGTAGCAAAATTATGGAAGAGTTTAGGCCAAAGAGGTTAAGTTAAAAAGTTCACCAGAATTTATTACTTATTTGACATATTATTTTCAGATATTATTAAAATATTATAGAGATAAATACTTTTACTTCAATTATATTTATGTAACTTTGACAATAATTATATTATCTGTTTAAATGCCAGAAAAATAATATTCAATATCTAAATATGAATATGCTATAACCATAATTGTAAATTACAAATATGTGTAAGCTAAAAGGTTACTTAAAACAAATCCTAATCATTAATGATATTTAAATTATCTAGCTATTTCACATTATCATTAAAAAGTCATTTATTTAGACGTCTAGCAACATATACTTACTTGACAAGATATAATGCGATTCTAAAAGATTTAAAAATTGCCAGCAATAAAGAATTTACTTTAGTCGATTGTTATTTCAAAAAATCAATGTGATACGCAATTAATTTCAAAAACACGAACAGCATTTAAAACTGGTACACTAAAATAATTACCTATAGAATTTTATAATTACGTTACATAGGTAGCTATTAAAAAGTAAAACATGAAATATAAATTAATACTTTGAATAAAAGCTTTAATAACAACAGAATTTCCATCAATTTTATTGCGAAAAAGAATTGAAAATCATTTTGCTACTTTTATTGACTTCTTTTGTAATTCTAAAACTCGTGTTGTATGATATTGTATAGGTATGCCTACAAGTATTTGACAGTAAATTATTTTTATCAAAAAGCCTACATAAAAAAAAATATTGAATAGGTAGTAATTTATAGATTGCAAAGCGGTTTTATATGCTTTTAAATTACTTTATTAATATAATGAGTTACTGGAATTTAAGACATCTTTCTCAATATGTTTACAAATCTGTTGAATCTGCTGTAAACTCCGAATATAAGAATTGCAATAAACGTTTATTAAACTGTCCAATAAAGACTTGTTTATGACACTGTCTAAGTACCAATGTATTAGACTAGTAGTAACCTATAGTAGGTAACATTTAATAAAATACTGAACTGAAGTTAATTCTGTCAATGGCATATCAAAATAATTGTTAATGATTTTTTTTATTGAATATTTTTGAAGAAGAGATAAAAACTTGGGACCCGTATTTTTTATTTTTACAAAAATTGACCTAGAAAGTTGCCATTATTTTCAATGCAAAATAGTGACGTCACAGTAAAATTTCTTTCTCAATTTACTAAAAAAACAAAACAAAATTTAAATAAAATTTGTATTTTTACCAATGTTCTTGACCTAACTTAATATTCATAGTTTTAAAAATCTAATTTTCAGTACCCCATTATGTATGGAATTTCATTTAGTATTATTATTTTTTTAATTTTATAAATTCTTGTTCTAGTTCTCGATAATACCTATATCTTGATATTGAGACTGTACGAAGAACAGAATCACTTTTATTACAACTAATTTGACAAATGCATACCTACTATTTTAATAAGTTAATTTTAAAATAATATAACAAATTCTAATATAAATCTTCTCCGGGCAGTCGAATTCTTATTTATAAACCTAGCTCGCTGCGCTCGCTTATCCGTAATTTACGGTTCGAAGTTATATACTCGTTACATAAATAGCTATTTTAGTACATGCTCTCCAAAAGTGTTACTTTCCGAACTTTACAACGCGAAGTTCTATAGGTATAATAAAATACGATGCGAAGCGGAGTGTTTTAATAAAATTGAGCGATGTGCAAATACCTAACGCACACATTATGTATTATTGTTACATAAATAGCTATTTTAGTACAGGCTCTTCAAAATTGTTACTTTGCGAACTTTACAACGTCAAGTTCTATACATTAAAGTACGACGCGAAGCGGAGTGCTTTAATAAAATCGAGCGATGTACAAATACCTAACGCACACATTATGTATTATTATCAAAGTATTCGTATCCTAAATTTAAATTTGAAAAACTGGATCGTCGGAAGATGGATAAGGGTTGAAATAAAGTCAAATACTTATTCCTAGTTATTGCAAACGTTTCGATTCTTATTGAAACATCTTCAGTACGCTAGAATGGAAATTTCAATCATTAAAACAGAAGAACATTTCTATTGCAAGGTACAGTAACAAGTCACTTGAATCGAAACATTTGCAATAACTAGGAGTACTTGACTTTATTTCAACCCTTATCCATCTTCCGACGATCCAGTTTTTCAAATTATGTATTATATTTTTGGCCGACATACCTATTTATTTGAGATGCATTTGACATTTGCACCAAAATTTCCTTCTGTCAAGTAGCCTTGAAACAACAGCTAAGACCTGTCGCCAGTAAATGTCACATTTAAAATTTATCAGTTTTATTTGCTTCAGACTATGTTGAATAATAAATTGTGTAAAGTAGCGTTTTTGTAGACTTTCTTTTTTATTACAAAGCAACTTTTTATTAATGGCCTATTAAAGCAATAAAATTATATGCTCTTTACCGAACAATATGCGGAAAGTCGTGGCATGTGTAAAATCGAAACTGATACAATGAATCTCAGTAAAATATCTTAAATAATATTAAAAGTACAAATTAAAACCGAACAAGCACGTTAAAATTAAAAATTAAAATTAATAAAGTGACTTAAAACTAATTGAATCAACTTATACCTATGCTTATTATTTCTAAGGTAATATGTAAACTAAGTACATAAATGTTGGTACATGACGTTACATTTAAAGTCAAACTGACCAATTAAATTGCTGACCGTTGGTGTGTTACTTATATAAAGTTTTATACGTTATTTGTTAACTATTTTGACAAAAAATGTTTATATTTTTTATACAAAAATATTTCATTGACTTTCACGTAAGTTATTTGGTAAACCAGTTTGTAATGATTGTTCTTATTGTTATTTAAAAATATGTTTAGTCCCTGAAGAAGGCCCAAGTGGTTTTGAAACTAGTAGGAGCCGAAATTTAAATAATAAAATACTGACTGAATTCCAGTAATTTTCTTTATCCTTCCACTGAATTCCAGTAATTTTCTTTATCCTTCCACTACACTATCCAGTCAAGAAGCATCATTGATTCATTATTATTTGTATTGAATTTTTGATGCACCAAATGCATTTCTCCTGTTGTGAAATGTACCACAAGGATTGAAATTGACATCTTCTTAAACATCTCCGTGCACTGCACAGTACATCACGAACTCCAAGGCCGCAGTGAGTCACGACACCGCGTCAGGCGCGTCACGATCTCGATCAGTTTACCTACATTACGAGGTTCATCTTTTACTTTCACTCGCGAAGCCGCACTGAACATCTGTAGCTCGACACAGCATCTCTACTCTGTACTTTGCATTGCCTAACTCCTAACATAACAGACAGATCATGACCTACGAGGCTGAAGTCGATCTTTACCAGAGCGCAGAATAAAACTATCATCATATTCCAAATTATTTCAAAATATACAGAGTGTCCTATGAAACTGTTTAAGCATGGGGATCTCGAGAACCATAAGAGATACGAAGTTGGTTAAATTAGGCAAAAGTTGTCCCTTTAGAGGGCCAATTTAGAAATGTTTTTGTTTTTCCACAAAAATGCATAGGTGACTAGATATACGCAAAAATGTAAAATGCTGCAAACCGTACTTAAAAATCTTTTTTAGTTTCCGAGATATAATCGTTCAAAATTTAGATCCAAAATTGAAAAAATGGTTATTCACTTGCCATTTGTTTTGGTGAAAATTATTAATTATTTGTCCTCAGGGCAAGTGAAAAGTTACAAAATTGAGTCAAAAATGGTTCAGGGTCAGGGTGCAACATAATCTCAGTACCCATTTGACAAAAAATAAACCAAGAACTTAATAAACTTTTACTTAACGACGAGAATGACAGAAGTCAGAGTCAAAAAATTCTCGGTGACTATGTGACAAGAAATAAACCAACAGCTTATTAAACTTTTACTGAACGTCAGTATAAGTTCACACGAGGAAAGTTTTTTTAAATGTTTTACCTTCAAGGAACTTTTTGGAAATACTTTATTTTGTGAACTGGGAATAATTATGAGATCCTCTGACTCCGTTTTGATTCTGACGATAATTTTTTTCAATGGCATATGGAATTGTGTACCTATATGTGAATGTAAGAATGGATGTTTGTTCATATGTTCAATTATTCTTGAGAAAAGAACTGCAAGAAGAAGTGTTCATATTTAATTTATTTGAAGTCATAAATAAATTCATCATTCAAAAACTTTAAAAACCCGTTATTTTAGTATTTTATCAATATAACGACCTCATAACAGGGGTTGAGGTGAATTTGTAATAATTTTGTAGCAGTTATTCCAGATCTAAATATTATTCAACCAAACTATAATATAACATTATTTTTTTCAATACAATGATACTCACATACCCACTATAAATAACAAAATTAGCAGAATGCAAATCGATTTCAATTCAGTTTTGAAATAACACATTGGCGACCTCACCGAGTGATCAAGCCACGAACGTAGAAGCAAACATTCATGTCGTGCATGTCAAGATGTTTCTCATTCAATCGTTCCAAAGTTTGATGTGTCTGATTGCTCCTGCAGCCCGATTTGCATAAATTTGTCTTCGTATTCCACAATCACGATGCATACAACAGTTGGGAAATCAGTAGATACTAATACTATGTGGTTGCAGAAATCTTGTCAATAGTGAGTGATTTAGAGTAAAAGCGAGCTTACCAGGAAAGTTATGGCAACTATAAGGCCAGATAATAATACAGTTTATTAATAACAAAATTAGATTCCAAAACTAAGATGATGATTCACAACTGCGGAACTGCGTATATACATATTAATAACAGAAGTATTCAACATACTAATCAAGGAACTAGAATTTTAATTACAGAATCAGAATTCTCAATTTAAATTTCTATGGTTTTTTAATAAATAAGTTGCGGACCACTGTTTCCATATGAGTGTTATAAATTTACTAAAATTTAACTGTGCAAATTTGAAATAACCAAAGGGGTTAGACAAAGGAGACACGTTATCAGCAACACTATTCAACTTAGCGACTTGGCCCTAGAATACGCAATGAGGAAAATAAACAAAGGAACACTCAGAATAAGTGGCGGAGAAATAATAGCTTACACAGATGATATTGTTATTCCAACAAAAATAGACAAACATGCTAAAGAAAATAACAACAGAAGGAAACAAAATAGGACTTAAATAACAGGAGAACAAAACAAAAATAATGAGATTAGGAAAAACTTGGGAAAAAGATACCATATATAAGCGAATACTCATTTGAAGTTTGAACAAAAACAAAAGAGAAGTAAAAATTAAAGAAAAGATAATATCGGTAAACAGAGCTTACTATGCAAACAAGAAACTAATGAACAAAGTTCTTTAAAAAACTAAAATAAATATATAAAACAATAATAAGACCGATATTTGTATACGTCGCAGAAACGATGGCAATGACAACGAGAGACAAGGAAGAGCTGAGAATAGCAAAAATACTAACTATACTAGGACAAATAAAAACAGCAGAAGATTAATTCAGAACAAGGATGAACAACAAAATAAAGCAGGAATTAGAGGAAGATTGGTAGTACGGAAAATGAAACAACTGCGTATGGCTAGGATATAAATATGGAGATACAATAAAATCGATTCTGCAATGGGAACCCGGGGGGCAAAAGAAGAAGAGGAAGAACAAGATCAAAGTGGTTAGCAGATTTAATAGAAGACCTCAATACAGTAGGAATAAGAAATTGTAAGGAAAAAGCTAAGGATAGGAAGATATGGCGAGAAAAAATAATGAGAATATAACTCAAAGGAATGGGGACTAATCCACCCCAATAAATGGATTTTGAGAGCTTTAAGAAGCGGCGCAACAGAGTAATTTTTACGCAGTGTGTTAAGGGGGTGTTAAGCCACTACATATACAAGGTGATTCATAACTTCATCAGTACTAATATAGTAGTCAACGTATTGATCACGGAACAAAAAGGATTTTGTCAAAATAGAACAACAAATAGAAAAACCGGTTAGAAAAATAGCGGTTAACCGGTTAGTAGTTTTAATGATTTTGACAGCCCTACTCTGTAGGCGGCCTACGTGCTAGCTTCGATTCCACCAACCGATAATAACGCCACTGGGTCATCGGGATTAAATCCTGCTGAATGGCTACCAACAAAAACTAAAAAAATACAATACACCACCGAATAACGTGTAACAAACAAAACGTATTTTTTCAATAATTGTGCAAAGGATTTTAAATATCCCTGTTACTGCATACGTGCGTGATCATCCAAATACGTTAAACAAAACAACTGCACGCATTGTTTACGAGTTGAGTGAGTAATCTGCATCCAATATTTCCTGCTCGATAAATGAAGTGCTGGTTTGAGCAATGTTGTTTTATCCCAAAACTCCGTTTTAGAAATTAAAATTTATTTGGCATAAAAAGAATTAATTAAGTACGTTTTGATCATTTTCTAAATCTTTATTCACGGGCATATTTTGCACGTCAAATTGGCAAATGTAAATAATTAAATTTCTGCCAAAAAGGATGACGACTATTGACTTGAAAGAAATCTACCAGCTGACTTGACGTCAAAATAACGTCATGGGACGTACGTCGTGTGCATACGTAGGTAAATGCCATAGTAAATTTTATCTGAGTGTGTGCGTATGCGTATGTATGCATGGATGGTTATTTACCTGATCTGTATTTGCAAGTACATGAACGAGAAAAGATAAATGAGAGATGGAAATTCCGAGACCGAAAATCCAAACTGAAGACAGTATAAAGTTCGGTATCTGTTCAAAACATGAAAAAGGAGACAAAAATATTATGGATAAATTACGTTAAATGCAATATGTTTCATATCATATATCATACATACCATACCATACATATAAACAACAAGAAATAAATTTTAGGAGGTTGCTAGCGTCGATGGGATATAAAATAATCTGATGTGGCCAGTACAAGACCTCTCGCAATACTCTATTACCTATTTTTTTACTATACTATGAGTACTCACAAATATATTTTAGTCATTTTATGCAAACTACAGAAAAAGATATGAACGATGTGTCATTATTGTCACTGATACTGTCAAATTAAATTTTACGTGGTAACAAATGTTAAACAATGGACTACAAGATACTGAATCCTGAAGAATTATACAATAATTTAATTTTTAAATAGTACCACCATGTACAGAAAAAAATCCAAATAGGTACTAATTATATGACAAAAATATAATCTTTCATTAAAAATTGAATTATTTATTAAAATATTTAAGCAAAGTACTACTTCCGGTTTGTGGATTAGTTCCAAAATTTAATGAGCTCTTAAGATTCGTATTAAATTCTTAAATATAAAATTTGGTTGTTAAATGTTTGATATTTTTTGAGTTATCGTCAACGAAAAAATTGTAACATACGGACACACGCATAGATACACACACGCGCACAGACATCATTTAAAAAAAGATAAATTGTTTTTCTACTTCCTAATGGATATTGGCAACATATCTTCATACTATCATGTGCGGATAGGGATGCCATATCCACACCAGGTGTGGATATGAAATTCAAAGTCAAATACGTCAAAAAATTGTTAATGCGTGCAAATTATGTTTTTATTATGACAAATAATTACTAAAAACATTAAATCAACTGTTATTTAATAATTAATTATGTTTAAAAGCATTATTTTATTGCTAAAAAATCTGACGTGGACACCACATGACTTCCTTGTACGCCTTGTGTGTTCATACTTTTCTTAATAACTAAAATGTAGAATAATATAAAAAATTATTTTAACTTATTATACTAGTATACTCACAAATATATTTTAGTCATTTTATTTAAACTGCAGAAGAAGATATAAAGCATATTTTACTATTGTCACTGTCATGTCATAATCATTTAAATTTTACGTAGTAACAAATGTTAATCGATCATGGACTACAAGATACCGAAATACTAAATTATAAATATAAACTTTAATTATTCCTAAATGATACCAGATACAAAAATATTTATAAAATACCGATTGTAGGTAATAATCACATAATCTTTCATTTAAAATTAAAAAATTTGTCTTAAATTAAATATTTATCGAAATATTTGAAAAAAGTACTACTTCCGGTTTGTAGATTGAAACAAAAAATAGGAGGTGCACAACTAGATGCTATAACAGTCCTAAATACAAAATTTCAACTTTCTACGTCTAACCGTATTTGAGTTATGCGACACACATACGTCCGTACGTACGCACGTACGTACAGACGTCACGACGAAACTAGTCATAATGGATTCAGAAACGGTCAAAACGGATATTTCCATCAAAATCTGAAAACCGAAATTTTTCGCGATTACAATACTTCCTTATTACTCCGTACAAGGAAGTAAAAAGCAAATAAAATTTAGAGATTTTACGTTGGCAACAATTATTCAAATGTCATATGTCACAAAATAATTTATGTAACCCTACTTTTAAATAATTTTTGGTATCATATTGAGTGCATTTTATTGCAAAAACCATATTTCGTAGAAAAAATAGGCTGTACAACTCGAGTGGATTGCCTATATCACACGCGAACATTTGCAGACACTCCCCCTATGGGGTCGTGACTGCAAACGTGTTCTCGTGAGATATAGGCATCACATCCACTCTTGTACAATATACTATATTCTAGGGATCCAAACACGTACTTATTCATTAAAAACATTAACTTGAAAATTTTGACCCGTCACAATACCTCTTGTTATAGAATATAAGGCGGGAGGTACAAATTAACAACAAAAAGGTTATGTCATAATAGTAATCAGTTTTTTTCTTCCAAATAAACATTTCCATTTTCATGTTAAGTCACGGCCATGGGTACGAGTTCACTTGCCTTTGTCAACCTTGCTATAATAATTTTGCAAATAGTTGGGGGAAATAATTTGTGATTCGACGTAAAACTGGACATCACCAACTTGGTCTCCCGCGGCCGTTTCACGCCCGTTAGCTGCGCAGAATTAATTAACGTTGCCGAACGTTCACAGCAAAATAGATTCTAGACGACTGAAGTTCCGGACTGCATTCTATAGATTCACTGGAAGGACAATGCCTTCAATAAACAATTGCAGCAACAACGCCAATACGAATTATTCAAAGGAATTTAGATGAGTTGATGTTCTCAATAAGAACTAGAATGTGATTGCTGAGTAGATTATGTAAAATCTTTATTGTATTGCTCTGAACGAAAGGATTAGAAGTCTTAATGTTATAGATATTATTACTTCCAAAGCTTTTATTTACCGTATTGAAATTTTTGCACGATTGTTTCAAATACGTAATTTTATAGAACATATATGAATTATGTAAAATGTATATTTAAGGTTTTTGTTCTACCCTAAAATTTTACAGCATTACAGAGGTGTACGCCTCCCACGTTTACTTTAATTATAATTGAAATATATGATGCTTTTACATATGAGTGTATTAACAAAGGATGTCTTAATGCTTCTATATTTTTATTTTTTTTCTTTGGCCTAGGAATTTGATGTAAAAAAATATTTAAAATAACGTTTTTTCGGTTTTTTTGTCATTATTTTCCTCGGTCACTATAAATAACAAGAAAAATTTAAAAAACAAGAAGCATGTAGCTAAGCTTCCTTTTTCGAATAATTTTTGTTTTACTTAATTTCTTTAAAAAATACACAAGTTATTATGGGAATCTGGAGCCATGCTTACAGTAATTTTCAACTTCAAAATGACATTGCATAGCTAGGATAAGGGAAAGTACGAGTTTCGGGCTGGTTTCGGGCAGCCGTAGTAGTGGGGAAGAGAGTGAAATAGAAAAAAAGTAATATCGAGAGTATTCTAGTAATTCGAAAAAATGGTAGACGGCCCTCTTAACGTGATCATCTACCCATGGCAGAAAACATTGATTCCGTCCGCTATTCTATAGCGTTTATTGTTTTGTTAAACATAATAATAACAAATAATTTATGTTTGAGGGGAAAAAATAATACCGTGAGTTTTATTTAACGTGAAACATGGGATCTTTTATATCCATGGTTACGAATTTGACAGCAATGTATTAGAGCGATTCATTTAAAATAGAACATAGGCTGTCATTATCAAGTAAATAATATTACCTGTTAATTAGGGTTGTGTTGTTGAAAATAAGATATACAATTGAAGAAAAGGTGCAAATGATACGTTGGTATAGGTAATACAGATGTTAGCCTCAGACAAGTACCTATCTGATTTATTTCGTGTATTTGAGAATTTGTTATAAAATGTATTTTGAAAAAATATGCAACTTTTTTCATATCTAAAATAATTAGAAATACATACATATTTCATTTGCTATGTTCTATTTTAAATGAAACGCTCTAGGCTCTAATACATTGCTGTCAAATTCGTAACCATGGATATGAAAGATCCCATTTTTCACGTTAAATAAAACTCACGGTATTGGCACCCATGTTTGTAAAAAAAACTGCAACATTTGTACAAAAATGGGTTTTCGCCCGCTACTACACAGCTTTTATTTATAAGTGAATTAACTTTAAAGTATAATATGTTGTCAACAAAGCTTGAATCTGCGAAATAACTAATCGAATTTTTTAAAATTCGTTTCAAAGTAGAAGGATATGTGTATTCAAAAATTAACAACAATTGTGAAAATTCAAGTTAATATATTTCAATTTTAAAGCAAAATTTTTAAATTTGTCATCGACCATTTTGTACATTGTAGGTACTTTATCTGCAACAATATTTTACGATCATTATATTTAACAAAACAATAAAAATGTTGTAGAGTGGCGGGCGAAATCAATGTTTTTGTCTGTTTTCTGGCACGGTAGAGTATCGCATTTAGAGTAATGCTTATAAATTGAATGAGCACAAAAAATTGACCACAAAATGTCTGGTTTATGATGGATTTATTTTACACATGCACGTCTAAGAATTTTCATTTTTTTAAATATTAAATACATACGACCACAACCACGTAGGCTTGTACGTTACTACATATTTTTTACTGATTTCGGTGAATTTAACTTGATATAATAATTTAGATCTTAAATCTAATAGTTATTTATGTATTAAGGGTATAAGGAAGCTTTTATGGCTTGAGACGTGATTTTGAGCCCGAGCAAAGCCGAGGGCTAAATGGTGCAACTAACTATAGAAAATGGTTATTAATAGGATTATTAGTAATTTATATGAGAAAAAATTTTAAATCTAAACTATTTGCATTAATTTGACGTTTTTTATCGCGCACTGCACTATAATGTGATCCGTGGGCTATAAAGTGCCGTTTACGTCAAAGAAATTCGTGTATAACTGTCAAATTATAACATGACCGTGCATAAAATATTATATTTCATACTATACTGGCGGAAGTGTATTATAAATCTAAATTTGTGTTATTTTGTGTATTGTATAAAAGTTAAGAGTTTAGTATGTCAAAAGAGTAAAAAGTAAAGACTTAATCTTTATCTGATAAACTTGGAACGGAGCGGAAATTATATTTGGGCCAAAAGTTTACCGGAAATTTGATGTCATTATTTGTCAATTGTATCACACGAGGAACTCATTTTTGCTACAATAAATAAACAAAACAAAAGTTTAAACACAATTAACATAAAGGGTATTAAAGATGACGCTAGAAAAGGAAAAGGTAAACAAAGTAAACAGAAACGCAATGAAGGAAAATTGCATCTTGCAACCCGTCAATAATATAAATTAGGTCAAAAGTTCAACGATTTGCAAATGCCGTAAATAATATTCAGATCCATATTTTCTTTATGACTTGTTTACAAGTTTATTTCAAGCTGGAAAACTAAGATAAGTATATATCTCACAGCTATAAAATATCTATTTATGTAACAAGGAAGGAAACGAAGGTAGTTACCTTACGGATGTGAAGTTTGTAGCACGAGGCGTAGCCGAGTTCTGTAAACACATCATTAAGGTAACTACCGAGATTTTACATATTGCATACAATACAATATGTTTTCTACTTTCGTTCGCATAAATTGTATAATATTTATAAAATATACAATTTTGTCATTTCATGATTTAAAATGTGATACTGCTAGTTATTATACTATTTTGTATACTATTTTTAACACCATGAAAACGGAAAACTAATCGAGTTTATTTATAAATTCAATTGTTAGTGAAATACTCTGAAAATAGAAATGAAATTGAACCCGATGGTAAGACGATAAGTCAGTTCTGTAGCATTCAATAAACTTCACAGACATATAGTAAATAATGGCTGCAACCAACGCACGGATTCGGATAATACAGGACCGAACTAAAACGAAAATGTGACCTTTTCTCTACCTTAACCTTCGACCATATATAGGAATAGACAAACAACGCAAGCCTTTGCGGTGTGAAGAGGAGTTTGATCTGCAGACACCTTGAAGTATATTAAATTACATTATACACTCCAGATTGTTTTGTCAAAGTTGATACTTCAATGTAATCAAATTAGTAAAGGCACACGTCCGAATTTCGTAACATAACATCTTAAGACAATAATTTCAATATTACTAAATATTACATGAAATATTCTATCATAAATTTTAAAGAATAAATGTTGTATTGTGAAACATAGCATCGTTAAGCCCTGTTCACACATGGACACACAGAAGACATACACATGCGACACACAGGCAACAAAAGCAAAATGAAGAATGTGTGGAACGTTTGTGGCTTCAAAATTTATTTTTCCTTTACTTACATAGAAACCACAAAATAGCGGCGCCTGTCACAAGCAACACACACAGTATTTCTTACGGTTGCGTGTGTGTCTTCTATGTGTCCATGTGTGAATAAGGCTTTAGGTAGGTACTCAACTCATATTTTTAATATTCTCTTTCTACGAACTATATTAAAAGTATAGGATTTTTGTATTTGCATGACTTCTTTTCTAAATATCAAGTTTGTTTCCATTTATTTTGTTGTACTTATAGTTTTTCTACATTCTAAATTTTGCTTTCGTAGATATAAAGATATAAGTAGATGATAAATTACAAAATTTCTGTTGAGTGCTAATAAAAATCTATTAATTGTAGAAAGAAAGTTGTGTATTATAAATACTTCTGACTGTATAGTATATTACTACTTATAATTAAAAAGATAATATATTAAAGTAAAAGCGTTTCTAAAATCAATGTCTAGGTACTGTTAATTAGAAAAAACCATATCGCAAATCAATAGTAATTATTTTATACACTGCCTTCTTATGGCCATCTTCATTACTAATTTCAAATTATGAGCATTTAAATCGAGTTTATACAGCTCACACCAACAACTAAACTAACACTAAATTAACATTAGCATAAGCACTAACACTAAGAAAAAATTTTTATACAGAAAATTAAAGAAAGGTTTAAAATTATTATAAAGTGTGTTCTATATACCTAAACATCAACATTGCTATATTTAACTAACTAAAAACTAATACAGTGTTATAAGTTTACACATTTATTTTTATTTATTACAATTAATTGTATCCAAAAATGCTAAACTAACCTGCAAAATAAACGTCAAAACACACAATCACCAACTGTGCGCATGCGTAGAGTAATTTTCACTAAGAATTAAACTAGAAAGATAAAAGTTGGTTATCTTCTTAGTGTAGTTCTTAATTTACTTAGTTCCTAATTCTGTGTATAAACGGGTACATATACTTGTATACATGTATCTTTTCAATGTTAGTTTCTAAATTAATTCTTAGTATAATTTGTGCTGTATAAACCCGGCATTAGTTTTTGCATATGTTGTTTTTACGTCAGTCCGGGCCTGTCCTGATGCACTCTTCGCTCTGTAGTTAGCGATTCGTCTCTTGTTTTGCAATATATTAGATAAAACACCGTCGGAGGAGATTTTATCACAGATCACAGCCAACTCCAACCTACAATATTTAACCTACTTTCATTGCAGGAATGTTTCTATATCATTTAATTTGTCTTTAAAATATAATAATTAATTTATATCAGTGCTTTCCTGAGTAATTAATTGCTTTGTTGAACACCGTATTACTACGATTGGGTTTAGTTTCTCTTTTTTCTGTTTGATTTGCACAAATAAAATCGAATTCAATTAAATTACTTTATGGCTAAATTATACTATATTTGATATGAGTTTATTAAATTTATAGCTTACAGTTAATAAAATTTACGGTTTATATAATAACTGACTGCAAATTGTTACGAGATATATGCAATATAGTCTGTGAAATATGTTATTAGTGTAATTTTATAATAATTGCTCACAATATGTTTATTACTACACTATGCACTTTTTTCAATTTAAACCACAAAATCGCTTAATACATTATTCACGAGCACTAATCATTTTTACATTATTTATTTTTAAACAATTTAATGTTTATGATATCCTAGCTTAATCAATTTGCAGCTGTGGTGTCACATAAATTTTATGTTTTCCAAAAAAGTTGCTGATAATAAATCAAAATTATGAAATGTTACATAAACCATATTTTTCCATTTAATAATAATCGTAATACTTAAAACATTTTTCCATTTTTTGTGTCCATTAAAATTTAAGCATTGACCTATATTTTTACTTTAGACCAAACAGCGCATTGTTTATATTAACTGTGCAATGAACTTGACAGCTTATTTTAGTCATAAATCTAATAAATTCAACACTAATAATATTTTTAAAACAATGTAACAGTTGTGGTTGTGTTATTTAATATTGTCATTTTGATCTGAAGATGTTCAATATATCATCGATATTTGTATGCTGGTACCGCAGTTTTGTTTCTGATTTATTTAATTATTGGATATTAATTTTGGAGAAATTTTATGCTAAATATTTTCAAAATGACTCAGTATGAAAATCTTTCCAACCTCAAAGTAGTAACTGTATTTTTCACTTAAAAAATAGTAGGTCACTTTTGCACTTTTGCTTTATTCTGCCTTTACACTCTACTGAGACCTTTAATAATTGGTATCACATTCAATTGAATTTAAACTTCTTTTGTATTTTTAGAAAAAACAATTCACAAAACGTGAATGGATGTTACAATTTTTCATTGACAACCCGGTCAGAAGTTGTAATAAGCTCATAGGTGTTCCTAGGTGTTCCTAGGTGTCTCTGCTGGTCACTAATTGTGCGAATTCATTCTGTCACTTGCTGTCACTGACTAGTATTTTTGAAATTTAATAATATGTGTGTTATAGATTATATAAATATATGTAAAATATAAAGAACACGTAAGCTTATTACATTATAAAGTAACAGGTATATATTGCTGTGAAATAATGAAAAGTATTTCAGAAAAACTGTCAATGTAGATATAGATTATTTTTATTTTAAGAGAAATTAGTAAAAATCGACATGATTCATAAACTGAATAATGAAGATAACTAGATGCACTACGAGACTGTGTACATATATTGTGAAATTATTTATTTATAACGACGATCTCCCTCGTAGAAAATGGCGGATTTTCAAACACGTTTTGTCATAATATTTTCGATCTAAAGGTAAATTATGGAACATAGCCGCTTAGATATATCTAAATTACAATTTTAGATACTATTAATAGTATTTTTACATTTAAATCATTGTCAATATTATAGTGTTCTTGATACAGCCAGAGATAGATCCATTACATTCTGAACGCTAGAAAAGTTCATGTTGGCAAACTTAATTATTAACTGTGGTGTAGGAGTAGGTTATCTCCACTAATCACTCCGTCCAGTAATTTGTTTACAATTTGAAGTGCAAATGTAGAGTGCGGATAATGTATTTTCTGATTTCAAAGTTGATAATAGTAATTCATATTCATTTGAAACTGCAAACTATATTTCAAAAGTCTTGGTGTTATCAAGCTGAAAATTAAATGATTTTATCTATGTCGTTATCGCAGTGAGTTATGAATTCTTTGGGTGCTGCCCTGCACTATAAATGTCTTCTAGAGAGAAATAAAACAGTTGACACTTAAATGTCGCAACAGCAACGGCAACGCACATTCTAATATGTAAATGCGTTGAATTCCGCCTACAATTTAAATTATTTAATGCACCAGTTAATCGCAATTCGCAATTATTACCAACATGTAAATGAAACTGCAATATTGTAGATATAATTTGTTGGTTATGTTGTTGAGCTTCAATTATTAATTAATTTATTGCTTTTAGTAACTGTTTGAACTCAATTTAGATTATTATTCTACATTGTCCTATTAGTTAACAACAACTGTGGCGTTTATATTCCTCCACTAGAGATATTATATTTGTAATAAGTTGATCAGTTTGGTTTTCGATTATTTGAAAATGAGTAAAGATTTAGTTCATTTTATCTATTTTACATTTCCCATTACATTTGCACAGTACCTACGTTTTGTTAAGTGATTTAAAGTTATTTATTTATAATGTGTATGATAATAATACACCTTAAAATAAATTATAAGGACAATCGTCAGTTATGAGGCTGTACAGTTGACCTCTTATATATTACATTATATATTACATACATATATTACATAGGAAGATGACTTGAATTCGTACGTTATTAAATTCGTGTATATAAACTAAACAGATTTTAACTAAAAACTAGCACAATATGAATTGAATGTAGAAAAAGATTATATTATATTGAATAAGCAATAGGCATAAATAATAGAATCATTATAGTTTCTAGATTACCTTATGCTAAATAAGAATACCTGAAAATAAACTTAGAAGAGTCCCTCTCTTCTTTCATTTCTACTGCAAACTAAGTTTATTTTCAGGTATTCTTATTTAGCATAAGGTAATCTAGAAACTATAATGATTCTATTATTCAAATTGTAATGAATTTTATGCAAAATGAACAATTATTACAGATATAATTTTTAGAATAATAGGGCAATTCTGAGCAAATCTATAAGACCTATAAGTAAATCTTTACCACCTGTAAAACTTTATAGGTTATATGGCAATTCTGAGTACGTCTGTAGCTTATAGGTAACCGTAAATGTCTTACAGTTTCTCGTAAATTTTACAGTGAAAATCTGTAAGTAAACTGCTTATAGAATCTCGTAAGCTTATACATTTACGAATTTACAGATTAACAGATTTGTGCTCAGAATTGACCCATAAGCCAATTAGGAATTTATATATTTTATTGTGAAACATAATTTTCATTGTAGGTTACATCGTTTATCCGAAATTTATGCAGAAAGCATGTGCAAAATGAGCCATATAATAGTTTTAAAATGTCGCTGACGTGGTACTAGTAATTACAAAAAAAAACATTACCATTACAGACTTCGTGTTACAGTTTCTTACTTGTATGCGCGCCCGTAACAAAATCATTGTTTAATAACAAAATCACAAAATTTCAAGCCTCTTTGGATTTCACAACAAAAGACGTGTTATGTCAAAACCAAAATCTGTAGTTTACTTGAAGAACGGACACATTTTTCGTCAACATTTTGAAAACGGCATTTAGTGCGCTGACTGGGTGGCTTCATCTAATTTTTAAAGTTTATTATACAGGATGTGTCATAACTTCGAGTACAATAATTACTTCACCCAGTGGCAGTGGCAATGCAAATTTTTTGACTGGGAAACATGAAAATTAATTTTGCGATTTTAATTCTTGATTCGTAATCAGCATATCAAACTACATATACCCTTAACGTATGTACCTGAAGTATATTTCAATATTTAGAACGTAATTGATAACTGGCTTATTATATCAAACGGTACTATGTTTTGTGTTTTATTTATATAACCGCTAGTTTTATGTAAATAAACTAATAACCATCAGTAGCCTAGCAAAGTTTTAATGAATGATGCGCGTATGTGATGAGGAAGCTATGAAAGGAGCTGCTGCAAACTTTAGATAAAATTTCTCCTCCTTGAACTAAGTTCGCCTAGAAACTGAAACTATCTAATATTACATAATTGATTTACTGGCGTAAACTATTTTAATTGACACGATATAAACAAACCGGCGAACCTGGCTTATCTAAACAAGGACGCTTAAAATTCTTTTCAAGTTTGCTAAATTCTTTAGTATTTGTTTTCTGTAAACAGACCGAAACTCTGAAGGTGTTTAATTTTCTAATTCCTAACAACGGATTTTTAATTGTTTTAGGATAATTATTGTATATTTACTCAACATTTCATTAATTTTTACATATAGATCTTTAAATTTAACTATTGGTTGTTTAATCAAATGAATATTTCTTTAATGTTTCCGTATGTAATTATTTTTTATACTTTTTGTTATTTACCTACTTTGATTTATTATACATAGTAAATAGTAATAGCACAATACTACTTTTTTATTCAGTACAAGAACAGAAGCAACAAAGAATAGTGCTCCACTCCAATCATTTGGAGTATACGTTTTCCAGCTTAGAAGATAAATTTCCTAAATCTGTAAACACTACTTGTAACATAATACTATTTTTACTATTTTAGTTGATTCGTTTTTATCAAGGAAGACAAAGTAATGTGCTAGTTGAATTAAATTTTTTTAACCGAAATTAGAGAATTTAAAATTCAAAATAAGGAAAAAAAATTTCTATATAATAATGTAGACAATATTTTTATGTAATTTAGTTAATTTTGCCTTAGAAATATAAATTTATTAATATAGAAATCAAAATCATGTATATCAAGGAAAAAAATTCTGTTTTAATAACTTTTATCTCTACTTCAAATAAAAATACATTAGAGAATAATTTTTAGCTACAAAGACGAACATATTTTTTTCAGTGATATTTACAGAATGATAGATATTATAGTGGAATCCAACTACTTGGACCGATTCATCTTGGTGCAGTCAGAATCTCAATCCGTGCGACGAACTTTGAAATTAAATGCGGCAACGGCGATATTTTTTGTAACCAGGACTACATTTAAGTTGATCAAGTGATCAGCTTGACTATCCGCATGCGATTTAATTGTTAGATGTATTATAACATGAATACAATGAATATAGGTATGTATTATTTTCATAAATTACTTATTTGGGTTTAGTTTCGTATTTGTATTTTTTATTTATTTACGAAATTATTAATATTAAGTACCTATTTCTTTTGTTTACCTGATTTAATCAGGAATAAAGAAAATGTAACTGAATTCATAAATTTAGAAATAAAATAAATGTTTTGAAAAAAACTGCTACTTTCATTGCTGCCAACACAAATAGTTAAAAAAACTGTGATTGGCCAATTTTCAGAGTGCAAAATGCCATGCACAATTTTCATGAATAGAGCAATTTCAGTACAAAACAAATTTCCAGTTGTAGTCAGTTGTACACAATCATCTATACTTTTATGACCTTTAAAGTATGTAGAGTTTATTGATTTGCATCTGCGAAAATAGCGGCTTTGTTTTATCGCACATTCCATATTTTAATGGCGCATTTACACTTCGAATGTTCGAATACGAATGGGTTACAGTCGGCTCTGAATTTACTGAATTAATAGATTGCTATCGCTGAGGAAATGAAGGAATATTCACAGGGCCGTAGTCAGGACGATCCGACTGTAATAAATGTGTGCACTGTTAAAAATAATTCAGACAAAATTACAAATTTTGAAGATTTTTCAAAAAGGAAATAGCATCAATATTAAACAAGTTTAAACCAGAGATTCATTTTAATTGGCCCGTCTACTCTCCGCTTAGTAGTAGGGTCTAGTTTCTTATAAGTAAATTTACTTGTTGATTTTTCGTTACTTATGATGAAGCAATATTATAATTATTTTGTACGAACTATATCTACATTATGTATCGTTTCGACTCTCCACATTTTGTTTTGTTTTGTAGTTTAGAAATTCATCGAAAACCGTACTATACCAATATAGAACATTACACTCATTCTGATATACCTTTAAATTTGCTTTATATTTTTTGTAAGTTTTTTCTGTCCACAAGTTAGAATATAGTAATTAACGTTACAAGTCCGGGAATTCATATTTAACAGTACGAGTGAGACGTTTGAAGACGAGGCGACGAAGGAGCCGAGTCTTGAAACTCGAAACGAGTATTGTTAAAAGAATTCACGGACGAATGTCGTTATGTATTTTATTTCATCCTGTGTCAAATTCCGTTTTAAAGAAACAGTAATATTAATTTCAAAATAATTTACCTAATGCTCCAAATCTAGTAACATTTTCGAAACATAATTAACAACTGCAATTTGGCGATTGTTTAATTGTTATTGCGTTGATTAATTTCTATACCAACACTTTACCGGACAAAGGCCGTTATTTGCGTTTTCCCGGACTCAAACTGTTGACGTAAAGTATTTGAATTTGACACAGGATGAAATAAATGACATTTTAAATACGCCTCGACAAGCCGTGGCTTTGACCGTTTTAAGTATTTGACATTTAATTTTTGTGAAAAACTGAGGAAAATTAATAATTTCTTTCAAATACTGTCAATTTTCTCCAATTTTACAGTTAAATACACAATTTTGTACCTATACGTATAATATCTAATTATTTTAAATGAAATTTTACGTAGTATTTATGTTGCTTAATTTGTGTTCGTAGAAAAAGTATATTATGTGACTAGTTTATAAACTCTCTAGATACTCGTTTTTTATACACTCGCTGCGCTCGTTCCTAACATACTTTCGTGACTAAAATGACGTTTATAAAATTTGATACTTAATATAGTATTATTTGCCGTTTGAAAAATCGCTTTTCTGCGCCATAGTATTGGGAATAATATAATAAATTAAATGTGTTTAAATTAGATAGGTATAAAATATAAAAACTTGTAATAAAAAAGAAATCTATTTACAATTATGTTCTGACTACGGCGCTGAATATTCGTCGCACGAAAATCCATACCGTTTTACATTTATTTTCATGCCAGGCAGGATTGTTGAATTGTGACCTCCGAGTAAAAAAAATCAATAGTACTATTTAAAAACTATACCAAAATAGGAAAGTACCAAAATAACCAGCTAAAAGCTGTGCGATTTTGAATGAATAATAGATTGTTGATATTTTCAACGTTCAAGTATTAACTATAATTTTATTAATAAATTTTTATTTCATTAATTCGTTATACGATTAAATTTGAATCATGTGAAGAAAAATTGTATCACTATCTAATCAACTATATTATTATAAGATTAAAATAGACACTTTTTCCTATAATTGAATATATTACAATTAATTTAGTAATTATTATTTTTAAATAAAATGAAATAAGGTACTTCAATTATTTGGAGCCAAAAAATATGTAATTCTAGTCACTATTATGCATATTTCCCTTTTGGATACTTGATTGCGCTTACTTCTCAAACAACCGACAGAGGGTTATTTTAAACAATCATGCGAAACGAAAGTAAACATGAATGTAAGGTCAATATAGTAATATTTTAATTTCAAATAATTATAAATAGGTAGGTATGTATTATTATGCACATATTTCTATAATAAAATGTGAAAAACACATATTTTCATTACTCTATCTAAATCTATAGATTTATTATTGACATCAAAGCTATGACAAACAATTTAATAGTTTTTTTTTTATACAAGATGATAAAATTATATTTTATCGTGGAAGTGTTAATTCACAAGCGACAAAGGAGTGGAGAAATTATTTTTCTCGAGTCGATAATATAATTTTATCTAATTAACTAATTTTAAATTAAATTATTATTAAAACAGTTTGTTTGTTATGTTTTTTATCCTACTTTTTCACGTGAATGCAAAAATGTGGACAACGAATTTGAAGAAATAAAATGTAAAAAACTTAAAGTAGGTACTTTATCTACCCTTGCAGTTAAACTTTACTTTATCTACTCTAATTTTATACTTTATCTACCCTTGCGGTTAAAGTGTTATTTTTTTCAAAATAGTCGGTAGGTAAATTAAAATGTTGTTAGGTAATTTACTCAGTTTCTGTAATTTTATAGTAGGTACCTACTATGTTATTGAAAGTAAAGAATTAAATTGTATTTTTATCGTAATATTGAATTTTTATTAAATAATTTGTATTGATTAAGGAGTAAGGACGTTTGATAAAGAAATCAATTTGACTCACGATTACAAAATATTTGTATAACATTTTTGTTCAAGATTAAAATAATGAATAATAGGGCGACATTATGTCAAATAAGCAGTGAAATTAATTTAAATTTTACCATGTAGTGTAAGCTGTAAGATAAACATGGACGCCAAATTTACAGATAAGGGTCGTACTCACAATAAAGGCAAAAACCTCAAAGTAAACCTTTTATTTAAGATTTTAATTCATATTTCTGCTAAAGCCCAAAGTATACAGGGTAAGGGCATATTACTATGCTGGATTACGGATGAAAAATAATTTTTTAGTATTTGCTCTCTAAAATCATTACTTTGCGAACTGTTTTGAGTTTGTAAAATAATATTTTAGGGGATCCAGTCCTTTAAAATAACGTAACTTAGGCAATAAGCTGTTATATTTAAATTTTATTTCATTTTAAAGTTATATTTTAGAATAATTTCAAATCTTAGAGGATATAAGTTTATAGGAACAAAACAATGAAGCAACTTTGGATAAACCTATCCTCCATTTTGGTATGCTCTAGTTGCACATTTTATCGCAGTTATTAGTTTTCGAAGTATTTTTAATATTAGCGCCTTGATACAAATTTTTACTATAATATTTCGCCGTGCTATATAGAATGACACCTATAAATAAATAAAAGGGAAAATATCATCGACAAATTTTATTTGAACATAGTATAAAGTATGTTTTATTTGAAATATAAGGTCAGTAATAACATTTTCTGCATTCTGTTCTTTCTGTGGTATGTGTACTATTTATAAAACTTTCAGAATAAATATAAATATATCCGTCATATTGGTACCTATGTACTAGTACACCCTCCTTCCGTCTCATGACTTCAGTCCCTCACCCAAAAAATCAGAGTATGCTACCTCTATAATTTTCTATACTTTAAGTTCTAAATAGTTACTAAATAAATTTGGAGAACATTTATACTAAAAAAATCTTTTTCTACTCCCATGCTTTAATTTACTTATTATATATGCATTGTCTGTACTTGAATGACGTTCATTTCAAGTAATCTGTATCGAAATGGATTCATTTCGATACAGATTATCATTTCGATACAGATTTTCATTATGAAACACCCAAGCAAATTTCATGCAAATGAATAGTTTTTTTTTTAAATTAAAGCATGGGAGTAGAAAAAATAGCGTATGCAACTCGTGTATAATGGCTATCATTATAAACTCATTGCATAATATACTAGTATGTAACACGTACACAAACTGAGTTTTAGAGGACGAGGCGCAAAAACTTTATCTTTCGTACTTGTTACATAAATAACTATTTTAGAAATTTAGGATAGTTTACTTACACGTTCCATTTTTAATACCACTGGATAATCATAATTACTATTTTGGGTAGATAAAGGCGAGGATAAAGATGGATCCAGTAAATTCTTATTGGATATTAGAATTTTTTGTAAAGTTTTTCACAATCATAAAGTATTACATTACATGGCCGTTTCGTATGAGGCGCTGCTAAAGAATACGATAATTTGACAACAGTGTAGCCGAAAATGGTGGAGCCAAATGAATAAAAGAGAGATGTAAAATGAAACATAAAATTTTACACCATAATAATAAAGTTTATAATAAGCAGAAAAAACATATTAACACGTTAAAACATAGTTTATGTTATATATTTAACAAGTTTATGCTATCTTAAGTGTTTGCAATGAATTATGCTTATTTATTATGTTCTAATTTTGACACAAACGGCGACTCATAGTTTCGTGTTAATTTGTTTTTTGTTGGTTTCTGATAAACTTGATTTTGTTTTGTAGGGGGGCAACTCTTTGGTCTTTGATTCGGTCCTGTGCACATTCCTAGTCTTCATTCAACACAGTCACATAGAACGCCATCTGGCGGAAGACGCGAAACCTCGACACAGCTCTTCCTCTTTGCGAATTGCAATTTTGTGAACCGGAACCGATGTGTGTGACCGAATCGCACTTCCTGTTTTGCTGAAAAGAGACAATAACATGGCGACCTTGGCGCGAGCGATATTTAAATACGCAATTAAAGTTGATTGATACGCGTTTTTGCACCTTTTTTGTTAAGCTTTTGCAGCTACATGTAACGCGCCCGTCAAAGTATTTGTATGCATGCATGTGGCGTACTGTCAAGTGATTTCGCATTCGTTTGGCTGAAATTTGAATTTTCTGTTGCAACACGTATTTCAGGTTAGAAATAAATTTGTATTGACTGACGCATGTCAGTTGCGGAATTTCAAATAAGTAAAATATTTACAGACCTTTCTTACTCAAAACAATAAGATTCCTTTAAAATTTTAAACAATAATAGCTAGAATTTTAATAATAAATTCAGTTTTATTGGATGATATGGCTCTGTTTTTGTTAATGGTTTAAGTTTTTGATTATGTTTCGATAATTGTTATGATCATCTTCAGGTCAACAATAATTTTAAAGGTTCATATTTAGTTGACCTATGAGAATGATCCTAATCATGATCGAAACGTTGTCAAAAATTTAAACCATTAATAAAAACAGAGCCATGTTACTCAATAAAACTTAATTTATTATTTAAATTCTACTTATTAATATCCTTTATCAACATTATAAGCCTAAATTTGAAGACTATAATACCGTTTATTATAGACCAAGCACTATAATGAATCCAGTATATGGTACTCAGTTTCATAATGTAATAACAAACAACTCATTACTAAGGAAGTTTCAAAAATAGCATACCTGATTTTTGTAGACTTAAATTTTTTGTTCAATATCAAATAATTTATTTTAATTTTTGACTAATTTACGCCAGCATTTTGTATGCAATACAGATCGTAACCAATCATTATGGTCCACGTCGTGTTATCATTTTTTTTATTCAATTTTGACGTTTTAAACTGCTATTATTAACTCCATAGCAACAACTTTAAATAAATGTTTATTCACAAGTGAATTAATTTTTTTTTAAATCACTCAACACATTTTTAAATCACTCCGACGTTTTAAACTGTTATTATTACGTCAAAAATGCATAAAAACAATGACAACTTGCCACTAACGACTACTTTGATTAGGTTTTTTTGTTATGTCAAAATAAATTTATAATTCATATATTTGAAATAATTTCGTCAAAATTGAATAAAATATTGTATAAATCACGTAAGATACGAATGTTTATTCACTCGAAGAAATTATCCCACTCGCCCTTCGGGCTCGGGGGCTAAACTTTCTTCTCTTGAATAAACATTCATGTATCTCACTTGGTGTATAAATATCTATTTCATGTTCTTCACGAGTAGTAGGTATTATAATAATTGACGTAACGATCCTTATAGCATGAATAATTTTAAGTTATAGTACTTTTGTTCTAATGTTCTGTATTAATTATATATTTTGCTCCATACTTTACTTCGCCCTGAATAAAAGAAAACAAAATGAAATTACCCAAAAGACAAATATATCCTCCAATAAAACTAGTAGCTACAATCAGCAACGTACGCAGGATTCTGGTACGGGGTGGAGGAGTTTTCAGTGAGATCTGAAAATTTACCTTTGAAAATTGTTTTTATTATTGGTATGATGTTGTAAAATTAAATCAAAAATTTTCAAATTATAATCTCACAGGTGCATTAATTCCTTTGAAATTTTTTTGAGTACATTTCCAACAACGTATTAATCGGTTTGAGTGGCACACGGGAGGCTGATTATGTTGTGTCGTATGATTTTAAATAAAATATACACAAATTACAACAAACATTACAAAGGTAGTATTTTTACTCTACTTTTCTCATCTTCAATGACAAACTTTTTTTTTGTCTATTTATTCATCAAGAAATAAGATTTTAAATACAATAATGCAAACGAATAAAACGAACTACAAAATAAATGTTGCAAATTGTAATGTACCTACTACATACCTAATATTAACATTATTATCTACATATTTTTGTAATGCAATAGTTTGCTGGGAATAATTTTAAGATCCATTAACCTAATTGTATGTAGGCTTAAGTTTGTATTTCATTTCATTTTTAAGAAAGCCTAAATGCTAAACCGTGACTTCTATATACAGAATTGACCGGCGTCTTGATAATATTTGTGTCGCCACCGAAAATGCAATACACAAAACTGGTGGACTGACTTTCTCTCTATAATTTTTCAGTGTAGTTTGACCAAGCACGTTGCACTTTTAATGCAAGAAATATCAGTTAGCGACAACTATTTACTGGGTCTAACTGATATCAGTTGACGTAGTATGTTAGAAAGAGAAGACCAGTCCACCATGTCGGCTAATGACAGTTACATCACTTACATCGTGAACATATAGGTAGGAGACGCCAGTAAAGTCAATTCTGTATGTTGAGGTTTCTGTCTTAGGTACCTACATTAAAATCAAATAGGAAGATGAAGTTTTATTTATTGTATTAATCTTAATTCGAAGAGATCAGTGAGCCACAATTTCGTTATTTTCTTTAATTTAATTATAGCTTAAGAGCCTATTGCATGGCAATAATATGCATTGAAAAACGAGTAATTTTTGTGAGGATCTCAATCTAATACTGTTATACGTATGATGTTGAATTTTTGTATATAGATTAAGGAAGCATGCTAAAAGTGCGGAATCTACAAAATCTTTAATTAATGTAATTAGTTTGGCTTTCATAATTATGCGAAAATCGGCGAAAATTTTACAAGTTTAGATATAATTTATGGCAATTCTGTTGATAAAATTATAGTTTTATTGTTTTTCCGCCCTTTTTACATCTATGTTCTACTCATTTTGTCTTTAAACTCAATGATAACTTTTATAGTTTATTCATGAGATCCTCACGAAATTCTAGTGTTTAATTTCTTTTTATCTCTAATTGATGTCGGAACAATATATAGTTTGAATTTTTCAATTCAACAATGCTTTGTCGTTACTAATGTAAAATTTCAGATTTTTATTTTGAGCAATATAGCCAGAATCATGAATTCTGATCCTTATTGCACTCTAGAAGCATAGCCCCTTAAATTAAATTAATATAACATGAATATTATGCGATTTATAATACCGAGGATGTTGCTAAGCGACGAGGTGAAACAGAGTCTCTTTGAACATCCAAGGGGGCTTAAATCGCATATATTCGCGTTATATTCAAAGCTTAATCTATCATCAACGACAGCGATGTTAAAACAAATCAACACTCTAACTGTCAATTAGTTGACAGTTTTCATATTATGGAAGATTTTGATGTTAATATGGTTGTATCTAACGTATTAAGTTCGTAACTAATGAATTATAAGTATCTAAGGTATTATAAGTAACTAATATATTATGTTCTTTATAATTATCAATAAATATTGCGTGTTAAAAGGTAATAACAGTTGATGATACGATTAAAGAGTAAAATGTCAACTACATAGATACATTAAACTGGAATTATTGCTTTTAAATAAAATTTATTTCACATTCAATTACTTAATTAAATTATTAAAATGATTTATAATAAAGAGAATGTATAACAAAATATAACACATATACTCGTATTAAAAATTAAATTAATATGTTTTCCACGTATTCGAAATAAAATTACAGAATTCCATATAACGGCTTTATTTGAACTCTGAACGAAAGTTATATTCGATTTAGTTTTTGAAACGCTGCTGCAGTAAATATTTGTTTCTTTACAATGAAATTGTGAGATATCAAATAATAGTCACGTTTTCCACAAACGAGCTGCTTTTCCAATATAAAATTGAAAGGACTTTTATATCTTTTTTGGTACTTTGCTCGATATTGAGAGAGTAAAAAATATATGATGTGGAGTTAAATATATTATTTTGCTGAGGAAAACATTGTGATAATAACTTTTCAGTAACAAAAATATAAAGACTTTAATATCAATTTTATTTCACTTCTGCCGTCTTTTCCACCCTGTTTTTTCATCTACTGTTATTAATTACTTTTTACTTTTAAAATATCAAATTTCAAATTAATGAACAGTTTTACTATTATTTCTGTTCTTATAATATTATAATAGAAAACTTAAAATATTATAATGAAATAGATCTAATAAAGTTTCTATTATAGATATTAACGATACAAGTTTGATAGAGCCACAGCCAAGGTAATGAAACGTATGTGATGTTAAATCACGAGGCGATTTACCGAGTGTTTTTATCACCCAAATTTCATTGCACTAGCTATATCAAACATGTATCATTCAATATTTTTTTATCTACGACGGCCTCAATTCCTGCTGAATTAGATTTTTTAATTCATGTTTGACAAGCAAAAAACATTTAGTGTAAAATTCATAGCTTGATGAAGTATCATTTTATTCATTATTATGGTAACTATTTGTTTGTTTGCTGTTGTTGATACTAAAGAATTTTCAGTTGTGTCAAATTTTGTCTCAAAAAATTCATCATCTTCTGGTTTAAACTTATCTAATTGAAAAAACTTTATCTTTAATGTTTAAAACATAAATTTATGTGTGTATTAATAGTTATTTATAATAGAAAACTTAAATTTTTATCGAATTTCTATTTTTATTTCTGCTGCAAAAATGCGTGTCATTAAGAATTCATAAGGACACAAGTGCCATTAAAAAATTCATAATGACACGAAAATTAGTGGGCGAATCAGGTACCTATTAGCGCTCCTTCGTATAGATAAAAATATTTTGAATTATGGATGACTAGAATAAAGATTTATAGATTATATTCCTTATACCTAGGAATAGAATGGTTGAAGCCTGAAGTCGATTTTTATTTTTTTATTTGTTAGAATATATAATTCATGTATCACGTGACACATATTTGACTAATTTGATTGGCTAAAATAGGGCAGTAAGGGGCTATCAAATCGATGATATTTTATCACCGCTGTTACATGTCAACTGTTTCTTCAATTAATTTCCTACTGTCAGTTTCTTATTTAAATATTGCTGTTTGTCAAAAATAAGACTTAATATGAATGGAACTGATTATATTCGGTGGGGAAATGCCAGTGAAAACGAAATTGAGAAAGGTAAATAGAATTTAAAACGTTTTTGACAGCTATTGAAAAAATATAGGTAACCAAACATTTTGGACTCATTCATTATATATTCTCCCCAAATATAACTCGGGCTATGATTAATCATAGGTGATAGCATTCGTTAGTCTTCAGAAAATTGAACTCGTGCGTCGTGCTGCGCACTCGGTCAATTTTCATTGACTAACTCATGCTATCACCGATGATAATCATAGCCCTTGTTATATTACCCCCGAGAATAACATCCGTCTTTGTTTTATATGAGTCAAATTAAGAATTACACATTTATTTCGTTTTAAAATTGCCTAGTTTGATACAACACTTTAAAACCTTTTCTTTAAATGTAGAATGATACTTTGTTTTTGTTTTAAAAACACTAAAAGAAACCATCGTTTTGTGCATATGATGCACAATTCAAATAATTCTCATTTTTTAAATTCGTCGTACAGAAAAGCATGCCTATCTCTCTATCACTATGGTTGGTTTTGGCAGGCCGTGTAAGTTAATAATTATTCCGACATAAATTAGTATAATTTATTGGACTATGTGGCATTTATTTGAATATGTAAACAGTCGTTTCGTGATATGAACGCACATTTAACTGTCTCCGGCTCCTTGCATTCAAATGACTTAACTTACTCGAATGTCAAATGTTGTTATAATTTGCCTAGACATTTAAATACCCGTAGAATTTATTCATATTGAAAGTGAGATATCAACAGTTAGTATTGATACGTAGTTAAAATAGTTTCGGTTCATTAACTTATTTGGTAATTGTATAAGGAGTGAAATGATATAACCTATTTATTACTTCTATAATCGTAAACTGTGCACAATATCTTTTGGTAACATAACATAGATGCATATATTATAAAAGTACAACTGCTTAATATTATTAGAATCCGTTTTAAATTTGTAAATCAGGCAAGGAAACAGGGACGTAACTAACCAGCTAAAGTAACAAGCAGTCGTGACCAGACGGCAAAAATTGCCGGCAAAATCATAGTCACTAATGGTATTATATATGAAAATTTAGGAAATTTAAATTCCCACCCAAAAATTTTACAATATTATTACCTACATTAGTTTATTGAAGATATGCATATTTAATAATGCTTTACATAATACTAGGGACCAGTAGATATAGATTTTTTCTTAATTGAGGCAAAATAAATGTTTATAAATATATGAATAGACATAGGCGCCGACTTCGTGGGGGCTTCGGGGTTCTGCCCCCACACGAGCATACGACACATGCAAATTTTATTTATTATTTCTGCACATAAGATCTAATATTATTCAATTGTGAAAATTAGATTTTAAAGGTATTTAACCTTGAACAAAAAATATATATATATTTCGGCTGCGGCGCATTTTCATCTTACTTTTTTTGCAATTCCCTTAAAAAAATCTGCTGAATCTACTGCTGGACCATGATTGAAAAAAATATTTAAAACTTTTTTAACTTTTTTATCTTACTAAAGTCTTCACAAGGATTCTTAAAAGTTGGCGCCTATGTGAATAAAGGATATAAGTATATAGATTTATTGCTGGTAAATGTTGTATTTTTAAATAGATACCTACCTATTAGCATGTCAGTCGGAATGCTCGTGCAATCTTATATGCATACATATTTGATATCATATTCTTAATAAAATTTAATTAATTAACTTACGATATGTGTTTGGTAAACTTATCAAGTACCTATATTACCTAGATATTAAGGATGGTTGTGTAACTATAGGTAGTGCTGTTTTTCTACAAAATTAATTTCAGGAGGAACTAAGTCAAATTCCTTCGGCAGTGAAAAATTACTATACACTATACTATACTATAAAAGTGTAGCCCACTTCAATTTTTAACTGACCTACTCTTGAGCCACTTAAAAATAAATCCTAGTAACTACGTCCCTGCACAAGGAACCTACACATTCCTGAAAAAATTCAACTTTAGTGTCTTGGTCTTGGTTTACGGGCTGCCGACATGAAAATCTTAATTTTTTACTTGGAACATCGCCATGTAAATTGTACGAGTAATTTTTCTTGATTTCGGGTATTTACTGCTATTTATCTGTCTCAGCGAGAAGGGAACCTAAATATGCAATACATTCAGTGACGTAGAAATTTTAGGTCCTAACTTAAGAGGCTCGTCTGATAGTTAAATTTATATAAAACAGAGGCGTGCGCGTCCCATGATCATTTGGTATTTAGAGGTTTCTCCTTTATTTACAACATATGAACATGCCACCAAAAGATGTTAGAAGGTCTCTCTGTTTTCATTTTTCTTCTTTAACTTATGATTTTGGAAAAAAAATGCTTTGAAATCAGCCATTTTTCTCGATTTTTAAGATTTTGTTCTGGTGAACAAAAAGCTATTTTAAATTTCTGAAAACAGAGGAACATAAATTCAAGCTTTGTTAACAAGAAGTTTCTTTTTCATTCGTCTGTGTTATAAATTAAATGATATATGATGGGACCACGATGCTATGTTTTCGCTGTTGAAATTGTAGATTCTCTAGTTAGCCAGTACATTCAATGCTCAGTTTTCTTTACCTACATTTTTTGTTCGATTGACTGCAAAAAGAAGGGCTTGGCGTCACATGAACCCGCCTCACTTTGAAATGGCGAATTACGTTTAGGAGTTCGGTATTTTCCGAACGCGCCTCTTAACTTAAAAAGGTAGTCGACGGTCGACCATTCTGCTGTTTTGCTTGTCTGGATATCCAATCTTGAGAAAGAGTAAGAAATGTTGTAATGACATTTCTCATTATTCAAGTTATATTATTGGTCATACTCATAACTTAAACACTAGGACAATAACCATTGTAATCTGTCTTCTGCCATCTCATCTACGTCCAATACCTAGACGAAACTCCTGGGTACACTGGATACAGGTCTCACCAAGATTTATCCACGCCAATGACAAACAGATAAGTTGAAGAAAACAGAATTAATTTGTTTTAGTCTATCATTCTCCTTTAGCTCTGCGTGATCTGCTACGTGCGAATCAACACACATTAGTATCCACTACATATAATCAAACAACATACATACATTTAGAATGCGAAAAACAGAAATAAGAATAACAATTACAACACGAAAGAAAGAAAGTAGAACTACGAGGCGTGTCCAAGGACGTTTTCCGACCTGGTCAGATCGCAATGTCCGTTCTAATCGTATAGATAACGCGCTGCGTTCAATCGACGACCAATTAACGTATCGGTATTAATTATATGTGTATTAAGTAACAATACGTTGAATTTATATAGTGGCTTGAGTGCCCATATAAATATAATGCAAAGTGATACAGTTCACACGCAAGCGTGTTATTTTTGATGATTTAATCACAGTACTAAATATCAAACTGCAGTTAGTGAACTGTATACCTTTTGACATTATAATTTATAGTATCTAGAAAGGATTTTGACGTACACTTATGCAGCTACTTATGATTGATTATTTTATATAAATAACACTAACAATAACAACTATGAGTGTCGACTACCCGTACGGCGACGACTGGTCACCACCTAACCACACACACGGTATAATATATTTATACCGATGCCTCTTTAATATGTGAGGCTGCAATACTCAAGTTGGATAAAAATCGTGCTAGATAGAATATTTGTGAATCGGAAGAGGGTATATAATTTGTTATTGTAACAGGTACAGTATACCTACTAACATGAATTATTCTTATTAAAATTAACATGAGTATTCTAATTATATATATATATATATATATATATATATATATATTATATTATATTCTAATTAAAACATACTGTTGATTTGTCTCTTTAAATTATAACGCTACAAGCAACAGTTAATTAGTTTTATTATGTTGTTTTAGAAGAATCAGTTGTCTTTTATATTAGGTTCTACTAGCAAACATACTATACAGTTCTTAAAAATTGAGTTCATCAGATACACAAACCAAATTTATTATGTGGCTGTGTTTTATGTTTTTGTGTCTATAACTAACAGTCTAAAAGTTAGTATAAAAGCTAAACATAACATACCTATCACCAAACTTGAGTATAGTATATAATATAATTATATCATGTGTGCGATACCCAGCCGTCAACTTATGGGATCTAAGCTAATTTATTATACAAACAGAATTATATAACATAAATACTAGGTGAGAAAAATTAAATAATTTTGGATATTTATATATTTTAACAAATTTGAGAGAAATAATGTACCTACTACTACTACTACTACTAAAATATACAGAATGATTCAATTTACTGATCATGAAAAAAAAGATTTTTTAATTCGTAAATTTGAAGGCAGTTTTCGCAAGAAGCACATTTTTGAATCCACTGGATTGTTGATTGTATAATGGATATATGATAGAATGAAAAAAAATCTAATTTTAATTTATTTTAATTTATGAAATTCTATTTGAAAACAGTGACATAAAACTGTTTTATTAAAAAATCTGGAAATTAAAATTGGGAATTTTGAAAAAAAAATCATTTCCTAAGTGGGTTGAACCCTACAATGCCATTAAAATATATATGCACCAATTGTGAATTATCCTGTGTATATATAATATTAATGAAATGTATAAATTATATATTACAATTTATTAAATATAAATTAATAATATTCTACTGTTTTATATTTAGCATCATAATAAATATTATTGAAATAGATTATTTTCTATGAATTATTAAGCACTTCACATTTGTTTCAATAACTTGCATGCATTGAGTGGTATCTAAATAATAAAATGATAAATATATTATTAAATTTTATTAACAAATAACAGAAAATAATACACAACATGTATTTCAATATTGCAGATAATTGAATAACAAATATTTCCTAAATTTGAATTAACACATGAAAACATGAGCAAATACATATTCATTTCTTAAATCATTGTTCGTTGAATATCTTCATTTGTAGGTCTGGATTCTTCTTCAAAGTTACAAATTCGTCTTGATTCCTGCTGAGTTGATCCTGCCGCAAAATGTCAAAGTTCATTACATAGACATTAATGAGAAACAGACGGAAAGTTCAAATGTATAATCAAACTTTGACGTTACAATCTAGTTTAGTAATACATATACACTACATTATCACCCAAGAAAATCTATAAATAATTCTTGTACGATTACGATTATTTATTTTATCTCTACCAAAAATAAACTATAATTTGTAATTCTATCCAACATGAAATAATTGCATTTTAATGGAATTTTTATTAACTTCAAAAATGATGGCGTCACCAAAATATTAAATTATGACCAAGTATAAACATTAAAAACAAATTTTGTTTCCAAGATAGCGACAAGTATTCCAATAATTATTATTCAAATATTTATGAAATATTCCGCCAAAATTGTTATGACTATGAGGTATAACTTTAATGAAGATTAAACAAAAATTAAACCTAGTTTTAATTACGATTCTACACTGAACTTCAACAAAATCTAAAATTAGTAAAACAAAAAATAATACATTGTTGGGACAATAATTATTAATAATTTATTTATTTATTTAAATCACTTATTAGTGTAACATGCTTTTTGCTTAGAATTGCTATATTGTAAGAGATGCGCCTTCATGGAATATTGAATGAAATATTGTGGCAATCGATAATCGAATCGTTTTTGTCCTATAATCCCTTTATTACCTATTAAAATGAATATTTACAAGTTACTAACCTGTAAAACTGACAGCTAACTTGTAATAATTTTACGAGTTAATTAATAGTTGTTCATGTGTTTATAAAAAAGATGCATGTTGCTACAGTAATACTTATACAGCGTATGAGAAATCATATTTTTACAAATGAGTAACAAGTAAAATGTTGTACAATACACGCAAAGTAATTGTATTGCTGCTTCAAGGAGGTGACAGGCTCGTCGGTCGTTTCCTTCTTTCAGCAGTAAAAACTGTTCTACCCTGCTAGTAATGTAATATACTATTATTAAATATATTTAAGGTTACTATATAGCTTTAATATATTTTAAAGAAATTGGCTTGTTTCACTTTCAAGAAACATTTTAGTAAAAACTTTTCTCGTGTGAACAGGACATTAAATAACCGCGTTCTTAAATTTCTTTATGTAAATTTGCAAGAAATAGTGGCGCTTTCAGCGGTGTAATTTCGAACTTATGGTTGGAAAATTTTATTTGTTTTTCTTTTCAGCTTTCAGCAAAATAACATCGTGGTAATTATTATAGCATGACTATAAACTCTTTGAGAATTTTTTGTTAAAATTTAATTTACTTATTAATTACCACACTGCACAAGATTATACCAAGTGTAGAGCAATAATTCAATAATAAATTATTTATTTCTCTTTACTAAATATGACATCAGTAATATATTTGTTACGTAAACTTTTCTCGTTTGAAAAGAAAATGTATCTTCATCTTTTCTTCTGGTAGAGACATTTTTCGTCGATACCGATTAGGCTACACTTACTACTAGCAAATAAATATTACCTTTGTTTCTGAAAGCTTCGGCCCGTTCGGCCGGCGGAGATGTCACTTTGGTGGTTTATTTTAGTAGTTGAGGAGATTCTTTATTGCTTGAAGACAGCGCCATTTGTCGGGGATGTAAAACGCTTCGAACACGTGGGGAAACGGAGTGTCAAATCCAGTGACACGGGCTACCGGGGCCAATAGACTTAGGAAGCATTCACTCTGTGGAAAACGACATTATGACAGCTATATGACAATTAATTTTTCAGAGAAATACACGATTTCTCGTCAGGAGGAGCTGAGTGTGTAACGTGACCAATGTAGGAACTTCTTTTCAAATCGCAATTTCTGTTAAAATGCTTATTTTGAGAAAATCGACATTTCCTGTACTGGCTTAACTAATCAATTTAAAAAAAGTTAAGCTATTAAATTGAAGTATTGGTAATGAAAGGAGAATTCTCTAAATATCCCTGTTCAAAATTACATAGTTTAGCAGAAATTCATATTACAAAAAAAAGAAATTGCATTTTGAAGAGAAAAATTAATATGAAATGCTATTTGAAAAAAATTAGTTGTATATATTGCATTTTGAAATGTAAATTTATTATCATTAGTTGAAAAAAACATTAAAAAACAAAATAAAAAATATAAAACGCCTTAATGAATGATAAAACTATAAAATATTATTCTTAAATGTTCAATCTTTTACTTTCACACCACAATCTTTCTGAAAAATTGCAGTTTTAATTTTTTTTTCCTAGACACGGAAACTGTCCTTTAACTGTCTTTTAACTATCTTTTAACTATCTCTAAACTGTTTCTCATATCAAATAACACACAATTACTTAAAATAAAAACGCAAAAATATCAAAACATCATTCATCTAAGGCACAGAACACATCGATTTACAGAAATTGCGTTTTAAAAATAAGAACGATAGGTACACTGACTGCTTGATGCCACCCGAGGGCAATGCCGTATATAACTCAAAAAAAAAATTATTTTTTTTCAGAAATTTCGTTTTGAAAAGAAGCTCCTCAATTGTGGTTCTAATAATTCAGGTTCGAATCTAGTCAAATACCTACATATACCAAATTAATTGTGGTGTACCCCTGTACTCCACTTATTACCATGTTGTGTTGACGATAACTCACAGAATGTGAGACTGCCACACTCAAATTGAATAAAAGGCACTATTAATAAAAAAAAATATAAACGTGGAGTAAGACTATTTTCTCATCCAACTTAAATCAATTTTCAAAAAAAGGCAAGGCGTGGGATGTAGTTATGCAGAGTGGGTCGGTACTTCGGGAAAAAATTTAAGGATATACCTATATTATTTGATGTACCTACTGATTACAACGCAAAAAGAATTTTTCCGAAATTCACAAAAATATCTGCACATTACTTGGAACAAACATTTTACGTGCCACTGATCTGATAAGTTACATTAATGAATAAAAATTAATAAACATTGAAATTAATTTTATTTAACTAAAGTTGTGCAACACTTCATTCAATTTATCAGACCAATGGCACGAAAAATGTTTGATCCAAATAATGTGCAATTATTTTTGCGAATTGCACAAAATTATTTTCGTTGTATCAGTACATACATCAAATTATATGTACACTTAACTTTGTTTCCCGAATATGTAGGTAGTATGTTGTTACTGTCATAATGTAAGTTTGTTTTTAGATATAAATATTTTGTGTAATACATTTTTAAAATATAAATGCATAAGTTTATTAGTTTTAATTTTGATAAATATTTTATACATTGTCGATCGACCTTGTAGATCGACAGTGTCGACCGTAATGGGGGCTTTAGACTATACTATTACTAATGAGGCTACTAATTACAATATGATAATGATTATTATCTGATGAGCTGATAATTGGGAGATAATTTGTTATTTTTATAAATTACCTATACGAGTATGTAAATGTCGTACCTATAACATTATTTTAATTATATTTGTTATTTTTCATTATATCGTTCAAAATGACCCTCATCGGTATACAACTCACGTATCGTAACTGTGTAGCGTGTAGCCACGTTAAAATTATAACAATATTTACAAAGTTATTTTTAAATGTGTTATTTGTAAACACCTATACTATTTTCTCAAAGCTATAACTTTGTTAATTAACTAACAACACTACAAAAGACAAACTGAATATCGTTTTATTTTCCGACAGGGTTAATTAAATTTGTTGATGAAATTATATTATTTGGAGTGTAAGTTCTGGTTAACATAAAGTTTCAACACCCACGTTCTGCTAAAACGTACTGGGTGGCTTCTAAACATATACCGGGTGGAACACCATACATGTGCGATTAGCATTGCATTTTCAAATTTTCAAACAGATATGTCAGATTTAATTTTGTATTAATTATAAAACGATTTAAATAAATGTTATAAAGCATAAAAGTCTGCATTTTATTAATAAACAAAATTCAAATTAAATTAATTAATTAAATACAAAATAAATCTGACATCTGTCAAATTTTAAAAAATTGTTGTACCTAGTTACTATAGCAATGTAAGTTTAGATTTGACAATATCGAATTTAAAGTTACCTAATATTGTTCATTAAAATTAAATTTGAAGGAAATTTCAGTTGCATTTGGTGTGAAATAATTTTACCTTTCGATTGATACCTTTGCCATATTTCTACGTAGAAATGGGGAGCAGGAATCTACATAAATGTAAAATATGCAATGCTAATTGCCTATGTACACATGTATGGTGTTCCACCCGGTATAAACATATTTAAGGGGTTATTTTTTTAAACAAAATATCCATGCAAGTAAATAGAATACTCCAGTAAAAATATTAAATGGCAGATAGTAGCACATGATGTAACTACTGATAACGTGATAACTGATAAAAACAAATTCATAAAATTAATTGCTTTTTTAAGGCCACTGGTTTTACATAATAATACCGACCAACACAACACAAAAATTTAATTAACTCATTCATTTAATATAATAAGGTAAGTGATTACTAGTATTGTTTTAGGTTGATTTAATTAAGTTTTGTCAAATTAAAAATCTTTAACAATGGATCTTAAAATGTATTCTTCAATCAAATTTTTCATTTTTTCCTGAAATATTCAATCACCTTGTAAACCAAGTGTTACAAAACAACTGTTTATTATTTGTTTAATTAGGAGAAGAGAATAACAAAATCAAAAAATTTATACAAATGAATTAAAAAAGGAACCGTTTCAAAGACACGGGCGATTTAAAAAAAATGTAATTACTGAAAAGTTTGTGTTGAACTTGAACAGTCGGTCTTTAAGTTTGTCGGTCAATGGTTCTTCTAGTTATATTTTCTTTCTATAAAAAGATTTAATCAAATTGTTCTGCTCGTAAAATATATTTTTTTAAATAAATCCTCCACGAAGAGCACGTATTTTAAAGAAGCGCATTATTTTCTTGTTTCCTCACTCTTCAGTAATTTAAATCCACCTCAGAATGAATAATGAAATTTTCATAGCAGACGCGCAAGCAACTTACTTGTATGACAGATGAGATTTCTGCCCCAAATCCTCCAGTCAGTGGCGCCTCGTGAGCGACCAACACCCGCCCTGTTTTTTGTGCTGACTGAAATGAAAAATACACTCCATTTTAACAAGCATTTATTTATTTTTCAACTGTGAGCTGACGTAAAAACATCAGCGAAATAACAAAAATAATGCACAGATGTGCTTGAAATAATAATTTTGATGACATAAAAACAATCAAATAAAAGATTTATTTTATAATACTGTGCATCCAGCATAACCGCTATGCAAATACAAATGCATAGCCTGGAAAATTTTAGTTATTTACAAACCGGAATTTGTGTCGATGTTGTACTATATTTTGAATTGAAGGCTCTAAACAAATAACTTAAAAAAACTTATGACTACATTAGGTACCTATATCAAAATATGATTTTTTTGAATTATGTAATTAAGTCATTAAAGTTAACTTTTTTAATACAGAGTGATTCACAACTTCGTTCATACCTATATTTTAATGGCATAATAGTGCTCAACTCACTTATCACGCAATTCACAATTTTTGTTGCCAGGTTTTTTAATCAAACACATCAATCAGTTTTGGGCCACTGTTACAACTGTTACTATTCTTCCCATTGGACAATTAAAATTTTATTCTATTCATAATTACTCAGATGTCTATTATATATGTAAATCAACAATCCAGTAGTTTCAAAAGTGTGCTTCTTCCCATAAATTTACGAATTTTCAAAAAAAACTTTTTGTTCTATAATCAGTAAGTTGAGTAATATACTATGCCAAAAAAATATATGCATCCTGTACGTATATAATGTCATAGTCGTAGCCTATTTTTGCTATAAATTGTTTAATAGGAAATATTTTTAAACCCAAACCGCTATAAATTGTTGTTATTTCTAAAGAAATTCATTCGAAAATTTGAAACCTTTATATTATAAGTTGGGATCTAATTAACTTAGCAACCTCTAGCTATCGGGCACGGACTAGAGACTGTAACAAGAGCTTGCGCCGGGTTGACTGGCAACACACATGGTGGTAAAGTAAACGCCGTGGTAAAAAGTATAAGTAACAAATTAATACTGTGTGTGTGCCATCAACTCACCCTAGGGATATACAGGAAAGTCAGCTAACTATTCCCTATTTGGATTTTTTATAACTTAGGCAATTTTTATCAGAAAGTGACGAAATGAAAAAACATGAACTATCTAAAGGAATTTTTACTGCCGAAATTTCAAATCGATCAGACAAAAACTTCACGAGTGGTTCACTTCAATGTGAAAATTGGACCAATTAATCCAAACTCTCCAATTGCAGCCCAAACAGTCGTTCTAGGAGAGTGCAAGGATTGTTCAGCAATCCAGTGGGGATTTTCATCTGACCAATACCGATGATTGTGTCTATTAAATCCACCATCAAGATGAAAATGTGCCTCATCAGAAAACATGATGTTATTCAGATGACCAGGGTTTTCATTCATTCGTTCAATTTCTTCTTCTGCAAATTCCAATCGGTTTGCTTTATCCTCTTCAGAAATTGCCTGCAGAATTTGAATCTTATAAGGATGCCACTTAAGGTCCTTTAAAATCCTACAAATAGTCGTTTGACTAATCATTAATTAATTAATCATTATTTCAGTCACCAATTAGGAAGCAATAGAGCAATAATGATAAAACTTTGCGAACAAAAACTCAAGTGGCTACTGTATTTACAGCAAAAATTTGACGGACTTTACACAAAAACTTGAGACTTTACAAACAAATGAAATAGGGAACACTTAGCTGACTCACCCTGTATAACCTAAATGAGGTTCAAATCCCGAAATCCTAATACATACATAACGTAGAAGGCATACTTTAGTATATTAATTATTATTAAACTTAAGTTTAGTTTAAATTTTTTTGATTATTTTTAAGTTATTCATCTAAACCCAATTGACTATAAAAATTATGAATGCGATAGTAGTCGAAAGAAGCACTGTTCGTTTTAAATTTTTTCTATATAAATTTTGTACCTCTCATTTTCAAATAATACGTACTTATTTTTTCTGCTACACGTGTGTCGACTTAGTGTAATACAATGTAATCAATACTTCTGTGAAATTTGCAAACTCTGTAAATTACAGTAATAAAAAATATATAAGAGCACAAGAGGTATAAAGCATAAAAAAATCATAAATCGAGTGAGTATAAATAGCACAACCTTGTTGCTTGTGATATTATCGCTGGTATTTTCGACGCGAAAAGGTTCGAATCAGAAGTACGACACGCGAATATTTTATCAAGATGGCGGCTATTACACCCCATTGATATCACACATTTAAGGGTATCGACTCCACGTAGCTCCTATGATAACGTATGCTAACATTCGCCTAAAATACGTAATTCACAAACATCTAGCACGTATTTTTCCTTGAAATTTTTAATATGCAATGAGTAAAGCAGAAACTGCTACATCTCTAAACACGCTATATTTTGTTCCGGAGACGGGACCCTTAAGAGTGAAATATAATTATAAATTCTAATTTAAATGTAAATATAAGAAAAACATGTAAGTATAAGGATAAAAAACCAACCGTGCCATAAAAGTTGAACTGAGAAATAAGGTTATCAATAAATTGTTTAATTTGTACCTATTTCTCTTACGTATACCGTATATACTTATTCATAAACATTATAATAGTTATTTATGTAACAAGTACGCAAAATTGAGTTTTAGAGGACGAATCTATTTACGGACGAGGCGCAAGCCGAGTCTTTAAATTAGGTGAGTCCTCTAAAACTCAGTTTGTGTACGTGTTACATACAAAATGTTTAAGTATATGCTCTCCAAATTTGTTTAATAAATTCTAAAATATGACTTTAAAATAAAAATTTTAAAAACGTAGGCGATGAAACAATAAAAATCAGTGCCTAAGTTTACGTTATTTTAAAGGTCTCGATCCCCTAATATATTATTTTGCGGAGTCAAAACATTCACAAAGTAACGATTTTAGAGAGCATGTACTGAAAAAATATAAACAAACTTAAGCTGACCAGGACAAGAGGTCTTTAATTTATTGTGTAAATTATGCAACATATTATGAACGTTATTCTGTGCATTTTGTATTGATTTTAAGATAAAATTTAATACTCTACTGCACAATTATACAATGTACTTTTCAAAAAAGATTTGAATTCATGAATCTGCAAGCTAAAAACACAGATTTACACAGAATTCAACTTATATTTTACACGTAATTCTTACACTTATACTTACATCTATAGTGTGTTTTCATAGTTTCTCTTTAAAATATATTTAAGAGTAAAACTAAAGTTACATTTTTAAACTTTAGTACCTATCTAATTTTTCCATAAACTATAATATGAATTTCACTGACCTTACAAACGGCATCTTTATCCCAAGGTAGAATGGAAACTAAGTCAATGACCTCACAATTGACCCCCATGTCCTTCTTGGCTATATCGGCGACTTCCAGGAGAACGTGGACTTGCGTACCCCATCCAATCAGCGTGACGTCACTACCTAGCACGCAAAGATATCATTAATACTACCCTGTGTCCTGGATTTATCACCTACTTTAACTTTTAAAGTAACGCATTTAGCAGTAATTGTATACAGTTTGTAATAATTACCAAGCGTATTATAATATACAGTGGTATGGTGTAGTCCTATAAAAATAGTACAGGGGCGCTGTTCCATGAAGATAATGAAATGAAAATGCTGCGGGCGAAAAAAATTTGGGTTCAAGGTCAACGGTTGTTTCATTAAAAGTTTTTTTCATAGATGGGGAAATTACATTATTTTACTCATTTTCATGCAAAAAAAAATTATATTTTATTGGATCAAAAATAATTTTTAATTTAAATTAAAATTTTTCTAAAAAGTAGCGGATTATACTAAGTAAATTACGACGAATCCAATGCCGCAAACCGCGCATTGATAAGTCTTTTAGTTTTCGATAAATAATCTCGAAAAGTTTAGGTCTAATATTGAAAAGAAACTAAGGTTAACCGTGGTTTGATAAGTCTGTTAGTTTTTGAGTTATGAGCTCTGAAAGTTTTGGCCTGATTTTAAAAAAAGGAAGGTTAACCACTTTAGTACTTCTTTCGTAGAAAATTAAAATTTTTCTAAAAAGTAGCGGATTATACTAAGTAAATTACGAGGAATTGAATGCCGCAAACCGCGCTTTGATAAGTCTTTTAGTTTTCGAGGAATAACCTCTCAAAGTTTTAGCCTGATTTTGAAAAAAATCAGGCTAAAACTTAGTACTTTATTGGGTGAAAATTTTTTTCTAGAAAGTAGCGGATCTATTGTACTAAGTAAATTACGAGGAATCTAATGCCGTAAACCGCGCTTTGATAAGTCTTTTAGTTTTCGAGATATGAGCTCTCAAAGTTTTAGCCTGATTTAAAAAAAGGATGGTTAACCACTTAGTACTTTTTTGAGTCAAAATAAAAATCTTCTAAAAAGTAGCATAGGTATTGTACTAAGTAAATAGAGAGGAATCCAATGGCGCAAACTGCACTTCCATAAGTTTAAAGGGACTCGGCGTCACCTCGTCACTTAGCAACATCCTCGATATTATTAATTGCATAATATTCTTGTTATATTAATAGCTATAAAATTGCTATTTATATCACAAACACAAAGTAAACTTTAATAAATTAATTACTTATTTTAATTAAATAACTGCACGTTGATTTATTTTTAGTAACAAAATTAATCTAATGTATCACATTTAAACATATTTTCATTATTTTATAATGAAATAATTGCATAGCGAATTGTTTAAATTATGATATGAGCGTTAAAGGTAAAAGTGGTGTCAAGCATAATTAATTAAAATAAATATGTAATCCCGAAAGGTTGGTTAAATGTTGAATAAGAATTTTATTTATTCAATAATCAATATAGTGGATTGTTATTTTGATAATATGCAGTAATTAATTAAAGCAAAATATTCTGACAGTGACGGTTTGTATTCCACCCGATAAATAATTAGAACACAATAATTCAACCCAGATGCAATACATCACTTTAAATTGCAAGCGAAATATATATCAGCTAACAATATAGATTTTCACAGTAACCTATAATTTATTACACTAGTGTCTCTGTGTATATGATAGCAGTAGCGGCTTCTGATCCTTTTAAAATTTTAATTTGTTTGATCAAAAATAAATAAACTTTCGCCTGCGAAGCCATACGTCGTACTACACTTGTTGCATTTTATAGAGCGTAAAATCTGTAGCTGCTCATTTCTATAAAACTTTGTTATTACACATGCATCAAAATCCATGTTTAAAACACGCAAATACGTGCAAAATCGTAAGACAAAAACACGCTGCATTTTAAATGTTGCTAAGCAACAACAATGAAAATTGTAACCAATCTCCTAGGTAACGATATTTTGACACAACACGCCGGCGACTTTATAAAATGAATCAAAATTAAAATGCTGTTTTTAAGCTTTATTTTTGAAATTATAATGCAGGTGTAAGTAATTAAAGTAGCGTATTATTCACGTGTCTAAGTGCTTCTAAAGCACTAACGATGGTAAAATAACACCGCTTCGCGTCGTGCTCTTAAACCCGTATTGTACCATAACTAACTATATTGAGTACGGCGCATTTTTAAAACTACATTGGTAATTAAGCTAATATAGTGAAATTTTGTTTATTAAGTAATGATCTAAACAATAATTGAAATTTTTTCCAATATTGGTTACATTCTTTATAAACTCTCCTTAAATATTTCTGTTGATTTATCAACTTTAACTTAATACAGTCGATATTTATAAACAAACGTGACTGTAAACATCAAATAGTATTTATAATAGGAATTTATTAATCAGGACTGCAGTCAATTGATTTTTATTATTCTAATAAACCGACGTTTCGGCACACTCTAGTGCCTTTCCTCAGGGGTTAATTAGACAGAGTTGGTAAATAATAATAATAATAATGTCTAATTAACCCCTGAAGAAGGCACTAGATTGTGCCGAAACGTCGGTTTATTAGAATAATAAAAATCAATTGACTGCAGTCCTGATTAATAAATTCCTTACATTCCACCAGTCGAAAAATCCTTTATTGCAGTATTTATAATTTCGTATCTTAATCTGGTTATAAACTCAATTAATTTTAGCTTTCGGCATTTTTAAAACTACATTGATAATTAAGCTAATATAGTGAAGTTTTGTTTATTAAAGAATGATCTAAACAATAATTGATTTTTTTTCCAATATTTATCAACTTAAACTAAATACAGTCGATATTTATAAATACACGTGACTGCAAACATAAAAACAGTATTTATAATTTCGTATCTTAATCTGGTTATAAACACAATAATTATTTGTAGCTTTCGATAAACTATATAGTTTTAGTATGCAAATATCTCCATTAATCCGTTTTAATCAATGAGATAATAGTTATTTGTGTATTAAAGCTTAAAGTGACTCTTTGTCGAGCACGGTAATTGCAGCGCGAGCCGAAGGCGACAGCTGCAATAATGCAAGAGGAACAAATACACTTTACACTCGTAATACACACATAATTTTATCTACGACTGATATTATTTGTTAATAAAAATAATGGTATTGCTTTAGTTCAATCTACGTTCAACCAATTTATGTTTTATTTGTAACCATGACGATACCAATAATATCGAAATTAATAATCAATTTTTTGTTTGATTCAGTCATTTTCTATTATTTTATGCAAGCAATAAAATACTTTAGCGCGCGTTGTCATAGGAGACGCGTAAAATATTCTTTACTTGGCCCTCAGTAACAATCAACTTTACGTTGACAATTTATTGACAATTAAAAGCATAAATATAAACTTTTCATAGTAGTCGTAGATAATAGTTATTTATTGTATAAGTGTTTTAGATGGCGTTTTATCCATGAAAAAATGTTTAAATGCGAGAACGAAGTTCGAGCGTTTAATTTTTTGAGTGGATAATGCGCAACTAAAACACGAATACAATATAACGTTTTATCCACAATAAAAACTTTTATTCAAAATTAATTCGTTTTACAAAATGTCATTTTATAATTTATCAAATTCTAGATAATAATTCTTTTAACAGTGGAATAAAGTTACTTTATTCCACTAGTAGATAATAATTCTTTTAACAGTGGAATAAAGTTACTTTATTCCACTAGTAGATAATAAGCCACATTATATAGTTGCAATGAGCACAAATAAATGCTAATTATGAGATGATTGTGGATAAAAATATTTATTTTTACTCTTCATTAAGTTCTTTGATTTAAAAATTCATCTGCATGTATTTGTGTTTATTTTAATAAATGAAAAACTTTTCTATTTACAGATTGTCGTTTACAAATCCTACCTTGTCTTAAAATGTCGGCTTTGCCTATTGGAGAAAAATATTCCTGCGTTGGAACTTCCTCTACTGCGGCTCGGTACAAAGTTTTTGGTTCAAAAACAATACAAGGATCTTGGTCCTTTATACAAGCTAATAACAATCCTTTGGCTTTGATTGGACCTCTGGGAATGACAACCTAAAATTAATATTTCAAATTTAAATAAATGCAAATTTGCAAAATTTTCAGATCTTTGTAATATTGGTATATTTTAGCTTATTAGAGATTAGTGCATATTACAAAAAATTGTTATTAACTCAACAGTGTCCAAGTTCATAAATTACTACTTGAAATAAATGAACAACTAAATAATATAAATGTTTATTTAATGTCAAATATAAAAACTTGAATCACAATTAACATTAAGAAATGAGAAGGAATTTCTGTATAATATATTAATTTCTAACATAAAATAATCTGTTTATTGTTTAAAATCACTTAATAATAATAATATTATTATTATTGTTATATTATAACAAGTGCTTTCATGGCTAGTGAGTCACGCCTAAAATGGAGCATCAACCGAGATACTATTGATCGATTTTACTCGCATTGAATGGTGGAGTGGTCGACTCACAGCAAGTCACTTGCTTTAGGTCACCTACAGCTTAAATCAAAAGTTCTGAACTACTTGGTACACTTGCATTTAATTTGGTATTAAAATTCAATTTCTAGAATAAAATAGCATTTTGTAACTAGACCTGTTGCCATTAACTAATTAATAGTACAATTAATAGTAATGTGAAAGTGACAGCTAATTTAATGCCAATCTTCCATCCGTCCTTTGAGATCCTTGCCAACTCTAAAAGATCGTTCGCTAACACTTATTTTACATATATACAGAGTGATTCACAAATTTATGCATATAATTACAATATAATGACATATTATAATAAGTAGTAGATATCCAATTTACTGATCACTAAATTCGAAGAAATTTGTCAAAATTCGCAATTTTAGTTTCTAGGTTTTTTTTAATGAAGTAGGTAAGTAGTTATGAACTACTGTTCTCATAAATTTACTTTTAAATACGTAATTTCATTACATAATTAAAATTTTATTTTATTTTATGCATAGTTAAGTTATTATACAATCTAGTGGTACAAAGAATGTACTCCTTGTGAAAACTAAAAAAATTATTCCTCTTTCATTATCAGTAAGTAAGTACTAAAGCATAAAAATATATGCACGAAGTTGTCATTTGTCAGTCAAACACAGGCTTAATTTATAATGGACGTAAGCATAAGCGTAAAGAGATTTTTTTTAAACGAACATAACAGATACGTAAAGTTGAACTGGATTCAACTTTAGGTTTTTGTTACGTATGTACGTATCTGTAGCGCTGTAGGGAAGATTTATATAGTTTAGATATCACATAGTTCAAAACTTTTATTGTAACATTTTAACATTTTTTATATCAATGGAATTTTTTTGGAAAAGCAGTAAATTTGTTTAAATCCAATAAAACACCAACGTTTCGACCACGTGAGATACGAATGTTTATTCACTCGAAGAAATTATCCCACTCGCCCTACGGGCTCGGGGGCTAAACTTTCTTCTCTTGAATAAACATTCCTCACTTGGTGTATAAATATCTATTATTAAATTTTGACGTTTTAAACTGCTATTATTATAAAAATGCATAAAAACAATGATAATTTGCCACTAACGACTACTTTGTTTTTTTTTGCTATGTTAAAATAAATTTATAATGCATGTATTTGAAATAATTTCGTCAAAATTGAATAAAATATTGTATAAACCACGTGAGATACGAATGTTTATTCACCGAAGAAATTATCCCACTCGCCCTTCGGGCTCGGGGGCTAAACTTTCTTCTCTTGAATATACATTCATGTATTCAATCTCAGCTTAAACTACGTTTATGCCAAAACCATGGTTACAAAGTTTTTCTGTTGTATTGTTACATCTCATTGGTTAACTGTTTTATTTTAACGCTGGAGATTGGCTGGGAAAACTCGGTTTAACTAAGCTTGAGTTTATGTTTAAGCTAACACTAAACTCGAATTGTACAACCGGGCCTTAGTGTATAAATATCTAATATCGTGTACTTGACTGAATTCGAAGCTGAGTGTCAAAATCAGTCTTCGGTAAACTAATTGCAAGCTCCTCCATACCCACCTTGAGGCCGGGCGTGTGGGCGAAGTACGCCTCGGGGCTTTGCGAGTGGTAGAGGGCCCCATGGCCCACCGCCCCGCTGGGGGCGCGCACCGTGAGGCCCCCGCAGTCAAACATGCCTCCGCTGCGGTATCGGCACTTCGCCGCCTCATTCACCAACTGCACAGAAAGAGAAATTCATTTGCTTTGCCAACAGAGATCCAGCATTGTGCTAATCATGCTATTACAAATTTAATGAAAACGAAAACAGCTGGAATTGTTTTAATTAATAGGGAAAAATGTAATTAGTGAAAGTTGGACAGATGCGAGCGATGCGAGGAAATCGGAATGAATTTATAATTGAATTCGGGAAATTTTCAATGAACTTTTGTTATGTTTATTACGCGAGGTAAAATATCCATTTTATCATTAAATATTTAACAAAATTTCACAGAAAACCGCATGACACAAATAACAGGCAATGGAAGAATTGAACGAATTAATAACAATAATAGTAAACATGGTACCATTAATTTTTTTTCGGGAGTTAGAGTGTTTGTGTTTGACGTTTAAATTAAAATTTGTTGAATTGTCATTTTGAGTGTAAATTCGCAATTAATGTGGTAAATAAAACCCATTTATTAATGTTAAATATACAATTAGTGAATATTTCAGGTTTCTATTGTAAAAAGAATTTAAAGATAATGCGGCGGTATCATTACGATTTTTTTACGGAATATGCACTCGTGCATTAATTTATTTCTAGTAAATGTTTGTCGTGCATTCAAACGTAATCACTCAAAAATTTTTCCAGAAAGAATTAATGCACAGGTGAGATTATAAGTGATAATAATTCAAAATTTTCAATAACTAATTTTGAAAAATTCTGGGTTTTCATTTTCCAAACATATCTAATATATTTTAAAAGTTTGCCATTTGAGAATACAATATTACAATTTATTGTTAGGTACTTCTTTATTATGTGTAGGTAGTGTTATGTAACAACAAAGTCATTAAATAAAATAAAAATATTCAGTTAGTTAGTAAATTAATAATATATTTAATTTATAATTCTAGCAAAGGCAGAAAACTAAATATATAAAACAATTAAATACGTGCCATAGAATGTATACTTAACAAAAATTCTTTGTTCTTTCTATGTTTTTCGTGTAAAATGTAGTGAAAGAAATGCGAATATAGAGTTTTATTTCTCGAGCAACCTGTCAGCAATTAAGGCAAGACAATTCACCCCAGAACGTATCTGTCAGCAGAAGAGAATCAAAGCGGAAAGCGGAGAAATTTCTAGAGAATTAATTATCGGGCATTCCCCAAGCAAATTCAAGCTAACCTGATCAAAGGCAGGAAATATATAATCAGCGAACTGGATCTCAGCAATCGCTGTAGATCCCATGTTCGCTACTCCGATCCCAAATCCCACGATTCCTTGTTCGCACAGGGGGGTATTAAACACCCTTTCCTGCCCGTACTTCTTCTGTAATCCCATGGTGCACCGGAAGACTCCTCCGAAAGCCACGTCTTCGCCGAAGACCATTGCCGTCGGGTCAGTGCTCAAGGATAAGTCCAGCGCATTGTTTATTGCTTGGAACATGTTCAGTTTTTGTTTCTCTCCTATAAATATAAACATAACCCAGATGTTAAAGTAGTTTATTATGTAAAAGTTAAAAGTACCTATTTGTAATTATAAATTATGAGCAGCCGTAAATACTTTACTACAGAACAAACTAAAAGGCATTATTATATTTTACATAAAAAATGTTGTAATAAGTAGTAATTTATGTAACAATTACGCAAAATAAAGTTTAAGAGGACGAATCTGTTTACGGACGAAGCGCAAAAGCATTCATTGTTTCATCGCCTACGTTTTTCAAAATTTTATTTTAAAGTTATATTTAAGAATAATTTCGAATATTTACTTAACAAATTTGATGAGCATATATTAAATTTTTATATGTAACACGTACACAAACTTAGTTTTAGAGGACTCACCTTATTTAAAGACTCGGCTTGCGCCTCGTCCGTAAATAAATTTGTCCTCAAAAACTCTATTTTGCCTACTTGTTACTATTTGCAAACTTCGAACAGTTCGCAAAGTATCGGTTTTGGAGCAGTTTTGGAGAGCGCATATCTACTAAAACTATATAATTAAGGATAAGTAGAAAATACGAGTACCTACCTAATCTTTACTGTATGCAAAACCGTAATACAATAAAATATTTAGTGCTCATTTTCATGACAATTTTCTTTATAGGTACTTGACTAATGATTACATAAAAACAAATACCTAGATAATATTATGATTTGCTTCACATACATTATTGCCTTTAATTATTAAAGTGAATAAAGTACCTATACATTTATTTAGATCCGAAAAGATAATTTTAGAAATCTCACACCTCATATATTTTCCTCGGTATTTTATTATTACAATGAAAATCGTTTTATAAATTGATATTGATTTGATTGAGCTACCTACATTTATTTAACAATATTGATACTTAATAATTTATTATAGTCCATTAAATTTATTACATATTATTTATATTGATTATTATATTCAACCTTCATTTTTTCACAGTAAATACCACACGAGGTGATAATGTTTCAAAATTATACTGTCTCGTCTTTAAAGCAACTTATTTCTTCAATTTCATGACTTAAAACAACATCTAAATATATACGAAATTGGGTGAAATTTTCTGTAATTTTTATTTTACATCATACGCACTTGGCGCAATTCAAAATACTACAGTAGCTATATAAAACCTAATCTACTTGATATCTTTTAATTCTATTGACTAGTACATTATTATGCAATATAATTAGATAACACTACAAATGAAAAATAATCAAATTTTATAGAAGATAAACAATTTTCGTCGATCAATAACATTCTGATTGGTTGAAAATAATCATAAACATAAACATACTAACAATATACAGTATAAGAAAAGTAAAATATAGTATAAAACTACCTATTTATCTCGGTAAGAAATTATCTACGTTATTAAAAATTGGCCGATGATCAATGCTATCGATCCAGCGATAGATCATCAGCTGTATAAACAGCTGACGATCTCCCACGTGACTATCAAGAAACAGTTGAAATAAACAAACCTTCAACAGGTGCTTGTGCATCCGGCACATAATTAAAATGAGTCCTCTTCGCGATGACATTCTGTAACACACGCACATGAGTACTCGCACTTTTTAGAGAAAAACACTTGGCAACAGCGGCCATCTTAACCTAACTAACACAATATTTGATCTCCGAAAGCCACGCGCTTTTGAAGATAACCTGACCAAGACCAACGCGCTTTATCTCAGTTTTAGTTCTCAGCTACGTCAGAGAAGGAATGGTTGACATTGCTTTACTATTCACTGATTGTGAAGTGTATTTACGAAGCGTGACCTCACTTGACCTTCCAATAGCCTTAGAAATAAATTGGTGAATATGTATTAGTTTGTTTTATTCGAATTTTTTTGTTGCTGTTCATTTAGAATGCAGCGGCAGTATGTTGTACAGTTGGGCTGAGTTCGATCCTGGCAAGAGAACTAGTTTATTTGCTATAAAACTGAAATATTGCTACTGTCAAATTTTTTATGGTAAAGATTACAGTATAGTACCTGCGCGTGTATCGTGTAACGTGTTTCTTTATTCAATAATTTATTATTTATTGTAAAATATTATAATACAATGATGTAAAACATCTACATAAAATGGAAATATAATAAATGTGTATATTATTTTTCTTATATTTAATTATAATTATTCAGCGTCTAAATCTTGTTCATCGTTTTCTGCGACTTCTTCCTGAGTTTCTTCTATAATTGCTTGTGAAATAATATCTGATACATCTGTCTCGATATCTTTTGTTGGCACTAAGGCTCCAAGTTCTGCAACCTATAATAAAAAATACACTTATTTATACGAAGGAACACACCGCTACAGTAAACCATTATTCTAAATGCATTCTGGGAAAGCTGACATTATTATTTATGGTTTATGTGTAACCATGGCAATATGATCAGCTGTTTGGTATCTCATAATGTCAAATAATTGTTTATACTGTCAAATACAGTTGCCGCCATCTTGTTAACAATTATTTGTCGTATAAGTCCTAATTCACAATGAACGTAAATATAAGAATCACGTAAGAAAACATTTTTGAAATGTTAAATTACACTTAAATTTTTGAACTGTGATTTGAAAACTGCATAACTCTTACCTACAGATACGTATGCACATAAGAAAAACGTAAAGTTAAAACAGTTCAACTTTACGACGTATCTGTTATGTGCGTTTAAAAAAAGTCTTACGTTCAGTTGATCATACTACACATACAAACCCGCAACCAATATTTCATTTAAGTTAAGAATGGAGTATAGTTGTATTATTTTTTGACTAGTTAATCGTTGTCGTTCACATATAAAAAATATGATGTGGCCACCACAGTATTTGCCCGACTATAAGTTTTAATCAATTAATTTGCTTTCGTAAAATCTGTAATTTTATTAATAATATTAAAACAGTACGTTAAGAACAATATACCACTCTAATATGTATCTGAAGTTGGTGGTATACCAACATCCTGTATAATTTAGGCAATGTAATAAGAATATTTTTTGTATAAGTTAATGTTAATGCATGTAAAACCGGTGTATCAAATACTATATATTCTTTATTCCTAACTGAAATAAATTATATACTAAAATTATGATTTTGAAATGTAAAGATAATTTACCTGATCCAGCAGAAACCTCTCTTTAATGGCCGCTTTCTGCAGTAGAATTTTAACCTTGTCCAACAGCTGGGATTTATGTGCTAATTGTGCTTTAACATCGGCGAGCTCGGTCGATAACGAAGATTCATTTTCCGCTTGCTTTACCTCCACAAAGTTCTCTAAAAACCGCACACGTTTTTGCGACTTAGTCAGCTCATCTTCCAACTTCGCGGACCTTTGAACGCTCTCGGTGTATTGTTCTCGAACTTTCTTCAGCTCCGCTTGGAATTTATCACCCCCTACCTGTTACACATGCTTTGTTAGTTTTTGCATGGGATGAAAATTTTATTACACATAAAGTTTATAAATTGTTTCATTTACAAGCTCAACAATAACATAACATTAATTTAGAGGAGAGTACAAAATTACACTTCTTGAGCAATAAGTTTTGAACTTTACTTGCCTTTCAACAGGAAATATAAAGACAAGTTTCATAAGTTAATTATTATTTTGGTAGAATAAAACGAAATAAGAAATAACATAAAAAGTGTTCATATTAGATTTTAGAGTGTATGCGCCTATTCTTGAGCTAGTCTCTAACCACAGTTGCAGAGCAGTTAGTGCTAATAATAAAACTGAGAAATATTACGTTAAAAGCTGACTAAGGAAACATCCTTTGGCTAACGACTCCACGATTAATAATTAGTCTATATATTGATTTTAACACAAGAAGTGTAGACAACCGAGTGCGTTATGTAACAGATTGTGACTGTGACTCTGACAACAATGGTTCGAATCCAGCCAGGTACACATTTTATCTAACATAAGTGCAAAAAATATACCCTTGTGGACTACTCTCCACTAATAACCCTGACTACCGTGAGTTGACGGCTGGTAACCGCACACACACGGTAAAAATATATCTATATCGATGACTCACAGTCAGGGATGTAAAATTACGATAAGTAATTAATTTTTTTGTAATTTAACATTGGTAATTTACCAATTCTTATTATCATATAAATTAATGGGCAATTGAAAATATAAATTTTTGAAAAACAAAAGCAAACAAAGAACATAGATAGTAGATAGAAAATATAACATTTGTAAAAAATTTCAGTAAAGTACAAAATAAGTTACAAAGACAATCAAAACATTTTCAGATTTAAATTTGGTAAATTACGGTAATTTATTTCGTAATTTACCCGGTAATTTTCACAATATTCATCCCTGTCCACAGTATGTGAGACTACCACTTCAACTAGGAGACGTGATTAGGATGGATAATGTTTGTAAAAATAAGGCAAAACGGAAAATGTGCTATTAATTTTAGGATTTATAATGTAACGTTCAATTAAGATTTATGTGACCAATAATTTTGCTGCCGCGTTTATGAGCTTTTTCACCCCTTCAAAAACGAACTAAATTTTTCTGTATTTTATTAAAAGTTTAAGTCTATAGAAAATAAATTATTAGACTGCAAATCCTACTTATTTTGCCTGCTGTAATATTTAATGTTGGATTAACAGTAGTAATATCTACCTACATTATATTGTACAACAAACATTTAGTATCAGTTAAAATACCTACAAATTCTTGGAACAAGCTAATATCTAAATTCTTGGAAATTCATAATTATTTAATCCGTATAATAAGGCATAATACTCTGCGTAGGGTGTAATGTAAATGTAATGAAATATTGTTAATACAATAAAGGTGTACTGATAATGGGTTAGAGATATAACCTACGCAATGTTTTTATCTACTGAAAATATATCTACCTTTCTGTCGGAGTTAGACGAACCGGGTCTAGACTGTAAACGTTTGTTTTCAACTTGAAGTTTCTCCACCAATCTCTTTAGCGATAACACCGTTTTCTCGAGTTCCAATATCTTCTTGTTGCCGCCTCCGGTCTGAAGTTGATCACCGGCATTTGTTACGACGTGATGCTCAGATTGTTCCGATTTCAATACGTCGATGTACCTTCGAACAATACTAACTCAGAACAAAAGAACGCGAGACCGAACAAAGGGGTAGATGAAAAAATCAGTTGCGTGGTAAATTACAGGAAGTAAATAACAAATTTTTCATCACTTCGGTGTTCCAGAAGAATGAAAACAAAGTAATACAATTTTACGGAAAACTTTTAAAAGCACTTTAGATTTGACATCCTTACACCTACAGACTACTAAATGTTTTACAGATTTATCAATTCAATCTTTTTTGAATAATGCTAAAAATCGGGTCGATGAGCACGAATTAGAGTCCTTACAACTCATTTTTTATAGTTTTGCGATGATGTCTGTATGATGTATGTGTGTGTGTGTATGGATGTGGTCATCTCATATTCGGATTTCTGAAGTTCGGATAACTCAAATTCGAATTATCAAAAAAATTATATTTGGTATTTTACATTTGTATACAAATTGATAAATTTTGGTAAATTTGGGTATTTCTTTATAATGAGAATATTATTTGCTACATACTTTATGAAAAAAATTCTTTATCTGGTACTGGTAGCATTAAATAATTGAATAATAGAATTTTAAAATTTTATCAGATAAAACGTAAAAATCTTGTAATATAATCGGCTGATATTTAACAGGTGACAATGACAATAACGACATGTAAAGTAATCAAAAATATTGTAGTAATTTATGTTAAAAATTCAGTTTTCTAGATAAGGCGGAAGGTTGTGTGCTGGCCCCATCAGATTCTTTCAATAACAACTTTTAAAAGGCAAAACAGAAATACTATATTAAAGCCAGCCAACGCCTTTTAATTATCTACGGGGATGATCAATAGAATAATCTCCCAAGTGGTGATTTGAGTTTCGTATTGCAGTAATTTGAGATTAACCTAAATAGAAGCGTATTGATTGCATGCAGTGTGGGCAGAGTCAAAGGAGGCTTAATATCCAATAATTATTAAGGAACAGAACTGTGTAATCTGACATAATTACCTTTCCAAATGCTGGATCTGTTCGCGCAGATACGGACTGTCGGCGCCAAGCTTCTTTAAATCCAGATTTAGTTCTAAATTCTCGGCTTCCAAACGCAAATTTGCTTTTTGGAGAGAAGCCACTGCGTTGTTTAAACGCTCGAGTTCCGATGTTATTTCACCAGTTCCCTAAAGAACAAAACAAGAAATATAAATTGGAAATGGTGACACAGCATTGTATGCCATTCTGTACTTTTCATTAATGGAAATTTAAAATTTATCTGCAATGTCTTTGATAACCAGAGATGCTTAGGAATAATTTTTAATCATAACATGAAATACATGGCGTCTTTGCAAATAGTATCATATTTACAAAAAATATGAACACAAAAGTGCTTTAAAGTTGGAGTTTAAAAGAGACACATATCGTAAGTATTCGTAGTTAATAATATAAACAACTTAGTAAGTACAGAGATTTAATATTTAATCCTCTAAACTCTAGTTCGGAAACTGTGTGTTTAGGAATTAGGATATCACACGAAAATACAACTGTGTTAAGTGATTCGGAGTCCACTATAAACTGCTGTAGATGCGTAAATTATTTACGGACTTTGGTGAAGGTAAAATTCAGTATGAAATGGAAAATTAGTGAGATAAAGATAAAAATGAAAAAATAAATTGTTAGCAACAATAAATTATGAACTTTATTATGATAATTTTTAAAACTTTTATGAAAGTTTGGATTATTCAACTGTTTAGTATTTACCAAGCAAGAAATAATTATTTGTTTAATAGGCAAAAAATAATAGATTTACTGTCGCGCTAGTAAATCTGAATTTTTTGCCATGTTAAACACATTATTTTTCGCTGATTGTTATTAATTAATCCGTTTCTAGAATCATAAAACGTGCGAAACTTCATGCCGAAGAAAACTCGTATACACAAAAAGCATTTAAAAAAATTCATTAAGAACCCAGTATAGACACAGAAAATTCAGGTAAAGGAATATTAAAATCTTAAAAAACCGTGTTCTGCTCAAGTACCAGCGGTATTGAAACAAAGTTAAAAATCGGTTCAACGCCACGAATATAGTGCTCCCCTTTTAGTCGCCCCCACCCCTCGTGGCAGTCCCGAGAGATGCGCGCAGCGGCGTGTTCAATATATTAGGGTCACATCTAGTTTAAAAAGCCTACAACGAGTTTGTTGTTAAACAACAATTATTTCTAAACCATTGTTTCACAATCGCAAGAAAAATTTCTACTCTTTTTTCCGGATTTGAATATTTTAATATCAGATTCTAGGTTTGTATTTTCTATTTATGCATTTTTATGTAGGTATATGCATTTTCTTGTATCTGAATTTTCGGGTGTTTTATGATTCTACTTTATTTTATGATTCTACGCCAGAATTTCTTGTAATACTTGAATTTTCTAGCTCTGAGTTTTCAAGAATTGGAAAGGCACATCTAGTGCGTAGGTTTTAGGTAGACAAGACAAACAAATTATTCCATAATTAACGCTAAAACTATTATCTTAGGTTAGAGATAACAATTTTCTATTATTTACGTATCGTGCTTTTCAGTTGACCTTAATTAGAATCAACAAGCTACATACAATAATCCTACGAGTCATACTCTTCCTACATACGTAGTTTATACACTTGCATTAAATTACAAACCAGTATTTACACACAGTGTTTTTATACAAGATCTTTCATAACGTTTATGAAACACAAGAATATAGTAATATAAAGTGAATAATAAATTATAAGTGACTGTAAAAATGAATTACATGTTAAATATTATTGGAAATAATATAGTTGTGGTGTTTACAACTTTGTTATGTGTCTTATATGGTTATTACAAATATAAACACAACTACTGGAGTAAGTTAAATGTACCGTATGAACCAGGAAAATTTCCTTTCGGAAGCATTACTTCAGTAATATTGCGGAAACAAAGTTTCACAGACAAAATTGAGGAAATCTACACAAAGTTCAAACACAAAGGATGCAAATACGTTGGCATATACTTTTTCACTCGAAAAGCATTATTGATAATCGATCCAGAGTTAGTGAAAAAGGTTCTCAGTTCCGACTTTCAATACTTTCCTGATCGCGGTATTTACTACGACGAAAAAAATGACCCATTAAGCGCACATTTAGTTGCTCTAAGCGGAGAAAAATGGAAGGAACTTCGACAGAAGCTGTCGCCAACTTTTTCCTCCGGAAAATTGAAAAGCATGTTTTCTACTGTGCTGAAGTGCGCTGAGCAGCTAAGAAAAGCTATGAGATGTGAGAATGAGGAAACGAAAACGATTGAAATGAAGGATTTGGCGGCTCGTTACACGACTGATGTCATTGGCTCGTGTGCTTTTGGAATTGAATGCAACAGTTTGCGAGATCCTGACGCCGAATTCCGAAACGCCGGGAGAAAAGTGTTTCAGTCTAGTTTCTTTGGGGGAATCAAACGCTTGGTTATTAGAAATGCGCCATCGTTGGCTAGAATACTCAAAATTAAAGTAAGTTCAAAACATAATTTTAGATTAGGTATCGGTACCGTAAACAAAATGCTTATTTGATAAATAAGATAATGACCTGTACCAAACATTCATAACATAGTAGTACAACTCGAAATTATCTATCTAACAAACAACATATGGATAAATATTTATTATCGGTCAGGGCGTATTTGTATTAGAATTTCTCAATGTGATTGTCTAGGCCTTTATAAATACTGTTGTATAGCATTATCCACAGAATTCATTAAAAATTTTAACGTCCATACTTTTACTTCTGTTTTTTATTTCGCCGCTTCTAATAATAGCTATTTATGTAACAAGGGCATCATTTAGGACTTTCTTGGACAAGCTGAAGTTTATGGCAGAGCGAGCGCAGCGAGCGATGCTGATAATTAATGCGAGTCTATAAAGTCCGATTACGCACGAGTTGCATACAAAGCTTTATTATTATTTTCGACTGCCAAGATGAGATTTTCTTTTATAATGTTAATATTATTTGAAAAATTTGGATCTCATAGTGTGCGATGTTATTGTTTTGTTTAACAATATTTTGATAATTTTCAAATTTGTGAAAAAAGGTCTCTAGTCTATGCAATGCAAGAAATGGAACAAGATTCGAAGAAAGCAGAAAAAAAATACTTTAATTTAATTTAATAAAATGTAAAATAGTATAGGTACTATTTTTGCTACAAAATTTAAACACGCCCTTTTAATGTAATGTAATGCAATGTACCTAAACAAAATTAGCCATAACCATAAATAATACACTAAAATACTTTAAACCCTCGACTAAAATAAAACACTAACAGTTATTATTGGTATAATAAATAGAATGTAAACATGTAGCATGCATGCAAAATAGGTTAAACAGTAAAATAATGATAAAACAACAACATGATTAACTAAAATGTGCTAAATTGTTAGTTTGTTTACACATAAATTTGAAACATAGAGCTAACACTAGCCACTAAAAATATTGTTAAAAATCCTCTCAGAAAATTGCTTGCGCATTTAGGTCATAAATCCCGAAGTATCGAAATTTTTCATTGGTGTCGTGAAAGAAACAGTAGAGTACCGGAGAAAGAATAACATAAGTCGCCAAGATTTCCTCCAGCTGCTTATGGAGCTAATGGACAAAGGAGACGAAGATAATGAAATCACAAAAGGGAGCGGAAAATGCTTGACGACGACGCATGCAGCAGCGCACGCTTTTGTGTTCTTTCTTGCTGGGTTTGAGACGTCTGCTAGCACAATTACGTTCGCTTTGTACGAATTATCGAAACACGCAGACATACAAGAAAAACTCAGGGCAGAGGTATTTCAAGTACTGAAGAAGCACAACGATGTCATCACGTATGATGCTATCATGGAGATGCAGTATATGGACCAAGTTTTATTAGGTAATAAATTCCATGGAATAGGTTTTGAATTTAATAGATATGTCGCATTGATGATTTTATGGTTTTATGCATAAACAGCCTTAAATGATACATTTCTCCTACAATCATACACTAACATTATTTATATTTCGTTTTTACAATAGCAATAACAAAGGTAGCACTGTTTTTTTAAAGCTTACTGTTTTTATAGATAGAGATACCTATTTCAAATATGCAATAAATATTATTTTATGCTGTGCGTTAAAGTTCAGAAATCATAATATTATTATATGTTATAAGGATCGTAACGTTAATAATTTTAGTACTAGTCGTGAAGATTATCAGACAAGACGAAGCCGAGTTTGATAACACGGCGTGTTCCATAATGATTGGTTACCATCCGGTGCACACAAAATTTTATATGCTGGCGTAAATTTGTAAGCAATAATATTGTCATATCCAAATTTCAATTCTCTATCACCATAGTTACATCATTAAACATTGCAATGTTTTCTAAAAATACTGTGCACAGAGAATTCAGGCAAAGTAATTTTCTGATTGGTGCAGAACAGTTAAGTATACTGACTGATAAAGCAATGCAATGTTTAGAGATATTATTTAAAAATTGGAAATTGTAATTAAATTTTAGACTACAAACAGAAACGTCTTAAAAATAAACATTATTTCAACAAACTTCTTCTGGCTTCAGGAATATGAAAGTGTGAGCTTTCCAATTCCAAGAAAAGCTTCCCACTACAACCCACATACTTCCTTATAAAATTTATCATTTCTCTTAACTGAAAACTTTTTAGAAACAATGCGCAAATATCCAACTTTTGTAATTCTGATGCGAAAATGCACAAGGGATTATAATCTTCCGGACAACATTACACTGGAAAAAGGAATTCCGGTTATTATTCCCGTTCATGCTTTACATCACGACGTTGAGTTTTATCCAAATCCTAAACAATTCGATCCAGATCGTTTTAAAAATGATCAGAGTTATTCAAGAAATGACCATACTTATTTGCCTTTCGGAAACGGACCTAGGATATGTATAGGTAAGTGAATATTAAAGTGAAACTATAATTTTGTTCCATGTTTTATTGTTGCAGGTTTACGGTTTGCAATGATACAGATGAAAGTAGCTATCACTGCTTTATTATTGGACTTTAAGTTTACTTTAAATGAAAAGACTGGGGATTTAGTTATGAATCCATCTAGTTTCGTTTTAACGCCTTTGGGAGGAACTTGGTTGAACCTAGTGCCACTAGATAAGCAAGACAAATATTGTCGTTTGTAATAATAATTCTAAATTTTATAATATAACTATTGTTATTACATAATGAGTACGTAATTATTTTATTTTTATAGCAGATATTTCCTCATACAGTAAAAATAATTGCATAAGAGCATGGAATGACCTTTCCTTTTATCTCTATTTCAAATTTAATATTTTTGTTTACATAACTATAATTATTTTATTATTATGTTATTTACATCACAAAATAATATTTTAATATTCATTTCATAAATTAAAACACGCGTGCAGTTGAAGTTCAAAAAAATATTTAAAAAATTCCACAGCGAAAAGTTCTTCATAAATTACAAATTATGATTATTTTATTTACAGAATAACATAATTTTAATATTCATTTTATAAATAAAAACACACGTAGTTAAAATTCAAAAAAATTATCTAAAAAGTTCTACAGTGAAAAGTTGTGTACTTCATAAATTACAAAATTAACGCTGTACACAATTTTCATTATTTCATTTTACATCTTCAGCAAAAAAGCTGCAATTTAAATAAAAAACCGTTGGAATCTTGTGGTAATGATTTATAAAAACCATGCCGTGAGTGCACATCACAGAAATATACCGTTGTATCTCTAGTCTCTCAACAACAGTGACCGCGTTAACATCAGTAAACTTCATTCGTTTTTACCATGATATTTACCACAATATCGCTAATAGCTTTGTTGCCTCTTGTGATATACATTTACTACAAACAAAAGCATTCTTACTGGGCGAAAAAAAGTGTACCATACTTTCCGCCATCGATCCCGTTTGGAAATATCGGCGATTTTGTGCTACGTAAAACAAGTATTTTACATTTATTCCGAGACATATATTTTAAAAGTAAACAGAATGGTTATAAATATACAGGAGTGTATTTGTACTACAGGAAAGGACTGTTTGTTACTGATCCTGCATTGGTGAAAAGGATTTTAGCGACAGATTTTCAATATTTTCATGATAGAGATATTTATTTTGATGAAATTAATGATCCTTTAACTGCTAATGTTGTGTCGTTAACCGGGCATAAATGGAAGAATCTTCGAGCGAAATTAACACCAACTTTTACATCAGGAAAATTGAAACTTATGTTCAAAACTGTGATAGATTGTGGTGATGAACTTATCAATATTTTAGAAAACAGTATTAATTCATCTGTTGAAATTAAAGATCTCTTATCTAGATTTACTACTGATGTTATTGGCTGTTGCGCATTTGGAATAGATTGTAACAGCTTAAAAAATCCTGATACCGACTTTGGAAAATACAGCCGAAAAGCGTTATCACAAAGCGTGAAAGATGTATTGAAACTGGCTGTATATAAAAATTTTCCTCGATTAGCGACCCTTCTACAGATGAAAGTAATCAATCCGGAAGTTTCTAATTTCTTCCTCAACGTCGTCAAGCAAACAATAGACTACCGCGAACAAAACAACATAGTGCGAAACGACTTTATGCAATTACTGATCCAGTTGAAAAATAACGGTAAATTAGATGAAGACGACAATCAAACGACAAAAACATCCAATTTCAATTTGACATTTAATGAAATAGCAGCTCAAGCTTTTATATTTTTCTTGGCTGGGTATGAAACATCATCCACAGTAACCAGTTTCGCGCTTTTTGAAATTGCTAAAAATGAAGCGATTCAGGATAAAATTAGACAGGAAATTTTCGATGCTATCAAAAGACATGATGGAGAAATCACTTACGAGGGTATAATGGAAATGGAGTACATGGAAAAAGTGATTTTTGGTAAGAAAAAATGCTACGATGTAAAGATCTAAATATAGCATAATATTTTTCAGAATCAATGAGAAAATATCCAGCTGTGCCAATATTGCTTCGGAAATGCACAAAGCAGTATCAAATTCCTGATACAAATGTAATCATAGAAGAAGGAACTCCGATTTTTGTATCAATTTGGGGAATGCATAGTGATCCAGATTATTATCCCGATCCAGAAAATTTTGATCCTGATCGTTTTGATAAAACAAACGTGCAAAAACGACCTGAATATACTTATTTACCTTTCGGAGATGGTCCGCGAATTTGTTTAGGTAATTGTTTCATTAATAATAATTTATAAATTTATTAATACATTAAAATATTTACAGGATTGCGATTCGGTATGATGCAAATCAAAATAGCGCTTTCAATATTGTTAAGTAATTACAAATTCACTTTAAATTCACAAACTGAAGTTCCTTTAAAATTTGATAAGGACAGACAAGCAGTATTGAATCCATTGGGTGGAGTTTGGTTAAATGTATTAAAACTTAATAAAGATTAATATTTATAAATCTTACCTTTGCTGATAGTTCCAACACTGCAATTTTTCTTTCTTGTGCTTCTAATTTGTCCTGAAGCATCGCAGCTCCTAGGCCCCCGGAATGATATTGCTGCATCTCTAATTTTTCTGTCAACGTTTCAACTTCAGTTTTCAGTTGAATATTTTCGTGTTCAACTGATTCAATCCTTGCAGAAGTTATATTACTCGAAGTAATTTTTGCAGATTTTAATCTACATTCTAATATATGTTTTTCTCTTTCCATCCTGGAAATTATAGACTTGGCAGAACTGTAACTCTGCTGTAATTTTTCCAAATCTTCTATTTTTGAAGCAAGTTGTAGTTTTAGTTTTTCCGCAGATTGTTGCCATTTTTTTATCTTCTCCCATTGGGTGAAATCTTCTGCAGCTTTTAATCTTCTTGTTTCGTTGAATTGAGCTTCTCGCTCCAATTTTTCGTTTGCCTCTGCTAATTCTTTTTCTAGCTGTGCTATTTTTTTCTGTAATTGGTCTTTAACTGTTCTGTCGTTTTTGTCGTTTCTTACTGATAAAACTGGACTAAAAACCCAATATATTGTCAAAATTATTGTTGAATATAAATAATATTTGACTTACCGTTTAATAAGTTGTCCTTTAAGTTTACGAATTTCTTCCCTAGCATTTTTTTCACGGTTCAGAATTTGTTCATATCGTTTTTTAAGCGCATCATGTTCAGTTTCTAATAATTGTTTAGATAATTCAAGTTCAGAAAATTCGGGAGTCATTTCTATTTGTTCGTCCTCTTTGAATAATTTAAGTTCATTTTTAAGCTGCATTACATTCATTGTTAATTCGTGTATTTTAGTGTCTTTTTCTTGCATTTCTTGATTACTGTGCGAGCTTCTCTGGTTTAATTCTACCCTTAATTTAGATAATTCTTGTTTGAGTGAAATATTTTCTTCTTTATACTTATCGGACTCTATTTTGTACATATTTATTTCTTCCTCATGTTGTTCATCAAATCTACAATTGTGATAAAATTTAATTAAGTTAAAACTAAATTAAAATAATTTATACTCTTTTCGCAAATTTTCTATAGATTTTAACCGATCATTAGCAAGGCTCCTCCATCTTACAGATTCTTGTCTACTCGCTTTTAGTTGAGAATTTAAACTTGAAACGGAAGTTTGTAACTCTGCCATGTGTCCTTCTAAAATATGCACTTGGCCCACATATTGTTCTATGGCAGATTTGTTAGTTAAAACTTCACTAGTTGCAGATTCAGATATTGTATTCTTTAAACTAAAATTCAATAATAAATATAAAAAATTACAAAATGGTATAGATATGTACTCTAAATATGCTTGATGTTGTTGTTGTAAAGCAATTTGAAGTTTTTTAATTTCTTCTTGGAACCGAGATGCCGCTAAACTATGTTCATCGCGACAGCCTTTCAATAATGTTTCGTATTTGGAAATTAAATCTTCTTTTTGTTTTATCATTACCTGAAGTTTAGTCACCATATTCTAGAAAAAAATAAAATTAATACTAAATATTATATAATAATAAAAAATTACTTTTAATGCATTATGTTCTTCCATATCAACTTCGTCAATAACATTTACTTGATTTCTCGTTTCGCGTATGACTTCCTTAACAGTTTGACTTTCTTTATTTATTAATTGCTGTTTTAATGTTTCAATATTTTTTTCTAATTCAGTAATTAACACTTGCAGCCTTTGTAAATTATTTTCTTTCAGTACAATTAATTCATTACTTTGTTTAATCTCATCTTTAAGACTAGAAATAATTTGATCATATTTATTTTTCTCTGAAGTTTGAGAAGTTTGAGTTTCAATAGTTTTATGAATTATTTTGGGTTCAAAAATATGAGGATCGGTACCGGTGTCAACAAAGTTTTGAATTGTTGGGCTTTTTGTATCATTGCTTGCTAAGGAAATTCTTCTTGATGCTATTGAACTATTGGGAGATATATTTGGAATGGTCAAATTTGTTAAGAAGTTATTATTATTTCTGAGCAATTCTTCTTCTAATTCGAGTAAATGATTGTCTTGACTTTTTATTCGTTGTAAAGCTTGTTTCAGTTCTGTTTCTTTGTATTCCATATTTCTGCGATATTTTGATTCCTGAAATATTGAAAATTAAGTACGAAATATCTGTTTCAATATTTAAAATTATACTACTTACATTTAACTGGAACGTGTTTTTATCCCTATGCCACTCTAAAATTTTCTGGAAAGTACTATGCGTTTTTCCTTTCAAAAACGCAGATTTTAATTCTACAGTATTTTTCATTTCTATATTTAATTGTTCTTGCAAAATTAAAATATCATTTTTCTGTTTGTGTATAGCTTGTAAATTATTAAATGTGGCTTGCTTATCAGTGTAAATTTGTCGCAATATTTCTACAGCTCTTTCTTGGGTAGATAGTGGATTACACCCAAGATATTGAGATCGAAGTGATGAAATAACTTGCTTCATCAATCTGTAAGTTAAAATTTAATTATTTTAAACTGAAATTATAGTTTTAAGACGATTTCGTTTAAAAATGCAGTGTTAGTAATAAATCCAATAGATGGCACTGTCTACTCGTACTACCTCAAGTGTCGTTATACCTGTACGAATAAAGGTACTTGGAAATTTATTTTTAACTCGTCCTTCCTCGTCTAGGGGAGCAAAATGACCAATGATCGTCTAGTGAGGTCATTGTTGCTGACACCCGAATTTATCCGCACCCACCCTTTCGGGAGAGTGCAATTTTTGGACAGGCTCCTTTACTTTATAAGGGGCCTTTTAAATAACTAAATTATATTTATTAAAATGTTAATGCATCAAGTAATCATATACGTTATTGAAATATAGATTAACAATATTCTATCAAAACTCACAGTATGTAATACTGCAACAGGCAACACCCAAGTTGGGTAAGTATTGTGATAAATATATGCACAGGTATATATGTACGAATCGTAACGTCAGTTATTATGTCGTGAAGATTATCAGACGAGGCGAAGCCGAGTTTGATAACATGACGTGTACCGTAATGATTGATTACTACTAAATTAGTCGAAAATAAATTAATGTTTGCTTTATCTAAGCGCTCTAGTTGCAGTTGCAATGTAAATTATAATAAAAGGAATTATAATACAATAATCAAGTACTTTACCGGAATTTCATCTGAAATTGGTTTTGAATATTAGCCATTTGTATATAATTTTCATTTATTACAGCATCCTTGTGTTTGCGATCTTCTTGTAATTGTTGTATTTCGTTTGTAATAATTTCAAGGCGATTTTTAGCATCTGATTCGCAAATGCGAGCTAGAACTACTTCTGTGCTTAGTCGAGCAATTAAAGCTTTTTCATCACTAGATGATTGTAAATCTAGCAATAAGTGTTTCAGATTCATGAGCTCCATGTTTTGAGCTGATTTCAACATTTCTCTAGTTTTTATTTCTGCTTCAATCACACTGTTTTTTGTTTGTAATTTTTCGTATTTATTTCTTAAATTGTGTAGTTTTTCTTGTACTGTATTCATTTTTTCTTTAATATTTTCATACTCTTCATTTGTTACAGAACTTATTAATTTGTCTTGCAATTCTTGCTGAATAAGTTGTAATTTTAAATTGGCGTTTATTAAGAATTTATTTTGATTTTCGTACTCAATGCACCGTTCTTCACATTTTTTAAGTTGTTCTTTTACTAATACGTATAAACTATTAACATGATCAGCTCTTTGACGTTCACTTAATTCATTTAACTCGAAATTAGCCAACTTTTTAGTTATAGTCACTACTTCATCATTAGCATGTTCAGTTAAATAAGATTTAGATTTTAACTGTAATAGTTCGAAAAATAATTTATCTTTTTCAGAGTTGAGCAGTTTTATTTCTTTTTTAAATAATATAACGTTGTTACTTTCTTTGAAACAGTTAATATTTTGAAGCAATTCTCTGTACTTGATAGTTAAATCATAAACAGCTTTATCCGCATTTTCTAACTTACTGGTAGAAACCGAATCTCGTAAAGATTTTTCTAGAACATTTATTTTGTATGTCAGATTATTTTGAGAAACTTCTAAATCTTTTATGTATTCTGTAGACATATTATGGGCATAACATAGCTCTGATTTCAGTTTCGTGTTTTCAGCTGTAAGTTTTTTTTCGTTTTCCGCTAAATATAAATATTTCCGGTTTAAACTTATTAAATCATTGCTCAGTTTTTGACCAATATTTTCGCTCTCAGTTGATTTTACGTATGATTCTATTTTTTCTTGTAAAGTATTTATTAAGTCACAAGTATTTTCTTTCTCTGTTTTAACAGTCTCATATTTAGATATCAATATTTTTCGTTCTTCCAAGTGTTGCTTGTAAAGTAGCCCAATTTGCTGACGTATTACATTGATTTCTTGTTTAAATGATTCTAGTTTATCTTTTAATTTATCGTTCACTTCCATTTCCGTGTGATACTCCTAAAAATTATTACGTTTATAAACAATAAATAAAATATTTAATTAAAATAACATACGTTCAAAACTATTAAGAGATGTGAGTTTAACTTCGAAATTATTTCAGCACTCGTAGCACTAATATTCGGTGGCACAACTAAATTCGAAACGAAATTTTCATCAATAGTAGTTAATTTTTCATTAGATTCTTGAATTTTTTTCTGAAGTTCCTTAAGTTTCATTTCAGTTTGGACTTGTTGCTCATTGCTTTTATTTATTTCTGACCTAATAATTAAAATGGATTATTGACAGAATTATTCATGAGCTAAAAATTGATTAAAGTAAAATAAAAATATTAATATAATTTCAGTGTTAATGTATAACTTGTTTATTAAAATGTATTTTCTAATTAACTCAAAAAAGCAAAAGAATGCATTTCAAGTTTATGAAATAGTTAGTCATACCTGGACAATTTTAACTGATTTCTCAATTCTTCGTTAGTGCCTTTCAAAGTGTTAATTTCAGCTTGTAGTTTCATTGCTGGATGATACCACCCAGACACATGACGCGAATCAAGAATGTGTAATAGTTTTTCTAATGATTCTGATTTTATTTCCCGGGTACTTAGTCCTTTCTTTTCTTGAATACTGTCCAATATTTCGTGCATGCCTTTTCTCAACGCTTCATTTTCTTCTTTAAGTTCTTTAATTTGACTTTTGCTTTCTTCTACTTTTGTCTGATTGTCGTCACTTTGAGATTGTTGTACTTCAAGTTTTGTTTCTGTGGATTCTGAAATAAGACGTTTATATTTTTGCAAATCTACTTTCATTTGTAATTTTTCATCTTCTAAAATTTCAATTTGGTTCTGCAAATTATTAATAAGTTTTTTCTGTTTGCGTTGCTTTGAAATAATTCCGTTCTTTGATATTGGAACATCTAAAGGAAGACCCAGTTTGTGCCTAAAAATTAACATTTACATTATTTATAATAATTTCAACAAAACTATCTCACCTTAAAGCAAGATTCTCTTGTTCAAATTCGTTGCAAGTTGATTGAAGTTTATTACTTTCTTGGATCAGTTTAGTTATTTGTTTTTCCCGAACACTGATCTGAACTTTACACTCTTGTATTTCCCGTATAGCATCAGCCAATCCATATTGTCCTTCTTCATATTTTTGCAACTGATCCAACAAATCTGCTAACTGAATTTTAATTTATACTAAAGCTCTAACATTTATAAAGTTTCTTTTTTGATACCTGTTGACCCTGATTTTGTGCATCTTGTTCAGTTGATTCTAAAAGCTTTTGCAACTCTTTGCACCGTTCATGGCTTCTCAAAAGTTGTGATTTTAAATCTTCGCTTACTTCGCTTTGAACGGGCGGATTAATTGTGGGTTTGCGAGTTTCAGAAATACTGTTTAATAATATTGTACTTTGTTCTATTTCTTTTGTAGCTTCTATTAACTTGTTTTGCAGTTCCTCGATTTGTTCTTCCTTTTCCATAAGTACTGTCATTGGGATTTTGTTCACATCGGAATAATCACAAATTTTTTGTTTCAATTCATTATTTTCTTGTTTTAAATGCTTTATTTCTGTTTGTTTCTCATCTAATAATTCCTGAAATAAAATTCAAGTCAATTAATATAAATAATAACAATACTGTGAATTATGAATACTTTTAATTCATCTATTTTTGTGTCAAGCTTAGCAGAAAAAGTTTCAATTTCATTTTCGCGTTCTTGTTTTTGTTGAACTAACTCTTGTATTTGATTTCGCAAAGCTGAATTTTCTTCTGATAATACAGTAGTTTTTTCTGTACATTGATTTAATATATTTTTATTTCCTGATATTTCTGTAGTCATGTTTATAATATGTTCGGTCGCCTCATTTAGATCATTGCGTAAAGTTACAATTTTTTCTTTCAAAATAATATTTTCTTTCTCAATTACCTAAAATACAAAATATGTTAGAAGTTAGATTAAAATTAATTTTATTTTTAACAAAGTACAGACTTCTATATCAGTAAGTAAATGAGATATTTGTTTGTTTTTCTGCTTAATATTATCCGTTAAATTTTGATGTCTGTCGGACAATTCAGATGCTTCAGATTGCGTATCGCTATCACGATGAGTAGAATGTAATTCAGTTTGTAATAAATTCTTTTCTTCTTGTAAAATTAAAATATCTCTTTTTAGCTGCAACAAAAAGAAGTAAAATTATGCATAATCAACAAGAAGTGTTATATCTAATCTCCTTACTTTATCCATTTCGTGTATTTGTGCTTTCATATTAGTTTTTAAACTTTTAATTTTATGTCTTAAATTTTCATTTTCTCGTATTGTATCAGTATCGGGGGTCTGTCTCCGTGACTCATTTGATGATTTAAGTGACTTTATTTCATTTTCTAAGTTTTGTATTACTCGTGCTTCTTCAATTCCTTGTTTTCTTGCAATTTCATCGAATTCTATGACGAGCATTTCAACCTGTGAAATAATGTCATATATTTTTTAAAATATAACATTTATATTCAACTAACTTGTTCATCTTTGTATTTTAATATTTCTTGCGTTAATCTGAAAAGTCCTTTTAGTTTTGATAAACTTAGTCCTTCGACGTCGGTATCCAACCATTTCAAGTTCTGACAAAGTTCATCTTTCTGTTCTTCATTTAAATCTCGCGGAGAAAGTTGTAACATATCTCTCCAGTCCATGATGATTTAAAATTAATTATTTATATTCTTTGATAAAGTATTTTGTAAGTTTTAAGGCAACTATGAACACACATACAGGCAGACAGTTTTATATGTTTGTATCCGTCTGTACTGACGGTTACTAAGGACAACATTATCGAAAAAACTTGTCAATAAAGACGAAATTTATATTTATATTTCAAAAAGTTTTAAAATGTATTGTATTATTCAATATAATGAATGTAATGTGTAGTAGAATAGATATAGATCAAATTTATTGAAGTAAAATAGATTTTCTTGATAGTTGTAGAGCTTCGATAACTCCAATAGACTCTGTGGAACCGGATAAACTTATGTACGTTAATCCTGATTGCCCCATAAAAATTTTGCTTGATCATATCCGGAAGACGGTTGGAATTACTCCTTCACGTAATATTTTATACTATTATTAAATACTTAATAAAGCAATATTATTTATAGAGGAATTTGATTTATGTTCAATGAATGGTGAATTAAAACAAGTTCTTTCTATTGAGGACCGTATATATGCTACAACGGTTTTGGAATCTTATGGTCATTATTGCTGTGTTTTAATTGAAAGTAAAAATGCTACACAATTTTTCTAATAAACACTATATAAACTTATATACTTTAAAGGAAATGAAGACGGCAGTTATTTTCGACTGATTCCAATAGTAGCTAAAACGTCTTATACTGAATTAATGCCAAAACTTAAAAAATATACAAATCCAAGCAAAAAACTCGAGATTAAGGTACTTTGCAAAACTAAAAATTGATAGTGCTCACTCAGAAAAAGAAATTGTACATAAGTAGAAGAAAAATAGCCCATTCAATAGTACCTACATCATTATTGTACCGAATTTTTCTTTCTCTAAGTGCTTTAGAGGCCCAAGTTACTATTCATAATTTGACATGCTTTTATGTATTTTAGAAAAGCCGCAAAAGTCGAAAAAGTGGCCAAAAAAGCACCAGTTTCTCGAAATCAGCCAGATCCGATGTTTCATTCCAACTGCCCAGAAATTCATCTGCCCATAAATAAATAAAAAAGCATAATTATGCAAAACAAATATATTTAAAAATGTGCATACATTAGAGCTTATTTTTAAAATTAGATTTTCTATCGTCGAGTTCCCAATCTTTAACTGGTTTTTCTGTTAGATTATAAAATTTGCCATGCTTGCCAATACCACCAACAAACTTTTTAGCTCCTGGAACTGATTCTTCCAGAATAACTTGAGCACCATTTATTCGTTCAAATTCCAAACTATCTTCTAGAGATTTTGAGCTAAATGCAGTTCTATAAGTTGAAAGGCGATCGGCATTTAGACATTTTTGTGGAAACTTCGCTATGGAAGTTGCTAGATTTATCGCTTGTCCTAGGGCTAAAACAAATTATGATTACATTTGCTTAATATATTTTAATAAATTGAACTTCCTACCGGTTCCACAAGCAACAAGACGATTTGCTAACCCCCATTCGAAAGCTTCCTTTGCGTTTATCGCTCGTCCAGTTAGGATCAAATCTAAAGCTCTTGATAAACCAATTAGAGCTTGTAATCTTACAGTTCCTCCATCAATTAATGGTACACCGAATCTTCGACAAAATACTCCCATAACTGCTGTTTCTTCTACAACTCTCATGTCACACATCAAAGCTAATTCTAAACCACCTGCAACTGCATATCCACTGACTGCAGCGATAATTGGTTTCTTTATAAATCTTTGGGTTGGGCCCTTAAAAGATCATTTTTGTTATAAAATTTTTAAGAAATATGTGTTTATGGTAATGTACCATTGTGCCCGTTTGCGTAACTAAAGGATTTACACTTTCTTCAGAATCTAGTTTGGAAAGTTCGCTCAAATCATAACCTGCGCAAAAATTTCCTCCTGTGCCATATAAAACAGCAACTGGGGAGTCATCGTCATTTTCAAAATTTATAATTGCTTCTTTGAGCAATTCTCCTGTTGCATAATTCACGCAATTGCGTTTTTCTGGACGGTTTATGCCGATTGTTGTTATTGTTCCAACTTTTTCTACCAGAAGAGCTATAAAAATTGGCATTAGAACATTATATAACCTCAATTATTGAATTATGTTTTACTTTTTTGAGCTTCAGTGCCATACATTTTTAAATTTGTTGGTGAAATAATACGTTTAAGTAACCGTGATATAAACATAATACAGTACAATAATAATATAAATATGCAAGTAAGTTTGGAATCCTTGGAGTATGAACTTAAGTTAAAGGTTAAACTTCTACCATGATTGTTGTTATCATGTGTTTAATGAAATAAAATTAACATTTTGTTATTTACTTTTTTATTAGATTATAAAGAAAATAAACACAATAATATTAATATATACAAATATTTTATTTTTCATTATTAAAGATCATCTAAGTCTACGGCATCAATTTTTGGAGTCAGGGCTTCAACTTTTTTCTCTATTTTTTTTTGTTCAACTTTACGTGGTATATTTAATTTTGTCCAACTTCCTAGTTCTGCTTTTCTAAGTTTTATTTCGACTTTTGTGCCGAACATAGAACACTGACTTTGCTCAACATCGATGATCTGTTCAATAATTTGATTTTAGTATATTTTATAGATAATAATAAACTGTTACACTTACTCCAGTTAATTCTAAATCCAATTTAAACGAAAGCCCTTCTTGGGGAAATACCAACTCCATGTTAACTCTAACAGGATTAATTTGTACCACACTTTTATATGGGCAATACTGTTTTGCATACACAGCTAAAACAATAAAATTGCCTGTTTGATGCCAGTCCCATCTGCATTCAAAATTTTCTTTATCACTCTCCTGTAAAAAATAGTTGTTTCATTAATACAAAAAAAAAAGATTTTGGAACGAATGAGAAGTTTCCTGAGAGATGCACAGCGGAGTTCGGCGATCTTACGAGCCTCAAACAAGCAATTTTTGTATGGATGATACATAATATTATTTCGCTACCGCTTAAATTGATGTAATTTAATTTAAATTGACATATTCTAATATTACGCATCAATTAAAATGTAAAAATACCAATTTGTTTTTACCATAACAATAATTTTTTGTATTAGTCCGAGAAATTGCTATAGTGATGATAAACAATCCCGAAATGGTTTTTACCTCTCGCCTCATATTCTATAAGAGGAGCTATTGCGATGGTCAAAATTTTGGAGTGTGAGTTTTTGGTGGATAAGCACGTTCTAGGGTCCCTAAAGTAAGAATAAACATTTTCGAGATGATGTATGTGTGCGTTCGTATGTTGCAATTTTTTCGTTCTCGATAACAAAAAATATCAAATATTAAAATTTCAAATCTTGTATTTCAGGTTTTAATACGATTCTTAAAAACCAAATATAATTTTGGTTTCAATCTACAAACCGGAAGTAGTACTTTTTTATTTAAAAAAAATAATGTAAGTATGGCGGGAGGTCTTGTGCTGGCCACAGATTTTTTTCTTACAAAAAATAATGACATAATAGCATCAAATGCGGACAGTTGGCAAAAACGATTATAATTATTGTTTTATATTCTGTATTTTTACAAATTTCTTACTTTTTTAATCCAAATATGAGACCCTCTCTCACAGCCTTCCTGATTCAAAAAAGCGTTAAAATCCGAAGTTTTCCTTTGGCAGCAAGACCAGAACTTCATACCTTCGTGAAATATCGGGCTACCTGAATGATAAATACAAGTTTCTAAATCAGAAAGTGCCCCATCATAAGACTTTGAACAGCCTCCATTTTTACAAGAAGTTCCAATAGTTATTACATTGTCAGCAGCTTTCGTTGTATTTGAGGCATCATTGACTTCAATAAGTTTTTGTTGCTTTAAAGATGGAGCTAATTCAGGTTTTAAAATAACCATAGGAGTATCAATTGGAGGTCTTTTTAAAGTTGATCGTATGATAGGCTTGACTTCAATAACTTCCTCTGGATTACTTTCTTTCACTACAGGTTTTGGTTCTGGTGGTTTTTCGTTAGAGTGCTGAGCAATTGTACAGCCTGGTATATTCAGAAATTCGGTAAAGTCTGTACATTTCTTATTGCAACATGACCATCCTTTATAGGCATCATGGAAAAATGGATCTCCTGAGTGATATCTGCATGCATCTGCAATTTATTTATTTATTTGCGTATGTCGATTCCCACATTTTACACTTCTAACCTAAAACTTACCATTTGGATTATTTTTAGGATTGTACTTTTTTCCACAACCTTTATGATAACATGTTAATTGTTCATCATCGTTGGTCATTTTGAAAAGTAAATTTAGTTTAATAACTATATATTAATATAAGAAATATTCAATAACAGATAAAATGACATCAATCCACGATTCTAGAATCTAACCATAGATTATACGAATTAGAAGTTTCAGATATGACAACTTACGAGTTTATTTATGGATTCGTCATACTGCGACATCTGTTATTGGGTCACACGTACTTCTTTAATACATGGGCGCCGTCAAAAACTTTCCGAGTGGGGGCAAAATACTTAACTTTAATACTTAACTTTAATTGAAAAAAAAAACATTTACCATAAATACTAAAAATACAATAAAAAAGCATCATAAAATATCTAAGAAAACAATAAAAAAGTTTAATAATTCCACAATAATTTTCAGGGGGAAGAGTTTTGGTGATTAAGCAAATTAAAATTGAATAAATAATACACCGCATATATTACTATGCATTTATAATAATTTTATTTAGGTATGTGAAATTTTTGCAGTAAATAAAGATTAAATGTGTAATAGTGAATAAATTAAAAACTATTTTTGAGAAGGAACGTGTATACTATGACACTGAATACATAATAAGCTTATAACCTTATTATGTATTCAGTGGCTATGATTAGTGTGCATTTTATTATAATCTTGATATATTAGTTTATTTTTTAATGTGTTCAATATTAAATTTCATTAAATATCAGTAGCCATTGTCGTCGCCATATGAGATTACTATTAATTTTTCGATATTTTAGTTGTAGTCGAGTCAATATACTACTAAAATCGGTCTCACTTCCCGTTTTTTGCGCAGTAAGATGGATCGAAATGGGGTTTTTTGCATTCGCTTCCTAAAATTAAATAGAAACTTTGTGACTACTTGTGATCCGCTTGGGTTTGCAAATTGCCTTTGTGCACTGCAAAATGCATTCTAAAAAGTGCATTTTTGCAGACAGTAGTTTAAAAATTAATAACTTGGCGAAAAACGACTGCAATTGCACCAGTGCGGGTCCCCGGGAGTTTTCGAGGTCGTAGAATCCGAATCTGACATTAAATTCAACCTCCCGGGTACCTGGGGCACCGTACCTGGACATATACGTTATCATCTGGAGTTTTCCTGAATTTATCATGCGAACTGAAAGAAAATCGGTATCTGGGGGTTTCTTGGGGCGCTGCTCTCGAATCGGCCATCGGCATCCCACTCCCGGGTACCTGGGGGCACCGTACCTAGACATATACGTCTTTATTTTAAAGGTACCTTTGTGTGAGTTAATATGGACACTCTCTTATACAGACAGGCACAACGTAGCGAGACCCTACACTGCGCATGGCCTGATACCATGAGAGGGAGCTCTTCCGGAGAGAGAAGAGTAACCGTTGACGAAAGGTGTAAGAAGTAGTTTAAGATTTCATTTAACCAAGCGCCATAATTTTCAGATTTTTAGTTTTATGGTGGGTTTATGCAGACTATTAAATTAAGAAATTACATTATGAAATTAAACTAAGGAAGTAGACATCATTGTTTCTTATATAATCGTTTATGCAACTAAACTAACAAACTAAACTATCGTCACTAAACTAAAAAGTTAGATATTTTCAACTTCTTAATTTAATTTCTTAATTTTATAATGTTGGCACATGCGCAATGTCAACATAACCTCGAATTTGACGTTTGAAGCGTGCTGGTTGGTGTGATTGTACTATACGCACGCGCAAATGTGCATTCCTATTGGTTTTCTTTCAGCTCGCAAGATAAATTGAGGAAAACTCCAGAGGATGACGTATATGTCCAGGTCCGGTGTCCCAGGTATACCCGGGAGAGGGTTGCCGATGGACGATTCGAGATCAGCGTCCCAAGAAATCCCCGGATGCCGGTTTTCTGCCGCCTTGCACGATAATTTTAAGAAAACTCCAAGGAATGACGTTTATGTCCAGGTACGGTGCTCCAGGTACCCGGGAAGCTGAATTTAATGTCAGATTCGGATTCTGCGACCTCTAAAACCCCCGGGGACCCGCACTGGTGCAATTGCAGTCGTTATTCGCCAAGTTATTAATTTTTAAACTACTGCCTGCAAAAATGCACTTTTTAGAATGCATTTTGCAGTGCACAAATGCAATTTGCAAACCCAAGCGGATCACAAGTAGTCACAAAGTTTCTATTTAATTTTAGGAAGCGAATGTAAAAAACCCCATTTCGATCCATCTTACTGCGCAAAAAACGGGAAGTGGATTAGTATATTGACTGGACTATTAGTAAACAACCATATTTTCATAATTTAATTCATATTAGCGTAGTCTCTACAATTTTTCAAAATGTCCTATCCGTATACGAGTACTTTATTTCATGTGTATGTATTAGTGCATTGCATGTGTAATAGTGCAGGCTTCAACTAAAAACTAAAAATTATCGATTTTTGTTTCTAGATCTGTGTACTAATACATATAGTATGTCCAAAGGTATATCGTTATGGCCCTCACAGCAGGCCTATTGTTAAACATTTATTTATGGCGTTGAAAGAACAGGTACGTATTAAATATTTTCCAATTTAATTTAAAAATCTTAATTCTTTCAAGATAATGTTCTCACTAATCTTGTTTTTTCCTAATTTGACGAAAAGATCAAATCTCTTATTTGATTTTCGGAATTCATTACTAATAGAAATTTTAAAATGTCTAAGAATTGAAATGGAAAACTCAAGTGTATTTCAAATTTTGCTAATCCTACCCCTCGCGCTAGGTAGTGCTACTCCCTGTTGTGTGCGGCATTCCGCAAGCTTATAGTAAGTCAAAGCTATAACGATATATTTTTGTACAAACTTTACATACACCGCCCGTGTACGTGTGACGAGCGAAGCTTGACTTGTCCAAATTCATTCAGTTTCCGATTCTTGCAAATAAAAGACGTATTTCTATGCAGTGGTGTAAATGTGATCAAATATACAGTGTTTTAATTTTTTTCGGGTGGTTATACCCATTTTGGGTAAGTGAAAATATTACTAAAAGGTGTAGAAATTAATGTAGAATATTTTGGTATATTTTTATTGCCGAAATAATTTCATAATCATTATGAAATTGATTTTTTAAATATTTTAGTGGGTAAAAGGATTGTTTCACATACTTTTTAGGGTATACTGGGTGTGGGAATTTTTGTTAGAGTATTTGCAATATTTTGATCAAATTATTTACCAGTTTATTATATTTTATGTTAAAATGTTTTAATATTTTAATTATAGGTAACATCACTTCAACTTAGATGTGGCATCCTCACATACAATGTGTTATCATATTTTCTGTGTGTGCGGTTACCAGCCATCAACTCAGAAGCGCTTAAATGAGTAAGTCATATTTAATATTCTTTTTATTATTAATGTCTGAACCTTGTTTCATAACTTTTTTTTATTTGTTGCCTTTTAACTTCAATATGAAACGTAATTCATACGAAATGTCAGCATGGTCAGACTATACATAGAAAAAGCCAGCACGGCGCGGGCAGACTGTACATTGAAATAATCAACAACATTCCAAGTTTGTTAATTCAATTAGTCGAATCAGTTTCGTCATATTTTATTCATTCACACAAATACAAACATTTGGGAAAGAGGTTTAGTATTATAATAGTGGAAATTTAGTGCTGTTTTATTTAAAATCTATCGAGATTTACATGATTCTACTATTGTTTAAAGGTTTATTTATATTTTAAAAGTATGTTGAGTTGTTTAAAATTATTTTTATGTTACATATTTGCAGTCTGTTGTTATTACATCATTTGAAGGATCGTGCAGGGGCCTAGTAATAAGAAAAAGTGTAAGTTTTATTATATTTCATTATAAAACATGGTTTATTTATTTATTTAATTATTTATTTCAGACTGAACTCACGAAGAGATCTATTGTCATTCTCAACATTTTGAGGTTATCTGCCAAAGATAATTAGGTAACATTATGACTTAAAATTTAATGAATCATCAATAAATCATTTATATCTTTGCAGATATTTCAACACTTCAGCAGAGGCACAAATTTAAGAGCCCTAAGTCAAATTTTCTACTAAGAGAACAAGGTAAAATTGTTTATTAATTAATTTATATATTACCTACACATCTAATTTATTTTTGTTATATTTTTCAGACTTGTTCCAGTTGTAGTATCTTTACCTCCGGCTGTAAGACCCGCACAGCCTGTGGTGCCGCCCACCCAGTTCCTGTGACGTGAGACCTGGTGCAGAAAAACCGTTGAAGAAGGTCCAGTACTCCTTGACATCAAATGTAAGTGTTTCAATATTAATTACTTAATTTTCAACACTTTCACATACTTTATAACGTGTGTGCGTTTACCAGCCGTCAATTGACTGATACTCATGGTTGTTTAAGTCATAGGCGCCCAGTTTAAAAATTTAGTAGAAAGCATTTTATAAAAGTACAAATTTTCTACCTCTAATAATAAAGTAATTAATAATCTCGTTATTCGAGAGTCTCGCTGTCGAGTGACAATTTTAGGGCACAAGATTAAATTTATTGAATTTTTTTAACCCGGTTCACAAATTTTTACTATTCTGGTACTATTATTAGTAGAGTTATTAAATAAAAAGGAAATATAAATAAGTAACACAAGTACTTCATCCTCATAAAAAGGGTCTCGTAATCGAGACATAAGATTAGATTAATGAAAATATTTTGTGCGCTTAATTAAGACAGCCCTTTTTTGTAACTTATGAACAGTACAAAGATACAGGACTGATTTTGGCACCATTGGATTCCTTGAGTAAAATTACATAAGATTAGATTAATGAAAATATTTTGTGGGCTTAATTAGGAGAGCCCTTTTTTGTAAAAGATACAGGACTGACCTTGGCACCATTGGATTCCTTGCGTTAAATTACATAAGATTAAATTAATGAAAATATTTTGTGGGCTTCATTAAGAGAGCCCTTTTTTGTAACTTCTGAACGGTACAAGATACAGGACTGATCTTGGCACCATTGGATTCCTTGAATAAAATTGAATAAGATTGGATTAATAAAAATATTTTGTGTGCTTAATTAAGAGAGCCCTTTTTTGTAACTTCTGAATGGTACAAGATACAGGGCTGATCTTGGCACCATTGGATTCCTTGAGTAAAATTACATAAGAATATATAGATTAATGAAAATATTTTGTGGGCTTAATTAGGAGAGCCCTTTTTTGTAAAAGATACAGGACTGACCTTGGCACCATTGGATTCCTTGCGTTAAATTACATAAGATTAGATTAATAAAAAATTTTGCGGGCTTAATTAAGAGAGCCTTTTTTGTAACTTCTGAACGGTACAAGATACAGGGCTGATCTTGGCACCATTGGATTCCTTGAAATAAATTACATAAGATTAAATTAATGAAAATATTTTGTGGGCTTCATTAAGAGAGCCCTTTTTTGTAACTTCTGAACGGTACAAGATACAGGGCTGATCTTGGCACCATTGGATTCCTTGAATAAAATTGAATAAGATTAGATTAATAAAAATATTTTGTGTGCTTAATTAAGAGAGCCCTTTTTTGTAACTTCTGAATGGTACAAGATACAGGGCGAATCTTAGCACCATTGGATTCCTTGAGTTAAATTGCATAAGAATAGATTAATGAAAATATTTTGTGGCCTTAATTAAGAGAGCCCTTTTTAGTAACTTCTGAACGGTACAATATACAGGGCACAATTGGATTCCTTGAGTTAAATTACATAAGATTAGATTAATGAAAATATTTTGTGGGCTTAATTAGGAGAGCCCTTTTTTGTAAAAGATACAGGACTAACCTTGGCACCATTGGATTCCTTGCGTTAAATTACATAAGATTAGATTAATAAAAATATTTTGCGGGCTTAATTAAGAGAACCCTTTTTTGTAACTTCTGAACGGTACAAGATACAGGGCTGATCTTGACACCATTGGATTCCTCGAATAAAATTACATAAGATTAGATTAATAAAAATATTTTGTGGGCTTAATTAAGAGAGCCCTTTTTGTAACTTCTGAATGGTACAAGATACAGGGAACCATTGGATTCCTTGAGTTAAATTACATAAGATTAGATTAATGAAAATATTTTGTGGGCACCATTGGATTCCTTGAGTTAAATTACATAAGATTAGATTAATGAAAATATTTTGTGGGCTTAATTAAGACAGCCCTTTTTAGTAACTTCTGAACGGTACAATATACAGGGAACCATTGGATTCCTTGAGTTAAATTACATAAGATTAAATTAATGAAAATATTTTGTGGGCACCATTGGATTCCTTGAGTTAAATTACATAAGATTAGATTCATGCAAATATTTTGTGGGCTTAATTAAGAGAGCCCTTTTTAGTAACTTCTGAACGGTACAATATACAGGGAACCATTGGATTCCTTGAGTTAAATTACATAAGATTAAATTAATGAAAATATTTTGTGGGCACCATTGGATTCCTTGCGTTAAATTACATAAGATTAGATTAATGAAAATATTTTGTGGGCTTAATTAAGAGAGCCCTTTTTTGTAACTTCTGAACGGTACAAGATACAGGGCTGATCTTGACACCATTGGATTCCTTGAATAAAATTACATAAGATTAGATTAATAAAAATATTTTGTGGGCTTAATTAAGACAGCCCTTTTTGTAACTTCTGAATGGTACAAGATACAGGGCTGATCTTGGCACCATTGGATTCCTTGAGGTAAATTACATAAGATTAGATTAATGAAAATATTTTGTGGGCTTAATTAAGAAAGCCCTTTTTTGTAACTTCTGAATGGTACAAGATACAGGGCTGATCTTGGCACCATTGGATTCCTTGAGTTGAATTACATAAGATTACATAAGATTGTATTAATGAAAATATTTTGTGGGCTTAATTAAGAGAGCCCTTTTTGTAACTTCTGAATGGTACAAGATACAGGGAACCATTGGATTTCTTGAGTTAAATTACATAAGATTAGATTAATGAAAATATTTTGTGGGCTTAATTAAGAGAGCCCTTTTTTGTAACTTCTGAACGGTACAAGATACAGGGCTGATCTTGACACCATTGGATTCCTTGAATAAAATTACATAAGATTAGATTTTAAAAAATATTTTGTGGGCTTAATTAAGAGAGCCCTTTTTTGTAACTTCTGAATGGTACAAGATACAGGGCTGATCTTGGCACCATTGGATTCCTCGGATTATTTTACCCTGGGTTACAAATTTTTACTATGCTGGTACTATTATTAGTAGAGTAATTGAATATAAACGAAATATTAGTAACACGAGTATTTCACCCTCGTAGACCGAATTTAGACTGTATTTGTAACATGCTGGATGTTAGGTGGTCAAACATAGTATTATGTCTATACCCACCTCAAATTAAATTTTAAAATTTCTATTTTCCAACAAATTCTTAACTGGATGTTAGGTGGTCAAAAACGGTATGTTTTACCTATCTCAAATTAAATTTTAAAAATTTGATTTCCCCATAAATTTTTAACTGGATGACAAAATATTAAAATTTGGATTCTGAAATTTCTTAACTTAATGTACAAATTAGGGAAAATATTTTGTTGGCTTAGTTAAGAGGGCTTTTTTGTAACTTCTAAACGTTAAAAGATACAGGGCTGATCTTGGTACCTTTGGATTCCTGGAGTTAAATTACATAAGTTTTAATAAAAATATTTCGTGGGTTTAATTAAGAAGGCCCTTCTTGTAACTTCTGAACGTTAAAAGATACAGGGCTGATCTTGGCACAGTTGGATTCCTGGAGTTAAATTACATAAGTTTAAATTAATGAAAATGTTTTGTGTGCTTAATTAAGTGGGATTTTTTTGTAACTTCTGAACGGTACAAGACACAGGACTGTTATTGGCAACATTGAATTCCCTGACTTAAATTACATGATTATAGATTTAAAAAAATAGTTGGTGGGCTTAATTAAGAGAGCCGTTTTTTGTACGGTACAGGGCTTATCTTGGCACTATTGGGTTCCCTGACTTAAATTACATAAGTTTGGATTAATGAAAATATTTTGTAGGCTTCATTAGTTACTGGTATAGTAGTAATTTAATAATTTTTTTTATAAAAACAATTTTAAATGTGATTTGTGATTTCTGGGGGCTCTATCTTCTTAATGGTTAAAGATAGCGGTCTGAGCGTGACATTTTTAGATTCCTCGTACTTTTCTGGGTTAGATACTACATTACCAAAGTTGCGTAGTCACTGATTTAGCCGTAATGTAATGTTTTATAAACAATAAATTATTATTTATACTATTAGTATTACATGGATTTTTAAAAAAATTGTATTTTATGTAATTTTTCTTGCATTTTCAGATTTGTTCAATTCTCTTCAACTAGTCCGGTCGCCAAATGAGAAAATCGGCTTGAACCTGGAAGTTGGGTACAGCAAATATTTTATGATTGATTCTAGTAGTATTTGATATACTGAATCATAATATGACAGGTGCCAGATTGGCACCCCTGGGCAACTCCGAAAAATTTGAAAAAATCGCCCAAAAAATGGATTTTTTTGGTTATTTGCCAATAACTACTAAACGGTTAGTTCTACAGTTAAGATTGTCCAGTACATTTTTGTAGAGAACAAAATTTCCAAAAAAATGAAACTTTGAACTGCTCTCTTCGATTAACCGTTTCTGAGATACTCGCGTTCAAATTTTGAAACTTGATTTTTTTTTACTTTTTTCATTATTTTTGTGTTTAATGACCTGTAACTTCTAAACAAATTAAAATTTTGATATTCGGTTTCTTTTATTAAATTCTGCAACAAATTCTCTATAAGATAGATTGTATGAAATGTTTCTTGAAGGCCTTAGTTAAGCCAAAATTTTAAGATTTTCTTCGAAAGAAACTTTAAATTTTGCAAACAATTCTCTATAAGTTGGATTGTATGAAATTTTTCTTGAAGGCCTTAGTTAAGCCAAAATTTTAAGATTTTCTTCGAGAGAAACTTGAAATTTTTTTACTCTTTTCATAATTTTTGTGTTTAATGACCTGTAACTTCTAACAAATTAAAATTTTGATATAATTTTAAGATTATCTTCCAGAGAATATTGAATTTTTTTAGCTTTTTCATATTTTTTGTTTAATGACTTATAATTTATGAACTAAAGTTTTACTTTTTACTACGATTTAGCGGAGCTAAAGTTAGTCATTATTGTACGATTTCATAAAAAATAAACCGGAAGTCGATATCTTTATCCGTTCAGAAACTAGAATTGATTAAACAAAAGGAACTATATAAGAATTCTAAAATTTTATAATTTTCTTTTGGAAAAAATAATTAAATTTCGGCTTATTAAAGGCATTTTAAAAATTAATACTATGTATCTTACATAAAAATGTCTGAGGAATCCAATGCCGGAAACCGGAAGTCGATATCTTGAACCGTTCAGAAATTAAAGTTGATTAAACAAAAGAAACATTTAAAATTCTAAAATTTTACAATTTTCTCTCGGAGAAAATAATTAAATTTCGGATTATTAAAAGCCTTTTAAAAAATATAGTACAATGTATCTTACATAAAAATTGTTTGCAGAATTTAATAAAAGAAACCGGGTATCAAAATTTTAATTTGTTTAGAAGTTACAGTCATTAAACACAAAACTTATGAAAAAAGTAAAAAAAATTCAAGTTTATCTCGAAGGAAATCTTAAAATTTTGGCTTAACTAAGGCCTTCAAGAAAAATTTCATACAATCTATCTTATAGAGAATTGTTTGCAAAATTTAATAAAAGAAACCGGATATCAAAATTTTAATTTGTATAGAAGTTACAGGTCATTAAAAACAAAAATTATGAAAAGAGTAATAAAATTTCAAGTTTCTCTCGAAGAAAATCTTAAAATTTTGGCTTAACTAAGGGCTTCAAAAAAATTTAAAATAATCTATCTTATAGAGAATTGCTTGCAGAATTTAATAAAAGAAACCGGATATCAAAATTTCAATTCGTTTAGAAGTTACAGGTCATTAAACACAAAAATTATGAAAAGAGTAAAAAAAATTCAAGTTTCTCGCGAAGAAAATCTTAAAATTTTGGCCTTCAAGAAAAATTTCATATAATCTATCTTATAGAGAATTGTTTGCAGAATTTAATTAAATAAACCGGATATCAAAATTTTAATTTGTTTGGAAGTTACATGTCATTAAACACAAAACTTATGAAAAAAGTAAACAAAAATTCAAGTTTCTCTCGAAGGAAATCTTAAAATTTTGGCTTAACTAAGGCTTTGAAGAAAAATTTCATACAATCTATCTTATAGAGAATTGTTTGCAAAATTAAATAAAAGAAACCGGATATCAAAATTTTAATTTGTTTAGAAGTTACAGGTCATTAAACACAAACATTATGAAAAAAGTAAAAAAATTCATGTTTCTCTCGAAGAAAATCTTAAAATTTTGGCTTAACTAAGGCTTTCAAAAAAAATTAAAATAATCTATCTTATAGAGAATTGTTTGCAGAATTTAATAAAAGAAACCGAATATCAAAATTTTAATTTCTTTAGAAGGTACAGGTCATTAAACACAAATATAATGAAAAAAGTAAAAAAAATTCAAGTTTCAAAATTTGAACGCGTGTATCTCAGAAACGGTTAATCGAAGAGAGCAGTTTAAAGTTTCATTTTTTTGGAAATTTTGTTCTCTACAAAAATGCACTGGACAATCTTAACCGTAGAACTAACCGTTTAGTAGTTATTGGCAAATAATCAAAAAAATCCATTTTTTTGGGCGATTTTTTCGAATTTTTTGGAGTTGCCCAGGGGTGCCAGTCTGGCACCCGTCATATTATGATTCAGTATATCAAATACTACTAGAATCAATCATAAAATATTTGTTGTACCCAACTTCCAGGTTACATGGCTTGGCGACCGGACTAAACGGTTCATCTTGCTGGCTGCTGTTTCCAGTCGTACAGTCTGAAATTCTGACTGATGGCCCCCCGATCTTCTAGTTTCTGATACGAGATAGTGACTCAACTGTAAGTGTCTTTGAATTATGTTTAAATTAGCGTTAATGGTCATTTTATGCACAAATAGTATTACACTAGCGTCAGGATCCGCTACGCGGGTCTGACACTAGATCCTGCTGCCGCGAACAAGATAAAATTGGATTCCTCGTTCCTCGTAATTTACTTAGTATAATCCGCTACTTTTTAGAGAAATTTTAATTCTGACCAAAAAAGTACTAAGTGGTTAACCATTTTTTTTTTCGATTTTGGATCTAAACTTTGAGACGCTATAACTCTGAAACTAAAAGACTTATCAAAGCGCGGTTTGCGGCATTGGATTCCTCGTAATTTACTTAGTATAGTTTTTTATTATGAATTATACATTTGTTTACTAATTTAGTTTTGTATTTTCCAGATAGTGGAACCTGACAGCGCTGCTCGCAGCTTCCACCGGACGTAGAGAGGTCCTCTGACTGCTCGTCCACACAGCTACAACACTTCCTCACCTTCAGAGAGCTGAAAAGCTTCAAGAACTTCACTTGTCATAAAAACTGTAAGTCTCATTGTACCTATAATGCTTTAGTGTTATGAAACAGTTTAAAATAGCTGGAGATTTTATTTGTTTTATGATAAACCAGAAAGCTAATTTTTATTTGTGCTTTAAAGTCGGGAGTAAAGGGGCCTTTAGTCGTCTGCCGTGGACCGGATACAACAATCACAACTTCCAGCGAACGTATAGAAGCATCTTCTGGAGTTCTTCAGGTCCCTTCAGATACTACAGCTGTCTTCAGAAACATGCATTTTTGTTGTTATACAATTAAAAAAAAAGATTAATTATGATTGCAGTGTATTGTTGATACTTGGTATTGTTGTCATTTTATTACAAATTACGTCATGTTATTGTATATTGTTGTAAAGCATTGTTTATAACATGTATTGTTACAACTTTCTGATTGCAGTGCATTGTTGATCTTTGATATTGTTGTTATTTAATTATAAACTGCGTTATGTTATTGTACATTGTTGTAAAGCATGTATTGTTACAATTTTATTATAATAGTGTTTTATATCAGTTACTATTTTTTGTAAACGAAATATATTTTTATTTTATTCATATACATTACTGTACTGTGCATTATTATTATTTAAAATGTCTGTGTTATTTAAATAATCAATAAAATAATTTATAGTTAATAAATTGTTGTTGTTTTGCTCTAAATACCTTTATACAATACGTAATTAAGTTCAAAACGAGCTATGTGCTGCCATTTGTTGGCAAATTCTCCTGAGTTTCCATCCGACTGGTCAAAAAATAGAGCTGCTAATTAATTAAACCGTAGGATATAATATAACAACATAACAAGACTTTTAATTAAGGATATTCGCTTAATTAAAGTCCTGAGAGTAATTTAGAGGACATATTCGTAATCTACGCATTGAAATGGACCGGAATAGTACAAAAAATCTTTCAATTATTCAAGAAATAATGAGTTAAAAAGCGTTTGTTTAATAATTTTTATCTCGTAAACTAAAAGGTTTAGAACGAAAAATTATTAATAAAAGTTGCATAATTCTTCATCCCCTATGCTGTGGGCATCATATAAGCCCAATTAGAGCGATTTTTAATTAATTTCTTGATCTCCCACATGTCATGTTATCCTGATACCAAATCGGGCGTTTTTGATCGTTCTAAAACTAAACCCAACTATCACTGAAATTTTAAAAGGGCGATTACGTAAAAACTAAGGGCCGGAGAGTAATTTAAAGGTCATTTTCGTACTCTACGCGTTAAAATACACCAGTATACATGTTGCAATTCCTAAAATGTTTATTAGGGTAGGAATTATTCAACCCTTATTTGTATCTCCGGAACTGTGAGTCCTTTTAAAAAACCCTTATATATAATCGATAGGGGATGTAAATACAAACATCTTTTGTATTTAACTTTTTCTTCCACAACCCTTAGTTTACGAGTAAATGAAGGGGGTAAACTGCATTTTCACTACTTTCATAATTATTATCTAGAAAACTAGGGGTTGTAGAGGAAAAAGTTAAATGCAAAAGATGCTTGTATTTACACCCCCTATCGATCCTATATAAGGGTTTTTCCAAAGGACTCATAGTTCCAGAGATATAAATAAGGGTTGAATATTTTCTTCCCTATGAAACATTTTAGGGGTTGCAACCTGTATATTGGTGTATTTAAACGCGTATAGTACGAATATGACCCGTAAACCACCCTCCGACCCTTAGTTTTTACGTAATCGCGTTTTTAAAATTTCACTAATTAATTTGATTCGATTTTGAGTTTTTGAACGATCAAAAACACCCGATTTGGTATCAGGATAACATGACATGTGGGAGATCAAAAAATTAATCAAAAACCGCTCTAATTGGCTTATTAGCATCCCCATAGTATAGGGGATGAAAAATTATACCCCTTTTATTAATAACTTTTTGTTTTAAGTCCTTTAGAGTTAGAAGTATTTTAAAATCACTACAATTTCCTAGCGTAGTTGCACTTATAACTCGAAAACTAAGTGTTGCACGACAAAACCGGGGGCATATTTGGATTCAGTAGGTCCAAATTGAGGGGGTAAACTACCCCTCTTTATCATACTACCCTTAGTTTACGAGAAATAAGCACTTTAAAATTTTCATAGCAAATCATTAGAAATATTGTGATGGAAAATTTTTAATTAACAGTTTCATTTTCTAGGCCACTGCTCAAAAATATTCTGTGACGTCACGCCAAGAGATGGCAGCACCAGTGTCGTTTTGACCAATTTCACCCCTAAAAAATTAAATTAAACGCTATATAACGGGACGTAGGACATCGATAGGTTTGTTTAATAAATATAATAAAGCAAATTTATGATTCTAACTAAATTATTTATTTATTTAAAAAAATTACATTTCATTTAAATAATTAATGCAACAATACTGCATATTTACTAATTTTAAAAGGATACATGAGGAAAATAAATAAAAATTGTTCATTTTTCTTTCTTTTTATATACAACACAAACACATAAGATAAATATATACTTTTATACATACTACATGCAATAAGATCACGCCATTTACCAAGTTGGAGGTGGCACGAACCTTGTCACACATATAAACTCAACAAACAGTCAAACATTCCTATCCTGACAAACTTCTTTCGCGTCATCCACATTTATTATCCTTTTCATTCAAGCTCTTTTATTCTTTCCACTAAAATCATTTGCATTTCTAATACATCATCAGTCATATTTCAATCAACATATTCACTGGACGTCCAAACAAAAGCTCATCTCAACCGCACACATTCTCTTTAAAACACACAGAAATGTGACATTTCCCAAGTTGGGTTGACACACTTCAATCGCTTCGTTCACTCAAAATCATTTGCACTCGCAATTAACCATAAATCATTTTAATCCACTAATTCGTAGAACGTTTACGCAATAAACGCACACTAACTATTTCACAAACTCATTCGCTCACAGAATCATTTCTCTCAAACATCAACACATTTACAAATGAAATATTCAAATACAATACAAGTTTTTGTAATTTTATTACAATATAAAATAATGAAATGACTTGTCCTGTAAGAAATACAATAAATTATTAGTTACATTTTACATTACAATTGAATTTTATTTCCAAATGTTATTACAACATGAGTTGACGGCTTGTAACTGCACCCGTGTTAACTCGTTTTGTATATTTTGTATCAAAGATAAAAGTTATAAATGAATAATCAGTTTTATTAACGGCAATGACTGATTTTTCTGCTCATAAAAACCTTTGCCGAGGATATACTGAAGTACCTTTGATATTTTATATTATATAAGTTTGAAATTATGATAGGTGAAATACTAGTGACATTGCTCTAATCCATTTCCACCCAATATTTAACATTTACCGCGCGCGCTTTTTGATTCTAACCCCAAGAATAATCGATGGTTGTTGTTCTTGTGCAAATTTCGTGGGACTTCTTGCCGATCCCCGGAAGTTAAAAGCAAGCTATATAAGATAATAAGCCCCTAACTATACTAATCCCAAAATCAATTTCAATTCAAATCAATGCCACACCTAATTGCAAAAGTATAATTCGCGGAACCGAAATATTTAACGTAACTGTAAGTTATTTCACCTACCATTTCCTAAGTCTAAATGGTCCTGTACATAATTCATTAAAGAAAGAGATGCATACTGTCTGCTGTTTCGAAGCTGCCAGTTACTTCAAGTTCATTCGATATTATTATCATAATAAAAAATTAATTCTGCTAAAATTGTCATCATAAGTTAAGGATCTAGCAACAACGAATTTATTCATCACTTCTTGTTGTTCTTTATTTATGCATTTATTTTATTTGTCACATTCATATCTTCAATTTTGTTTGCAGTTTCAAATGCATCTCTTTATTTATTTTTTAAAAGTAGGTACCATTAAACAAGGAGTAAACCACGATTTAAAATGCTATGATTCATTTTTAACGATTATGAAAGAAAATGTAATAATTAAATTGATATACATATTTCACTCAACATACTGTCCTAACCTGCGGGTGTTGTTATCACCCTCCCCAATTAAAAATATTTTAAAATAAAAATAATGTCACTAGTTTCAACAAAATTCAGTTGATCTCTTAATCTGTACTACTAAAGTACTAGTAATGTAAAGACGATGTGGTTTACTCGTTGCAAATTATTATCTAAGTTAAAATTAATTGTTGAGATCATGTTCACATGGTCATTGGAAATTTAACCCAAGACTGTGTCGCCTGTATTAATTTAATACCAATCTCAACATTATTATCAAAGATAGAAGATTCAATCTTTATTATTTATGTAAAGAATTATTTCAAGTTAAAGAATGATTCACGCAAAGGGAAAAGACTGGCAAAACTATCATTGATAATTCACTTATCACTAAGTCCCAGGAAGGCTGCTGGAGTTGATGTCACTCCTGCAAGTCCATCGATGAATGCAGTGTAATCCCTCGACGACACTCGTGGTTGATGACATGTGCAGAAGATTCTTCCACATCCGAAAGCTCGAATACCTAGGAACCACAAATCATTTATTTACATGTGATAAATACTATTTTGTTTGTTTTGTTTATTCCGAAAATATTTTATACAGAAATATCTGCACCAAAATCTATCATGTGGTGTGACAACTCTCCAATAACAACTAAAGGTGGATTTATTCTCTAAAATTTAAGAATAAGAATTAAGAATAGTTTTAAAGTTAAAACAGCTGTCACATATGAGTCTGTTTATGCTGAAGAAATAATTCTTAAACCGTATTCCTTATTCTTACTTCTGCAGTACAAACTGACTCATATGTTATAACTGTTTTAACTTTAAGACTATTCTTATTCTTAGTTGTTATTCTTAAGTTTTGTAAGCATAAATCCACCTAAGTTTACAGCTGATAACCGCACACACGGTCATGGGCGTCCGCAGGAATTTTTGCAAAGGGGGGACAAAATTTATTTAAAAAAGAAAATCATAATAAACATTTTATTAACAGAAATTTTTGTATTTTGAAATAGGTAATTTCTAATATCCATTTCGTCTAGTAAATTTTATTTGAATATTTTTGAAGAAGAAAGAAGAAACTTTGGGACCCTTATTTTTTATTTTTTCAAAATTTTTATTAACAAGCCCAAAAATAATAAATGAAAATGTGGTGTGACGTAGAAAGTTCCCATATGTTCAATGCAAAATAGTGACATCACAGTAAAATTTATTTTTCAATTTACTAAAAAACATATAATTTTTTTTAAATAAAATTTGTATTTTACCATTGCTTTAGACCCATCTTATGTTTATAGTGTTAAATATCTAATTTTCAGTACCATATAAGTACCCTATTGTGGTAATTTTTATAGATAAAGATTCGTGAATCGTCAGACTTTTATGTTTTCTGGTATGCTCTCCAACTTACGACCGCTCGCCTCACCACAGTTGCGCGGACGGACGGAACTTATTTTGTGTATTAGTGTACTACGTATCCTACATAAGTTGTATCACTACTTACTACTCTCATAATGCATAAAGCAAACTATATGAGCACAACAAAAATACAATACATAGCTCACTAATTAAAATTTTTAAATTTATATTCTGAAACAAGTAATGAGCAATGTAGATATTGAAATAATTGAAAAAAAAATTATCCAGGGGGGGGGGGGGCAAGCGGCCCCCTTGTCCCCCTCTGTGGACGCCCATGCACACGGTATCAATTATTTATATCTGCACCGATGACTCACATAAGATTCTAGTTCGAGATTCATTCGAGAAGTTCTTAGCCATTTCTAGTATAATGTAAATCAGAAATTCCCATCAGAGTTCCGTTCGATTTCCATACTTTTCAAATGGTAAATTTATTGAATGGGCCCCCTTCTCCCCAGTAAAAATCGTCACGTTGTAATTAAATTTTTATAAATCAGTTACCCAACAGTATTACTAATATTATGTGGATTATTGTTAAATATCAAATACATTTTATTTTCAAAAACATAGGTATTACATATTTATTATGAAATAAAAATTTAATCTTTACAAGATGTTTATTAATAAAATTCTTTCCTCCGAGCTTTCTGTTCCCCAAAAGTATCGATAACGTCATCAAAGTTCAAAGATCGGGCATTAGAATTTTAAATAGACAGAATAGCCAAGTTACGTAGTCTGTCTTGTCCCATTGAGTTTCTTAAATAGGTTTTTATTAATTTTAGTTTCGAAAATGATCTTTTTGTCATAGCAAACTAACGAAGAATGCGTAGTAGAGAGTAGAGCCCTCCGTACTTAAATATAAAATAAAATATAAATTCGGGATTCCCCTAACACCATGCGTCGATAGTCCGCCAGCGCCACGAAAAAGTACTTCCTTGCTTAACAAAATGCGGGAATTCCCCGAGCGTCACTAGCTCGCCCGCGCCACCAAAGTACCGCGACAAAAAATTAACCAAACAATGGACGCGTTCTTAAAATGATCGACATCCTTTTCTCATGAATGCGGTTAAATCTTAATAATTTATTTCAATTTGTACATGGTCTCTAATTGTGTCTCACTTCAATTAATTTTAAGTACTTATATAAAATTGATAATTTTTACAAAATTTTGTTAAAAATGTTAGGTTACTTCTGAGCTCGGGCCAGGGCCCCAGCCCCCGCAGGGCCCGTGGCATTTTGCCAGCCCTGCCACCCTATTGTTATGCCACTGGCCTGGCTCTATTTTTCTATTCGAGATTCGTACTACTTTGTCTACGCATGCTCAATTCAGTGTGCAGTTTGACCAATCTTTAAAGTTTTGGCTCGGAAAAAATCGAAGATTTCCGATTGAATATGAATAGGAAATAAAGTATGAAACTCGAATGAATCTGGGATGAAATTGAACTAGAAATCTAGAATAAACCTAGACGAAAAAAGTATAATGTAAGGCGTGATAGACGTATTTTAAAACTGCCCGCATAAACGTTAAACGTAAAATTAAAATAAACATTCATGACTCATGAATACTCGTGAGTTGATGGTTGATAACCGCACACACAGTATAATTTATATCTATAAAAATGACTCACAAGATGTGCGGCTGCCATTTTCCCAAGTTTGGTAAAGTGTGATAGATAATCTATTATAAAGTAGTCAATAAATTGGCCGCCAAACATTAATAAAAAATATTTAAAGATATACTTACAATTCTCAGTCTCGTCTCAGGAAATAGAATATCATCGTTGATCTTCTCAGCCTTATCTCTGGACACAGCCGACAGCAAGATGAACCGTGGACCAGGAAGCGAACAAGTCTGAAAAATGCAAGAAAAATACCATTAAATCAATTCTTACTGTACGGCTGATAATCGCACACATGGAATCATTATATTTCTATAACAATGACTTATAGATTGTAACATATTGAAATGTTCTATTTGTTAAAATATTCAATAACATTTATTTATTATTTAAAGATTCTTACCGTTCGTTTTTGGATCAGAGGATTTCAAGTGATGTTCCAGGATGATGAAGTGGTACTAGGCTGCAAATCTGTAACAAAATAAATATTTATTACAAAACAGTTTAACAAGATTAAAAATTTTGATAAACAACTCGACATAAATGTACATAAACATATATGTAATAGTAAAATCAGGTAGATCTCTGTAGATATTATTTAACTAGAGACCACAGTTTAAACTTTTAACAAAGAACTGCTTCAAATGGCGTCTTTTCTAAGAATGAAGCGACAAACTCAATCTTACAAGAGCTAATGAAACCAACTTAAGGGCACGGTAAAAAATGTGCTTGTGCTAACAACCGCAATACGCTCTCTGTGGGCGCCACCAGTATATTTGTACCAGCCGCTAGAGATATCAAAATTTACTTCCATGTGGGCGCGGCCTAGGCCATTCGTGTTCGTGACTCGTGAGTCTTCGTGATACGACCGAGGGTGCTCATTCTGTTTTATTGGGATGCGACGGAGAAATTATCTGATGATAGGTTTTGTGTTGCTTAAGTATTATATTTAATATAAACTGAAATGTCACCAGTTAGAAGACCAATGGGTAAAAGTCACCGAATATTTAAAAAAATCATCAAAGTAATATACGTTAGCATTTGAAAACGGAAAGAAATGAAAAATATCAAATAACTTGAAAATCAGTACCTACCTACCTAATTAATAGAGATGAGCTTTTAGTATTTTTATTTTATGAGCCAGAAGAAAATTACATATTTTACCTTAAAAATTTTTTAATTGAACTTGACCTAATTTACTTATTAAGTACCCCTACCTAAATTATATTTTTAATGTAGGTACCTAAATCGTATTTTTCAGATTTTATTAGGTATTCTTTATTTGTTAATTTTCACAAATTTACCTACTATTTGTAATTTAGAAGTTGTCAAATTTTAAGTTCAACAAAATTATTAAAAATTTACAACCTTAGAATACTTTTAGTACCAAATTTAAGATATTTAGTACATATAAAACCAGAATTATTATAGCCTATTTATGTAGGTACCTATTTCTGCAAATTTTTCAACAACAAAATCCAATCACTACTAATAACATTGTTGTCAACAATCAAATTCTTGCGATCGGCGAAATATTTATTCTGGTTAGGCGTTAGGGAAGGAAGAAGAGCGGGACAGGGATGCGCTCACTCAATCGCTCAATAGTCAATAGTAATACATTTACATTGTTGATTGTCATAACTATCAAAACAGTTACTTGCGTATTGTGCAGGGGAACATTATGCAACAAGCACCCATAATAACAAAAAATATACATTAAAAGACGACACTAGCTATTAGTATAACTAGAATATTATGCGATTTATAATATCGAGGATATTGCTAAGCGACGAGGTAAAACCGAGTCTCTTTGAACATGCAAGGGGGCCTCGCGTATAATCAACGACAGCGATGTTAAAACAAATCAACAATTTTATGTGGTAATTAGTTGACAATTTGCATATTATGAAAGGTTTTGATGTTATTATGGTTGTATCTAACGTATTCGTAACTAAAGAATTACGAGTACCTAAGGTATTATAAGTAACTAATGTATTATGTTGTTTATAATTATTATCAATACATTTAGCATAATAAAAGGTAATAACAGTTGATAATACGATTAAAATTATTAATTATTATAACAATGAGATAAGTACTGTGAAATACTTTTAAAATATACCTATAGCTTCATTTTTGAAATCGTATACACTATAGTATTTTTATTATATTATTATTTTATTATTATTTATATTATTTTTAATTTATTACGTACCAAAAAAGAAACGGAGCAGTAAAAAAAACTAAATCGCTATTTTTATATCCATATTCCATATTTATTTGTTTTTGAGTAAACAGTAAACTGGTCAGATGAAAATGCGTAATTTCTGACAAGTTTAAAATATATATATATATATATATATATATATATATATATATATATATATATATATATATATATATATATATATATATATATATATATATATATATATATATATATATATATATATAAAATACTTATTCCAAATAGTTATTTGTCTCTTGTCTGTGAAATGACTGTTCAGTGCCCGAGTGAAATAGGCCGAGGCTAAAAAATTCTCGAGGACACTAAACACATTTCGCAGACTAGTGTTATAGAATAAATATGTTTTATCTACGACTACTATGAAAAGTTTATATTTATGCTTTCAATTATTGTCTACATTTTGCACTGTTCCATATTTCTTAATTTTTTAGTAAATAGGTCATATTGTATTGAATTATATTTGGTATAAATGCACTGATTACTGATTACCTAATTTTTTTATTTGGATGTAATATTGAAATTAATAAATTTAATGCTATCCAAATTTAAACAAATATTTTATTTAATTAATAATATTTATTTGTAGTTTCAATTCGATACTTTTTCTTTTTCAATGACAGACTGGCACTTGCAAACAATAGATGAGAGTTCTGAAGTCGCGTCTGGCGACTCGGGAACCTTGTACATTCGGAGATAAAAATGTTACAATGAAGTTAAATAAAAATTATTTTATGTTCTATTTCTATTACTTCTTTATTCATCGTTGCATTTATAAACATATTTTATTTCAATAAATAACCTATAATCGAGCCTATAATACCTGATTAATTTGTTAGTTATGTTCAAATATGCAGCAGTGATGCAGTGCACAACTTTAAATTTCGTTTGCTAGCTATTTGTTATATACTTGAACAGGCGGAGTTACTTTTCTAGCGCGGTATACAGTTTAGATAACCGTGTGAGCGACACCGCTAGGTGCGGTAAAACGCTGAACTATATTTACATTACAGTCTTATGGAGAAACCAAAACTACTTAATTTTAAGACATACTAGATAAAGTTAATGAACGAACTTTAAATAATATGAATCTTCATGTTTTTCCTCAGGATCTAAAGGTAAAATTTGTACATAAAACGTTTTTAAATCAAGAGAAAAGTGACTTTGAAAATGACCATTTCGGATACTTTTTAGTTTTATTTAATTCTTCAATTATGAACATAAAATGTCGACAAAAAAATACTGTTAAGTCCATCTACACACTTTTATCTTTATTTTAGAATGTTTCGCACAATTATATCTTTGATAATTTTTGAGTAAATTAGGAAGTTTTAAAATACATACATTTTACCGTGCCCTTAAAAAAACTAGTCTTTGTGTTGGTGTACACTTTTGTTATTCATTTTATAGTTTTAGCCAGCACTAATAAATATGCAATTTCATAATAAATAAATACACATAAGTAGTATATAATATTCAAAAATCTTAGTTTTTACTGAAGACTCAGAATTTAAAATTGAATATTTATTGAGCTACCTGTATAAATACATTTGCAAATGTCATTTCCAGATGTGCTAAAATGAAAGATTTTACTTTTTAAAATATAATAATAGCATTTATTCAACAAATGCAAATTTCAACCCTCTGAATACAATTTTCATTATTAGAAACATTAACATTGTATATTAATTGAGCTAGCTAAACAAATACATTTGCATAAACCATTTCCAGATCTTTTGAAATAACGACTTTTAATTTTTTTAATATTATATATTAGTATAATTTAGCAACCCCCTGAATACGATTTTCACTAATAGAAACATTAAAATTGCTTACTAATTGAGCTAGCTAAACAAATACATATGCATCAGTCATTATCAGATCTTTTGAAATAACGACTTTTAATTTTTTAAATATAATATATTTGCATTATTTCAACCCTCTGAAAAAGATTTTCATTATTAGAAACATTAAAATTGCATATTAATTGAGCTAGCTAAACAAATACATTTGCATAAACCATTTCCAGATCTTTCTGATCTGATTATCAAATCTTTGTAAAATGATGATCATTTGATTTAACTCACCATCAGCTGTAACGTCTTATCCACTGTCATGTATACAATGACAAGTACAACATCAGCAGTCATCCACTTTGCGCCACTTGGTCGCCAGATCTCTGGACATCTTGCGTTGACAAGCTGATCCTCTGCCTTCCAGTTCTTCAGAATGATCCTGAACTGTTGCTTCAGAAGTGTAGCAGCAGATTCTGCAGGTTTCGAAGCTTCTTCAGTTGCTGGAGCTTTTACCTAGAGACATGAAGATAATTTGTTTAGTTATAATCCGTCAGATTTCAGATTAACTGCACAATAATCTACACTACCATGATTGAATTGAAGGCTGGTACCGTACATACGGTGTAATTAGTATATCAATATCGATGTGATATGTGAGAATGACATTTACCAAATTGGGTAAAAAGCGTGATAGATACGTATGTAAAGTATATTAATAAAGTAATAAATAAAAATATAGTGTTGTTCTCGTAGTAAAACTATTAAACTAAAATGAATACCTATTATTAATCAAAACGAAATGAGTGATATAATATTAATTTCAAACAAACAGTTTGTCTGACGTAACATTCTAATTTAACTAGATGTTTCTGTTATAATTTATGTCTACAAATAAATGTGTTTTGGAAATGATTTATTTTATGTACTTACTCAGTTTGGTTGTGACAGACACACACTGTGAGTTATTGATAAATGTAATTGTTTGACCGTGTGTGCGGTTACCAGCCGTCAACTTATAATTTTTACATTATATTTGATATAAAAAGAAATTGTAAGCCAGATATTAATTTTTATTTGTATTTTATACTCGATATTTTATACAAATTTGAAGGTATTTTTAATAAATAAGCTATAAAAATACGAAATAATTAGTTTTTATTTTCTTAAATAAATTTAGAACTTGTATGTAACTATAAAGATTTTTTAAGCCGTATTTTTAATAATACTTATAAATTTGCATGTGTACTATCAAATTTTTTTTTATATAATTAACAACTTTAATATTTTTGTATGATTTTGACGTTAGTAAACATGTTGAAGGTGTGTAATATGTAAAAAAATGTGTTTTGTGTGATAAAAATAAGGGTATTAGTTACTGTGGAATAATTATGAGGAAAAATGTGCAATTAATGTGTTTTTAAAACATTTTTTGTGTTCTATGTATTGTGTACGCTGTAAAATAATAAAATAAGTTATAAATACCATATTTGCACCCCTTTCATCTTCAAATAGGATTCCAAACACTATTAAAATATTAAAATATTGACTATATTTCAGAGAGAAGCTTCGCTAAATGCTTTCACAACAAGCAGTTCCTCACAAATGCAAACGAAACGACGCTCAGCTTGTTCAATTAAATTTTGAATTCCTAACATTTTACTGTGACGTCACGCAAACAGGAATCAACTCTGTTCATTGACGAACCACAGTGTTTATGAAATAAACGTAAAGCGTTTATATTATCGATTTTAAATTAAAATGTTTTGAAATTGTAATATGCAAGCATGATTTAACGATCAACAATGAACAATATTGTGATTGTTGACAAGACATTCAATTATTTAATTTTATTTTATAAAAACTATAAAAACCAATAAAAACCAAATAAAATATGCAACAAAGAATTAAAATTCAACAATAGAATAATATGTGATTGTTGAATTTAATACAATATTCTACAACGGCGTCTTTGACTGTGTGTAAATGACAGCATCTCATATTATGAGTCATCTGTATAGATATTATACCGTGTGTGCGGTTACCAGCCCTTTATAATTATTGTTAGTGGGGGATAATTTTGAGCAGTTAGACAGAAATGTGTAGAAACAATGAAAATACAATTCCGTAGGTAATATTTACTAATTTTTTATACCAACTAATTATATAGTGAATTATTTGTAAAGGGGCTCTTACCGATTACGTAGGCCCCAAAACCAAAACCGGACGCCTCTGGAACTGAACGATGGCCCCAATAATGTACGTCGCTGGAACTGGAAACTGTAAACATAAAAATACATTTTAGACCATCAAATTATTATTTATTGTATACCTATATTCTTTATATTTTTTTATTTAACATATTTTACTTTTTTTCACGAGTATAAATTAAAATAGGTAAGAAAATAACAAAATTTGAGAAATTAATGAAATTAAATTTGGAAAATTTATTTATCTTTAATAGACCACGTTAGTGAGGTTAAGATTCAATGCCCAGTTCAAGTAGATGGCATTAGCTGAGCCGCATAGGGAATTTTATAATGTTGCCCAGGTCCGGTGCTTCAGGTACCTGGGAGAGGGTTGGCGATTCGAGATCAGCGCCCCAAGAAACCCCCGAATGCCGGTTTTCTTTCAGTAAGCATGATAAATTCAGGAAAACTCCAGAGGATGGCGTATATGTCCAGGTCCGGTGCCCCAGGTACCCGGGAGAGGGTTGCCGATGGCCGATTCGAGATCAATGCCCCAAGAAACCCCCGAATGCCGGTTTTCTTTCAGTAAGCATGATAAATTCAGGAAAACTCCAGAGGATGGCGTATATGTCCAGGTCCGGTGCCCCAGGTACCCGGGAGAGAGTTGCCGATGGACGATTCGAGATCAGCGCCCCAAGAAATCCCCGGATGCCGGTTTTCTGCCGCCTTGCACGATAATTTCACGAAAACTCCAAGGGATGACGTATATGTCCAGGTACGGTGCCCCAGATATCTGGGAGGCTGAATTTAATGTCAGATTCGGATTCTGCGACCTCGAAAACCCCCGGGGATCGGCACTGGTGCAATTGCAGTCGTTATTCGCCAAGTTATTAATTTTTAAACTACTGCCTGCAAAAATGCACTTTTCAGAATGCATTTTGCAGTGCACAAATGCAATTTGCAAACCCAAGCGGATCACAAGTAGTCACAAAGTTTCTATTTAATTTTAGGAAGCGAATGTAAAAAACCCCATTTCGATCCATCTTACTGCGCAAAAAACGGGAAGTGGATTAGTATATTGACTGGACTATTAGTAAACAACCATATTTTTATAATTTAATTCATATTAGCGTAGTCTCTACAATTTTTCAAAGTGTCCTATCCGTATACGAGTACTTTATTTCATGTGTATGTATTAGTGCATTGCATGTGTAATAGTGCAGGCTTCAACTAAAAACTAAAAATTATCGATTTTTGTTTCTAGATCTGTGTACTAATACATATAGTATGACTCGACTATTGCTATATTATTTGTCTGTTTGAAAATTAATCATTAACGTTAGAAGTGAATACATCATTTTTGATATCTAAAAAATAGAAAAGTACTTTTATTTTATAGAAAGAGAGGTAGGTATTTTTTCTTACGTCGGTGTAAGTTTTCAGACTAAGAACATAGAGCCCACCCATGGTAATATTAACATATTTCTGCGATCGTTGTATTATTAGTAATAAACTAAGTTGAATGTTTTTATCTGGAATGTTCTCCCACTTACTGCTGTACACTGCCTCTGCCACCGACTCTGTCTGGAATACAGGTATTAGAAAAATGTATTATAATAGACGTATTATCATAAAATAATTCGTGCAGTAACGATTTTACCTCATCCTCAATTAATTGCCCCATGAAACAAAAAAGGAATACTTGACTTTGAGCCGCAATCAATACAATAATTGGAAAAACTTGTTGTCTTCTGAAAAACTTCTATTAGGAAATTTATGTGGTTATTTTATTTATTTTGATGGTACCCATTTAACAGGATATACTCCCAATTACAGAATAGTAAATGTTATTAAATTATAGTGGAATCAAACCACTTCTAGACTGTAAGAATTTCAATACTTGCAACCAGGCCCGGATTAATAAGGGGCAGGATCGCCCGGATGCCAATTTTGAGGGGCGCTGAATTTAAAAATAAAATTTTTGGGCAAATTAAAAATAAATAAATTGCAATGATCGTTAAACATTTTAAGCAAACTAACGATATGTGACGAACGCTCAAGGTCAATACGTTCGTTTTCTAATCCTATAACGCTAAAAAAAATTGCCTGGCTTAGCTCGACTTCTTTGTCTTAATTTTTTTTCAGTCATGAATGACAGTCGACATTCTTGATCTACATTTAAAAAAAATTAGTTACACGGGGGCGAATTTATCCTACTGCCTCAGGTGAAAATTCCTCTAGTTTTTTTATTGTAAAACTATTTTATTATACATAAACAAAAAAATCTAAAACTTCTTCCCAATTTGGTAGAAAATTACTCGAAATGCAGTCTATAAGGTTTCTTTATTCACGATTTCAACGTTTCGCTTTCGACACACACTTATGGCTTCATCAGGAGATGGTGAAATTCAAGAATTATAAATTTGTTCTTTCTGTGATGCTGTGCATGTAAAATGCAGATTTAAAAAAATATTTTTAACGAAGTTTCGTACGCCACTGAAACTGAATTACTAGCTATGTCTATGTACACATTATAATTATACAAATTCACCATCCCTTGATAGCTATTCAACAGGCGATGTTGAAGCTGCGATGTTTTCAGGGGTTCGAACCATTTTTGCACTTCCACCTTTTTTTACACGTCGATCCACTTTGCTCAAGATTGTTTATCCACGTTCGAATCGCCCTATTCGACGGAACAGGCTGATTGCGCGGTACGTTGAAATGACGTCTAAAATCTCTCCGCACCAAACTTTCGCCACAGATATAGTACGCTTTAACTTCGTAGCCACGCTGTTTACCCGTCCAACGATCTATTATAAACTAAATGGTAGACCACGCTGATAATGTTGAGTCGGTTATCTTCCTCCCCATCACCTCCCTACGAGCTCTAAGCCCCACATCAAATATTTCCATTTGACTGGCGAACCCTGTATATCTCAAAATCTGAACACTTTGCATAAATGATTAGAAAAATGAAAAATAGTCATACTACTTACATGTCGTTTTCTGTAATACATTGAAACATAGCCATTACTGAAAAAAGAATGTTTGTACCAACTGCATGAAGAAGTACAGCAGAGAATGTATTTTCTATGCAAAACAAAAACCTGTAAATGAACTTGTTAACCTTTGATAAGTTTTATTTAAATTATATGTAGTTACTCAAAAATTAAATTATGATGTTCAACGCAATCAGCAATTTCTTTTTTAATTTCTTTCATAGTTTTATTTATATCAAGTGCTTGAAGTCGACTTTTGAGTATTTTTAGTTGTCCTATTGCTAACGTGATGGATATTATGAAAACTCCGTCTATCCCAACTATAGGAAAGACTGTTATAGTGTAAACTATCGCTTGCATTCCATAAATTATATGATGTCCTAATGCGGACCTATTTGAAAACAAGAATTGATATTGAACATAATAAATTTATTCTTTGGAAGTGTAGGTATTTTTAGTTCCATAACGTTCGCTTAAAATTAAAACATTTTGTTACAAATCTTGATAAATAGAAAAAATCTAACAAGTAACATTTAGATTTTTTTCTTTCAGAGCTATTTATTTTAATTGGTTTTAAATTTAAGTGACTGTTAAAATTTAAAGCAAACGTAGCATTATGTAAAACTTAATAAAACAGTCAACCTTATAGTCCAAGATCCCAGGACCGCCAGACGTTACTTATTTTCTCAGTAACCAAATGTATGGGATTAAGTAGTGTAAGTATGTACTATGAGTGTATGCGTACCTGCAAGCTTGGGCCGACGGCCAATTAATAGATATCCGGTGCTAAAGGTAAGTCAAAATAGTATTCACATTTCTTCAAGTTTCAGTGCTGATTTTTACGTATGTTTTAGAGAATATAGTTAAAAATTAATAATCAATACTGCCAGACACTTTCCATCGGCGGTAACTTTTACCAGACACTTTAAAGCACACGTTTGACATAATAGAATAACTGACATAATTGACTTAGCTTGTTTTCAAGCAACTATGATTATTGAAATGTATGTCTGCCAGTTATTCTATTAAGCTAAGTTTCCATGTATGCGTTTCGTCCGTTCCGTTTTATACGTCGCTGCAAACTTGACGACGTATGAAATTTAGACTGTTCACATGTGTCCGTTGCGTTTCATCCGTTTTGATGTTTTGATTGGTACTTCGATTCACTGGTGTTTTGTTCAAATCGTTGCAATGAATTATAATACACGTAAAATTATGATAATTTCATATTTTTATTTAAAATACATTTAAAAAAAATACAATGGTTGTCTTTTTGAAACTTCATTTATTAGAAGTTCATCAATATCTAAGTCTTCCATAGATTCATTGTCATTTGTGTTATCAAATATTATTGGATTTTCCTGTGGGGTACAAATGTGCTCTTCATTTAAATTATGTACTATGCTTTTGCATTTTTCACAGAAATAAACCTAAATAAATATGCGTTATTCATGCTATGATTATATTATATAATATTTATTATGATTTTATAAACTTACGAAGCTGGTCATGGGTTCGATTCTCAACTTCATTCGCGTTCACACGCATACGTGACAACGCGAATGGCTTCATTACGAATCCGTCTCGAATGTAAACAAAAATCGTATTCTTAACAACCCCTCGCATTCGCCTTCTTACTACGCGAATGGTCATTATTGACAACACTGTAATTACGAGTGAGGCTAATTTCAGAGTTGATTTTGACAGAAATAATTTTAAATGAAAAGTGACATAAAAACCATATTTTGTATGTTAAATAGTTTAAAAATTGTAAAGAATCTAAATAATACATTAGTATAATTTTACAAATTTATTTCAAATATTTCAGCAAGGGATGCTCAGCAAATATAGCAAGAAAATTAGGAAATTTTATGTAGCACCTATATCAGATGCAAAAATGACAATTTAAAAGAATGAAATCCAAACAGCGTACCTATAATAGTATATTTTCGATTTTTAATGTACAGACTTATGTTCAACTGGTAACGGTAACATGCCTGCGCGTAAAATCGTAGAGTACCTAATCAATAATAATAGTAGTAACTAATACACCATCAGGTTTTATTATAGGTATATTGAATTATTATTTATTAACTTAAAGTAGGTCTCTATGGTCGTCCGGAGCTACCATCTACGGCGATCAACCGCGTGAATGAAAACGCATCTTAATATACCGACATCTCAATGTGTTTATTCGATTTTATCTTTGATTAAAGCTAAATGTCTAAACATAAGCGTATTGACTGTTCTCAAACAATACTTTTTCTACTCCAAACAATCTCATATTTATTTTTATGAAATTCATTGACAGGATCTATCTAACGAATATTGTCATTTCGGTTCTCAACTACTTCTAATGTATTTTGTAGGATTTGTATTATTTTATTAAAAAGTGAAATAATTTATCCATTTTCTACTTAATTTAACGGTTTTCTTTAATTTGAGTTGATATTAAATAAATGTGTCACACTTGACACTTAAAAATTAGTAGTAACAAATGAAAAATTTGAATACGAATGCTTTAGCACTCGTCACGAGTGGTCCGAGGCATTCGCTTCGAATGCGAACATAACAACGCGTATACGTCTCGAAGCGAACAGTTGAGAATACGATTTTGTAAATTTCATTCGCATTCGTCTGCGATGCGAGTAACTATGACGAATGCGAAGACATGAGAATCGGGCCCCATGTTGATTAGGTAAACCAAACAAATTTTACGTAAAATCGTATGAAAACAGTTGCTAACTGTCAATCTGTCACATCAAAGCATCCGTTTTCAAATTCGCGCTGCAACGAGTAGAGAGTAGACGAACTCTGTCCGTCGCTGCATTTACCAACGCGGCAATTTTTCATAATTTGAACTAGCCAATCACAACTTGCGACGGATAGAACGGAACGGATGAAACGCATGCATGGAAACTAGGCTTTATGTCAAACGTGTGCTTTAAAGTGTCTGGTAAAAGTTACCGCCGATGGAAAGTGTCTGGCAGTATTGATTATTAATTTTTAACTATATTCTCTAAAACATACGTAAAAATCAGCACTGAAACTTGAAGAAATGTGAATACTATTTTGACTTACCTTTAGCACCGGATATCTATTAATTGGCCGTCGGCCCAAGCTTGCAGGTACGCATACACTCATAGTACATACTTACACTACTTAATCCCATACATTTGGTTACTGAGAAAATAAGTAACGTCTGGCGGTCCTGGGATCTTGCTCTATTACATTGGTTTATGAAAGTAGATAATTTTCTTTGATATCTTAGTATAGAATATCTAGGTTGATCACTAGTAATCAACCTAGTGTCGAGTCTTGTATCCCAGTTAGTGTTGTGTTTGGTTTTTTGCATTGAATCATACATTTTATCGATCTTTGTATCAAACTTTACACCATACACTAATCTGGCTACATTACTCATTGACGAGTTCATAAACGGAACGATTTTGTTTTATATTACTACTAGTTTAAGTGCAGATAAATTTAATATAATAATGTAAAGTTGGTCATCTTAATCTTTACCTGTTCCATATGGTAAGTTGTTCTGGCATCCATATATTGTTAACAAGATTTCCTGTAAAATATGTTGTCACCAAATACACGATTAGTACTGCAATACACGAAGCAGAGTAATAAGTTATAGCAAGCTTGGCATTATTATAAACTGATTGTATTTCTGCATGTTTGGATGTTGGTAAAATATTAACAGACCAGAATTTCTCAATAATATCGAATGATTTCAACAAATATCGCCGTTTTGTGAGAACGCTCAGGTGTTTTATTACGATCTGAAAATAAGTAAAAATTATAAATAGGTAGTTCAGGGGCGGCTCCAGGATATCTTGATGGAAGGGGCCCAAAGATTTAGAAATTCAAATTGTGTTGGTCACATCATCATCATCACCCAAGGTCAAATGCCCTGTAATTGAAAGTTCTCCTGCTCACCCCTTCATATACGTGTCTGAATTTATTCACTTTAGTATTCAGAATAATAAAAAATCTGCTGTGGCCAGTACACGACCTCTCGCCTAATTCTGCTTATTCTACTAATCTCGAGACTAATTTAATAAATAGTTTTACTTACATTTTAATAGTTTCATGTTCATGTAAGATGTAAACGATAATGTAAACCAAGATGCAAGCAAAAGATGTCAACTGTACTGTCACTGTCAGAATAATTCAAATTTTATGTAGAAACAAATTTCATATCATGGACAACAAGATAGAATATTAATTGTACTTTATTTTATTGTTAAATACTACCAGATTCAGCAAATTGTATTTATAATTAACTGTACCCATAGATAATTATATTTTCTTTTATTTTTAATTGCAAAAATTGTCATAAATAAATAATGTACCAATATATTTAAAGAAAACTTAATCAAGCTTCAAAAAGTACTACTTCCGGTTTGCGGATTTCTTCCAAAATGTTATCCGGTGTTAAGATACTTATTAAAACCTTAAATATGAAATTTGGTTATTAAAGGTTTGATACTTTTTCAGTTATCGTGGACGAAAAATCGTCAGTCCATACATTCATACAAATGAATGAAAATAGTAAATTCGTATTGTAGAGACCCTGAAACGTGCTTATCCACCAAAAACTAATACTCGAAAATTTTGACCCATTACAATACCTCTCTTATAGAATATGAGGCGAGAGGTAAAAAACAAGTAATTTTATATGAAAGCAAAAGTTACACATTTTTGGAAAGAGAAAATGTACCTATACTATTACTTATCAACTAAAACTAAACTAAGAATTAAAATCTTTGGCATATTTACATCTTATTTTATATGAAAAACAGTTTTTCGTTATGATTTTAAAATGGTAACTGTATATCAATGATGGATTGTCTGTAATTATAATAATAAAAAATCTGCTGTGGCCAGTACACGACCTCTCGCCTAATTCTGCTTATTCTACTAATCTAATAAATAGTTTTACTTACATTTTAATAGTTTCATGTTCATGTAATATGTAAACGATAATGTAAACCAAGATGCAAGCAAAATATGTCAACTGTAATGTCACTGTCATTATAATTCAAATGAGTAAAAACAAATTTCATATCATGGACAACAAGATATTGGTACTTAGTTGCACTTTATTTTATTGCTAAATACTACCAGATTCAGCAAAATATATTTAAAATTAACTGTACCCATAGATAATTATATTATCTTTTATTTTTAATTGCAAAAATTGTCATAAATAAATAATGTATCAATTTATTTAAGAAAAACTATATCAAGTTCCAAAAAGTACTACTTCCGGTTTGCGGATTGCTACCAAAATCTTATCCGGTGTTAAGATCCTTATTAAAACCTTAAATATGAAATTTTGTTATTAAAGGTTTGATACTTTTTAAGTTATCGTGGACGAAAAATCGTCACATACGTCCATACGTCCATACGTCCATACATCCATACATACATACGCACACACACACACACAGACATCATCGTGAAAATATTAAATTCGTATTCTAGAGACCCTAAAACGTGCTTATCCACCAAAAACTCATACTCGAAAATTTTGACCCATTACAATACCTCTCTTATAGAATATGAGGCGAGAGGTAAAAATTATTTGTATTGAGATCTTTATCATTTTGTAGCGATTAAAATGAAATTATGGGAAAAAGAAAACTAAGATGCCCCCCAGATGCATATTTTATTTTTGACGGTAACCAACCTACAGGATTAACTCCCAATTACAGGATGGTAGATGTTATTACAGTGGAATCTAACGACTGGACTCAGTGATATTATTGTCGGTTGTGCTGGGAATAAAAAATGAGTTAACCACTGTCGCAAAATCTTATAGATTCCTATGGTGGGTGGCATATAAAGCCAAGACACAAAGTATACACTATATTATGTACATACTTGCCAGTAAACAGAGAATGCTATGACATTAATAATAATAAATTCATGCTCTTCATAAGTATATGTCAATAAGAAAATGCCATCCAAAATAAATATAATTATATTTAACAGTAATAAAGTAATACCAAGCACAATTTTTAATTTAGTTCTGTCCTTTGCACAAAAATCACACAAATCCATTTGCGCTAGGAAATCATTCAGTAGGTTCTTAGGTGTTACCTAAAAAATAATGTATTTTTACTTCCTTGTACGGAGTAATAAGCAAGTATTGTAATCGCGAAAAATTTCGGTTTTCAGATTTTGATGGAAATATCAGTTTTGACCTTTTCTGAATCCATTATGACTAGTTTCGTCGTGACGTCTGTACGTACGGACGGACGGACGTATGTGTGTCGCATAACTCAAATACGGTTAGACGTAGAAAGTTGAAATTTTGTATTTAGGACTGTTATAGCATCTAGTTGTGCACCTCCTATTTTTGGTTTCAATCTACAAACCGGAAGTAGTACTTTTTTCAAATATTTCGATAAATATTTAATTTAAGACAAATTTTTTTATTTTAAATGATAGATTAATGTGATCATTACCTACAATCGGTATTTTATAAATATTTTTGTATCTGGTATCATTTAAGAATAATTAAAGTATTTATTTATATTTTAGTATTTCGGTATCTTGTAGTCCATGATCGATTAACATTTGTTACTGCGTAAAATTTAAATGATTATGACATGACAGTGACAATAGTAAAATTTATGCTTTATATCTTCTTCTGCAGTTTAAATAAAATGACTAAAATATATTTGTGAGTATACTAGCAGTAGTAGTAGTACTTATATATTAATATATTTGTATAATATTATATTATTATTATATTTCTACATTTTAGTTATTAAGAAAAGTATGAACAGTTTAATAGGCGTACAAGGAAGTCATGTGGTGTCCACGTCAGATTTTTGAAATTGCATCACTATTACGGAATATGAGATTTTTTAAATGTCAGGTAAGTAAAATATGATTTTAGAAGATGTGATGTGTAAGAAATAGAGAACGCTCAGACTAAAGAATGCTACCTGAGAATAAGATTATTGGAATTATTTTCTGACGTCGTTTATAAGCAAATAGTAAATATAATGAAAATTGACTTTAATAATGATTCCATAAAATCCTACTTGAAAATCAAAAATAATGTCAGCTCCGCGTCAAAGGAAATTTCAATTTTACAAGTAATTTATGATTTAGAATTTACATTTACAATATGACCATAATTTGTAAATATGTTCAGAGACAGTTGACAATATGACATTTGACAAAATATAAGAACGAATTGGACGAATTCACTATAAACCAAGAAGGTTAATCATAAATTTTAAATCTAGTAAAACTAAATTTTTAGATTAAATCCATCATAAACAAGCCATTTGAAACAAACCTACGATATTGAATATGGCTGCCTTTTTAAATTTTAGACAAATTTTAGATAGGTACCTAATTATATTTTCCAATATAGTTCTTGAGCTTTGAGCTGAAAGTCGTTTAAATAGATTTTAATGCAAATTTTGTCTTGATTTCCTTGACTATAATAATTCTAGACACAAGTTGGAAAACTTATATTTTTATAATAATTGTTTGAGACTAGAATCAATTTCTTTCTTACAATAGGACAAAAAGGAGTGAATACAATTTAAAATCTGACAATTATTTTACTCGTATAATCCAAATTTAATACTTACAATTTTTTTAGACATTTTATTTAACTTCAAATTGAAATCAAATTAAATGGTATATTTTTGCAATATATGAATCAAAGTACCTACGCCTACGAGTAGATAATTCGCAATAACGGAATAGAAGGAGAACAAAGTAGAATCTCACTTATATAGTCTGCAAAGATAAATTAAATATTCTAAAATACATTTAATATTTATGGCAATTAACACTTCTTGGTAAATAATTTGTGATAAAATAACACCTCCGATCAACCTAAACAAAGTTCTAGTCTAGTTTTCCATTGTTCTCGTATGATGACGCATCTGAAAAAAATTGCGCGCATTTGTAACCAATACAAAATTTATATTTGAAAAAGTATACAATTAAAAGAAATAATTTCTTGCTCCATAATAAATATTTTAGTAAAAACTGTATTCTGTTGAACTAAATAATCTAAAAGCAACAATAAATGTACCTGTTTACATGCATTGTAGTTGAACAAAAAATATTGTGTATAACTCGTCTGCGAAATGTGTTTAGTATCCTCGTGGATTTTTAACCCTCGGCTATCACCTCGGCCAAAAATTCTGTTGGACACTAAGCAGACATTTCGCAGCATAGATATACAAATAACAATTTTGATTTACTAGGTAACTTCTCTCAAAAAGGTACATTTTAATATTTAACTATTTTCATTTTTGCATAAGAATTTTTCTTAGGCACAGTCACCCAAGATACGTATTTAAATTATCCAGTACAATAAAAACGTTAATAATCAGAAAAAATTGGAAATAATTAAATAGCAATTTGTTAATATATTGTTTTTAGAAGTAGATAGTTAGATACAAAGTAGGACATAAGAAAAAATTCGTCAGTTTTAAGATACAAAACTGAAATAGGTAAGTAGTTTAGAAACGTCGTATAAATAATTCTACTGCAATTTTCTGCCCAATTATCAAATTTTCGGACGATTTAAAATCTCTAATGCTTGACAGAATGATTGCACAAGCAAATCGCCACAAAAATAATTCATGAGACCCAAAACTATAAATTTATGAAACACGTAACATCTAATAACCATGACGAAGACGATTTATTTACTTTTCGCTACAACTATTCTCCTAAATGTTGAAATTAGTGCAGTTTTGGAAGATAATTTAATAATACAATACTTGAAAATGAAACATGTTAATCAAGTAACAATATTTTCTTGTGAGCATGTATCAAAATACATGAAATTATTATTGGCTTTAATGAAGGACAATATTTATGTTTCTATGCACAATGTAAATGATAATACAAATATAGAAAAACTAATTATACAACATGGATCACAAGGATTTGTTTTAGATTCTGATTGCGAAAATAGTCCTATGATACTTAAACAAGTAGGTATATTAACAATAGTTATTTGTGTATTAAGTGACTCTTTATTACTCGCCTTCAGCTCGCGCTGCAATAGTGCAAGAGGAGCAAAGACACTTTACGCTCGTAATATAGGTACATATAATTTTTTCTACGACTAAAATTATTTGTTATAATAATAATAATAGTATTCAGTTAGTCCAATCTGCGTTCAATCAATTATTGTTTGATTCGTTCGTAACTATGACGATACCAATAATATCGACATAAATAAATAAAAAATTGTTTGATTCTGTCATTTTATTTTATTTTATGTAATCAAAAAGTCACCTATGACAACGCGCAATAAAATGTTTGTTTTGCTTGGTCCTCAGTAACAAATAACAATCAACTTTACGTTGACAATTAAAAGCATAAATAAAACTTCATAGTAGTCATAGATAAAAAGTTTTTATAGAATATTACAGACATTTGTATGTTAATCAGAGATTCAAACCGCATAAAAACAGTTTAAATTCATTGTGTTAAAACCGGTAACCGATATCGGTTTATAAAAAGCAATTTAAGTTCTGGGTTCAAATTAATCATAATTCAACTAAATTTCTCATAATATTACAATTTTCTTATAAATTTATGCCAACAAAAAATGTGAAATTTTATTTAATGTTTTTGTTACCTACTGTTTTCCATCCTTTCCGGTTCGGTTCACGTCCCTGATGTTAACTTTCAAAAATATTTTAGTGTGCCGAGCAAGAATTATTTTTCGACAAATATAAATGGCTAATATTTGCCAAAAACAAAACAATTATTGAAATTCTTAAAGATACCTACATGAATGTGAATGCCGAAGTTACTGTAGCTGTCGAATCTGACTTGCAACCTTCTTGGGATCTGATAGATGTATATAATCCTGGTCAGAAACATGGAGGCACTTTAAGGTTTAATGATTTGGGGGTATGGCGTTCTCATGAAGGATTTGCGATATATAGAAATGCACAAACTGATTTAGCTAAATATATTCGAAGAAAAGATTTGTCGGAATTGACATTTAAAGGAAAAGTTGTAGTAAGTATATACTAGGCGATTCATAACGGTTATAATAAAATTAATTAGTGTGTGAGGTATGAACAGAGCCGAATTTAGAAACCCACTGAGATGATACTTAATGTTTTGGATACATTTTAGTTACCAGACAGAAATTAAACAGTTTAAAAAAAATATCTGGAAGTCTTAAAACTTGATCGTTTTGTAGATAATGATATCCAAAAAAATATATAGGTTTTACAACAAATTCTTAATATAACCACATTAGAACATGTGAGCGAAGCGAGGCGAAATTAAAAAAAAATCCCAACACAAATCTATACCACTATTCTGGCCCATTCTTAGTCAAGTATCTGTTATCATAAGAATTTAATTTGCCAGCAATTTGCTTTGTTCGAAAAAAGCCGGACATGTATTAAATTTAAACATAAAATTCAACAAACCATGTATATGTTTCAGTCCTAAAATTTTAAAAGTTTAGTTAACTGGCAATCTGACTTTATCTCAAAAACTTATTACAAAATTGCAACAAGTTAAACCATTCCAATGTGTTTGATATAATATCTTAAAAGGACGTTCCTGGCTATATTTTTTTGTAACACAACTTAAAATTACAAACAAGTTCCGCATTATTAAGATTCATTCATCTTGTCTCAGATTTTCCAAAACGAAAATAAAGTGTCACTCTCGTCTCGTCTAGTCTCGAAATTTCTCGACTGATCTCAATATAGAGTCGAAAGTCTCGAATCAAGTTGGGTCTCGTTTCGGCCCCGAATCTGTAGTCGAAACTTGCCTTGTGGTCTCGTCTCGAATTTCGTGACGAGACGAGACGAGATTGAGAATAGTTTCGAGTCTCGAGGCAACACTAATATTAACAACTGCTTCCGTAGCTTTTAGATAAATATCCCGAAGATTTGTTAGATTATTTATACAACAATGAGGAAAATAAAACAGTAGACAATCTAAGCAGATATTACTTCATTTTATTTAATCATGTCAGAGACATACATAACTTTACGTAAGTCTACTCTATTCTTAGATAATTCAAATCAAAATTTATATAAATATAATTTTAGAATAATTGCAATGCCAACACCTTATTTTGGCACAGTATCGCCAAATGGGTCATTTAGTGGATTGATAGGAGCTTTACAAAGAAAAGAAGTTGATGTTGGATTATCACCCGTCTTCTACAAGGTGGACAGAAGTCCATATGTTGACAACTTGGTTCCTACTTATTTAATGAAGTAATTTTTATAATCTTTTGAAATTTCTCACAGTTTCTGTGGTTGTTATTTTATTTTTAGAACGAGATTTCTTTTCCGACGTCCGAAACCTGCGCTAACAATTGGTGGAGCATTTTTTAGCCCTTTGGACAATACAGTTTGGTTGGTAACTTGGGGCGTTTTGTTATTAACAGCTGTTGTTATACGAGTAACATTAAAAGAGGAATGGAAACAAGAGAGAGAAAATAATTTTAAAGATAAATACACAGAACATGATTGGAGTTACATAGCGCTTCTTGTTTTTGGGGGAATCTGTCAGCAAGGTAAATATACTAACGCGTACCGTAATGGTTAGAATGCTTGCTTCTAAACACAAAGATAACAATATTTTTATCTAGATAAAGATAAAGATAACCGTAGAGTGGGGTTACTTTGCTTCACATAGGTAACTTTGCTAAGTATGTGGGAAAATTTTTAATTTAATTTTTGTTCTGAATAGGTAGTACCTAAGGGCAGTAGTCTTGCCTTATCTTACTCCTATTAGCTATTCTACTTTGTATGTGACGCGTAGGAGGTTTGTCACATCGCATGTAGGCTGTAGATGTATTATAAGTAACTCATATATTTTTAGTAAATTTTGAAACCCGATAAACTAAGGTCTGTGGAGGCATTATTATAAATTCTAGAACTTTGTAGTATTTTTTTTTGAAAAAACCAATCATTTTTATCCCTCCAAGTATTTTTTTTAATCAGATTGAATATTTCTATTTTTTTATACGAATTTTTAAATAAAGTGATAGACATTCCACTCACGATGTTTTTGTAAGTAAACTTATAATTTTTTTCTTTTTATGCTAACGAATGTTTCCATTTAATTTTATATTATTTTAAAATCATATTTACATCTGTTACATGTTAGAAAACCTTTTATATCATTGTAATAATATCAGTTTTGAACTAAGACATGCATCTTTAATATTGGCCAGAAAAAAGGTTAGATATATACTAAGTACCACTTTTTATATATCAAATTAAAGCTCGCATCATCCTTGAGCAAAGTACACCATCAGTTTTGCGATATGTTCTTGCATATAGATTTCATAAGCAAATGAAAAGTTACCCCAACGCGGGGTGACTTTGCGTACATGTTTAAAAAATAAAAATAAATATTTCCCTTTAAAATAGTTTTATAATACATAGTGCAATCGATAGCTTAAATATAATTGTACCACATACATTTTTTACCAATTTTTAGGTCTAGCAGTTACGAAATTTAATTGAAATAACCGCCAAATCTAAGCAAAGTAACCCCACTCTACGGAACTTATTTTTTATTTATCTAGATAAGATAATAGATAACCATAGAAAAAATTATCTAGATAATAGATAAAAGATGAATAATTATTATCTAGATAATTATTAGATAATTTATAGATAATATTAAAAAAATATAAAGTATAAGCGGTACCAGCTGGCGAACCTGCAGCGTTGCAAGCTTGTGCGTTGTATGCTTGCACAGTTTGATTATATTTGAATTCGATAAAAATTATACAATTGAAAAAAGTTGGTTATAATCTTAGTAAAACTATTATCTATATGATAATTAAAAATAGATAAAGATGATTTATAATTTTATCTAGATAAGATAATAGATAAATAAGAAATAAAGTATCTAGATACAATTATCTAGATAAGTTACAACACTGGGTATAGGTATGTAGTTTTCACGGCTTGGTTCGGAACGGGATCTACTCTCTCCAATATTCAAAATTGCGACACAGTTAACTTGACAATGACAACCACCAAGCTATAAGCTATCGGCCATCGGCTAGTGGTTAGAACAAGAACTTGGACCAGATGGTTATATCAGAGGTTCCCAAACTTTTTTCTCGTAGACCACTTTCAAAATTTTACTGGTTTGGATGGACCCTGCTACATTTCTACCATATGCCAAAAACTCGTCAAAAATGTGAAGATTAGATCTAACGACGGAAATTTGCGTCGCGGCTGAGTTCCAACCCAAAATTCGGAGTGGTAAAAATAAAAATACTGTATCGAATATGCAAGTTTTTAAATGTAGGTACGTACTCAAAAAAATTAAGGGAGCTTTAAAAAAAGGAAATTAATGCTAAATAAACAGGCTATCTGATCCACATGCCGGCCTAACTGAATTTTTTTTTGGAAAGCACTAAAAAAATTTCCGGAAAGATTAATGCACACATGAGATTATAAATGAAAATCTTATTTCAGATGTTCCCCAAATTCCGAATATGTATTCAGGGCGAATTATAGTATTTGTATCAGTTTTTTTCACTTATATGCTGTACCAATTCTATTCTGGAGGTATAGTGTCTTCTTTATTGAGTGAACCACCAACAACTATTAAAAATTTAGAAGATTTGCGAAAGAGCGATTTAAAAATTGGAGTGCACGATACTGTATATGAACGAATGTTCGTTGACGTAAGTATTAGAAAAAGTTAATAACATGACAATAGTATATCAAAACCAGGGATGAGCAATTTTAAATTTATTTATCCAACACCTCTTAATAAAAGCATCAGAACTATGGTGATTTTAAACAAGCAAAGTAAAAAATTACACTCAAGTGGCTTTGATCAAAATTATACCCACTTGTGGGTAAATTGTTACTTTGCTTGTTGGAAGTCACCATAGTAACGGTGTTTTAGGTTGAAACTTAATATTTGTTAAATATTTAAGCAGTTATTAAGAGGTGTTGGATAAAACGTTATACTTCACACGTGGGCAAAAAGGAATGATCCACTCGAGAAAATTATCTCAGCCTTCGGCCTCGTGAGTTAAGATTTCCCTCGTGGATAATTCCTTGCTTTGCCCACTTGTAAAGTAAATAACTATTATTGTATTAGTTACAAGCATGTACGAGTATGGTGAATGAAAATCTGAAAATTAGAACTGACTGAGTAAGGATATCAATGAAATAATGTAAAACAATTTAATATAATTTGATGAATACACTCTAGTGAGATCCATCGAACTGAAAATCCCTTCTTCATTGTTCAATATCAAATTTATTTGGTAATATTTTTAAAATATTGTCCACACTTTCAATGTTGTAAATGATACATTAGAATTAAAATCTAAAATTCGCCACACTTTTTAACGACTTAGTCACATACTAAGCCACTAAGAAAACAAAATTCTCGAATATTAAAAAACTGGAAAATTTATTTGTACGTAATAAAATCCTGCATAAAAAGATTCATTCACAGGAATATTCAAATCTAGAATAATATAATTTTAGATTTGGCATAAATGTAAACAATAGAAGGATGCAAATCTAGAAAAACTAGTTTGTTTCATTTACACATTTAGGTTGAACTGAAATAAATGAAGAGCCAATACCAGTCCTATATATTCGGTTTTAACCACGGTTTTAATTATATCTTTTCTAGATTTGCATCTTCCCGTGTTTGCATTTATGCCGAAACTAAAATTCTAGATTTGAATCTTCCTTTGGATGAATCTGTTGATCCAGGTATTTTATAACATATGCATTTTCTAGATTTGCATTTTCCTGTGTATGGCCGTTCTAGAATTTTATTATCTGGTGTTGAACCCAGTATCTTTGTTTATTTATTTATTTAATAAAGGAAAACCAACAGTCACAAGGACCAATTACAGGTTTTCACGAATTAATTATGAGACTAACATATTATTACAGATGTTTGACAATTAAATAGAATATAATACGGTATAATACAAAATTAATATAAAAATACTAGAGACGAGTAACTATTAAACTTAAATAAAGTAAAATAGAAAGAGCAAATCAGAAAGTGTAGGGAGTATACTAACAAAATAAAATAAGCTGTGCAGTGTGCATCATAGATGACAGAAGTTAAATTATTACAAATATATTTTTTATATTGTGATAAATGTAATAATCTTCTAAATAATAAGCAATACTTTAGGATACAACAGATCCGATAGCCATCAAACTATTCAAAGCAAAATTGAAAGGCAAGAAGAACGGTTTGGACGCCTATTATGATCAAGTAACTGGTATAGAACTGGTGAGGAAAGGCGACTTTGCTTTCCAGACAGATACGAGCCCAGCGTACGCTTTGATTAATGAAGAATATAACAATGACGAAATATGCGAGTTGCGTGAAGTTCAATTGTACGCCAATAAGTGGATGGCGGGCGTTGTCCAACAAGACTCGCCATTCAGGGAACTGTTCGTCTACAGGTAAAATATCTATTTGTGCAAAAACAACACACACCATTTATTCGAAAATTGCAAATATTTTTATTTTAATATGAATTTGGATTCATGGGATAGAACACGGACAAACAATAATAGACCGGGAGTTCATGACAGGTGATGCTCTCCGATTTCATACATCGTGCCTTTTGGAGGATAGAATATTGACTCTACGACAATAAAGAAAAGCGGGTATTAAACCCTTGCACGCTTTCCAATCATATGGAAAATTGCATTTTCCACTTGCACAAAAATGTTGTTTTTCTCTGATTTAATAATGCATGCCCTTTTATCAAAAAAACTTAAACACATTTAAAATTATAGGCATGCGACTCGCAGGATCCCAAAAGGCTCAAACGGTCACGTGGTCTTGTAATAAAAAAATATGATTTTCCGCGTTTTCATACAGCATGCTGATGAAAAGAATTAATATTTGTGTCATAAAACACATATAACCAAATTGGCATGCAGTCCTCGTTGGCCCAAGGGTGGAAAATTTCGGAAAAGTTTTGTGCAAGTGGAAATGCAATTTTCCATATTACTGGAAAGCATGTAAGGGTTTAATACCCTTTTTTCTATGTTGTCATAGGGTCAATATGCTATCCTCCAAAAGGCATGCTGTATAATAGTAAAAATTTGGCGATGGTGCAAACTAAAAAGAAACAATTTTTTTTGGGAAATTCCTGGGACCGAAGAGGATATAAAAGGGTACACGACATTACAATACTACTTAACAAATAAAGTCATTGAAGTGGGAAAAGCATTTGATCCAGCGACGTTTTGGTGCAACAATTTGTACTTTAAATGCGTTCTTTACTCTTCACTTACTGTAATTTGTGTGTTTAAGTTTTCAACGGATGGTCGAAACAGGCATCATCGAAAGACAAAGGATACGATGGACAACTAGAAAACCTGGATGTATTGAAGTTGTTGATTCCAGTACAATTTTTGTGGGTATTAAAGAGTTCTTTCCGGCATTGCTGTTTTACATAGTCGGAATTTTTATAACTTTATTAATATTTGGTGCAGAAATTTGGTTGCACAAGAAAATGATATTGAGAAAAAGAAAATTGGTCATTATTAAATAAATTACATATTATGTAGAAATAACGTAGAATAATTGTTTTTCAATTTGTCAATAATCGTTCGTAATAAATAAATATAAATTAATAATAAATAAGGATTCGTTCGTAATAAATAAATATAAATTAATAATAAATAAGAAAATAAATTGGTTTTCAGTAAAGAAATATTCTGAAATACAATGGAAATAGTTACAAATACAAAGGTTTATAGAAAACACAAGCCAGTGGCGGATTTAGGGGTTTGTTAGTTTTTTAAAACAATACAGAAAAACAGACATTTTACATTAAATTACAACTTAATTTAAAGGTATCTGAATTTTGAACCATTTTCCCCCATTATAATAACTTAAATATATTTACGTAATTTACCATACCTTACAAAACATATAACCTCTGGTATTTATTAAAGTAGAAGGTAATGCTTCTTTTATAACAAAATTTATCGCTAGATAAAATATGTTACAGATAAATCCATAAATAAGGTAATACATGACATTAAAATGAATTAACTACAATGCTTACTACTACAAAAATTCATAAATCTGACAAAATTGTCAGTTATGTGAATTGTTTTATTAATAAACCACAAAGTTAAACTCGTGATGTTATGAGATTGCAATGCTTTTCTTAGGTGATTTTAAGAATTATGCTGTATTATGTCTATTGTAATATTAATATCTAATCTAAGTACACATTTCTTCTATATTAAGTTACAAAAAATATTGTATACTTTATCATTATTTTGTTTACATAATGCTGTTAAAATTAAAAGATTCTTGAAGCATAATTATATTATTGTGCACAATAAAAAATGATAATGAACACAATTAATTTGATAATGCGATATTCTTAACATTTGATTAATTACTTTTAAAATATGATCACATTTTTTATTATATTTTTTATCAGATATGTAATGATTATATTTCGAATTGATATGATCAATTTTTATTACATAAATGTTAATTAGAGTTTGTAAATCTGATCTTCGGTATCTACATAAAAACTCGATATTTATATAGAATTCTTGTTAGTTAATAAATAACAATGTGCTATTTCAAAGTGGTGTTGTTGGTCGAGTTTTCTTTGGTTATTGCTCAGCGGCGTCAAATAGCTTGCAGCAACTTCACGTGCTAATTATTTAATTAGTGTACTTTTCATAAAATATAAAAAATGTTATAAGATGGACACGTGCATTTGAATATATGACCAAAAAAATCCGTAGCTTATTTTTAATCTAGTTGAAGTAATAAAAGAATTACAAAATGTCATAGTAAACAGTTTCAAATGTTATTGTCTTTTAGAGCCAAATTATACTTTGTTGACATAAAAAATTAGACAATTAGATTATTACATTTTATTGTAGTTGCAAGAAAATTTTTTAGTATAAAAGAAGGGAATACTCTAATACTTCAAAATTTATTAGATACTTTTAAAAACTAGTTTTAGAATAGAATAGAATACGTGTTTGTCGAAAATACAAATGTACGCACAAAATTTTAATATAGGTACCTACATAAAAGTAAGTAAGTAACTATATTTCGAAAATATATTTTTCTTTCAAGATCAGCACGTCGTACAGTATACCCTTTAATTTTTTGTCCTAAGTTGTGGAACACCTTTATAGTAACTCCCACCAAGAAAGGCAAGAAGAACGGTTTGGACGCCTATTATGATCAAGTAACTGGTATAGAACTGGTGAGGAAAGGCGACTTTGCTTTCCAGACAGATACGAGCCCAGCGTACGCTTTGATTAATGAAGAATATAACAATGACGAAATATGCGAGTTGCGTGAAGTTCAATTGTACGCCAATAAGTGGATGGCGGGCGTTGTCCAACAAGACTCGCCATTCAGGGAACTGTTCGTCTACAGGTAAAATATCTATTTGTGCAAAAACAACACACACCATTTATTCGAAAATTGCAAATATTTTTATTTTAATATGAATTTGGATTCATGGGATAGAACACGGACAAACAATAATAGACCGGGAGTTCATGACAGGTGATGCTCTCCGATTTCATACATCGTGCCTTTTGGAGGATAGAATATTGACTCTACGACAATAAAGAAAAGCGGGTATTAAACCCTTGCACGCTTTCCAATCATATGGAAAATTGCATTTTCCACTTGCACAAAAATGTTGTTTTTCTCTGATTTAATAATGCATGCCCTTTTATCAAAAAAACTTAAACACATTTAAAATTATAGGCATGCGACTCGCAGGATCCCAAAAGGCTCAAACGGTCACGTGGTCTTGTAATAAAAAAATATGATTTTCCGCGTTTTCATACAGCATGCTGATGAAAAGAATTAATATTTGTGTCATAAAACACATATAACCAAATTGGCATGCAGTCCTCGTTGGCCCAAGGGTGGAAAATTTCGGAAAAGTTTTGTGCAAGTGGAAATGCAATTTTCCATATTACTGGAAAGCATGTAAGGGTTTAATACCCTTTTTTCTATGTTGTCATAGGGTCAATATGCTATCCTCCAAAAGGCATGCTGTATAATAGTAAAAATTTGGCGATGGTGCAAACTAAAAAGAAACAATTTTTTTTGGGAAATTCCTGGGACCGAAGAGGATATAAAAGGGTACACGACATTACAATACTACTTAACAAATAAAGTCATTGAAGTGGGAAAAGCATTTGATCCAGCGACGTTTTGGTGCAACAATTTGTACTTTAAATGCGTTCTTTACTCTTCACTTACTGTAATTTGTGTGTTTAAGTTTTCAACGGATGGTCGAAACAGGCATCATCGAAAGACAAAGGATACGATGGACAACTAGAAAACCTGGATGTATTGAAGTTGTTGATTCCAGTACAATTTTTGTGGGTATTAAAGAGTTCTTTCCGGCATTGCTGTTTTACATAGTCGGAATTTTTATAACTTTATTAATATTTGGTGCAGAAATTTGGTTGCACAAGAAAATGATATTGAGAAAAAGAAAATTGGTCATTATTAAATAAATTACATATTATGTAGAAATAACGTAGAATAATTGTTTTTCAATTTGTCAATAATCGTTCGTAATAAATAAATATAAATTAATAATAAATAAGGATTCGTTCGTAATAAATAAATATAAATTAATAATAAATAAGAAAATAAATTGGTTTTCAGTAAAGAAATATTCTGAAATACAATGGAAATAGTTACAAATACAAAGGTTTATAGAAAACACAAGCCAGTGGCGGATTTAGGGGTTTGTTAGTTTTTTAAAACAATACAGAAAAACAGACATTTTACATTAAATTACAACTTAATTTAAAGGTATCTGAATTTTGAACCATTTTCCCCCATTATAATAACTTAAATATATTTACGTAATTTACCATACCTTACAAAACATATAACCTCTGGTATTTATTAAAGTAGAAGGTAATGCTTCTTTTATAACAAAATTTATCGCTAGATAAAATATGTTACAGATAAATCCATAAATAAGGTAATACATGACATTAAAATGAATTAACTACAATGCTTACTACTACAAAAATTCATAAATCTGACAAAATTGTCAGTTATGTGAATTGTTTTATTAATAAACCACAAAGTTAAACTCGTGATGTTATGAGATTGCAATGCTTTTCTTAGGTGATTTTAAGAATTATGCTGTATTATGTCTATTGTAATATTAATATCTAATCTAAGTACACATTTCTTCTATATTAAGTTACAAAAAATATTGTATACTTTATCATTATTTTGTTTACATAATGCTGTTAAAATTAAAAGATTCTTGAAGCATAATTATATTATTGTGCACAATAAAAAATGATAATGAACACAATTAATTTGATAATGCGATATTCTTAACATTTGATTAATTACTTTTAAAATATGATCACATTTTTTATTATATTTTTTATCAGATATGTAATGATTATATTTCGAATTGATATGATCAATTTTTATTACATAAATGTTAATTAGAGTTTGTAAATCTGATCTTCGGTATCTACATAAAAACTCGATATTTATATAGAATTCTTGTTAGTTAATAAATAACAATGTGCTATTTCAAAGTGGTGTTGTTGGTCGAGTTTTCTTTGGTTATTGCTCAGCGGCGTCAAATAGCTTGCAGCAACTTCACGTGCTAATTATTTAATTAGTGTACTTTTCATAAAATATAAAAAATGTTATAAGATGGACACGTGCATTTGAATATATGACCAAAAAAATCCGTAGCTTATTTTTAATCTAGTTGAAGTAATAAAAGAATTACAAAATGTCATAGTAAACAGTTTCAAATGTTATTGTCTTTTAGAGCCAAATTATACTTTGTTGACATAAAAAATTAGACAATTAGATTATTACATTTTATTGTAGTTGCAAGAAAATTTTTTAGTATAAAAGAAGGGAATACTCTAATACTTCAAAATTTATTAGATACTTTTAAAAACTAGTTTTAGAATAGTTTAAATAATGAATCTATTAATTTTGTTTGTTTTAATAATTGGTTGTTATTCAATTCAAGTTGAAGATGACGTTGATGACACTAGAATAGTTCGAGATGGTACTTTACAGCAAGTACATGTGGTAAATATAACGCAGTCATTTGTTGTGAAGCCGACACTTAAAGCAATAAAATATGGAAAATATAATTGTTAATAACTTTGTTTATTGTGTATAAAGTTACGTGTTTGTCGAAAATACAAATGTACGCACAAAATTTTAATATAGGTACCTACATAAAAGTAAGTAAGTAACTATATTTCGAAAATATATTTTTCTTTCAAGATCAGCACGTCGTACAGTATACCCTTTAATTTTTTGTCCTAAGTTGTGGAACACCTTTATAGTAACTCCCACCACATTTTCAGATTCAAAATTTTATTGAATATTTCTAATAATGAACAAACTTGTTTGATTTCTATAACATGCGTACGATAAATCATTTTTTGGTTTTGATAGGTTTTTCGTCATGGAGATAGAACACCAGATAAGTTCAGTTTGTACCCCAAGGATCCACACATAAATGATACTTGGTACCCGGCAGGATATGGCCAACTTACACAGGTAAATTATTAATATTATTATGCGTTGAAGGATCGATTTCAATATTGACAATTGCATAATCATAATATTAATGAGGTATATTTCTGTCTTATAGTTATTTATGTAACAAGTAGGTACGCAAAATAGAGTTTTAGAGAACGAATCTATCCTTTAAAACTTAGTTTGTGTACGTGTTACATACAAATTTTGTTAGTATGCTCTCCAAATTAGTTAAATAACTATTCGAAATTATTCTAAAATATAATCAATACAATGAAAATCAGTGAAAATAATCTTATAAAATGTAAATAACAGCTCATTTGCCTAGATTACGCTATTTTAAAGAACTGGATCCCCTAATATATTATTTTGCACCTACGGGACTTAAACTGTTCATTAGTCTTTATTTTTATGGACTAAAGTTCTTAATTTAATCCCAAGGGATTATTTTTCATATTTAATCTCGTTGTCAAGTAAATACGTGCTTTTTGTTACAGAGTGGTAACAATATAAATATTTGTCATAAAGTTTACTGTCAAAATTGCAAAATGTGTATTCTTTTAAACTATTTTGTATTCGTTTGAGGATGAAGTGCAAAAAATAGCGTATATACCACAGGACTAAAGTACCTTTAATCCCTCAGGTGATTACTTCCCTCACCTTCGGCTCGTGAAATAAACTTCACCTTCAGGATTAAATCATGAACTTTAGTCCTTTAATATATAATATACTATTTTGCGGACTCAAAACAGTTCGCAAATTAACGATTTTAGAGAGTACTAAAAATATTATATTTATCTTGTGCTGAAGATAAGTAGGTACAGCATACTTAAAAATATTGATTGTATCAAAATTAAAACTAGAATTGTTGGAAATTTAGTAAATATTTAAACAGTTACATATTATATATTTTAAAATTTCCTCAAGGAGACATAATGACTTTTTTATTCGATTAAATAATATTTGTGCCGTTGCTAGGTGACCCACTTTTCGTCTTAGGCCGAGAAGTACTTTTCGTACGCAAACGCGTTTTTTTAAGCAAACTGACACAGTCGAATAATTTTTTGTTTCATTTGTCTGTTTCGCAGATAACTACAATTAGCAAACTAAACAAAAATTTAGAATAATTTATAATAAAATATTAATATTCTAGTTATTTTAAGTTCTCACTAACAATCGAATAAAAAATAGTGTATGATACACGGACGAAAAAGCTCTCGTACTCCTAAGGTTGCCGAACTCGGCTTTGCCTCGTTCGGCAATTTTCCATAGTAGTACGAGAACTTGCATTTTTCGTCCTTGTAACATAAATAACTATTTTCGAAACAGTGAATTCAATTAAGTTTTTTTGCGATATTTAAAATTAATTTTAAAACAGTACCTACTACATAGTAAATAAAACGATAAGGAAAATGTAAGATAATAGTATAACTCAACATAAAATACGAATCCTTGGATTACATTGTTATTTTATGTTTCGGTGAATTTTTAATATGTATGAATGTTTTTAGAACGGTAAAATGCAAGAATACAGCATCGGTAGAACCCTCCGCAAAAGGTACAACAATTTTTTGGGAAGAATCTACACCCCAGATGTGATCGAACCACTAAGCACAGATTACAACCGCACAAAAATGAGTTTGGAATTAGTTTTAGCTGGACTGTACCCGCCTGCAGCTTCACAAATTTGGAATACTGCTTTACCTTGGCAACCGATTCCTTACAATTACGTTTCTTGGCAAAGTGACCCAGTGTGTTGTTCAAAAGCACGTACCCATTCAGTTTTATTTTATTTGGGTAATTTTAGGTAATGAAGTATGCTCTATTATACTGCCAAAAATATACAGATCTGTATAATGAAGCTAATAATGCAGACCTATTCCAAAATTTCATGAAATCGAATGCAGAAATTGTACAATATATTAGCGAGAATTCTGGTCTTCCAATGAAATCTGTATCAGATCTTTTTGTAATGTATAATATTTTAAATTCTGAATTCCAAACTGGACGAAAATTACCACAATGGACCAAGAAAATATTTCCAGAATTTGTTACAAATGCTGGAAATTTATTCTATGAATTACAAACTTATAACACTGAATTAAGAAAATATTCGGGAGGTGAGGCAAAACATTAACTTAAACTTTGCTTTTTCCAAGACAGATATACTTCTTCATGATGCTAATTTCCAATTTATGTTTAATTTATAAGTTTAACTACACGTGAATGATATTATTCTCCATATTTGATATAAAACTATATCTTTACTTATATTTAAGATAGTTTTTCAGCATTTATTTTCAAAATATCAAACAAATTATGTGGGTATTTCGTTTTTTAGTAGGTATACCTACATGTTGATAAAGTAACAAAATTTCATGTTGATCCAAGCTGTAAATTGTACAAATGATAAAAAAGGTTAAAATCTTTCCAAAAATATTATAAATGACACTTACAAAAAGTAAATAGGTTCAGTTTTCTGGGATAAGAAGTAAAATATTTGCGTAAGTTCGGTTTGTTTGCAAAATGTTATTTTTTCTACAATCGTTGTACAATATGAACATAGTTATTCAATTTTCAATACTGCGAACCTTAAAAGTCGATACTGTTTTGTCGCACTAGTGCTACAAAAACATAAAACTATTATTTTGCCGCAAACTGGCCTCAAACTACAAATATTGCTTTATCCGGACATACTTGATATATAAATAACAATTTTCTCCCTGTATAATAATTTTAATAAGGATATAAGGTAGATTTGCTACCGAAACGTCGGTGATGATTATCATCTGTTAATAAATAAATTTAACTTTGAAGACTGAGAACTCTGTTACTTTTTCATTCCAATAACTTTAATGTTACGAATAATTCATTTTTATACTTAAAATTTTAAATTTTAGGTACTATGTTGAAGAAAATTATAGCTGATGCCCGGGCAAAAAAAGATGGAACCCTGTCTCCAAAAGAACGAAAAATCTTCCTCTATTCGGGACATGAATACAATGTTGCTTATATTTTAGGAGCTTTAAATGTGTTCAAGCCTCATATACCTCCTTATGGTTCATTTGTTGCTGTTGAATTACATAAAATCAATAACGTATATGGTTTTAAGGTTCGTTTCTTTAAGTTTTTAATATTTTGATATAAAACTAAATTTTGTTTCCTAGATTTTGCATCAGGATTATACTCGTGCAACTCCACAATACTTGACTATTCCTGGATGTGACATTTTTTGTCCATTTGACAAATTTGTGGTTCTAGTGGATTCAGTTCTTCCAAAAGATGGAGAAACATGTTAATTTTAATTTTATACTTATTTCTTATTTGCCAATTTTTATATCAGTTAATAAAGTGATAGTTAAGCAATGTTTTGTATTCTATTTTTTATATTGATATATATATATATATATATATATATATATATATATATATATATATATATATATATATATATATATATATATATATATATATATATATATATTTTATTTTGGACCGCTGTTAAAAGTAGGCCCTTTAACTGTGGGTCCGCAAATTAGAAATAACAATTTATAACACGTAGTGCCATTATTGTAATTTTTAATTTTTAATTCGCTAAGCAACCGTTAAAAGGCATACTTTTAACAACAGTCGTAGATAATAGTAATTTACATTATATGTGCGGTAGGTTCAATTTCACAACGCGAGGTTCTTTAATAAAATCGAGCGTTGTAAAATTACCTACCGCACGCATAATGTATTCTATTTTTTGGCCATCATACTAACTATATATTAAAAATATGTAATTTATATAAAATTATATATAAAAAGTTGTGAACATTGAATTTTAAAATCAAGCCGCGTTGAAAAACAATCTTGAAAACAATGAAATGTCAATATAATTAAAACCGTGCATTTGAGTCAGCAAATGTCACATTTAAAATGAAACTTTTTCACTTATTTCAGACTCTATTAAATAATTTACTGGGTAAACGAGCGATTTTAAAGGTTTTCTTTTTTATTACAAAGCAATTTTTTATTTATAACCTAACCTAACCTAACCCCCGTGTAATAAACTCATGATAATGTCTGTAAAATCGCAACTACCATAGACGTCAACGATTTGTGATTGTTATGTTTATACGTCACGAGGCCAAAAAAAGTATTTACAAAATAGAAAATGTTAAGTTGTAAGAAAAAATATAAACTTGTTTTTTCTTAAAAATATAAATTTTTATTTTTACTAAAATGTTGAGGAAAAACCGCCGAAAACCAGACGCACTTTAAAGCATGTGGTATGGAAATAGTGCGTGATTTCTTTATTTATAAACAAATTAATAATGTTTAAATGTAATCTGCTATAAATATACCTAATTAGTAATGATTGCTGATTGTGATTACCTATTGTAGCAGGGCTAATTTATTGTATTATAATCAATAATTATTGTTTTTGTAAGTTGAAATATTTTTGGAAAAGCTCAACGGTTTTTCCCACGCGTTGTATCAGACTTCTAAGTATGGCCATCTGGTTTTGCTGTTAAAATATCAGTTTCTAAAATTTACGAGTTTTGGCATTTCGGCACATGTCAAAATGTAAGATACGGAAACCGTTTAGTTCAATGAAAAGTATTTCAACTTCATTCGGAATTGTTTGAGATTCACTGTTACATCGGTCAGAAACTATTTTTAGAATTAGGGGATGGTTTTGAACCAGAGTTTTTGTAACATATTTCGTTTTTAAAAAATAGTTAGTTTTCAGATTTCAAAAGAGAAAGACGTTTTTGATAATTGCGAATGAGTTAGTTTTAAGATCTTGAAAGAGAAAGACGTTTTTAAATATTGGAAAGAATCTGTCTTGATTTTATCGTTGTTTATTTGTGCTCAAAGTGAATCCCAATACTCTTCATTTTGATTTGTTTATTTGGGAATGTGAAACTATGTATTTTTGAGTAAGTTGATATGTTATGTTTTTATGTGGTTTTTTGTTATCTGTATTCTTCATAATATATTACTTGCTAACTGATCTTATTCTAAAACTCAACACGAACTTTTGGATAAGGTTTTCTCTATCTAATTAATTAGTTAGTTAACAAATTAATTAGTGGTTTTCCTAAACGTTTAAGGCAAATGTCGCAAGTATCGTTTTATTAAATTCAAGTATTTTATTTAAATATTAGTTTTCGTTTTTATTAATATAGTTAATAGTTTAATTACCGCTGTGTGTGTTTTATTATTATACATATTCCCATTCTCTAATAATACTAATTTAGCGTTACAATTTATCGAGCAAAATCTAATCATAAAAACATAAGATTCCCCCTCCCACACTATGAGCAATTAAAAATTCTGAATACCGTGCGAATTGCACTACTTATGTTACGTTTAGTATTATAAAAAGAAATACAAGTACAATTTAATTAATTCTTGTACAATAATATTACGTTTTTTTTCTTTTTAAAACCAGTCTGTATTAGAGCGAACAAAACAAAAAAGAAATATTCAAATCGGTCAAGTCGTTCTCAAGTTATGGGCGTGACCAGAAAAACAAGCATTCATTTTTATATATATATATATATATATATATATATATATATATATATATATATATATATATATATATATATATATACAGATTAATAATGTTTAAATGTAATCTGCTATAAATATACCTAATTAGTAATGATTGCAGATTGTGATTACCTATGAGCAATTAAAAATTCTGAATACCGTGCGAATTGCACTACTTATGTTACGTTTAGTATTATAAAAAGAAATACAAGTACAATTTAATTAATTCTTGTACAATAATATTACGTAGACGTAACAAAACAAATAATAATTTTTATAATTGTTATCATTCATGTGTACATTCTACAAATTCACGAGGCTAGGGTTAAATCAAATAAAATTAATTCCCACTTAAAGATTATTTGCATACCAAAACGGTGGTAGGTATCTATACAAAAATAATTTTCATAAAAACCAAAAGAGTTTTTGTATTGTTAGTCGCTAGCTTTTAGTTACATAGATTAAATACAATTTGAGACGAGTTACCATTCATTTGCAGGTATATAAACAACGAAGACCATCATATTTTACACACTTGCCATCGACAGAAGTTCTAGGTGCTTCATACTTAACATAATGATACTTAACGTTAAGTGTATTTTAATTATAACATTGTTTTTTGTGAGCTGTTACGCTATAGCAGACGATCAAAATACTTTACAACAATTACATGTGGTAAGTGAAAAAAAAAAAAAAAATATATATATATATATATATATATATATTTAAAACTAATTAATATATAAGAATAGCTTACTCAATCAAAATGAATATGAAAAAATAAAACAAAAACAAAAATTAAAAATATTGTGCTTATTTTGAGCTACATATTCTGTTATATTTTTCGTAAGGGGAATTAATTATTTTTAAAAAGCAGAACCAAGGGGGCTATGAGTTTTTAGTGGAAAAGCGAGTGGAAAATTCTACTTGGATATTTTTTGTTTTAAAAATCATATCAGCGAAGAAATTTTAGAAAAAGCTATTTGAGTACCTAAGAACTGAACTACATGAATGATAAAAATGATGAATGAAGTTTTCCTGAAATTAAAATCTCGTTAAATTTGGAATAGAAATTTGAAATTGCGAAGCAACTCTATTTTTTGAACAAAATTATTTGTAATATTTGTTGTAGTTAGTCAACAGTTTTAATAAGGTATTAGTATAGTAATATAATTTGGAACATAAGCACTGATCTATAATAACTGATGATAATGACACAATCATATTTCACTCTGTGCACAGTAAAAATTGTGCCTAAGTGTGTGTGTTAAAAATAATCACTCTAAATAAAATGTCACTAAGATCTACAGATGTAAAAGTGCGTTAGTTTAAACACTAAAATACCTAGTTTGGTTCGGCTACTTGAATACTAGCTAGCGTAGTGAATACTTTAATGATTATTTTCGTGGAGGAACAGCTGCAGAAATTGAACTTGTAGTACTACTAAAACATACTTTACAAAATACAAGATTTAACTTAACCAAACCTGTGTAACAAAATTTAAGGGAGTACAGTATTGGACGCACCACAGAGGAAATAAACTTACAGAGGGCATGTGTCAAATCGGCGTGTAGCCACTTTAGTTTAGAAGTCGCCATCTTGGTTCGCCCCGTATATGATTTGACATTTGAGTATTAAGTTTTATTAAAATCTAAAGTATTAATTTTTATTATTATTTTAAACAATAAGATCATGTGCAGCGTTTGGGTTGTCAATAGGACAGCAAGTAACGTATTTGTATGCATTCAAATTTTAAATGTGGGGCGAACCAAGATGGCGATCGGGCGTTTTTCGTGTATACCCCTTCCGTCTCATGGCGCAACCTCCCTTGCCCATCAACTCAGTTTACATTCCCTCTGTATCATATATTATATTTATTTACTCTGTGGGACGCACTGATCATGAATCAAAAAGAATTTTGTTGATATTCGTAAAATTAACAGTAGTTTGCAAAATAATATCATTTTAAATACCACTGGTTGTCATTTTTAAATACAAAAAAGTTAAACAATAGTTGTGCAGTATTTATTAATTGCAATTACATTAATGTAATAATAATTTTACAAACAGAAAAAAATGAAATTTGTAGGTACCTTGGAGCCATTTTTTAATTTGCGAATTTCAACAAAATTCTTTCTGATTCATAATCAGAGCGTCCAATACTGTACACCCTATGTATATAAATTTTAAAATGATATGAAATTGTTCAGGTATTTCGCCATGGCGACAGAAATCCAGTTCATTCAAACTTATATCCCAATGATCCGAACAGGAACGACACGTGGGCTCCTGATGGATTGGACCAATTAACAATGGTACAAATTATAATACAATTTTGATACAGGTAATCAATAAATTGTAATATTTTCAGTACGGAAAAATGCAAGAATTCCTAATAGGAAAAGCTCTGCGTGAGAGATATGACCAATTTCTGGGCGAAATTTACACTACGAATGTTATAGAGCCATTGAGCACAGAGTACAACCGAACAAAAATGAGTTTGTTGTTAGTTCTAGCTGGTTTGTACCCTCCTGCACCCTCGCAAATATGGAATGTTTTATTACCTTGGCAACCAATCCCCATCAATTATGTTTCATCCGTAACAGACCCTGTAAGTATGTTTTACAATATGACTAAATTAAGATATCTCATGAAATTATTTATTTTTTAGGTAATGGGATTATCTTTGCTTTACTGTAAAAAATACAAGAATTTGTCGAATGAAACTCAAAATTCTGATTATTTTCAAAGCTTCTGGAAATCAAGTTCTCATTTAATAGAATACATAAAAGAAAATAGTGGTGCAAATATAACTAAATATTTTGATTTATACAGAATTTACGATGCATTAAATGCAGAGGTAATGTTCATAAACCGTACTGATTATTATATTTTTTATAATTTTTTCACGTATATTTTAGGTAGCAACTGGCCGTAAAATACCAAAATGGACTGAGAAAGTTTTCCCCCAATTTCTCACCCAAGTAGCAAATTTATATTTTGAATTACTAACATATACGGACGAAATGAACAAATTAGCGGGAGGTAACAGTAGTTGATAAATAAATTTGTTTGTGATTAAAAATATTAATTTTTAGGTAACATGTTGAAGAAGATTTTAGAAGATATGCACGCAAAGCAACATGGAACTTTATCACCCAAAGAGCGAAAGATTTATCTCTATTCTGGACATGAATACAATGTGGCTTTTATTTTGGGAGCCCTAAAATTATTTAAGCCCCATGTTCCTCCTTATGGTTCTTACGTTGTGGTTGAACTTCACAAAATTGACAATGTTTATGGAGTTAAGGTAGTTTTGAATTCATATCAAATATTGAAAAGGTTATAATTTTATAATCGAATTTTTCAGATTTTGTACCAAGATTATAAACAAGCAGTTCCACAATATTTGACTGTTCCTGGTTGTGCTCAATTTTGTCCTTTGGATCAATTTGTTGACCTTAAGAACTCTGTTATTCCTACTAACGAAGACAAGTGTTAATAGCTATTTATGTAACAAGTAAGGAAACGAAAGTAGTTTTTTATATCAGTTAATAGAGTGATAGTTAACCAATGTTTTGTATTCTATTTTTACCTTCCGCTTACCTGTAAAGGAGGTATTGGAATCATGCAAAAAATCGGGTAGTGAGTTTTTAGTGGATAAGCACGAATTGGGGTCCTTACAACTCATTTTTGATAGTTTCCCGATGATGTCTGTATGTATGTGTGTGTGTGCGTGTGTGTGTGTGTGTGTGTGTGTGTGTGTGTGTGTGTGTGTGTGTGTGTGTGTGTGTGTGTGTGTGTGTGTGTGTGTGTGTGTGTGTGTGTGTGTGTGTGTGTGTGTGTATGTGTGTGGTCCGGGCCGATGCCGTCTGTCGCATAATACGAATTACCCAAAAATTTTGATATTTGGTATTTTACAATTGTATACGAATAGGAAGAGCTCATTAGATTTTGGTACAAATATCTTCACCGGAAGTGATATTTTTTGAAGATTGAAAAAGATAATTGTCAAAATTGTATATAAATTTGGATAAATATAGTATTTATTTGTAATAAGAATAAGAGAAAAAGTTATTTGCAACCTACGTTATAAAAAAATTGTCTTTATCAGGTAGCATTAAAGAACTGCAGTAAAATTTAAAAAATAAATTTATCAAATAAAACATCGAAATCTTGTAATCCATGTTCGATTGATTTTTGTTTCTGCGTAAAAAATATTGACAGGTAAGACGGGTGACAAGTTGACATACTAGCGTCATATAAGTCATAAGTAAGATATTAAATGTAGTAATTGAACGGAGGATGGCTTCATCACAGAAGAGTTTGCCTGAGAACGAATCTTTTGATTCAGGTGATGCAAATTTCTGTTAGAATATTTTAGATTTTTATTTGTATATTTTAAAGGGACACCGGATTGTATACGTGTACATTTATGTTTATAAGTCTAGATATGGCGGAAGGTTGTGTGATGGCCACGTCAGATTTTTTATATTGTTGTTATGAAAATATTTTATTTGATTTTATTACCGCTGTTAAAAGTAGGCCCTTTAACTGTTGGTCCCCAAATTAGAAATAACAATTTATGACACGTAGTTACTTTTAAGTTTATTTGACAACACAGTGCCATTATTGTCATAAATTTGTATTTTTAATTTGCTAAGCAATCGTTAAAAGGCATACTTTTAACAACAGTCGCAGATAAAAAGTATATACAAAATAGAAAATGTTAAGTTGCCGGAAAAAAGAAAAATGTTGTTCCTTAAAATTGTATGGAAATAGTGCCTGATTTCTTTATTTATAAAAAATAATAATGTTTAAATGTAATCTGCTATAAATATACTCGTACCTAACTAGCGAACCCGGCTCGCGTTGCTACGCCTCCAGCTCGAATTTAAAGGAATTTCGTTATAAGAATTCTAAGTTATTATTATTACCATACAATACATGGTGGCAATTCTAACTACGCCCATGATACCATACCAAATTTGAACCCAATCGGTTACCGCCATTTTGTTTAAAGATGGCGGACTGATATTTTAGTATGCTCATGTCATAAGTTAGATCATAAGTTATAACCATTACAAATTTGAACCCAATCGGTGCAGTACATTTTGAGTTAGCTAGCAAATTTGAACTCAATCGGTGCAGTAAACTCTGAATTAGATAGCCGCCGAGAACAATGCAATTTGTCATCGTTATAAACAACAAATAAATAAAAAAAACTTAAAACCTAGACCACCTAGACCTAGACCACCTAGACCAACTGGAATTCGACATCGTCAAAGTTGGACATTTTTTAGATTTAAAAGCATTTTTTTCACAAGAGTACTATAAGGGGGCGGAAGAGATGACGTTAAAGTTCGCATGCATGATTTTAAAGTAGACACTTCAATGTTTTTGCCCTTGAAGATTCATCGAAATCAACTGAAAATACGCCGAGTTATGGCGATTTGAAAATGGGTGAAATTTTACCTGATTTCAAGTTTTCCCCTAATTGAGTTGGCGAGTTTATATAAACAACGACGTCCATCATATTTTACACACTTGTCATCGACACAAGTTCTAGGTGCTTCATATACTTATCATAATGATATTTACCGTTAAGTGTATTTTAATTATAACACTGATTTTTGTTAGTTGTTACGCTGTAGCAGACGATCAAAATACTTTACAACAATTACATGTGGTAAGTGGAAAATAAATTTTTTAAAGAATAACTTATTCAATCAAAATGAATATATGAACAAAATTGCTTACTTTGTGTTGAATATTATATCACAGGTATTTAAATTTTTTAAATATTGTGCTTATTTAGAGCTACATATTCTGTCATATTTTTCGTAAGGGGAATTAATTATTTTTACGTCACTCGGGGAAAGGAAAGCAGTGTTTTCCTCTTGCTAATGGAGAGAGGGAAGCGAGTTTTCCCTCCCGCACGGGAGGAAAGCATGCACGTTCCTGCCTAGGGAGGAAAACGGTGTTTTCCTCCCGCTTGCAAGAAAGGTGATTTCGAGACCCTCGTGACGTAAAATATTGTGTGTCCCACGGGAGGGAAGGCTATTCCTCCCTTGGGCGAAGCCGGCGCCCTCGTTCGGACCGCCGCTTCGCCCGCGGGAGTGATAGCACGCTTCCTTCCCTAGGTGCACAAGATACTATTAAAAAGCAAAACCAAGATTGGGGCTATGAGTTTTTAGTGGAAAAGCGAGTGGAGCGCGAAAATTCTACTTGGATATTTTTTGTTTTAAATATCAGTGAAGAAATAAAGAGCATTTTAGAAAAACTATTTGAGTACCTAAGAATTGAACTACATGAATGATAAAAATGATGAAAGAAGTTTTCTTGAAATTAAAATCTCGTTAAATTTGGAATAGAAATTATTTGTAATATTTATTGTAGTTAAGCCCTGTTCGCACGGCGATCTTTGGAGATTCTACGGAGAGTCAAACTCCCGGCAAAGTCACGGCAAAAAAGAAGTTTTTTTCTTTCTAGTGAGAATTATTTGTTAAATTATAAATGAGTCTTGGAAAAGAAGAATTTATAATTTATTGATTGCTTCAAAACCACGTAATTATCACTAGAAAGAAAAAAACTTCTTTTTTGCCGTGACTTTGCCGGGAGTTTGACTCTCCAAATTATTAGTACCTACGTATAAATGATTTTGACAATCTATTATTCTGACATTGACGTTTAAAGCGTTACGCATTTGTTCATCTCCAGTTTTTAATTCCATGGCTGTTACTATTAATTCGCTATTCCGTGTATTTTCAAATTTGATTTCTGCAGTTATAAAGCAACCAAAATAAATTTTACTGATCCGGATGTAGAATTTTATGCTCAACAACATTTATTTGAAACATTTTTGTCTAAAATAATTAGGGAAGCAATGAGAACGGAAAAACTGATTAAAGCTAAGTTTACATGTACCGTTGGCACCGGCAAACGTCACGGCCGTTGACGCCGTTCTATGATTTCATTCGTTGACAACCAACTAAATGACAGCTGTCAAACTGCGTCATTGATTGTTAACGAATCAAATCACAGAACGGCGTCAACGGTAAACGTTTTTACGGTGCCAACGGTACATGTGGGAGAGACTTTACCATGTTAAGCTGAGCGTCCACTAGGTCGGTGGGGCGACGCGGCGCCGTCCCCAAGAAAAACGTATAGAAAGCAATGGAGCCCCGTCCACTAGGTCGGTAGCGCGGCGCGGCGCGGCGCAACGCCGAGAAACTATCCGTCCACTGGGTCGGTGGAGCGACGCGGCGCGGCGCGGCGCGGTTCCTATACAAAATGTATTCTTGTTACCTAATGGACTGGAACTAACGAGAGTGAGTCGAAGAGCACAGGAATTTCGGGCATCATCGACAGTTTTCGACAGAATTTCGTGACAGCAGATGTTCATAGTGGAGTGAAATTAAAACGATTGAAGAACAATCAACAATCACTGTTTTCACTTATTTAGGTAGCTGAGTTTAGCACAGTAAATAAAAATTTAAATTAAAGCATTATTTCTTAACAAAAATACTTTGTTTTATTTTAACTATTAATTATCCAACCAACTATTGATAAAATAGTACATTAAATAAAAATATCACTTTCTTCTTCGCAAAATTACCAGTTAATAATTTTTTATCATATGAAATTCACTTCTGAATCTGAACTGAACTGCACGAACAATGTAAGTACAAAGTGCCGCACCGACTTCGCCGCGCCGCGCCGCGCCAGTGGACGAGCTATCTGTTGAAAAACCGCGCCGCGTCGCTCCACCGACCTAGTGGACGCTCAGCTTTAAACGCCTATGTTTCACTTTTCAATATACACCCGGTATATATATATATATATATATATATATATATATATATATATATATATATATATATACAGATTAATAATGTTTAAATGTAATCTGCTATAAATATACCTAATTAGTAATGATTGCTGATTGTGATTACCTATGAGCAATTAAAAATTCTGAATACCGTGCTAATTCCACTACTTATGTTACGTTTAGTATTATAAAAAGGAATACAAGTACAATTTAATTAATTCTTGTACATTAATAGTATTACGTAGACGTAACAAAACAGAATAATTTGTATAATTGTTATCATTCATGTGTACATTCTACAAATTCACGAGGCTAGGGTTAAAACAAATAAAATGAATTCCCACTTAAAGATTATTTGCATACCAAAACGGTGTACCTATACTAAAATAATTTTCATAAAAACCAAAAGAGTTTTTGTATTGTTAGTCGCTAGTTTTTAGTTACATAGATTAGATACAATTTGAGACGAGTAACCATTCATTTGTAGGTATATAAACAACGAAGTCCATCATATTTTACACGATTTGCCCCCATATTTACTTTTCCCTATTTACCACCGTCCTTTTTTTACCACCGTAATTCTTTTACCAATCCATTTTTTACCAACATTATACTTTTACCAATCCATTTTTTACCACCGTCCCTTTTTACCACTAATTCTTTTTTACCACCAACGTATTTACCGACGAATTCTTTTACCAATCCATTTTTACCACCGTCCTTATTTTTGCCACTAATTCTTTTTACCACCAACATATTTACCAACGTGTTTTTTTACCAATCCATTTTTACCACCGTCTCTTTTAACAAAGCTAACGAAACCGTATTAAAGCCCCACAAACTCGGTTTTGGTATTTACTACACTAACAAAGCTATCAAAACCGTACTAGAGCCCCACAAACTCGGTTTTTGTTTTTACTACACTAACAAAGCTAACAAAACCGTACTAGAGCCCCACAAACTCGGTTTTGGTATTTACTACACTAACAAAGCTAACAAAACCGTACTAGAGCCCCACAAACTCGGTTTTGGTATTTGCTACACTAACAAAGCTAACATAACCGTACTAGAGCCCCAAAAACTCGGTCTTGGTATTTACAACACTAACAAAACCGTACTATAGTCCCACAAACTATTAATGGTAAAACGGAATAGCGGTAAAAAAGTATGGTGGTAAAAGTTGTAATGGTAAAAACGGAGTGGTAAAAATGTATTAGTGGTAAAACGAAATAGCGGTAAAAAGTATAGTGGTACAAATGCAGAGGTAAAAGTTGGAGTGGTAAAAATTGAGTGGTAAAAAATGGGTTAACGGTAAAACAGGATAGTGGTAAAAAAGAATGGTGGTAAAAATGCTGTGGTAAAAGTTGGAGTGGTAAAAATAGAATGGTAAATATGTAGCACAACGATTTTACGCACTTGTCATTATACTTAACATAATGATACTTCACGTTGAGTGTATTTTAATTATAACACTGTTTTTTGTCAGTTGTTAAGCTGTAGCAGACGATCAAAATACTTTACAACAATTACATGTGGTAAGTGGAAAATATATATTTTTTAAAAACGAATTAATATATAAGAATAACTTATTCAATCAAAACTTTGAAAATAAAACAAAAACAAAAATTAAAAATATTATGCTTATTTTGAGCTACATATTCTGTCATATTTTTCGTAAGGGGAATTAATTATGTTTAAAAAGTGAGTTTTTAGTGGAAAAGCGAGTGGAGCGCGAAAATTCTACTTTGATATTTTTTGTTTTAAAAATCATATCAGCGAAGAAATAAAGCACATTTTAGAAAAAGCTATTTGAAAGAACTGAACCACATGAATGATAAAAATGATGAATGAAGTTTTCCTGAAATTAAAATCTCGTTTTTGGAATAGAAATTTTAAATTGTGAAGCAACTCTATTTTTTGAAGAAAATTATTTTTTAATATTTATTGTAGTTAGTCAACAGTTTTAATAAGGTAGTAATATAATTATTTGGAACATATGCACTGATATATAATAACTGATGTTAATGACACAATATTTCACTCTGTGCACAGTAAAAATTCTGCCTAAGTGAAATTTTTAGTGTTAAAAATAATCACTCTAAATAAAATGCTATGCACTAAGATCTACAGATGATGTAAAAGTGCGTTATTTTAAACACTAAAATACCTAGTTGGTTCTGCTACATGAACACTAGCTACTGTAGTGATTACTTTAATGATTATTTTCGTGGAGGAACAGTTGTAGAAATTGAACTTGTACTACTAAAACATGCTTTAGAAAATACAAGGTTTAACTTAAGCAAACCTGTGTAACAAATTTTAAGGGAGTACAGTATTGGACAGTGCGTTTTGTTGAAATTTCACCATATATAAATTTTAAATGAAATGAAATGAAACAGGTATTTCGCCATGGCGACAGAAATCCAGTACAGTCAAACTTATATCCCAATGATCCGAACAGGAACGACACATGGGGTCCTGATGGATTTGGCCAATTAACAATGGTACAAATTATAATACAATTTTGATACACGTAATTAATAAATTGCAATATTTTCAGTACGGAAAAATGCAAGAATTCCTCATAGGAAAAGCTCTGCGTGAGAGATATGACAGATTTTTGGGCAAAATTTACACTACCAATGTTATAGAGCCATTGAGCACAGAGTACAATCGAACAAAAATGAGTTTGTTGTTAGTTCTAGCTGGTTTGTACCCTCCTGAACCCTCGCAAATATGGAATGTTTTATTACCTTGGCAACCGATCCCCATCAATTATGTTTCAATGGCAACAAATCCTGTAAGTATAATTTATAATATTACTAAATTAAGATATCTCATGAAATTATTTATTTTTAGGTAATGGGATTATCTTTGCTTTACTGTGAGAAATATAAGAATTTGTCGATTGAAGCTCGAAATTATGATTATTTTCAAAGCTTCTGGAAATCAAATTCTCATTTAATAGAATACATAAAAGAAAATAGTGGTGCAAATATAACTAAATATTTTGATTTATACAGAATTTACGATGCATTAAATGCAGAGGTAATGTTCATAAACCGTACTGATTATTATATTTTTTATAATTTTTTCACGTATATTTTAGGTAGCAACTGGCCGTAAAATACCAAAATGGACTGAGAAAGTTTTTCCCCAATTTCTCACCCAAGTTGCAAATTTATATTTTGAATTACTAACATATACGGACGAAATGAACAAATTAGCGGGAGGTAACAGTAGTTGATAAATAAATTTGTTTGTGATTAAAAATATTAATTTTTAGGTAACATGTTGAAGAAGATTTTAGAAGATATGCACGCAAAGCAACATGGAACTTTATCACCCAAAGAGCGAAAGATTTATCTCTATTCTGGACATGAATACAATGTGGCTTTTATTTTGGGAGCCCTAAAAGTATTTAATCCCCATGTTCCTCCTTATGGTTCTTACGTTGTGGTTGAACTTCACAAAATTGACAATGTTTATGGAGTTCAGGTAGTTTTGAATTCTTATCAAATATTGAAAAGGTTATAATTTTATAATCTAATTTTTCAGATTTTGTACCAAGATTATAAACAAGCAGTTCCACAATATTTGACTGTTCCAGGTTGTGCTCAATTTTGTCCTTTGGATCAATTTGTTGACCTTAAGAACTCTGTTATTCCTACTAACGAAGACAAGTGTTAATAGCTATTTATGTAACAAGTAAGGAAACGATAGTAGTTTTTTTAGATAATAGAGTGATAGTTAACCAATGTTTTGTATTCTATTTTTACCTCTCGCCACTCATATCTGTAAGAGAGGTATTGTAATCATGCTAAAATTTCGGTAGTGAGTTTTCAATGGATAAGCACGTTTTGAGGTCCCTAGAACACGATTTTGATAATTTCGCGATGATATATATATTTTAAAATCTTCTAATGTGTTTTTAAACAGTACAAAGCTTCGAAAAAATAGTTTGTTTTTTGTCTACTGCCAAACTTAATGTTTCACGTAGGATGTTTTTTCCGAACAACGACGCTATGTCACCCGGACACATCGTCAAAGTTGGACATATTTTTAATTTAAAAGCATTTTTTTCACAAGGGTGCTGTAGGGGGGCGGAAGAGATGACGCTAAAGTTCGCATGCATGACTTTAAAGTAAACACTTCAATATTTTTGCCTTGAAGATTCATCGAAATAAACTGAAAATACGCCGAGTTATGGCGATTTGAAAATGTGTGAAATTTCACCTCATTTCAAGTTTTCCCCTAATTGTGTTGCCGAGTTTATATAAACAACGACGTCCAACATATTTTACACACTTGTCATTGACACAAGTTCTAGGTGCTTCATTCTTATCATAATGATACTTAACGTTAAGTGTATTTTAATTATATCATCGATTTTTGTTAGTTGTTACGCTGTAGCAGACGATCAAAATACTTTACAACAATTACATGTGGTAAGTCGAAAATAATTTATTTTTAAAACTAATTAATATTAAGAATTACTTATACGATCAAAATTTATATGAAACTTTGAAAATAAAACAAAATTGCTTACTTTGGGTTTAATATTATATCGAAGGTATTTAACAAATTTAAAATATTGTGCTTATTTTGAGCTACATATTCTGTCATATATTTCGTAAAGGGAATTAATTATTTTTAAAAAGCAAAACCAAGATTGGAGGGGCTGTGAGTTTTTAGTGGAAAAGTGTGTGGAGCGTGAAAATTCTACTTGAATATTTTTTGTTTTAAAAATCATATCAGTGAAGAAATAAAGGACATTTTAGAAAAAAGCTATTTGGGTACCTAAGAACTGAACTACATATGAATGATAAAAATGATGAATGAAGTTTTCCTGAAATAAAAATCTCGTTAAATTTGGAGTAGAAGTTTTAAATTGTGAAGCAACTCTATTTTTTGAAGAAAATTATTTGTAATATTTATTGTAGATAGTCAACAGTTTTAATAAGGTTTTAGTAGTACTTAATATAATTTGGAACATAAGCACTGTTCTATGATAACTGATGATAATGACACAATAATATTTCACTCTGTGCACAATAAGAATTCTGTCTAAGTGTGTGTTAAAAATAATCACTCTAAATAAAATTCCACTAGGATCTACAGTTGTAAAAGTGCGTTAGTTTAAACACTAAAATACCTAGTTGGTTCTGTTACTTGAACACTAGCTACTGTAGGGATTATTTTAATGATTATTCTCGTAGAGGAACAGCTCCAGAAATTGAGCTTGTACTACTAGAACATGCTTTACAAAATACAAGGTGTAACCCAACCTGTATAACAAAATTTAAGGGTGTATAGTTAGTATTGGACGCACTAATCACGAATCAAAAGGAATTTTTTTGAAATTCGTAAAATTAACAGTAATTTGCAAAACAATATCATTTTAGGTACTACTGGTTGTCACTTTTAAATACAAAAAATCCGATGTGGCCAACACATAACCTCTCGCCATACTCTACTATTTTTATTTTTCTAATATAAGTATATATTATGTAGTACTTACTCACAAATATACCATTGTACTAGAAGGGAATTCGGGAATTGTAGTTTTTATAATATTATTAAAGTTTATTATGACCTTATAAATACTAAATGACATTTCATATTTTCCATTTCAATTTGCCAAAAAGTCAAAAATTCATGTGACATTAACACTCAAATATTTTATACAAATATACCATTGTACTAGAAGGGAATTCGGGAATTGTAGTTTTTATAATATTATTAAAGTTTATTATGACCTTATAAATACTAAATGACATTTCATATTTTCCATTTCAATTGTGACATTAACACTCAAATATTTTATTTTTTGTTTCCATAGGTAGGCAGATAAATCAAAATTGTAACAAATTTGTAGAATTTTTAACTTCTTGTAATTGGAAAATGGTGCTAGATAGAAACAACGTTTTGAATACATATTGTAGATAGTAACATTTATTATACAATGTTATTAAAAAAATTCCTATTAATTCATAAATTTTGAAAATATTCCAGAAAAACTCTTCAGATCTTCAAGAAACTACCACTTCCGGTTGCACGATCAACACCAAAATCTAATCAGATCTAATCTATAGGGTGTCAGAATATTGTATACTAAATTAAAAAAATTTTTTTCAGTGGTATTTGAGTTATCGTACCTCCAACATCCATCCTGACACACAGACACACACACAGACACACACACACACATACATCATCGCGAAATTATCAAAATCGTGTTCTAGGGACCTCAAAACGTGCTTATCCATTGAAAACTCACTATCGAAATTTTAGCATGATTACAATACCTCTCTTACAGATATGAGTGGCGAGAGGTAAAAATTCAAACAATAGTTATGCAGAATTTATTAGCACAATTATATTAATGCAATAATAACTTTACAAACAGGAAAAAAATGAAATTTGTAGGTACTTACAGAATGTCTCATTTGCTTGGACCAATTTTTAATTTGCGAATTTCAACAAAATACTTTTTGATTCATAATCACTGTATTTAATACTATACACCCTATATAAATTTTAAAGTGAAATGAAATTATTCAGGTATTTCGCCATGGCGACAGAAATCCAGTACCGTCAAACTTATATCCCAATGATCCGAATAGGAACGACACATGGGGCCCTGATGGATTTGACCAATTAACAATGGTACAAATTATAATACAATTTTGATACAGGTAATTAATGAATTATAATATTTTCAGTACGGAAAAATGCAAGAATTCCTAATAGGAAAAGCTCTGCGTGAGAGATATGACCGATTTTTGGGCAAAATTTACACTACAAATGTTATAGAGCCGTTGAGCACAGAGTACAATCGAACAAAAATGAGTTTGTTGTTAGTTCTAGCTGGTTTGTACCCTCCCGCACCCTCGCAAATATGGAATGTTTTATTACCTTGGCAACCAATCCCCATCAATTATGTTTCATCCGTAACAAACCCTGTAAGTATGTTTTACAGTATTATTACTAAATAATGTGATCCTTTTCAAGATATCTCATAAAATTATTTATTTTTTAGGTAATGAGATTAGCTTTATTTTACTGTGAAAAATACAAGAATTTGTTGAATGAAGCTGAGAATACTGATTATTTTCAAAGTTATTGGAGTTCAAATTCTCATCTGATAGAATACATAAAAGAAAATAGTGGTGCAAATATAACTACATATTCAGATTTATGCAAAATTTACGATGCATTAAATTCTGAGGTAAAGTACATAAACCATATTGATTATTATATTTTTTATAAATTTTTCACGTATATTTTAGGTAGCAACTGGCCGTAAAATACCGAAATGGACTGAGAAAGTTTTCCCCCAATTTCTCACCCAAGTAGCAAATTTATATTTTGAATTACTTACATATACGGACGAAATGAACAAATTAGCGGGAGGTAACAGTAGTCGATAAATAAATTTGTTTGTGATTAAAAATATCAATTTTTAGGTAACATGTTGAAGAAGATTTTAGAAGATATGCACGCAAAGCAACGTGGAACTTTATCACCGAAAGAGCGAAAGATTTATCTCTATTCTGCACATGACTTTAATGTGGCTTATATTTTGGGAGCCCTAAAAGTATTTAAGCCCCATGTTCCTCCTTATGGTTCTTACGTTGTGGTTGAACTTCACAAAATTGACAATGTTTATGGAGTTAAGGTAGTTTTGAATTCATATCAAATATTGAAAAGGTTATAATTTTATAATCTAATTTTTCAGATTTTGTACCAAGATTATAAACAAGCAGTTCCACAATATTTGACTGTTCCTGGTTGTGCTCAATTTTGTCCTTTGGATCAATTTGTTGATCTTAAGAACTCTGTTATTCCGACTGACGAAGACAAGTGTTAATATATTTTTCATGTTTTGAATACTGCCAATTTTTCAATTAATAATTATTATTTTAGAATGTACTCATTTATATTTAAAAATTCAATTATTTATCTTAGTTATTAAAAACTGGGATTCTAGATTATAATTTTCTCTATTCAAGATTAAATCTTAAATCTGCTTGTATACTATGTAAACAAGTGATTAAAATTATTTCAAAATAAATAATAGATTAAATAAACTTTAATATTGTTTTTGATATTGTTTTCATGTATTTTACGTACCTAGCTCATAAACCATAAAGATATAGGAAACGATTAGAACTACTTATTTAGAAATATATGAACATTAAATAAATATTGCTTAATTGAGATTTTTCTTAAATGTACCATTATCTATTCTTAATTCTGACAACCGAAATTAGGTACTAGGTATCGATGTCATACAAAATTGTATTCCATCGGTAAACTCTCTTCCGTTCTTGATACTTAATATATTATAAATTATCAGTTGCTATAGTAAAAGAATGTTAAACGAATGTGTTTAACATTAACAAATTGAGGTGGCCAAAATATAAATTTCGGTGTGCGATTTGTTTAACATAAGTAAACAAATTATTTTATATTATGTAGGTAACAATAACAAGTTAATTTTTTTCTAGTTTTAAACCAAATAGAAAATACTATGATATTTGTGAGTGCGTGTGTTTGGTTTGGATGGAGTAGTGGATATGTAGGGATGGGTGTTGAAGGTAAGAGTTACTACTAATTAAGAAATATCAATATTTTGAAAAAAGGCATTTCTTATGAGTAGGTACAACTAAAAATATTTTGGTGTTAGTCTTATAACCGGATGTGGTAGTTAACATTAACCTTCAGATAACAAAGGGGTAAATTTTGACCCGAATATGTTTTTTTCTACGTATGTTTTTAGATAAATATAGTTAACCATTTTTGAGGACTCATTTTAATTGTTATATAGGTACGTATTTACGGGGTTCCAATAATTTTAAATTTATTTATATATTTATATATATATATATATATATATATATATATATATATATATATATACAACTTACTATCATTGAAGCGTCCTTATATTGACAATTTTCCATCAACCGAGCGTCCGGCTCCAATGAAGCGTCCATATATGGACGCTCGATTGGTCACTATGTTAAATTGGCTCCTAGTACCATCTAGTAGTCATATTTAAAAATTTTGGTGGACGCCGAATTGATAGTGAATTATCATTTGCCGTATACATGCCGTATACTTTTAGTTCAGCCGAACGCTCACTCGTGGCGTTGCTGCGCTAGGCGTATAAGTATACTTTCATCCAATCTATCGCCTACCGAGCGTCCTCAAACTGGCAACACCGAAACGTATGTTTTCAAATGTTATGTTCGAAGTGTTCGTGTTCTCTTGATATTGGAGTATGAAGCAAAATATCAAAGTACGTTTTTTTTTGTTTCGACTACGTGGTTCTGGTCATCAAGAACTTATATACTTATAACAAACTTTTTTTTCGTCACACGTGAACGCAAAGCACGCCGTTATTCCCTGTTTAAACTAAAGGAAGCAAACCACGCTTTTGCTCCCTAGGAGGCAAAAACGTGTTTTTCTTCTTCTAAACTGGAAGTGTTGGCGAGCTTCGCGTGCATTAAATAAAAAAATATTTTTTTAATCGAGTCATAAATTATGTTCAAATTTGTTTGAACTATTAGGGGGGAGAGTTAAACATCAAGATCTACATCGTTTGCCCGATCCTCATGAAATTTTGCATGCAGATTTCTTTTTACCAGACTCAGATTTTAAGTTACCTATGTATTAATTTGATTGGACTATTAGGGGGGGATGATTAATAATATAGAATCTCGACCATTTGTCCGATTCTCATGAAATTATGCACGCAGGTCTCTTTTAACTGAAGTCAGATTTTAAAGTACTTATGTTTAAATTCGATCATAAGGGGTGCGGATTATAAATCTATAGAATCTAGACCATTTGTCCGATTCTCTAGAAATTTTGCTGGCTGGACTCTTTTTTACTATAGTCAGATTTTTAGGTATATTTGAAATTTATTGGGCTATTATTGGAGGTAATCTCTATAGATCTAGACTGTCTGTCCGATTCTCACGAAATTTTGCATGCGTGTCTTTTTTGACCAGAGTCAGATTTCAAAGTATGTTTAAATTCGATCGTATCATTATAGGGAAAGACGAGGGATTAAACTAAAAAAAATCGCTTTACAGTCGTAATTTTTTTTTTGAACGAAACTCGGTAATATGTAGCAATCAACTAAAGTAAGAAAGATAGTTTTTATTTATCGAGTTATAAATTATATTTAAATTGATGTATGATGGTTAACCTCTAGATCTAGACCGTTTGTCCGATTTTCACATAATTTTACAAGCAGATATCTTTTGAAAAGAGCCTGATTTTAAGGTATGTGTGGTGTGACTTTGTTCGGGTTCAAAGAGGTGGGGGTTAAATTCAACAGTCACTCAAATGACCGTAATAATTGTTTTTTTGCAACAATCCTCGGTATATATCTACCATTGAAATAAAATTGAAATACTACCAGAAAAATTATCGACATAACTACGAGACTACGACTACTTATGGTATTAAAAGTGAGAGTCTTTTTTTTTTAAATTGGGTCATACATAATGTTTTATTCGATCGGACTATTATGGGGGTAGGGGTTAAATATCGATATCTAGAAGCTTTGTCCGATCTTTATGAAATTGAAATAAAATTGTATTGCTTTGACAGCAAATAAAGAAATAGTTAATTAATGAAACCTTATTTAGTAAATAGATAATAGATATTTATGTAACAAGTAAGGAAACAAAAGTTGTTACCTTACGTATGTGAAATTTGTACCACGAGGCGTGGCGGAGTTCTGTAAACACATAAGTAAGGTGACTACCGAGATTCCTTACTTGTTGCATTATATACTTTAATATAGAATAAATGGAATTTTTGTTTGAAATTATGAAATTTTGTCATTTAATGTCTTACAAATTATGACATGAAACTAAAACACCCAAATTAGGTTATCTACAAACCACATTTTTATTCGAATTTTTTTAAAAATTGAACAGTATAAAATATGCGATTGCAAGTTAAAAACATTTTATATTGAAGTTTCTTTACAATGTGATCTATAAATTTTTTAAATAAATGTAGTTTTATATGTGTACTTTTTATTTAAAAAAAAAGTAAAATAAAAACCATTGCATGAAGTAATTAAATTAATTTCCTAGCGCAAATTTGAGAAATAAATTGTCTATAACCAAACGAAAGTAAGAAAATAATCTTATATACTAAAAGGCTTGAGATCATTTTCAGCAGCTTAGCAACCGTTTTTCGACACGCCTACTGCCTAAACGGGTGAACCGATTTTTATGAACTTTTTTTTATTTGATAGAGGTTCATGTGAAGTAGTGCCTTTTGGGTATATGAATATTATAGATGGCGTGGTAGTCGCAGGGGAGTTGAAAAACAGTGATTTTTTTTCACTCCTTGGATACGGGTATTATACTTTATTCGATTGTTTTTTTCATTTGACATATAGGTAGAGGATGAATTTGACTATATTTCTATGCATGTTTCAACCCAATATTGGGTATATTAAGAAAGTTATTAAGAAAAAACTGAAAAATGCACGGAACGCAAATGGGAGCATGCCATGGAAGTTTTGTTTTCTTTTTGATAAAAATGATTTTTTTTGTCTACTGTCAGATTTGACGTTTCCAATTTGAAATTTTATTTGGATTTATCTTTTATATTTGATAAGGTAGAAGTATTTTGAAAATTTTATTGAGTATTTAAAGATGGAGCACGCATTATGTTTACATGCTTTTGTATAAATTTGTAATATATTTTTTGAAATTTTTTATTCAACTTAACAATGCACTGTGAAGTTGAATCATATTGTTATTTATTACTGTAGTATTTATAGTAATATATTTTGACCCAAGTGTAAATGTTCAATTAAAAATAGGTATCTATATATCCAATATCTGTGGATAATACTATTTCTCAGTATTTTACTGAAAGTTTTAAATGTCAAATTAATATACAAATTTAACAATGGAGTCCGATAATTGGGATTTTTATCTATTGTACTTGAGTTTTGGTTGAGTTTGAGTTTGTCCTGCCCAAGCCGCCCTTGACATCTTTATCCTGCATACGCCCATTAACTAACAACTGGACAAGCACGAGACACGACGCGGACTAGAGATGATCTAGATTGTTATTGCACTTGTATCAAGTATCAAATCTGTTTTTACAAAAGTATGTATATGGTATTATAATAAGCACCAAGGGGTACAAAATATGGCTTCTATGATCGGCATTTGTTTATCAATAAAAATTTAATATAATCATGATTGGTATTAAACATTATCGTCTAATGTTGCCCAAAATTATGGCTGTTTACTAAGTATAAATTGCACTCGGTGAGCGGAATTTGTTTTTTCTGAATATGTTTTAAATTATATCGCGATTGATTTCAAATAAAAGGTCATAATAAGGACACAAAATGTACAGTATGCAATAAACTGACTTTCGACAATTTTACTTTTGTTTTTAGTCGGACAAAAAGCATTTTTTCAGTTTTCACAATTTTTTTTTATTTGTTTTTAAAACACTCTTGACTACCTACTTGGTATATTCCAATAATCACATCAAAAGACAGTCAGTGAAAATTATAAACATTTTATATTAGCATTTTCCTGTTTTATAGTTTCCTCGGAATTTATCACAAATCCATCGAGTTATATATATTTTTTTAAACTAAAGGGCTAGATGATAACTACTTTTTGTCGCGCAGCGGTAGAGTCTAAATGTTAAAATCGTTATAGGTAATTGAGGCACGAAGTGCCAAATTGTCCCACATTCAGGGTCCGCGGAGCTTAAGCCCGCGAAGCGGGCAAATCCCCCTTGTCGCGCGCAGCGGTAGAATCTGAATGTTAAAATCGTTATATTTGAGGCACGAAGTGCCAAATTGTCCCACATTCAGAGTCCGCGGAGCTTAAGCCCGCGAAGCGGGCGAATCCCCCTTGTCGTGCGCAGCGGTAGAGTTTGAATGTTAAAATCGTTATAATTGAGGCACGAAGTGCCAAATTGTCCCACATTCAGGATCCGCAGAGCTTAAGCCCGCGAAGCGAGCAAATCCCCCTTGTCACGCGCAGCGGTAGAGTCTGACTATTAAAATCGTTATAATTGAGGCACGAGGTGCCAAATTGTCCCACATTCAGGGTCCGCGGAGCTTAAGCCCGCGAAGCGGGCGGATCCCCCTTGTCGCGCACAGCGGTAGAGTCTGAATGTTAAAATCGTTAAAATTGAGGCACGAAGTGCCAAATTGTCCCACATTCAGGGTCCGCGGAGCTTAAGCCCGCGAAGCGGGCGAATCCTCCTTGTCGCGCGCAGCGGTAGAGTCTGAATGTTAAAATCGTTATTATTGAGGCACGAAGTGCCGAATTGTCCCACATTCAGAGTCCGCGGAGCTTAAGCCCGCGAAGCGGACAAATTCCCCTTGTCACGCGGCAGCGGTAGAGTCTAAATTATGTTAAAATCGTTATAATTGAGGCACGAAGTGCCGAATTGTCCCACATTCAGAGCCCGCGAAGCAAGCGAATCCTCCTTGTCACGCGGCAGCGGTTGAGTCTGAATGTTAAAATCGTTATAATTGAGGCACGAAGTGCCAAATTGTCCCACATTCAGGGTCCGCGGAGCTTAAGCCCGCGAAGCGGGCGGATCCCCCTTGTCGCGCACAGCGGTAGAGTCTGCATGTTAAAATCGTTAAAATTGAGGCACGAAGTGCCAAATTGTCCCACATTCAGGGTCCGCGGAGCTTAAGCCCGCGAAGTGGGCGAATCCTCCTTGTCGCGCGCAGCGGTAGAATCTGAATGTTAAAATCGTTATAATTGAGGCACGAAGTGCCGAATTGTCTCACATTCAGAGTCCGCGGAGCTTAAGCCCGCGAAGCGGGCGAATTCCCCTTGTCGCGCGGCAACGGTAGAGTCTAAATTATGTTAAAATCTTTATAATTGAGGCACGAAGTGCCGAATTTTCCCACATTCAGAGCCCGCGAAGCAGGCGAATCCTCCTTGTCGCGCGCAGCGGTAGAGTCTGAATGTTAAAATCGTTATAATTGAGGCACGAAGTGCCAAATTGTCCCACATTCAGGGTCCGCGGAGCTTAAGCCCGCGATGCGAGCGAATTTCCCTTGTCGCGCGCAGCGGTAGAGTCTGAATGTTAAAATCGTTATAATTGAGGCACGAAGTGCCAAATTGTCCCACATTCAGGGTCCGCGGAGCTTAAGCCCGCGATGCGAGCGAATTTCCCTTGTCGCGCGCAGCGGTAGAGTCTGAATGTTAAAATCGTTATAATTGAGGCACGAAGTGCCGAATTGTCTCACATTCAGAGTCCGCGGAGCTTAAGCCCGCGAAGCGGGCGAAGTCCCCTTGTCGCGCGGCAGCGGTAGAGTCTAAATTATGTTAAAATCGTTATAATTGAGGCACGAAGTGCCGAATTGTCCCACATTCAGAGCCCGCGAAGTAGGCGAATCCCCCTTGTCGCGCGGCAGCGCGACCTAGCCGAAGGCCCGCGTAGCGGGGCCTGACGCTAGTATTTACCTATTTTTAAAAACCCAATAAACACTGCTTAATATAAGTAGGTACCTACTGTAATGTCCTAATATCATTTAATTAATTTTCTATTATTTTTCTGTATAATGAGTAGTAGATTTTTTTTCACATTTTTACCTTACAGCAATTTTTTACCTTCCGCTTACCTGTAAAGGAAGGTATTGGAATCATGCAAAAAATCGGGTTGTGAGTTTTAAGTGGATGAGCACGAATTAGGGTCCTTACAACTCATTTTTGATAGTTTCTCGATGATGTCTGTATGTATGTGTGTGCGTGCGTGTGTGTGTATGTGTGTGGTCCGGGCCGATTCCGGATGTCGCATAACTCAAATACGAATTACCCAAAAATTTTGATATTTTGTATTTTGCAATTGTATATGAATGAGAAGAGCTCATTAGATTTTGGTACAAATATCTTCACCGGAACTGATATTTTTTGAAGATTGAAAAAGAAAATTGTCAAAAATTTATATAAATTTGGATAAATATAGTATTTATTTGTAATAAGAATAAGAAGCAAAATTATTTGCAACTCACGTTATAAAAAAAATTATCTTTATCTGGTAGCATTAAAGAACTGCAGTAAAATTTAAAAAATAAATTTATCAGATAAAACGTTGAAATCTTGTAATCCATGTTTGGTTGACTTTTGTTTCTGCGTAAAAAATATTGACAGGTGAGACGGGTGACAAGTTGACATACTAACGCCATATAAGTCATAAGTGAGATATTAAATGTAGTAATTGAACGGAGGATGGCTTCAACACAGAAGAGTTTTCGTGTGAATGAATCTTTTGATTCAGGTGATACTAATTTCTGTGTTTGAATATTTTAGATTTTTATTTGTAGTATATTTTAAATGGGCACCGGTTTGTACGTATACATTTCTGTTTAAAGTGTAGATATGGCGGAAGGTTGTGTGATGGCCACGTCAGATTTTTATTATTATTAAACATTTATTTTTTTTAAATTGCTACGTAACAAGATTTCGATAAGTAACAAACAAATTTATTCGGAAAAATAAATAGGTAGCTCTTATGTAATTAACATTACAAACATTGACATTAAAATATTTACTACTTTCGGTTTGTGCTTTCCATACCAAAATAACTGGGTAAATCACCATTTCCTAACCAGAAGTAATAAATTTTGAACAAAAATTATTTATAAAATGCAGTAGTATTATATTCTAATTTTAAACCTAATCAATTGTGTTGTCAACAAATTTGTGAATTTAGTAATTATTGAAATATAATGCATTTGTTACTAATTTTCATTTAAATAATTAACTATCAGATCACAGACAATTTGACCGATTTTCAATATATTTTTATTATACTTAGTTATAAGCATACAAATCCAACTTAAAATATAGACTGAATAATCAATTAACGTACTATCTGAAAACAAAATGTAAGCGATTTATTCCACATATAACTTTGTCATATTTATTCAACTTGTCGATAAAAACTCCGTCTTTTCATTTCAAATCCCCAATATAACGCGCGAAGTAACATTGTTCAGTCGCGGCAACACTGTCGGACGCTTGATAATCGATGAATTGTAATAATCCGTATATTCCGGACGCTTCAAAGATGATAGTTTGAACGGACGCTTCAATGATTATGAATTGGGAATATACACCGACCGGACGCTCTAATCAGGTTTTTTGAACGGACGCTCTGTTGATAGTGAGATGTATATATATATATATATATATATATATATATATATATATATATATACAACTTACTATCATTGAAGCGTCCTTATATTGACAATTTTCCATCAACCGAGCGTCCGGCTCCAATGAAGCGTCCATATATGGACGCTCGATTGGTCACCATGTTAAATTGGCTCCTAGTACCATCTAGTAGTCATATTTAAAAATTTTGGTGGACGCCGAATTGATAGTGAATTATCATTTGCCGTATACATGCCGTATACTTTTAGTTCAGCCGAACGCTCACTCGTGGCGTTGCTGCGCTAGGCGTATAAGTATACTTTCATCCAATCTATCGCCTACCGAGCGTCCTCAAACTGGCAACACCGAAACGTATGTTTTCAAATGTTATGTTCAAAGTCTTCGTGTTCTCTTGATATTGGAGTATGAAGCAAAATATCAAAGTACGTTTTTTTTTGTTTCGACTACGTGGTTCTGCTTATCAAGAACTTATATACTTATAACAAACTTTTTTTTTCGTCACACGTGAACGCAAAGCACGCCGTTACTCCCTGTTTAAACTAAAGGGAGCAAACCACGCTTTTGCTCCCTAGGAGGCAAAACGTGTTTTTCTTCTTCTAAACTGGAAGTGTCGGCGTGCTTCGCGTGCATTAAATAATTTTTTTTTTAATCGGGTCATAAATTATGTTCAAATTAGGGGAGAGAGATAAACATCAAGATCTACACCGTTTGCCCGATCCTCATGAAATTTTGAATGCAGATTTTTTTTACCAGACTTAGATTTTAAGTTATGTATTAATTTGATTGGACCATTAGGGGGTGGGGGTTAATAATATAGAATCTCAACCATTTGTCCGATTCTCATGAAATTTTGCACGCAGGTCTCTTTTGACTGGAGTCAGATTTTAAAGTATTTTTAAATTCGATCATAACATCATAAGGGGTGCGGATTATAAATCTATAGAATCTAGACCATTTGCCCGAATCTCTAGAAATTTTGCAGGCTGGACTCTTTTTTTACTATAGTCACATTTTTAGGTATATTTGAAATTTATTGGGCTATTAGAGGTGGGGTAATCTCTATAGATCTAGACTGTTTGTCCGATTCTCATGAAATTTTGCATGCGCGTCTTTTTTGACTAGTCAGATTTCAAAGTATGCTCAAATTCGATCGAATCATGATGGAAAGGGGAGGGATTAAACTAAAACAATCGCTTTAACAGTCGGTAAGTAATATGTAGCAATCAACTAAAGTAAGAAAGATAGTTTTTATTTATCGGGTTATAAATTATATTTAAATTGAGGTATGAGGGTTAACATCTAGACCTAGACCGTTTGTCCGAACTTCACATATTTTTACAAGCAGATCTCTTTTCACAAGAGCCTGATTTTAAGGTATGTGTGGTGTGAATTTGTTCGGGTCCAAAGAGGTGGGGGTTAATTTCAACAATCACTCAAATGACCGTAATTGTTTTTTTGCAACAATACTTGGTATACAGGGTGTCCCAAATTGATTAGGTCACCATTGGGATCTCGGATACTATAGGAGCTATGAGGTCGGTTAAATAGGCAATGTTGTGCAGTTCTTAGGGCTTATTTAGATTCCGTTGAGAAATATTTAAAATTCCAAACAGTTTGAAAATTATTCAAAAAAAACTGAAAATCGCGATTTTAAAAAAAGGCAAATTACTCCGTAAATATAAAAGATATAAAAAATGTTTCATATAAAAGTTACATGATTTTATGAGAGAAACTCAAAAATGATGTCAGAATAAAATTCAAGATGGCAGTTTCCAAGATATTAATAGTAACTTTCTTATTTTAAATGGGCGCCATATTGGATTTTTACATGGTTGAATAGCGTTTTTTTTTCTCTTTTCAACGATGTATTGCAACGTATGTTTAAACAAAAAGTTATTAAAATATAAATTATTTTAATCCTAACTAAGTACAACAATGAATAACAATAGATATCAATAATATAAATTAATCTAGAAGAAAACAAATTTCTTTTGTGATATTGTTATTCATTGTTGTACTTTCTTGCTTTAGGATTAAAATAATTTATATTTCAATAATTTTTTGTACTACTACTACATACACATAATGTTTTATTCGATCGGACTATCATGAGGGTAGGGGTTAAATATCTAAATCTAGAAGGTTTGTCCGATCTTTATGAAATTGAAAATACGTAAGGTAACTACCGAGATTCCTTACTGTTGCATACAATATTTTTATACTTTCATTTAGAATAAATAGAAATTTTTGTTTGAAATTATGAAATTTTATATTGAAATTTCTTTACAATGTGATCTATAATTTTTTTAATAAATGTAGTTTTATATGTGTACATTTTGTTTTTTTTAAAGAGTAAAATAAAAAAACATTGCATGAAGTAATTAAATTCATTTCCTAGCGCAAATTTGAGAAATAAATTGTCTATAAACCAAACGAAAGTAAGAAAATAATATTTACCTATTTTAAAAAACCCAATAAACACTGCTTGATATAGGTACTGTAATGTCCTAATGTCATTTGATTAATTTTCTACTATTTTTCTGTATAATGAGTAGTAGATTTTAAATAGGTAAATTACAGTCGTGTCGAGCATTATTTTCCTTCCAAATAAAATTTCTGTTTCACATTTTTACCTATAAAGCTTATAGCAATTTTTTATTATTATAAAACATTTATTTTTTTCAAATTGCTAATTAACAAGATTTCGATAAGTAGCAAACAAATTTATTCGGAAAAATAAATAGCTCTTATGTAGTTAACGTTACAAACATTGACATAAAAATATTTACTACTTTCGATTTGAGCATTCCATACCAAAATAACTGGGTAAATCACTATTTCCTAACCAGAAGTAATAAATTTTGAACAAAAATTATTTATAAAATGCATTAAGTAGTATTATATTCTAATTTTAAACCTAATCAATAGTGTTGTCAACAAGTGAATTTAGTAATTATTTAAATAAAATGCATTTGTTGCTAATTTTCATTTAAATAATTAACTATCAGATCACAGACAATTTGACCGATTTTCACTATATTTTTGTTATACTTAGTTATAAGCATAGAAATCCAACATAAAATATAGGCTAAATAATCAATCAATGTACCATCTGAAAACAAAATCTAAACGATTTATCCCACATATAACTTTGTCATATTTATTCAACTTGCCGATAATAATTCCGTCTTTTCATTTCAAATCCCCAATATAACGCGCGAAGTAACATGGTTCAGTCGCGGCAACACTGTCGGACGCTTGATAATCGATGAATTGTAATAATCCGTATATTTCGGACGCTTCAAAGATGATAGTTTGAACGGACGCTTCAATGATTATGAATTGGGAATATACACCAACCGGACGCTCTATTCAGGTTTTTTGAACGGACGCTCTGTTGATAGTGAGATGTATATATATATATATATATATATAAATAGTCAGTAACCCCTTTTTATACCTTTCGGTGTAAGGGGGCCGGGCACACCGAGCCGCAGTAGGTATTACTTTTGTCACGATGGTCACCCATCCAAGTTTTAACCGCTGTGAAGCGTGCTTGACTATATCAATCACAACGCTGTCACGTTACCACACTGCCGTACTATATTTATAAATAAAATTAATTAGTATATTGTTTTACGTTTTTGTCTCATATATGTGCGAGATTCCTAATTCCGTTTATCAATATTTTTTGTATATTTTCGATACATTTTGCTAAATTAGATGAACAATGTTTATTTTTATAAAATCTATGCAACAATTGGCATAAAAAGAGCACTGCTACTGATTAGTGATTACTGTCCTATACTTACCCGTAAAATGTATAATTTTCATATTATTTTGAATTTATTTTTTGTTATCGTTATGATATAAATTTGTTGCAATAAAAATAAGTTTAATTAGTAAATTATGTGTGTTAACAATCACCGCAAAACATATCAATTATTAAAACTCATCTCCTATTCTGTTAAATAATATAAAAGTTTTAGTTATAATTTGTATTTGAAACTTTTATCACTTTCTAGCACCATTTAACAATAATTACAAGAAACAAAATGATTCTATAAATTTGTTAAAATCTTGGTTTATCTGTTTATAGAAACAAAAAATAAAATTAGTTGATCATAAATGCTGCTGGCAACAAAAAATAATTAAAGAATTAAATTTACAAAATAAATATATTAACTTGCGTTCAATATACATAGGTACAGAAAAAATGGAAAACAAAAACTTGTTTCCAAAATGATGTAAATTTTTATTATGTTTAAGTTTTTTTCATTTATAAGAAATTAATTACATTTCAAATTAAATCTGCTATAAATATACCTATGTAATCATTACTGATTACCTGTATGACCAATTAAAGTTTCCGAGTAGGTAACGCGCAAAGTGCATAACTTTTCAATTTAATTCTTGTATAATAAATGACGTGGCCGTGAAAAAAGACCAAATATTTTTTAAATTTACCTGATTGTTATCATTCATGAGTACATTCTACTAATTCTCGAGGCTTGGGTTAAAACAAATAAAATTAATTCCGACTTAAAGATTATTTGCATACCAAAACGGCGGTACTAAAATAATTATCATAAAAATTTAAATAGTTATAGTGTTGTTAGTCTCTAGCTTTTGGTCAGATTAGATATAATTTGAGATGAGATACCATTTTTTTGTATATAAACAAAAAAATTCTCATAATTTTTACACACACTTCTTGTCATCCACAGAAGTTCTAGGTGCTACATACATTATCATAATGATACTTAACGTTAAATGTATTTTTATTATTATAACTACGTTTTTTGCTAGTTGTAACGCTGTAGCAGAAGATCAAAATACTTTACAACAATTACATGTGGTAAGTGAAAAATAATTTCTTTAACTAATTTTTAATTAAAAATTACTTTTTTCTAAAATTGTTTAAAAAATGTTGACATTTTTTATTTAATAACAATGCGCGAAGGAGCTGATTTTTTCACAATCTTATAAAGTTATACCTTAAAAACCATTCGAAACCATAAAAAATATTTTTTTCACGGTTTTGATAAACGTATTTTCACGGTTATTAAAAATTGAATTAAATAAATTTTAAATAGAAATTTAGAATTAGATACAGTTATAGAACAAAAAGTGAAATTTTTTGTGCGTTCGTTTATTTAACTCGGTAAGCTTCATCAAATAAGTGACATTCTCATTTTAATATGTAATTAAATTGTGTAGGTATTTCGTCATGGCGACAGGAATCCAGAGCCGGCTAATTTATATCCCAACGATCCGAACAAGAACGACTCATGGGCTCCTGACGGCTTTGGACAATTAACCATGGTACCTATGAAAATACAAGTTTGATATAATTAATTATAATTGTAATATTTTCAGTACGGTAAAATGCAAGAATACCTAATAGGAAAAGCTCTGCGTCAGAGATATGATCGATTCTTGGGACAAATTTACACTACGAATGTTATAGAGCCATTGAGCACATTTTACAACCGAACAAAAATGAGTTTGGAGCTAGTTCTAGCTGGTTTGTACCCTCCTGCACCATCGCAAATATGGAATGTTTTATTACCTTGGCAACCAATCCCTATCAATTATGTTTCATTCATAACAGACCCTGTAAGTATATTTTTACAGTATTAGTAAATAATGTGATCCTTTTAAAAATATTTCATGAAATTATTTATTCTTTAGGTAATGAGATTATCTTCGTATTACTGTGAAAAATACAAGAATTTGGTGAATGAAGCTGAGAATACTGATTATTTTCAAAGCTTTTGGAAATCAAATATTCAACTGATAGAATACATACAAGAAAATAGTGGTGCAAATATAACTGCATATTCAGATTTATTCAAAATTTATGATGCATTAAATTCTGAGGTAAAGTACATAAACCATATTGATTATTATATTTTTTTATAAATTTTTCACGTATATTTTAGGTAGCAACTGGCCGTAAAATACCGAAATGGACTGAAAAAGTTTTCCCCCAATTTCTCACTCAAGTAGCAAATATATATTATGATTTACTAACATATACGGACGAAATGCACAAATTAGCAGGAGGTAATAATAGTCGATAAATAAATTTGTTTGTGATTAAAAATATTAATTTTTAGGTAACATGTTGAAGAAGATTTTAGAAGATATGCACGCAAAGCAACGTGGAACTTTGTCACCGAAAGAGCGAAAGATTTATCTCTATTCTGCACATGAATACAATGTGGCTTATATTTTGGGAGCCCTAAAAGTATTTAAGCCCCATGTTCCTCCTTATAGTTCTTACGTTGTAGTTGAACTTCACAAAATAGACGATGTTTATGGAGTTAAGGTAGTTTTGAATTCTTATCAAATATTGAAAAGGTTATAATTTTATAATCTAATTTTTCAGATTTTGTACCAAGATTATAAACAAGCAGTTCCACAATATTTGACTGTTCCTGGTTGTGATCAATTTTGTCCTTTGGATCAATTTTTTGCCCTTAAGGATTCTGTTCTGCCGACTGACGAAGACAAGTGTTAAAATACCGTTTTCAAGTCTCTTTTATTGTCAATTTGACAATTAATAGTTAAATATGAAATGCACTAATTAGTATTTAATAAATCAACACTTAATCTGGGATTATAATTTTATCTTTGTAAGATTAAATGTTTAAAGCTGCTTGTATACTATGTAAACATCTGGAGCTTTTGTTTTAAGAGATTAAAACATTTCAAAATAAATTACAGATTAATAATTAAATTTTTATATTGTTTTTGTTATTGTTTTCATGTATTTTACCTAAGACTTGGCGCGCACTTGCGATTTTCTGTCGCGCGATTATAAAGTCGCACAAATGGAACACACAGTTTTAAATGGGATAGCGCGCGCATGCGACAAAATAATAGCAGCGATTAAAAAGTTGCAACCAGCCTTATTTTTATTGTTGCGATTTAAAACGAGGTACATAGAAATGAATGAACCTATACGCACTTGTTTCTGATATTGTTTAATCAAATTTTATATTTGGCGAGAAACCGACCGATTTGAAAATATTTTTTACATCTATTTGATTTTTTCGGAGCAATATTATTTGATATAATTCACTAAAGTTCTTAATATTCATTCTGTAGAATTGAACACATTTTTTTGAGTAATATATTAAAACTAAGTGAAAGTTATAAAATTGTCCCTTTAAAAGCCTTTAGCTATTAATAGGCTTTACCCAATATTGTTTACGTATTTTTTATTTTTTAAACGCAACAGCAAAGCTACAACACATGTTTCTTTTGACAAAATTGACAAAGTTATTTAGTCGCTAAGGCGTGTATCATAATATATTTTTTTCGATTGCGATTTTTCGATCGCAGCGACAGAAAATCGCAAGTGCACGCCTAACCTAACTCATAAATAGAGCTGACACGTTTATGCAAATGCATATTTTGTTTGCTTATACGTCCAACAATCATAATTTGATATCTAGGCGAATCATGCATAATATAGTTTGTAGAATTAATTTAATTTAATAGTGCATAAAATGCATAATGTACGATTTTGTGCATATTTTATGCTTTTATGCATATTTTCTGTTTTTGTGGCAATTTTTGGCATATTTTATAAGTTTTTAAAAATGTTGTAAAAGTTTTACGTTCTTTTACGTAAATTTGCTATATTAGCAAAAAAATCCGGATATTCCACCATGAAAAACACAAGTAACTACATATTTGTATAAGCGTTATGCTTTTAGTAATAATAATTTAGAAATATTACATAATTCTTCTTTTCCTTTCTTTTCTTTGATACCTATATTTAGATGACTTGAAATTTATTTAGGTTGTTATGTTCTTACCTTTATACTCCTTTATTTATATAAAACGAGATTTTTAGAGGAATTTTTTTCAAATGCAGGACTGGACTGAGTGGCGGCAGGTATAATGGATTTTTCTAGTTTCTTAACCAAGTATAAAATATAAAATAGTTCAATACTAACTAATAACTCAAGAATTAATCTTTTTATTATATTTTACTTGTATTATATTAGGGAGTGTCTATTCGTACGCTACCGGTCCACCGGTGCACCGGTGACTTGGGTAACATCGGCTACCGGTGCTCACCAGTGGCACTGGCACACCGGTAGCGCCGGGGCACCGGTCATCGGCACCGGCGCACCGGTGGCACCGTCGCACGGGCAGCACCGGAGCACCGGTCATCAGCACCGGTGGCACCGGCGTACCGTTAGCACCGGGGCACCGGTCATCGGCACCGGCGCACCGGTGACACCGTCGCACGGGCAGAACCGGTCATCAGCACCGGCGCACCGGTTGCACCGGTAGCACCGACGTACCGGTGGCACCGGTAGATAGCACCGATACACCGGTGCTACCATTTTTCAACATCTAACAAATTGCAAAAGTTATAAACAAATAAAGATGAAGAAAAAAAGGTATTTCGTTTTTCGGTAATATTTCAAAAACTATTAATAATTAAGAAATTTAAAAACAAGATTCTTAAAGATGAGGAAATTTCCAATAAAAAAGTCCTAACTCCCGGAACTCTACTTTTATTATTTATGATAGTAATTTAACGCTGAAAATAGAGCTCCAAGCGGCCGGTGAGGTGTGCGTGTGCCGTCTCTAAGCGAGTACATCATGTAAAATAATTTTTTTACAATATCAAATATCAATTTAAAAATTTGAAAAAATTATGGTGTATTGTCAACACTTCAAAAAATTCAGTCCCGTTGGAAAAAAGTTTTTAAATTAATTTTTCGAAAAGTTATACAATTGTTAATTACCTAACAATATTTTGTCGGACCTTCGTTGTCATTGAAAACAACAAAAACTGTTTAAATAATCGGATTAAAAATTTTCGCTTCTTGGAGCCCTTCTTTTGTATATATACTTAACAATATCACGTCATGAAAGTTTTTAAAATTTCAATATTTTGTTTATTATAATTTTTGCAAGTCAACAAAAATTAAAATATTGAAAAAATCTTATCAAAATTTGTTTCTTAAACTAACGTTAGATTATTACTGTTTTCGCAACTAACAATGACGTTAAATAACGTACGTTATTATCTCATTTGTTTACAAATTGTTTATAAACAAATGGACTAGTTTCATACTAATGAATTTTTTTACCATTTTGTTGTCTTGATAAAATAATGATTTTTAAGAAAAATAAGTTTTCTTAAAAAAATGTTTTTATTGTTTAAAATCGTTTTTTCCATATTTCCATTGTTTAAATAATAAGTTAAGAAATTACTTTATCTTTAAAAATCATAATTGGCACTTTTCAATAGAACAACCAAAAAAATTTTTTTTGTTGATAATTTCATTATTTATTAAGTTAACAATTTGTTATAAACAAATTTCAAATCTCATTATATTTTTTTCCTGAAACTAATAAAAATTATACAAAAACAACCATCTATTGCAAAGTATCGAAAGTTTATTTTAAGGGAGTGTCTATTCGTACGCTACCGGTCCACCGGTGCACCGGTGCACAGGTGACTCGGGTAACATCGGCTACCGATGCGCACTAGTGGCACCGGTCCTCGGCACCGGCGCACCGGTGGTACCGGTAGCATCGGTGGCACCGGCGCACTGGTGGTACCGGTAGCATCGGTGGCACCGGCGCACCGGTGGTACCGGTATCATCAGTGGCACCGGCGCACCGGTGGTACCGGTAGTATCAGTGGCACCGGCGCACCGGTCATCAGCACCGGCGCACCGGTGGTACCGGTAACATCGGTGGCACCGGCGCACCGGTAGTACCGATGGCACCGGTGGCACCGGTAGCACCGACGTACAGGTGGCACCGGTAGCACCGGTACGCCGGTGTTACCATTTTTCAGCATCTAACAAATTGCAAAAGTTATAAACAAATGAAGATGAAAAAAAAGGTATTTAGTTTTTCGCTAATATTTCAAAAACTATTAATAATTAAGAAATAAAAAAAAAAGATTCTTAAAGAGGAGGAAATTTCCAATAATAGTATTGAAACCTTAAGACGATCCTCTACCGCGCCAGAAAACAGCCTAAAACATGGATTTCGCGCGCCAGTCCACAGCGTTTATTGTTTTGTTAAATATAATAATCTAAAGATGTTGTTGAAGATAAAAGGACAATCTACAAAAAGGTCGATGCAAAATTTGAAAGTTTTGCTTTAAAAGCGAAATATGCTAATTTGAATTTTGACAATTTTTGTTATTTTTTGAACACAAATATCTTCTGTTTTAAAACGAATTTAAAAAATTCGATCGGTTATTTCGTAGATCCAAACTTTGTTGACAACATATTAAAATTTATTTTTTACAAATATTGCAGTTTTTTTTACAATTATGGATGCCAAAATTATTTTCCCCTCAAACATAAATTATTTTTTATTTTTATGTTTAACAAAACAATAAACGCTATAGAATAGCGTGCGGAATCAATGTTTTTGACAGTAAGTATAAACAATTAATCTATAAAAATTTTAAAGACACAGCGGAGAAAATTTGCAAAAATTCGAGTAAAATTAAAAAATTTGATCGGAAAATCTATTTAGGTACTTTTAAACAATATCATCAAAAACTTTTTTGGAAGATATTTTATCACTGAACAAAATAACACAGTATTTGTATTTTTTAACTAATTAAGTCATATCAACAATAGTTACAAACTTGGTTAATAACTCATTTAAAAGTCCAATCAATTCTATATACAAACGACTTAAATGTTCATTTTCGTATCTCGAATAGTTTAAAAGTTATAGCAGTTTTCTTGAAAAATCAAGTGCTTCTTTTATAGCACGTAATTTTTTAAAGTACAATATAAAATTAAAATAAACTTTTTTCGATACTTTGCAATAGATGGTTGTTTTTGTAATTTTATTAGTCTCAGGAAAAAATATAATGAGATTTGCAATTTGTTTAAAACAAATTGTTAACTTAATAAACAATGAAATTATCAACAACAAAATTTTTTTGGTTGTTCTATTGAAAAGTGCCTATTATGATTTTTAAAGATAAAGTAATTTCTTAACTTATTATTTAAACAATGGAAATATGGAAAAAACGATTTTAAACAATAAAAACATTTTTTTAAGAAAACTTATTTTTCTTAAAAATCATTATTTTATCAAGACAACAAAATGGTAAAAAAAAAATTCATAAGTATGAAACGAATCCATTTGTTTATAAACAATTTGTAAACAAATGAGATAAAAAAATCCTTAGGTACGTTATGTTAGTTGCGAAAACAGTAATAATCTAACGTTAGTTTAAGAAAAAAAATTTTTGAATATTTAATTTTTTGTTGACTTGCAAAAATTATAATAAACAAAATATTGAAATTTTAAAAACTTTCATGACGTGATATTGTTAAGTATATAAAAAGAAGGGCTCCAAGAAGCGAAAAATTTTAATCCGATTATTTAAACATTTTTTGTTGTCTTCAATGACAACGAAGGTCCGACAAAATATTGTTAATTAACAATTGTATAACTTTTCGAAAAATTAACTAAATTCTTTGAAGTGTTGAAAATACACCATAATTTTTTCAAATTTTTAAATTGATATTTGATACTGTAAAAAAATTATTTTACATGATGTACCTACTCGCTTTAGAGACGGCGCACGCACACCTCACCGGCCGCTTGGAGCTCTATTTTCAGCGTTAAATTACTATCATAAATAATGAAAGTAGAGTTCCGGGAGTTAGGACTTTTTTATTGGAAATTTCCTCATCTTTAAGAATCTTGTTTTTAAATTTCTTAATTATTAATAGTTTTTGAAATATTAGCGAAAAACGAAATACCTTTTTTTCTTCATCTTTATTAGTTTATAATTTTGCAATTTGTTAGATGTTGAAAAATGGTAGCACCGGTGCTATCTACCGGTGCCACCGGTATTACCGGTGCGCCGGTGCCACCAGTACTACCGGTGCGCCGGTGCTGCCCGTGCGACGGTGCCACCGGTGCGCCGGTGCCGATGACCGGTGCTACCGGTACGCCGGTGCTGATGACCGGTGCTCCGGTGCTGCCCGTGCGACGGTGCCACCGGTGCGTCGGTGCCGATGACCGGTGCCCCGGTGCTACCGGTGTGCCAGTGCCACTGGTGAGCATCGGTAGCCGATGTTACCCGAGTCACCGGTGCACCGGTGCACCGGTGGACCGGTAGCGTACGAATAGACACTCCCTTATTTTAATTTTATATTGTACTTTTAAACTATTCGAGATACGAAAATGAACATTTAGGTCGTTTTTATATAGGATTGATTGGACTTTTAAATGAGTTATTAACCAAGTTTGTAACTATTGTTGATCAGCTATTATATGCATTTGTTTATAAAATTTTGATTTTAGATTTATTTGACATTTTCAAATCTTCTTATGGCTTAATTAGTTAAAAAATGCAAATACTGTGTTATTTTGTTCAGTAATAAAATATCTTCCAAAAAAGTTTTTGATGATATTGTTTAAAAGTAAATAGATTTTCCGATCAAATTTTTTAATTTTACTCGAATTTTTTCAAAATTTCTCCGCTGTGTCTTTAAATTTTTTATAGATTAATAGTTTATACTTACTGTCAAAAACATTAATTCCGCACGCTATTCTATAGCATTTATTGTTTTGTTAAACATAAAAATAAAAAATAATTTATGTTTGAGGGGAAAAATAATTTTGGCATCCATAATTGTAAAAAAACTGCAATATTTGTAAAAAAATAAATTTTAATATGTTGTCAACAAAGTTTGGATCTACGAAATAACCGATTCGTTTTAAAACAGAAGATATTTGTGTTCAAAAAATAACAAAAATTGTCAAAATTCAAATTAGCATATTTCGCTTTTAAAGCAAAACTTTCAAATTTTGCATCGACTATTTTGTAGATTGTACTTTTATCTTCAACAATATCTTTAGATTATTATATTTAACAAAACAATAAACGCTGTGGACTGGCGCGCGAAATCCATGTTTTAGGCTGTTTTCTGGCGCGGTAGAGGATCGTCTTAAGGTTTCAATACTATTCTTATTGGAAATTTCCTCCTCTTTAAGAATATTTTTTTTAATTCCTTAATTATTAATAGTTCTTGAAATATTAGCGAAAAACTAAATACCTTTTTTTCTTCATCTTCATTTGTTTATAACTTTTGCAATTTGTTAGATGGTGAAAAATGGTAACACCGGTGCCACCGGTGCGCTGGTGCTACCGGTGTCACCGATACACCGGTGCCTATGACCGGTGCCCCGGTGCTACCTGTGCGCCGGTGCCATCGGTACAACCGGTGCGCCGGTGCCACCGATGCTACCGGTATCACCGGTGCTTATGACCGGTGCGCCGGTGCCACCGATGCTACCGGTACCACCGGTTCGCCGGTGCCACCGATGCTACTGGTACCACCGGTGCTACCGGTGCGTCGGTGCCGACGACTGGTGCCACCAGTGCGCATCGGTAGCCGCTGTTACCCGAGTCACCGGTGCACCGCTGCACCGGTGGACCGGTAGCGTACGAATAGACACTCCCATTATATTAACACTATTTTATCGAAATAACTCAAGAACTAATCTTTTTTTTATTTTTTACTTGTTTAAAAGCTTTTTTGACAATTAACTTTCATTTAAATAATTCTTTTATAAAGTTATGTGTGATTCATATTACTTGACAATTTATTACACATTATTGACATAATATGGCTCATTTATTTGCAATTTTGGAAATAATTGCTGAAAACTGTTTATGAATGAAGTTAGCAAATCTATAAAATTCCCAACACGACCGACAATAATACCACTGGGTCCGAGTGGGTGGATTCCACTATAATAACATCTACCATCCTGTAATTGGGAGTTAATCCTGTAGGTTGGTTATCATTAAAAAAAAAATTTCTGGAACTAACTTCGGATCTAATTATAGCGATTCTGTAAGTGTGACTATTAACTGTTGCTACTGACGTCATCATTGCAGCAACAGTAACAGTTGTTAAGTTACAGAATAAAGACGTGACACATTTAAAAGGACACAGTAAGGAAATAGTGCCTACGCTTTATTTATTTATAAGAAATAAATTATTATATTTCAAATGAAATCTGCTCTACCTAATTATTGCTATGATTACCTTTATGAGAAATTACAAATTTTTAGCAGAAAGTGAAAATTGCACTTACTACTTTTATTATGATAAAATATAATACACTATTTAATTCTTGTATAATAAAATGACGTAGACGTGAAAAAACAAAATAATTTTTTAAATTGTTATAATTCTACTAATTCACGCAGCTTGGGTTAGAACAAATAAAATTAATTCCGACTTAAAGATTATTTGCATACTAAAACGGCGGTACTAAAATAATTATCATAAAATCTAAAAGAATTATTGTGTTGTTAGTCTCTAGCTCTTGGTCAGATTAGATATAATTTTGTATATAAACAACAAAGTTCACATATTTTACACACTTCTTGTTATCGACACAAGTTCTTGGTGCAACATACATTATAATAATGATACTCCACGTTAAGTGTGTTTTAATTATAACAACGTTTTTTGTTAGTTGTTACGCTGTAGCAGACGATCAAAATTCTTTACAACAATTACATGTGGTAAGTGGAAAAGACATTTTTTCGAAAACTAATTTATATTTAAGAATATGAGTATAAAACTTTAAAAATTAAACAAAATTACTTACTTTGTGTTGAATTATAATTAAGGTATTTAAAAAATTCAAAATATTGTGCTCATTTTATATAGTGTAAAATTTTTCGTATGAGTATGAGTTTTTAGTGGAAAATCGAGTGAAGCGCTAACATTCTAGACTTTCAACTTAGATATTTATTGTTAAAATTCATATAAGTGAAGAAATAAGGACACATATTTAAAGCATTAAGGCTCGGGTATAGCTACTATAAAAGTGTCGTTCGTACTTTACTAATAACTTAATTCAGGTGTACTTTAAAGAAAACATTTATTTACAAAAAATGTCTATAATTTTATGCTTAACATCGGATTGATTCAAAAATTTCAAAATTCTCAAAAAAACAAATTTCAAAATTTGATATTTTTTTAAATTAGAAATTGGGAATAGTTTTTGAAAAAATATTGACAATCCGATGTTAAAATACTAATGTAGATTATGTGTAATTTTTTTGAAAAAGATATTTCAATCGTAGCATGAGTTATTAGTAAAGTACGATTTTTGAAGTTTTTCTAGACTTTCCATTATTCAAAACAAGTGCGAAAAGTCAGAAAAGACAATACATATATTTAGTATACTGTAACCAAAATTTGGTTCATAAAGCACTCGAAATGCACGAGTAATTAATTTAATAAGGAACTACTAAAGCTAACAAACTATACTAGCACCTTAAAGCTATTTGCGCACTGAACCACATACCTAAATGATAAAAAAGTACTAGAGCGTCAAGGTACACAAGTTTTTTCTGAAATTAAAATCTCGTTAAATTTTGGAATAGTCCTTCGTGTAATACCAAGACTGGTCTTGATAAATTCAAGATCAATACTCGAGACAAAAATCAAAAATCAATACCAATACTCAAAACTAGACACACACGCACAAGACCAAGAGTCTTGATCCATTTATCAATTAAATTTATTTATGAAAACATAAGGTAATATAGATAATTAATTTTTAAAATAAAGTTAACTATATTAAAAATTATGGTGATACTAATATTTTTAAACATAGCTATCTAAATATGAAACGCATGTACTATAAAGTTGCATTAATTGTTACTGGTCACATTTATTAAATTATTTAAACAATCATATTGCTGCAATTATAAATTGTATAAGAATTAAAGATTAAAGTAGATTTTGACACTGATAAGCAGTTTTTCCATTATTATCTTAATCAAGACTCTTGATTCAAGATCAAGACTGAATGTTACAATATCAAGACTTAAGTGTTTAAGACTTTGCAAGACCAAGACTTACTCAAGATGTTTCGAGACAAATTCCAAGACCAAGGGAGTCTTGGTATTGGTCTCGACTTTCCGAATCACTATTGGAATGGAAATTTGAAACTTTGAATCTGCTATTATTGAGTGAAGCAATTTGTAATAATTATTGTAGTTATTTAACAAATTATTTATTCATATTTATATAGGTAATTTGGAGCGTATATCAGTGCTTTTGTTCGGAGAGTTGTAAAAGCGCATTTCAGGTCATCAAAACGTATGAAAAGCGCAGAAATATAATCAGTAAATTTATGTACAATAAGCGCAGATCGTAACGTTCAATAAGCGCATTTTTCGAAAATGAGATTTCTGACCATAACTAGACCATAGTTAGTCCAGATCGTCTTCGAGTATGATGGGGTTAAGTTCAGGTTAGTATTGATTAGTTTATGTCAAAAAACGGAGTTCTGTTGGACTCAATTAGGGTTTTGTTAGTATTGATTAGTTTATTTAAAAAAACGGAGATCTGTTGGACTCAATTAGGGTTTTGTTAGATTGATTAGTTTGGGTACAAATGTGCAAATCGAAGTGTGAAAATTGGTATATGAGTAGCTGGACATTGTCGTACAATCCCTAAAACTATTGTGTTTTTCAAATGTTCCCTTCTGCGCTTATATAACGTCAATTTCTGCGCTTATATAACGTTTATTTCTGCGCTTTTCGTACGTCGATAAGAAAAACTGATAAATGTCAAATGCGCTTATATAACGCACCCCTTTTGTTATTGTATTTAACTCTTACATTATACAGTAAAAAATTCTATTCTAGTGAAATTTTAAGTGTTAATAATGATTTATTCCTACACAAGCCACTGAGCTCAATCAATGTTGAAAATATCACAAAAAGTAAAAACGTGTTCGTTTACATTAAAAACAATGTAGGTCTGCTATTTGAAAACTAACAAATAGTACTATATCTACTTAGTGTTTTTAAAATTTTGTTATGTCTATATGATGTAGTATTTCATTCAGCATAAGTTATATTGCTTAGCATGTAAATTAGGTATTTTGTTTACAAAATATAAATTTAATAAAATGATATATTGTTAAGATATTTCGCCATGGCGACAGGAATCCACAGCTGTCGAGTTTCTATCCCAATGATCCAAACAAGAACGACACATGGGCCCCTGATGGCTTCGGACAATTAACCATGGTACAAATCAAAATACAATTTTGATATAATTAATTAATTGTATTGTTTCCAGTATGGCAAAATGCAAGAATTCCTAATAGGAAAAGCTCTGCGTCAGAGATATGACCGATTTTTGGGCAAAATTTACACTACCAATGTTATAGAGCCATTGAGCACAGAGTACAATCGAACAAAAATGAGTTTGTTGTTAGTTCTAGCTGGTTTGTACCCTCCTGCACCCTCGCAAATATGGAATGTTTTATTACCTTGGCAACCAATCCCCATCAATTATGTTTCATCCGTAACAGACCCTGTAAGTATTTTTCATTTCCACCTTCTGTGTAAATGGCATTTTACAGGTATTTTGGTAAATAACTAAATGAGTTATTAAAGGTTTAGACCTGTAATACATTACAAGGCTCATAGAAGTGACATTATAGTAGGGATGTCAACGGTTATCGATTAACCGGTTACCCGGTTAACCGGTTTGGCCGGTTTTTAGAAAATAGAAAACCGGTTATCCGGTTAACCGCGGTTATCCGGTTAACCGCGATATTTCGGTTAACCGCGGTTATTCGGTTAACCGCGATTAATCGGTTTACCGCGGTTTGTCGAGACGGTTAACCGATTACCGTTTTGGACGGTATTTGACAATTATTATTATTATTAAAGTATTTACTATAATATTTGACATAACTTTCTCTTGTCATAATGACAGTAACGATGCGCGCGCGTCAAAATATGGCCTATCTCGGCAAGCATATTTGATACTCCCTTCACCCCTCAGTACCGACAAACTTGAACAGTTCTTTTTAAGCTTAGTTTAGTTAGTTTCATTAATACCTTCTGTATTCTTGTACCGTGACTGTAATTAACAGGGGTGTATCGCGGGAACTTGGTAATCTTAATTAACATCGGTTATCCTCGGATATTAAGTAAACCACGATTAACCGCGGTTTATCGATTCACCGCGGTTTTTCGGTTAATCGCGGTTTTTTGGTTAACCGCGGTTATTAGTTTTACGGCGGTTTTTCGGTTAATCGCGGTTTTTTGGTTAACCGCGGTTATTAGTTTTACGGCGGTTTTTCGGTTAATCGCGGTTTTTTGGTTAACCGCGGTTATTAGTTTTACGGCGGTTTTTCGGTTAACCGCGATTAATCGGTTTACCGCGGTTTGCCGAGACGGTTAACCGGTTACCATTTGGACGGTTTTTGACACCACTACATTATAGGTCTGTTCCCCAAATTGTCCTACCACCAACAACCTTTGATTACAAAATATAATGTATCTTTTTTTTAATTATAAAGTTAATTTATCGAAAAAAACGCTATGAAAGTGGAAATAAAATTTCTACTTCACTGGGCTCACTGGATAAAGGAGTCTCGCTCCTTCGTCGCCCGCCCCCCAAAATTTCCAGCTCACCCGTAAAAATTAATTTACTACGCTCGCCACGTAAATAACTATTACAGTATTACTAAATTTATATCTCATGAAATTATTATTAATTTTTTAGATAATGAGATTATCTTCGCATTACTGTGAAAAATACATGAATTTGTTGAACGAAGCTGAGAATTCTAATTATTTTCAAAGCTTTTGGAAATCAAATTCTCATCTGATAGAATATATAAAAGAAAACAGTGGTGCAAATATTACTACATATTTAGATTTATTCAGAATTTACGATGCATTAAATCCTGAGGTAAAGTTCATAAACTATACTGATTATTATATTTTTTATAAATTATTCACGTATATTTAGGTAGCAACTGGTCGTAAAATTCCGAAATGGACTGAGAAAGTTTACCCCGAATTTCTTACCCAAGTAGGACATTTTTATTATGAATTACTAACATTTACGGACGAAATGAACAAATTAGCGGGAGGTAATACAGTCCATAAATAAATTTGTTTGTGATTTAAAATATGAAATTTCAGGTAGCATGTTGAAGAAGATTTTAGAAGATATGCACGCAAAGCAACATGGAACTTTATCACCCAAAGAGCGAAAGATTTATCTATATTCTGCACATGAATTTAATGTAGCTTATATTTTAGGAGCCCTAAAAGTATTTAAGCCACATATTCCTCCGTATGGTTCTTACGTTGTGGTTGAACTTCATAAAATTGACAATGTTTATGGAGTTAAGGTAGTTTTGAATTCTTATCAAATATTGAAAAGGTTATAATTTTATAATCTAATTTTTCAGATTTTGTACCAAGATTATAAACAAGCAGTTCCACAATATTTGACTGTTCCTGGTTGTGCTCAATTTTGTCCTTTGGATCAATTTGTTGCCCTAAAGAACTCTGTTATTCCGACTGACGAAGACAAGTGTTAATATATTTTTCATGTCTTGAATATTACCAATTTTTCAAATTAATATTTATTAATTTTAGAATGTACTCATTTGTACTCGTATTTAAAAATTCAATTATTTATCTTAGATATGAAAAACCGGGATTATAGATTATAATTTTCTGTATTCAAGATTAAATCTTAAACCTGCTTGTGTACTATGTAAACATGTAGTTTTTAAGAGTAAATTATTTCAAAATAAATAATAAATTAAATAATGTTTAATATTGTTTTTGTTATTGTTTTCATGTATTACCTAACTTATAAACCATAAAGATATAGGAAACGATTAGAACTACCTATTTAGAAATATATACTTTTTTGTAATTATTGATCATTGTTTCTAATTCTAGCATTGTACTACTAATATTGTACCTATTGCTAAATTAAATAAAGATTATTATTATTATTATTATGAATATGAAATAAACATTGTTTAATTGAGATTTTCCTTGAATGTACCTTTATCTATTCATAATACTGACAACCAAAATCACAAAAAATAAAAATGTCATGTCAAAATTCCGTAAAATGCTTAGTTACAAATGCAAGTCTGTTTTTTTACCTAAATGAAGATTAATTATATTTTAATTTTATGATAATTTAGGTCTAAAAAAATGACAAATAAAATACCTTTAGATAGTTTAGATAGCTGACGTAAATAATTGCACTAGGTACTTAAAATAATAATTCTGAAATAACAAACTATTATGACTGGCAAATAATAATAAATTTTCTAATTTTTATCATTCATGTGTACAGTTTACATTCTTTTGAAGACAAATAAAAGTAATTACAACTTTAAGTATATTTGCATACCAGAACGACAGTGAGAAATTATCATCAAAAGTTAAAATAATAGTATTGCTTTGTTAGGCACTAACTTTAAGTTAGATTAGATAATAATAGACATTATTAATTACTCTTTCTGTGTATATAAACAGCGAAGTATATCAAATTTTACACACTTGACATTAACAATAGTTAGAGGTGTTATATATCAAAATAATGTTAGATAAGTGTATTTTAATTGTTATTACATTATTTATCGTTGGTTATGCAACAGCTGACGATCAAAATACTTTACAACAGTTACATGTGGTAAGTAATACGCCAAGTTATGTAATTTTCATAATAAATATAAAATACAATTATTTTGAAAATACTGTGTTTTGATTATGGTCTGCTTTCAAACTAGAAGGAGTAAAAACAAATTTTTAAAGTGATTTCTTGTGAATCAATATAATCAAATACCTTGTGAATTATAGTTTAGCAGTTGATCAAATATACAGGGTGTTTCTGTACTTAAGGATCAAACTTTAAGGGTATATGTAGCACGTTCTACTGATAACGGCACAAAAATTCGCAAAATTAAGGGTGGTTTACTTAAAGAAAACATGTTGAGTGCCACTGGTTGCCACCTAAAATCCAGCATAAAATGTAGTAACGTAGCGAGTGTCTTGTGACCAGTACAAGAATGGTAAAAATTTATTTCAACAAAGATTTAAGAGAAAAAGAATAGATTTACAGATTTGCTTTTTTAAAATTTTGATTAAAAAATTGTACATGAATATAAAAATTCTGAAAAATTAAAAAACTTTACACGGTTATATCTCATGATACAAATTAATTTTAAAAAGGCACATCTGTAGATCCATTTTTTCTCTATAAAATGTTTATAAAAACATTATCCTGAAGTCAATAATAATCTGACACGAAAACACTTTTACCGTATTTTTCAACTTCAAAATGACATTGCATAGCTAGGATGCGGCAAAGTACGAGTTTCGGGCTGGTTTCAGACAGCCCTAGTAGTGGTGAAAAAAGTGGATTGGAAAAAAAGTAAAATCGAGAATATTCTAGGAATTCGGTAAAAACGTGGACGAACAAATATAATCAGCAAACAGATCTAATTTTTTAAAATTACAAACAATGTTACGGCTTTAGGAAATCGAGTGATTACTTTTGCTTTTGCGCCACCTTGTAAAAGTATAGAATACGCAGTTTAGTTTATTTTTAATGAAAAATTTACATGTTAAACAGACCTGTGTTAACCACATAAAATTCCTGTTTAAGGTGTTTCGTCATGGAGATAGAAATCCAGAAAAGTTTACATTATATCCAAAAGACCCAAACATAAATGACACATGGGCTCCAGATGGTTTTGGGCAACTTACCATGGTAGAACTAGACTATAAAACAAAAATTACATATAACTGCAATAATAAATAATAAATATATACTTTCAGTACGGTAAAATGCAAGAATTCTTATTAGGAAAAGCACTGCGTCAGAGATATGACCGTTTCCTCGGACAAATTTACACCACTGATGTAATTGATCCATTAAGTACCGATGTAAATCGGACAAAAATGAGTTTGGAATTAGTTTTGGCGGGATTGTACCCTCCAGCACCTTCACAAGTTTGGAATATTTTGTTACCATGGCAGCCAATTCCATACAATTATGTTTCATACGCAGATAACTCTGTAAGTATTATTAAAAAAAAACACATTTTCATCAAATAGAGGTGATTTATTGGATTTCATTTAAGACTATGTTAGGTAAAATATTTTGTCTTAACTCAAGAAGAACCAATTTATTTGCATATATGTATAGGTACTAAACATCACTTAATAAAAGCATTCCATTCTATTGATGTCATAAAACTTAGTCACTAATACAAATTTCAGTTGGCTGAGCTAAACATTTTTATTGTCAAAGGCTGTAGCCGGGTAAGATGGTCAAATCGGCCCCCAAAGGAAATCGATCGGGAATATGATTTCTATCATTTGTACCCAAAATTGGATTTTTTGGTACAAATGTTAACCCCCGGACCCCCCACCCCCCATAGAAATAGCCAAAAACGCGTTTTTTACAATTAATTCTATATCATTTTTTCTATTGAGACTATGCGTTTGAAAAAAATTATTTCCTGAAATTTATGAACCATTCTTTTCGATAAAAATTGTTTTGACATTTTTGGCGCCATATTTGAATTTATAAAAATTTATAAAAATTAAAAAAGTGGAAAAACACTTATTTCACTACGTTAATATAGAGGTGACGGCATGAAAAAATCTCAAAAATTCCTCTTCGAGAGAGGAATAATTGGTATTTCTTCAGATTTTTCCGATTGGTGCAACCTTTCGAAAAAAATTAAAAACCGTATTTTGTGTTCCAAATCTAGGTTTTTTCCTATGTGACAATTGAAAATTCAAGGTATGTAAAAACATGATTGTACAATAATTGTTTTATTAAAAATAAGCTGAAATTATAAGTGATATATGATTTCTTGGCTGGAAAGTCTAATGGAAAATGAAACTACTGGAATTCAGCCACTCAGTTTATTCAAATCAACCTCTATCGGTTTCTACGCCACATGCGGAGGTCGAGGTGATTATTTTAATGCTTTTAATGTGTATCATAGTTTTTAAATTTTAATCACCTCCTGATAAAGACACATGTGGCATAGAAACCGGTAGAGGTTATTTTTAATATAACAATTATTGTACAATCATGTTTTTACATACCTACCTTAAATTTTCAATTGTCACATAGGAAAAATACCTAGATTTGGAACACAAAATACGGTTTTTAATTTTTTTCGAAAGGTCGCACCAATCGGAAAAATCTGAAAACAATACCAATTATTCCTGTCTCGAAGAGGAATTTTTGCGATTTTTTTCATGCCGTCACCTCTATATTAACGTAGTGAAATAAGTGTTTTTCCACTTTTTTAATTTGTATAAATTTTTATAAATTCAAATATGGCGCCAAAAATGTCAAAACAATTTTTATCGAAAAGAATGGTTCATAAATTTCAGGAAATAATTTTTTTCAAACGCATAGTCTCAATAGAAAAAAAATATAACTAGAATTAATTGTAAAAAACACGTTTTTGGCTATTTCTACGGGGGTGGGGGGTCTGGGGGTTAACGTTTGTACCAAAAAATCCAATTTTGGGTACAAATGATAGAAATCATATTCCCGATCGATTTCCTTTGGGGGCCGATTTGACCATCTTATTCGGCTATAGCCTTTATGAATTTTTGTAGTAGAGGATTTAATTACATAATTTTTTGTTAGTTATTACTTTCTCATTTTACTGTGATATCTGTCGCAGGATGCTGATAAGAAAATTATTATAATTCTAACAAAAGTATGGCATAAAAAATCTATAAAGGAAAGAGAATATTTATCGACTAAGTAATTGTTAAAATTTAGGAGAAAAATTACTCAAAGTGCAGTAAAGTTTACTTATTTTCATTCCCTAACTGACGGTTCGGATAAAAATATATTTTGCATAAAAACAGGCTGATGGCTTGCTTTTTCAACAAAAACTACTTCTCATTTATGACCTTTGACCGGCCATTGTCATTGATATAGTTGATCTATGGCCTTGATTTTCTTATTATAAGAAATATTATTTTATTTTCAACAAATTTGAACTTAAATGTACAGCGTACAGGCGATAGTAACAAAGATAAAAAATAAAAACAAACTTACCCCCATATTGACAGGGGGTTGTACCTTCCCCCACCTCCTCGAATACGAAAACTTGGTTTTAGAAACACCCTCTTAAAATTTGAGCCATTAAGTTTTTTTTTAAGTAAATGGGATTTTTTTTACTGTACTAGTACTCCGCGAGAAAAATCATATATTTTTCTCCTTTGATGTAAATACAGGGTGTTTCTATACCTCTACAATCTACATGAAACTTTAATAGATTATATAATTTGTTATACTACTACCCTTATTTTTGCGAATTTTGAAAAAAATCTTTTTTATCTGTAATCAGTATATCAAATTATATAATTTATTAAAGTTTCGTGCAGAGGTATAGAAACATTCTGTATAATATTGAATAAAATGAGACTGAAAATGTATTGAACATAAAAACAATTTGAAGATTTGTTTCGAGATGCATGAGTTCTGTGGGTTTCTGGATTTATTAATTATTATTAAATCATACCTACCTATTTATATATGTTTGAAAATAAAATAAATATTTGAACAGTTTGGTTTGTCAGGATTTTAATTTGTCGAAATTGTGGTGGTTGTGATTTTGATATGGTGAATAATTTAACACGAATTTGAAGACTTGTTTTGTAGAAGTATGAGTTCTGTAGATTTGTTTCCTTTTTAACTATTACTTACTCTTTTTTATATTAACAACAGTCAACACTAATTATTATAAATGTTTCTATTATAGATAATGAGATTTTCTTTATACTACTGTCAAAAATATATGACATTGTATAATGAAGCTCAAAATTCAGCCCATTTTCAAAACTTCTGGAAATCTAACGCTCGATTAATTGAATACATTAATGAGAATAGCGGCTTAAATGCAACTACATACTTTGATTTGTTCATTTTGTATGATGCACTAAACGCTGAGGTAAAAATAAAATAAAACAATTTTTCGTTTAATTATATAATCGAGTTTTAGACACGAACAGGTCGAAAAATACCAGAGTGGACTGAAAAAGTTTTTCCACAATTCCTTACTGAAGTAGGAAACATGTATTACGAATTACAAACTTATACCGACGAATTGAACAAATACGCAGGAGGTAATAAAGAGAATAAATTAAACTGTTTGTTTATTAAATAATATATTTTTAGGTAGTATGTTGAAGAAGATTTTAGCAGATATGCGCGCAAAGCAACATGAAACTTTGTCACCAAAAGGTCGTAAGATTTACCTTTATTCTGGGCATGAATACAATGTGGGTTATATTTTGGGAGCACTAAAAGTATTTAAGCCCCATATTCCTCCTTATGGTTCTTACGTTGTGGTTGAACTTCACAAAATTGACAATGTTTATGGAGTTAAGGTATATTTGTAATTCTAATCATTATTAGTTTGTTAATTAATTTCATTTTTAGATATTGTACCAAGATTATAAACACGGGGTTCCACAATATTTAACTGTTCCCGGTTGCGCTCAATTTTGTCCTTTGGATCAATTTGCTGACCTTAAAAATCCAGTTATTCCTAGTGCTGAAGACAAGTGTTAAAATTCTCAATGACACAGCCAGGGTTTCGACATGGGCGAAGAGTTAAATAATGTTCAAGTTATGGAGAACATTCATTTACTATTTGATGATATATTATGCTATAGTACCGATCTACCAATAGGTACATTATAATATTTCATACTTAATTTTGAAAGAAGGAATGTTTTATTCTCTTTGCATCGTCCACTCGGTCTACTCTATTTGTATAAGATTGTTAAGTTGTTGTTGTTGTCCCTGCACCCTCTTCCATTCAACGACTATCACTAAAAATACTACGAGTATTATATCATGCTTTAATTACTGCCAGTGTTTAATTATTAATAAATTCTTTATTATTGTTTATTTAGTGATCATAATACTATGCATTGTAAATTTGAATCTTAATTTTAGTTACTTTTCTCATGTAATTAATGTATGATTGTGTAAATTTCTCTACTATTTTCAAATATTTTTTGTTTTGTTATGATTAAAATATCGAGTAAGTATTAAAAATGACTATTTCCTTCACATTTTAATAATCAATTAAACAACAAAATTTTGATTATTTAGACCAATCAGAACAAACGTTCAGCGAATAGTACACACTAATTAAGCAAAAGTTTTTAGAACCTGACCGCGTATTTAATTTGTATAATAGGCACTGAAATTGTGCTGTTCTAATTTTACCTGTAAATAAGTTGTTACGTACTTAAATAAAAAATATTATATTTTTGTATTTTCTTGATCTGGAACTAGTATAAAAAATATATTTCGTGCATTAAAAATGATCTGAAAATTTAGCATTCAAAATTTATTGCCTCTAAAAAACTTCGTTCGTTGTAATAGTAATTTGACAGAAAAAATATCCTCGATTTCGTCTCGGGCACTTTTTGTCAAATTTCTATAAAAATTAATTTTTGTTGATTGTTGCACCGAAAAAAATGTTGATGGGTAGAATTAACAAAATAATTCAAATGTGTTGGATAACATGATTCTGGTTTTATTAATTGTTAAATTATGAGCACGTATCGGTCATGATTATGATCATCTTCAGGTCAACTAAATGTGAGACTAAGCTTGACATTTTGTTGGTAGAAGTGATAACTATTACGAATCAGGCATGATCTATTAATTCGTATCAGTCGTGCAAAAAATAAGTACCTGACGACAGTTTTATAACAATCCATATTGAAATGAATTTTTTTAATTGTAAAATTTACGGATATAGGATGAATCATTTGTTATTTTATAGAATTTAAAAAATAGTAATATTTTCCGCAATAACTAACAAAAAATTGTTGATTTACATTGTCATTTATACATATTATTATTGTCCTTAAATATCAAGCATTACATGTAGTTTTTGTCAATTTCTAAACAATATAAATACAAATGTTCATGATGTAGTATCAAATTTAAAAGTTATGTTACAAATTTAATCGTTGAAATCATATTTTTCTAATTTTCATTGCTGAAACTGACAAATTGGTTATTAAAATAGTTTTTTACCAGCAACAATTTGTATTTTTTGCTGCAAGCCATCAAGGTTGCTCTGTATGTACATTAAAAATGAATATACGAGTACAATAAACAATATCGAAGTTACGTGAGCTGTGAATAACACCTAAATATAATATCGGGTTTGGAGCAAGTTAAACATAGTTCTGAAAATGGAGCATCCTGTTCTATTCAAAGTTTTGATATTAATAACTGTTATTCAAATTGGAATAACAGTTCCAACTGGAGATAATCTTCAACAAGTTCATGTTGTAAGTTTATAAAGTTTCTAGCAAATATTTTTCACTACAAATAATGTAAAACATTTAGATTTTTCGGCATGGTGATCGAACTCCAGATAAAATAAGTATGTACCCTAATGATCCACATATCTCTGATCCATGGTTTCCATACGGATTGGGAGCCTTAACTAACGTAAGTCGAACCCACAGAAAAAAATTAAGTTCACGGTTTAAGGCGGAAATGTAGCTGTATATAAAGAGGAAAAACAGTGCTCTACGGTTTGTAAAATATCGAATCTAATACTAACGTATGAACATTGGAATTTTGTACGACAATATTTAATATTAATTCTACATAGTATTGTTTAAAAAAAATGCCGAATAAAGAAAAAAATACTACTTTTACATGTTTAATTTAGGGAATTTTAAATACAAAAATACAAAATGTATTAAAATTCATGCGTCGCACTTGCTTTTGTTCGACACACTAAATCTGTATATATCTCTCCTTTTTCTCGACGAAATAAATAATAAACATTCTGGCCTTAATGTATACCTACTTAATGATTTTGTTTAGTTGGTTTTCTATTTTTCCAACTAAACTAATATAGTAGTTAATAATTCACAAAAATAAATTTAGATTTGATTCTTGTTGAGGAATTCAAATAATTAGTCGACATAAAGGCAAATTTTTAAAATTATGTAAAAGACTCCTAAACCATACTCCTTATAAATAATAAATGACATTTCATATTTTCAATTTCAATTTGTCAAAATTCAAAAATTAATTTGACATTAACACTCAAATGTTTTATTTTTTGTTTTCATTGATAGGCAGATAATTCAAAATTGTAACAAATTTGTAGAATTTTTAATTTCTTGTAATTGGAAACAGAAATGTTAGTTTGGCTGCCTACTTCTTTGCCAGTCGAATATTATTATTTACATTTCCATCTTCTGTGTAAATGGCACTTTACGGGTATTATGGTATATGAGTTATTAAAGGTTTAGACCTGTAATGTATTTTTTTTTAAAGTTAAAGTTAATTTATCCAAACAACGATGTGAAAGGTGGAAATAAAATTTTGTACACGGCTCGCTTGCAAATAATATTTACTGGGCTCACTGGATTACTGGATAACTGTCCAACTCACCCGTAAAGATTAATTTACCATGATAATAACTAATAACTAATATAATCAATTTTTCTATAATTTTTGTATTTTTCGATAGCTGGGAAAGAAACAAGAGTACGATCTAGGAAAATCGCTCCGAAAACGTTATGGAACATTTTTAGGTGATCTGTACTTACCAGAAATACAAGAAGCAAGAAGTACAAGTATACCTCGAGCAAAAATGAGTTTGCAGCTGGTTTTAGCAGGACTTTGGCCTCCAAACAAACAGCAGGTTTTTGTTACTGATTTGCCTTGGCAACCAATTGATTATGCTTATAAACCGTTTGAAGAAGATGAGGTATGGTTACAATAATTTTCATTTATAATATTAAACAATAATACGAGTAGGTGTCAGTAATTAATTTACAACTAACTGAACATTATTATCGCATGATGCTTAATATGTGGAATGCTCAAATGCTCTACTTACTACAGTAAAATATAACTACAGGGTGTTTACCGCTACCCCTGAACTTATTTTTATAAATATAGATACTAAGGTTTATTTTAAACAACATTCTTCTGCATGACTGATTTGAATTATTAATGTACATGTATTTCTATATAGTAAACATTATATTTTCAGTTACTAGGATTTCCAATCTTGAATAAAAATTGTACCAACTATAAACTAGAATTTATGAAATCCCAGTCATCAGAAGAGGTACAAAACTATTTAAGGCAAAATAAAGAAAAAATAGAATACATCAATACGAAATCAGGATTGAAAATAAAATCTATGTTTGAATTATTTTCGTTATATTTTGGACTATATGCTGAGGTAACATTAAACATTACCTGGGATAAAACTAGGTAAAAAATAATCATTTTAGGAACACACGAATAGGACATTGCCCGAATGGACGAAATCAGTTTATCCAGAGTTTTTGGAAGACGCTGCTACATTTGGGTACCAGCTGCAAACTGCTAGTAATAATATGTTAAAAGCTTCAGGAGGTATAACCATAATTAAGCCTGTTTAAATGTTTATTTACAAGTCTCCCTATTTTCAGTACTTAGCTATTTAGCCAACCATAATTTTTAAAATTGTAGAAAAATAAATTGATGGGACGCAGTCCAATAATTTGATTTATTACAGCTCTACCGGTTTCAACCCCACTTGAGCCCTCCTCAGGAGAGGCGAGGTGTAATAAATCCAATTTGACTGTAACCCATAAATTTATTTTCCTACAATATAAAAATTCCAGTCAAGAAAATTCGAACTTCATATTTTTTTTAATTAGGTCCTTAATTTGTAATTATTATTTTATAATAAGATGATGCGATGAAAAGTAAATTTGTTCTTAGAAAGATTTTATTTATATTGAACATTGAACGCAAAACATCAAAAAGCGCAAAGTAATAATCTTTAAATTTAGGTTATTGACAAGGTATTGAATAAACACCAATTAATTATTTATGAAAGTGTCGAATCTGGAATATAAATTTGGGTAAATAAATAAATTTATATGTTTACAATTCAAATTGAAAGTTGTAAACAACATATTAAATAAATAAAGTTGAAGTACAGATAAATTATTGTCATCAAAATTACAGTAGACAATTATTGTTTTACAAACTAAATTTATATGATTTCCATGCATTGGTTATGTATAGCTAGGTACTAAAGTTTACCTACTTTATACCTACATTTAAAATATTTAATAATGCCTTACATAATACTTAGGGAAGAGATATAAATTTATACCTACTTAATTGAGACAAAGGAAATATTTATGAATATGAATAGCGGATAGATATAGATTTATTGCTGGTAAATGTTATATTTTTGAATAGATATATGTTAGTTTTTCAGTCTGAGGTCTGAGTGCTTGTGCAATCTTTATCAATGCATACATATTTGATATAATATTCTTAACTTGGGTAGGTACTGTTTTTCTACGAAATTAATTTCAGGAGGCACTAAGTCAAATTCCTTCAGTAGTGGAATTTTTTTCCTCTAGCTACGCTAGGCATACTCCTGTTTTTTCTAATCAAAAATTTTACTACAAAAAGTGTAGCTCACTTTAATTTTTTACTGACCCACCTTTCGCCCATCTAAAAAAATCCTGTTACGTCCCTGATTGAACATTATCCTAGTTTTCTACAAAATAAAATAATAAATAGGTTGTTATATTAGTGGATATCACGACAAAAAAAAATTAAATAAATCGATTGCACTAAAAAACATATTTTCAATATCTAATTAATTAATTAGGTATCTACTTCATTTTTATTATCATTATCATTAGATAAAATGAATCACTTGATTTTACATGAATAGTTCTAAATTTATAGGTCCAATTATAAAGAAAGTACTGTCTGACGCAAAGGATAAAATAAAAGAAATAGTATCGCCCGATCAAAAGAAAATCTGTTTATACTCTGGACATGAATTCAATATTGCCCATACTTTGGCTGCGCTGAAGTCGTATAAGCCGCATATTCCTCCGTACGCTTCTCATATTATATTTGAGCTGCACAAAACTGGCACAAAACATGGATTTCAGGCAAGTACATATTGAGGTATATTTTAATTTTTGTTGTTCTTAACAATTTATTTTCAGATTTATTACCAAGACACAAAGCAGGCAGAACCTAAACTTTTAGATATTCCTGGATGTGGAACGTTTTGTCTCATTGATCAATTTGAAAAAATAACGGCAGATGTTATACCGGATTCATCTTTCAAATGCTAATTTAAAAAATTAAGATTATAAATTATAATTATATATTAATAAATAAGTTACATATCCAAATACTCGCAGTTTTCATAAAATAAGACACTTACTTGCAATAAAATGAATCATCCACTTTTTAAAATGCTTTCTACAGTAGCACCAGTATATTTATATTTAGGGTAAAACATATTGTAATTTATGATAATTAAGATTATCAGAATTATCTAGAAAAATGAACATTATGGTCAGTTTATTTATTTAACCGTATCATCAACTGTTATTACCTTTTAATATGCAACATTAATTGATAATTATAAACATCATAATACGTTAGTTACTTATAATACGTTAGATACTCACTAGCCAACCAGGCTTGCGTTGCTACACTGAGAAAAATAACCTGTTAATAGTAAATAAATCCTGTATTATCGTCTGATTTATTTGGGCCAAACAAACATTTTTAAGATAAATAAGAATTTGGTCTTCATTAATAAGCGAATAATTTTTATTGTTTTCCCTAAAACAAATAATTTATTCACTCTGGATTTATTAATAATGATTAAATTTATTTAATGTTAAATAATATCACTTAACAAACAATCAAGATACATCACTTAACTGATACCAAACATATATTTCTTATCATACTCAAATTTATTTTTAGGTAATTAACTTTTATTAATAGTAACAAATAATTTTTCTACTGATATTACATTTATTAACAGTTAATAAATATATTTCTATATTAACTGAACTCCATATTAATATAAATTATATATTTATTAACAGTAAATGCAAATTGTTAATTCTTATTAAGTTTTTTTAATCGTAAACAAAGATTGAGTAGTAAGATGATTATATTGCGTAGTAGTTTCGTGTATTCGTCGAGTTCATTCTTGTTACTTCATGCTTCTATGGCAGTAGTGAAAAGCTGTGATCTAAGCAAAGTTTATATCAGTTTATATTACCATTACCTATAAAAATATTAGCAATGAAGATATTTAAAGAAATTAAAGGATTGGGGACTATAGTTTCTTTCATTCCTGTATTTGAAGGTAAGTCTCAACATAGCTACATAATTTTGTTAAAAGTGGATGTCCATTTTGTGTTGTTTGTAACAAAATGCAGGGTTATAATTATTACATTTATATGCATTTACGTTTATTATAAAAGATTTTAAATAAGATATAGGAATTCTTAGTTTGTAGTGTTATAGATAATAATGACATTATGGATTATGTAAAATTTATACATTTTTTAAATTTCAGGATACTATTTTATAGGGTTCTGTGTTGATATTGATAAAAGAATACAAATAAAATAAATATCAAAGACATAAATACTGGGTGAGACACTAACAAAATGTACATTGTAAGTATTAGCTCTTAGTTCTATAAACATAAGTAATGATTATAAAATACAAATTTGTTTATAGAAAACTACTTTCATGATGAAATAGTCTATTATTTGGCGTCCCCAGCAGCAAGTACTACACCTTTAACGGGAAACAACATAGGAACTTCTATAATGTACAACCACTACAACTAACTATCTATATAAAGGAAAACCAAGGGCGTTTGTCAAACTTACTTAAAGAAAATCTTTCCAAATTTTAATTTAAAAATATTTTAAGTTATACTCGTATAATGTCGTTTAATATTAAATGTATTATATTTCACCTAAACCTCAAAAATAAAAGTTATTGACAGTAAATATATTTCTTTGAGGTTTGGAGATCAGGATTGATTATGATTAAGACTCATGTTTTCGAATTTTCCTTATTTTTTTTTTTTAGTAAATAATACATTTACTGTCTTGTGATTAAAAATCATGTTTTTGAACTTTTCTTGCCTTTATTATACACACAAATAAAATACACAACGTTTTGATTGGAGATCTCTACCATTCGAAATGTTGTGTATTTTGTGTGTATAATAAAGCCAAAAAATGTTCGAAAAACATGACTTTTAATCACAAGACAGTAAATATTTATTGATTAATTATTAACAAACGGTCAGTATAATATTAAATAACTAATTCATTAATATCAAATATATGAAATTTTAAAATAACTCATCGTTTATTTATTATTAACAAATAATTATTATGTATGAAACAACTATGATATATTTTGAATATTGATATTTTAACTATAAATATAGTTTATTTATATTAAATATAATTGTTTTACAACTTTAAAATAAATGATTGATTACTCGTAAATATATATTTGTTTCGCCATATTTCAAAATATCCTTTATTAACATTTAATCAGCCTGCATTATGATAAGAAATTATTATTATTATTATTATTATTAAAGTAAAAATCTGGCATTCTGGGTATGTTGAAAGAGGGGACTGGAAAATTAATAACAACAACAACAAGTTCAACAATAATACTAATAATATTGCCAGTTTTGTGGATTTTACCATGTATCTTCTAGTGGAAAAACGTGATTTTCGGACTTTGAGACGTGGATAGCGAGAAATTAAGGCTTTTTCAGACCCATGTTGCATTTGAAAGTTTGTTCTAGACTTCGAGAACTGTCATTTCCCAAAGTTACAGAAAATTTCACCGAGATTATTGGTCCCATGTATTTGGGCGCGGGGTCCTTTACATAAATTTATCTTTTTTTCCCAAACTATTTAAGTTGAAACCAACTTCGATATAATTTAAATAACATGTGAAAAAATCTGATATGGCCAGCACAAGACCTCCCGCCATACTCTATACCCACTCTTTTTAGTTTTTAATTTACTATACTTAAGTACTCACAAATATATTTTGTTCATTTTATGTAAACTGTAGAAGAAGATATATATACACACTTGTCATTGACACAAGTTCTAGGTGCTTCATACTTATCATAATGATACTTAACGTTAAGTGTATTTTCATTATAACATCGATTTTTGTTAGTTGTTACGCTGTAGCAGACGATGAAAATACTTTACAACAATTACATGTGGTAAGTGGAAAATAATTTATTTTTAAAACTAATTAATATTAAGAATTACTTATTCGATCAAAATTTATAAGAAACTTTGAAAATAAAACAAAATTGCTAACTTTGGGTTTAATATTATATCGAAGGTATTTAAAAATTTAAAATATTGTACTTATTTTGAGCTACATATTCTGTCATATTTTTCGTAAGGGAAATTAATTATTTTTAAAAAGCAAAAGCAAGATTGGGGCTGTACTGTGAGTTTTTAGTGGAAAAGCGAGTGGAGTGCGAAAATTCTACTTGAATATTTTTTATTTTAAAAATCATATCAGTGAAGAAATAAATAGCATTTTAGAAAAATCTATTTCAGTACCTAAGAACTGAACCAGATGAATGATAAAATGAATGAGTTAAGGTTTTTTTGAAATTAAAAACTCGTTTTTGGAATAGAAATTTTAAATTGTGAAGCAACTCTATTTTTTGAAGAAAATTATTTGTAATATTTATTGTAGTTAGTCAACAGTTTTAAGAAGGTATTAGTAGTAATATAATTTTGGAACATAAGCACTGATGTATATAATAAATAACTGATGATAATGACAATAATATTTCATTTTGTGCACAGTAAAAATTCTGCCTAAGTGTGTGTTAAAAATAATCACTCTAAATAAAATGCCACTAAGATCTATGTAAAAGTGCGTTAGTTTAAACACTAAAATACCTAGTTGGTTCTGTTACTTGAACACTAGCTAGTGTAGTGAATATTTAATGATTATTTTCGTAGAGGAACAGCTCCAGAAATTGAGCTTGTATTACTAGAATATGCTTTACAAAATAGATGGTGTAACCCAACCTGTGTAAAAAATTTAAAGGTGTATACTGTATAGTGTTGGACGCACTAATGACGAATCAAAAAGATATTTTTGTTGAAATTCGTAAAATTAACAGTAGTTTGCAAAATAATATCATTTTAGGTACTACTGGTTGTCACTTTTAAATACAAAAAAATCAAACAATAGTTATGCAGTATTTATTATACCATACATGCTGGAAATTCTAACTACACCCATGATACCATACCAAATTTGAACCCAATCGGTTACCGTCATTTTGTTTAAAGGCGGACTGATATTTTATGCTCATGTCATAAGTTATAACCATTACAAATTTGAACCAAATCGATGCAGTACATTTTGAGTTAGCTAGCCACCATTTTGTTTCAAGATGACGGATTAACATTTTAATATACATATGTTTCAAGACAGATTCCTAACTATTACTGTACTAAATTTGAACACCTAGACCAACTGAATTCAAAATTCCTATTCAACAACTAATACATAGTAGTTTAATTAAATGTCTGGTTGTCTTATCTGTTTGTTATTTTCTTCAATTAAGTGACAAATCACTGTACATTTTCTCCAGAAGAAGAAACAATTTTGATTTTTTTTTTGAAAATATTATTTAGCCTATGTCACCCGGGTATAGTGTAGCTTCCCAACGGTGAAATAATTTTTCAAATCGGTCCAGTAGTTTCGGAGCCTATTCAATGCAAACAAACAAACAATCAATTTAATCAAAAATGAAATTTAAGAAAAATGTGCAAAGAGGTCTAGGATAACTTAACTTTATAAACATAGAAGAGAAATAATAAAATAACCTGAAAAGGAACAAGTAATAAGTATCACGAGTCTCTGATAATAAATGCATTTAGTTACATTGTATTTTAAATGGGTATTTATAATTGATTAAATAAAATCATATCATAAGCATAATTATTGTCTTATTGGTAAATCATTATAGTATATTTATAACGAGCACATAATGTAGGCTAGTTTATATAATCATCCGAGTTAATTATAGCCATTATGTGTTTACAAATTTGTATTCTTTAAAATTAATCTAACCTCACATTTTGATGGGATGACAATGAAAGTTGTGTTGAATAATGGACTCATCATACAATAGTGCTCAATTATGAATTCATAATACAATAGTGTGTCTTATGAAGGAGTTTATCTTCCTACAGTACAGTTGCCTACATAATGAATGTATTATTCAATGGTCGCAGATAAAGATATTAACATTTCAGCTTCAATAATGATGCTATTAAATAATAATTTCCTATTTAAAAAAGAAATACATTTTCGTTGCATACTTGAGCGAGAATATTAAGGGCATCGTTTATCATATTTGTGCCGCATATTTATCAGTTATTGTACCACAAGAGCTTCGAAAATAATCGAAAATACTGCCGACTGATGAGACGTATTTCCATAGGAACAACTCGAGACCTGAGGTCGAGAGGTGTTTTGCGGAAATACGTCGAACCAGGAGGCAAAAGTATTTTCTATTATTTTTGATGATCGAGTGGTATACGCATTGACTATTTCATGAATAAAACAAATTTAACAATTTTAAATAACACAATTTTATTTATTTGCATTTTTAATTCATTTTAAATATTTTGACATTGTGTGAAAAATAAACATTTATTATTGTTTGTTGTGTCATGGTTACGGTCATACCCATACTATGTCAATATTCAAAAATATGTTTTTATATAGATAGTTTATATAGATAGTGTCTATGGTATTTGTGAAAAATAGTGCATTTTAATTGGTTAAATGTAAGTACGTAATGCTATGATTTATTGATGATAAAGTCTAATGTTTATCTTTTATTTAGTAATGTGAATAATTAGAAAGTTACTATGTATTTTAATTTTAAATACATACAAAATGCTTGAAATTATAACAAATAATGACACAATATTAAGAAACATTGCCTTAAAATTATGCAAAAATAGTAACGCCACAAATTTAACCTTAAACTTCACAATTTAATTCACCTAAAACGGCAATTTACATTTCTTAATAAGAGAAATCGTTTTTATATAAAAATAAATTTTGACAGTAGTTCAGTTTTTAATCAGTTTATCAATGGATTTCCAGTAAAATGTATCGAATAATTGTGTGTTGTCTCGTTAGTGTGTTTATTAGTTGCTATGCAACCAAAAAAGTAGCGACGCTAAAACAGTTGCACGTCGTAAGTAATTTCTTGTATATTAAATACTATTTCTGTTTACATATTTAAAGTAATATTTTCGGGCAGAGTACAAATATTATGAGGTCAAAATAAAAATAAATATTGTTATGATAAGATGTCCTTAAAATTTTAATTGAACAATTAATACATGATAAAAAATTTAAATAGTTTAGATTATGTTTATGATAAAATCGCGTGATTTTTATACATAAAATTAATGAGATCAAACATCAAAACTTGAATTTTGTTATAAGATTTATTGAGGATACATTCATTATTTTAGGACGTAATGAATAATTGGCTGTAATTGATATTAGTCGTTCACATAATGGTGTTTGTAACATTCAAATTAATTTTTGTTTCAAATTTTCAAATTAAATACCTGTAAAATCATATTGATTTGTATCAATATTATCGTTTTATTATTTAAAAAAATGTATAGTATTAAAAAATAAATAACAAAATGCACCGTAAGCTAATTTTTTTATTGGTTTAGAGCCATCGGATTCTAGATTTAATTTTTCTATTTAGAAATGTTTTTTTTATATATTAAGCATTTTCCTGCATCTGAATTTTCGGGTGTTTTATAATACTAGACAAAAATTTTCTTGTAGTTGAATTCTAAATCTCTGAGTTTTCGGGAATTGGGCAGTCACCCATAAAAAAAAGTTTAGTTAAAAATTACTCAATTTTATTTGTTAATTCAACTAAAATCATGTAGATTACTTTGTTAATTACTCGCATTTGTTTGTTTTAATAAAAGATAAGCGAATCTAGTGGCACTAAAAATTTATGAATCACTTCATGATTATTATTTAAAAAATAATGTTCCATCAAATTTTTACAGCTTAGTAAAGTTGTAATACATAATAATAAAAATTTTTAACAGATATTTCGTCATGGAGAGAGGACCCCATTTATGGAAAGCTTATACCCAAACGATCCTTACATTAACGATACCTGGTATCCTGTGGGTTATGGTGGATTAACGTTGGTAAGCATTCACAAATTTTAATAACATTTCACAACAAAAAACCAGGAAACATATTTTTCTGCCACTGTCAAAAAAAATTGAAATTGACGTAGTAAGTGGTCTTTGCAATTCAGCTCGTAAAATTCCTTTGCGAAATTCATCTTTTATATGTACAATATAGTTTTTGCGACCTTATTATTAGATATTAAAACCGGTAAACGATTTGTTTAAAAAAATCTGCTGTGCCCACCACAGTACTTCCCATCTATAAGTTTTAATAGGTAACTTGCTTTTGTAAAGGCTTTAATTTTATGGTTTATTCAGCAAAATTTAAATAAATTTATCTTTTCTCCTGAATTATTTAAGTTGATACCAACTTCAACATAATTTGAATAACGTAAAAAACAACTGATCATCGTTTAAATATTGTTTTTGATTCATCGACTAGATTTTTTTTCTAGAGAGCTTTAATTTGATAATACACACTTGAAAAAATTTGAATAATCTTTGGAGAAACACTTTTAAAATCGCATAAATGTCATTTTTTACATTTTTACCAAACTTATCTCCCCGAGAGCTTTAAATTAACACCAAACTCGGTATAATTTTAATAACTTATATAAAAAATTGACGATCGTTTAAATGTTATTTTTATGTTTCTACTAGAATTCTTTTCCCGAGAGCTTTAATTTGATACCACACACGATAGTATTTTAATAAAAATAAATAGTTAAGTTTATAATGTTGGTACCACTGGTTCAATAAAGCTCATTAGCGAACTTGAAGTCAGTTTTTGGCTCAAGATCTTAAATATAAAATTTCATATTACATAGGTCGGGGAAGTAAAAAATGTGATCGTTTCATCAGTTACATAAAAATGTGGAGTAAGTGCAATTATTCAAAAGATGATTAAATTAATTAAGCATTGCAGTTGCACAAAAACATATTGTACATTACTCATTTGCAAAATGTGTTCAGCGTATGAGACTCTTTGCCTCAGCTAAAAACAATTACATCTTTCAGTAGGGCAGTCACTGCGCAACCTAGGTAGCAGGTGTACAAATATTTTTGTTTCAGCGCGGTAAACTGCAAGAATACAACATCGGAAAAGCATTGCGAAGAAAATACTACAAATTCCTAGGGAGCATTTACACCCCTGAAGTGTTGGACGCACGGAGTACCGACACAAATCGAACAAAAATGAGTTTAGAGTTAGTCTTAGCCGGACTGTGGCCCCCTGTACCTTCTCAAACATGGAATGCTTTCTTACCATGGCAACCAATACCATACAACTACGTAGAAAAGGAACGAGATACAGTAATAAACAATTCATTCCAAGAAACAATTAAAACTTAATTATGGTTTTGATTGACATTTTAGCTTTTAAATTGCAAGCTACGGTTGTGCCCGAATTATATGGAAGAGTATAGCAAAGTAGAAGAATACGAAAAGTTTACAGTCTATCTTGAAAACAATGCTGATATGGTTAGCTATATCAATGAAAATAGCGGACTGAATATTACATCTATTCGTGAATTATATGGGCTGTATCTTGGGTTATTCGCTGAAGTAATTTTAATACAATCATTGTAGATTTAATTTTAAGTTTTATATTTTTAGGAACAAACGGGCCGTGCTCTACCTGCATGGACCGAAAAAGTTTACCCAGAATTTTTAAGAGACAGTGCAGAATTGTGCTATGAGCTACAAATTTACAATTATTTACTGAAACGGCTCACTGGTGGTATACATTCGTATTTTTGTAAATATTTTTATCTGCGACCGTTGTAAACCGTTTAACAGTTGCTTAGTAACAATTTATGACACGCTCAATGGTGTCATTGCCATTAGCAACGTGTCAAAAGTAACTTCGTTGCTAACATCAGACATCATCTCGAAAATGTTAAATTCGTATTCTAGAGAAAACTTTGACTCGACACAATACCTACCTCCTTTATAGAATATGAGGCAGGAGGTAAATATTGTTAATAATGTAAAAATATAAACAAGACATTACTTAAATCTTTACAAAAATCTTTTAATAGGAGAAGATTCCCAAAATTCCAGTCGAAAACTGCTTTGATACAATTTATTTAAAATACTCGTAGTAACATTAATAAGTATTACAAGTACTTACCTATATTGAGAAACGAGTAGGTAATAAAATGAGTAACAAGTATCTGTAAATGAGAGTAGGTACTACTCAACTCTATAATCCTTAGCTAAAAATTTCTCTAACCGTGACAAAGAAAAAACAAACAAAAAGATACAAGAAATTTGATTAACCCAGAAGTTAGGACTAAGCTCGATTTATTACTACTTAAAAAAAAGTTTTCATGTCAAAAAATAATTTAACATAATTTGATTTATCAGTACTTATACAAAAAGAAATTAGAAAATATATATCATTTAATCATAATATTGAAAATAATTTTTGCTGTAACTATTAGTTTCTTCGCTTCGAATTATGGAAATAGTTTAAGGTCGCGCTCGCACGGGCCTAGTAGTGATCTCTCTCTCTCTCGCATAGGGTAAACAGAAATCTACAGTATTGCTAAGGTACGGAGTGTCCACTCTTGTGTTTATATTGGTGCGTTCGGTAAATCATAATATGGAGTTCGAGTAATGATGAAATGCTGTTGGAGTGGAGCTAGAGGGCAGGTGTTAGAGTTGGACTGAATTGAGAAAGCAAAAGAGCACCCCGAATTTTTTATTGACAAATAATAAACTAAATAGAACCGGTAAACTGCACATACCGGCCTTGCTACTTTATATACTATTTGTCCAACTGCAATGTTTATAGTTATAGTATATTACATTACTTGCAAGGTAAAACAGTTTTTACTGCTTAAAGGAGGAAATGACCGGCGAGCCGAATAGGCGAGTCTGTCACCTCCTTGAAGCAGAGTGTATTGTACAACATTTTACTTTGTTAATTTGTATATAGGTATTTGTATTTAATTTTTATTTTACTAAGAAATGTATACTTCATGTTGTGACATAAAGAAAATTGACATCATAACCTTGTCACTCCATCTGTAGGTAGATACTAGCATTTTGAGGTTAACTCTATGAAGTCTATTTGACTCTTCTCTCCATTTGTCGAACGCAGAACTCCGAATCTCCGAAAAACTTTTGCTTCTATAAAAAGTACCGAACTGTGTTGGAGTGAACAGATTAAAAACAGTGAATAGAACTCATTTACCGAACGCATCTTTATACTTCGTGGTACCTATCTACCTACACTTTATATTTGATAGTAAAATAAAATGTTATAAAATGTTAACAACTTAGTTATTTAGATTCCATTTTAGGACCGTTGGTGAAAAAGATAATCGATGACGCTCGTGCCAAAATCAATGGCTCTTTACAACCTCGACATCGTAAACTTTTTCTGTATTCAGGGCATGAATATAACATACTGTATCTACTAGGAGCTTTAAATGTTTATAAGCCTCATGTACCACCATATGCCTCGTATGTTGTTCTCGAATTGCACAAAATAAACGGCGTATATGGGTTCAAGGTTTGTACCATTTGTATCTACTAAAAATTAGTTTCAAAAATTTATGGAATTCTGAGAATTATGTTTTTACCGAGTTTTTACCGTTTCATTTAAACATGATAAATTTTAAATTAGAAATTTTTGTACATCCTCATCAACAAAAACAAATTCAAATTTTAAGAGACCAATAATTCTAATGATCAGTTTATCTAGGAATGCGAAAAATTAACATATATCATATTTAAATTTATTTTAAGATTTTTTCAAATACTACTACTTATAGTATAGTTAACAAAACTTTAAATAACAATAGTAGGTATTAACTAAACATTTTTGAAATATATCTCACAACGAATGTAGTATACTTTTGTAAATGAATAATGTACTAATTTGTTAAATTTTCAGATTATATATCAGGATTATAACCAACTTCAGGTATTGACAATACCAGGATGTCAGTCATTCTGTCCCATTGACAAATTTATTGAGCTTAGTAAAAATATAATTCCTATTGATGATAGCTCTTGTTAAAATTAAAGAAAGTGTTTATATTAATTTGATTACCTAATATACATACGTATTTTTATTGAAGAAATACGATATGTGTACCTGTGTAACTTTTACGTAGGTACTCGTACCTACAGTTGTTTTCAAACTAAGAAAATAACAAAGCATTGTATATTTTTAATAACTATTTTTAAATAACTTTTTTTATCAATTGTAATTACACTAGAGGTATTTATTTTATCGGATACAGATTCAAACTTAACAAACCGTGTCTGATAATTTTTTTTATCTAAGTTTGTTAAGTCAAGTTACTTATTGGAAATCAAGTTTGAGTTTTCAAAATGCATGTTTATCCAGATAAAATAAATACCTCGAGTGTAATGTCACGAATAATAATGACAGTTTCTTGACTTTTCAATTTGATTTTGTTATTCAAAGCAACATGATACTGATTTTTAAAAATTTTGAGCTGTTGACATGACCAGAGTGCGGATTATATGCAGGCAAATATGATCAAAATATGCATGCAATATGCAATGAAATAAGTTCAAAATATGCTCAATATATGCACAAAATTAAACAAATATGCAATATTTTACAAATATATGCATATGCATGCATTGCATATGCAGCAGATATTGTAACATAGTTATATTCATTTTTACTATTTATTTTTATAAACCAGAAAAATACTACATTTTGTCAATAATGTATAAGAATATCATATAAAATAAACCAAACAACGTATAACTTCTGGAATACGACTTCTGTGCCTACCTAGGTACCTTTAATAAATGTAAAAACTACTGTAGGTGGTATCAAATTTGAGCGATTATAAATTTCATATATTAAATTTTGGTTTTAAATTGAAATTTTGGGTTAAAAGGTACAAAATATGCAGTTATAAGCAATTTAATAAATATATGTAAAAAATATTGAAATATGCAAAAAATTTATACAATATTTTGATCTATTTTGTATGAAATGCAATATGCAAAATAATACAATATATGCAAATGCATATTATCCGCACTCTAGTAATGACAATCATTATAAGGTAAATAAAAATTTATCCGCTGTAATAACGAAAAAAAATCTGGGCAGCCATACTTACTTTATTTTGTTTTTACTTATTATGCAAAAATATTAATATATAGGTACTATAATACCAAGGATGGTAAACAGTTTACCATCTTTGCTATATAACAACTACTCACAAATATATTTTAGTAATTTTATTTAAACTGCAGAAGAAGATTTAAACGATATTTACAATTGTCGCTGGCATGTCATAATTATTTAAATTTTACCTAGTAACAAATGTTAAACGATTATGGACAAGATACCGGCTTATTTTATATAGAAGTGTAATGATCAAGCGATCAAGCCAATAATATATACTGTAAATACACTATAAATATATTTTTATAAAATAAAATAATATTTATAACAATATGAAATTTATTAAATGATTACACAATTCCTTTCTTGGAGCAGCCTGTAGTTACGCAAGAAATTAATCAAACTATTAAATCATTATTAATAATGTTATATTAAAGCTGAGAAAAATGTTTTTAGTTTGGCAATCAGTTTTCCTAGTTAGGTAGTTTATAATTCGAAGGACTTATTGAACATATGATTACAATTTTAATAATGTTATATAAAAAATGTGGAACAATCTTTTTAATTTAGAATTTGGTTGACATTTCATTGTTGTTTTAAGTAATAAAATATTTCATTTCATTTCAATATAATTTTCAATGCAACCTACTTAAAATCCAGAATAATCTCACGCGATTGATATTGAAATACGTCAATCAATTATCCCGAGAACAGAAACAAATACGTTATTATAATTGGTTTTTAAATAAAAATAACACTGCATGTAAAAGATAAAAATCATCACTTTAGATACAATCAATCTTTGATATATTTTATCAGCATTTCCTTGTCAAGATCATGTAGCGTCTTCATGTGCAATAAAAAATAAAACCAAGTAAGTCGCCAGTGACGTAATACGGGGGTGAAAAATAATTTCTAGGAAGAACTGTTATTTTTTGTAGATAATAAAAACACACTTGCGAATTATCCATAATACAAAAAAGTGAAATTTGACATTACGTAGGTATAGCTAAGCGTTTTATTTAAAAATGTAATATTATGAAATAAATGGCAGTATCTAGTGAAGCAGGAATGATTAAAGATTTAATTTTGACCCAAGTTGTCGTTTCTATGCAAGATTCCTGACTAATTATACCAATCATTTTATAATTAAGTATACAAAATTTGCAATTCCTAAAGGTACCTAACCATGTATACTTTACTATTATCAAAATTTTATCGATGAAAAACTGCCTTCTTCGAACAAGTAGAGCATTTTAAATTTCAATTGTTTAAAAATGACGTGTGTGAAATAATTATTACTAAGTACGCATTAATCTAAATGAAATATTGCAAGATAGAATAGGTAATAAAGACCTAAGTTAAAATTTAAAGTAAACATATATGAGTTCACATTTGGTGATCAAAACTTTGATACTATAGCTTATGTAATGCTCAACTAAAATTAACACAGGTAAAACTATAGTTTCTCATTATCATGAATATTCGATTAACCATTTTAGATAGTTTGTTACCATTTTGTTTCAAAATCGTCGACCATTTAAATGAGTGTACAGAGGCGAATCGACCAGTGATGGCACAAAATGAAACAATAATTTTTGGAAACGTCAATGGTCATAAATATATATAAATTTGTAATGGAAACTTGAGTACCTACCTACTTATTTTTTTATAGAAAAGCAAAATTGAAAATGAATTGTTAGCATTTTAATATTCAAACCCTCAAATGGTTTTTAAGTAGAAGTTCGAGCGAAGTGAGCCTGTATTTGTAATAAGTTGGATGTTAAAGTTAAGACAAAAATTGTCCTCCGTCTGTCAATTTCGAACTGCAAATAGTAAAATACCAAAATAAGTTATAAATAAATTTTAGGGTAGAAAAAAATATAAAAACTCGCTCCGTCCCTGCTTCGCCGACTTTGATCATAACTCAAATTGGTCATTTACACATTTCCGAAGATAATAGCAATTATAATAAATTTATTGTGAGGTGATTAGCACACGTGATAGCTTCGTATATATAGGAAAGAGCGTCGTGGGTAGTGGTGGGCAGTTGGAAAGAGTATTGGAAATGTTGACACTACCAGTGTATTTGTTGTCGCTTTGGTTAACAATACACGTCGCTGTCGCTCAAGAATGTGATCCTTCGTGGAGTGAACCGACGAAGAATGTCCACGATCAGAAGAATTATTATCACCACCAGGAAGCGCAAGATGGGGACGAGACCGGAGAAGATACTTTGAGACTTGTGCATGTGGTGAGTAAAACTACTTTTAATTTTGTTAGTACATATCAATCTTATTATAAATAAAACACAATGTTGGAATGCAGTCAATTTATTAAAATTTAATAAATTGACTGCATGCCAGCATTGTGTTTTATTTATAATAATACTTCAGTCAAGAAGCTTACAATATTGAATCAATATTATTATTTACGACTTTTAAATAATACTTTAATTACATGCTTGTTTAAATAATACTTTAATTACATGCTTGTTTAAATAATACATTTACATTTATAATGCCTTTTACCCAATTTGGGTGTAGCAGCCTAACATACTGTCAGTCATCCGTGTAGATATGAATTTTACAGTTTGTGCGGTTATCAGCCGACAATTTACTTGTAGTTGTATGTAGTAAATAACTCTAATCGTCAAGTAAAGTACCTACCAATATAAATGTTAAAAAGTGTAACACGTGTCATTTCAAAATTATTTTCTGAAATGAATAACTTATTTAATATAGTCGTAGATAATGTAGGTATAGTAATCTCAATAATAAATTGAAGCTGGCAATTACTCATTCAAATGATTACGACACAAGTGTAGTTGACATTCATACTATCATACTCGAGAGTAAAATTTATTGTAATTACAATTTAGCAGATTTCTAAAAACTGTTTAAGCACATTTAAATTTTTTGTTTCGGATATTATCTAGTGTATGTTAATTCAAATATATCCTAATCTAATGATATTATCTGTTAGAAAAAAATATATTTCGAGTAGCTTACACTTTTTTGATAATTCGTCTGAATATTAATAAATAAAGCACAATTTAAATTTCATATCAATTTTTGTTGACAAGTAAAAAGATTATATATTTCAATGTCAATTTATTAATTGTCACTGTATAATATTCTGAATTTTATCTAGATCAGTAGCATCTCTACATATAATTTTTACTATGAAAGTTAATTTTGTAATTTGTACCTCTTTATTTATTTATTTATTGTTTTATTGATGTATAAATTGAATCACAACATTAAAATTAAATTGTCAAATTCAATGTGCTGTTATATTATCTTTAGTAGCCAAAGTTCCAAATATGCCTATCATAATCATGTATTGTATATTGTATACCATAAATTATATCAATGACACATTTTTTATAGTACATACTTAAAATAAATGGCTATTATGATTTATCATTATTATTATAATAATTATGGTAGTTATTGCAGTTATTATTATTTATTCCTTTAAAAACGTCAATGCTATCATTTTATTTTTACTGAATTTTACTGAAAAAAAAAACTACAATATCAGTGTCATTATATAATTATTACTTTTCATGAAATAATCACTTCATTGGAACTGAAACAGGTTATCTTTTGACTATAGGTAATTTTAGCTAGAGCAATTACATTTTAGTAATGAACTCCTCTGTGGTAGTTTGCATAATTATATTGGAAAAGGCAGTAAATGTCACATCTGTATAAATATTTTATTTATTAGTCAATTAATTAAACTTTTATTTTACCATCGTTTACGGTAGGTAATGTTACTTTACATATTTCTTATTTTTAAAAATTAGAGAGTTTTTATTTTTAATCAATCATACTAGCCAAGTAAAATAATATAAGTAAAGTATTAGTCGAGACAGTATAGCTGTGCGGGTTTAAGCACAACTCTGCATGTGATGTTCTCGGCCGGCAGTGTGTGATTGTCGTTAAACTGTCAAATATGTTGCAATTAAATCGCTCTCGCGCGGTTCAAGTTGATCTCTTGATTGTCTTGAATCTCTCCGTTGCTGCTTTGAATTCAGTCGTACAACATTTTTCTTCTTACATAACCGACATTTCGGTTTACACTTAAATCTTCTTCAGGGTTAGTATGATCTTACAAAAATTCATGTATCAAATACATTCGTTGACAAATATTCAGTTGGCAAACATACATAAGCATAAAACGGCTTTTAAAGAAATACTTATTGGATATCAATTTTCAGCATATATAAGTTATAGTAAAGTGATAATAATTGGGGTCCGTGAAGTTGGCACTAAAGGGTGAGGCACGAATTGTAAAACATATGCCAATGTTTAGTGCCTCATTAGTGCCCTTTAGTGCCCTAAAATAATTAACCAATTGTTGTTAATTATTGAGTTATTTACATTTATTTATTTTTAGTGCCAAGTTCACGCTAGCACTAAAAGTGCATTTTTAAAATTTTATTTTACATATATCTTTAGTGCCTCATTGGTGCCTTTTAGTGCCCAAAAAATGGTTTGTTTATTGTTTATATCAATTGAGTAATTGATGCTTTAAATTTTTAGTGCTAACTTCACGCTAGCACCAAAAGGTCAGAATTATTTTTTTTTTTATATATTTCCTTAGTGCCTAATTCGTGCCCATTAGTGCCCTAAAATTTTTTTCTTAAATATTAATACTAACATATTTATTGAAATTTCTTTTATTAGCATCGTGAAGCTAGCACCAAGAGTAGCGAACCTTTAACATTCAGATTTTCTTACATATATGTTTAGTGCCTCATTAGTGCCTAATAATGCCATTAAAAAAATTCTAAAACAATCATACTTACTGATTTATGGACGTTTATTTTATTAGGCAACGTGATGAAAATACCGAGGGAAGCTAATTTTTTTTAAAAATTCTGATTTTCTTAAAAATATGTTTAGTGCCTAATTAGTGTCCTGCCCAATAAAGTCCTAAAAAAATTGTTAAAACACTAATACTTAACTGATATATAGACGTTTATTTTATTAGATAGTGTGGCGATGTGCAGATTTTCTTATAATTTGTTTAGTACCAAATTGGTGCCGAATAATACCCCAAAAAATATCTTAAGCAATAATACTTGCCGATTTATATAAGTTTATTTTATATGGCAGCGTAAAATTAGCACCAGGAGTAACGAATTTTTAATATTTTAACATAATTTCTTGCATAATTATTATGTGTTCAGTGCCGAATGTATCCCAAAAAATTATTGAAAAATTGTTTCTTTGTATTGAATTCTTAATAATTCCTTTTTGTGTTTTATTAGTGTCTACTTTATTTTATTTTAATTAATTTCATATTTGAGTTACCTATAGATTTATTATTTGACTACTATCGAATTATATAATTTTCTTTACTGTACAAGTTTAAGGAGTCAACAAGCTTACGATTTTTACTAAAATCTATGTTTTTATTTCAAAAAGTCAGCTATCGCTATTAAATTTCTCTGTTCGACGATAGTAATTATTGAAGTACCTACGTAGGTACCTAATTGAATTTTTTGTAATTTTATCTATTTCATTGGTGGTAGATTTTTGTTAGTTACAAATTTTAAAAATATTGGTTCATAGGAAAATAAAAGTAAATTATGTTTTATTTATATTATAGGTTTACAAAATATGTTACGCAAAATATTATGTATTAGGTATAGGTACATACCTGGTACTTGTGTGTAATAAAAATATTTTAGCTGCTATTAGTAAAACAACCAAGATTTATTTTCATAATATGCAATCTGCTTATTGATCATTTGTGTACAAATTTCTACAATTAATAAACCAGCATAAGTATTACTCATTGGTGCTTAAACTTGAGTGTATATACAGAATGTTTCATAACTTCAGGTGTTCAGGTACATACGTTAAGAGTATTTATGTTGTTTGATATGCTGATTGCGAATCAAAAAGATTTTTTTTTAATCGCAAAATTAATTTCCATGTCAAAAAATTTTCGTTGCCACTGACACTGGGTGGAGTAATTATTGTTTCATTAAAATAATTAAATTTTGTTTGTTTATTTTACTATACTTGATTTCTAAACTAAACGGAGCAATCTGAAGTTGTCTCGCTGAGCCGTATTTACACTGTGTAAATACGAGAAAAATATCACTAGATTCTTTTGGCGGCAAAATTAAATTTGACCTATCAGCGCTCATACTCGATACAGTCACTGACAACAGCAGACGGGACAAGATGGAGAACATTCGTTTGTTTACATTACAAAGTTTGTGTGGTGTAAAACTGGTGTTACATCAGCCAATCAGAAACGATCAGTTTTAGCATTCCAGCTTCAGATTGCTCCGTTTAGTTTAGAAATCAAGTTTAGTATTATGTAATTTCAGATATTGATTACCTACTTCTATTGTTTCATTGTTTGTTATTAATCAGCATATCCAACAACAAACGTATGTACTCGAAGTTATGAAACAGCCTGTATAAAAGTTTAAAAAATAAAAATTCCAATTGAGTTGGCAGGTAAAGTTTATTGTAGATGGTAGCACCCCAGACTTCTTGTAATGTCACTTTACTGGACAAGGATACCTAATTTAAATTTACTGATTTATTATTTTAGTTTTAGTTATTATTTTCCTAATGAACCAATATTTTTTAAATTTGTAACAAAAATCCACCATCAATGAAATAGGTAAAATTAAAGAATTTTTTTCAATTAGGTACCTGCGTAGTTACTTCAATAATAACTATCGTCGAACAGAGAAATTAAATAGCGATAGCTGACTTTTTGAAATAAAATTCTAACATAGATTTTAGTAAAAATCGTAAGCTTGTTGACTCCTTAAACTTGTACAGTAAAGAAAACTCTATGATTCGATAGTAGTCAAATAATAAATCTATAGGTAACTCAAATATGAAATTAATTAAAATAAAATATAGTAGACACTAATAAAACACAAAAAGGAAATATTAAGAATTCAATACATACAAACAATTTTTCAATAATTTTAGTATTCAAGTTAAGTTAAGTATTAGTGTTTTAACAATTTTTTAAGGACTTTATTGGGCACTAATATTCATCACGTTGCCTAATAAAATAAACGTCCATAAATCAGAAGTATGATTGTTTTAGAATTTTTTTTATGGCATTATTAGTTACTAATGAGGCACTAAACATATATGTAAGAAAATCTGAAAAATGGGCACGAATTAGGCACTAAAGAAATATAAAAAATTCTGGTCTTTTGGTGCTAGCGTGAAGTTAGCACTAAAATTTAAAGCATCAATTACTCAATTGTTATAAACAATAAACAAACCATTTTTGGGCACTAAAAGGCACCAATGAGGCACTAAAGATATATGTAAAATAAAATTTAAAAAAATGTACTTTTAGTGCTAGCGTGAACTTGGCACCAAAAATAAATAAATGTAAATAACTCAATAATTAACAACAATTGGTTAATTATTTTTAGGGCCCTAAAGGGCACTAATGAGGCACTAAACATTGGCATATGTTTTACAATTCTTGGCTCACCCTTTAGTGCCACCTTCACGGACCCTAATAATTGTTAATTTTGATAGATTTATTACCTTTTTATCGAAATGAAAATGTAATTCTTTTAAAACGTGCATCAAAATGCACTATGTGTGACGTAGACAACATTGAAACCGAACCGTTGAAATAAGGTAAGATCTACGTATCGTATTCGGTCCTTGTCAGCGCGGTGAACATAATGTTCTTAGTGCCGGTGACGTCACACCGTCACACACGACATCGTTTATCGCGCCATATATTTTTAAATTTTATGATTTTTTAAATAGCTTATTAGCACCTTTTTGGCAAAAAGAAAAAATAAGAGTCTAATATTTTAATGTATAGATTAACATATACAAATTTAAAAATATTGTAAATTCCCATTACTGTCAAAATAAACAACGGACTGACTTTTAAATTAATAAAATAAAATGATTTCCAGGTCTTCCGCCACGGCGACCGGGCTCCCGACCCAGACGCCCTGTACCCACTCGACCCTTACTACAACTACACTTACTACCCAGTAGGCCTTGCTCAGCTCACTAACGTAACAAACCACCAAGCACTCATGTTGCACGCTCTAACTTAGCTTTCCACAGTTAGGCAAGAAGCAAGAGTACCAGCTCGGCAAGGCGCTGCGGAGGCGGTACAATGACTTCCTGGGGGCCATCTACACACCGGAAGTGCTTGACGCGAGGTCCACGGACGTCAACAGGACGAAGATGAGCCTGGAGTTGGCCCTCGCTGGACTCTGGCCGCCCGCGAAGGAACAACTCTGGAATCATGAGCTACCCTGGCTTGCCATTCCCTATAATTATTGGCGCGCTGATGAAGATAGGGTAAGGATTATTTTTAACGACTTTCTAGCAGTTCAGCCGTATTTCCAGAAAGGGACGATTAGAGATTTAACTGATACAGATTTAGATCTAAATTAATCGGGATTTTATAACTACTATATCAAAACTAAAAGGATGTATGGTTTTATGTCAGAGAGCAAGGGTAGGTATTGTTTGGATTGTTCTAGTTGGTAACAACTAATAAGTAAATAATTCAAAAGTTAGTACTCTTAAGTAACTCGAAAATCGAGAGTTATAATAAATTATAAAATGTTACAATAATATTTGTTGCTCTCAAAAAGACAGTTTAACTAAAAATATTGCAGTATGGTGGAAGTAAATTTAAGAGAGCAATAATGTTGTCTTTACTTACTTAATTCATTGTCTTTTTACCTTTCGGTGTAAGAACTTACTTTTGACAAGATTTGCATATTACACATTTTTTCTACGATTGTATTTTATTGAACAAGAACAACGAAAAACAAAATATCTTTTCGTTAGGTAAAACTCTAGTCACATGCGACAAAAAATTATGAAATAGTCTAATTTCGTAACTACGTAGGTCGTTTGGAAGAATTACTACCTATACCTATAAAAAATTAAAGACCTAAAATACTTCATTCTTTTTAAGAATTCTGCACTTTTCTACCCTATGTTAATCGTACACCAAATTCACATAACAAAAAAATCCACAACTGCTTTATTGGTTGTAGGTCGTTTGAGTAAACAACGTCTTAATTAGCTCTCGTGTACCACTCGAGCTAATTACGTTGTTGGAATGCACGATAAGTAATTTCCTGGACATGAATTAATGCACGAGTGCATATTCGGTGTTGTATATGTATTTAACATTAATAAATATGTATTATTTACCTTATAAATTGCTTATTTACACTCAAGATGACAATTTAACCAATTTTTAATTTAATGTTAAACTGGCTAGCTACTAGTAAAAATTACTATTAATTCTTCCATTGACTGTTATTTGTGTCATGCAATTTTCATAATTATTTATTTATCTTAAAAATGTAAAATAATACGGAATTCTTAAAAAGTGAGGTATAAGTATGCAAAGAATTTTGCAATAATTGAAATATTTGTAAAGTAGGTAATGGTAATATTTTTTACTTATCTAACTTATTTCAATAATGGCTCTTCTTAAGTAGAGCAACTTTGTTTTGGTTGTAAATTATATCCTCATATTCATGTGTACGTGTATAGAGTACCTACTCATAGATGTATTTATTGTTATTGTTTTTGGTCTGCCCACTTAAATTGAAAAATGACTATATAATACAATCAAAGGTAATACTTGGGAGTTGGGACTGATTACAGCAAGGACAAGGACGAATGAATTGTGTATGTGTGAGAAGAATAAATTTTGAATCTGGATAAGGCGAAATTAATGTGTCTCGTCTAAATTGATTGTTGACTAAATGCGTAACTGCAGTATATTTAAATTTAGAACGTTAAACTGTACCATATTGTGATAAAAATTCTAACAGTAAAAGAAATTAGGAGATATTATAAGTGGAAGTATTATATGGATTACAACTTTATGTAGATAACCAAAAGAAATAATTTTATTGTTTTGTAGGTACATGTTAAATTATTAAATAAGGTCCAGTTGCTTTTAAATGTTATTTTAATAGTTTAATTTTCTTTTCAGGTCCTTGGTGATCCGAACGTAGTGTGCCCAAGATATAAAAAGCTCTACGATGAAAATTTGCTCACTGAAAACAACCAAAAAGAAAACGAAGAATTGAAAAGTTTTTACAACTACCTCAGCTATCATATGGGATTAAATTTTACAACTCCTATTGACGTTTATAATATTTATTTTACTTTACGATCAGAGGTAAGAATAGGACTCTTTTACTTTAATATTCAGTATGTTATTTCATATTTTGTTAACTTTAAAAACGTGATCCCCTTAAATAATATTACTAATTTTATAGCAGGAGAGTTTTGGCCTCGAACTTCCAGCGTGGACAAAATGCGTCTGGCCGGATAAATTTTTGGAAGTGACTCTGAAACAGTACGACATGTTCACGCAAACACCTGAACTTACTGGACTTTCTGCAGGTGTGTAAAATTATTATATTTCATAACGAGAATTGAAAGTGAGAAATATCGTGCGAGTGTAAAGATTGACGAACGAGCTGCAACATACGAGCAATACGATATTTACTTTCTAACGAGTCATGAACGCTATTTTTAGACAACCACAAAAAAACACATAGTTTATAAATTTTTAATGCACGCACACCATTCAAATGACATTTCTACTCGATTCTACTGCCATTACAAACAGTCAATAAACAAAGCAAAACTTGCCTTGCTATGTTGATTTGGTGTCATAATTACGATATAACCAAACCGTGCTAGTACGATATCATGCTAGTTCATGAAATTTTCAGCTTTCTTCAGTAGGTTGCTGCCGCGATATCTACTATTTTTTGTAGAGGTCGTCTAAAAATAGTATACTTAAGTATCCGTTGTTAAACATGATGAACTTTTGATATTAGATCTTTATCTTCTACGTAAATTTGTGAATGCCGTTATCAATGAATATTTGAAGATTAAGTAGGTAGCAATCTGCGTCAGATACCAGATAATTTTCGTATTGTATTATTTTCTGAATAATTTTTTTAGATAAAGGATCAAATATATTTTTAGCTAATTAGATAGATAGATAATACTTGTTTTTCCGTTGCATTGTTGTCTATAAATAACTTGCTAATATACGTCTTTCCTTTGACGATACTTTAATATCTGTACCTTCAGGTCAAATTTTATTTTGAAATAATTTTAGTTTGTTGATTGTTGTCTTTTACTAATTTTAATATCTGTACCTTCAGGTCAAATTTCATTTTTAAATAATTTTAGTTTGTTGATTGTTGTCTTTTAAAATTGATTTCTTTTTAATATGTTTGTATGTTTTTAACAACTTTTCAATTAAAGTGGTCAATAATATGAAGAATCAGGGCCGGGCAACTTGACTTTTTGTGGTGTATTGCTCTTATTCTTACCTTGGAAAATAAGAAAAGTGAACTCTGACCATTACAGCACCACATAGTTTAAGTTTTAATTTTTTAAAATTTATTTGACAAACCAAAGGTTGAAAAGTGCGATCTTCAGATGGAAATTTTTAAACTCTGCATTCATTCAAGCTACACACTAGGGCACTAGACGATATAAACTCTATGAACAACACATCAAATAAATTATTTGATAGAAAAAAAATTCGTAAATTACAAAATAAATTGTAAACCAAACTCCTGGTTAATGAATAAAAGCAAATCTATTGTTTGACACCAACGTCAATTTTGTCATTTGATGTGTTATTTTGCTTTAATTTTATTTATATAATATCCAGGATTTTGTTCACTAATTTATTTTTACGAGTTTTTTTATTGTGTTGGTCATATTGTCTCGGGCTCTCAATCAACAACACAACTAAAGCCGGCCCTGTAGAGAATGTCTAGATCATACTATATTGTGGTCGAAAATTATGTTTATTATATGAAAGAAACATATATGATAATAATTAATTATTTATTTGAGTAATACCTACTAATACGAATACCAAAATAAATAATGTATTATTTTTGTTTTGATATTTTTACATGTAAAATTTATTCGCACAAGTTGCACCGAGGTTGCATTTATATTTACTTAAAATGTGCATTCATTCACATGCACTTATGACATAAAGATATTGTAGTCTGAAATAATTACCTATATTATCATTTGGGTTATTAGGAAACTATGCAGTTTACATGCATATATGAACGAATAGATATACATTCATAAATAAGCATAGAAAACAATGAAATAAGTAACTGGATTTCCAGCATGTTATGGTAAAATATACGTTCGAATATAAATATTGACTACCATAAAATCGTATAGCCATTTTTATGTTTTTATCCGGCATTCTAACCAGGGTAATAACTATTGAACTTTCTTGCACTGTATGCCTCTTGTCTTTTGACATATTATTAGTTTCAAAGTGCACAGTGGTGTTTTAAACACGTTTTTCTGTGATAAGCGTGTAGAAATAGTATATTGTGCAACTAGGGATGAAAGTGGCGCACGAGTCGAAAGAACACTTTTATTCCGAGATGCACACGATATTTTTTCAATACCTGCACCGAAAAGCAACTATAAGTTAAAGGGATGAACCGGATGATGATAACATTGGAAAAATGTATAATAATTCCATAAAATAAATAAAAACAATCTAAATAATAAATTGTGGAATCCCGCTTTATAAAATACTGACCGGTCAGAAATATCTCATTTTCATCCCTAATATAGCCTCACTCGCTTCGCTCATGACATAATCTTCAAGCTCGAGTGGAAAAAAAACGTTCCAACTCGACACAACATTTTTTTCATGACATATTTAAAAACTATAAATGTTAAAGAAACAAATAACTAGAAGTTAGTTTATAACTATGTCATCTGTCGGAATGACGTTTAAAAACAATGAAATGTTTCATTGCAGCCAATATGTCGAATTAAATTTATGTTGTGAAATTGTAGAAAAAGTATAAAACATAATAACTGTAAAATAATAATCATAAATTTATTTACAATTTTTAAAATATTTCATTATAAAATAATACTGGTGGTAATACTGCTTACTATCCTCTCTAGAGAGCGAACTTACTTTCCTCACTATTTCACGTGTGTTTTCGTCGCATATCGTGAAAAAAAATTATTCTAACATTAAATCACAACTATCACAGTAACACGAAAAATATAAAACAATGTTTTCTTTTAGGCCTGCTCCTCGACAAAATCATCTCTGACTCTCGGTACCGCATGTCCAATACGTCAGCATCCGCCGAGCGTAAAATCTACCTATATTCCGGTCACGAGCGAAACATCGCTCTCACACTAATCGCCCTCGGTGTATATTTTCCACACATGCCTCCCTACGCCTCCTACGTGCTTCTAGAGCTTCACGAACTCAACGGAGTCTACGGATTTAAGGTTAGGAACTGCCGGGCGATTCTACTCTGACTGTACTAATAGTGGGGTGTGTTTCTAGGTGTTCTATCAAGATTACAGTGGCGAAGAGCCCAAGTTGATGGTTGTGCCTGGATGTGAAAGCTTCTGCGAGTTTGAGAAGTTTTATAAGATCATTTATCCTAATTTACCTCATGCGTCGTGTGATTTGTAATTTATTTAATTATATGTTATTTAAGTAATAAATATTTGTTTTTGTTAAGTTTTATTATCGTTCTTATTTACTTATAAACACAATTAGGGGAACACTTTTTTTCAAACACTCATAAATTTGTGTAAAATTAACGTAGGAACTTCGTTCTTTGAGTCCTGCACAGGAAATTGATCAAATTTTAGTGTCCTTTTGGTGAATCGAATCGAAAAAAAATTTTCAACTCCGTACACATCGTCAAAGTTGAACATTTTTTCGATTTAAAAGCATTTTTTCACAGGGGTGCTGTAGTAGACCTTTCAAAGTTTTTCGCCCTCGAAGATTCATCGAAATCAACTGAAAATACGCCGAGTTATGACGATTTGAAAATGGGTGAAATTTCCCCTAATTGTGTTGACAACTATATTATCATCTAACTTTGGTTCATAATTTATATTTTTTTACACTTGAAATTTCCGTTGGTGGCAAGGCAGATCCAGTATTCTATTGAGGATAACAATAATTATTCTTGAAATATTTTTCAGACAAGTTTATACACTTTATTATTTTTTATTACAAACGTAAAAATAATAATTTATCTACGACTAATTTATAACATTAACATTAAATGTGTGATATTTCCTACATAATGTCATATATTAATCCCGAAGGGAATAATAGTCAATATTCCCTCCTCTGCACCAATCAGAAAATTACTTTGCCTGAATCAATTTCTCTGTGAAAATAATTTTTGGAAAACATTGCAATGTTAAATGTTGTAACTATGATGATAGAGAATTGACATTTGGAAACGTCAAAATTTTTGCGTATTTGTATTTATTTTATTAAAATTTTGTACGTAATAAATTAAAGTCGTAGATAAATTTCAGTATACAACTCGCTATAATGGCTATTATTCCCTTCAATGATTGTTCGCTCGTGTTGGTAACTTCATCTTCGGGAATAATAGCATCCATTATAGCGTCGTTGTATAATGTACTATTATTACATTTAACAAGTTTAAAGGGAAGAAAAATTATTCCATTTATCCTATCCTGAATCCGCCCTTTTGGACTCGAGTGAACTGGGAACTAGGTAGGTACAGCAGTGACGGATTTAGAAAATTTTGAAAGGAGAGGGAGGGGGCACAAATCTAAACCTTGAAAAATGGTTATAAAAATATATGTTAATTGAATAAAAATATTAACTTTATTTTATTCTAGCGCAATATAACTAAACCATACCACCATATATTATGTTCATTTTAAAATAATAACTGGAATCACTTGTTATCTACAATTTAAATAAGGGAGTACGTGGTTTAAATGTTAAAAGTAAAAATTTAATTATCTCTAATGTGGTTTTTGCATTTCATAAAAACAAATTTTAATTGGTAGTTCGTAGTTAAATACGGCTGAATATTTTGTTATTCTTGTCCTTGTCCAAGAATTAAAAATAATTTTATCTACGATAGTGTGTAAAATTGACTATTAGTTGTCAGGTTTTAGTTTGTAAATCAATTGTTTACTAGCAAGATTTCATTAGTCACGGGTTGCGCAGCAACGAGTGGTTAAAGTTTTAAAACACGCAAAAACATCCGCACAACAATCGGTAACTAACGTGAAAATTTTCTTGTCAAAGCAAACTACTTGTTTTGATCCTAATTCAAATTTAAAAGGATTTGTTATATTTTTCGAGTTTTTTAAATTCTATCGTAGATAAAATCTTATACGATACACGATACACATACGTAAAGCATATTTAGTCACTCACGGGTCTTAAAACACTCGCTGCGCTCGTGTTTCAATTCGAACCCGTTCGTGACTAAATATTTGCTTTACGTACTTGTATCGTAAATAACTATTAAAATATAAAAATAATTAGTTATTAACAGGGCCGGTTTTGCCATAAGGCTGAAAAGGCTGCAGCCTCCGGCCTCCGATTTTAACCGGCCTCAAATAAATTAGTATTTTTCGTGAATTATTTGTGAAAATAAAGCAAAATTAAATTAAATTTAATATAGCTAATATTGTCAGAACAATTTTTGTATTATCGGCGTATTTGAAGGTATTTGTAACTGTAACGACACAGTGTTGTCTCAATACTCATTACATTTCCAAATGTAATGAGTCTTCTACAAATATATTTAACGCATCCTTTGTCAAATGCGTCTGCTGAGCGTTCTTTTTCATGTTTAAAAAGAGTAAAAAACTATCTACGCTCGACAGTATCTCAAGAGCGTTTGCAGTCACTAGCTATATTAAATTTAGAGTCAGATAATTTAAAATCCATTAATTGTAATAATGTAATTTCAAAATTTTGCTGCAAAAAAATCTCGAATAATGAAACTGAATAAGTAATAATGTGAATGTATTTAATAATTAATTCTATTTTATTTATATAAAACTGTGCTTTTTATCTAAGTACTTACTAATTTTGTTATTTCGGTGTATAAGTGCAATTTATATTCTTTGTTTTTGATTATTTGAATTTTGTTAAAATAATACCTAATACTTTATTTTGAGATTATTTATTTAAATTTTTATACTCGTATAATATATTTACATTTAACTATTTATTATTATTTCGGCCTCAAATATCATTCAGCCTCAGGCCTCCAAATTTGTAAAACCGGCACTGGTTATTAATATCAATATAAGTTGCACCTATTACTATTAGTCATTATATTGTACAGAGTGATCAAAACAATCTGATAGTCACGTGACCCGCAATTTTTCTAAATGACATCAAAATTTGATTTCAAGGAAGAAAAGTTTGATATCCAAGTTCATGGGAGTGCGAATTAGGATAATAATAATTTTATTTTAGTAAGTATTTAAGTACCCCTGATCGAATATATGCTTCGATAATAAACTTATACTGTTCGCCTGTTAAAACCATTTCGGGTAGTAAACTTAATATAAACACATTTACAACTTACAAATAAAATGACATTTTGACATGAAAATACATGCCACTGGATTGACAGCTAATGTTAATAATTTTTTCCGTGGAGTAAAAATTGAGCACTACCCAGGTCACTTGATTATCACTTGGTTTTGATCACACTGTATATTCAGAAAATAATATCCCAAAATTACCCACATTAGATTCTAAATACAAAAATTAAAATTACTGAAATTGTGTGACAATAACATGAACTTGTTAATAAAATGTTATCTTTGTACATACGCACAATTCATAAATTTAAAAAGAGTTCCGTAAACAAGTACTAAAATTTATAATTCAATAGAAAAACTTATGACGCGAAGATAAGATTCAATACAATAAATTGTTTCATAAACTATTGCCAATAAAATAAGTAAGTGTACGAATACCCATAATTAATAAACACGAAACAACATTATTTTTGACAAGAACTCATGTCGAAATATGTTACAAAAATTTAAAAAATTCAATTTGATTTTAGTTTGTTTGACAAATCGACATAAATAATATGTGTATGACACAACACTTATTGTTGTTGTTGATATAAATATTTGACGTTCCTACATGAGATTTTGCGTATTTTCATAAACTCAAATATAACATTTGATAAATAGTTAGTTTACAAACATTTAAAATTATACAAGACCTTGCTTCCTATAAATTTATTAATAATACATTGTAAATGAAAAATAGTACGTAGGTTATTACTAGATTGGTCTAGATTCACTTGTAAAACCAGTAAAGAATTATTGAACTTCTGTTATCTTTCTGTTTGCGTCTGCTGTCTGTACTACTAACTTTTGATATTGTACTTTTTTAAACAATTTTTCAAACTTGTTGTAATTGATAATTTTTATCATACCTCATATCTCATAATTTATATGCCCCATAAATTATATCAATTATTTAGAATTAATTACGTAATTCTTTGTCTTGGAACGATAAAATTGTTTTTCCTTTCGTACTATTAAAAAATTTAATTGTTACAAAATAATATTATAAAGGCAATATAGGTCATTATTTTATTTCAGTACTATTATTTATAATTTAAACATTAAAAACGGACCATAGACATTTTAAACATGGTGATTTTAAACAAGCAAAGTAAAAAATTACCCACAAGCGACTTTGATAAAAATTATATCCACTTGTGGGTTACTTTGCTTTATGGAAGTCACCATAGAAACGATGTTTTATATTAGGTTGAAACTTAATATTTTTAAAATATTTAAGCAGTTCTTAAGAGGTGTTGGATAAAACGTTATACTTCACACGTGGGAAAAAAGGAATGACCCACTCGAGAAAATTATCTCACTCAGTCTTCGGCCTCTCACTTTGCCCACTTGAAAAGTAAATAACTATTATATACAGATTTCAAATTAATTTTATCCACAGATATTATGAATATGTTTTCACTTTTGCCTTCCAAAGGCAGTAAGTTTAAAAACATAAGAACATTTGGCTTGACGGTTTCGTAGTTTTTTTTTACCTCTCACCTTATATTCTATAACAGAGGTATTTACGAGATGATGTCTGTGTGTGCAGCGTGTGTAATGGTTTTTCCGGGACGATATCTCAAAAAGTTACAAACATATAATAACCAAATTTTATATTTAAGGTTTTAATACGAATCTGAAAAACTCATTAAATTTTGATACCAATCCACAAGCCGAAGTAGTACTTTACTAAAATATCTTTATAAATAATTATTTTAGGACAATATTCTTTGTAAATTAAAGATCATATTATTATTTTCTACAATTGGTTTTTAATCATTTTTTGTACCTACTACCATTTAAGAATTAAAGTACTTATTATTTATAATCAAGAGTTTGAAATTTTAGTATCTTGTAGTCCATGATTGGTTAACATTTGTTACTACGTAAAATTGTAATGATTATGACAAGTGACACATCGTTCTTTTGCAGGTTCTGCAGTATACATTAAATGACTAAAATATACTTGTGAGTACTTATATTTGTATATTATAGTAAAAAGAAATATTGCTTATCTAATCTTTTATCATCCTAGTAATGAACTGGAAATTTAGTGATTAAATCAATATCAAGATAATACTAATGTCCTAAGCCCTAACACTCTAGGAATTGATTCAAATCATTTCAATAAAATTTTAAATTAAAACCATGTCCTCATATATAATTTTATATTTTATTTTTAAGACTGATAGGCATCTTTTGTTTAAAACATTTGACTCGATTTAATAGTATTTCATTTATATTTTTTTCGATAAATAAGCAATAAAAACAATATTGGCTAAAAATAATTACAAAAATATCTACTTATACAAGGTGTTCCATAACTTCGAGTAAATATATTAGATAATGCTGATTACAGATGAAAAATAAATTCGAAAAATTAAGGATAATTTGCTTACACAGTCCATTTTTAATACGACTTGATTCGTATAAATTTTAAAATTTAATTTACTTAACACCTGAATAGAATACAATTCATATTATAAAATTTGAACCAAATTATTAATAGTTACTTGAAGAAGACACAAGTGGTGTCGAAATGTTGTCATTGTTGAAAGTAAAGTAATCTGACTGCATTCCCGACTATTTACAGGTAATTATCAATCCAGTGGCACGAAAAATGTTCTCTTCAGACAGGTAACTTGAAATGTATTATTGAAATTTTTGAAAAATATTTTTGATCCATTATCAGCATATTAAACTGTATGTACTATTAACGTATGTACTCGAGCTTATGGAACACCCTGTATTAGTACGATTAAATTTTATTTAATCAAACGAAAAAAACGCAATATAAACAACACATTTTTGTAATTCTTGTTTATATTAACAACGTTTCCAAAACAGTTTTAGAATCTTTGAAACACGATATTTAAAACTGTCACTTACAAAGTAATTAATCATGGGGTCTTTATCCTACAGCAGACCAATTAAATATTGCACCAATAATGAAATTTGTTACATCTAATTTCGACTGTGATATATTTAGCTGAATTTACTAATCTTCTTCAGATTAACTAAGGATTTTTCATATTCCGGATTTAAACTTTGATCGCATCACCTCAAAGGCAGTGTTGGATTCTTGTTGTTTCATTGGTAGTTCAATATGTTTGTGAGTAAAGTTTTGTTAGTGTGCGTTATCTGTGCAATCACTGTGAACGCAGATAGCTATTCTTCGGTTGAGTTAGTTCACGTGGTAAGTTGTTTATATTAAAAGTTACATTTGTAGCTAATTATTTTTAATTTATATGCTATACTATAAGAAGTGCTACATTGATTTAATTGAAAAGTGTTTTTGTTTGTGTTACTAATTAAAACACATCAATTAATTTTTTAACTCAATAATAATGAATGAATATTATAATTACCAGATAAACAAAGATGCTATTTAGTTATCAATGGCAATGTTATATTACTGATAAATATTTTATCTACAACTAAAATAAGTTTTAATACGTTGATTATATTTAACTAGTGTTATACGAAATTCGAAATTTTATATACGTTACATATTTTTAATGAATAGCAAGCAAATTTGCTTCAAGTGCAAGGCATGTACCTATGTTGTAAAATTTGTTGATTCATGACCATAAATCATCATAAGTGAGGTTAAGTTAAAGCTACACCATAATAATTTTCAAGTAGGTATTATAATGGAATATAATGACTATTTATATTACAATATAGCTAATAAACACTCACTCGCTTCATTTGTGCTTATTAAATAATTAAGTTATGTTTTTTCTATAAAGTGTATAATATAAAACTTACTTTTTAGTTTTTTAGACATGGAGATCGGACACCAGATAAAAAAGATTTTTATCCAACAGATCCTTACAGAAACTATACCTTCTATCCAATTGGATTGGGCCAATTAACAAACGTAAGAAAATTCTTATCAGTTCATTAATTATTAACATGTTCTTTATTAATTGGTTTATGTTTACATCCGCAAATCCTCATGCGGCAATGGCATAATTATATTTAACATAAAAACTAAAAGGCGGTTGTTGATAACAATTTTTAATTGAAATTATGAAAAAACACTTCGTTTATAGTTTTGATAATAATTACATAATTCTCATTATTCTTCGATAATACAATATTATTTATCGAATTTATTCAAATTTCACGGCGGTTACTCAAAAATAAAATGGACTCTACCTACTACGTCACTGCATATTCTTCTAACGATTACCCATCAAAATATAATTTAAATATTTTGTATAATTAATGGCAGTGGCGTGTATTTTCCTAGAAGCCCAGAAGATCACATCGAATACTAAAATCCCGAATTCGTAATGTTTATCCGTTAATAACTTACAGTCCTTCTTGTGTAATATGAGAAAAATCATGATTTAATCAAATCGGCTTAGATGAAAGAATAAAAATATTTATTTAAGATTTTTTCAAAAATTGTATGAATATTGTAAAAACAAAAGTGACTACCTTAAAGGAAATTTTATGCTCTTTCTGTTTAGTATTTGGCATTTTTGCTTAAAAGTACCAATTTTCAAGATAATTGCAAAAAACAGGAGAAAAGTCGTCTTGTTCTACCATTTTTTCAAGATGGTGGATTTAGCACAAGGCGGATCGATGGGGACTTTTAGTATGTTAGTTAGAAAGTCAATTACAACATTCCTATAAAAAAATTCCCTTTTAATTTTGTCGCCGATAGATGCTAGTTCACCTGGACTACATGTTATATGATTTATTTTAATTTTCCTCCTTTCAAACTTTGCCGATGTAAGTCTAGGTAAGTATACTATTTTATTTAAAACATATTTTTATTTCTACATTCTAGAAAGGTAAAATACGAGAATACTCCCTTGGCAGTTTATTGCGAAACCGCTACAATGATTTTTTGGGGAAAATCTACACAGCAGAAGCACTTTACGCAACTAGCTCACATTACGACCGCGCAAAAATGAGCCTACTCTTAGTTCTGGCTGGACTATGGCCGCCATCACCCGCACAACAATGGAACCCATTACTTCTTTGGCAACCCATCCCTATCCACTATAAATCCAAGAAAGACGACTTCGTAAGAAGATCTATTTTTATATTACTTCATTCATTAATACCTTAGTTTTAGTATATTTGGAGACCAATTAATTATTGCCCGAGATATGTAAAAGAATTGGAAAAACTCTATCAATCTGATGATGTACGTAAGTTTGTCCAGCATTATAAAGCTATATTTGATTACGTTCAAACGTGGACTGGAAGGCCAATGAAGACACCGATTAATATGTTTGATATATATCAGAATCTAAATTCTGAGGTAAGAATTTTTATTTATAGAAGTTGGGGAATTCGCTTCTTTAGAATTTATATGACATGATGATCCAGTAGTTTCTCATTATCACTTTATACATTATAATGCGATTTTGGCATGCATGTTCTGTTATACCAGTGTCAAAAAAATACAATGGCGCATTCGATCACCGAGATGCTACTTCGTTGATATAGCTTTATTATATAAACTCTATAGTAATATTATCAATCGATTGACAAACCTTATAGTTATTGATTCAAAAATACTTGTTATGTAAATATTTAATTCAAGCAGAAAATTGACTACATATTGTTTTCTTAATTTAATGCCAAATAATAGAAACAATGACACAAACATAATATTAAAATAACGAATCCTTATTACGATATAAGATGGCGAAAAAGTAATAACCCGATTCCCTAAGGTTACTACCTTGTTTTTAAACAACAGCAGCGATATGCTCGACCAAACGACTGTTACTGTCCCATGTTGAGCCAGTCTGCAAAACAAAACCATCGAGCGATTATTTGTCAAAAACATTTTGACACAATTATTATTCAGCGTTCTCGATTAGTATAACTATTCATGGTTCGTTTACATATTCGGTACCTACATCTTTTTACTTCATTATTATTATTACACTAAATAAAGTGATTTTAATGTTTGCAGGAATCTTTAAATTTGACGCTGCCCGAATGGACAAAGCTAATCTACCCAGAGCCTATCCACACTATCGCAGGAATGCAATGCCGTTTCGAAAACTACAACGATATTCTAATCCGCTTGAACGGAGGTAAGGTCCTTATATTTCCTTTAAACCGTGCCATGCATAAACCATAAAAATGTAAATACCATAAACTGCAGGTCGCCATCTGAAGTACGTTATCGAAAACGGACAAGCAAAGATAAAAGGAGAATTGATTCCCGAAGGAAGAAAAATGTATTTGTTTTCCGGACACGAGAATAATATCAACAATGTCTTGGCTGCGTTGAACTTGTTTTCTTATGCGCATGTGCCCAAGTATGGGAGCGCTGTTATCATTGAACTGCATAAAGTATACGCCACTGGCCAGTATGGATATAAAGTAAGGATTAATCTATTTTAATATCATCATTTATCTGAGTTAAAGACGTTTAGTGTAGCCTACTCGCTCTGTTTTTTACATAAAATTACTGTGTTAGGTCATCTGCGTATGTAAATATACATAAATGTTAAACTCATTACAGTTCATATGTAACACTTTAAATTTTGTATAATATGTATTTTATAATTTGTAATTACATAACGTCGTTGTGACATTCTATGCAAAATCGACTTTATGTATAATAATATTAAATATAGTATGCTCTATCGCTTGGTAAATACTTCTATATGTACTTTTCTGAATCGTAAGATTTCAAAATATTTATTTTAAATTCTTCTGTGTTTTTAAACAGTACAAAGCTTCGAAAAAAATAGTTTGTTTTTTTGTCTACTGCCAAACTTAATGTTTCACATAGGAGGTTTTTTCCGAACAACGACGATAACGTAGTAACGTGGTGTTTGCTATTGGTTTAGTTTTTGCAAATCGTGCGTATAAAACAATAGTATATTGTACAACAAGAGTGGATGTGATGCCTATATCGCACGAGAACGAGTTTGCAGTCACGACCCCACAGGGGGAGTGTCTGCAAACGTTCGCGTGCGATATAGGCAATCCACTCGAGTTGTACAGCCTATTTTTTCTACGAAATATGATTTTTGCAATAAAATGCACTCAATGTGATGCCAAAAATTATTTAAAAGTAAGGTTACATCAATTATTTTGTGACATATGACATTTGAATAATTGTTGCCAACGTAAAATCTCAAAATTTTATTTGCTTTTTAGCAATAAAATAATGCTTTTAAACATAATTAATTATTAAATAACAGTTTATTTAATGTTTTTAGTAATTATTTGTCATAATAAAAACATAATTTGCACGCATTAACAATTTTTTGACGTATTTGACTTGGAATTTCATATCCACACCTGGTGTGGATATGACATCCCTATCCACACATGATAGTATGAAGGTATGTTGCCAATATCCAGTAGGGAGTAGAAAAAGTAATTATACTATAATCTCTATACGTAAATATACATGGTGATTGTGATCGAGAAACTATCAAAAATGAGTTGTAAGGACCCTAATTCGTGCTCGTCCACTTACAAACCGATTTTTCCATGATTCCAATACTTCCCTTACAAATAAGCGGGAAGTAAAAAGTAGTATGGAGTATAATTATATTTATAGAGAAAGTTAGGTCGACTTAGTTTTATAAAAAAAATATAAAAATTGTTGTGTGTTGACTAAATTATTCAATTAATGAAGTGACTATATTTTATAATCCACTTATTATTTATTAAAATATCAGTCTTTCAACGATTTTATTATTAGGCCGAAGATTTGTAGGCTTTTCGTTATTTTATTTATCTTAGATATAACAAAATTGATAGCATATATTTTTGTTTCTATTGTTTATATTTATTTTAAGATAAATTTAATTTCGCCTATTTAGCCTATTTTGTAAAATTTGCCAAATTTTGCATTTTTATACATATTTCGTCTATATATGGCTTGTTTTTGCCCTTAAATATCATCTTTATCTTACTTTGATTGTAAATTGACAGATTAAACAAAATCTGTTGTCGTAGTATAGTGTAAGAATTTTTAACTGACTTTGGAATATTACTTTTCACTAAAATGTCAAATAATTAAAATTAAAATACTTAATTTATTTCAGGTATATTACCACAATTCAACAACTGAAAATCCAACTCTAATGACAGTTCCTGGTTGTACCAAACTCTGCCCAATTGATGATTTTGTTAGATTAACTGCAAAATATATTCCAGGAAATTATACAGCCGAATGTGAATCCGAAATTGATTTAGGATGAATGCTTGTTATTATTTATTAATTTTTTAGTTTTGTAGTATTAGTTCGTGTATTATGTTCATTTATATATCAGTATTTACCTTTTATACTACCTTGTTCAAATGTAATTTAGATAGAAAAGAAGCCATAACAGAAATAAAACAATAAAAAAGTAACATTGACTTACCGATTTCTTGTAGCGTATTTTGAATAAGTACAGCATCGTGATATACTGCGAAAGAATCTGGAACTTTGAACTGAAACTGTAACTGTACCTTCAAACACTAAATATATGAATATTATAAAATCCTTTAAAACAAGGTAAAATTCAACAAAATAATAAATGCATCTTCACTTCTCATACCTTCATTGTAAACTGTTTCGGAGAGCTGATTCCAACCAAAATTTACGAGTTTAATTGTCATTAATTATGCAACACGATGTTTGTACTTGTCAGAGAGAAGTAAAAATAATATTGATTTTTAGAATGAGAATTTAAAAATGAAATATTTAAAAAGAAAAAGTTGTTTCAAATTCATTGAGGTTTGCAAAAATATATTATAATAATTGAGATTGAAAAATTACTTGAATATTTATTATATTTAAAAATATAGGTATAGTATTATCTATATACTTAGAAGTAAATATTATTATAGTAGGTATTATTTTCAAGGGCTGTTAAACGGCAATAAAATATAAAGTGTTTGATTTCTGTCACGATTTCTGTGAATACAACAAAATGTAAAACGGTAATCAGGGGTATTAAATTATAAATTGCAGGTAAGGTTAAATTTATCTATTTTACTAAATATAAATATCATATATTTATCTCTATTTAGTGGCAATATATCTCTAGATTTGAATAATTATTTGTACGCCATACCGAACCCACATTTAAAAATAAATGTCAGTAATTTCAACAAATTATCAGGGCTGTATTTACATGTTTTGAGCAGACAAGTTTTCAGGGCCCCTGTATATCAATTCCAAAAAGATAAATGTTTTATTAACAAAATTGGGTTTCAAAATATAATCCCTTGCAATAACTAATGCCACGTATACAGGGCAGACGAAAAGGTACCTTAAGACTAGAATGGACGAACATAAAAGAAATGAAAACAAGAATATACTAAAAACAAAATGTCTAAACACTGGCCACACATTCAATTATGATAACACAAAAATCATTGACAAAGACATTAATTTACATAAAAGAATTACGACATCATATATATCTCAGCAGTATCTACAACAATTTGATAAAATGTAAAATTAAATCCTAATCTTTTTGCTATCAATCTTTCTAGTCAGGGTGCATTATAGTTATTGATTTTTATAGATATATAAACGTAGTAGTACTGTCCCTAATTGTTTAATTATTATAATTAATTAAGTTCTGTTTGTAACGTTTTTCGTGACGAATCACAAGAAATTGGTTTCCTTCATTCAACCTTCCAGCCAAGGAAATTCCTTCGTTATCAACAATATCAACATTTACATTTTACATATTTAAATATCTTACTATAAAATACAAATGATAAATTAATATGTCTCAGTAAAGTATTGTCTTATGTTCTTTAGCAGATCAAAACACAATAGACAAAAACGCCATTTAAACTTTAACCCTTTGGTGGCAAAACAGTTTTAGAATCTTTGAAACACGATATTTAAAACTGTCACTTACATTGTAATTAATCATGGGGTCTTTATCCTACAGCAGACCAATTACATATTGCAGCAATAATGAACTTTGTTACATCAAATTTCGACTGTGATATGTTTAGCTGAATTTACTGTTCAGTATCTAATCTTGTTCGGATTAACTAAGGATTTTTCATATTCCGCATTTAAACTTTAATCGTATCACATCGAAGGCAGTGTTGGATTCTTGTTGTTTCATTGGTAGTTCAATATGTTTGTGAGTAAAGTTTTGTTAGTGTGCATTATCTGTGCAATCACTGTGAACGCAGATAGCTATTCTTCGGTTGAGTTAGTTCACGTGGTAAGTTGTTTATTTTAAAAGTTACATTTGTAGCTAATTATTTTTAATTTACATGCTATACTATAAGAAGTACTACATTGATTTAATTGAAAATTGTTTTGTTTGTTTTACTAATTAATTACGCATCAATTAATTTTTTACTCATAATAATAATGAATGAATATTATAATTACCAGATAAACAAAGATGCTATTTAGTAATCAATGGCAATTTTATATTACTGATAAATATTTTATCTACAACTAAAATAAGTCTTAATACGTTGATTATATTTAACTCGTATCATACGGAATTCGAAATTTTATATACGTTACATATTTTTAATGAAAAGCAAGCAAATTTGCTTAAAGTGCAAGGCACGTGTGTTGTAAAATTCATGACTATAAATCATAAGTGAGGTTAAGTTAAAGCTACACCAAAATAATTTTCAAGTAGGTATTTTACTAGAATATAATGGCAATTTATATTACATTATACCTAATAAATCTCACACACTCACTCACTTCCGACGTTCCGACTTACAAATTTATTCTTAGGCATATAATATAATATGTGCTAATTAAGTACTTAATTAGGTTTTTGTTTTTTCAATAAACTGCATAATATAAAACTTATTTTTTAGTTTTTCAGACATGGAGATCGGACACCAGATAAAAAAGATTTGTATCCAACAGATCCCTACAGAAACTATACCTTCTATCCAATGGGATTGGGCCAATTATCAAACGTAAGAAAATTCTTATCAGTACATTAATTAACATGTTCTTTATTAATTTGTTTATATTTATATCAGCAAATCCACGTGCGGCAATGGCATAATTATATTTAACATAAAAACTAAAAGGCGGTTGTTGATAACAAGTTTTAATCAAAATTATGAAAAAAAAACTTCATTTATAGTTTTGATAATGATTACATAATCCTCATTATTCTTTTGATAACAATACAATATGTCGAATTTATTCTAATTACACGGCGGTTACTCAAAAATAAAGTGGACTGTACCTACTACGTCACTGCATATTCTTGTAACGATAACCCATCAAAATATAATTTAATTATTTTTTACCTATAGTTAATGGCAGTGGCGTATTTTCCTAGAAGTCCAAGAAGCCCTGGTTTCTAACACACAATATATATATATATATATATATATATATATATATATATATATATATATATATATATATATATATATATATATATACAGGGTGTTCATTTTAAGTGGCGCACCATTGCTATCTCGAGAAGTATAAGAGCTACGAAGTTGGTTAAATTAGCAAACAATTTCTATTTTATATGACTACTTTAATGAAAGAAACAAAAAAAAATTTAGACCAGTGGTTCTCAAACTACGGGGTGCAACTTTCTTATTTCAAATGGGGACCTATTTTTTTTATTCGCTTATTCGATTCAGTATTTTTTTCTAAATTCAACGAGATATTAGTTTCATACCCTGACATAACAAAAACATTAGAAAAACGCTATTGAAAATTATGATAATTTAATTAAAAACTGATTGTTACAAGAGTGCTATGGAAGAAAACAATTGAATATTTGTTTCATAGTAATTGTTATTTGTTAATGAAAAAGATTATTTGATTTTAATCAGGAGATCAGGACCGCTACTGAGTGTATGAGTTCAGGGTACTAAGCACTCAGTAGGGTGTAAGGTGGCGGTTTCGACCTTATTTGGTCTGATCAGTGTAGTATACTACAATCTTTTTCACTAACAATTAATATAAAACAAAATATTCAATTTTTTTCTCCCATAACACTAACTAACAATCATATTTTAATTAAATTATCATAATTTTCAATAGCGTTTTTCTTATGTTTTTGTTATGCAAGGGTATAAAACTAATATCTCGTTGAATTCAGAAAAAAATACTGAATCGAATAAGCAAATAAAAAAAATAGGTCCCCATTTGAAATAAGAAAGTTGCACCCCGTAGTTTGAGAACCACTGGTCTAAAAATTTTTTTGTTTCGTTCATGAAAGTAGTCATATAAAATAGAAATTGTTTGCTAATTTAACCAACTTCGTAGCTCTTATAGTTCTCGAGTTAGCAATGGTGCGCCACTTAAAATGAACACCCTGTATATATATATATATATATATATATATATATATATATATATATATATATATATATATAACGGCAGACCACATCAGTCAATTTTTATTTTTAAATAAATGTCTTTTTTAATTTTTTGAAAATTAAATTATTTTTCTTGATAATCCTGACTGTAATTTTAAAGTTTTGTAATTTATAATTATAAGACACTTGACCTTGACTGAAAATATTTACGAAAAACTCACACTCGAAAATTTTTACTCGTCACAATATCTCTCCTTATATAATACATATATGGCGGGAGGTAGAAAGAAATTCAATAATTATTTCAGAATCTAAAATCTGGTACGATTTTCCGAAAATAACTTTGTATGTCAACGATACCTTAGTTCGTTTTCATACTTCCATGTTATGATTTATTTTAATTTTCCTCCTTAACTATGCCTAGGTGTCTAGGTATACTATTTTATTTCAACCAGGTTTTTATTTCTACATTCTAGAAAGGTAAAATACGAGTGTACTCCCTTGGCAGTTTATTAAGAAGCCGCTACAATGATTTTTTGGGAAAAATCTACACAGCAGAAGCGCTTTACGCATCTAGCACAGATTACGACCGCACGAAAATGAGCCTACTCTTAGTTCTGGCTGGTCTATGGCCGCCATCACCATCACAACAATGGAACCCATTACTTCTTTGGCAACCCATACCTATCCACTATAAATCCAAGAAGGACGACTTCGTAAGAAGGACAATTTTTATATGACTTCATTCATTAATACCTTAGTTTTAGTATATTTCGAGACCAACACATTATTGTCCCCGATATGTAAAAGAATTGGAAAAACTTTATAAATCTGATGAAGTACGTAAGTTTGTCCAGCATTATAAAGCTATATTTGATTACGTTCAAACGTGGACTGAAAGGCCAATGAAGACACCGATTAATATGTTTGATGTATATCAGAATCTAAATGCTGAGGTAAGAATTTTTTTATAAGATGGCGAAAAAGTAATCACCCGAATTCCTTGTTTTTAAACAACAGCAGCGATATTCTCGGCCAAACGGCTGTTACTGTCCCGTGTTGAGCCAGTCTGCTCGAGACAAGCATCTAAACGTCGCAGTACTTGTCTAGTTAGTGTCACACGACCAGGGACAAAACAAAACCATCGACCGATTACTGTCTCGTGTTGAGCCAGTCTGCTCGAGACAAGCATTTAAACGCTGCAGTATGTGTCTAGTTAGTGTCACACGACCAGGGACAAAACAAAACGATTGAGCGATTATTTGTCAAAAATTTTGACCCAATTATTTAACGTTCTCGATTAGTATAGCGAGTCATGGTTCGTTTACGTATTAGGTAGTTACATCTTTTTACTTCACTGCGATGTAATGAGACGCCAGCTGCAAGAAAGCAGCATCCTATTACCCTATAGGACGATTACTTTTGCGCCACCTAGTACGTTCAACAGCAAATAGAAGTATTCTAAGTTTATTCATAAATTAATTTATAATGACACAAAAATGAGTGTACTGCGGTTTAAAATGTACTTCCACTAAATGTGCTTTTAATGTTTGCAGGAATCTTTAAATTTGACGCTGCCCGAATGGACAAAGCTAATCTACCCAGAGCCTATCCACACTATCGCAGGAATGCAGTGCCGTTTCGAAAACTACAACGATATTCTAATCCGCTTGAACGGAGGTAAGTTCCTTATATCTCCTTTAAAACGTGCCATGCATAAACCATAAAAATGTAAATACCATAAACTGCAGGTCGCCATCTGAAGTACGTTATCGAAAACGGACAAGCCAAGATAAAAGGAGAATTGATTCCCGAAGGAAGAAAAATGTATTTGTTTTCCGGACACGAGAATAATATCAACAATGTCTTGGCTGCGTTGAACTTGTTTTCTTATGCACATGTGCCCAAGTATGGAAGCGCTGTTATCATTGAACTGCATAAAGTATACTCTACTGGCCAGTATGGATATAAAGTAAGGATGAATCTATTTCAATATCTTTATTTATCTTAATTTAAGACGTTTAGTGTACTCATCCTCTTTTTTACATAAAATTACTGTGTTAGGTCATCTGCGTATGTAAATATACATAAATGTAAAACGCATTACAGTTCGTATGTAACTTTTTAACATTATGCGTAATGTGTATTTTATAATTTGTAATTACATAACATAGTAACGTGGTGTTTGTTGTTTGTTTAGTTTTTGCAAATCGTGCATATAAACACTACTCTAGTTACGTAATATATTGTTTGGCCTCGTGATGTGTAAACATAACAATTACACATCGTTGACGTCTATGGTAGTTGTGATTTTACAGACATGTTATGAGATTATTACACGGGGGTTACACAATACGCACAGTTTTTTTTTTAGTATTTAGAGGTTATTAAATAAAAAATTGCTTCGTAATAAAAAAAGAAAACCTTTGAAAACGCTCGTTTACCCAGTAAATTATTTAATAGTGTCTGAAATAAGTGAAAATGTGACATTTGCTGACTCAAATGCATGTTTTTAATTAGGTATATTGACATTTCATTGTTTTCAAGATTGTTTTTCAACGCGGCTTGATTTTAAAATTCACTTGAAATTGAAAACTTGAAATTTTATATAAATTACATATTTTTAATAAATAGTTAGTATGATGGCCAAAAAATAGAATACATTATGCGTGCGGTAGGTAATTTTACAACGCTCGGTTTTATTAAAGCACTCCGCTTCGCGCCGTACTTTAATATAGAACATCGCGTTGTAAAATAGAACCTACCGCACATATAATGTAAATTAGTAATCTCTATGCGTAAATATACATGATGGTGATTGTGTTAAAAATTTGGTTGAACATTTTTGAGGGTGTTGTAGCCGTAATATAAAATCGTGCCTGATTTTACCATTTGCCAGAAATGATTTTTTGTATCTAGTCTTGCCTTCCCAGAAAATGTAGGTAAATATAAAATTTGCACCCGAGGTATTTCAAACAGGACCCTATTTTAAAGAAAGGTTTTACATGTACTTGACTTATTTTATACTTCTGGTACTTGATGTACATAATAATTTTTAAGCACCACGCCAGAAAATTTTACCTATTGTACATTCCTGCCAGAAGATTGAAAATGATTCGAAATGCGCACAATATCGGGAATCGTCATGTGACGTTAAATTTTTTTTTACACATTTCTTCATGACGTTCCTCAATTTGCGCAATTCGAAGGACTTTGAAGCATATAAGACCGGTAAATTTTTATGGCGTGGTGCTTAATAATTTAATTGAATGCCCCTTATTATGTATGAACATCAAGTACCAAAAGTAGTAAAATAAGTCACTTAGTATAATATGTTAAAACACTTCTTTAAAATAGCGTTCGAAATACCCCGGATGAAAATTGTATATTTACATTTTCTTCAAGGCAAGACTAGAACAAATACAAAAAGTCATTTCTGGCAATTGGTAAAAACAGGCACGATTTTATATTATGACTCTTTAGCTAATGCCGTAGGGTCGTAGGATACCTATATGGTAGATCGAAGTATACATTTTTAAGACCATTAGCACTGGTCGACACGAAATCTAATTAATATTGATGTTGAATAAATTTTTAAAAAGACACATTGATAGCGCAATCAAAATTAAATTAATATAATTGGCGTGCATATAAATCCTTAGCACCAAAATTGCACCCTTGCCCTTGAGCGAATTTTGAAAAAAAAAACTTAATTGAAATATTATAGATCCAAACTAAAATTGCAATAGATTCTTAAAAACAGCCGATGTGTCAGTAATATAATATTTGAAATTCTCGCCCAGAACAAAAATACTAGATCCAATAATTTCATTCTTGAATTACCAATTGTTTAAATATTATTTTTGATAAAATAACCATTACGATTACGCAAAATGTTTTTGAGAATCATATCCAAAATTAAATTTATCATCCTCATGAAAACAATTTCATAATCCGTACGTAAACTGGTAGGAAGATTGATTTTCGGCGAAATGTTTTGACAAATACTGCGTACATTGTACTTACAGATAACAACGAACCGTCAAAATATTTTATTGATGACCTTGATTTTTTGCTCGATATGTGAATGTCGAACCCAATAGAAGATTTATTTTCGGATCTGACTTACGACTTGTGGATGTTTGTCATAAATAAAACAACGAGGCTTTATTTGTTCTTTATTTCGGATCAATAAGAGAATCGTTTTTCGTTTACTTGAACGGGAAAATATGAATCCTTTTTCAAATATTATATTTTCTCCTTTTCTTTATTGTATCGCTTTGCAACAAATTGAGACATCATCGCGCGTTAAGAGAACGGAAGTGTGAATTTATTACCATCGTATTTCGTATTTGATATTAAATTTTTCATGTTTTAAATTTACATAGCAAAGCTGAATTATTATTAAAATAAATAAATAAAATAAATAACAAGAAGTAAATAATGTAGGCTATATTCTACCCCACATAGCCACCTATTTGATTTTGATTTTATTAATAAATTTAAAATAAAAGGGCGTTTCTAGAATTTAAAAAAGAAACGATACCTATTTAAATCCGACACTGTAAGTAAATTATGAAATTCGATTTTATTTTAACACAAAATATTCTCTTTTGCTCTTATGTCTCAAGTTTTAGTTAAATTTGTTTTTAATTATGATTCTCAAATCTCAATTGATGATAAATAAAATAAAGAGAATAAAAAAATCTTTGGTTGGATTATACGACAATTTTGAATGCTGATTCGTTGTTTTATATAAAAAGTAGTATGGAGTATATTATATTTCTACATAAGGTTAGGTCAACTCCGTTTTATAAAAAAAGTATAAAAATTTATTACTAATAATTATTACCTACTTAACATTAACACTTAAATATGTGTTGACTGAATTAATCAATTAATGAAGTGACTATATTTTATAATCCACTTATTATTCATTACAATATCAGTCTTTCAACGATTTTATTATCAGGAGAAAGATTTGTAGACTTTTGCTTATTTTATTTACCATAGACATAACAAAATTGACAGCATTTATTTTTGGTTCTATCGTTTATATTTATTTCAAGATAAATTTAATTTTGCCTATTTAGCCTATTTTGTAAAATTTGCATTTTGATATATTTTTGGCTTATTTCTGGCTTATTTTTGCCCTTAAATAGCATCTTTATCTTACTTTGATTGTAAATTGACAAATTAAACAAAATCTGTTATCGTAGTATAGTGTAAGTATTTTAGACTGATTTTTGAATATTTCTTTTTACTAAAATGCCAAATAATTAAAATTTTGAATAAGTACCTAATTTTTATTTATTTCAGGTATATTACCACAATTCAACAACTGAAAATCCAACTCTATTGACAGTTCCTGGTTGTACCAAACTCTGCCCAATTGATGATTTTATTAGATTAACAGCAAAATATATTCCAGGAAATTATACAGCTGAATGTGAATCCGAAATTGATTTAGGATGAATGCTTGTTATTATTTATTAATCTTTTAGTTTTGAAGTATTAGTTCATTTATATATCAGTATTTACCATTTACACAACCTTGTTCAAATGTAATTTAGATAGAAAATAAACCATAGCCGAAATAAAACAATAAAATAATAACATTGACTTACCGATTTCTCGTAGCGTATTTGGAATACAGCATCGTGACATACTTGCAAAATAATCTGGAACTTTGAACTGTAACAGTATCTTCAAAATGGACCACTGGTGAATATAAACAAATAAAAACACTAAATATATGAAAATAAAACACTTTAAAACATGGTAAAATTCAACACAATAATAAATGCATCTTCACTTCGCATACCTGCATTGTAAACTGTCTCGGCTAGCGAATTCCAACCAAAATTTACTAGTTTGATTGTCAATAATTATGCAACACGATGTTTGTACTTGTCAGAGAGAAATAAAAATAATACTAATTTTTAGAATGAGAATTTAAAAATGAAATGGGTATTTAAAAAGAAAAAGTTGTTTCAAATTCATAGAGGTTTGCAAGAATATATTATAATAATTGAGATTGAGAAATTACCTGAATATTTATTATATTTAAAAATATACAGGTTGGTGGACGTGAAATGCGAACATAGGGCACATACATGACAATTGAACTTTCATGCCAGGTATCTTGATATATTTTGTAGTAGTGTCACAAAATGAAGTAATGTGAATTTGTGTGGCAAAAAGAGTAATAAATAACAGAAATAATAATAAAATCTAAAAGTGCATGTAAACTTTCTCGTTCTGCTCGTACACATACATTATTATGCAAAGAAAATATTTTAATGAAAATAAAAATTTCAATAATATGACAGCTACTTTGACATTGACAGTACTTATTCCACGTATATCAAGATGCCTAGCATGATAACTCCATTGTCATAATATTTCCCTATGTTCGCATTTCACCTCGACCAACCTGTATAGTATTACCTATATACTTAGAAGTAAATATTATTATAGTATTAGTTTCAAGGGCTGTTGCACAGCAATAAAATAATATAGAGTAGGTATTTAATTACTGTGAATACAAATAAAATATAAAACGGTAATCAAGGGTATTAAATTATAAATTAAGTAATTATTTTGACGCTGAACATATTTGCGTTGTATTCCATAAACAAAAGTGTATGTATTATTAATTGTAATTGATAATAATTTAAATTTATAATTTGTTGGTTTGTATGAAGCATACACAACAGTAAAAATATATCACGATGTAATATTGATTGGGTGTTAAGAAATTAGTTAATCAATCAATTTAAATGATAAAAATAATTATAAAAATGTCCCCGTCTAATGAGCTTGCAAGAAACAAGAGGTGAAATTTTCATACAATTTATTTATGAAGCATGATTATAAAACCAAGCAACAATTTTGTATAACAACATTTTACTCTACGATCCATTTGTGTACATTAACCATATCTTTTTTAAAATATCTACTAACAATCTATGTACAAATAACTTTTGTGATCCCATACAATTGTCTGCAATAGACAAAACTAGATTTATCTATTTTACTAAATATAAATATCATATATTTATCTCTATTTAGTGGCAATATATCTCTAGATTTGAATAATTCTTTGTCCGTCATACCGAACCCACATTTAAAAATAAATGTCAGTAATTTCAACAAATTATCAGGGCTGTATTTACATGTTTTGAGCAGACAACTTTTCAGGGCCCCTGTATATCAATTCCAAAAAGATAAATGTTTTATTAACAAAATGGGGTCTCAAAACTTGTAAATCCGGCCCTGCAAATGACGGAATCGGCCCTTCTAACACACTGAACACACGTGAGTGCAAGATGAAATTATAACTTATATTTTATGTGCGCTTTTTGTCGATTTTCAGTAAAAAATAAAATCGCTATAAAATTTTACATATTTTTATTTACATAAATGTTTTATAAAGCCAAGTGCAAGATATTTGCTCCCCATATTACAGGTATCCTTTAGCGCAAAAATATTTAACAAAACTCTTAGAATATTTGTAATAAATTCTTGTATCTGTATATTTATGACGTGATATAAAAATGTGAGGCAAAGTATAGGCGAATACCTGTAAAATAATTTTGATCAAATCGATCAAAAAATTAAAGGGGGTTAATTTATTGCTATGTACTGCCAGTCTTTTCACTTTTGGCAATAATTTATCATAAGTTGTTTTCATATTTATAAATTATTGTATTTATAATTTTAATATTAGCAAAACTAGAATTCGGATTCAATAAAATCATGGCTAAAAAAGCCAAATGAATTTGTCAAAAATTTACCTTAATATACGAAATGATTTAAACATGATGAATGTTGTATTTTATCGAGCATTTATTATTATATTATTTAGTAAAATTTTCGGGATCTTTTATTTACCTAGGTGGGAACCTACACATTTTATGTTGCACCACAAGTGCCTTATTTTATTTATATTTTATTTATATTATGGATCGTTTTGTACGTAAACAAATAATATTTTGTAAACAATATATTAGATGGAATAAATAACATCCTTAGGATGTCTCCTGTTTTTTTTCGGCTTTTGACATTTGGTCAAAATTTTATATCAGTCCTACCTACTTTTCGCAGTCATACGAACGGTTTTAGTTGGAATTTTAAATTTAAGATATGTTTTGCGAACGGCAGGTCAGAAAATTTCACTTAGGTTATTGTGCTGTTTCACTGTTGAAATGAATAAATTATAACACTAACCTTTTTTAGGAAAACAAATCAAATTTGGGGTTGATGCTTTGGTTCAATATTATTAGAAAATTTTTCGAAACAAACGCCCTAAAACAAGAACATTGAAGTAGTAGAAACAAAAAAATATAAAAATAAAGAAATAAAAGATGTTTGCACATAAATAATAATATATTATTTAACAAGCACATAATGTAGGTTATAATTCAAGAGGATGAAAGTTTATGCACGAGCTGAAGGCGAGTGTATAATCACTCGAGTGAATTATAGCCATTAGGTGCGAGTCAAATACCTACTACGTTATATCTACGACTTTTTAAATAAGGGATTTCTTTACAAACTTTTCTTCATTAAAATATTAACCTATAGTCTCATATTTTGGAGTCATTACAGTTGACAGTTGTGTTGAATAATGGACTCATAAAACAATAGTATTGAATTATGAATTCATAATACAACAATGTGTCTTATGGAAGGATTTGTATCTAACTAAAGTTACTTACATAATGAATGTATTATTTATTCAATGGTCGTAGATACAAACATTATTTAACTTAATTCATGAAAAGTTTCTAATGGAAAACAAAAAGCAAAATAATAATTAGTAGACAATCAAAAAATTTTAATTTGTTGTTTTACATATTTTGATAATAATTATTAACATTTTGCTTGACTCTGAATGTGAAATTTTGATTTTAAAGTTTTAGTTATTGGTTGATGTGACGTAGGTAGGTCACAGAGCTTTTGTAGTCACTTATAATAAATTAATTTAAAAGCTTACCTATTTTTCAATAATGAATAATTCATTTAATCGTATTATCAAACTTTTATTACCTTTTAATATGCAACATTTATTGATAATTATAAACAACATACGAGTAATACGTTAGTTATTTATAATTCATTAGTTACGGACTTAATACGTTAGATACAACATACAACCATAATATCATCAAAACCTTCCATAATATACAAATTGTCAACTAATTGACACATAAAATTGTTGATTTCTTTTAACATCGCGCTGTCGTTGATACGATTGAGCTTTGAATATAACGCGAATATATGCGATTTAAGACCTCTTGGATGTTCAAAGAGACTCGGTTTCACCTCGTCGCTTAGCAACATCCTCGATATTATAAATCGCATAATATTCTTCTTATATTAATAGCTACCTATTATTGATTATAAAAAGTAAACTGGCATTAAGTATTTATGGAAAAAACGTGTTGCAAACATCTTTTTGTTTAAAATGAAAAAGGATAATAAAAACACTAACCTTATGCGATTGGACTAAAATTTGAATATAAATATTGTTCAATTGTGTGATTTAAAAAAAGAATTTAGCTTGGTTGGATTTAGTATTCCTAAAAAACAATAAAAACAAAATTAATTAACAAAACGAAAGACGAAAAATAGAATGAAAATAAAAGAAAATCATAAAAGTATGTGAAACCAGCACAATAACCTGTCCAATTACCTTGTCGAACCATCTGTCAAAGCTTTTCGTACACTATGTTACAATACGATGCTTATATACAATGAAATGTCGATGAGCGCATGATATGGGAAAGTCTTTACGATGGTCTAGTGACGAGTGATGAGTGAACGGGTTGTGGTCTACTGAGGAGGGCAGCGTACGAACGTCGTCGCGAACTCGGAGAACTTCTTGTCGATGGGTATCCGGTCGTCGTAGAGTGTGGGGGCCTGCAGGATGATCCCTGCTGTGCCCACTAGCACCGCCAGGGTGAAGATCCAGAGGAAGAGGCGGTCGAGGACCATCGCCACGTATTTCCAGTCTTCTTTTACCTGCAAGAAGACATTAAGTTTCTGTAAAAATGTTTACCAGTAGCAAACGCTAGCTTCAACAAATTGAATCTTGAATTTATACAGGTGATTCACAACTTCCTGAGCATATAGTAGGTAGGTAATTAATATACATACTAAATATGGAACTGAAAGAATTTTTTTAAATTCACAATTTTAATTTACAGGTTTTTTAATCAAACAGTTTTGGGCCACTGTATCCATATGGAATTTCATTATTTTATTTTATTTTTAACTGTCTTGCCATTATATAATTCATTAAAATTTAATTTCATTCCACTCATAGTTAGTCACATTATTATCCATTATCCAATCATCAATCCAGTGGTTCAAAAATGTGTTCCTTGCAAAAACTGCCCTTATACTTACGAATTTTAAAAAACATCTTTTTGTTCTATGATCAGTAAGTTGAGTACATCCATGTGAAAACAGTGGCTCAAAACTGTTTGATTAAAAAACTTGAAAATTAAGATTGCCAATTTTGAAAAAAAAATCTTTCAGTTCCGTGATAAGTAAAGTTGAGCACTATATGTCATCAAAATATATGCACGAAGTTGTGAATCACCCTGTATAAATCACGATTACCAAAATTAAAAAATGTACATCCCGACGTCAACAATACAAATCCTGACGTTTATTTATTTATTTTGTTACTCCATTTTCCTATTTGTAGTACCGAATATAAACAAATTAGGCCCAATGCAAGATAAAATAACCACTTAAGCAACAAATAATTTGTAGAAAACTTGTTTTATATTAATTTGTTTGTATTGTGTGAGAGCTTTTGTTATGGGAACATTTTTTCGCCGAATTCCATAACACATAATCATAATGAATGTGTATGAGTCGCGTTAGAGTCGCTGAGGCAAGTTTGTATTTAAAAACGGGAAGTATTTTGCTCATGTTCTGTTTCTCTCTCTCAACTTGCATCACTGCTGCTGTTTTGTAGTGCGCTACGGCTCCCTTCCACGTACGTAGTATAGAGAGTTCACTGATATGGTGTTATACATAATTAAGTTATATATGTAAAGAACTCCGCAAATGTTTAAATTGTCAACAACTTCGAAGTTAGATGATAAAATTATAACAATGTTATTGAAACATAGTTTTAATTATAGTTATTCTTAAATAATTAAATGTGTAAATCTATTTTGTGTCAATCGAAAATAACTGTAAAATCTAAAAATGTTTTTTACCAATTAGATAATTTTGTTGCTACTTTTAAAACTTTCCTAGCTTGGATAGATTGTGTCACTGTCAGCACATATAGTTTCCAAAGTTGAAGTTTTGTTTTTGGGTTATTAGTTGCAACCTGCAACATCCTATATTCTATGTAGATTCTCGAACGACTAAAGACTGAACAACTAAACTAGAACTAGAACTATCGACATTTTGATGTATAGTTGTAGTTAACTTTGGTACCTACCTAGTAGTTTTAGTTAAGTACATAAGAAAACGAAATTTAAATAAATGTGGGTATCATTATCAACATTTACATTTTACATATTTAAATATCTCACTATGAAAAATACAAATTATAAATTAATATGACTCAGTAAAATATTGTTTCTTTTAAACTTTAAACTTTAACCCTTCGGTGGCACAGGTTAATGGAAGACGAAAAATATCACCATTTTGGGAATCTCATTTTTTTATTGTTTGTCGATCCTAGAGGAGCGCGTTTTAAATTTCAAAACTTGCCAAAATAACGAACACCCTATGAAACGCCCTGTATAAGTAAGTACTTAAAGTTAATGTTCAAGATTAGATTTTATGGTAGTTGAACATCTTAGATTTATGCTCAAAAATAAGGAATAAGAATAATTTTAAGAATATTTTTAGTTTAACCGAAGTGAAACTTGATTATATTTGTTAGCCTAATGTTGTTGCGACTTTGACAATTGATATTTATATTTTTTATATGAAGAAATGTATCCATACCCGCAAAATCGATAAGATTTCAGGCTACGTTAGGTTATGTCATGCAAAAAATTTTGTCTGTCAGAAATAAGGAATAAGGCGTAAATTTTTTGAGCATAAACCCACCTTAAAATGTGTAAATAGGTATCGAACAGGTACTATTCCACTGGTGTCCTTCATAATTTGACCCCATTCCCAAGCCCATTCCCTTTGGACAAAATTCTGCGTATGCCTGCGGCTATGCGTTCGCAGTATTTAGTGCCGGTGGGTAATTATCGTTTCCTCTCAATTTAGCAAACCATAAAACCGCAGTCATGCAGTGAGGCATGTTTAGCGATCCTCTGCTATAATGTACAATGTTGCAACGTGGCAATCAAATTGAGCAATCCGCCGATCATCCGCCGCGGTACATCACAATATGAATTTATTTGCAAACTGCAGTTGATTTACGAAATGAAACACCGTCGCTGCTGCATGGGTATATGTGCTATTGATTATCGTAAATTACAAGGCAACATAATTACACAACTAGTCTGACATTAATTCGCCCAGAACTCACAAACATGAGCAAATGGGTCCCGGAGAACAGGAGAGCTGTAATTTGAAATATTGTTAGCGCTGGATTACTTGCGCCACCAGATGTTGACATGCCACAAAACGACGGAGACCGAAACAATACTAACTTCGAAGTTTTGTCGAAGAACTGCATCATAAACGAAATCTGCATTTGTGGAATTACGAGAAAGATATTCCAAGAAAAGGATAACATTCGCATATTTCAAATCAAAATAAAATTGTAATAAAATGCTCGATAATTTTTATTTACGTGGCCAGCGATGTAAATTATTCTTTACGGGGGAGCTGGAAAATTTAGGGGACGGCTCTTAACAGCATTTAAAAAATGAATTTACTTTATTATTTATATAAAAAAGTTACAGTATATTTTGTAATCAAAAGTGGTTTGCGGTAGGACAATATTGAGCATTCAGAAATTTTACAAATCTCTTCTATGAGCCTGTAAAATTTTACAAGTTTCGCCTATATGAGCTTGTAAAACTTTAGGTTTAAGCGGTAGGTAAGCCCTGTAATTATTATTCATTTACTTAGTTATTACCATAAATGCCTGTAAAAGACCATTTACATAAAAGGTAGAAATAATAATGATTACAATTTTCTTAATTTCTGAAATTTAGTTAGGTACCACAAACATTTTGTCTCTCTAAATTGTGCTTGCTCTGCAAAGACTTAGTAGCGAAAGAAACAAGTTCAATTTTAAAATGTATTAAATTTCGTCGTTATTACTACATAAATGGTAATCATTTCTATACAAATTACACAGAGCAGCCCATAATTTTAATTCTTATAATGAAGAAAAGTGGTACACGATAAGTGGTTATAGTTATACTTAAGGAGGTTGGTGACCATAATTAATATGATGATGAGAGGCTGAAATGTATACAGTGTCTTTATTACACTATTGAGATTATAAAAATATTATATTTTCGTCTATCCCGTTTTTAAGTAATTGAATGTTGAAATTACGCTTGTTTTACATGGACTATTGTGGCAATTCACTAAATCTTTATTTTGTATGCTTTAAATTATATGATAAAATGATGAAAAATTCGTAGAACTTGTATAAATATTTCCTATATACCTTTAAAAATAAATTTGTGAAGATTTTGTGTACTAATATGTAATGTAATGTAAGCATGCAAAGCATTTTTTGATTAGTGAATTAATAATTATTGTAAAAATATATCATCGTAACTAAACGCATTGAAATGATATTATCAGCCAACGCGCTTTGAGCGAATTTTATTTTACATTACCAATTTTTTAAAAATTTTCATGATGGTGCGCCGCTGCATGGATTAGCAACCTCCTTAAACTTAAGCACAATTTTGAACGTCAAATAACTCGACATCTTAAAAATAAGTTGTTCTTACTAATTTTTTGTGTTGATTCATTCCACCAGCACAAGCTAATTATAAACCAACCAGAACTCAGAACTCGAAATTCAAAACTGAATAATTTATATTCCTACTTGTAAAATCAAGGTGGTAATCAATAAACACTTATTGTCTTTAATATTCAATTTTACCTTTTATCTTTCCAGTACACATTTTCAATTTTGTAAAAAGAAAACCTACGCCTATGGGCGTACAACTCAACTAACTGTTTATTCGTCTCGTGAATATTGTGAATTCATAGGGGGTTTCTCTCGTCAGCATGAGATGTGGGGCCTGCCTTCTGTCAAAGGATCGTGTCAAATATTTATGCGATCAGATGAGTGTCGTACACTGTGCCACGTCACTATGCCCGGTGCTCCGTCACTGTACCCGTCGTCGGGTCCCAGGCCCGTATCAGACAGTATTGTCGCCCAATGCAAATATTGTTGCCCTTAACTTCTTATACAGGGCGATACACAACTTCGTGCATATATTTTAATAGTGTTCAACTTTACTTATCACGAAACTGAAAGAATTAAGAAATTTCAAAATTCGCAATTTTAGTTTTCAATTTTTTAACCAAACAGATTTGGGCCACTGTTTTCAAATGAAATTTCATAAATTTAATATTCTTGTTATTGCATAATTAATTACAATTTTATTTTATTCCATTCATATAGTTGTTAATCATCAGATATTCATTATACAGGGTGATTCATCGTAACTCACTTATTTAAAAAAGCAGTAATGTCCATTTTATGAATCAGAAACTTTTTATTTTTATTTTATAATGTAGGTACATATCTAAAGTTTTGTTTCACTCAGTTTTCAAAATCATATCAGGTAGGTAACGCCCCCCATTGTCTATACACTGAATAAGCCGATTTCTGGCGTTTGTTATAACCCTTTCCAGTATGGCAGCGGGTATGTTGTCAATTGCGGCCCGGATGTTGGCCTTCAGAGTCTTTGGACGGTTGGCGTAAATGCGGGATTTAAAAAAACCCTACAAAAAATCATAAGAAGCCAAATCGGGCGAGCGGGCTGGCCACTCCAAATCGCCCCTTATTGAGATGAGGCGCCCCGGGAAGTGTTCCCTCAAAACAGCCATCGATGTTGCTCCGTGCTCCAACGCATGATGGCGACTGACCGGGCGGGGAACAAAACTTTAAAAGTGCACCTGTCGAATGAGATTATTCTCTCCCCGCTACGATCCCTACAGCCTGAATGGCACGCATTTTTAAAAAGCAAGTTATGATGAATCACCCTGTATAATCATCAATTCAGTGGCTTCAAAAATATGCTTCTTCATTAAATTTACGAATTTTTTTTAAAATTTTGTTTAGTAAGTTGGGTACTGCATGCGTCATTAAATTAATATAGGTATGCATGAAATATTTTTTTAAAGTCTATATATTCAATTCAATAATGGGTGAGTTTAAATAAATAAAAAATCAAAATAAATTATATACTTACGTAACATAAAGCCTGTGGCAGTATTCTCACCAAAATTTCGATATTTTAAAGGTCAAACTCATTAATGTGACGTCATACATTTATCATTCTAATCTTCTTAAATGCCATAATTATATAACACTTCATTACTAAAATTGGACTAATAGCTAGTTGTGTTGAGCTTTGACAGTTATTATAATTTATATTATTAAGCAAACAACGCATATTTCCAATAAAATTAATTTATGTGGTATATTCCTTATCAAATTTATAGCACGATCACTTGGTTTATGATTAACATACTAACATTCAAAACTAACTTTTATCAAATAGCAATTTTAAAAAACAACGTTAAAACCATAAATTGAATTACAAATGAAGTCAGTAAAATAAGACATTTTCAAAAGTTAGGCAAAAATAAATTCACGAACCCCAGTACTTCAATGCATTTTTTAAAAGTAGATACATACTTAATTAGAATTTATATTTTGTTATGTTGCAGGTTTATTGCTTAAAACGGTTTCACTCAGTTCAGTTTAAACAGGAACTGTTGGCTTTACAAATTAGAGCACTTTAAGCACAGCCCATTACACAATTAGTCGAACAGCTTTGTGTGAAACATGATTAAGAATTTAGAAAAAAATAAAAGTAAATTTTCACATTTAAGTAATTGCGGTGTCTCAGTATCTTTTCATACTGTTCTTATTTAATTACAATTTGGGCTGGTACGGTTCTGTCGCGTCCCAACCTGAACATGTAACATATTACGAGCTCCCAAATGATTTAACTTTCTAGTTCGTGAATGGTGAAAACATTTTAGGAAAAATGGAAATTATTCAGATTCTGAAAGTTTAGTGCCGTGAAGGATGGTGGATGTTTCAGCGGACATGCATTATAGATTGCTGACACGGGATCATCACGAATACGGATCCAGATGCAACTTTCATTCGTTACATTGTAGACGGAAATATGATTTTCAACACCTAAACTGACATGCGTGATACTAAACGTGGTCTCGCAGATTTTTATAATTTTTTTAAATTGACATTGTGACACTTTAGGTGTTAAACCATTATTTGTTACCTTTTCCTACGTTTACGTTGCAAGATATTTTTTTAATACACAACAAAACCTTGAAGACACTTTAGCGGCCTGTATACGTTTTTTTCCGAATTTCTAGAATACTCTCGATTTTACTTTTTTTCTATTTCACTCTTTTCCCCACTACTACGGCTGCCTCAAACCAGCCCGAAACGCGTACTTTGCTGCTTCCTAGCTATGCAATGTCATTTTTAAATTGAAAAATACTGTAAAAGTGTTTTCGTTGTGCGTAAACTGTCAGATTATTATCGACTTCTGGATAATTTTTTATAAACATTTAATAGAGAAAGAATGGATCTATAGATGAGCCTTTTTTAAATTTAAAAAATTAATTTCTATCATGAGATACAACCGTGTAACCATGTTACAATTTTTTAATCAAAATTTTAAAAAGGCACATCTCTAGATCTATTGTATCTTTAATAAATCTTTGTTGAAATAAAATTTTATCATTCTTGTATACTGGCAACAAAACACTTGCTACGTTAATTAATATATGCTATGCTGAATTTTTGGATGTACACGGGACTCTTAAGGGGACTGTCTATCTCCTAAAATCCATGTTTTGTGTCCAGTACAAGAATGGTAAAATTCCATTCCAGCAAGGATTATATGCTTAAAGGATCAATTAACAGTTGTGCCTTTTTAAAAATTTTATAAAAAAATCTGACGTGGACACCACATGACTTCCTTGTAGGCCTTGTGTGTTCATACTTTTCTTAATAATTAAAATGTAGAATAATATGAAAAATTTTAACTTATTATACTAGTATACTCACAAATATATTTTAGTCATTTTATTTAAACTGCAGAAGAAGATATAAAGCATATTTTACTATTGTCACTGTCATGTCATAAACATTTAAATTTTAATTGTACAACTTAAAGTAACAAATGTTAATCGATCATGGACTACAAGATACCGAAATACTAAATTATAAATATATACTTTAATTATTCTTAAATGATACCAGATACAAAAATATTTATAAAATACCGATTGTAGGTAATAATCACATAATCTTTCATTTAAAATAAAAAAATTGTCTTAAATTAAATATTTATCGAAATTTTTTTTAAATTTACTACTTCCGGTTTGTAGATTGAAACCAAAAATAGGAGGTGCACAACTAGATGCTATAACAGTCCTAAATACAAAATTTCAACTTTATACGTCTAACCGAATTTGAGTTATGCGACATACATACGTACGTCCGTACGTACGTACATACGTACATACATACGTACAGACGTCACGACGAAACTAGTCATAATGGATTCAGAAAAGGTCAAAACGAATATTTCCGTAAAAATTTGAGAACCGAAATTTTTCGCGATTACAATACTTCCTTATTACTCCGTACAAGGAAATAAAAATTGTACATGATTATAAAAATTTCGAAAAACTCATAAAAATGTCCAATTTATGCAAATTTTACACGGTTAGGATATAAATTTATTTAAAAAATTTTAAAATGGCACATCTGCAGATTCATTCTTTCTCTATTAAATGTTAAAAAAAGTATTATTGTGAAGTTAATAATAAACTCTAAACTGACAGTTTTACTCGCAACGAAAACACTTTTACCGTATTTTTCAACTTCAAAATGACATTGTATAGATAAGTGGCGGCAAAGTACGAGTTTCATGCTGGTTTCGGGCACTGCAATAGTATGAAGGTGGAATAGAAGAAAAAGTAAAATCGAGAATATATAGGAATCCGGAAAAAACCTAATACAAACTGTAGCATCTCCATGGGCGTCGGCAGGATTGTTTGTAGGAGGGCGTCAATAAAAATAATAATAAAGGCCGTTGATATTATTATAATTTTATAACTTATTCTAAAATATATAACAGAATGTAGTGATAATAATCGATTCCAGTGTTAGTGTTAGTGTAGTAAACAAGTGATCATACCTTAGTAGAATCCTCGAGCATCTTGGTATGCTCGGCGATGAACCTAACACAGAAGCAGCTCTTGTGTATCTCTGGCGGGCAGCGCGAGTGCGAGAAGGCCGGATTGCGCAGCACGGGGCTCTTGATGTCGTGCTCGTCGATCGTGAGCTCCTCGGACTCGCTCGCGGGCACGCCGATGGGCCCGTGGATCTGGCAGCTGCCTCCGAAGGGCCCCCCGTCCGCCAGGCCCAGGCTGTGTGGCGCCAGGTCCTCCTTGGACGGCGTGCGGCTGCAGTAGCGCTTCGGGCTGCACGCCTCGTCGTCTGACTGCGCGGTGGGTTGGTACGGGTAGTAGCACGGTGGGGGAGGCTCGGGTTTGCCGCGGACGCAACGCATTAGGGCGCGCCCGGACACATATCTAAGGGAAAACATGCTTTGTGATACCAAGAGGATACAGAAAAATATTAAGTACAACGTGGGGCAAAACAACCTCCCTAGCTTCAATAGAGAATAATTGTGAAGGGAGCAGAGGTCGTAAAAGGATGGTAATGGCCTGTATAGCGGCCGGTAGATATGCCGTTTGCGTTACAAAAGGTTTCAATCGAAAACATAATGTGGACGAACGAGCAACGCGCTTTTGCCGTGGAAGCATATATACGCGAAAACGAGTCTGTAATCACCGCCCAGCGCGCGTTCCGTTTTCGATTCCAAATTCGAGCAGTTCGAGGTCGTCCACCTCTCTTCCTGACAACAGATCCTGTTTCCCGAAAGTTTTTTACCCACAAACGTAATCGATTTTCGGTCCAAATTCCTCGTCGTCAAGCAGTTCCGGACCGAAAATCGCGCTGGTCGGCGATTACAGACTCGTTTTCGAATATGTATGCTTCCACGGCAAAAGCGCGTTGATTGTTCGTCCACATTATGTTATCGACTGAAACCTTTTGTAACGCAAACGGAATATCTACCGGCCGCTATACACGCCATTCCCATCCATTTACGACCTCTGCCGGCTTCACAATTCTCTATTTAAACTAGGAAGGTTGTTTTGCCCCAGCCTGTATATGTACCTAGGGAGGAATAATACTTTTCCTCTCTAGGTAAGGTGCTGACCGGTCAGAAATATCTCACTTCGTCCCTAGTAATAGGGACGGAAGATAGCGTTTTCGGTGCAGGAATTGAAAAAATAATTTAAGTGTCTAGGCACTAAAAGTGATATTTTTCACAGATTATCAGCTGTCAAAAAAAGCACTTTTAATGTCAATCAGCGAAAAAATTATGAAACATAAAAAAAACTTTAATTAATATTTAACGCAATCAAGAGGTTACAAATTTTAATTAAATACCTAAATTACAATAATAATCCACGACAAATATAAATCATCACAGGTTCATCATTAACGTAAGGACTAAAATGGAATCTACTTATATTGCTTATAAAAATTTATATTGAATTTTACAATATATAAAATTTTTACGAATTAAGTTGAGTTTAAGTTGTACAATTAATAATTTTACCTACTTACTAATTTACAGGTAATCAGTTTTTATGAAACTAAATTGAATCCGATATTTGCAAATCACTACTCGTACATGTATTTATAATAACTACAGCACAAGTTTACATAATCAAGCTCGTTTATCGTCCAAAATTTAAGCAAAATTCTAATTTTAAACCGTTTGTTTTCTCAAATTAATAATTAATGATTCATCCTGCGAGCCGGCATTATAAAATTTTAAAATCCATTTTGACCCATATACTCGTACAATCAACATAAAAGATTTGCCATCAAGTCTGCGTTTGATTAAACATTCGTTATACATTACTAGCGCATTACATATTCAAAATAAAGAAGCGAAGAAAACCATCCGCGATAATATGAAAATCGTAGCTTCATTATGATCAATCATGCATAATAATTCTTGATTTAATTAGAGTTATTGATAAATTCACGAGCAGAATTCATATAATGTTAGGTTATGTTCAGAATGGAATTTGTTTTTAATTAAATTTATCGATTTTTTGTTTCGCTAAAAGGTAACAAATTGAAAAAGTACTTACTTGTGTGCATCGAAGGGATACTGTGGCCTTCGCATTACTAATAACCTGGGAAGTATGTGTATGAAGACTCTTTTCACCCACGGGGCCATTTTGTGTGTTTGGGGCGAGCGGAAATGGACGTTGAGGACGACTACTGTCACACATATACTGAAACAAAGCGCAGATGTTAGTCAAAGTCAGGAAATTAACTACCTACCTCAGAAATGAAACATTGATAACATTTATTTAAGATAAAAAGATAAGCTTTAAAGGTACAATCAAAATGTTTAGGGTCGAGGTTTAAGCGAAGCCGAGCTCGGTATTAATTTAAGAGTAACCTAAATGGGATTACATTACATACATATACATAATTTTAATTCACACTCTAACACCGTGTTTCACTTATTGAGAAATCATTTTTATTATAAAATATCAATAACATATTTATTATTTATCAAATCACGAAAACTAGCAAAGATCTTCTAAAATCCAGCATAAAATGTACTAACGTAGCGAGTGTTTTGTGGCTAGTACAAGAATGGTAAAATTTCATTCCAACAAGGATTATATACCGTCAAATGGGGTTCCTTTGAACAGTTTGATTATATTTATGCTCATATTTTTGTTGTCGTTGTATTTATTTCATTGAAAAAAAATTTGCCTAACAGGTTAGACTATGAAGAAGAAAGCTATGGTGTCAAAATGTCACATTTTATTACCTGTCATTATATAAAAAAATAAATGTTAATTTTCAAAGTTACCCCGGGTTTGGGGTAACTTTGAACAACGCATAAAATGTCATATATCTACTTTTCTGTATCAAATATGTTCAAAATAACCCCACCACGTGAAAGATGGGAAAAAAGTAAGTAAGATAAGTGGTTTAGTTTTACATTTTGGACATGGGGAAATAATTTTTTAACAATAAATTTTCTTTTGTATAATTTGTATAGGTTCTATCACCTAATTTTTTTGAATACACACGCATATTCACAATTCATATAAAACATTATACTAGGTACCGAACAGACGAAAATCTAGCATTAAACTAAAAAAAAACGCACCCGCGACGTTCAAAGTTACCCCACGACACTTCGAGATGACGTCATTTTTTAAAAAATATATTTTTTATCTGTAAAATTGTTATTATAAATCAAATAACTCAAAAATAATAATAAGAAATAGATAGCATTTCATGTGATATAAACAAAAGTACGTTTATTGCCATAGTTCACAAAATACAGACAAAAGTTTTCGGGGTAAGTTTTTTTGTTGTTCTTTTGCAAGTTACAATTTTATTTTTTTTAGTTTAATTAACTATTATATTATAATATTTTCTTATCTTATTTCGAAATGGACAGTCTTAGCTTCATCATATTTGTTTATTAATGCTTCTATGTGAAAATTTGTAGAAGTTACGCCCAAAAACCATTTTGGGTGTAATTTTGTTCAAAGTTACCTTGGGGTTCAAAGAAACCCCATTTGACGGTACTTAAAGGATGAATTAGCAGTTGTGCATCTTTAAAATTAAAAAAATTGTACAGATTATAAAAATTCCGAAAAATTAAAGAAAATTTCCAATTTATGCAAATTTTACACGGGTATATCTCATGAAAGAAATGTATTTTTAAAATTATAATAAGGCACATCTGTAGATTCACTGTTTCTCTATTGAATGTTTAAAAAAGTATTCTCTTGAAGTCAATAATAAATTGACAGTTTACTCGCAACAAAAACACTTTTACAGTATTTTTCAATTTCAAAATAACATAGCATAGCATAGCTATGATGCGGCTATTATTAGTCTAAATTAATTGGTTAAATTTTGTTTTGAATTATATTTTTGGTGCATATCAATGTCAAATAGAATTACTCATAAACTAATTTGATGTACTTAATTAGTATTGCTTTGGAACAAATTAAAAGTATACATTTACTCTAGCAAAATAGCAAAAGTCGAGTCAAAAGGCATCAAAAGCCAACACTAACAGTTTACCGTCATTTTACTTTATTGCTAAACGTATTTGCAATCACGAATAATTTATTTGATTTACCCAGAAGTCTAGAAGTGACTTTTATCTATCCACGATTTATTTCTGGCGATAAAATTTCACTTTAAACTCGCGAAATAAAAATATAAACAAGAGAATGTCAGAATGTCACCCCATTGCGACCGTATTTCACATTCACGTTTATGAAGTACTTGTACTCCGGCAATTTAATTTTGTTTACCATCCCTTGCCTCTTGTTGACAATTCCAGATTCAAGATAAATCTTTAAAGTTGGAACTTTCCACAAGTCAAACATAAACAAAGCAACCGGAATAAGAATTTAATTTAGCAGCAATAGGTTTAGTTCGAATCTCCAGTTGACAGGAGTGTTTCCAGTTCTCTGAGAAAATTGAAGTAAATTAAGCGGATGCAAAACAATGTTCCGAGATGAAGTACGTTAGAGAGCAGAGGAAATGTCACGTAAGAGGTTCGTATGCATAGCACGTTCGCACGCCAGAATGCCTCCTGCAATACTGATGATCGATATTGACAGTATTGCAAGAAATATGCAATGGGGGACAAGTTGGATATTACAAAGGCGAAATTATTTGCTGGTTTATTTGTTAAACAACAACTGAAGCACGACGATGTTAATTTGCAATGCATATTGTAACGCGGCGATCGTCTAGTATAAACAATCTTTACTTACCCTACGTTGTGTTTAATTTAATAAGTAACCCATACAGGGCCGTAATGTAGAGTAACTGTCAATGGTGGGGGAATCGGGTAAGGTCTTAGTTAAATGAAAGTCTTTATTACACTCCAAAAGATATGGCAATAATGTCACACCTTATGCATTTATTAAATACGTAAAAATCGATTGAATATTTATAATATGTGTGTTATATAGTCTTAGAGTGGTTCGAACACTCAATCGTGGAATAAATAAGCTCCCTGGCATTTACCTTTATAGCAAGAGGAAAACCACGACAAAACCTCAAGCAGAGAGTGGTGCAAACAAGTAGTGGCTAACCCTGTTATCACTGATGATCGGCAGTGCTCAAGAGAGGATGCTCTAAACAAAAAGGTTATCGTTTATATAAAAGTCCCTCGTACCCCACTACGTCAACCTCGATAGAGTACGAGAGTAATTAGACTCATCACAATGATTTCCAATAAACTTTCTTTACAAATTACTTTACAAAATTGGGAACAGTGTTACCTATTAGTTTGTATTATTTCGAGCCTCGTTGAACCGAGCGCCCTTGTTGTATTACTATTGTTGTGCCAATAGTTTTATTTAATGCGAGCCTCGCTGGACCGAGCGCTCTCGTTGAGATTGCTATTGTTGTGCCAATAGACTGATTTAGTAGGAGTCTCGCTGGACCGAGCACTCCTATTTTGTGTTAACACAATTAACAGTAAACACTTATTCCATATAGTCTCATTTCATGTTGCTAGTGAAAATCTTATATCATTGTGTTGCGTCTGAGAACAGCCTGGCATAGCCATAGCGCTCTGTGATTAGTAATTGAACAGCCTGGCATAGCCATAGCGCTCGGTGATTAGTAATTGAACAGCCTGGCATAGCCATAGCGCTCTGTGATTAGTAATTGAACATAGGTTAGGATTCGAACAGCCTGGCATAGCCATAGCGCTCTGAGGTCTGAACAGCCTGGCATAGCCATAGCGCTCATAGGTAAGGATTCGAACAGCCTGGCATAGCCATAGCGCTCTGAGGTCTGAACAGCCTGGCATAGCCATAGCGCTCATAGGTAAGGATTCGAACAGCCTGGCATAGCCATAGCGCTCTGAGGTCTGAACAGCCTGGCATAGCCATAGCGCTCATAGGTAAGGATTCGAACAGCCTGGCATAGCCATAGCGCTCTGAGGTCTGAACAGCCTGGCATAGCCATAGCGCTCATAGGTAAGGATTCGAACAGCCTGGCATAGCCATAGCGCTCTGAGGTCTGAACAGCCTGGCATAGCCATAGCGCTCATAGGTAAGGATTCGAACAGCCTGGCATAGCCATAGCGCTCTGAGGTCTGAACAGCCTGGCATAGCCATAGCGCTCATAGGTAAGGATTCGAACAGCCTGGCATAGCCATAGCGCTCTGAGGTCTGAACAGCCTGGCATAGCCATAGCGCTCATAGGTAAGGATTCGAACAGCCTGGCATAGCCATAGCGCTCTGAGGTTAGGGTTGTGAACTTACTTATTTGGTAGACAAGTAACCTCACATTGAAGTCTGGGAGTGGACTCCTCGATTGCTTCAAAATGTGCGGTTTATATATCGAAATTTCCTTCTGCACCCCTCTCTAGTTCTCGGTGATCATACGCTTATCACGCCTGGTGCATGTGGTGTTCACGTGATATTCACGTGATATTTTCCCGTTCTATCGTATTTGTTATTATAAGGGTTAGGTCAACTATGTGAATATCTAAATTCTAAAATTCCAAACTTTAGACTAAACAAACGTGGCAAACTAACTAAGAGATTTATTATTATTAGGGTTACGTAAATTATGTAAGTTTGTTAATATAAACATTCCAAGATCGTAGTCTAACTAAAAAACACGGAACGACCGAGGAACACAAGTATTTATTATCGTAAGGGTTGGATTAGTTGGGTGAGAAAAGTTATTATGCAAACTAATTAACATTCGAAAACTAAACAAAACACGGAAAGAGTCCATCTCATAAGCACTTCAGATCTAACAGTTTTTTGTGCGTAGTTTAAGGGTCGCCCGTGCGTCTCCGATTACACTAGCAGGTACCGCACAGCCCGTCACGGCCATTCACCCTTGCAACTATGTATTGTAGTGAATTTAAAATTAGTATTAACGTTATCTAATTATTATAGTTTATTATTAGTAAACCGTACCTTCTCAAGCTCCCCCAGATATTTAGATGTAAATGTAGAATAGATTCTAAATTTGCGTTCAAATATCTTTACATAATGTCGGTTTAACTAATGTATTAATTTGTATTTGTTTTAACCGATCTTGCATCGTTGACTGCATCAGCTGGGTTGATGGAATTTTCAGAGAGGGTTTTTTTTTACTCAAACACTATGTTTGTAATGAATGAATATAATGAATAATATGGATATACATAATATATAATAACATAATAAGTTGAAAATTAAATGGTAACAATAATTATAATTTGATAAAATGTTATGACTTACCATGAACTATTAATAAAAAATATACCTACAACTCTTATCACTGTCACTATCAACACTAACATTTGATTAAAACAATCACTTCCACAGTTTATTTTGGCGCCAGGTATCTCGTTCTATCGTCAGGAAAGCAATTATAGGTTCTTATGTTCTGTTTTCATGAGTACACTGGTTATCAGTCGGAAATCTGGATAGAGTGTCAGCAACCACGTTTTCACGGCCTGGGATATGTTCTATTTCGTAGTCAAACTGTTGAAGAAAGAGAACCCATCTGGTGAGACGCTCGCTCAATAAACGGCATTGTTTTAAAAACGTCAAGGCTTGGTGATCAGTTTTTATAACAATTTTTATTCCTTGAACATGTGAACGGAATTTTTGTAGACAGTAGATGATCGCTAGTAATTCCTTTTCTGTAGTTGTATAATTTATTTCTGCATGATTTAACGAACGGTTAGCAAAACAAATAGGTCTCTGGTCACGATTGTCGTCCTCCTGAGCCAAAACTCCCCCAATACCGTATCCCGAACTGTCCGTTTGTAAGATAAATGTTTTGTTGCGTTGTGGGTGTGATAACATTACCTTTCCCAAAAATAATTCTTTCACCGTTTGGAAAGCTGCTTGTTCTTCTTTTCCCCACTGCCATTTAGCTCCTTTTTTAAGTAAATGAAGTAATGGTCTTGTGAGTTCACTATATTGTTGGTGGAATCGACGATAAAAATTACATAAACCCAAAAATGCTCCAAGATGTTTAATTTTAGTTGGTACTGGAAAATCTTGAATCGACTGAACTTTTCCTGGTTCGAAGCGGATACCTTCGGAAGTTAAAACGTGTCCTAGGAATTTTACTTCCTTTTGTAGAAAATTAGTTTTATCTATGTTGGCGGTTAAGTTTGCTTGTTTTAATCTTTGGAATACTAGTTCAAGATGTCGCATATGTGAGGCTAAATCCGGGGATGCTATAAGTAGATCATCTATATAATTTGTTGTAAATTCTCTCACCTCCGTTCCCAAAATTAAATCCATTGCTCTCGAAAAACTCGCCACTGCAGTTTTTAGTACGAAAGGTAGTACTTGGTAAGTGTAACTACGACCATTATACAAGAATGCGGTGTACCTTTTATTTTCCGGACTTAGCGGTATTTGCCAGTAGGATGCTGTTAAATCTATGGATGTTAAATATTTGGTGTTGTGGTGTTGTTCAACCGCTCCTCTTAATTGAATTGAAGTCACCGGTAAGGTGGGAATTCTGCCACACAAGTGACTTCCGGTATCAACTAGTGCCATTACCTTTCCGACTTCCGTAGAAAGTAGGATTTCAGGTACAAATGATTCTGTTGGTTGTTGAGTGTCCTCTTCTTCCAAGAAATCAGGATACATGGATCGAACGAATTTTTCTGATTTGTGACATCCAGTAGTTGTGCGGGATTCTTTTGAATTATTTTGTTGAAACTGTGATATTCTTTTGTTTTCTACGGTTTCCTGTATTCCCTGTAATGTTTTACCGAGACCTCGACCTGGACGCCATCCCATACGATATAGAAGGCGGAAGCTGATATTGGAGACCCTGGCGCCCGAGTTCATAAATTCGCGGAGAGACTGCCGGACGTTCAGTTCCTCGCTGGTTCGTTTCCCGGCGTAGACACAACACTGTTACTTATCGAGTTTTCCTTCTTTTCTGGTGTTGTTCAAGGTGGTTGGTGGGACAGCTCGGTACCAGGTAGAGTGTGGTCCGGTTCTATGACGTTGCGTATAGGGACGACTACGATGTCCATAACGGGGTTTGTCCGTAGGTGATGTTCCTCGATAATTAACCATCATCGGTGCTGCTTGTCTCGTGACTATTTTCTCCTGAATAAGCTTCGTGGTACTTTCTTGTCGCCTAAGAAAGTCAGCTAATTCTTTTATGGAAGACTTTTCTGTGGTGTTCCACAAAGACTGTAACGTAAGCGGAAAATGTCGGATCATGTCCGAAACAAAGACATTTTCTGGTATTGGATTATCCAGAGTTTTATACAAACCAACGTAGCGAGCCAAATGTGTCGTCATGTTGGATTTCCGGGAGTCCCACTTATTTGTACTAATCTGGTTGCGGATTTTATTTTGTGTTGCTTCGGACCAATAGTTGTGCAGAAAATCCGTTTTAAACTCTTGATAGGAGTTCCACGACCCATTGTATACCTCTGACCAAGTAAAAGCCTCTTCTTTCAGGCATATCCGTGCTACCTCCAACTGAAGTTCCTGTGACACATGTAACCTGGCGAAATATTGCTCTAATCGTTCTAAGAACCGCACAGCATTTTCCTTTTCAGTAAACTTGGGTTTTTCTAGATAAGTCGGGAATAAGTCATTTGAGTTGTTGATTACCCAAGGAATTCCGGTACTTGTTGCCATTGGTTGTATTGCTGACTGCCTGAGCCTTGATTCATTACTCACGGAGCTGGTGGAGGGTTCCCCATGAGTAACTGTTTCATTTTCACTTGTAAGTGGGACGTTTTGATTTGGTGGCTCGTCCACGTAGGCTGGCTGGTGTTGTTGTGGTCCAATGTGAATGGTGTTCACTAATGCTGACATTGATTGTTGCATGTCGTTGAACACCTGTTGCACCGCTAGTCGGTGCTCCTTTTGTCGTTGTGCTTGTTCAGTTTTCCATTCTAGTAAAATACTTGTCAATGCAGCTATCGATGATTGTTTTGGACGTCCAGGCGTTGGGTGTAGCCGTTCATTACTGGTACCACCTTCCTTTTCGGCTCCACGCTTCGGCATTGTCACTCCAATTTATCACCTTTATAGCACTAATCCGAGTTAATATTTCATTTAACTATTCGACGACCTTTCCTCTCCCCCAATTGACAGTTTTAAAGGAACTCTACATCCTGGTCACGGCACCAATTTTGTAACGCGGCGATCGTCTAGTATAAACAATCTTTACTTACCCTACGTTGTGTTTAATTTAATAAGTAACCCATACAGGGCCGTAATGTAGAGTAACTGTCAATGGTGGGGGAATCGGGTAAGGTCTTAGTTAAATGAAAGTCTTTATTACACTCCAAAAGATATGGCAATAATGTCACACCTTATGCATTTATTAAATACGTAAAAATCGATTGAATATTTATAATATGTGTGTTATATAGTCTTAGAGTGGTTCGAACACTCAATCGTGGAATAAATAAGCTCCCTGGCATTTACCTTTATAGCAAGAGGAAAACCACGACAAAACCTCAAGCAGAGAGTGGTGCAAACAAGTAGTGGCTAACCCTGTTATCACTGATGATCGGCAGTGCTCAAGAGAGGATGCTCTAAACAAAAAGGTTATCGTTTATATAAAAGTCCCTCGTACCCCACTACGTCAACCTCGATAGAGTACGAGAGTAATTAGACTCATCACAATGATTTCCAATAAACTTTCTTTACAAATTACTTTACAAAATTGGGAACAGTGTTACCTATTAGTTTGTATTATTTCGAGCCTCGTTGAACCGAGCGCCCTTGTTGTATTACTATTGTTGTGCCAATAGTTTTATTTAATGCGAGCCTCGCTGGACCGAGCGCTCTCGTTGAGATTGCTATTGTTGTGCCAATAGACTGATTTAGTAGGAGTCTCGCTGGACCGAGCACTCCTATTTTGTGTTAACACAATTAACAGTAAACACTTATTCCATATAGTCTCATTTCATGTTGCTAGTGAAAATCTTATATCATTGTGTTGCGTCTGAGAACAGCCTGGCATAGCCATAGCGCTCTGTGATTAGTAATTGAACAGCCTGGCATAGCCATAGCGCTCGGTGATTAGTAATTGAACAGCCTGGCATAGCCATAGCGCTCTGTGATTAGTAATTGAACATAGGTTAGGATTCGAACAGCCTGGCATAGCCATAGCGCTCTGAGGTCTGAACAGCCTGGCATAGCCATAGCGCTCATAGGTAAGGATTCGAACAGCCTGGCATAGCCATAGCGCTCTGAGGTCTGAACAGCCTGGCATAGCCATAGCGCTCATAGGTAAGGATTCGAACAGCCTGGCATAGCCATAGCGCTCTGAGGTCTGAACAGCCTGGCATAGCCATAGCGCTCATAGGTAAGGATTCGAACAGCCTGGCATAGCCATAGCGCTCTGAGGTCTGAACAGCCTGGCATAGCCATAGCGCTCATAGGTAAGGATTCGAACAGCCTGGCATAGCCATAGCGCTCTGAGGTCTGAACAGCCTGGCATAGCCATAGCGCTCATAGGTAAGGATTCGAACAGCCTGGCATAGCCATAGCGCTCTGAGGTCTGAACAGCCTGGCATAGCCATAGCGCTCATAGGTAAGGATTCGAACAGCCTGGCATAGCCATAGCGCTCTGAGGTCTGAACAGCCTGGCATAGCCATAGCGCTCATAGGTAAGGATTCGAACAGCCTGGCATAGCCATAGCGCTCTGAGGTTAGGGTTGTGAACTTACTTATTTGGTAGACAAGTAACCTCACATTGAAGTCTGGGAGTGGACTCCTCGATTGCTTCAAAATGTGCGGTTTATATATCGAAATTTCCTTCTGCACCCCTCTCTAGTTCTCGGTGATCATACGCTTATCACGCCTGGTGCATGTGGTGTTCACGTGATATTCACGTGATATTTTCCCGTTCTATCGTATTTGTTATTATAAGGGTTAGGTCAACTATGTGAATATCTAAATTCTAAAATTCCAAACTTTAGACTAAACAAACGTGGCAAACTAACTAAGAGATTTATTATTATTAGGGTTACGTAAATTATGTAAGTTTGTTAATATAAACATTCCAAGATCGTAGTCTAACTAAAAAACACGGAACGACCGAGGAACACAAGTATTTATTATCGTAAGGGTTGGATTAGTTGGGTGAGAAAAGTTATTATGCAAACTAATTAACATTCGAAAACTAAACAAAACACGGAAAGAGTCCATCTCATAAGCACTTCAGATCTAACAGTTTTTTGTGCGTAGTTTAAGGGTCGCCCGTGCGTCTCCGATTACACTAGCAGGTACCGCACAGCCCGTCACGGCCATTCACCCTTGCAACTATGTATTGTAGTGAATTTAAAATTAGTATTAACGTTATCTAATTATTATAGTTTATTATTAGTAAACCGTACCTTCTCAATATATTGCAACGCAAAAAGTGATTGCATCTAAATCCCTGTGTGAATATTAGATAAATAGATGACTATAAATTGTTAAGTGATGTTTACAGTTTCAGAACAAACATTAATATATTCATTTTCTTTTCTATTCCACGATATTATTTTGTTGTGCATATATTTATTTAGTTATTCTACAATAATTACAAAACGGTACAGCGATACTAATATTAGCAATAATACTGAAAGTTCTTTGGCTAAATGCTGTGATTACAGAGGTCGTGGGTTCGAATCAGTGTTGTAATAGATAATATTTTCATTTTACCAGATAAGATAATAGCTAACCATTGAATAAATTAACTAGCTAAATAGATAAAAGATAAATAATTGGTATCTAGATAATTATTAGATAATATAAAATGACACGTTATACCAGTTGGCAAGCCGGCAACGTTGCAAACTTGTGCGTAGTATGTTGCACAGTTTGATTACATTTGAATTCGATTAAATTTACAAATGAAATAAAATTGGTTATAATTTTACTAAAATGATTATCTAGATGATAAAAAATAGATAAAGATAATTTGTAATTTTATCTAGATAAGATAATAGATAAATAAGAAAAATTATCTAGATAAGATAATAGATAAAAATATATTATCTAGATGATTTATCTGGATAAAATTATTTAGAAAAGTTACAACACTGCAGCTGGTATTTACATGGATTGGTTTGGATCGGTGTCTACTCTCACAAACATTGCAAGTTGGGATGCAATTAACTTGTCAACCACAAAACTATCGGACACTGGCTAGTAGTTGTAGCAAGGGCTTACCTCTTCAAGTAGGTATACACAATTTTTTTTAAATAGCACTAGTACCTAAATATTTTGTCGCAAACATACCTAGTATTTATTTTGTCTTTTTATATGTTTTATAGTAATTACTAGGTACCTACATCATATTTTAGTTTCGTGTATAAAATGAAAAAGTATAAAAATACACAAAAATAGTAGAATATTTTATAAACATATTCATATTCAGGTCGAATTTAGGTTATACGAAGATGAAGGCCAATGTTTTAATCATACAAGCATAAAATATAACCATGAAATATTATAAAAGTGATTCAAATAATATATTTTATCTAGGAATTGCAATTTCTTTGTAAGAGTGCACTTAATGAATGATAGAAATAACATGAGTTTTATTCAGTTCTGAATTAACAAACTACAAACTATTTCTTGCTTACTTGCTTTATTATTTGGATAATAAGGCTAGAGACAGGCTGAATATAAAGGTAATTTATTGTAAACATTTTTAGACTAGGTTTTTAGATTGCAGATTAAATTTTTTTCTAGGTGCAGTGATATTTGAGGACTGAAGTAGTTTTTTTCTGTTATGCAGGAACTTTTTCTGAAGTACATTTATATATTGTCTAATGTTAAATTTATTATGTAATACCTACATTCAGGGTTGTTCACGTAGTCTACGCGACGTAGATTACGTGTAATTTTACGCGTAGACAAACACGTAATCTACGCATGCAGTATCTGTGTAAACAATAAAATAGTGTAAACAAGGTAGACAAAGAACAAATCTCACCGAAAACGAATAAAATTATAGGTTATATTTTCTGACAATTGAATTATTTACATACTTTACGCAGTCTACATTGTCTACATTTTACATAGTTTACGCAAACTTTACGTGTAGACGTAGAAAATAGTACTTTACGCGTAGAGGAACAACCCTGCCTACATTGAAATAATCCTGATAAAATAAAAATATTGTATTGCTACTCACATACAAGAAGTATCGTGTAATCGTGAATGGAGTTTAATCGAAAGCAATAATGTCACTCCAACCTAACTTAATTTATCGCCAATAAAGAATCGGTCTCTTGTACGTATGAAGAATAATTGCATCGTTGTGTTCTAGCCGTGATTTTTACAAACGCTGAGGTTATATCTAACAATTTACCGGGATTGCTTGATAAAGTTGACACGTGCGCTTTACTGCCGCGACTATACCTACCAACGTGATTCAGTGTGAGGCGTGCGACGTGATTTGAAATCGCACACAATCCAGTTACTCTACTCAGCATCAGCAGAAAGGATAAGCTACACAACCACAGTATATTTCGAGATAAATTGCCTGAATGTACAGAATCGTAGGTTATAAGTACAAAAAGGAATGAAATATGGTGCGGGAATATATTTCACGCCTGTCACAGCGTCTGTAAATATCCCCCGCTATTTGGTTTGCGTTTAGAAAATGGATTTTATTTGTTATCAAAGTCTTTGAGCTCAACTCGCATTTTATATTTTATGTATGTATTACTGCGGTGTAAATACGGTGCTAGAAAACTGTGTTTACTACCACTAAACATATCAGAGAGAAATCGAATTCACTTACACGAATTGCTTGGAATTCTCGCTTGAAAATACATTTTATTTATTGAACGTGCTAGAAACAAGGAATCTAATGCACAATTTATACGGTTTCAAAAGTATTGTTCAAAGTTTGTTGCAGTTGTTGTATTTTTCTGGAAGAAAATTTAATGAAACTAGGTATATAATTTTATTTAAACTACTCGTATTTATAATAAACTGAAAGCAACATATTCTGATATTTTAACAAGATTGACATTATATCTACAAATTTGTATCCTTTCATTTCGAGTTGCAGTAATAGACCATAAACTCCACAACAAATAATAATTTGTTAAAGGTAAACCGTCATGATATTTGATTTTTATTTCTACTTTTTATTATGTTATAGTTAATGTAATACAAATAGTTTTAATGTACATAGTTTTGCATTTCCTGTAAAAATATGATTTGAATTACATTGGTAAAGTCTCAGAATCTGTCTTAAATTTTTGAACTTTTCCTTTTGACTAAGGCGTCATTTTGCATTGCTCTATATAATAAGAAATAAGAAAAAGCACTAAACTAAACATATTACAAGTTTTACAACAAATACTACTACATTTATGCCTGTAGGTATATAATAATTAATAATAATATTAATTTATTAATGGAATAAATTATCTAAGTACTCAAAAAGCAGTCAAAGCTAAGCATTTTTCAAGAAAGATTACGGGGAGTTGAACTTGTTGAAAAAGTTAGTAATGGTTTAAATGTCTATTGCTGAACATAATATATCAGGACTGAAAAATCACTTACACGACTTTATTTAAACTCTTTAAGTTCAGACGTTTAGATTTATAGTATGGCTGTTGCAAGTGCAATAGAAAATGCATTTCTAGGTTGTAATGTCAAAATTTACAGCTGAACACATATTATATTGGTTACAGTTGTATGCTACAACTTTAATAGGACATGTCTTTTAGATTTATAATAAATATATAAACCATGATTTATTCTTAATCCATAAATTGATTTTTAATTTTAGTATAATAATTTATAGTTGTTATAGGAATTTAACATAGAATTTCGCAACTCGTAATAATGCAAAAAAGAAGTTTTTTATTTAAAACGTGATTAAATTTATAATTTTAATCAACGAATGATTATGATTAACTTAATCATTAATCGATTAAATTTTTTGATTAATTTGAATCGGTTAATTTACAGCTCTATGATATTATGTCATTACATTAATTTTAAATTTTAAAACAATAATGTTTTATTCATTATTACGGAGGTCATGTGATCTTCCATAGAATGTGTAAGTGCCAAGTGCGTCGAAATTTAGAGTACCTATAATTTTCTCTGTTTGATTTGTTTTATGTTTTCTTTCTCTGCTCATTTGCCACATCACATAATATCAGTTATTACCTTTTAATGCCCTAAACTTTTGTAAACATGTTCCTTTTGCATGCATTAATTCCATGAAACTCTGCAGTAAAATTAATAATATAAGCTGGTAGACCGTTTTGTTCCAGATGAAACATTTTATACAGAAACTAAGCTAATAAATTTCACGATTGTCTGCGTCGACTAAACTTTTACTTGATAAATGAAATTCAAATGAAATGAAATGCGTTTCCCCGTATACTTCTTGCGCATTGTGGCAGCAGGAGTTAAACGGTGGGGTATAGTATAGTATATAAGTGCGTCGTTAGATACATTAGTGATGAGCAGGGGTGGACTAGGGATTGGGCTTAGAAAGCGGACAGTCAGAAAAGATGATTAAAAATTAAAAAGTCCGTCGACCCTTTGCCCTACTTCTCAAACAGAAACAGAACCTTTTAATTTTGTAAGAAATGTGTACTTGAACTTTAACAGATAAAGATTAGTTATCAAATGCCTATGTCACACCAATATGGCATGAGCACGGTGCTCGATGTACTTACAAATTTTATAGTCTAATCCTAGGCATTGTTTTTAATAAATAATATATTAAGTATCAAGAACGGTAAAGACAGTAGTTAATCAATGAAAGCCAATTTTTTCTGACATCGGTAATTCCTTAACGTTCGTGATGCTTACTCGTATATCATTTTTTGCACTATTGGTCTTTTTATCCATACGCAAATATTAATTTCTTCGTAATTAATATTAAATTTATTTACTGTTCTAGAACGGTAACTATATTATTTATCGTTCTGTTAATTTACTTACCGTTCAGTGAACGGTAAGTTACGTACCGTTTCGTTTAGCCGAGAAACCGGTAAGATCAACATACTGTCTTGGAAACAGGCATGGTATAAGTTTATAAAAAGGCCAATTGTGCAAAAAGAAGATTTGTTGGAGAAGCAATCAATTAAATCCAATAAAACACCGATGTTTCGACTGTAATTCAGTCTTCCTCAGGATGCTGATACATACAAAAACATACAATAGGTAAGCAGACTTTCTTTAATTTTTAATAACCAATAATGTAAGTCTGCTTACCTTTTGTAGTATGTAATTTATTTGATCGTATGAGGAAGACTGAATTATAGTCGAAACATAGGTGTTTTATTGGATATTATTAAATTGACTGCTGCTACGGTAGGTAAGAAAAGGAAAAATTAAAACAATTATTAGCCAAACGTTAACTATGTTTAAAATGTTAATGCCCTCAGAAAAAATGAACGAAATTATCTCATATTTTTCAGGTTCAAGTCATCAGGCAATATAGTGTCATTTAAACCGCATAAAACAAAATAAATTTTAAGGTTCGTATGTAAACAAAACATTAAATACATAACTAGCTACTAATTGCATTTCATTTAAATACCACACCATTTTTTTATCGTAATTTTCAGAAATATATGTCACAATTTGCCGAGTGCACTGTATACCATTATTTTTTAATATTAACTATCGCTGATGTGAAAAAGGACAATGCTATTGTTTAAGGTGTTCGTCTACCCTAAAATTTTACAGCGTTACAAAGATGTACGCCTCCCACGTGGACTTTAGTTATAATAGAAATATATGATTCTTTTACATATGAGTGTATTAACAAAGGATGTCTTAATGCTTCTAGTTTTTTTATTTTTTTTGTCTTTGGCGTAGGAATTTGAAGTAAAAAATATTTAAAAATGACTTTTTTTGTCATTATTTGATATGATTTTATATGATTGTTTTCGGTCATTATATAAATGGAGAGAAAAATTTAAAAAGCAAGAAGCCTGCAACTAACCTCCCTTTTATGGGAATACTGGAGTCATGTTTACAGTATTTTTCAACTTCAAAATGACATTGCATAGATAGGATGCGGCAAAGTACGAGTTTCGGACTGGGTTCGGGCAGTCGTACTAGTGGGGAAGAGAGTGAATTAGAAAAAAAAGCAATAAGAGTATTTGAGGAATTAGAAAAATAGGTAGACGAGCCTCTTAATGCTTGTGATCTCAAACCTCCTGAAACGTTTCTGTTCCTGTAGACGGGTGACCTGTTAATGTCTTCTACGCCCGCTTTAGTTTCAGCCTCAATTCTTACAACTTCGTGTCACATAATTTACTCACAAATACTTACGCCGCTTCACTTTAATATAAATTCCAAGTGTATATTAATAATAAACTTTATGAATATTTTTCCGAAATATAAACGTCAACTTAACTTATGTACTTAGACAACTACAAAAGCGCTAGAAGGATCTGAGAAATTTAATTACATCCGAAAGATACAACAAATGACAAAACTTTGATACGAGGGCTAAGAATAGATAACAATGAAAACTCAAGATGCAGGATTTTATATTAAATTAGTTTCAATTTATGTTAGTTATGATATTTTACTATTATTTAGATAATTGATTGAATTAACAGTTTTTCCGAGTATTTAAAATATTGTTCGTACATAGGCGTAGCCATGATTGTAGTTTAGGTGGGGTAGAGGTTTGGATCAATGGTGTAGTACTATTAAAAATAGTATTGGGAGGCTGTGCCGTAGGGAAAAAGAAAAAAAAGCGCCGCAGCCGAAAATTTTTTTGGGTTTAAGGTCAAAGGCTGTTTCATTAGAAGTTAAATTTTGTCATACAGGAAAAATTACATAATATTTTACTCTCTTTCACGTATTAAAATTAAAATAAATAATAAATTTTTAAAAAATAATGAAATAAATAGCTATTTATGTTCTTAAATGACGCGTTATTCGAAAAATAAGAACTACCTAGCCTCTGAATTAATTAGATCCTCCCCCTCTTGGCTCCGCCACTGTAAGTACTTTGACGGTTTTAGAAAAATATATACAAAACTATTTCGAATCCAGATGGAGAAAGTTTACTAGGTTAGGTATACTCTACTTTGGCAGACCGTATTTTAAAATTGAATATCAATTTTTATTTTTATTTAAGACTAGTGTACCTACGTATGTATGCAACAAAATTTTGTTTACAGAAACACATAATAATAACTTTAATTTATTTTATTTTGTTTATAAAATAAATTGAAAAATTAATCATTAAAATATTTATTTAGTGATTCTTCTTATAAAAAATTATTTATGTGAATTCAGTATTTTCTTGTTAAAATAAGCCTCTTAGTTCAAGCAACAAGAAAACACATTTTTCTTGTTTCTTTTTACGGTAATATTTCACTTCTCCAGAGTAAGATACCAGTTGAACATTCGCACTCGGGCAATGCCCCCCCCCCCACCATTCCAGAAGGAGTTTCCAGTGTCTCCAGGATTCCAGTGACATATATCATGGCAAACCAGGCCCGCGTCATGTGCACGGTCCCCCTTCCCCCACTAAGCTCAGCGCTTATTAGCCCGGCGGGGTGCAGATGATTTATGCCAACTTTGCCGTTATTGATTCCCACAGCAAACTTTATTTTGTTTTATTCTGTTTTTTCGGGCGACAATCTCGCATCGCGCGGTCTTGGGCTTGTTTAGCATGCTGTAAATTTACCGCATAAATTACCTGACTGTTGGTTGCGAGCAGACCGAGGATTAAAAGGAATTTTCAGACTTTTGTCCGGAATTTACATGGGAAATTGTGCACATGATTCGGAAAACAATGTAATCGTATTTATTTTGCTCTTAGACCCCGGTGCTTAGAACGCTGTTTGCGATACTTTTGAAGAAAGTTTTATGAGGAAAAACCTTTAAAAATATTGATTGGAGTGGAGTTTTTTTAGTGTGAAATATATGTTTCAATTTCGGAGTTTTGGTGTGGGTTGTAATTATTAGTTTTCCCGGCAATTTCATTAACTGCTATAAAAACATTCTTCCAGAAACAGTTAACAGTGCCGTAGATAGAAACATTTTAACAGGAAGCAAGGCCGTAGCCAAGTTATGTTTTTAGGATGGGCCAAATATTTTGTGGAAAGGGCAAAGTGCGAAGTATATTAAATACGTTTACAAGAAGAGCGAGAAAAATCATTCAAGGCCAGCTGCCTAATAATTAAAATTTACATATTTTCAAGGGATGTGAATTTGCATGTTTTTCATCTATTTTATGAGCAAAAATAAATTGTCGGATCACAGAGGTACCTATCCAAAAAAATTTAGCAAAAACTATCGTATTTAGCAAAAAATGTGTTAGATTTGAAACTTCACTATTTATTAGACGCAAATGCAGAAGTTATAACTCGAACGCCAAGGCCGACTAAATGCCAATATTGCATAACCATTTTCATTGATTCGAAGATTAAATTTGTATAAAGTATATCGATTTTATTTTTGCAAATAAATATTAGGTATAATTATTTTGTTAATTTATAAAAAAAATTATTTATAAAATTATGAAAGTAGGTAGAAATCAGCTTTTCAGCTCCAGCAAGAGTTTAGTTACACGTTTCATATTGATATTTAAAATTAAATAAAAAATTAATCCAGGTATTATTTTTTAAACGAAGAGATTTTACTCTTACTTCTAGTAATACAAAGATGTTCAACGATAATGATCTCTTTTATAACAAAAATAATTTCTAATTAGTAGATATTATCATCTATAATTTGAAATTACCTTGATCTAATTTACCCACTGATTACCGTTTAACAACTCACCATCAAACAACCGAAATTTCGAGATAATATGTTCCCTACTTACACCAAAATATCTTCTACTTGTACTTGTGCATACTGCATTTAGTTTGCTCCGTTCTTACTAAGCAATTACAGCTTAAATCCCTAGTAGTATTAATATAACATTAGTAAATACGAACATTATAATAGTGCTACCTCATGCCGCTCTTTGTTCTACAATGCAAATTTGCGTTTAACAGGAGAAACATACGAACGTAGGTAGGTACATTCTAACAGATTCACAAATACTGCGGCTACTATTTTACCAAGCTCATCATAATGAAAAATAAATAAAATCAGGCTTATTATCTTGTAACTATATTTAAAATAACACTGGTATCATGTCGCGCACATTAAACATTGTTTTGCGAGTAATTATTTTTTGTTTTCTAAATAAGCTTTCGCACATATGCAGGAAGCATTTTAACTTTTAAAAGATTAATGTTAACATAAAAAATCAGAACCAACCTTTTAAATATGCCACATACATAAACTACTTAAAAAAGAAAAATGTAACTAAACCTTGCTGTACTTTTATCCACACTCTACACTTTTAGATTAGTTTCAATTTTGTTAAATTAAATTTAAGGTTTCTTGAAGAGATGAATATATTTTCCTTTCTATATTTCAAGATATACATAATTTTATGACATTTTTTAAGAATTGAAATTTATTATCAAAGGCGTAACTTATATGTTATGACGTACCGAAGTAACAAATTATCCTTCGCAGTTCAAAACCAGAAATAATGAAAAATTATTATTTGTGCCACGCCTCAAATTTGGAGCTGTATACATTGAAATAAAATTCTTCAATTTCAGTGATACCTAACCTACAAATTACACCAAATTTCGGACTGCGGCTTTAATCTGTAATAGTTTTGCTCTAAAATAAACTTCTACTTTTAAAATGCAGTCTAGTGTTTATGTTACGTGTTACCGTTAATCCCGAAGCCAGTTAAAACTAGTTATAACTCCAAAAGATTAAGAATATTTGTACAAATTAAAGTAACCTAACCTTGCCTAACTTCGTGTATTGGCTATTCAAAACTAGGGTTAGGTTAGGCTAGTTTCCAGTTTTTACTAGTTATAAGTTACAACTAGTTTTAACTGACTTCGGGTTTTGACGGTAACATCTGTACTTTAAAACCGCTTCCTTTTCCTTTGCTTCCCTAATATCATTTTTTATAATTTGTTATGTCTAATTTTTGAAAACACAGTTGCAGCAGTAAGAGTACACGGTGCAAGTTTTATCTATTCGACAGTTGAACAGCCTAAAATAAATTCCAATAGGAAATAAGCACACAAAATATAATTACTTTTAATTTGATCGACAAGTAACGATTTTATTATAATTTAATATTTTTGAATTTATTTTTATTTATAGTCGCAATTTCCGCAAACAAAGGTACCGTATTACTAGGTAAGTACCGCCTTAAATATTACTATTGAAACCTGAAGTTATTTTTGATCCTGAAATTATTATTTATGCGCACACTATTTAAACAATAATTAATTCATATTACGTTCTCACATTTTTTGCCTCTGAAGAAAATTAATTTCTCCACATCATAACTCACACAAATCACGGTGTCATCATGTAATTAAACTGTAAGTTAGATCCCGCTGACCTGAAGGTCATGTACCGACGCCGGCGCCGCCTCCAGTACCTAGCCGCCGCCGACGTCGCACTAATTAAACCCACATCAGCCGTGTGCAGGACTCGCGACTCGCGTACGACTCCTGCTATATACAGCAGGCGCGGGGGCGGTGGCTGGTGGCTGGGGCAGTGCCGGCTCGTCAAGGGGGCAGGGAGTACACTCATAGAAAATGTTATGTTTATTTTTCTGTATGTATGTCATGATGAATATAATTGGCTCTTATAATTTTAATCGTACGATTAATGTGAAAATTACTTTTCAGTAATTTCGACAGCTGAATGAATTTGTACCAAGACAACTATTTGAATTATTTGAATTATCGTGCTACTTTTATACAAAGAATAAAATGTACCAACAATCTCTATTTTCTTGAAAAACTCTTTAAAATTATTATTTGAAAGCGAAATAGTATAGACAAAGTCCTAAACCAACCAATCGTAGCGCTCAAATTGATTACCTACACAGGGTGTTCAGGGTTAAGTATCCAAGCTTAAATATGAATTTAGGACCTCAAAACAAGAAAAAAAAATAATTTGGAGATTTTCTCGCAAACGCTTAGTTTAGGAGATATTGGCTTCTGAATTTACAAATATAAATTTTAACAATTTAGTAAAAATAAAGGGAGAAATATTGCTTATTATCAACTTCATTACTAAAAACAATACGAATTTACAAAATTTGTTAAAAAATAATGTAAACCTTCAGCCCGAAGGCAATAATTGTTATCCCATCTGATGACAGAACGAGTAACTGCTCGATATTGCTCCTCTGTTATTTCTTCCCGTTGGTTTTATTAAATTTTTTTAAATGTTCGTTGCATGATAGCAGTATATTTCACAAAAAGTTTATTTATTTCGTATGAATAAAGGTGTTAGTGTCCGATGTGAATATGTTAATCCTATTATTCAATTAATGATGTTTCAAAAATAATACAAATCTTATGTTAGAACTTGGCTGAAGTCTGTGACGGACCCAGGAGATAGTTTCAGTATAAAGCGACAAACAGAAGTGATCCCTCCATTAACTCCCTTGTTTTCGCGCCTGGCTGGAATATTTTTATAGTTACACACAAATATCTTACATGAGTGAATTTTAATAAAATTAAAATATTTAAACGTAAAATTCTTTTATCTCATGGGACCGAGATGGAATGGACTGGAAGTTTATATTATTTTTTTAACAAGTTTTGTAAATTTATATTGTTTTAGCAATACAGTCGATAATAAGAAATATTTATTCCATTATTTTTAAATTGTTCAAATTCCTATTTGTAACTTCAGAAGTCAAATATCTCCTACACGATGCGTTTGCGAGAAAATCTCCAAATGATTTTTTAACTTAACCCAGAAAAACACTCTGTAGTATATAAATAGGTAAAAAAATTGAAAATAATTGGTTCAAGGGTAAACAGTATATAATTTTAGAATTTTACAAGAGTCGAACGTTGGGAATTACTTATGTTAAGAAATTTACATGCCGCACGCAATTGCAATAATTGCCGAAATAATTCATTTGACTGCGGTTGTCATATTGAATTCGAGTAAAATACCTACTATACTTTATCTACGACTATATTGCATAACTTATTTATTTAATTAGGTAAACATAAGATGACAGCAGTCTGACAAATTTTATTTTTGTAGTGCATTTTAACATGTTAGCAACAGACTCACTCACATGAGAGTAATTACTTAACTGTATCCCTGGATATCTTGTAGTCACAAATATAGTTGAGAAATAATTTTTATAGTATTCATAAATGAAAGGACGAGCCGCCACTGGCCTGTGGTAGGCTCAGTGGCAGGACAGACGCCGCCACCGCCTCGAGATCAATATTTCACGGATAGACACCGACACGCGAGCAGAGAGTGTGAAAGTTGTTCGGTTAATTGGTGTTAGGATAGTTTGTTATAGTTATAGTTACAGTTTAGTAGTAGTAGTGCACGGATAGATACTGGATAGCACAAATGACAAACTAGAAACATAAAAATTTATTGTATTTACTTATTGAATTACAAAAAAAGTCTCTATTTTTTACTCATTGGTTATATTCATTGACAATTTTTCTATATTCTTTTGATTCAGGTGATACTAATTTATGTGTTTGAATATTTTAGATTTTTATTGGTAGATATATTTTAAATGGGCACCGGATTGTATGTACCTATACATTTATGTTTATTAGTCTAGATATGGCGGGAGGTTGTGTGCTGTCCACATCAGATTTTTAAAATAGTGTATTGTGAAATTTAGTTTCGCGAATTTAATTAACATACCGTAAGCTCATTCCAATAAATTGTCATATTACGAAACCATTTAAAAACAAAATTTGTAATTTTAATTTAATACTACTGAGAGAATAAAGGTTCATAAATATGTATCTATATATAGAGTTGCGTTCCCTTCGTCAGGTATGCTAATAAGTGAATGTGAAATAAATAAAAACGTACAGAACTACCCAAATATAATAATTCATTTATAATAAATCATATTTGTATGATACATCGTATATGCAGTAATTGAGTAATGTAATATTTATTTGTAAATTTTATTCAGGAAATGTAACCAAAACCGTTGTATATTTCTAGATACTATTGAATTTTTAAATAGTGTTAATCGTTATTATTTAAACAAAAGAGTTTCATGTTATATCGCATCATATACAAATTTCCTTTGATTTACTATTAATAATGAAAGCAAATTTCAGCTTATAATTGGCATAAACTTAGAAAAAATAATTCTAGACCTTGGTAAACAAACCGTTTAGTTAGACGTTAGAGGATAGGTGGTAATGATAACAGAACAAAACAATAACACCAATCGTCCAAAAATACAAAGTCATTAAAAAATTATTAACACTCTGCTTGACTTTTAGGTACTAATGGTTTTACTGATATAATCACAGTATGACAAGCATCCGCGTTCCGCGTATTTATAGATAAAACATTAACAAAATCACAATACAAAAATAATCCCAAATAACAATAACAATTATCATAAACCAATGGAAACAATTGAAATTCAACCGCCATTACACGCAGCCATGCAGTTGTGTGATGTAACATAACATAACCCCACAATCCTGGGGTCACGTGATATGTAACACAAGTAATAAATCACGCATGGCGGGGCGCGAAATATGTAAATGTAACCGCTACCTCCACTGGATTTGTTTTTGCAACATGTAAATGATGTACATGAATTTATTGAGTAGATAATTTGAGCTGTCATTGACAAATTGTTGATGTAATTCACATGGAGTTTTTAATTACCTGATGGCGATAGAATGGGATCGTTTTGAATGCGGAAACGGAAGAGTATTAGAAAAAGCAGGATATCGTATTTTTAAGAGAGGAATGTAAATTACGAACATGTTTTCGAATAAATTTTAATTATTTTTACGTTTTGTGCTGTGATTCCAAATTAACTCGGATTGCACAGCATTTAAATGCTTTTGGAAACAAAACCAAAAAAAATTAGCCGTTTCTTTTACTGTAATTATACCTACATGCAAAACTATTTTTAAAACAGAAGCTGAAATTTATACAGTACCTTTATTACACTATTGAGATTCTATTTTTTTTTTCGTGTATCCGTTTTTTGAGTAATTGAATTAAGCTCGTTTTACATAGACTCTTATGGCAATACACTAAATTTTTGATTTGCATGTTTTAAACCAATACTTAGAGCCGAACCTGAACCTGAACTATAAACCTGAAAAAACCTTTATTTTCTTCGAACCTGAACCTAAACCGAAACTTTATATTTGGAGGTTACCGAACCGTTGTAATCGTAACCATTTTCACAATATCGGTTTTTGTTCATTTTAAAATTATCTGTGGCCCTTTTTTACTGTAAAATTTGTCTTTACTCGTTATAAGAGTAATTTAAAGGAAACCTATAAATAATATTTTATTAATAGAGCGAATAAAATTTTTGGTATGTGGCTAACGACTGCAGTATTAATAATGTTCCTATTTATTTTTGAGTTAAAACTATTTATTAATGTTTAGTAAACTAAAAGTATTGATAACCATGTACTTAATATTTAGAAAGGAATTATGTTTATTAATTAATTTTATTATTTTTAGTTCCTTTTTACAATAAAACTTTCAATTCTTGTCAAGTAAACGAGTTATGTGCGTTACTTTAATAATTATTATTTTTGAACCGAAACCTGAAATAATAGAGGTTTTTAAACTCTTATATTTTAAACCTCTTGAACCTAAACCCAAACCTGGAATAGATTTTTTTGTTTGAACCGTAACCGAACCTGAACTACAAATAAATATCGCTTCAGGTCCCTGCTTTAAACTATGATAAAATGATGAAAAATACATAGAACTTGTGTAAATATTTCCTTTACACCTAAATAAGTTCGTGAAGATTTTGTGTACTTTTTCTAAACCATTCGCAAGTTACTTAAAAAAAATGTAAGCCTACCAAGCATTTTTATTGTTATTGAACGAATTGCAATGATATCAGCCAACGTGCGAATTTTGTAATAAATTTATTGGCCCGAATGGTGATAGTAACACTAAATTTTGTTTAATATTTGAATAAATAATATTAAGAAACATTATAAAAACTAATTTTAGTAGTAATTTGTCCGCTTCTGTGCGTTCTTTTCTGCTAAAATGATATCTTTGTGCTCTGCTTTTTTCCGATATTTCTTCGGGAGAAAGTTAGGTCTGATAAATTGATTTTGGTATATGTTACTTCTATTGAATTTACCTTGGGTTTCTTTCTCAATTTTTTCCGGATAAAATTTAATTTTGATGTTACTGAACTTTATCTCATTTCATTTTTTAAGGTTTATTTTTAATCCACTGTTCAATTTTGTGCAATAAATATCAGTAATGAAAAATATTTATTTTTAATTTAATTCAACACGGACGGATTTATTGATATGGTATTAAATTATATTTTATCTCTGCACACGTTTCATTATTTATATTAATTGTGATTATTTCCATTTGGAAATATTTTTTTATTTTTCTAGAGTGATCTAATAAAAGAATTACGTTATCGCACTTTTCAGTTTATCAGGATGCTCTACTTAAACTAAACTAAAACTTATTTTTCTAGAGTGATCTAATAAAAGAATTACGTTATCGCACTTTTCAGTTTATCAGGATGCTCTACTTAAACTAAACTTAAACTTAAGAGCACCGTCTTATTATTTATGCAAATATCAATCTTCTCGGAGAATATTTCAAGAATGATAAAATGACACGAACGTGTCAGTTCCTGTTTCTGCCTAGCAAGATGACCCATATTATCATATTTTTTCTTTTTTATATCCTTAGTGAAAAACGTCTTTCGTCCTCACATGTTCATGGATTTACATGAAATGTAAACAAATCACTGCGAAACAAAAGAAATTTAAATTTCAAAGTAGAATTTGACAACGAACTATCCAATAAAAACCGAATTCTAAACAAAATTTACATTTCATTTAATTTTGTCAAACTAATAGCTTTCAAACCCACATTACGGGCTTTGGAAGATTTACAGATCAGCAGTGAAAAGAATGTTTTTAGCATTTCAATTTTAACTTTACTTTACAACGTACAAACATACAACATACAAATGTACAAATTATTATAGAAAGAGATTTTAGTTTTAGTTTATTAATAAAGTATTATAGTATTGTCTGGGAAGAACGAAACTACGTTTGAAATAAATATAATTACATCAAATAATGATATTGAAAGCTTTGAAAACTATGTATTTGAGGTGGTGATTTCAGTGAGCTTTATTAGGATTTATTTACAAAGCTCATTTAACACTATACAAGTTTCTGTACAAGTTCTTGTGCAAATTCTTGAATAAGTACTTGTTCAAGTGATTTTTCTGTTTTGAGTTCATTTTAATTTAAGCTCATTTAAACTATACAAGGTTCTGTACAAGTTTTTTTACAAGTTCTTGCACAATAACTTGTTTAAGTGATTTTGCTATTTTACATCATACAAGTATAACATTGGTGCACGTTTCCGCCATAGTTTCAATTATAGAACATGTCATATTTTTCCTCATAGATTACATCCAAGTTATGAAAATTTGTAAAGTTATTGTTATTATAAAAAGGAAATGGAGTTATGAAATGCAAATGCATATTTTTTATATGGACAACAATTCGTATTGTATGTATATAGTATACTGCGCCAATTTATCCATCTTGACGTGTTACATAATTTGACATTTAAATGTTATGTTGGCTATTCATTTATACTTCAGTTTATGACACTCGTGCAAGTTTTTATTTTATTTTATTTATTTTCATGAAAGTTTTTGTCACAGTTTCAATTAGAATATATTATATTGTTCATCACAGATTTCATACAAGTTATTTTGTTATTAAGTATAAAAATGAAATAGAATTAAAAAACAATCAAAATGCTTATTTATTTATATAAACAACAATCCGTGTTGCATAAGGTGTCGTTTTATCCATCTTTAGGTGTTAAATAAACTATTTGACATTCATACTTTATATTTGTCATTTATTTTAACTGTCATTGATTTATGTCATATTTCAGTTTATTTGATGATCACGTGATGTAGATTGCACTTTGATAAAGAAACTTGCGCATGCACTTGTATGAAAATTTGTATAATTTAAAACGCACTGAAAGGTAAAATAAGGCAAATATATAATAAGAATCCTTTTATTTAATTCGCCACAAATACCTAAAGATGATTATGTATAACACAAATCGAAAATTGTATTAGATAGGTACCTAAATATGTTTTGTAAATTTTGTTAATCACAGCACACTATCTTGGCCAGATAAAAAAAAATCAAAGCTAAGCTATAACCTAGTTAACAAAAAAATATAAGGTTTAATGTTTCATTCTAGTAATGTAAACATTTTCTTTAATGAATATAAAGTTGTTGAGAACCGACTGAAAGGCAAAGTAAATTTACATTTCGATTAATTTTGGAAAGTAATTATTCCTAACGGAAATAATTCCTACATTTCTGAACTTCATAAAATTCGATAAATTTCGTTAATTATATTCTTAATCCGTGGTTAAGGCAAATGTTCCCAGGCGCATGAAAAGTAATCAACGCTAATTACAGATTGTGAATTTATAAACGGTAATTTATTAACGAACTTGTATCAACATCGAATTGAAGGGCGGCTTTGTTAATTTTAGCTTATTGTAAAATACTAGAAGCGAGAACAAGTTAAGTACGCCTTCAAGTTTAATATTGAACGCGTTGAAGACCTTTCATCATTTAGACGAGAGCGCAGAAATGCTAAATGCTGTTGATTAAGTACTCAAACGCATAAAAATAGTTTGAAATTTGAAACTGTTTAAATTAAACACTGGAAATTCAGGGTCAAAAGCTGAAAACAAAGCATCGTTGAATTCTAATTCGGAATAGAGAGTTTATCAACTATCGAAAAAAACTTGAAATTTGAAACTATCAATTTGTTGATGAACACGGAAAATTCAAAATGAATATGTGAAACAGTAGTATCAGGAAGGTTCTTCGTTTGATTAAATTTTTAGAAAATGAAAAAGTTGATATTTATTCGATAATTCAAGTAAAACGAGATATTCTACAATAAATAAATCAAAGATAAAGATAAGTTTATATAACACCCATATAGGAAGAATTAATACTAAATTTTAGGGTAGATATCATAATTATATAATCTATAATTATTTAAAATATATGAAACGTCCACTGTGTTTCTTGGATATATCAAATCATTAATTAATTTTTACATAACAAAAACATGAGCTTTCTTTCAATTTAATAAACACCAGACTAAATGCAAGAAAAAATTGTAAAAATATGTATGCAAAACAGATAATTTAGGTCAACATTATGTTTCATATAATGTGCATTCATATTTCCCAAATATATGTAACAATTACAAATAAATGAAACAAATATGCTACACTGAAATTAATATCTATGTAATTATTTTACAAGGTTTACAAAAATTATTTTATAACAAACAAATAATATTGACAAAAAATACGAGAAGGCAATATTTAAATTAAAAATTAATAAATATACTTTGAATGTTACAAAATATACAATTGCATAAGCGTGTCAAGCAAATTATATAAGTAAGTACATAAAGTTGAGAAATATATGAAACACATTGAAATGTGTAAAATATGCAGAAAAAACATGCTTTATTATCACTTTATATGTTCGTGAAACGTAAATATCTGTAAAAAAATTTGCAATATGCTCAATAATATCAAATATGCATATGCATATAATCAGTATCAGTACTCTATAAGTTTTACAGATTAGGAAGTATAATTTTTACATTAAGATCTCGCGATTTCGTGGAAATATCGTACGGATTCCGTTCCGATTTAAATAAAAACTCGTATGGATTAGAATATATAACACTACTACCGTTATTTTGGAAAAGATACAACACTTGCATTCGCTTGCAAAATTCCTAATTTGTGGTAAATAGAAGCTTGCAATCCAATTTACATTTGAGGTTGCAAGATTTAAATTTAAAACGTATTATTAATTAATTTACAAATACTATAATAATGTAATACCTACCTAAATTTCAACAAATATATACTATTAAGATGTGATTATAAAATTATAATTAACTGTTAGAGATTACAAGATTTACTAATTTGTCTCTTGAAAATTACAGCAAACAGCAATTAAAAATAAACTTGAAACTTCTCTATTATTAAATGTACCTGCAAAGTTAACCAAATTTTTAATTCAAGTTCATTGTATTAACCAAGAGATAAGAAGTTCTCAACGGAGTAACTAAAGCGCAAACAATTAACAAAAGTTTTACCGAGGACTACGACTACACTAAGAGGTTAGTTTATGTAACAAGGTCGTGAATTTCTAAATGGGAACTAATATACTCCGCTTGCTCACTTCAACAGACTAGAACTTGATTCTTCAGTCTTAGAACGGTAAGTTATTCACAACAATAAGCGATTTATGTTTAATTAAAGCCCTACAGGTAATTTCAATTTATTTCTTAAAGCGGTAAACTCCAAACCTTGTTTATTACGCAGTACCCTCAGACCCCAAAGTAGATAATTTTGAGGTTTGAGACAATTATCGCCGAATTATATAATTAATTAGTACTTAATATGAACACAAATTAATATAAGATACCTACTCAAACATCAAACAAAATTAATACCTCATAAACTCATTATACACCTAAGAATATAATATTCTTTGAATTCAATTCAGTTGACAGATTTATAAATAAAATAATAAATAATTCAATAAATATTGTACTAAAGATTAACATTTAAAATTATTTTATAAAACAGCAAAAGTTTATGTATATGTTACCGTTTAAACCCGAAGCAAGATAAAACTAGTTTTAACTAATAAAAACTCGAAATAATTATTAAGGCTATTTGTACAAATTAACCTAACCTAACCTTTCTTAACTTCGCGTACTGACTATTCAAAACTGGAGTTCGGTTAGTTATATATTATAATTTTTGTAGTATTGGTTAACCTGCAATTTGTAATATGATGTTATGATATTTTTATTGTATATTATGCTATATTTCTATTTTATTCTATTAATATAGTTCCAATTCTTATTTCTGCAATTTGAATTTTTGTGGCTGACAAAGCAAAAGTCATGATATTTAATATAAGGAAAAGGCGAGTAAGCGAAAGCCTAAAAGGAGCAAAATTAAATACACTATACATGGATAGCTCATCTGTTCTGCAATCGATTGTTTCCATTAGAATGTCTTTGTTGAATTTGTCGTCGTCGGAAAACACATTTCAAAGCTTTTAGCTCAGCAATTGTGGTTCTTTTATTGTGTGACTTTTCATGCATGTTTAATATTACACTTATGACTGAGACTGAGAGCATATTAGGTTTCAACCAATAAAAAACAAATATCACATAGAAAGTGGCGTTTCTGTTTTTTGCTCAAAATAGAAATAAAAAATACTTACAGTAATTGGAATGAAGGTTTTACATTTTGTAGGTATATAATGAGCAGTAATTTTACACAAATGCTCAACAACTGACAGAATTTGATGACATTTACGAAAATTTTTTTCTGTTATGTGTATTTGATTTGCGATTGTCCAATTATCAGATATTAAAATTTACAAAGCGCTGTCTTCTTCTTAAAAAATGAAGTATAGGTAAGAACATAAATACCTACATGAAATTTCCGTGTATCTATAATACAGTATGTAGGTACGTAGTTAAGAACTCGGTAAGAATATAAGTTCCTTCTGTTTCTAATGAAACTTTATTTAAATCAATATTTTATCAAAAATAATTTTATGTGAACTGTTCACATAGAGTCTATGTCAATTCAACAGAATTTGAATTACAGAATGGTAGATGTTATTATTATAGCGGAATCCAACCACTTCGACCGATTTATCTTAGTGCATTCAGGATCTCAATCCGTGCGATGACTTTTGAAATTCAAACCGGCAACGGAGGGATTATATTTGCAAAAGGCAATCAAGTGGTCAGTTTGACTGTTCGAGTGCGCTTTAATTAATTGTAAAATGATATCAATCATACATAAGTGTAGAAGATAAAAATTTTAATAATGTAGGTAACATTGAATTTTTTTTTAGACTCAAAAAAGATTTCATAAAAATACATATCATATAAATACAGGGGGTAGTTTTGAAGTTAATGTCATAAATTTAAGGGTAGGTACGTAGTATGACATGTGTAGATTACGAAACAAATATATTTTTTAAATTTCAACAAATTAAGGGTAGTTTACCTGCAGCATTTTTTGTAGTACTGCACTGGATTCGTTTTCCTGTTAAACACAAACAATAAAAGTGTGGGTAATCAACATCTTAAATTACATAATACTGGTAAAATAAACAAACAAAATTTAATTAGTTTCAATGAAACAATAATTACTCCATCCAGTGGTAGTGGCAACAAAAAATTTTTGACTGGGAAACATAAATATGGAAATAAATTTTGCAATTAAAAAAAATTCTTTCTGTTTCGTAATCTAATATGTCATACTACTTACCCTTAAATTTGTGACATTAACTTCAAAACCACCCTGTATATTTATTTATATCAATGAGGAAGGATATTATGTAGGTGTAAAGCTGATTTGTTTGTTTGCGTAGGTATCACATAAATATAAAAAATACCTAATTCAATATTTTTATCGAGAAAAAAGGTAAAAGCATTCCAGAATCGCCATCGTTAACTACAAAACTGATATCGCCTAGGGACCTCTTAGCATCGGTTTCCTCTAAAGTTAATATTACATGCGTATTTCAAATGAAATTTTAATGAATATCACCTCTCTTAGTGCAAAAAAGACGAAAAGAACTAAAAATAAATTTTAATTAAACTCAGAATGAATGACCGCTGCTCGAAAAATATCTCCGATTTCCAACAACTTTTTAACGGATGCTCAGCGTTCTACAGAAAATTCAAACAATAAAAACCTGCAATTAGATCTGATAACATCGTAGACAGTTCGACGTAATTGAAGTGCTTTTAAAGACACTCGATTTTTTACAATGAACGCGAAGAGGGCGCTTGAAGCAGTGGAAAAGTCACTTGAATATGAAATACATTCATCAGTTTTATCTTCGCGTGCAATTAATCGGCACGCCGACGTGAGATGTTGGAATTCTTGGCACGCGAGCCTTGGATCACTGAACAATAAGTTCTCGAAGATCAATACTGTCCCCCCTAACTCTATATTCGCAACTTAACGTTGAGAATCAGATGCGGGACGCGCAAGAGTACCTTTTGCCAGAAATGAAAAATGGCAGAGATTTCATTGGGTAGGAAAAATTGATGAGTATTTAATTTCTGATATATTTACTATGTTTCGCAAAGATTTGACATAAGTATTTTATTCGTTCTTATAGGCCAACATTATTAACACTGCATGGATGTGTCAAATTAATAGCTAAAACGCATGGAAAAATTTAAACAATGTCAATGTTACTGCTTAAAACATGGCTTCACATTTACATAAGGTAGTAAATCCATGGGTAGTGACAACCCAAAATATGACTTAAATTAATATACAGCATCATTACAAGTCGTAGAATTTGGATAAAAATTAAAATTTTTAGGTAGGTAACCGTTGAAATATCGAAGATAATTGAATTTAAAGTTGACACTAAAGTGCGCTAAAAATGCATTGCGTATATGGAGGTTAGCAGTAGATTTACTAAACGATTAGAAAATATATTACCATATCAGCCCAACACATGTTTGGAAAACGAATACCTATGTTATTCTTTGATATTTATTGAATAAATAAAAGTTTTGAGTCACCGCAATTATTGTTGAGAAATCGCACGAAAAAGGTTCCAATCTCATGAAAAAATTTTGGCCTCACCTCATACCGAAATCCCGAATTCCACCGGGTTCAAGATGCAGATAACAATCTGAACATTGTATGTGTTATTTCAAATAGAAATAGGTATCTGGTGGTTTTCTAAATGTTTGCATGTATTAAAGATGTAACTTGTACTATATTTTTTTTATAATGCGTGTATTTTTGTATGTTCACATTATTCTTAAAACGATAAAGCAGAAAATTAAGCAAAGTATTCAAATCTTCACCCGTCGTCTTAAAAAATATAAAGTCTAAAGAAATTGTGCCAAACTTGAAGTCCAGTATAAAGTTGCATTTTCTACAATATCAAACATAATATGAATTACAAATATGTTTGGAATGCACTCAGGTAAAAATAGTCTTCCTATTTTTAGTAAAAAATCGAGACTATAGCTATTGAATTAACGATTATAATAATAAATAAATTTTAAAATGTGCATAATCCATTATTTTTGTCTAGTCCCCTGTTTATAGTTTTAAGTTTTTACCTTCCGCCATACCTGTAAAGAAGGTATTGGAATCATGCTAAAAATCGGGTAGTGAGTTTTTAGTGGATGAGCACGAATTAGGGTCCTAATCTTTTGATTCAGGTGATACTAATTGCTGTATTTGAATATTTTAGATTTTTATTTGTATATTTTAAATGTACACCGGATTGTACGTATACATTTATGTTTATAAGTCTAGCTATAGCGAGAGGTTGTGGGCTGACCACATCAGATTTTTCATATTTTAAAGTAAACTAGAGATTAAGTGCCCATTTTAACCAAGCACTTCAAAAATAAATTAAAATTGAACAGAAAATATACTAATGTTCATATTCTACCATAAAAGAATGATTTTTGTTAACTTTCCGGTTTACAACACATACATATTCCTGGCTTTATTATTCCCTCATTGTATTGCATATGTCGAACAATGCTGAATAAGACGTAAGATAAACAAATATCTTTTACTGGGAAGTATAAAACAGAATTGCACTTTCGTATACCATTGTGGGTATCTAAAGCTCAAGCGATTGAAGATATAAAAGCTTTCAAAGGAGAAGAAATGATTACTCCCAGCTTACTGCTCTCGTAAATGCGACCAACTCTTTACTCTGGTGTAGAAAATGATATGAAATATTTAATGCAAAGAGCAAAGTTTGTATATCGACAAAGAAGAGGAAGGATATTTAACAATCAGATAATCACAGTTATGGTCATGGTTATTAGGTTGTAGTGGAAAGTACAACATTTAAAAAAAAACAACTATTAGAAACAAATGGGAACTTATATTATGTCATTTGAAACCTGTTCTATATAGTTGAAACTAAACTTTATATAATATTATATACACTCGAGGAAAATAAAAACGCACCACTTGAAAATGCACAAAAAATGACACAATTTCAAAGTGCGATATCTCGGCTGCATTTCGACGAAATTGGATGAATCTTCGAGTTCTGAAAACGTTGAAGTCTTATCTTTAATGTGATGATAGCCAATGTTACAAAAAATCAACTCCACCCTCTCCCACCTCCCTAAGAAAAACGAATGTATCTGATGTCCAAAAAGGTCCAACTTTGACAACTCATACGGAGTGACAAAAAATCGTGGACCTTATTGGCCAACAGGGTAATAAAGATCAGACTTTTCCTGCAAGGTCCGCAAAATTTCAAGTACCTACGATGATTTGGCGCGAAGTTATGTTTTTTTTCAAAAATTCATAACTTCGCGCCAAATCATCGTGGGTACTTGAAATTTTGCGGGCCTTGCAGGAAAAGTCTGATCTTTATTACCCTGTTGGCCAATAAGGTCCACGATTTTTTTGTCACTCCGTATGAGTTGCCAAAGTTGGACCTTTTTGGACATCAGATACATTCGTTTTTCTTAGGGGAGTGGGAGAGGGTGGAGTGGATTTTTTGTACCATTGGCTATCATCACATTAAAGATAAGACTTCAACGTTTTCAGAACTCGAAGATTCATCCAATTTCGTCGAAATGCAGCCGAGATATCGCACTTTGAAATTGTGTCATTTTTTGTGCATTTTCAAGTGGTGCGTTTTTATTTTCCTCGAGTGTATTTGTGTTATTCGTAAATAAAGATAATGGAAGTCCAAAATTTAGTTTCATCTCTTCAAAGTGAATCATTATCTAATAATCATTATAAAATACATTTTTACGGAAATTTCAATTTAAAATGGAATTAATTTTAATCTCTGTCATGTCAAATATGTACCTACAATTTACATTTATGTTACTGTGTCAATTTTATAATATTTTGTGAACACATGTAGCGTGTCACTCGATTTAACGGAGATAACAACATAATTATACCGACGTCATTCAAAACATTTGAACAATTAGTTTGAACATCAACAGGAAATACAATTTTTATCTGAAGTTGTAGCGCACGAAAACATTTTTATCACTCACGAGTTCATAAACCGAATTTTGTTTGGAATATTTACAATGTAGCCGTCAATATAATCTTGCGATAAAATCTAGAAACGTTTCGTTTTAATCATCATTTGAAGGGGAAATTAGATTTTTTAATGTATTTTGATAACGCAGGAGTTACAACACAAGGAAAATGCGTACCATAGTCGTAGCTCTAGCACAAATGTTCATTACGAAGGCTGCATAAATTTCAACGGAACATCAGAAGTAGTTAACTGCCATAAAAGTAATGAAAGAGGACTCTTTAATGCGCTCTAATATTTCCCGACAAAATTCCGCCAAAACTTTCTTGCTTAACTTCTCTGGCTGGAAGATTTATTTTTAAAGTACGTTTGGATGCCTCGCCACCTACTAAAACAGTTTATTTAATTCCAAATGGAGAAGTTTATTATGGAATGCTTGTATTTATCTTAACCCAACTCTAATTATTAAGTTTCAAACTTTTTTTTAATTTCAAAATTAAAAACATCATAATCATAATTTATAATATGTATTAGGTACGAAACGAAATCACTTTGTTTTGTGATGAGATATTCTAATTTGTGTACTGATATTAATACGAATTCATTGATTGGCTGAAATAGGAGTAAGAAGCTATAAAATCGAATATATAATTCATGTGTCACGTGACACATATTTGATAATTTGATTGGCTAAAATAGGGCAGTAAGGGGCTATCAAATCGATGATATTTTTATCACCGCTGTTACATGTCAACTGTTTCTGTCAATTAATTTCCTACTGTCAGTTCCATATTTAAATATTGCTGTTTGTCAAAAATAAGACTTAAATTGAATGAACCTGATTGTATTCGGTGGGGAAATGTCAGTGAAGACAAAATTGAGAAAGGTAAACAGAATTTAAAACGTTTTTAAAAGCTATTGAAAAAATATAACCAAACATTTTGGACTCATTCATTATTTATTCTCCCCAAATATAACTCGGGCTATGATTAATCATAGGTGATAGCATTCGTTAATCTTCAGAAAATTGAACCCGTGCTGCGCACTCGATCAATTTTCATCGACTAACTCATGCTATCACCGATGATAATCATAGCACTAGTTATATTACCCCCGAATATATTTTTATTACCGCTGTAACATGTCAACTGTTTTTAAGAACTGTCAAATTCTAAATCAGAAATTGCTATTTTGTCAAAAATAAAATAGAAATAATGAAGAAGAAAACGCCAAATTGAGAAAGGTAAATTAACTAATGCATGCTATCACCACAATAAGTCTTTTACATAACGATTACAATATTAATATGTCATGCAAAAATATTTAATTTCTTCATTATTACCTAGCTACACGTTAGATATTGAACGAAATTGATTGTTCTTGTGTATGAAATATAATAATAAATTTGTATGAAAAATATTCTATGTCCTGCAAAATCTTTATATAAAACAGTGCAGAAAGCAGGACTTTTCAACTCTCAGTTGTCAACTAAAATGTATGTACCTCGGGGAAAAAATTTAAGGCTATATATTATTTGATGTACTGATTACAACGCAAAAAGAATTTTTCCTAAAATCACAAAACTAATTGTACATTACTTGGAGCACACATTTTTCATGCCACTGGTCTGATAAGTTACAGTTATGAATAAAAATTAGACAGACACACCTGTATAAATAATTATTGCCGTTGATTGGGTGGAAATATAATATAATTAGAGTAAAAAACGATAGTTAGATGTTATAATAATTTGAGTAATTTTATTTAGGTACATTTTAGTTATTTTTTAAGTAATTTCGTAGAAAATGTATGTAGTGCAGGTTAAAAACTGTTCTTGATCTTGACGCTCTTGTTGGTACATGATTGCTTGTTTCATTTTTTCTTTGATCATTAATATTAATGCGGGAGGTTTTTGCTCTTTATGTCTTGCATTTTGTTCTTTCCTGTCGAAACGATAAAGTGACATATTTTAAAAATATTCTGCGTAATCCAACAAATTGCTGGGTCAAAAAGATTTAGTTACCATAAGAACTTTTCGTTTAATTTTCCAGATAAACCGAACTAATCTAGGTACAGAGTAACTTTTATGTTCCAAATAAGCACGATTTATGATATGTTCGTTATTTTTCACTTCGGGATAAGTCCCAAGCGATTTCAATTCTGTCATAGATTCGAAACAAATTGCAAAGCGGGAGATAAATAACTTTGCTTATTGGAGTAGATTAAGCAGATTCCATGTTTTTAAATGAGTTTATCATGGAATTACCAACTCTGTTTAGAGACTTCATCGCTCTTTTTGATTATCTCTCAAACATGCTAAGTAATTATAACCTCATATTAAAATCAACCACATCGCGTTATTTAACCTCGGGTAAATACTGAGTAATTCCCTTTTGGAAAATAAGAGCAAACTAATCTTTTCATTCGTTCATCATTTCTGTGCTGGAGATAAAACTCGTAATTCAATTCCTTACAATTCGTAAGCTTCTTAGGTTCACCCACATAGTGAAACATTTCTTCTTATTATCGGAATCAGACAGACACATTTTTGTACAAATGTATTCTCTGTCCTATTTTGGAAAATTAATTATGAAGTTCCAAACACATAGTTGCAAAATTGCATTGCACATTGCATTGCACACTAATTAGTATTTATTCTGTCGTATCTGATTCTACATACCTAATGATAATACCAAAATACCTATCTATTTAATTTGTATACATTTTCTTTTTTTAGATTGAAAAAGAAGATAGGTAGTGTAGTTAAAATAAATTATATTATATAAATATAAATTATATTATTTTTCCACAAGAGTAACTAACTTTGCTAGGATCATATTTAAATAGCATACTGAGAACGAAACTGGAAGAATTTTTTCAAAATTTGCAATTCTAATATCCAGATTAATTAATCAAATAGTTTTTGAACACTCTATGTCATATGAATCATAAATTTATTTAATATTTATATGTACCTACAAGTAAATTATTATTATTATCTTTTAAATTAAAAATTAAATTTATTCCATGCATAGAATATCCATTATGTAATCTTCTATATATCTAGTGGTGCCAAAAATGTACTCCATGTGAAAACTGTCCATATTAATTATTGAATTAAATAAAAACAGATCAGCAAGTTGAGTTCCTACTATAATATATTTGCACGAAGTTTTGAATTACTCTGTATAATATAAAAGTGGAATATTGAAATGTCATGTTCGGAATGATAATTAAATGAAATGCAAAATGCACGTAAGTAAGACAAAAATTGTGTAAGTATAAATCATTTGATGACGATTTACAAATCCTCGGGTCAGAGGTAGTATTAATTTATCTAGTCTTATCGTAGCACATCTGCCTAGCGTAGCGAATGTTTTGTGGTCAGTACAAGAATGGTAAAATTTTATATCAAAAAGTAATACAGACTAACAGGTTCAATAAACAGTTGTGCCTTTTAGAAATATTGAAACAAATTGTAAAAATTCTTAAAATTTTAAAAAAGCACATCTGTAGGTCAAACATTATCTTATTATCAACACTGTAATTACATAAGACCTTTTTATTTCGCCGAATAAATTTCTGTTTGTATCGAAACCTTCCCACTTGACATGAATCGTCCATGGGATGTTTAAAAATATCTTATTCTTGTACTTTAAGTGATGATACGTTAATCTATCAGCCACATCCTGAGTACGATCAAAAATTACATACTCAATACAAACATCTCAGAGAATTACATGGGATGCATAATTGTGATATTATTTCCAAGTTACAACATTGGGATGTAACATAGATAATGTTACCAAGGGCGGACATTAGCAATCGCAAAGATATTATTAGGATGTTAATGGGCAAATATAGCAAGTAACAAGCCGGGATGTTCACATTCTTGAAATGTTCAGGGGATTTTGTTTTGTCAAGTGGGTTGTTGCCTAGCAATTTTAAAAGATAAATTGTTTAATAAAATTTTATTTTAAAACAATATTTCGAGTCAAATTGCTGTCAGGTGACAAGGTTGAGATGTCAAACAGAAATTTATTAAATAAAATGCTCGAGTGTAATTCAACGAGATAATTTAACGACTCCTTTTGGTTTTCTTCTTCTTTATTACCAAAATCTAATAATTTCACTAAAAAATATTAGAGATATTTGAAGCAAATGACATTTTCGTGTTTTGTTTATTGTTTGGTTGCTAAGAAAAAGGTAAATAAAGTTTTATCACTTGCAAAAAGTTACCTTCCTTTTTATCCGTTGTCAAAGCGATAAAATTGTGTTTTGTTTATGGCTTACTTTATGCAGGAATGGAATTATCAATAATACACTGACAGCATACTGGGAACGAAAACACTTTTACAGTATTTTTCAACTTCAAAATAACATTGCATAGCTAGGAAGCCGTAATAGTGAGAAAGGGAGTAGAGAAAAGGTAGACCGGCAGCTTAAAGTAGCAAACAATTTGAGTTCAAAACTAAATAATTTTAATACTACTTCAGAATTCCCAAATTCTTAAGTATCAACCGTTTTCCTCCTCAAAACTTTCCAAAATCCTTAAAGATCAACTCTCTCCTGGTTTCCTTCCCCTTACATATTACATTCTCCCCTACTACAGACTCAAGAGTGAAACTCGACTCACCTGATGGAGACGAGTATCATGGCAAAGATGAGGTACTTGCCCAGCAGCGGGACCACGAGCGACGTGGGGGGGATGATTTCCACCACCAGCAGGAAGAACACGTGCAGGCTAATGAGGATGGAGATTGATAACGTTACCTGCAAACAAACATGGCCAAGATGAAGACATGAGTGCCAAGCTGACAAGGCTGAGGGTAGATTCATGACAGATTTATAATCAATGTGTTGAAAGATGAGTAAAGGGATCTTTTTAAAGATTGATAACTGTATTAATGACCGCCCCCACTTAAATGAAAAATATAGAATTAATGACAATGTTTGACATTTTGATTTTGATTCGATATTGTGCATTTAAGGCTCTACACGTCTACATTTGTTGACTACAATTGCTGCAATACAATCAGAATTCAGAAATCACGATTTCAGCCATGTTGCTCAAAATAAAAATCTGAAATTTACCATGAGTAATAAAAAAGCATTATTTAGTCGAAACATTCATACAATTCATTGTTGCGACAACAATTAGAAGAAATAAGAATTTATGTATTTTAATATTACAAATTATGGCATTATTAATGCATATTTATTAATTTTGTTTTAAATAGTCGATTCATTATTTTCCTTGCTAGAGTGCTATGAACTTATTTTTGTATCAAAAAAATACACAACTGACGAAATAAATAGATACAAATTGGCCAAATAGACAATTTTTACTAATTTATTACTATTTCAAAAATATAATTTCATCGCACTCTAGAACTGTCTATACAGGGTGTTTCTGTGTACCTCTGCATGCAACTATAATAGGTTATATAATTTGATATACTGATTACAGTAAAGAAAGAATTTTGTCAAAATTCGCAAAAATAAGGGTAGGTAGTAAAACAATTTGTGCCATTGGTTTGGAAGTCAATTTAACTGTTTATTTATTAATTATTATATAAAAAGTTACTATTTGTAGATAGTCTGATACTATTTATAATTTTATTTTATAAATAATATAATAAATATACAGTTAAATCGACGTTCATACCAATTGAACTAATATTTTCACTACCCTTATTATAGCGAATTTTGAAAAAAAATCTTTTTTTTTCTGTAATCAGTATTATCTAATTATACAGGTTGAGTCATCGAAATGCCCGTGGTCGATATCTCCCTTGTAGTTAAAAATACAGCATAAATTTATTAACAGAATTTTTCGTCTACTCAAGGAGCATAACTTAAAATTATTTTCACATATACAGGGTGTTGCATAACGTCTTGGCAATAATTGTTCGCCTTTTTTTAAATGAAACACCCTATATATTTTTATATATTTTGAATTGTATTTTATTTACCTATACGAACATATAAATTTCATTTCAGTTTTTCGCGGCGTTGCCAAGTTATTCAATTTTTTCTCTAAAAAAAGCCGAATACACGTATTGTTTTATAAAGGCGTACTGAAGTTATTTTAATAGTAAAAATTATGAATTTTTTTTTCTGTACAACTGTAACTATACTCTTTGTTCTGACATAACTTTTTTTTAATGTTATTATACAGGGTGTTCAATACAGAGAATCAAAATTACTCAATTTCAAATGGCTATAACTCGTCATTTTCAAATGGAACACCCTATATTTTATTATTCTGTTGTGTGTATTTTTGCATCTTCTTATGTTATAAAGGGTGTCCTATGCCTAAAATCATTAATTTAATTAATTTCGAAATTAATGTTTTTAGGCATAGGACACCTTTTATAACATAAGAATATGCAAAAATACACACAACAGAATAATAAAATATAGGGTGTTCCATTTGAAAATGACGAGTTATAGCCATTTGAAATTGAGTAATTTTGATTCTCTGTATTGAACACCCTGTATAATAACATTAAAAAAAAGTTATGTCAGAACAAAGAGTATAGTTACAGTTGTACAGAAAAAAAAATCATAATTTTTACTATTAAAATAACTTCAGTACGCCTTTATAAAACAATACGTGTATTCGGCTTTTTTTAGAGAAAAAATTGAATAGCTTGGCAACGCCGCGGAAAACTAAAATAAAATTTATATATTCGTATAGGTAAGTAAAATACAATTCAAAATATATAAAAATATATAGGGTGTTTCATTTAAAAAACGACGAACAATTATTGCCAAGTCGTTATGCAACACCCTGTATATGTGAAAATAATTTTAAGTTATGCTCCTTGAGTAGACGAAAAATTCTGTTAAAAAAATTATGCTGTATTTTTAACGACAAGGGAGATATCGACGACGGGCATTTCGATGACTCAGCCTGTATAACCTATTAAAGTTGCGTGCAGAGGTATAGAAACACCTGTATATAAAATATGAAAAGTGTAGGTGTAATAACAAGAGCTTATAGTTTGTAATATAGCGAGGTCACTTTTTCACAATATTTTTGGCACAAGTGTAACGCCTTAAGGGCGCTCCGGATAGCTCAAATACATCGATTTTCACTGGAAATTTCTATGATCTCTATTAAAATAGTTTTTTTATTAATTGCTAACATCAAAATATTGTATTAGCATAATCTACTTTATTTGCGCATTAACTAGCTTAATTAATATGGAAAGCAAATGAAATGTTTTGCTGTTTTGGTTTGTGATCATAATATGTTTACGAAATTGCGCTATTATGGTAAATTATTGCATCCATTGCTAAGGGAATCTCTTACTTTAATTTATGATCATATTGTGTACTACAATCTGTCAGTAATATAGTAATTAGTAATTACCAGTGGAACTAGCAGTTAATAATGAAATCCATTTGTATAATTTGTTGTGAAAGTGTTGAAAACTTTATTTAATTGTTTCCCTGTAACTCTTTTAATACGGTTTTAATTTTTAAATTATGCAAAAAAGTTTTTATTACCTACAGAAATTGTAGAATTTAAAACTTGTTTTCTTTATCCGATGAAAACTTACAACTTTCAAATGAAATAATTAAATCTTTATAATCTCTTTCATCAGCCCAGGAACTTAATTGGATCAATTTTATAAATTATGTTATGAAGGTAGGTGGTACTTATAAAATTTAATTTTATATCTTCACTTAGGTATATACCATACACTTACTATCAGTTGCACGCAGTGACCTCTAATAATATTATGGACTGGAAAGCCGTATACTTTCAACACATAAGGGGCTGGCTCCTGCGAACTGTCATGGGAGAGAGTTCTTCCTTGTCTTTTTTAACATGCCATCTCTTTCTAATGTAACGCATTGTGCATACTCTAAAATTTCGCAATTTCAATACTGTCGTTGGTTAGAAAGAGACAACCTCTCTGCATTATTGCGGGCTGCATACGATTTTTTTGGAGTCACGGGCAGATGTTTTCTTTCCGGTCCATAATTAATAGAGGTCACTGGTTGCACGCCAGGATAAAAATTGCGCGTAAGAAAAAAAATAGGTAGCTAGGTAACCTATAAATAGCCATTATTAGTTTTAACACATTTTGATAAATATTTTTTAAGAATACAATACTTGATCATGAAAACAAACAAAGTAGTGGATTAATCGGGGCTTAAGGTTTGTTTATAATAAACGATAGTTGAAGGATAAAATCTAATAAAAATGTTCTTATATTATGGCTTTCTTTAGTTATGACCATTTGGGGTTTGTTGCTCAATTATTTTGTAGAAAAACTGTATTTTAATTTGCTGCTTAAATACAGAGTGTTTCACAACTTAGGACAAAAATTAAAGGATATATACTGTAAGTACGACGTGCTGATAATGAAACAAAAAGAATTTTTTTAAAATTCTCAAAGTTAAGGGTAGGTATTTTAAGTATCACTCTGTTTTGAATGGTATATTTGATAATTTGACATTTATTAGTATTAGATATTATATAAACAATTACTTTCACTGTAAAAGATTTGAAAAAAAAATTATTAAAAATAACTACCAAACAGTGGTAAATTTTTTTGCTTGAAATACGATTTAAATTTTTTTGTTTCATGATCAGCAGTTTGTACAGTATATACCCTTTAATTTTTTGTCCTAAGTTGTGGAACATTCTGTATAATAATAATAATAATAATTTTTTTTTAATACCTGCTTGGTCGTTTTATCCAAGTTTACTTGGGTAAAATGAAAATGACAATTGTTTTAGTACCTAGTTCTTGGGTAAAGTATTATAGTTTCTTAAAGGCTTACATGTCACACATACAATGTTTTCTAGATTTCGCACAAACACATTCTAAAAGAAACAAAAATTATATACAAATATCTACTAACTATACCTATGTCATTTTACCCTACAGTATTCAAATTCATAATAGTGAGCAAATCATAACTTAAGATCAAATTTAAGGTATAAAGGTATTCTATAGTTTTTTACTATCCAAGAAGAAGAAACAAATACGCATGCACGATATTGATAAAATTGAATATATGTTTATATAGAGCTTATAGAAAATAAATTTGTATTGACTCGAGAAATATTTCCACACTAAACTTATACATTATTTCACATATTGCACATGGACAAGCTGACCTATGCGTTTCTGTGGTTAGTCAATACATTTTCTTGAGATGAAATTTGAACCGAACGTTTCGCCAAATTCTATAAATGGTTAGTATGTTATTTTATCTTAGTATGTCAATATAGGCAGAGGCACATCTCCCCAATAAATTTTTCAGGGATAGCTGTCAATAATAATGTTCTTTTGTTCCTATATGTTTTTAAATGCCTATATCACACCGGCATGGCATGAAGCACTTTGCTCGATGGAAAAATGAATAACGTAAAAATTGTATCGCCGCTATTCCATCGAGTATTTTGACATATGGAAATTTGTTGCAGATTTCACAGTGAGTCCTCAATATATTTTCTGACATTTGATGAATAATTGATGCTAAAATAATAACAGTAAGTATTTAGATAATAAGAATATAACGAAAAATGGATTTGTCGACTGGTAGAATGATGAAGGATGGAATAATCGGGAATGCAGTCAATTGAGTTTTATTTAACTAAAAAACCGACGTTTCGCCACACCCTTGTGTAAAAAATCTTTTACAACAATTTAACAACTAATTCACCCTGAAGAAGCCACAAGGATGTGGCGAAACGTCGGTTTTTTAGTTAAATAAAACTCAATTGACTGCATTCCCGATTATTCCATCCTTCATAAGAATATAACCTTTTAAGCTTTTGTCATTATATTAACTAATTATTGATTTAATTAACACAAAAATTGATGAATTTTAATTCTCAGCTGTCAAGAATAATTTTCAAAAACCTTCAAATTACGAAGTGAAAATAGTAATATACAAATTTTCGTGTGGCATTTAGCTATACCGCTGTGACACCTCTTTGACACATCGAGCACCGTGCTTCATGCCACGTCGGTGTGACATAGGCATTACATCATTAAGTTTTATTTTAATTTGCTATAATATTCACAAAAACTGTTCAAAATGGAACACTGGATGCTGTCCTCTGGTTAACGACTTTATACTTTATTATACGAGTATACAATTACAAGATAGCAGAAATCCATACTTTAAGGGTCTCGTCTCCGTAACAAAATATTGCGTGTTTAGAGGTGTAGCAGTTTCTGCTGTACTCATTGCATACATTTGAAGAAAAAACAGGTACTAGATGTTTGTAAAAGAATTAATCTAGGTTTATGCATAGTTAGAATTGTGAAAAAATCTTTGGAAACCATAAAAAAACATGAATAAAAAGTGTGTTTTAAGCATTTTTCTACATGCTTTATTTTATTATCAAGAGATTTATTTAAAAATGTAACTCGGCATAAACCTAGTTGCATTCTTCATCTGTAAATAAATTTATGAAATTTAGCTTTATCTATTAAACTTCGTGAGAATTTTAGAAATGGCTAGATTGCTTTTACGTATTTTTAGCGAGCGTTTCTATGCATCAACATAGGACAAACGCGGTGTTGAACTACGTGGAGTCGATACCCTTTAGATCTTAACCTCCTTTCAAAAAAATCCCTACACATGAGAAATCCTCCATCTATTGTCTGTATTTATTTACATTGTCTGCAGACAGTGCAGTTCGTTGTAACCTCACGTCATTGTCGTTGCGACTCTAGCACTTCGAGTGACGGAAATTTCGCTCTAACTTCCGCTTTATGCTGTTAATTACGTATTTATTCCTACACTACTTGACTTGTGCCACTGCCGACACCAACTTGTCGCAGATGCTAGGTAATTATGATTGTGGAGTGCAGTTGTTTGACGCGACATTATTTATGAGGTTTCGACACAGACTAGAGTTGCACGAAAATACAGCGCTAATTGCAATTAGCATATATTTTGCAATTAGATACATCGTCCAGAGTTGTTAATAATGAAGGAGTATGATGCATGCATGCGGAGTGGTATGAATTGTGACAGTTATATAAAAAACACTATTCTTTTACTAAACAAACAAAAAGAGAACTAAATAGATTTTTTTGTACTAATAACCTAAGAAATGACATATTAAGCACACAATTGATAATCGGAAATGTCAATTTCCCAGTGTAGTCAATCGAGAAAAATACAAAGTACATTGGCTTTCTGGAGCATTCTACAATAAAATCAGCTTCAAAATAACAACATTTATTTTAATAAATGTTAGGTACTTCCCACGATTTTCATGTATTAAAACATTTATCGGTAGTACTGAGTAGAAAAAAATTAATGATCAGACTACAACTACAATGAAAACGAAAATTACTATTTCACTAAACAATTGTACAAATCAACAAATTGCTTAGCAACTGGCAACTAGTATGACACAAGTAGTACCACTTTTTATAAAATGTATTGTATATTCGTAACTTGAATGAATTTGATTATAGTTTTATTCGTAACAAAAAACATTGTACAAACCTCTTGCGGGAAGACACCATCCCAGCATTCGCGTAAATGAAACCAGCTCATGTGGGCTAAAAATCTTCCCGCATTTGGTTCTTAAATAACTTTTTCTACGCCTACCACCGAAAGTTTCACTTCCGACATTTAATGCACTCTTCGAAAATTTAGAAACAGTAGAATGGCCGAACAAACATACGAACGTACACACGCACGCAAACTCACATAGAAATCTACTCGAAAATAGAAAATTCGTATTCTATAGAGACCCTGAAACGTTTTTATCCACTAAAAACTCATACTCGAAAATTTTGACCACCAAATTCTTATAGAATTTGAGACAAGATGTAAAAACATGAAATTTTTGTTTTGAATTTTTTTGAAATTATTTTTGATTCGTAATCAGCATATCAAACTGTATATACACTTAAACGTATATGTACTCGAAATTATATGAAATACCTTGTATAAATAAAATGAAATTTATATGTTCGTATAGGTAAATAAAATACAATTCAAAATATATAAAAATATATAGGGTGTTTCATTTAAAAAAGACGAACAATTATTGCCAAGTCGTTATGCAACACTCTGTATATGTGAAAATAATTTTAAGTTATGCTCCTTGAGTAGACGAAAAATTCTGTTAATAAATTTATGCTGTATTTTTAACGACAAGGGAGATATCGACGACGGGCATTTCGATGACTCGCCCTGTATAGATACATCATTATTAGAGTAGTCAATATTTTCTGCCGTGAAATGATATATTTGTTCAAAGTGAACAATAATTTTTAACTCGGAATGTACCAATGTACGCAATTTATTGAATAAATAATAATATTAATAATTATATTATTTCTCATTTATTCCATGATTTCAATGGCTATTATTTATATTATATTTCCTCTTTATTGTTAAACCATAATTATCATTTATTTGTTTGTTAATTTGTATAATTTAGATTTACACATGAACTGCCTAAAACACATATCCGTCAACAGGAGGTTTAATTCAATGGAAAGAGTATTTTTATTTATAATCTACAAATCTAGTAAATTACCTATTTTTTAAACTTTTTATTTCATACTGTAATTACCTATTTATGTATTTTTATAACATTATAACTAGGTCATTGCTGGGTTACCTAATTTATAAAATAAATATATTTTTGCCATTTGACATTATTTATATAATACATAGATATTTTGTTAAATGAAGCTCAACACCCGAAAAAATAGAATAAAATTTTGTATGTTTCTCAGACAAAAATTGTCATTTGGTAGTCAGAAGTAATTCCAGCCTCGAATAACCTATGTTGGCTATGTATTATCAATACAATTAATATAAATTTATTTGTATATATCCTCATTTATAGCAAAATTTGAATTTACGGTGCAACTTTGTTCCACACAGGTTCATCGCGTGCAATATATTGTAAAGTTTCTGTGTTCTTATTATTTATTTTTCAAGCAGTAAATGTTGATAAATGCACTTATAACTAATAGAATGGCTATAGTAGTACATACTTCACAATAATTTCCAGAAAACTTACCTGATTTACGGCATTATGGGTACGATTGGACCCATAAACTATGTACGTGTTAAACACCTTTTAAACAAAAATATTATTTATATTTTAATAAAAAAAATTACTGGTTTGGTTCGTCTTTCTAAGCTTGAGGAATACATGACAGTAAAAAGGTTTTAAAAATTGTATAAACATAATATTACAGAATAAAATATGTCAATGGGTTCATTTGGACCCATATACAGTAGAAAGGTTAAACGCGTCGGTTGTTAACAACTTGCTTGTACCTTAATGTTTCAATTTGTGTCCTAAATACATCATTAAGTATTAGTACACAACAAAAAAAGAAACATCATTACTGAGTAAACATGTATGTATAGTATAGATAATAATAATAATAAGTATTATTAAACAAAATGATAATATTAGCCATACTCATTATATAAATAAAGATCATAATAAATATAATAATTATGTAGAATTGTAGGAGTTAGCCTTTGGAATCCATAGGTAAATAATCAGAGTTTCGCTGACTTCCATTATGGTCAGACGTAGTACATGTCGAGATTATGAAGTGATTCATATTGTTGCCTTTCCAAACAAATATGCTAAATATTGTATCAAATTTATTGAACTAAACGATCATGTATGCTGATAATGGATGAGTTAATCATCCGAAACGTCCATTAAATGCGATTATGTTAATTTAATACATTCTTCATTATTTACCTATGGATTCCTAAGGCTAACTCCTACAATTCTACATATAGTCCAGTCGAGATAGACATAAAAATAGCCTTAAATAGAAAAAATTAGGGTGAGCGATTTTTTTTAAACTTCGGGGGGGAAGGTTGGAAGTCTAAATCTCGATTTTCGAACTAATCCCGCCATTGCGTTCGCCGCCATCTTGATTTAAAGTTCAATTTTTTCGTTTTTCTGAAATAACTCGTTAATTTACAACTTTAGAGCAAAAATGGTAGAATCCAAAGTTGTTGGAAATTTAATTTCCCACAAGTTTAATAAACGAGATATTTGAAAAATAAAAAATACACAACCAGATGTAAAAGACACAAAATTCCCTTCTACATTCTCCATTACAATTTTATGTCAATAAACTACATAATAAACGAGATATTTGAAAAATAAAAAAATACACAACCAGATGTAAAAGAAACAAAATTCCCTTCTACATTCTCCATTACAATTTTATGTCAATAAACTACATAATAAACGAAATATTTGAAAAATAAAAAAAAATTCACCTCCGATTTGAGTATAAATCCGAAAATATTAATCGTGGAGTAAAAAAAAATGCGAGAACAAAAGTTGAAGGAAATACAATTCCACCCATTACGATTTTTTGATAAACTTGATAGTATAACTTTGCAAATATTGATCCTAGCGTAAAAATGATAATGACCAAACTTGTGGGAAATTAACTTTGGATTCTGCCATTTTTGCTCTAAAGTTGTAAATTAATGAGTTATTTCAGAAAAACGAAACAATTTAACTTTAAATCAAGATGGCGGCGAAGGCAATGGCGGGATTAGTTCGAAAATCGAGATTTAGACTTCCAACCATCCCCCCCGAAGTTCAAAAAAAAATCGCTCCCCCTAATTTTTTCTATTTGAATGTCTATCTCGACTGGACTAATAATATAAGATTTTTGGATCCAATATAACCTACAAATATAATAATTAACGATCGGTAAACATAAAGCATTAATCGAGCAAAATTACAACCATCCGTTGCTACTGGTAATATCTCATAATATCCGTCATGTGTCCACACTTTGCACACACATGTTTAAATTATATGTAAATGTCTCCACTAGATCAACAAAACTCCTCGAAATTTTACCATTTTGAGTAGTTTCCCTACGCGAAAATATGTTCCCGCGGTTTCTCGCCTCTTTACGACCACAAATATTTGTCCTTTAAAGTGTTATCCTTTTACGAGTCGATAGTATACGGACGAGAAAACTTCCACAGAAGGCTACGTTTATTGCGGTAACAAAACGTCGAACTATAAAATGTAATTGCAGTTGAGAAAAAACTGTGTTGACTGCGAGTATCGTCAATCTTCTGAGGGGGAATCGGAAAGAATCGCGATAATCGAAAGAAGAACCAATTCGTTGCACGTCATTTTAACATGAGTCAGTTTGCCGTACTGTAACATTACATTTTAGGCAAGACATTCTTATTGTTTTATATTTTTATATGAATGCTGGCAGAGCTACTTTTATAAACAAATAATCCATTTTTACCTTCCGCTTACCTGTAAAGGAAGGTATTGGAATCATGCAAAAAATCGGGTAGTGAGTTTTTAGTAGATGAGCACGAATTAGGGTCCTTACAACTCATTTTTGATAGTTTCCCGATGATGTCTGTATGTATGTGTGAGTGTGTGTGCGTGTGTGTGTATGTGTGTGGTCCGGGCCGATGCCGTCAATCGTATAACTCAAATACGAATTACCCAAAAATTTTGATATTTGGTATTTTACAATTGTATACGAATAGGAACAGCTCATTAGATTTTGGTACAAATATCTTCACCGGAAGTGATATTTTTTGAAGATTGAAAAGATTAAGTGTCAAAAATTTCTATAAATTTGGATAAATATAGTATTTATTTGTAATAAGAATAAGAGGAAAAGTTATTTGCAATCTACGTTATAAAAAAATTTTCTTTATCTGGTAGCATTAAAGAACTGCAGTAATAGTATATTACTTTACTAGTGGGAGAAGTAAAATGCCTCTGTCATGAGTGTCTGATTGGTCACGAGCAAAGCGAGTGGCCAATCAGAACACGAGTTAGAGCAGCATTTTACTTCTCCCACATGTGAAGTACGATATTTTTCCTCACAGTGAGGAAAAATTTAAAAAATAAATTTATCAAATAAAACATTGAAATCTTGTAATCCATGTTCGGTTGATTTTTGTTTCTGCATAAAAAATATTGACAGATGAGACGGGTGAGAAGTTGGCATACTAGCGCTATATAAGTCATAAGTAAGCTATTAAATGTAGTAACTGAACGGAGGATTGCTTCAACACAGAAGAGTTTTCGTGTGAATGAATCTTTTGATTCAGGTGATACTAATTTCTGTGTTTGAATATTTTAGATTTTTATTTGTATATTTTAAATGGGCACCAGATTGTACGTATACAAATATCTTCACCGGAAGTGATATTTTTTGAAGATTGAAAAGATTAAGTGTCAAAAATTTCTATAAATTTGGATAAATATAGTATTTATTTGTAATAAGAATAAGAGGAAAAGTTATTTGCAATCTACGTTATAAATTTTTTTTTTTTAAAGTCTAAAGTTTAAAGTCTAGATATGGCGGAAGGTTGTGTGATGGCCACGTCAGATTTTTAATTAATATATAACTACTAATTAAAATAAAACGAAACCAAACCAAACCAAACAAAAACAAACTCATGGATTTGCAAGAAATTACATTCAAGAAGGAGTAAAAATTTTATTATATCTGTTTATTGTTCAAATTTAAATACCTACCTACCTACTTAAAATTAAAAGTTACGTATTCTTTTGTTTTCGTTTTGTTCGCTCTTTTTCTGCATAAAGTAAAACATTGTATCAAGCCAAACAATACCAATCTAATTTTTTTTTAAATTTGTTATCGTAATTTACTGTCGATTTTTACCTTCTGTCACATACCATATATCATGCAAAAAATTGGGTAGTGAGTTTATTGTGAATGAGCTCGAATCAGGGTCCTTTCAATCCAATTTTGATAGTTTCGCAATGATGTCTGTATGTATGTATGTATGTATGTATGTATGTGTGTATGTATTATGTATGTGAGTCCGTATGTATGTTTGAATTAGTGTATGGACCATAACTCAAATATGCATTATCCAAATAATTAAATTATTGGTATTTGACATTTCTAATTATTTCATAAGAGTTGAAAAGATTTTGGTAGAAATACATAAACTTGAAGATTGAAAAAAGTTTTTTGTCAAAATTTTGGTAAATTTAGGTAAATACGTTATTTATTGTTAATAAGAATAAGAAAAATGATATTTGTTACCATTATTTTGATTTTAAACTTGACATCAATTCGGTGGCATTTAAGAATTATAGTAAGATTCAAAAATAAAATAACGACATTAAAATTACAAAATTCTTGTAATCCATGATCGGTTCATATTATTGATTCAGCGTAAAAAATATTGACAGGTGACATGGGTGACATAAACGACATTCGACATATATTTGAGTAATCCCAATTATTCAAATATTGGGCTAAATTGCAGAATAGTCCACTTGTCAAATTTTGTTTTAAATTTTACCTCTACCATTTTCGTTACCAGTGATTGTAAAACATACTTAGAATCCGAATGTGACAGTTATTTTATTTGTTTTTTGGCATTCTATAAAATATTCAGAATTTCAGAAAGTTTAGGTTTGTTTTTTACTGATGACTGATGAATCGTTTTATTTTTCATCTATTGTATGACGAATTGGCACAGATTTACCAAATTTTTAGTTTTTAAATTCTTTAGTACCTACTGATTTGTTGATTCACATTTCAGCTAAAATAAGAAGTGTCAACAGGATTCGGGAAAAGATACAAAGTAGGTAATGTTTCTGTGAACTGATGGCTGACGTCAACATCTCAGTGGAATTTACTGTTTTAAATAAATAAGGTTCTAGGTTCAGTCAACTCTCGCAATCAAATATTCAATGAAATTTGAAACCAAAGGAGTTTTTCTAAATAAAAGATACTTTGCTTCTTTGATTGATGTTGCTGCTGACAATAATTACAAAATTTTAATATAGAGTAAGTAATTAAGAACTTTTATTTTGAATTAATAACGCAATATGGTTTCTTCTTTACATTTTTTGCAGTAATTATTTCTTATTTGATGTCGTTCTTGTATATAAAGTAATAAAAACGTAACTTTAAACTGAAAATAAATATATAAAACACTAATAAATACTGTTTGAAAAACATTAATTTCGTGTTATAATGAATAGATAGTATACATGAAATAGGAGTGTAAAATAATATTGAATTTCATGAAGCAGCCTTGTGCAAACAACTGCAAAGCCCGTGATAATACTAGGTATAAGTAGCAAAATATAGATAATTTGATAAAATTCATTTATTTATAAGTAGGTAATAACAAATAATTTATTGAGTCGTGGTAAACTTAAAAATACTTTCAACCAGAAGTATACACAATATTTTTTCTACGACTAATTAATTTTTATAAAGAATAAACATAAATTTTGTAAATTTTTATTTATGAGCATATCAACGAAAGCTAACATTTTGAATGCAGAAACACAATACTACAAACATAAAAGTAAACAAATTTGACATTTAGAAAGAATTTTGAATGGAAATTGTAATATTAATATAAATTTAACCAAATCATAATGAATTATTTATGATTACTGCAACAGAAGCAGCGGGCTGAAAATATTTTCAATTAGCAACGGTATATACAAAGAAGCATTGGTCTGCAATTGTTCATTTTCAAATTTCAAGTAACCAAGTGAAGTCTAAAAAACCTACTTTTCGTACCGATCGTAGAAAAACGATTTAGGTAGCGGTGTACTGCACTTTCATATTTGAGTAGTTTTAGAATTCTACCTTACTTGTATCCAATTTTTTTCTTCAATTTTACTTAATATTTTGTAAATACTCAGTAAAACATTATTTATTTTTGCGTCTTTTATCACAGATATAAAAAAATTAATAAAATGATAATAAAGCAAAAAATATTCAACAGTTTGATTTTTTATGAAATAGGTAAGATAGTATAGGTACTACTAAATTTTTATATAAATTTTTAGAAATATTAAATTTGATTGGTTCGATTTCAAAATATAATGAATAAATTATATGATTATAGATACATTTTTATTCTCAGTTAATTAATGTCGAAATGCCACATTGTTACAAATCCCAAATGACCTGGAAACGACCACCTTAATTTGGACAAGTCTATTGAAACAGCTAAAAAACGAAGTTGTTACTTGGCAATATATCAAAATTTGTAATGGTTTTATTGCAAATGTTTGACATTTACGATTGCGAAAAAAAGTAAAGTAAATAGCAGCCCCAGAGAATCATTTCGTGCGGTGGTCGACAGCTAAACGTAATGGTTCAGTCTGATAGCGCTCCGTCTTATTTATATTGCCCAGAAGACCGATATCGATAATTTCGGACTTTTATTGATGACCACCCGTTCTAGAGACAGTTTTGTTTTATAGAACAAGTAATAGTTCAGTCACATATCGAGGTAGAAGAAAAATATCTTTACTACCGAAAGGTAGCTGACGAAGCTGATTTTTTTCAGAGTAGAACAAACAGACAAGAAAAGTAGAAAAGAAAAAATACTTACTAGACATTTTATAATGCAACTTTCAAATGGATTTAGATTACTTGAGACTTGAGCTTAAATCTATTATTAAAAAAATTAATTACATATTTTTTTTTTAGTTCAAGGTCAAATATTTTAAAATTGAATTTTCGGATATTAACAACACCTTTATACCTATGTGCAAAAATAAATAAAAATATAAGTTTTACTTCTGCGTTAGTAAAAAATAATATAATATTTGGAATATTTGTCTATTTTTTGACAAAAAAACTCACGGGGTATCACCCCCTTTACCCCTGTTACACTACTTATCTTAGGGATGGGCATTAACGTATAAAAAAGAATTTTTTCACGACATGCGGAGAAACACAATTTTTTTCTCGCGAAATAGTGAGGAAAGTAAGTTTACCCTCTCTAGAGAGGAAAGAAAGCAGTTTTACCACCAGTGTTATTTTACGATGAAATATTTTAAAAATTGTAGGTAGGTACCTTTATAAATTTATTATTGTATTTAAAATTCTGATTTTATAGTTAATTATTTATTATTTTACAATTTATTATTATGTTTTATTCATATTTTTCTACAATTTCACAATTGTCTGCAGTTAAACATTGCATTGTTTTTAAATGTTATAAGCTTACTTCTAGTTATATGTTTCTTTTACATTTACAATGATTTTAAATACGCCGTGAAAAAAATGTTGTATCTAACATTCTTTTTCCATTCTCGCTTGACTACCTTACTCGCTTCGCTCGTGACACAAACTCCGAGCTCGAGTCGGAAAAAGAAGCGCTTTCCTCTCAAGTTGAACAAATAACTATTTTTACATTTATATCGCAAACAATGCGTAAAATATGTATAATAATGTAAATAACGTAAAGAACGTAAATAATGTAAAATTTTATTTTTAGGTATCAAACTCTCAAATTCATTTATTTGTTCAAATAACAAGCTTAAATATAATAATTCCATTACTAAAAATAATTCATTTTCCATTTCTGCTGGCAATAATACAAAAATTAAGACATACCAGCATTAATATATGTAGTTTTAAAATAAATGTAATTTGCTAGACATTATTTTCTAGTTCCTAGTAATCATTATTAGTCGTATACTCGCGGATATGGTATCAAATATATTAATCATGTTTAACGGTAGAGGAACAAAAGAATAAAACAAGATTAAAATAAAAATAAAAATCTCTGTAAATGTTGTTTATGCAAAAATGAAAAGATTTACTTAAAGGAATGAAATCTAAAAATCAATTTTGAAAATGAAATAGTAAGTCAGTACTTTCTGCATCTTTCATGCAAATTCATCTACTAATGAAATTAAAAAGTACAGAAGTGAAGTTTGAAGCGGAAGAAAAGATTAAATTTCATGTCAGTGACAAATGTGTGAAATTTCCCTATTCAGAGCGATAGCGAACATTTTTATACCAGTCCATTATGATCAAATAATTTAACTTATATAGACGCGATAAAATCATCCATCACGTATATCTTGATTAATCATGAACGTCAATGGTGAAAAATGTTCACATGAAATTGTGCAAGTAACGAAGTAACGAAGAAATAAGTGATGCCGAGCTTAAGAAGTTTCCTGTCTTCCACGGTAACTTTTTATTAGGTTTTATTTTAGTAACGCTAAAAATAAAATATCATATTACAGAGGTTCCTCTCAAGTTTCCTGTAACGTATGTTCCGAAGGAATTCTTAAATATTATCGGACTAAAATTACTATTAAAGATATAAAAAGCTCGTATGTTCTTTATCACACAAAGCAACGTTAAATTATTCCAACTACTGTAAAAAGTTTGAAGACTTTTAAAAACTTTATTGTTTTTATATTTTCAAATAAAACAAAATTCTTGATAAACTTCTGAAGGATCATTAATTATTTTCTTGTTTTGAACTAAAGTAAAGGAACAAAACAAGTATTTTTACTGAAGAATAAAAATACTGAAATGATTTCTGAATATATTTGTCGGTAATAAATTGTTACTACTTTCCGTATTTTGAATTAAGATATAAAATATTGAGGACAAGTTACATTGCGGATATAGTTTGATGCAGGAAAAATGAGAATTTATGTTTTTTAACACAGTAAAATATTTATTAAACAAGACACATGTCCTAAAACAAGTGTCTTATTTATTATTTTGTCAAAATTAATCTTGGCTAGAATTTTAAACATAGAGTAAGTTTGAAATTTATAAATCAGCAAAGTAAAAACATATTATAATAAATACTTATTAAAATAAGTGGCATATTAACTATTAAGGTGACCAATAACTGAACATTCTCGTCAAAAGACGAAACATCGATTTATCTTTAATAACATTTAACATAAACGTGTAATGTTGACACTTTAAAGTTTTTCGCCCTCTAAGATTCATCGAAATCGATTGAAAATACGCCGAGTTATGGCAGTTTGAAAATGGTCGAAATTTTTACGAATTAGAAAAATCATCGATTGTGAATAAAATTTAAAAAAATAAGAATACCTATCTATAACACTTGTTTTTATACAATTTGGAAATTTTGGGCGTGGCAAATGTATAACTGGTCCCAATACTTTATTCCTACTGTCCAACCCAGAGTTTTCTGCATCTTGTGCCACCTTTTTTACTTTTTTTTGAATAAACAAGTATAATCCCCCAATTTATGCCGCCACCATGCGCACAAAACTTATTTCCTATGTTCATTAAGGCCATAAGGCTCCCCCGAAATGAGTTGAACAAGAAAGAAAGCAAAAAGAAAAATCTCTGCGATGTTTGGTCGCGAAGTGTCGTTCTTTTCTCACCGACACTGAAGACGGAGACGACGGAGACGTCTCGTGTCGCTCGTCTCGGTATCCATTAACGGACATTACGATGTTCGCCTTTAGTCATAGGCGGCGAATTTATTAATTTCATTGGGGCTATAGTATAGTTCAATTAGCCTTGGTTCTGTGGTGTAACCAGATTTGAAGTATTTACCAAATTCCTATTATAAAATTTTTAATTTTCGAGTTATGCTTTCAAAGCAAATTGTGATGTCACATTTTTCAAACTTAAATACCTACTCGTAGAATAGAAACTCAAAACTACTTTCGCCACGTAAGTATGTTTTTGACATTCAAAACATTCACAGTTTGATGAATAAAATGACAGGCTGGCAAATACTCTGATATTTGTAATATACGCTCATACAAAATTTATGAAAATTACAATGAATTTTTTTTCATTCATAAGTTAACTCATAAGCGTAGGCAGGATTTTTGTTGATGGTCCATAGGGAAAAAAAGTGCCGCAGGTGTAATTTTTTTTGGGTTCAAGGTCAAAAGAATATTTTACCCTCTTTCACGTATACAAATTAAAATATAAATAATAAATTTAAAATAATTATGAACTCAGCTGTTAGGTATTTTGTATTTTATCATAAAATATGTAAAATACATAACTTCCCATTGTATATATTTATTGATAAAATTATAATTATTTAAGGTAAAATTATAAGATCTTCACTACTTATGCTTTGTTCAGAACATCAAAATATCGTCGTAGTGAAACTTTCTAATTTGAATCAAATTTTTGGATACAAAAATTAAAGCGTTGCCTGTTCACTGTCGTATATGACTATATCCGAATCAGCTCTATTACTTAAAGATGAGTTCAACTAAATAAAATACGAATTTAAATGTTGAAAATATAAAGCCTTGTTCACATAAGCATTTAGTTTTAAAGGTTTACATTTATGTTTATGTTTAAGAAATTTTGAAAAAGTACATTTAACTAAATACGAGCACGAACATTCGCAGTGCTTGAAAGTGGGAAGTGTGAATGCTCGTATTTGTAAATGTAAATGTAAACTTTAAAACTAAATGCTTATTTGAATGAGGTTTTACGTTTGTTAAGTAGTTGTCCAAAGGCGTAACCCCTTATGATTTTATTTTGCTGGTAACTCAGATTTACTCCCAATTATAAAATGGTAGATTATAGTGGAATCCAACCACTTCATCTTGGTGCAGTTAGAATATCAATCCGCGTGTCGACCTTGAAATTCAAAGCGACAACGGAGATATTCTTATGCAACCAGGACTGCATTTTTAAGACGGTCAAGCGATTAACAATGGCGCATCCAAGTGCGATTTAATTGCAATATGTTTTACAATTTAACGACAATCACACACAACCGGCCGAGAGATTTGAACCGCGAAACTTAGGAATCGTACGTGTCACCACATGCAGAGCTAAGCGTTATGCCTAAACACGCGCAGCTACTGCCTCTACATTGTGTATTTTTTAAAAGATTTGTTATACTCTATTTTAAAGAAAACGACTCAATTATTAAATAAATACTAATAATATTTATGCCTTAGATGAGTTTATCCACGACGAAGTCTACGCTTATGGTTTATTGTCGAACGAGGAAAGGACGTTATGATCGCTGGCTACAGACGTGAAGACATCGCAGACATCACAAACTGAATATGAAGACATGATGCACGATAAACGAGAAGATTGCAGATGGCAAGAGAAGAGATGTGCTTATATATTGAGAGTAATTTGTTGGAAGATTCCTGAAGTGTTCATCAAGGAATTATGGCTGAAGGATTCTGGGAGTGGGAGTCGGTTATTGAAATGGATGGTGAAACAAGATGGGGAATATCTTTGAAGCTGAATGTATTGTTTCATACCTATGTTGCGGATATAGATTGCAGAATTGTTATAATACTTGTTTTACTAATTTTGTAAAGAATAATGAATTACTTATACCGGGTGTAGACTTTTATTTTGAGCTATAGGAAATACAATTTAAAATTTTTATTGTGCTTTTTACCTATTGATTTTAGAGTAAAAGTTTAAATACAAAAGATGTTCAGAATAAAAAACTACATTGAATAATAAATCTACAATCTTGTATAAGCAAAATGCCTTGTAAAATGTAGTTCGTTATATACAGAGTGATTCACAATTTCGTATATATATTTTAATGGCATATAGTAGGTACTTAACATACCTACTAATCATGAAAGAATTTTTTTAAATTCGTATATTTAACTGCAGTTTTCGCAAGCAGTACTTTTTTGAAACCACTGGATTGTTGATTTTACTTATAATGAATATCTGATTATGAATACGGAATATATATTTTAATTAATTGTGCAATGGTAAGAATAGTAAATTTATGAAATTTCCCCAAAACTGTTTGACTAAAAAAACCTGCAATCTAAAATTACGTTTTTGAAAAAAAATTCTATAAGTTCCGGTAAGCGAGTTAACACTACTCGTATATGTCACTAAAATTTATGCACAAAGTTGTGAATCATCCTGTATTTGTCCACATTCATTTTTTGTGCTTATTTTATCTTATATTTAGCCGGATTCAGTAACCTTCATAATATAAAAAATCGTCCTTATTTTTACTAACTATACGTGTTCATCTATCATCATCATCAGTCATCAATCAATCACACTAGCTCAACTCTATAACTGTGATACTTTTTAAAATCAACGGTTAAATAAAACCTACGTCTTATACCTGTAAACGTCTACAACTTTAAATTTACTATGATAATTCTATTAACAATTTACCAACATTACAAATAAAGCTGTTTCATTATGTCAGTTTCTTTGTGCATGCTTACAGCTATAAATATTTGTTTTGCTTTTTGCCACTAATTTTGAAATTTTTAATTAGATAGGTACGAGAAAAAACTTTAAATAAAATATCTATAGAAAGTATACCTATTTATTCATTGTTTTTAAATATGATGATATGAATAAAATTAATAGTAAACTAATGAAAATCTAATTTGCATAATAATCAATTTAGTACATAATGATATTCAGATTAATAGCACCATAAAATATAAAAATCACATTAAAATCTCATTACTATAAAACTATTCAGATACCTAACTTTTATTTGACAAGCAATTCCGACTCGGTTCAAGAAATTAATTTCATAAAAGCGGAGAGCATGATCCCCAAAATAATATTATACAAAATCAGCAAATGTGATAATACTCTTGTTTCAGCCCAATTCACTAAAACATAATTTGTAAACTCGTTGCACGAATCGAGGCGAAAATACCGTGAAACGATACACGGTTCAACCAGTGCCGTAGTAAGAGTAAAAAGTAACATTATTAACAGATCAACATAGCACAAAAAAGTTAAAAATTAGCTATAAAGGACTTTTCTACTACAGTGGCGGACTGGTGGGTCAAAGTGGTATTCAGTATATTCGCAGATAAATTTTTTTAGGATGATGGTTAATAAATATTTTTGCATTTTTTATTTTTCATTGACGAGCAATTGCACGTTTTATCTTTTTGCATTTGCAGAAGTAATACCTACACCTACAACCTTGCAAAATAGTCTAGAATAGTAATGAATTATGAAAAGAAAATTGTCGGAAAGTGGACAATGTTGAAATAATTACTCGAAGATTACATGAGACGTTTAGATTTATTTGAAATCATTTTCAATCGACGGTATCTTCAGGACATGGTCCAGTATATAATCATAACTGAAGTAAACATAATAATGTTGATGTCAAATAACATTAGAAACTGGATAACAGGAAAAATTCTATAGGTATGTTTAAAATTGCAAGTTGTTCTTGAGATCAACTGAACGACTCGAGAGCAATTAATTAATTGAATTTTGAATTAATTAGTAAGAGCATTCAATTTACACTCCTTACCTTTTGTATTTGCGCTTGTTTATGTATTTAGTTCTCTGATCCCAGAGAAAAGCTTTCTGATTTCTGGTTTATAGAAAATTAAAAATTCTTTTGACAAATTTTAATAATCTGCATATTAACCAGAATTTGACGTTATTGACTTATCTGGTTGTGGCACATGATAATTTAGAATTTATTCGACATATATTCAGGGGTGGACTGGAAAATTTTCACGGGCTTTCAAGTAATCGGCCCTAATTGTATACAAGCCTTGGGATTAGAAAATAGCGTCGCAGGCAGTTTTTTGGTTTCAAGACCGTACGCCAATTATTATCTATACGAAGATTTAGAAAAATTTTACAAGAATGTATGCAAAGCGTGATCTCTCGACCTCTCAATCCGCCCAATACCGTATCGGCCCGCCAGGCTTCGCTCGGTAGACCTTATGGCTAGTCCACCCCTGCATATATCATTTAAAAATAGAATTCGCCGAAAAGTGACATACTTACCTACTTTTCCATATAGAACAAGAGTTATTTTCTTTCATAGGAATAATTAAATAATTAAAAATGTGTAAATAAAACATTATTCTAAAGCAGGGGTGAAAGTAGAGTTACTACTATCGGCACGCTATTTTTAAAATTTCATTTTTTTCTCAAAAAACGTGAAAATTAGAAAATTGGCCTATTTATAAGATTTACCTATCTCCCAAGTACAGTACCAAATGTTTTCCATCGACAGACAATAACCAGTTTATTTGAAAATCATGATTATAATGTTCGGTTACAGTTAGTGCAACACGGGGCGCGTCCATATGTAATCAAGTAGGTATTTAACCTTTTTACTACGGATACCTATTGAGAGAATTATGTTATATTAAAAATGGTTTAGGTCCACTCCAATAGATGTTCTGGCGCTAATTTGAAATTAAAATTTTTATAAAAATGAAAATTATTATAATAATAATACAACACAATTATTAGTATCGTTAAAAATAAACTTAGTTGTGAAAATTTCTTGCCGGTACGCCGTACCGGCTCTATTTCTTTTACCGCAACGGAGTACCGGACCGTACCGGCCAACTTTCACCACTGTTCTAAAGTCATGACTCATAACATAACATTTTTTATTGATATGATAACGAAATAAATGGAATTTATTTTTAAAATTGTAGCTAAATGCCGTACTTATCAATAATAAAGTTAAAATTAGTTTACAGCTAAAAAATATAAAATTTTATTATAAAATTGTAATTAGTTTCATACTAAAAAACAAGAAACTGTTTTAAAAATTTAATTAAAAATTTATTTTTATCATTTCTATTCATATCATCAATTGCCCCCCACGTAAATATCTTTATCCCCGTCACTGAATAAAACCTCTCGGTGAAATTTCAGCAGGGAAATTTCACGTCGAGATTTAATCCCCACGCAACGAGACGAGCGCAAAAGAAACAACAGTTAAGAAAGTGAGAAAGAAAATCTGAGACGGTGTTAGCAAAACACTGAGGCAGCGAAGCTCGAAGTACTGAGAGTGTTCGGTGTTGGTGTCTGATTTCTAATAAGACGTTTGGACCCAAAGCCTTCCAGGCAAAATCATCAAGCGTTCGAATTTAAGGAAAAAATAAACAGAAATTGCGGGGCGGTGTGTATTTACCGGAAAATCAATTAAGCAAGGGCGACAACGAACGCATTTGTAATTTGATCATTTTAAATATTTTTCTTACCAATTTGAAACGGCCTCAGACGAATATTTAAACTCTTGCGACAAACGAATTCCATAATATTTTCCTCTCTCTTAAACATCTGTAATATCTTTTGGATTTGTAATTTGATCATTTTAAATATAAGTAATGTCTTATAAAATTGGAACAAACTAGGGTGAAATCTAGTAATATTAAAATTCTGGCGACGTAAACTAGTGGTGCCATAGGTTTTTAATAGTGAATTTCATATCTCCTTTTCTTTATAACATCAGTAATATCCTTTAGATTTTTCGTTGTTCTATGGTACTTTTACGCGCGCATTTGATTTTTTAACCGACTTCTAAAAAGGAGGAGGTTATAAGTTTGACTTGTATATTTGTTTGGCAGCGCAGAACTCTAAAACTACTGAACCGATTGAGATGAGACCATGACGAGGTTTTCTGCTATTTAAATCTTCTTATCTCTGCAACTATTTGATCAATTTACTAAAAATTTGAAATTTAGTTATATCTGTTATTAGAATGAAACATAAGATAATTATTTGTCAGCCATCTTGAAAAAATATGGCGACCAGTTTTATCTCAGAAACTACTTAACCAATACTACTGAATCAATTGAGATGAATCTTTTATTATATATAATTAAGTATCTTCCCTCGTAGGCTATTTAAATCTTAGCCCGCCATCTTGAAAACAAAATGGCTGCCACCTATCTCCGGAAATATTTGACCAATTTGCAAAAAATTGAAATTGAATTATGTCTGTAATAATATACTAAAATCTATTTCAAAAATGAAAAATCACTAAAAAGTGTGAAATAAAAAAATTTAAATAATAAAAAATAGTACCTCATCTCTAAAAAGTGTAAAATAATATATTGTCACCTATTTTTGTAGGGCAATATTTAAATATACCTATCAATTTGAAGTCGGCGCCAAATGTAGTATAGTATTGGTAAATCTCTGCGCTGACTTCAAATTGATAAGTGACAAAATATTATTTAGATATTATTTAGAAGTCGGTTCTGTTTTTTTTTGTTTAAAATTTTTTGTAATATTTTAAGTAAACCGTTTATGTGTTAAAAACATTGAAGATTCATTTCTATAATAATTTCTTAAACTCATAGAACTAGTTTCTAAAAAAATACTGACAGTTATTATTTTCCTCCTTATACAATTTTTTTATTAGAAAAACAGGATAAACATAATTCAAAATATTATCAATCCAAATTTTCCTGATGAAAGCAGAAAGCTAAAGCAATGCATCTAGCTTCGTATCCATCACCATTATACATGCTAAGCTAAACGCGCAGCAATATATCACGATTTGCACTCATCCTTTGCACAGACACAAAATCACATTTCTTACCTTCTCGCCGCTGTCTGAAGGCAAATAGAACGTCAAGACAGTGAGGAAGGAGATCCCCATGCAGGGGATGATGATGTTCACGGTGTAGAACAGCGTTTTCCGCCGCATCGTTATGTTAAATGTGATGTCCAAGTACGGCTCGTCGCAACATGTGTAGAATTTCTCGTTTCTGCAACAAATAGATGAATATTCATAGTTTAATGCTAGACTGGTATATGTGTTGTAGCGGAGAAACATAGAACATGGAGTATTCTAAGTGGAAGTAATTTGATACCAAGGAGATTTTATTACGTGGAAAATTATATCGTGTGAACTGAATGAAAGATACCTACCTATTTTATTTCTGTGCATTCGAGTATAAGCACATAAACTACCCTAAACACATGTATACTAGAGTATTTACATTTATGTATCAGTAACCTAACTACATAAAATATATAGAGAAGATACTTTCAAATTTATTTTGTTAATATTTGAAAAATTCTATTTGATCCGTGATCAGCTTATCAATTTGTACTTCAGGGTGTAACTCAACTTGTGTAACAAAATTTAAGGGAGTACAGTATTGGATCATGAATCAAAAGGAGTTTTGTTGAAATTCATAAAATTAACAGTAGTTTGCAAAACAATATCATTTTGGGTACTACTGGTTGTCAGATTTAAATACAAAAAAAATTTATACAATAGTTATGCAGCGTAATTAATCATAATTACATTAATGTAATAATAATTTTACAAACAGGAAAACATTAAATTTGTAGGTACTTACAGAATGTCTTATTTGCTTGGACCCATTTTTTAATTTGCGAATTTCAACAAAATTCGTTTTGATTCATGATCAGTGCGTCCAATACTATAATAGTTATTTACTTTACAAGTGGGCAAAGTAATGAATTACCCACGAGGGAAATCTTAACTCACGAGGCGGAAGGCTGTGTGAGATAATTTTCTCGAGTGGGTCATTCCTTTTTGCCCACGTGTGAAGTATAACGTTTTATCCAACACCTCTTAATAACTGCTTAAATACTTTTAAAAAATATTAAGTTTCAACCTAAACATCGTTTCTAGGTGACTTCCAACAAGCAAAGTAACAATTTACCCACAAGTGGGTATAATTTTGATCAAAGCCACTTGTGGGTAATTTTTTACTTTGCTTGTTTAAAATCACCATATAGTTATGATGCTTTTATTAAGAGGTGTTGGATAAAAAAATTTATTATTGAATAGTACCTGTTTTGAATATCAGCAATTTAAAAATGCCCTTGCCAAGTACAAAGATGAATGCATAATAAATAAATGAATATAAAACATGCTGATTTTGAAAGCATTTGTATGTGTTAATTTGTTAAATAGGCAGAAAATTGTCTGCCTTCGACTGAATAAATACGAAATAAAAATAAATTACAAAATTAGGCCATGTGTAAAATATTCTTCGTCAATATGCCTTTCAATATCAGACATACCAAATAAACAGCGAACATATTTCCAAATAAAAATAATGGCTAGAATGCAAAGAAAATTGAAAATCGAAAAGATATGAGACATTTTAGGACCGAGAACCGATCAATAAAGAAATAATGTTTGATGTTTAATATTTCTAAGAAATTGAATTTCAAATCTCTTATCCCGAGATATTAATTTAAAAAGTTAGAAATATGAATATTTAAGTAAATTAGAAATGAACTAAGTAATGAATGGAAAACTAAATTGAAAATCTTGTATTTAAGTTCGCTCTGAATATTTTACCAAAGTTCAGAACACGGAAAACAAATAAAAACGATTAAAACTCTCATAGTTGGTTTAGTTTTACGAGTTCAGAGTTCAAACTAGACCCGTGTAGTGCGGTTTAGTGATAACACTAAAGTTACTAAATGTACTAGAAGCCAACTAAAGTGCCAAAATGGGAAAATATAAACTGCAGTTAGCAGTTACGTTTTTATGTACTGCCACGATATTTTTATGTTTTGTCATAAAATACAAACCAACTTGGAGTACGTGTACTTATTGCTGCGTTAAGTTGAATTGTTACTTTTTGACTTTTCATACTGTATTTCCTACATAACCATGAATATGATATGATTTATGCACACAATTTTTAAATTAATGGGGTGATTTAATTCACATCAATATCAAACGTAGATTATTGTCATTAATACAGCTATTATTAAGTTAATTATTACATTTTTGAAAATATGAAATTTTGCTTGTGAAAAAATATCCTAAAGCTATGAGAACATAATGAAGTTTTAATATTTTAAATACGATTCAATTAGTAAGAACTATGTTCGACAATAACAACATTAACACTGTCAAGTTTAGTATAAATAGCTGTTGAACGATGAGGTTGGTTATTCTGCTGTAGATTTTCTATCGAAGAACTACAACAATGAAACTGAGTTTTATTCTTCTCATTGGCTTGGTGGCCTTTGCCGCTGCTGAGGTAAGATATAAGTCTTTAAATTTATTTTAATATCCTGACCTGAACAAAGTATCAAAATAGCATAATTTTCAGAATTTGTCTCTGAAGGACCTAATTAAATTTTATAATATTTATTTTAACATTAATTATTCAGAAATTGTATTGCAATCACTTAGGAGTCCATTTACCTAATAATGATTGACGGTCAAAAATATTAACATTAGTTCTACATTTTCCCATGAGCAGAAATAAATTAAATAAAGTTTGTGCTCCAAAAACAAATATTTAATTCTAGCTTGGAATTCTTATGGAAGAATAATAAATTCTAATTTTATCATAACTTGGTTGCAGTACTAAAAGAAATGTCGTTATTTTACAGAATGCAGAGGAAGTAAGCCAAGAAGGCATCAAAATCCCACCATTCTTTGGCAAACTTATCAAAGACAAACTGAAAGGTTTAGCTAAACACGTAGGCAAAGTTGTCATTAAGAAGGCTGCGGACATGCTCACCGACGGACTGAAACTCAACCCCACTAAAGAAGTCCAAGACGCTCTTCAGGACGACCCTGGCGCGGAAGGAATCTTCGACCACACCGCCGACCTCATCCTCAAGGTAGCCAACAAACTCGCCGCCGAAACCGAGGCCGAGACTCCGAGCCACGAAGGCATTGTCACCAACTTCGGCAATCTCCACAAGATCATTGAAGCTGAAGAAGCCGTGCAGATCAGATTCAACAAAACCATTAAGGTGGACGGACCCAGCCACGAAGGCATCTTTGGAGGACTTGGAGGATGGGTCATCAACGGTCTTGGTAAACTTATCGGAGGCAATATCGGCAATGCTATCTCTACTGCTGGTAATGTCGTCGGCAGTTTGTTCTTCGCTGCTCCTCCGGCTGTAAGCACGGAAGGCATCGTAGATGCTAGCCAAGAAGGTCTTATCACCACTGCTGGAAAAATTCTTCTTAAGGGAACAAGCGAAGTTGCTGCTGGTATCCTCAGAGGTGTTTTCGAACCAATAGATAAAATAATCGGTCCCATCTTCTTGGCTCGTGGCCACTTCAATGGTTACCCCACCATCCATGCTCCAGCTAACGAAATCTTCACGGAAGCAAGAGCCAAGGTCAATCGTTATCACAAACATCCCGAAGTTCAAGAATGTTTCGACCAGGCTGAGAAGAATTTCACTCAGTTGTACGAGCACTACGTGAAGAACGGTAAAGAGTGCGTTTCTGTTGGACACAAAGCTTCCAAGAAGATCTTTACCCATGTGGAAGACATCGTCCTGGACGCAGTCAAGCGCGTGGAAGACGCACACCGCGACGCCGGCAGCTGTTTTGATAAAGAAGCTGTAGATGATCGCCTAGTGTGCATTGATTCCGAGGTTCCCGCTCTAATTGCCGAACATGAAAAGAAGATCAACCATTATGGAAACGATCTTGCTAATTATGTCAAGCAGTTCTCTGACATCAACACTAATTTCGATGTTTGTCTGGTTGGTCATCTTGGATATGTCAGACGTGAAATCTACCACATTGTTGATGATTTCCACTATTGTGTTGCTCGCAAAGAGCATGCTTCTAAAGTTCAAGGAGGGCTTAGGGCACCCGCTTAGGATAAAAATTTACCTTGGCTAAATTTGATGGTATAGGTTCCACATTTAATGCTACAAAAATAAAATTGTACTTCCTCACTTTTGTATGAATAAAATGATTTATAAATATATGTCATTTCCTTTTGTATTGATATCAAACCAAACCCTAAATATTTTCATTAGAAATTAAATAGAATTAGACTACTAAATAGAATAATATGAATGAAATTAAAACTAGGTGCGCTATTCGTTTTATTTATAAATTAATAGACATTTTCAGAACTGAAAATTATTAATAAATTATTTTTTCTACTTTAGTTAGGTTATAGACACTTTATTTCACTAATTTGCGTCAGGTTATGAACTTAATTATTTCACACAATGGTCTATATTTATTCCTTTTATTTAATAAAATATAAACATAAAACTACATTTTTAACAAAAATTATAGACTCCAGAGAAAAAACTTCTATATAAAATGGTTTTGACTCGCAATCGCATATTTTATCCAGTTTAAATTAAGAAAATCTCGAATAAAAATGTCGTTTTTAGATAACCTAATTTGGATGTTTTCATTTTACTTATGTCAAAATTTATAAATGTAAAAATTTCATAATTAAAAAAAAATTGATTTATTCGTACGAAAGTAGAAAAAATATTGTATGCAACACGTAAGGAATAACAGTAGCTATGTTACTTATGTGTTTACAGAACTCGGCTGCGCTTCGTGTTGCAAATTTCACATACCAACCTTCAATTCCTTACTTGTTACATAAATAGCTATTATTTGGGTTTAGTTCTGTATATTTATTTATTTTTACGACATATCGAGAACTTTGCGTTCCCTACATCAGGTAACAAGTGAACATGTTTACAAAAAACAATAAGCAATTATTTTATAACACAAAAGAGCAACTATGAACTAAAAATTAAAAAATTATAGCATCTGACATTTGTCTAACATAAGGAAAAACCAATTTACAGAGGCTTATTAGGTACAATAATATTGATATATTAAATAATTGACAACCAAGAACTTTGCGTTCCTTCATCAGGTAACAAGTGAACATGTTTACAAAAACAATAAGCAATTATTTTATAACACAAAAGAGAAAGTATGAACTAAAAATTCAAAAATTATAGCCTCTGACATTTGTCTAACGTAAGGAAAAACCAACCAACAGAGGCTTATTACAATAATATATAAAATAATTGGCAGCCAAGAACTTAAAGAAGTTTATGCTAAAATTATTATTATTAAAATACAAAATTGAAACTTTGGCCATTTCATCATTTTGTACTATCTTGTAAGTACTCGTCTCGTAATGGTGCTTAACCCGTTCATTATAAAATTATATAATAATATTGCCCTATATTTGGCTTCAAAATAATTAGCATTGCATCTTTCCCGAAAAAAAAACAATTAATATTTTCAAACCAAAAACAAATTGATACTTTTATAAGGAGAAAAAAGCAAGCTAAAATTTAAAATAGTGTTACATGTAAAAAAAGGGTATTGTTATATCAAAAAATCTGACGTGGACACCACATGACTTCCTTGTACGCATCTTAAACTGTTCATACTTTTCTTAATAACTAAAATGTAGAATAATATAAAAAATTCTTTTAACTTATTATACAAATATATTAATATATAAGTACTACTACTACTGCTACTACTGCTACTATACTCACAAATATATTTTAATCATTTTATTTAAACTGCAGAAGAAGATATAAAGCATATTTCACTATTGTCACTGTCATGTCATAATCATTTAAATTTTACGTAGTAACAAATGTTAATCGATCATGGACTACAAGATACCGAAATACTTAATTATAAATATATACTTTAATTATTCTTGAATGATACCAGATACAAAAATATTTATAAAATAACGATTGTAGGTAATAATCACATAATCTTTCATTTAAAATAAAAAAAATTGTCTCAAATTAAATATTTATCGAAATATTTGAAAAAAGTACTACTTCCGGTTTATAGATTGAAACCAAAAATAGGAGGTGCACAACTAGATGCTATAACAGTCCTAAATACAAAATTTCAACTTTCTACGTCTAACCGTATTTGAGTTATGCGACATACATACGTCCGTACGTACGTACGTACAGACGTCACGACGAAACTAGTCATAATGGATTCAGAAAAGGTCAAAACGGATATTTCCATCTAAATCTGAAAACCGTAATTTTTCGCGATTACAATACTTCCTTATTACCCCGTACAAGAAAGTAAAAATGATGACGTATAAAATAACGTGTATTATTAAAATTTTGTTAAATCTGTTCGGTTGTACATTGAAAATTAATGATTATCTACGTATAATTTGAAATTACAATTATTGATATACCTAGCTACTATAAAAGTAAAATAATTTGTAATTATAAAACTAGGACGAATACTTTTTAAAACAAAAATTATGAATAAGTGTCAATAAACTCACGTAGAACTGAATATTAAAATTTATAATGATATACCTAATGCTTTAAATAATTTATATACAAAATTTATCATTGCTCTAAAAAGATTCGGTTGAAAAATAATACAGAAAATCGCATGACACAAATAACAGCCAAAATGGATGAATTGATTATAATAATAGTTACCATGGATGGTTACTAATAAAAAAAATTTGGAAATTTTGTACTAGTAGCTTGAGTAACTTAACTGAAATTAATAAGCGGAAACTTTACCGTCACTGTCACTTTGACATTAAATTAAAAATTGGTTAAATTGTTATTTTGATTATAAATTAGAAATTAATAAGGTAAATAATATAAATGTTTATTAATGTTAAATACAAATTTAGTAAATATTTCAAGTTTCTATTGTAAAAAGAATTCAAAATAGAGCGGAGGTGTCATTGCGATTTTCTTGCAGAATATGCACTAGTGCATTCATTCATTCATTCATGTCCAGGAAATTTTTTATCGTGCATTCCAACAACGTAATTAGCTCTCGTGTACCACTCGAGCTAATTAAGACGTTGTTGGAAAGCATTCAAAAAATTTTCCGAAAGAATTAATGCACATGTTATATTATAAGTGAAAATTTTAAATTGATTTTTTTCAATTATATTTAATTATAATAAGTAGAAATAGAAAGTAGAGCAAATCGGAAAATGGAAATGATTATATATAAATTTATAGAGATAGGATTGTGATAATTTAAAAAATGGTATACTTTAACAAATTATAATTGAGATCCGGATATCGAAGAATAAATTTTAAGTAGGTAATGAAAATGTGTTGCTTCTAATAATAACAGATAAACGTATACTGCGTACCTACTTATATATACTTAAAAATTCAAATGTGTTGTGTTTATTGTACATGGACAGACATATCTAAGTAATCATTTAAATTTTTCTGCCAAAATACCAAATTAATTATTCGAACAATAATAATCACATACTAATCACGTTAAATAAGAAACCATAGATTAAATGAACAAAACATATTAGCTGAATTAACTATGAATTTACTAATGAAGTAGAAAAACTACTATTACTTCAAAACAGATACTAATAACAGCATAAATTATGATGTTTAGTTGTTAAAAAGTTATTCTTTGCTTGTCGGTTTACGAGAAAAAGCAAGAATGAAGTTCATCATAATTTTCGCTGTCGCTTTAGCTGTGTCCGTAACAGCGGAGGTAAGGAAACTAAAATGAATCAGTAACGAATCATTGTAAGTTTTTTTTTGTTATAGTCAGAACTTATTCGTATTCCTAGACCACCACTTCCACCAGGTGTCAGCGAAGAAGGAATCTGGAAGAATATTGGAAACGTGGCAAAAACAGGACTCAAGTTCCTGTTAAAAGAAGTGGGCAAAGACATCATCGACAAAGTTAAAGACATCTTAACCGATGGACTAAACATACACCCAAGGAAAGAAGTCCGCGAAGTCCTAGAAACCGAGGCACCCGGTGCTGACGGAGTTTTAGAAGCAGCTGGAGACATCATCCTCAGACGTGCTGCATGTCTCGCTGAAGAACATGCCGAAGTAAGATTATTTTAATTTTGTAGCTTTAATTTTAATTTCATTTGATTTGTTGGCACCTGGGAAATCATGATTTTTCATATACTACATAAATAAAAATTAAGCTATATTGTCAGCAGGGTTAGTACAACCCCCAAACACATTCATTCATTCCACACGTAAATTATATCATTTTAAACAAAATAACTTTTTTCGCCAACCGGACGTATTTGATGCAATTGTGTCATAGTTTTTTTTTTGTAAAAAAGGAGGCTATTTGGGGATTGTTTATGATCACTATAGAAAGTGTACAAAAAGTAAATTCGTCCTAATACAAAAAATTATTGTTGTCATGGTAAAAACAAAAAATAAACATTATTTTCAAATTTATTTTCATTGTATCGATCGGCCAAAAAATATTATTAGCATCACGGACGTTATGTGCATTTTGTACCGGTTTCGGATGATATTGGACTACCTACGTCTCCAAACATTATCCTCAACCGGTAAACTGCACATACCGCCCTTGATAATTAATATACTATAATCGCAGCCTTCAGCTGTTATAATTGGTTCAATTTTCGATAGGAAAATATCGCACCGTTCCAAACAGCTTATTGAAACACATTCAATTCACATTTTAAACACATTAACGCAAATTTGAAATCACAACGTTTATAATAATTTGACCAACAATCAATCTACGCCAAACACTTCTATACTCCACATTTATTATTCTTTTCATGCAAGTTCGTCTATCTTTTCACACTCGGTATTATTCGCACACGCAACTAACCATCTGCAAGTTATTCTTTATTGTACATAATAGAAAGATATCTTTTGCATATGTAATAAAAAATTAAGTAAGTATTTTTAATTTAAATGTAATATTTTATGTTGTGTGTGTTTTTAGGAGTCTGGCATCCCCAGTCACGAAGGAATTATTAACAGCTTTGGAGATATCTACAAAATTAGCGAAGCCGAAAATTTTGTTTATGCCGAATATAATAAATCGCTGAAATATCGTGAACCTAGTTATGAAGGTATTCTGGGACATTTGGGAGGAATCAGAATCGGAGGCTTGGCTAGTCTGTTAAGAGGGACTGGTAGATATGTCCTGAGCGGTCCAGATGGAGACAACGTTCTTGGACACTTGGTCTACGTTGCACCGAAGGTAAGTTAATAATTAATTACTTAACATTTATCTACAAAAATACCAGTTTTGGAAATGGTAATTTGAAATCATTTTTTGTTTGTTGGATTACTGACTTTATTGTAAATTGAAGTATTTATTATTGCGACGTTTCGTATCCTGGCCATTATCAAGCAGTTGTAGTTACCTACATTGAATTCAAATTAAAAATTAAGGTGTGATGTTTAGCTGCTTATACTGGGCTTAAAATATTTTAAATTTTATTCAGCGTTTGACTTTTCAAGTATTTATTTATCTAAGTTTACAAAAAAAAAATATAAATTTGAACAGAAAATTTAAAAAAAATGTATGGATTTTTTTCTATTTCCATTTACAAAACTCCAATCTCGGCTTCTTTAACATCTTTACAAAAGAATAACAGGTATAAACTCGTTGGAATACGCAATAGTGTCATAACAGTTGAATATTTCGTACTCTACAGTATATTATAATAAAAATAGAATTTAAAAACTTACTCAAAACAGTAAAAAATTTATTTACTAATTTAGTAGTTTGCTAGCGTTTAGTTTTACTGTTACATTTACGAGCCCGATGTTTAAAATCTTTTATGCCGAGATAACATCAGTATTATGTTGCATTCAATAACAATCAACATTGAATTTTGTATTTATCGTCGAAGTAGGTCTAAAATCAAACAATACGAGTATTAGCAGTTAAAAATATAAGCATGATCTAAATTGATTGTAAATGTAGTTCTTTAAAATGTTTTTGTATAAATTATTCAGCCCAATTGTGTAATTAAGTTTTTATTTATTTATTTAAGTTTTTATTTATCCCTACTAAATTATTTTACAAAAATAAACTATGGGACGTTATGATTTTTTAACACTGTTATTTTGCATAATGACAAAAAGTTAAACATGTGTCCTACAATTAAGGAAAATTAACAAAAACGTAAAAATGCTTCATGCCTTTTAGTATTTACCAGGGTTGAAAAAAAACATGTTTTTTTCAATTTTAAACAAAACATTTGTTTTTTACTGTTTAAAACTGTTTTTTTGGTTTAAAACATGTTTTTAACTCTGCACAAAAAAAAACATGTTTTAAACAACAAAAAAGCATGTTTAAAACATGTTTTAAACAGGATATCTGTTTTAAATAAATATTATTTCCATCCAAATATGTCGCCAATGCTACTTTTTGTGCGAGGACGGGGATTTACATCGCTCTAGCTGCGTAGCTAGGAGTCACCGTTGGTCGGTAGTTGAATTTGTTTTGTTTGTGTTATGCGTCGTGAATGGATTTCGATATCATTTTTAAACACCTGATTTAAAACACAGTTTAAAACATGCATTAAAACATTAGGCCGTGTTTAAAACATGTTTAAAACAGTTTGTTTAAAACAAATTGTTTTAAACATAACAACCCTGGTATTTACCCAATTTGGGCGTGATTTTATTTTCCGGTCGATTTTTTTAGATCATGACTAGTGTAGCTATAGATGCTATAATCGGAACGACTATATAGTATATACAGGTTGGTGGAGGTGAAATGCGAACATAGGGAAATATATGACAATGGAGTTATCTTGCTAGGCATCTTGATATACTTGGAATAAGTACTGTCAATGTCAAAGTAGCTGTCATATAACTGAAATTTTTATTTTCTTCAAAATATTTTCTTTGCATAATAATGTATGTGTACGAGCAGAACGAGCAAGTTTAAATGCACTTTTAGATTTTATTATTATTTCTGTTATTGATTACTCTTTTTGTCACACAAATTCATATTACTTCGTTTTGTGACTCTACTACAAAATATATGAAGGTACCTGGCATAAAAGTTCGATTGTCATGTATGTTCCCTATGTTCGCATTTCACCTCCACCAACCTATGCGTTAAGCAGGCAAAATGCATATTTAAAAAAATAAGTGTCATGTTGTTTTTGACCTTAAAATTAAACAAAAGATAATAATAGTACTGATAAAGTGTTTAAGTAAGGAGTGATAATTTTTACCTTATCACTTTTATAATATTTTAATTGTGGCCAAAACTTTAATTTCAATTTCCAGTACCCAATCTCGAAAGAAGGCATCATCCCCGTCCAATCCAGCACCGAGGGCATCATCTCCAGCGCGGGTAACCTCATCCTCAAAGGAGCTGGCAAACTAGCCGGCGACGTCCTCAGAGGAGCCTTCCGTACCATCCCCAACATCCTGAGCAACATCTTCCTCGCGCGAGGTCAATTCTCCAACTACCCAACCATCCATTCAATCGGCCACGAAATCATCTTCAAAGCTCGCCACTTCATCCACCACAATCTCCATCCTGAAGCCAAGAAGTGCCTTCACTCCGCGGAGGCGGACTTCACACAACTGTTCAACTCGTACCTGAAGAATGGCCACGCATGTGTTGCAGCTGGCCACACCAACGGAAGCAAAATCATCGACCATGTGGAAGACATTGTTCTCGACGCAGTGAGGAAAGTAGAAGCGGCCCATCGTGAGACTGGCTTCTGTTTTGATAAACATGTCCAGGAGAATCAGATCAGTTGTTTGGATAAAGATCTTCCGGAAAGAATTGAGCAACATAGGGAGAAGGTTAAACATTATGCTGTGGATCTAGCCGATTATGTTAGTCAGTTCTCGCAGCTGAATACTGAGTTTGACGTTTGTTTGGCTGGACATGTTGGAGTTGTTAGGAGAGAGGTTTATCGTATTATTTATGGTTTCCATGAATGTATTGATTTACTGCCTGCTGCTGCATAATAACAATAATTATGTTTAAAAAATCTGTAATGTGAAATAATTTCACCATAAATAAATAAATTACAATTTATAATTGTTTTCTTTATTGTATTTTAATTTGTCATTATTTTCCTTTTAAAATATATTGGTTCTAAAATGTAAATACTTATACATATTTTATTTTAATATGGAAACTATAAAAAATATATAAATGAATTAGTAATTTGAAAATGATCAATGATGGAACGTTTGTATTAAATTAATAAATTCCGCACTTTGTAAACTTTCCTATCAATCGTGAATCGTCAGTCGTGAACCAAATTCACACAACATAGGAAAATTCTCGAAAATATCCACAATTGCTGTTGGTTGTCGGGCGTCTGAGTAAAATTATCATAAATTATTTACCTCAAAAATATAAAACCAACATTTCAAATACAGAATTCTTTGAAACTGTGAGGTATAGATAAAAAAAATTATCTAATATAAAACTTGAAAGGTAGATAAAATATAATTATATAATAATTACCTATCTGTTAGATAGGTACCTACCTTTCATTTTGTTATTTATAACAAGAACCTATTAATAATTGTTAACTAGAATAAGATCTATAATAAGAAAAATTTCAGTTGATTCTCAAACATCAATATCTTCAAAACATAATCTAAATAAATAATTTATTGGTGTAATTTATGAGGGGGTTAGACGTTTAGTCCAGTGCATTTAAGCCAAAATTAGTCGAAACCCGGACATTCAAAAAAACAAGATGGGACCTTAGGATATCGTTAGATATACACTACTGAACATCCTCAAGAAAATCCCCAAAAATTCCGCGTCGGGTTTGCCGCCATTTGGCGGCAAACCCGACGTGGGATTTTTGGGGATTTTCTTGGGGATGTTAGAGCAAAACCAGATCAAGTCGATTTTCTATTTTTGGACGCAAGTTGGAGCGCGGAGCGCGCAGTCATCGAGTTATTTTTTAAAGTGCGCCGCAGGCTAACCTAAAAACATGGTTGTACCAAAACCATTGTTTCAGTGCCACTGACAATTTTTCGTTGTCGGTACTCCATGTAATCTCGTCTACTTCCCCTCAACAAGTATCTTAAATATTTATTTAAGACATTGTCCTATATTAGTTGATAATTAAAGGCTATTTATAGGCTCCAGAATGGTATATATATAATATATATATATATATATATATATATATATATATATATATATATATATATATATATATATATATATATATATATATATATATATATATATATATATATATATATATTTATATATACCATTCTGGAGCCTATAAATAGCCTTTAATTATCAACTAAGTTCCAATAAGCTTTTGTTGTTACTACCGTAAGTTCCGCTGGCATTCCTTCCGCTAGCGGAATTATTTATTGCAAAAAAAATTAAAGAGCCTAAAATTGGGGAATGAGACATTTAATTAGCCTATAATTAGCCTATTATTTTCCATATTTAAAAAAAAATAATTTGTGAGTTGGTACCGCTAGCGGAAGGGAGGTCTCGCAAGCCCATTGTTACAGTCACAAACCGGTGCCTTATGGTTGCTAAGTTAATTATTGTATCCCAATCTCAACTTAGAATGGTGACGAGAGTAGATACTTAGGTACCGATCCAAGCCAGGCTGTGAAAATTTTCAAACTGACCCAGATTCGAACCCGCGACTTCTGTAACCAAATTCTAGTACTCTACCACTACCACTGTGCTATTTCGTCGTGTAAAATACACAAAATAACTAATTTTAAAAAAGTAGGTAGGTACCTACAATTTAATATAAAATTTGTATACCATCTGTATACCATTTAAAACTTATCAATTGTGAAACAGAAGAAGGAAAACTAAATGAATTTGCGAAATATAAAAACTTTAATTTTAAAATATTTAAAAAACTTAATTTCTCTTATTCTGTTGCGCGTAGGGTACACAACGTAATCTAATTTATTAATAATAAGACACTGTGCGAATAGAATTTGAAGTTATTACTGTTTCTATCCTGCCGTTTATCAATCTTAGAAATATTATAACGCACAAAAACGTCTGAACTTTCAAAACTGATGTCGTAAAAAATTTAAACTAACAGTCCATTATAACGTAAGATACAATGTGCACTAATGAGTTACATAATAAAATCAATTTTGAATTAAAGTATAGTAATCTATTTCAATTAATACATGTAATCTAATAAACTAAGCTATTAAACTAATCATTTTCATGAACCACATCCTAGTACCAAAAATCCTGCATCAAAACAAACTAATATGTTTATGCAGATAATTAAAATTAATATCATTAGTTTTGAAAGTAATGCAAAAGTAATTATAACCACAAAGAATTTTTCTAATGATCTTGTACAGATAGCACTAGAATATTCAAAACAAAATAATAACCCCAAAATTTGTATAAAACGGCATTCAAACAATACGATTAACATTCAGAGATAGGTTCTCTATCGAAGAAACAACGCAACCATGAAGTTCAGCTTGATCTTGGTAGCCGTGTTGGTGGCTAACGCTGCTGCTGTGGTAAGAAAATTCACTTTTATCTATTGCTGATGTTAAAGTGTACTTTATTCAACTCAAAATAGTAAATAAAGTAAAACTGTATACGCACGAGTTGACTAAATTGAGTATATTTTATTAACAAGGGTTGGAAAGATGTATGATGACGTAACAACGGGATAGCTTAGGTGGTAAGAGGCCTCTGGTACCGCTGGGTCGCCGCTGGGCACAGAGGTCGTGGGTTCGAATCCCGGTCATAGCATGTTTTCATGTTATGTTTTTCACACTTTTGCGTATTTTCAACATCGGTTATGATGCGACAGAAATGGAAATAAATTATCGATCAGAAAAAAATAATTCACTTGCTTCTTTCCTGCTGTCGATAAACAAAAATTTTAACGATTTGTATAAAAAATAGAGTTTCCAAAACTTTATAAAAGTGACACACTTACACAGTTTAATTTTTTCTGCGACACACAATATTTTTTGAAAAACTTTTTGCATTTGCAATTTGCAAAGTGAAATTTTGCGCACGCATATTAAAAAATGAGTAACTTTGAGAACGCACGCACAGAAATATATTTTTCATTTGTTGCTTTTAAATAATATTCCCTTCCTCCTGTTTTATTTCTCTAAGCATCGAAAAGCAGAATTCGCAAAAACAATAAGTGTAAAACCTGCAAAACGGTAATAATATTTCAAAAAGTAAACTTTTCGGTTATTTTATTATATTTATCCAAAACTAATAAAGTTTCCTTTCGTACAGTAAATTTAAAAATAAGAAATCATGAGTTTGTATCAAATGACTTCTATTGTATTATTATGTCATTCGCATACAGTTCGAAAAACACTGATTTAAGACGATCCTCTACCGCGTCAGAAAATAGCCAAAAACATGGATTTCGCGCGCCACTCCACAGGGTTTATTGTTTTGTTAAATATAATAATATAAAGATATTGTAAGTACAAACTACAAAATGGTTGATGCAGAATTTAAAAATTTTGCTTAAAAATCGAAATATGTAAATTTTAATTTTGACAATTTTTGTAATTTTTGGAACACAATTATCTTCAATTTTAAAACGAATTTAAAAAATTCGATCGGATATTTCGCAGATCCAAGCTTTGTTGACAACATATTAAAATTTGAAGTTAATTAACTTATAAATATAAGTCGTACAGTGGTGCGCAAAAACCTTCTTTTTTACAAAAAAATATTGCAGTCTTTTTTACAAATATGGGTGTCAAAATTATTTTTCCCCTGAAACATAAATTATTTGTTATTTTTGTTTAACAAAACAATAAACGCAATAGAATAGCGTGCGGATTCAATGGTTTTGGCTGTTTTCTGCCATGGGTAGAGGATCACTTTAAGCCATTACTGCACGCTGCATGTATCTTTTTATAAACATTAATAATACATACTGAATGTTATACTTGAAGGGACAATCAGGAATCCAGTCAAGACCTCCACGCTCCCTTGTCAACTTAGACGGAGCAAAAGAAGAAGGCATCTTAGATGGACTCAAAGAAATCGGTCATGCCGCCCTTGCAGGTCTAAAAGAAATCGGCAAAACAGTAGGCAAAGACTTGATCGAAAAAACCGCTCAAATCTTAACCGACCACTTGCACTTGCGCCCAACAAAGGAGGTAATTCCAACCTGACAATTACAACAGTTCCGGAAATAAAGTTTTTCTCCGTAGGCCCAAGAAGCTTTGGATGCCGATCCCAGCACCGAGGGCATCTTCAACGCTACCAGCGCCCTCATCTTCAAGCGGGCACAGGAACTTTCTCTTCTGCACGTTGCCGAGTTCCCCAGTCACGAAGGCATCGTCGCTGAGTATGGTCCGTACTTCAAGGTCTATGACGCAGAAAAATTCTTGTACTACCAGTACAACAAGTCGTACCATGATGACAGTGCCAGCCACGAAGGCATCTTAGGAAACTTGGGAGGACTTGCCTTCAGAGGCTTAGGCCAATTAGTCGGAGGAAAGTTTGGAAACATTCTTGGTGGAGCTGGTGATATACTTGGTTCCTTGTTCTTCGCTGTGCCGGTAAGATATGAATGAATATCATTACAAACTAATTGTATTTTCCGTCAAACGCAAAAAAGACATGGCCATGAAGGTCAGCCGTGGCTGGTTGCCAACTTATTGGTCAAATGTTTGACGTTACACAAGCTGCCGCTATGTTTCTGTTTTGAATGCGTTCTAAAAAATGCCTATCTTGAATCTTAAATACTTATCTACGTAATAGGTACGTATCTTTGAATTTTCAAATTATGTTTTTATTTTCATTATTTTCACCTGAGTAAACGATCCCATTGTGACCTTCATCAAGACAAATGAAATTTAGGTAATATTGTCACATATAGGATAATAATTAAATACTCGGTTATACGTTTCAAAACTATTTTATTTAACACTTTATACGTATTTCGATGCCATCATCAGAAGTAAACTTACATGATGGCATCACAGCCAAAATACGTATAAAGTGTTAAATAAAATAGTTTTGAAATATATAATTGAGTGTTTAATTATTATCCTGTATTTAAAATGTTTCAATGAGTGCCTACAGCAATTTCTATTAATATGAATATTGTCACAATATAAACTAGAAATGGTTCTAGTACATTTTCGGTAATGGCAAACAACGAACGATATTTTAAATTTGTTTATAACATCAAACAAAGGAAGCTGACAGCAATTAAATAAATTGCTCTTATTAAAAACACATGATTTAATTAGTTTATTATTACTTATTACTACTTTTTCCCTCGTAATAAGAAGTTAAGGAGGATCCAGAATATTTTAAGTTACGTTGTAATAGGCCTTGGGAATCCTCAATTTAATAAATAAAATAATCTCTCAGGAGTACATTTTATTATACTTACATTGGACGTTTCGAATGAGTACATCATTCATCATCAGCTAAAAACACACCTATTAGTACATAAAGTTACATGTTGGCTCAACCAACGATAATTTATAAAATCTAAAACACTTACCAATATAAAATATAGCTTATGAACGTAAAACGACTAAATGAACAACAAAAATATGTTTAGTCGAGGCGACAAACTTAATGTCATAGTCCAAAATGCATGAAATTTAAATAATTAACATCATGAACGATGTTTACGACTCAGCAGTCGGAGCAATTCTGAGGGAAAATCAACCATCCACAATTTGACACGCCACACCATTCAGTGTTGACAACATGTCAACTAATATATAATTCAAAGAACTAACAATTTTGAAATTTGAAAATTCAGCGGTAAAATATATATGCGTAGCATCTTAATAAAATCTGTCAATAATGTTATTTATAAATCTTAAGTTGTTTTCATGATCAGTTTGAAAGTTTATATTCTGTTTCTTATTCACATTTATGTGGAAAGCTTCTTTTAGAAGTCTATTATTGTAATACTGTGCAGAATCTAAAATTTCTACATCTTTAAATTTAAATTTAAGCCCAGTTTCATATGAGTGGTGTGTTAGAGCATTATGATTGGGATTTCGACCTTTACAATGATACCTACTCATGTTGGTACATTCTTTTTTTAAGAGGTTGTTTTGTTTCTCCGACGTAAAATTTGTTACATGAACCACATTCCACTCTATAAATGACATTTTTCAGTTCATCCTTTGGAATGGCATCCTTTAACTTAGAAAATAGATTTTGTGTGGTAGAAATTGATGAGTTGACTAACTTGATGTTGGAATCCTTAAACATTTTCCTTTTTGCGTAGTTAGTGTCACAATCGTAAGGAATTTTTGAATAAATGTTTTCATTATTAGGGTTGACAACAATATCGTTAGTAGCATTATTGTTTCCGTTTGTCTGTCGTGATCTCAGAATGTGCAACCTACGCTCGATTTGTTTACATAAACAAATAGATTTTTTGAAAGAATTTTGTAAATGTGATTAATATTTTTGTTGTGAAACTTAGCGTTGATGTACTCCTGAGAGATTATTTTATTTATTAAACTAAGGATTCCTAAGGCCTATTACAACGTAACTTACTTCTTTCCTCATTTATGTTCGTTTTAGCAACCGACATCCCAAGAAGGCATCTTCAAGGATCTCGGCAAAGGTATTCTGACCAGCTCTGGCCAACTCGTCGTAAAGGGAGCAGCCAGCGCGGCCAAAACCCTCCTGAAAGGTATCTTCAGTCCAGTAACTGACCTCCTCCACGCTACTTTCTTCCTGCAACGTGGCGCCTTCAACGGCTACGGTTACTCCAGCATCGAAGACCCAGGAAAAGAGGCCCTTGCCTACGCCCGCGCTCACATCCTCCAACACCCTGAGGCCAAACACTGCATCGAAGTCGCTGAGAAGAACCTAACCCAACTCTTCGAACACTACATGAAGAACGGACACAACTGCGTTGCTGCTGGAAAAGATGACAGCAAGAAGATCATCTCCAATGTCTTCGACATCATCACCGACGCTGTCGGCCGCGTAGAAGATGCCCACCGAGAAGCTGGTTACTGTTTCGAGAAACATGTTGAAGCAAACAAGGTGCAATGCCTTGAACACGATATTCCCGCTAGAATCAAGGAACATAAGAGGAAGTTCTGTCACTATGGAAAGGATCTGGCTAACTATGTCAAACAGTTCTCTGACTTGAACAATCAGTTCGATGTCTGCTTGATCAGACATTTGGGAGATATCAGACGTGAAGTCTACAAAGTCATCTATGATTTCCATGATTGTGTTGATCATAAACCAAGCAGCACCAAGAGGCAACAAGGGGGATTTTAAAATAATTGTCTTGTAATAAAATATTACTAAGAATTTGTGTACCTATACAATTGAATGAAACATAAAATACATTTACTTGCATAAATAATTGCTCACAATGAATATAATCCTAGTAACCAAATGGTTTTAAGTAGAAGAAATAAAACCAAATCTGATGTGGCCAGAACACGACCTCTCGCCTAATCTAATAAATAATTAGTTACATATCAAAATATCAGAAGAAGGAAATTTAAATGTATTTGCAAAATATAAAAACATGAATTTTAAAATATTTAAAAAACATAATTTTCCTTCTTATGTTGCGCGTAGGGTACAAAACGTGATCTAATTTATTAATAATAAGACACTGTGCGAATAGAATTTGAAGTTATTAATGTTTCTATAATGCCGTTTATCAATCTTGGAAATATTATAACGCACAAAAACGTCTGAACTTGCAAAACTGTCATAAAAATTTAAACTAACCGTCCATTACAACGTAAGATACAATATGCACTAATGAGTTACATAACAAAATCAATTTCGAATTAAAGTATAGTAATCTATTTCAATTAATACATGTAATCTAATAAACTAAGCTATTAAACTAATCATTTTCATGAACCACATCCTAGTACAAAAAATCCTGCATCAAAACAAACTAATATGTTTATGCAGATAATTAAAATTAATATCATTAGGTAGTTTTGAAAGTAATGCATAAGTAATTATAACCACAAAGAATTTTTCTAATGATCTTGTACTGATAGCACTACAATATTCAAAACAAAATAATGACCCCAAAATTTGTATAAAACGGCATTCAAACAATACGATTAACATTCAGAGATAGGTTCTCTATCGAAGAAACAACGCAACCATGAAGTTCAGCTTGATCTTGGTAGCCGTGTTGGTGGCTTATGCACATGCTGCTGCTGAGGTAAGAAAATTCACTTTTATCTATAGTTGATGTTAAAGTGCACTTTATTTAACTCAAAATAGCAAATAAAATAGAACTTTATTCGCACGAGTAGATTAAATTAAGTATACCTTATCAACAAGGGTAGGAAAGATGTACGATGACGTAACAACGGGATAGCTTAGATGGTAAGAGGCCTGGTAGCGCTGGGCACAGAGGTCGTGGGTTCGAATCCCGGTCATGCAAATAAATTATCGACTAAAGAAAAATAATTCACTCGCTTTTATGTATATTGTAAAAAATAACAATTATTTATTAGATATTTATACACCAAGTGAGATAGATGAATGTTTATTCAAGAGAAGAGAGTTTAGTCCCCGAGCTTGAAGGGCGAGTGGGATAATTTCTTCGAGTAAATAAACATCCTCACGTGTTTTATACAATATTTTATTCAATTTTGACGAAATTATTTCAAATATATGAAATGTAAATTTATTTTGACATAACAAAAAAGAAAATCAAAGTAGTCGTCAGTGGAAAGTTGTCATTGTTTTTATGCATTTTTGACGAAATAATGACATTAGAGTGATTTAAAAATGTGTTGAGTGATTTAAAAAGTTTTAATTCACTTGTGAATAAACATTTATTTAAAGTTGTTGCTATATGGAGTTAATAATAGAAGTTTAAAACGTCAAAATTGAATAAAATAATTTAAGTCGGTGTTTCACTTTTTTAATCGTGGCACACTTATATACAGTTTAATTTTTTCTGCGATACACCATATTTTTTGAAAAACTTTATGCAATTTGCAAAGTGAAATTTTACGCACGCATAATAAAAATGTATAACTTTGCACATGCACGCATAGATAAGACAAAAAACATATTATTCAGTTGTTTTTAAATAATTCTCCCCTTCCTCCTGTTTTATTAGATAGCATCGAAAAGCACAATTCCCGAAAATAACAAGTGCAAAACAGTAATAATATTTCGGTTATTTTTGGTAATATTTATCAAAAATTTAAAAAAAATCGTTTCCTACAGTAAATTTAAAAGTAAGAAATAAAATGACTTCTAATGAATTATTTGAAGTCATTCGTATATACTGCAAATTTATTTTGCAAAAAGTGTATAAGTATCTTAATAAAATAATTTGATTAAAATTTTAAAAAAAATAGGTCACTAAATTTCGTGACACACTTCATAAGATCCGGTGACACACGGTTTGAAAAACACTGATTTAAGCCATTACTGCATGTATCTTTTTTATAACCATTAATAATAAATACTGAATGTTATACTTGAAGCCAGAACCCGATCCAAGCAGACTTCCACCCTTCCGTGTCGACGAAGCAAGCGAAGAAGGCATCTTATCTGGACTGAAAGAACTCGGCAAAGGATTAGGCCATGCCGCCCTTACAGGTTTAAAAGAAATCGGCAAAACAGTAGGCAAAGACTTGATCGACAAAACCGCTCAAATCTTAACCGACCACTTGCACTTGCGCCCAACAAAGGAGGTAATTCCAACCTGACAATTACAATAGTTCCGGACGTAAAGTTTTTCTCTGTAGGCCCAAGAAGCTTTGGATGCCGATCCCAGCACCGAGGGCATCTTCAACGCTACCAGCGCCCTCATCTTCAAGCGGGCACAAGAACTTTCTCTTCTGCACGTTGCCGAATTCCCCAGCCACGAAGGAATCGTCGCTGAGTATGGTCCGTACTTCAAGGTCTATGACGCAGAGAAATTCTTGTACTACCAGTACAACAAATCGTACCATGATGACAGTGCCAGCCACGAAGGCATCTTAGGAAACTTGGGAGGACTTGCCTTCAGAGGCTTAGGCCAATTAATCGGAGGAAAGTTTGGAAACATTCTTGGTGGAGCTGGTGATATTCTTGGTTCCTTGTTCTTCGCTGTGCCGGTAAGATATGAATGAATGTCATGTATTTTCCGTCAAACGCAAAAAAGACATGGCCATGTAGGTCAGCCGTGGCTTAACTTCTGGTTGCTTACTTATTGGTCAAATGTTTGATTTTACACAAGTTGCCGATGTTTCTGTTTTGGGTGCGTTAGAAAAAATGCCTATTTTGAATCTTAAATACACGTACACGTAGCTTTGAATTTTCTAATTATGTTTTTATTTTCATTATTTACGACCAATGATAAGCGCAGCGGAAAAAATATATTGAAATTTTCACCTGAGTAAACGATCCCATTGTGACTTTCATCAGGACAAATGAAATTTACGTAATATTGTCACATGCAGAATAATAATTAAATACTCGGTTATATGTTTCAAAACTATTTTATTTAACACTTTATACGTATTTCGATGCCATCATCAGAAGTAAACTTAGATAATGGCATCACAGCCGAAATACGTATAAAGTGTTAAACATATAACCGTATGTTTAATTATTATCCTGATGTATTTAAAAAGTTTCAACGAGTGCCTAGAGTAACTTTTGTCACAGTATAAACTAAAAAAGATTCTTGTACATATACGGTATCACATGGTAAACAACGAACGAGACTTTAAATTTGTTTAAAACGTCAAACTAAGGAAGCTGACAGCAATTAAATAGTTGCTCTTATTAAAAACACATGATTTAATTATTTTATTATTACTAATTACAACTTTTTCCCTCATTTATGTTCGTTTTTAGCAACCGACATCCCAAGAAGGCATCTTCACGGATCTCGGCAAAGGTATTCTGACCAGCTCTGGCCAACTCGTCGTAAAAGGAGCAGCAAGCGCGGCCAAAACCCTCCTGAAAGGTATCTTCAGTCCAGTAACTGACCTCCTTCACGCTACTTTCTTCCTGCAACGTGGCGCTTTCAACGGCTACGGTTACTCCAGCATCGAAGACCCAGGAAAAGAGGCCCTTGCCTACGCCCGCGCTCACATCCTCCAACACCCTGAGGCCAAACACTGCATCGAAGTCGCTGAGAAGAACCTAACCCAACTCTTCGAACACTACATGAAGAACGGACACAACTGCGTTGCTGCTGGAAAAGATGACAGCAAGAAGATCATCGCCAATGTCTTCGACATCATCACCGACGCTGTCGGCCGCGTAGAAGATGCCCACCGAGAAGCTGGTTACTGTTTCGAGAAACATGTTGAAGCAAACAAGGTGCAATGCCTTGAACACGATATTCCCGCTAGAATCAAGGAACATAAGAGGAAGTTCTGTCACTATGGAAAGGATCTGGCTAACTATGTCAAGCAGTTCTCTGACTTGAACAATCAGTTCGATGTCTGCTTGATCAGACATTTGGGAGATATCAGACGTGAAGTCTACAAAGTCATCTATGATTTCCATGACTGTGTTGATCATCATCGAAGAAGCACCAAGAGGCAACAAGCGCGCAATTAAAATAAAAAAATGATTGTCTTGGAATTAAATATTACTGAGAATTTGTGTACCTATACAATTGAATGAAATATAAAATATATTTACTTGCATAAATAATTGGCTACAATAAATATTTACCTAGTAACATAATGGTTTTGAGTAGAAGAAATAAAAAAAATTGTGCCGGGATAGAAGTGTTTGGCACATCCTGATATTTATGAAACTTTATTTAAGACTGCGTTCAAAGTTTCCGAAATAAATATTGTAATATTGGAAAACTATTGTACTTAGAGCGATACGGTTTTAAAATTTATATTAAAAAGGTATTAAAATATCTATGTTACTATATCACTATATGTAACATTTTTTTAAATAATTAAATAATAATATACAATAAAAAAATGTTATATATAGTGACGTAGATATTTTAATACTAAATACAAATTTGAAAACAGTATAACTCTAAATGCAATATGATATGAGATTGTGTAAAGTTTTGTTCTATAGGTTTGTATCAATTCCAGGCAATAGTATGATTGCTTGTATCTAGGAATCTAGGTATGTATTATTATTTACTGTTGAAATATTTCCAGTGCTTTTTTGTTGAATGTAGAATATGTTGTATTTCACAATTTCAAATATGTGAAAAAATCTAAACATAAACACATGTACCAAATATGTTTGTTACTTTGTCTTTATATTATGAAAAACAGTTAAATAATATTATGTTTCGGTGATTTATTTCGGACACTACTAGACCGAAATGCAAAAATAGTCAATTATAAAATCACAAAAATGATTATGTGGATTTAATTTTGTTTTTGGTCCAATGCATGATAATACTCGTAGATGTTTAAAACACTCGAATGCGTGCAAAATCACAAGACTAAAACACGCTGTGATTTAAAAATTGCTAAACAACAACAATTAAAATTGTAGCCTATCTCCTAAGTAACGATATTTTGACATATCAGATACCAGACAAACTATTCACACGAGGAAAGTTTTCCTAAAAAGTTTCTTGAAAGTAAAACTAGTGCTAGGAACTGTCATAAAAAAACTGTCAATAACGGTGGGTTAAATTAATCATTTCTATAAAATATATTAAAGCAACTGATCTTAAATATATTTAATAAAAATAATTAGTTTCTCCGTATGAACGATATTGACAGTTTTTATGACAGTTCCAAGCACTTGTTTTACTTTCAAGAAACTTTTTAGTGAAAACTTTCCTAGTGTGAACTGGGAATTATAAAATGAATCAAAATTAAAATGCTATTTTCTACCTCTTTTCAAATTATGATGCAAGTGTAGTATTATAATAGAGCATATGACACATGTGAGTAAGTGCTTCTAAAGCACTAGCGACGTCAAAATCATTCCGCTTCGCGTCGTGCTCTTACACCCGTCGTACGGGTTTTAAAGGCTTACTTATACACTTATTGTTTCATTTTTACAAGTAATGGGTCTTTCAATAGGAGTGATAGTTTTTTCAATAAAGATTTCTCGGTTTCTGATATATATTTTATTTACTACCAGATGTCAAATTATTTAGTATAGTGTGCAGTTTCATGATGCAGCGTTTGACGCCTCTACACCAGTTGGAAATAATAAAAAAATATTACCAAAGTTCGAGCTCAACGTTTATTCATCCCAGAATTGGGTCGCCGTCACTGTTACTCTGCGCAGGCTATAAGACGCACTGTGTTTGAGTTAACATTACTAAGTCAATATCACAGCTGTAGCGGCCAGTGTTGCGGATGAGCCAAATTGAAGCGATCTTGTGATCAGTGTCAACAAAGCCGTGGTGGACATTTGAAAGATATCTTGTTCCGAACATAACTGCATTGTCGAAGCTTCCAAATAAAGCAAAAACTAAATTGATATGTCAAACCGTTGACGTTTTATTTAAAATTAAAATCCTATCATTCTTAATGAAAGACCCTATATATACTATTATTTACCATAAACTATCTTAATATTACATAAACTGGTATCATGGTATAGGAAAAGGTATCTTGTAAAATAAACTTACCTAACAGCAGGAACTTCTAAGATGTCCCACTCTACGGACATGTAAAATTCCGAGAGATCGACTCCAACTTCAACGATGTTACTTCCCGCCTTTTCATCCATGTGCCTCAAATCCACCTGAATAACATAAACAAACTGTAGTTTTCAATTTAATAATAATCATTTTTTTATATAAAAACATCGAACTCTCTTCCTTCACAACAATTTATGCCAAGAACTGTCGTTGTAGACACCTAATATATTCAAAAATATGCATTATAATAACAAATCTCATTCACACATCGATAATTTTGTGGATACATCCCATTAATTTACAGTATCAATTCTTAACGTCAATAAGTTCAAGACACAGAGTATATGAATATAAGTACATCCATGTACACACAGAATATTTTATTATTTTATTAGTAAGTCGTATTAGAAGTAGGTTTAGTTATATTGTTCATTTCGCCTTCGATGCATTATGATATTCTCAGGAAGTAAAAAGCTAGAGATATTACGCTATATAATTATGTAGGTGCGTCCGATACCAATAATTTTAAGTGTCTGTAACTTTTCAAGTTAATTTTCAGTTCATTCAATGACTCATTGAGAGTCCCTATTCCTACGTCATTACTGTATTACGTTTCCGTCGTAGGTCTTACCATTTATGCATAATTATTTAAGTTAATATTACATAATAGTATTATATCGGTTAAAAAAACTTTATCCAAAAAGTTTTGACAAAATTTGAACAATTTTTGGGGAAACAATTGAAAATCGAATAAATATAATTTTTATCATTTCTACGAAACTTATTTTTTAGAATAATTTATTAAAATAAATTTTGTGTTACCAATTCTTCAAATATTATTTTAAGTCGTCTACTAGAATTCTTTTTTCGAGAGCTTTAATTTTGATACCATACTCGAAAGTATATTAGTAAAAATAAAAAAGTTTAATTTATAATGTTGGTACCACTGGTCGAAAAAAGCTCTTTAACGAAGTTCAAGTCAGTTTTTGGCTCAAAATCTTAAAAATAAGATTTTAGACCAAAATTCCAACGCGTTTTTAAGTTATTCAACATCCAGACAAACACATACCGACTTTTTAATTTTTCTACTACAATTTATTATTTTCCCAAGAGTATTTTAAAATTAAAAATCAGTTTATAAAGTTGTGGAAGTACTGGTTGAATAAAGCTCATTAACGAACTTAAAACTAACTTTTTTGTAAGAAGCTTAAAATTTCAGTCCGAAATTCCAACGCGTTCTCAAGTTATCGTCCTTATACGGACAGACCGACTTTTTTTAGGGAGCCTAAACCGAAAAATTGATCAAAATTTTAAAATGTCAAAAAATTACGATTACTTACAATACTTCCCCCTATTACATAATTCTGGGAAGTAAAAATCTCTAGAAACAAACTGGAAAATAGAAATACTTCTGGACGTTAAACAAAGCAATTTACATCCAATAAAAAAACATTATACAAAAAGTACTACTATAAATTAGAGAATCGTACGAGATTTATCACTAAAAATAATGTGTAAAAAACTCTCAACTACTTTCCAAGCTCAAAAAAAACTATTGAAATATACCCCTCCAATTTTAATTCATTCATTAAACTACCGAAACTCAAATAAAAATGAATTACACTTCCAGTGTTCTACTCTCCATTCTCCATACAACATCCTCTTAATTCTCACTCGAGGCGATTCTGCTGCATAGGGAAGTAGTTCGTATCTAGTTAAACGCTCGGAGCGCTCGGCTGCCATTATCTGCGCTCGCGCGATGTCACTTCGTTAATTGAAACCATTTAGCTGCCGTGCTCCGAGCACCCGCGAGTACGAAATCATCGCCGAATAAAATGTTAATATGTCCGGCGAGGGCGTTCTACTGAATTGGCAGTGGGGATGAGATTTAGTAGTCAACGATTATTTTTATGTTGTTTTGAATTTGGGGTGTTCAATAAATAATTATGAAATCGTACTATGAGTTACTGTAGCTCTGATAAATCGTAGTGAAAAGTACAACTTTAGCTCCGCATTTTTCGACCAATCAGAGGGCACCTGTGCACTCGATTGCTGACGAGAGGCGAGAATCGGCCAGAACGTCGGCTATTGTTGTTGTAGTAAACCGTGGCCACATTTTGCTTTAATGTTTTAAATTTAAAATAATTTTGCGATTTCAATTCATTTCAAATATAATATATATCTCGGCTGTAAGATATGTTTATTACTCAATACTCACGTGGTTATTTTTCTCGTCTAGCGACTCGAAAAACAATTCTCCACATTCGTAATAAAAAATCCTTCTCTACAGTCTAGATATTTTGCATTTCAATAACTAGCAATTATGAGAATTTTGTGTTATATTTTTAAAAACTTAATACTTCAATTAGTAGCTATCGTTTTTTGTTAGGGATAAATTTCCAGTTAAAATTAATTAATTAATTATTATATGGACGCCCAATGGAACATATTCCAATAGTACCTTCTTTGTTAGTCCCATTAGTCTATATATCACGTAGCAAACTTTTTTTGCAAATAGCAACAAAACTACTTTAATAAAAATTAAAATTATTTAAAAATATTTACTTTCGACAACTTAAAACACACCCATGCTGTGGAAACTAAACTACAAGTCCAATACTTTTTGAAATACTGAAGAACACTAAAAGGCATCTTTTGAGACTAATATTTGCTATTTTCTTCAAGCGGGAACATTTAAAACTTAGCCCCAAGTCCAATCTCCCTACACATTCCAGTTTAACTAGTACCTACACAAAAATTACAACTGTAGTGTACTTTTCAAAATAATTACCATTGAGAATTTTATATTAATAAATAAATTCATGAAAATAAATTTGAAAAATTTCATTGAAATGTATCATAAATTTAACCTAATTATTGTAATCTCTACCAAAATTGCGGTAATATTATATACTTATCACAATTTCCGTTAAATTTACGAATGTTTCAAAAATTTCAGTGAAATATTTTTATACCTAAACTTCATTTTTTAAACGAAATTATTGAAAAGTTCAAGAAATCTATGAAAATTTCAAAAGATTCAAAAGTTTTGAAAAAAATATTGCTTGTAGAAGTAGAAGTAAATTTTCACAACTAAAACCCATTATAATATAAATATGCTCATTGCTCATTGTTCTGAAAGCTTATAATGATAATATGTATATATTCTAAAAACATTGTACTTTCTGTTATAATTAATACGGGCTTACACCGAATATAGAAGTAAGTTTTTACACAAAGATAAATCAATAGCCACAGAATATTATAAAAATTCTCGAACTCAAACAAAACCATTGAAATAATTATATCCATGTTCTGCGGTTTTCTATTTTCCGTTAACAAGCTTAATTTGAAAGTAAACTGATTACTCTAATTAGTCGACAAACAAGTTTAAACAGCTGAACTAATTTTAAATGGCAACATGTTATGTATTGGTAGATTAGCATATTTAACGGACAGATAACATTTGTAATACCACACACTGAAAACTAGAGGTGGGAAAACTATCGTATTGTTATAAGATAGAACAATCTATCTATATATTGATATACTATCGATAGTCACAATTATTCGAAGTTGAACGATAGTTGCAGTTAAACGATGATTGTTTCTTATCCGATAGTTTTTGTTTATCGATATTTATTATCAAACCAATGACATCATTATGACATGCAATATGTATAATAAAACACTAAAAGTGTCTGTCGAAATAAAAAAATTGTATGAAATATAAATTATATCATCCTTTTATAAACGAAATACTGTCGTTTTGGGTTTCGCTAACCGATAAACTATCTAGTTTACAGCTGCATAAAATATCGTTTAAAATATCGATAAACTATCGTTTATTATTGATAATATTTTTATATCGCAACTATCGATAAAACATATACACGGATTCCCAATAAGTTTTGGACGAGAAAAAAATTGAAAATCACTAAAGCGTTTGGGTCATTGTGAGATCCAAGAAGGTCGAAAATTTGAACATTTGTTATAAAAAACATATAATAAACGTGCAAAAAACATAATAAACGTGCAAAAAAACATAATAAACGTGCAAAAAAACATAATAAACGTACAAAAAACATTAAAATTAATTACAATTAAATTCTTGAAAGAATTAAGATATCGACTTTTGGTTTATGGGGGTGTGTTTTTTTCATTACCTTTAAAATAAGGTGAAACTGGACAAGGGTTGCTATTTAAAAATGTTAGGGTGGTCATTCGCTAAAATTGCATGGAAGTTCTAAAATATCTAAGAATGTAGTTTTTATGACTCTTTCGTGATCCCCAAATTTTTTTTTTCTTCACTCGTTCAAAACTTATACCTCCGTCCCGGGACTTTTGGGAAACCCAGTATATCGATAAGTAATTTCTTTTAAACTATCGGTCTATCGATAGTATATTATCGATAGTATTCCCACATTTACTGAAGACGTTCAAGCAAAACTGCATCAGCAGTACATACATAAAATTAATTATCACTAAAATGCCCTCAAAGAAAACCGATGCATTAATTAAACGGCTTCATAACGCTGTGCCTAACTAATGACTGGTTTACATACTACACTTCTTCGTTAATATTTCAAAGCGTATAAACATATTACGATACTTTACCCAGCTACTGATAAAATTTTAATTGAATTCCTTACTGTTAATGTCAGCTTGAGTAATGAAGAAAATAATTCAGAGGCAAAGTTCATTCCTTTGATCTAAGATGGTCTTATGTTCTTAGGCGACGCGGCAAAGGTTAATGGCGGTGCAGTCGCGACGCGATACAGGGGACATTAATTGCCAATTGCATCGATAATTGCATTAATTAATTAGAGAACTTGAGTACTTAAGTAAATTATTGGTTTAAGACTGAAGAAGCTTTAAATAGATGCAAACGTCCCACTTCATGATGTTTCTATAACAATATTTAAAAACATTTCACCAAATATCTGAAGGAAAATTGGAATCATTTGTATACATATTGGACAAATTTTGGTATGAATTTCTTCTGGGAAAGAATAAAACGCTGATCAGCGCTGACCGCTGCAACGCTCTGATCTGCGAATAAATGCACCGAGATGCACTTTAAAAAATTAATGCAATCCAAACCGAGTACAAGGAACTGACGAAGGATATAAGGTATCTTTATTTATTTCACTTCAGTTTTCAGTTAGAGTTTTTACCAAAGCAAGAGTATGTGATATTCAAGAAGGGTATTATGTTTCTGAATTTAAGTTCAGTTCAATCAGAGTTTCTACAAAAACTGATAATTTGGAAATCAAGAAGGGTGTTAGGTTTCTTTATTGAGTTTAGTTAAATGTAGATCCATCTGTGCTTCTGTGCATATATTCGCAGATCAGCGCGTTTCAGCGGTCAGCGCTGATCAGTGTTTTATTGTTACCCATTTCTTTCGATAGTAAAACTTGAACGTCTTCAGTAAATGTGGGAATACTATCGGTAGTATACCTACTATTGATAGACCAATAGTTTAAACTATCGATTTATGATTTATCGATAATTGAGATGTAAAGATATTATCGATAATAAACGATAGTTAATCGATATTTTAAACGATATTTTATAGAGATGCTGTAAACTAGATAGTTTATCGATTAGCAAAACACTTGTACAATATTTTTTATAATTTCCGATTCAAAAATTAACATACTCAATTCTGGTAAACCAGGTCGTTTATTAAGATTTATTTCTACATACAAAATTTGACAGGTAGGTAATCTAAATAATGTAAGTTATATTGTAAAGAAAAATATTTTTTTATTTAAAAATGCAGTTTTCTTATGAGGCAAATGCTGTGTGCTGATCACACCAGATTTGTGTTTTTGTACCATAACATTCCTTGTGTCCATTCTTACAAACAAAGGAACAACCTGTAAGTGTCACGATACATTTTGTTTCATATAAGGTAAAGGTAGACATATCATTGGTTAACTTTGTTTAAAATGCCCAATTCATTATTTCTTGTGTTGATTGTACTATATTAATTATCATAGCATAGCATAGCATAACATAGATCTAAAATAATAAAAAACTTCTAACAGAAGGTTCTAACGTATTTTTTTACTCTTAAAATAGATATGTTATGTATCTACTAATAAATTAAGCAGAACGTGCTTCGAAACCCTGAAATAAATTTAAAGTTAGTGTTTTCTTTTTGGAACTATCGGTTACGCTTTGTATTACAATAATATTAATAACACCTCACTAGCTCTTGGAATATAAAATAACTATTTAGCCGTTTAACTGAATAATTATTATGATTTGCATACTATCAAAAGTGTTATAGATGAAAATTTCCATATGAAAGCTTTTGCATTGCTATGCATTTTTACGATAAACTTTGTAATTATTTTTAGCAAATGCAACTTTTCAGGTACTTAATATACTGCCTCTAATTTCAAGTTTTTGTTAAAGCTCGCAAAAGTTTAAATTAAAAAATCATTAAAACTTTGTAATTTCATGAAAATAACGCCAAACTAAATTTAATATGTTGAAAATATTCAAGAACTTTTACCACTAACGCATCTTAACATAATCCGAATACTCTATTACCATAAATTGCAGAGCGTATCGAATTTCAAAAGTTTTCATTATTAATTTTCCACTGAGTCAGTAACAACTTACAAAATTTCATAATTTAGCAACTAAACAATTTATCAAGATGGAATTATAAGTCATAAATTCTAGTTTGCTATTCCGAAATGTTTGAACTACTTTAAAAATGTGTTTTTATATGTAAAAGCAATAAATTTTACCGCTCTATTCTTTTTAACTAAAATTTGTTAGAGTTGCATGTTGGCGAAAATTATAGTTTTTCTCTCTTTGCTTGTTTGAGCTTATGTCTACAAACTGCAACCACCGTAGTAACGTGTCAGCTTTTTGATATTTTATGTAAGCTTATAAAAATTTTATAGATCATATCACACCGGGTTTGTGTATTCGTATACTCTGTTTTAGGGGTTGTTTTAAAATAATAACTGTAATTAGGTAATTCAATAAAGTCGTATAGTTTTTTTCTTTAAGTTTTATTCTGCAAAATTTATTAATAAATGATTAGCATAATAAATAATGATATGTGCACTTTATTACTTATGATTGTGACACTATTTAAAGGACTTATGTTTACGAGTAGGTAGTTATTAGACAGATTCTTACATGCATCTGAATCCTGAAAAAAAAGAAATTCTCTGGAGTTTAAAGCTATCAATAAATTACAAATAATTGTTTTTTCCAAGTCTCATTGAAGTATTGAAGATTTAATTTAGCAGCACCGCTATTTGACAGACGATTTTGTCCAGGATTGTATTTCTCAGAAGCATAAAGATTCATCAAAGAATTCTAGATTGAACATAGACATAGATCTTAAGTATTCCTATATTTTCTATTTAAAAGAATAGTAGTTATTTATTTATTTAGGCTGCAAAGAAAGATTTTTTATTTCGAATATCCACAACGCAACGCAATGCTTTGATTTGTCGAAAAATGTGGAGCAAAAATTGTACTTTTTACTACGATTTAGCGGAGCTAAAGTAACTCATTATCAGAGATGGTCATTAATAAGTATTTAGGTAGGTACTCAAGTATCAATTTTTAATAACAACTAGTACTTCTTAATACTTGTACTTAAGTATAAATATTTTTTTGTCACTGCGATCAAAGGTTACAAATAATGTTACAAACCATGCAATTTATTATATTAATTTTTAAAAATACTGGTACTTGAAAAATAATTATTTTTAAGTACTTTTGACAAGAAAAATGAATACCTACTTTACTTAAGTACTGTGAAGCTTTACTTGGTACTGACTCGGTACTAACCATAGGTAATACTGGTACTTAAGTATTTTGATTTCGATACTTGCTAAGCTCTGCTCTTTATTGTACAATGTCATAAAAAATATAAAGACTGTTTGTTTATACGTTTTAACAATGATACTTCGTGCTTATGAATACGATCAAACAGAATATTTTTTTGCTGATATAATGATACATTTTAAGGCACTCAATGAGAACTAACAACCATGAATACTCGTGAGTGTACGGTTGGCGACTCATACTTACAGTAGTAAGCTAAACGACGTTGATAGATGTGTATGTATACTTAATTAGAATTAATCACTACAATGTCCAACATGATATTGCATATTACAAAATAATTTACACGGTTTCATTAATTGAAGAATAGAGAATGGACTATATTAATTACTGGTCAAATACTAACTATACATACAGTTAACATAGGTATTTAATTTGCAAATTCTTTGATAGTTTTATTATTGTTCGTAATTAAATTATAATTTACATTACTATTCATTATTGTAACATTACTATAGTTTCTCAAAATTAAAAGTAATATTTCAAGCATATTTTAATTTAAAAAATTAAAATTGAAAATTGTGAAACAAGTGTTGGTAATAATTTTTAATTATTTATTTTGTTATTATTTAAGGAGGTTGGGGACGCCTGCAGTGGCTTACCCAGACATTAGCCTTAGAGGGAGCATATGAAAATAAAAATATTTTTGAAAATGTAAAACAAAATTCGCTCAACGCCTCAACGCACGTTGGCTGATGTCATTGCAATTTATTCAGTTGCTGTGATATTTATTTTTACAATAATTACTAATTCCCTAATCAAAAATGCTTGACATGCTTACATTTTTTTCAAATAACTTGTAAATGGTTTAGAAGAAGGACACAAAATCTTCAAGAACTTATTTTTAAAGGTTAATAGGAAATATTAATACAAGTTCTATGAATTTTTCATTATTTTATCATATAGTTTAAACAAAAATTTAGTGAATTGCCATAAGAGTCCATGTAAAACGAGCGTAATTTCAACATTTAATTACTCAAAAACCGGATAGACGAAAATTTAAAATAAATTTTTTTAGAATCTCAATAGTGACCTGAAGGCACTGTATAAATTTCAGCCTCTCATCATCATTTTAATATATGGTCACCAACCTCCTTAACCAGTTTCTCCAAGTGCATCGCACTTTTACACTAATACATCCTTCATTAAAATACTAGCTTTTGAGTATACGGAAGTATTTAATACAATTCCGTTTACGATTCTTCTACCAGACATAAAATTACGCGAATTCTTCTCCACTTTCCGCGACTCAGCTCGAAATTGCGGATCACGATCACAAAGATGATCCCAGTGGCGCCCCACTTTGCGTTGGAGTACCTGTGTAGCCGACAGTAATGAGATAGATATCATTCTTGCATCGCAGGCGAAATGAACTGGTTGATTTATGTTTTCGTTTTTGCCGTAAGTTTGGCGCAGCGCCCGCCTTGCCTACACGTAATTTCGTGTGCTTGGGATTTGTTAGGAAAGTAGTTCATGTAGTAAATGATTTGTGAACCTTTGTCTCGTTTGACAGTTACACGAAATTTGGATGACAAGGATAGAAGACGCGTGTTGCAAAACATTGTCCCAATCGCATTGTTAGTTTTAGAATTACATGTTATTGTTTACTTCCGAATAGGTTTTATTATCGTTTGTTTTGTTCCAGATTTGGTGTGTAACTTGGGTTGCAGTCTTGTTTCATCCTTCCTTAATCGTCCGAATGTAAGAACCCAGTTTTATTCAAACTTAGGGCAGTTGGTGTTTAGGGAAAATAAGTTTTTATGAGCAGAAAAAATTCTGCATCTACATTTGAAATCAAAGTTAAATTATTTAATAATGCAGGAACCCGGCGTGAAGTGATAGTAAAGACGAAAATTTTATTTGGAAAAACCTGTTCCTGTAATCAAAATTTAATTTTCTCTATTCTGAAACAATTAAATAGAAAATTGTGTATATAGGGTCCTGGGTCTTACTGAAAATCAAAAAATTTTCTCAATAATTACCTAAATTTTTTGTCGCTGGACAAGGAAATATTGTCAGGTGGGATTACCTACATATAAAAAAAATTAGTTTTTTGGAGATAAACACATTTTAAACTAATATCTACTAAATTTTTTAAAGAAACATATGGGTGTAGGGCGGATTTATATTAGTGATGCCACGGATATCTATAGTTACTCTCCCAAAGTAAACCTGAATGATTCTTTTTCTATTTGACTCAGTGAAAACCAAGCGTAATCTTAGCGTAATGCTCTAAATTTAAGATTTATAAACAAAAATAATTTTCTATTATTCTGTATACTAAAGTGAATAATTCAGGCACGTATATGAAGGGATGAAGCAGGGAAACTTTCAATTACAGGGCATTTGACCTTGTATGAAATAAAAATCACCTGCGGCGCATTTTATTTAAAACATCGGTACAATTTGATTTTTGTAAATCTTTGGGCCCCTCCCGTCAAAAAATCCTAGATCCGCCCCTGGTATAAAGTTACATTAAAATTTCAGCATTTAAAAAATTTAAGAATTTATTCTCCTAAATATCATAAAATATGAAATAAATTTTGAAATTATAGCTAAAAAATGTATCTGTAGTTTATAAATCTGCGTATTACCCCCAAAGAAGTTTGTTCTTGAACGCAGAATATTCGAGTTACCGGATATCCGGCTATATCCAGCCGAAGAATAAACCAAATATCCAGTATTCGGTCAATTCACTATCCGTTGCATCACTAGATTATATCACTCCCCCCTAAGTAATTACGCCACTGAGTAAAGTCATTACGGATATGACTATCAATTTCTAGATTATTATTAGAAACTAGAGAATAAAGGATTGATAGCCTCGAAGCATTGGTTTGTTATTGGGCGATGTTTACGATCGGTTGAATAAGGTAGGATGAAACAAGACGATACCGTAACTTTTTATCATTGATTAGTTTAGCAGCTCATATTATATAAAAGCATAATTTAATTTTGTGTACACAATCATTCTATAATGAAATTGAATATTTATGGTTACGGCAAAACTAATATAAAATTTTTATACTACAGAAAACTTTTTATTATAAAACTTTAAATTGGTAACATTAAATCCATATGAATCCATAAAAGGTTTTTGTTCTATAATTAGAAAATAATGGACCATTTAATTAGACGATTTTTATCAAATGATTACTTTTTCATTATAGAAAGACTGTTGAACGTTTTAATCTGTGTATTCTGTGATAATTAAATATACAAAATGAATACAAAATATGATTTATTGTTAGGTCATGCAAAAATACTTGAATACATAAAACATGCAAAAGGACAGCAGAACATACAAGGCAAAGACGCAAGGCTCTTGTGGTGTAGTTAGTGCTTAACAAAGCGCTGTGCGAGAAAAAATAAATACGGCGGATTCATGTCGTTGAAAGTTTTTAATATGAGAATGAAAAACGAAAATACTTTCACCAAAAAGTGCGGAAACCAAACACCTACCAAGAGAAAAGCGGGTAACCAATATGAGGCAGTTTTTCTTGTTATGGTGGATTTTCATTTATGTTCCTATGCAAAGTAAATTTAAAAGTTTCTCAAATAAATGTAGCTCATAGAAAAATGTCCAAGGAATTTAATGTTTTAGGTACATCGCATACCGATATTTTATCCGTTTTAAAATGGCAACCGTTTTCATGGAATGCAAACAAAATAATGACTTGATATATATCAGCATTTTAATTTCCGTTTTTCTTGAAATACTCGTAAGAAAATTGTTAATATAGCTAATTCCACTACATAAAGTGTGGCATACACAAAACACAATATTATCGCTTTAATAGCGGATAAAAAGGAAGGTAACTTTTTGCAAGTGATAAAACCTTATTTACCTTTTTCTTAGCAACCAAACAAAACACTAAAATATCATTTGCTTCATATTTCTAATATTTGTCAGCGAAATGAATATATTTTGGGAATATTTGTGAAGAAAAACCAAAATAGTCGTTAAATTATCTCATTGAATTACATTCGAGCATATTATTTCTTCCGAATAAATTTCTACCTTGTAACCTGACAGCAATTTTGATTCGAAAAATTGTTTTAAAATAAAATCATTCCACCTACGGTATCGTGATTTTATTAAATAATTTTACTTTTCGAATAGCTAGGAATTTATCCGGCAAAATAAAAAACTCTTGTGTTATTACAGTTGATAATTTTATACAATTTCATAATTAACAACAAATGGCTGCCTTATTCCAATATATACTGGTACTTTATTAGAGAAGGGCTTTAATACCTGAAAATAATAATGTAGAATATTCACACAGGAAAATAACACCAGAAAAGTTATTGCCAAAATCGTGTATGTAGGACAGTGGACCTCAAGTATGGAATGACACTGGGTTGTGTATTTAGATCCTGTATTTACATTTATTCTAGATTTGTATTTTCCTGTGAATTAATCATTTTTGATGTAGGTATTTAATTAGTCATCAAATATCTAAACTTGCATCTTCTGGTGTTTATCCTTTCTGTGTGTGATATGACTTTTGAGGAATAACAGTATTTTTTCGTCAAAACTATCTATTCAAGTTTATAATCACAAGTAAGAATGTAACAATATTCGAAAAAACACAACTACAAAATTGATTTGCAATCTCTGTCCATTCACATGGGTAAGGGCATATTCTAGCGTGTCTCGGGAATTCAACACGGCGAGGCACAAGGATAGTAATTAAAACCCGAAATGCTATGTTCGAACCACAATTTAATTTATTTGTGAATAATTTATGAACCCCTACTAATGCTCACCGAAAATTGTGGTGACACAAACACAGTACATTTTCAGTGATTTTTAAATATTTTGATGTGTGAAAAACGGTTAATTAAATTTTAAGAACAGAAGATTGAAATTAAGGAATTCGAAAGCAATAAAATCACTAGCTACTACAAACTAATTTTAATTAATTTTCTAAAATCTTTCAGAATAAGTAATAAAAGTCCATATCAATAAAGTACTCGTCGAAATTAGGTACAAAATGCTGATATCCAGAGAATTCACAATTACGTGCATATATTTTAATGAACTCACTTTCTCATCAGGGAACTGAAAGAATTTTTTTTAATTCGGTATTTTAATTTCCAAATTGTTAAATCAGACAGTTTTGGGTCACTGTTTTTAAATGGAATTTCATAGAATTCACTATTCTTGTCATTGCACAATTGATTAAAATTTTATGTTATTCCATCATAGTTAATCAGATATCCATTATACAATATGAATAATCCAGTGGTTTTAAAAATGTAATTCTAGCGAAAACTGTCATTAAATTTACGAATTGTAAAAAAGAATATTTTTGTTGCATGACCAGTAGGTAAGTTGAGTATAAATGCCATTAAAATATATGCACGAAGTTGTGAATAAGTTAAATAATTTTTCTGTTTCATTTTTAATTGAACACTGGACAGTATGTGTCTAATATGCGTATTTTTTTGTCATTCTTGCAATTTTTAAACCCATATACTTTTTTTATGTCACAATGTGTAGGTAATTCCATTGGTTTTACTCCAAACACTAGATCGACGTTCTGATCCAGTTCAACAAGAAGGAATTTGTTTTCCGACGTAAATCAGTTCAAAAATGTTTTCGCTTGCTGTTCTTATTTATCTTTTTCCGTACGAAATTATTTTCGTAGGAGTACATTACTGATTACGCCTCCCACTCCCCAATGAAAATCCTGGCTACGCCTATGGCTGTATTAGAAATTTAGGTATTATTTATTTAGGAAAAAATATTCTAGCCCTCCCCCCATTGTACACCGTGTACTCTTCCAGTATTTCTAGAAAAAGCACAGCGTGTATTAGTACTCGTATGATACATTATTTCTTGCGTAAATAACTTGAAAGCTTATATTCTTATAAATAGTAAGAGTTTGCTTTATTTATCTTGGTCAATAATAACTTAAATTTTATCGTTACTATGAGGTACTAAAAACAACTTTACGAGACATAACAAATGTCAATAAAGATGCGTTCTTAAGCTGCAGTGTTAAAAAAGTTTTTTAGTTTACACGATTATTTTAACAAGAACTAAAGAAATTGCTTACTTATTCATTAATTTATAATAAGTAAGTAGTTTGAAACGTAAATAAAAGTTAAAAAAGTACTTCGCGAAATAATATGTAGATGTATCTTTTATTTATAATTTTATATTGCAGCGAATTTGAAAGTAAAAATAATGTTAGCTACAGTTTTGCTTTTAAATATTTACTTTACTATTTTTACTTTTAACCGTTTACATTTTCTGTTTGAGCATTCATTGATTTATTTAATATTTAAACAGCACTTGTATGTTATGTTAAATGTTGGATACCTAATAAAAGTATGTGCAAATTCTTCTACATAAATAATGCATGCAATACAACGTGCAACATTAAAATCATAATGCATATGTTGATTTGTAGAGCAGGTTATGATATATCGTGTTTGAATAAAATAAAATGGCGGATGAACATATGATGGATATATGTGCAAATGAAATTGACAGATCACATTTGCAATACAAATACGGGATGACAGAGAAGAGAGAGTGCCGAATTTATTACGAAAACGACAAGCGAAAATTACACTCAATACGATGTAGCGTAGGTTAGTTATCAATATTATAATAGTATGTTACTTGTTTACTGGTTACGGTCAGACGAAAACTCAAAAATGGACAGTAATGGCCGACAAATTCCGAAATCCAAAAATAAAAAAAATTGTTCAAATTTTATTTATTAAAACAGTTGGATCAAGTAAGTACTGTTCGTTCATAGTTTTGTGTAAGTTTGTCAAAATTTTTAGCAAATTGGTAAAACGCAATAAAATAGAATTGGGATTATAAGTTTATCGAATCTAGGTACAGAGTGTTGTTAGATTGATAGAATTTGTTGATTATTATTTTACCTCTCATATTTATGTTTATATTTAGTTAGGTGTAAATACAAAAGATCCACAATTTTTATTTTCATGTTTTGACTGACCGTAACTAAACTAGTGAAGAATAAGATAAAGTAAAATAAATTAAGACTCAAATTTTACGGATTGCTTATAAATAAAGTAGTTCTAAAAGTCAAACACAAGTAAGCCATAGGTACAAAAAAGTAAATTTGAAAAATCATTTTTGTCTATCGTATTCCAAATGTAAATAAATATAACATTTAAATGATTAGTTTTTATCTGTTTTGAATTACCATTATCATGTTAAATGATATACCTACGTACCAAGTCACATAGCAGCAAATTTATAATTTAAGTGATCAATTTTCATTAATGCCATCGCACGCACTCTGTAGAATTATTGGTCATTTTCGTAAAATGTCTCATTCTCATAAATTAATACTAAAACAGAAGTACGTACCTACACTGGATTAATAAATATGTATTGTATGAAATAACAGTAAAAAAGTCAATAAATGGCGTGATACCGCCTGTCGCAAGTGATTATGTCTCCCCGTAAATCTACCGGATACATTTTCGGATTGGCGTGAAACGTCGCCCGAAATGAATGACCAACATGATGCAAAGTGTCAGAAAGCTAAACACTGACAAAATGGGCAACAATTACAATAAATCTGCGGCATTTCACTTTGATGTAATGCAGTAATTAGCAAGCCATGCTAGCGAGTTAAAATCGTAGTAAAATGTAACTGCGGTAATTTGGACGGTTCATTTTGTATTTGTGTCGTTACTTAGTATTTTTGTTTTGTGTTCGTGCGAGAATGATAAGTTTTAGAAAGGAATTTTACTAGCAACGACAGATGAATGAAGAACAATAATCATTTAAACGATATCCTAAACATGCGTTCACATTTTGCTATTTGTCCTTCGTTTAAATGAGTATTATTAGGAAGGCATGCATATAAAAGTTAGGTTCAAAGTTAAAGCCAATTCTAGATTTAGTGTATGAAATAGGTAAAATATGAAAAATTTATTTGATATTTTATACTTCACGTTTTCGGTCACCGTTGTCTGCTGGTTTAGCAGAGGATTATGGGTAATGATGGCGTATGCGAACAACACAGACCTACAACACTGAAACACCTACTAATTTAACTAACCTCCCTCATGGAAAAGGTATAAAATTTGTGCTGCTTCAAAAATCAGTACTGCACTAGTTGAGTCTCAAAAATTCAAAAAATTGTCAGTCAAAAATCGAAGCAAAAATTGTTAGATCAAAAAAATATCTAACAAAAAACTTGCAAAAAATTGTGCGCAGCTAACATCGATAGCGACTAGACAATAGACATCGTCTACTTATTTATTTATTATACAAATTTTATTCATTGTTTTATCTTTCATGAATTATATTTGCAAAAACAGTTTTATTTTGTTTATTAAATGTATGGAACGTAACCAACTATTGGAGTATAACACAAAATATTCTTTGGATTGGAAATAATTCTACGAACTAACATCTAGTTGAGTTATAAATTTTACACACAAATGAAGATACACATATTGAACATTGAAAACTTCAATTTCCGAAGATTGCTCTACTTGCTACATGGTTTTGACACTTGACACTTACTTTGCAACTATATTTAAAAACTAGGAGGACATACTTGAAGTTGGAATGCTACAACTGATCGTTTTTGATTGGCTGATGTAACACCAGTTTTACACTACACAAACTTTGTAATGTAAACAAACGAATGTTCTCCATCTTGTCTCGTCAGCAGTTGTCAGTGACTGTATCAAGTTTGCCTGTTGATAGGTCAAATTTAATTTTGTCGCCAAAAAAAATCTAGTGATATTTTCTCGTATTTACACAGTGTAAATATGGCTCAGCGAGACAACTTCAAGTATGTCCTCCTAGTTTTTAAATCAAGTAAGTATAGTTTCCGATAATAAGGATGAAGAAAATATTCACGAAAACTATTAAATCTATTGGCTTCTTCAGGGCGATGACTAAAAATAGTTAGTATTTTTTTGTAAATACATAAATATTAAACATAACAAAATTTGTTAGTTGTGTCAAAGTCACAATAAAATAAAACACACAGTACAAAATAACACATCTATGTTCGGAAAAAATGTATAACAATATGTATGTATTTACAAAAAATTACTAACTATTAGTCATTGCCCTGAAGAAGCCAATAGTGTTGGCGAATCGTCGGCTTTTGATTAAATAAATAACAACTTGACTGCAGTCCTGAATATTTTCTACCCATCATTATCACTAAATCTTAGAAATTACTGTGGTTCCCAAGATATACAGCAGATAGAACATAATAGAAAAGCACTTTAATTTTATTATTATTCGAACCGCGAATTAAGGTAGTTAAGTTAAATTTAACGATCTTCATATAGTTACGTAGTAGGTACCAAAATTAGTATTATACGCTGTATTAATGATTCATAATTTGATTATACTAGCTAACGAAGTTTATCACAACTAGTAAATAATTATTAGGAAAGTATATTTTATTATTTCAAAATTAAATGTCTTAAGCCGTGAATAATGAAGAATAAATGGTAAATTTTATTCATTAAAGAACAGTGTGATTAAGACATAAGGATATTTTATTTATCTATTCCTTTCTACTCCTTAATGAAGAATTTTCAGGTTATTGTATAATTTTCTTTACTTTTAGTTAATTGTTCAAAATTACAACGACGTTTTGACTGTGATCATGGTTATCTTCAGGTTTTCAATTGGTTACATTAGTCAAAATGGAATTTAGTTATTAATTACATTTTGAAATTCAAATTTTACAAACATTTTTCAGATATAAGTGGTAAGAAAGTGTTATTTTGAATAATTTAAGTAAAGCCAAAAGTTATCCAACAACTTGAAATTTATTTTTAAATTCTATATAGATAGTTATTCATATCGTATTGAATACAATATACAATTCTCCATATTTGTTATAAAAAAATTAAAATATGTTCCTAATTTTTTGTGAAATAAAATCGCAAAATAATATTAAATAAAATAAATATGTCCACAGACATATTAATTAAACACGATGGTTAAATGAATTTAATTCTTAAGGTGGTTGACTAGTAAGTCGTTAAAATGGTGAAAAGTATGTTTAGTTTTCCCATTAAAATTTAAGTAAGAATAACTAAGACATTTTTGAATAGTTTAAGGATGCTTTATTCTTTTTGGTCTAATAATAGATATTTGTTATACAAGACGGTAAGTTTTTTTTATCGACGAAATAAAAGTGTTAATTCACAAGCGACGAAGGAGCGAGTAAATCATTTTTCTCGAGTCGATAATACTAATAAGTACTTGAACTATCTTTGCTGTTAAAGTTTCACTTTATCTACTTTAATTTTACTTTATCTACCCTTGTGGTTAAACGTTACAGTGTTATACTTAGTCAACTCAAAATAGTTGATAAAGTAGCACTTTAACATCAGCAATGGAAAAAAATTATAATTCGAACTAACGATTCTTAATGCCTATAACAAGTAAAATTCCAAACTAATGAGCAAACTAACGAGGTAAAAAAAACTGCCACAGTGAAAGAATATACGATTTTATTTAGCTAATCGATTCTCTGAATAATGAATGAGCCCGAGCAGCAAGCAACAGCTTTACGTTTTTCTTCCGGAAACATAACGACTCGTAAATCAAGCCAGTAAAATATGAATTGAAACTGCAGCAAATGAGAATTTTATCGAGCAGAACTAGTAATTGTGTCGAGAACAACAAGGTACTTGTGCGCAGATAAGCAATGTACACAAAGTTGTTAGCGAAGTCATAAAGTAAACTGCTCCGTTGCGAGTCAGCATTCGATGCCATTTCGAGTACGTTGTTCGTCTCGTACACCACAATTGCGACGTTATTGCGAAGCGCTAACATTGACCCAAAACTATAGCCCGGGGAGAGGAATTACCGATTGCGATTACGAGATTACAATGGGGTCATTTTCACTCAAACGGGCGAATGTGTTGCTAACGAGGGGAAGATTAGAGTTTAGAAATTTTCAAGTTTTGGATTCGATCTTTAGTTTAAAATAAGAACTGTTTGTCTTTATGATGATCAGATCACGAAAAGAATTTGTTTGTCTGTTTCTTAAACTCTGTTCACTCATGGATTCTTTGAAGATTCTTTCGTGTTTATGGATCCTAGAAAAATAGTATATTGTGCAACTAGGAACGAAAGTGGCGTTTTTCCAACGAGTGTAAAGTTGGCAACACGAAGCGGGAGAACACTTTTGTCCCGAGATGCACACGATATTTTTTCAATATCTGCACTGGAAAGCAATTCGAAGTTGAAGAAAAGGGATGAACCGAATGATGATAAAATTGGAAAAATGTATAATAATTCCATAAAATATATAAAAATAATCTAAATAATCAATTTTGGAAAAGTACTTTTCCTCCCTAAGTAGGAAAAAATCAAGTGCATTCCCGCATAAAGCAAGAGAAAAAGTACTTTTCCTCCCTAGGGGAAAGTACTAACCCGTCAGAAATACCTCACTTTTGGCCCTACTAATAGGGACGAAAGGTAGCGTGTTCGGTGCAGGTACTGAAAAAAATAAATCAGCTATCAAAGAATTATTAATTCTTCTTTTCCAAGACTCATTGAAGATTCAATTTAACGACGCTGCTATTTGATAGGCGATTCTCACGAGGATTGTTTTTCTCAAAATTCAGAAGCATGAAAATATCCTTAAAGAATCCATGTGTTAACAGGGCTTATATCTCATAAACAAACAGTACATTATTATTAAATAAGAGTTTTAAATTGGATCTAAACTTTGTGCATGGTAGTAGTAAAATTTTTGCCTTGTCTTAAAGATAAAAAAGTTGCTTCCTAAAAATAACATAGATAGAGAATTAATAATGAGAATATCAGCGAATGTTGTAATTATTAGAATTACTAATAGTCATATTTGACTTATTGCATTTGTGTGCATTTTATCTTTCTAATTTGAAAGTATAATTTTAAGAATGACTACAAATTTACTTCACTCTGATATGAAATAAACACAATTTAAAAAATCTGCTGTGTCCACCACAGTACTTCCCCGACTATAAGTTTTAATAACTTATTTCGTAACGCCTTTAATTTTATGCTTTATTCAGCAAAATTTAAATAAATTTATCTTTCTTCAGAAACTATTTAAGTTGATACCAACTTGATTAAATATCGCATAAATGTCATTTTTTACATTTTACTAAACTCGTCTCCCCGAGAGCTTTAAATTGACACTAAACTCGGTATAATTTGAATAATGTAGGTATTAAAAAAAATTGACGATCTGTTAAATGTTATTTTTATCTTTCTAATAGAATTATTTTCCCGAGAGCTTTAATTTGATACCACACACGATAATATTTTAATAAAAATAAAATAAGTTGTATTTATAAAGTTGGTACCACTGGATGAATAAAAAAATGTAATAATTTTTTTAGAAACAATTGACAATCGCATAAATGTTATTTTTTACATTTTTACTAAACTTATCTCCCCAAGCGCTTTAAATTGACACAAAACTCGATATAATTTGAATCATTTATAATAAAAAAACAATTGACGATCGTTTAATGTTATTTTTGATTTTCTACTAGAATTCTTTTCCCGAGAGCTTTAATTTGATACCACACACGATAGTATTATGATAAAAATAAAAAAGTTATGTTTATAAAGTTGGTACCACTGGTTGAATAAAGCTCATTAACGAACTTGAAGTCAGATTTTGGCTCAAGATCTTAAATATAAAATTTCAGTCCAAAATTCCAACGCGTTTTTAAGTTATCCAACATCCAGACAGACTAACAGACTAACAGACTAACAGACCGACAGACCGACAGACCGACAGACCGACAGACCGACTTTTTTTAAAATTATGTTTTTTGGGTTCAGTAGGGTCTAAAACGTGAAGATTCACCAAAATCTCGAACTGTCAAAAAATCACGATTACAATACTTCCCTCTATTACATAGGTCGGGGAAGTAAAAAGAAAAATATCAGTTCAGAGAAATAAAAATTGATAAAAGATAAGATGAACTCCTTATAAAAATATAATTTAATTTTCAAATGTATTACCAATAACCGTTTGATATGACTTCTAGACTCAGCATATTGCAGTATAATAATATATTTTCTAAGAAATCGACATGAGATTCTCTTTGAATATATTTCACTGAAACATCCATAAAATTAAATTTAACACAGCTAGCAAAAACGAAATACTCGTTGGCATTAATAAAATTTTCTTGTAAAATGCATACTTATCTAACCTTTTTAACAGAAATTCTTTGTAAGGAATGGTATTGAAAAGATACGCGAGTGACAGATATATCTAATATTTTCACAAAAATGGGTAGTTTTAAAAAATTGCTTCAAGTGAAAATATCCACTATGTTTCAATAGTTTCTTTAAAAATTATATTTTTGATTTAGTTTGGTTATAATTATGTTAATTTAATGGCACTTCAGAGGTGTGGAGATGTGCCAGCTTGAAACGCAAATTGGAAGCATGAAAGTTATGAACTATGCGTCTTTGAGTATCGAGCTGATGACAGTTTGCTTAACAAACCACCGAACCACAACTATACAACTAGAACTATTTCCATGTTATAGAACTTAAAACAAAGTGGTTATTTTAAGAAAATGCGATAGCGAACACCATACTCTATGACACAATGACCGTTATGTACTGGATTGTTTAATTATTATTCTTAAAGACCGGATTATATGCAAGAAATAACGGAAAAAAATGCCATATGCACAAAATTCAGAGCAAAATAGTGTCAGTTCTAGAAATAATTTACGCTTATTTAGTAGAGTATTCATGTAATGTAATATTTTTCATATCAACGGCATAAATACATCATAAAATATATCATAAGGCAGTAAAATGACTGAGTTTAAATCATTAATAAATAATAATTTATTAATGACTGAAATTCAGTAATTCTTGTGTCTCATATTCACTATCCAGTCAAGAATTCAAATTACACAATAAGTAGTTATTTGTGTTTCAAGACTGTAAAAGTAATCTTTTTGGCTGAATCTGAAGTTTGCAACCGAGGCCAAGAAATCAGGTAAAGCTAGATATCTCTTTTAATCCAAAGTACATACAACATTTTTAGGTGGCTATCACAAAAAATTATATAATAATTGTATGTCAAAAAAATTTTCACATCATAATTCATAAATAGGTAATATTGTTTATTATATATTTTAGGATAGTTAAGTCGTAAAGTAATTAGGTACTTCTAAATATATTAACCAATTACAATTTAATAAATTTGTGATTTAAAGAAACGATCCGCAAAATAGTCATTTTGGCAAGTATCAAAAAAGTGACACTTTACGTCTGTCAAAGGATACGTAAAACAAATAATAATGTATGCAATAGCCACCTAAAAAAATATGTACCTACATTTATTTATTAATTCACCTTCAAAGTAATACACAAACCTTCGTAGTAAGCTTATCTACGAAAAAAACGAAAAGTTTTTGTCCTCTGTACACGTATAGTAGGTAATATATCAAACTTTTGAGTTGAGTGAAATGCTAACTTAAAAATTATCCTTTTATTTATTTGTTGCAAAAGTTAGCCAGCTATACACAAAACAATAAATGTGCGATGACAAAATTTTAAGTCCATTTAAACAACGGATGCAGTGTATTTTATGATGTCTCATATTTTACCGCATCTTCTGACGCGTGCAGAGTTTCAAATGAAAACAACGTCCGGGCTAGTTTGCATTTCGCGGTAAAAACAGGAAAAGTCCCCGTTGGACACGACGTAAGTAATTAATTTACCAACGCAACATTCCAACATTTCTTTTTGGAGCTTGGACGGCGGTGCGACATTTAACATACTCTTTTTCCGAATTTTTCTACACTTTTCGCTAGTAATAAATAACTGCTGAAACTGGTGCTAATTTAACATGTATGTAAATATATCCAGTTTAATTAAAAATTTAAATGACATTTAAATTTAAAATTAGCAAATTTGATAACGTTTAATTGTAGACTCAGAGCATATTTAAAATGTTAATGCAAAACCAGTCACTTGTAATGAAAAAAACTATCGTTTTACTTTAAAATTAGATATTTAAAATAAATATTTTGTTTGGTTAATGGCCTAGTTTACACCGGGAGACCTGACATAGGCCAGACCCATATCTGACCTATTCTAGGTCCGGACCCGGGTTGTTTACACCGCATATCAAAAGAGCCTACACAGGTCAGATATAGGTGGGATATAGGTACTTGTTCACGCCATTTAGATGTTAAAGTTTAAGATAAAAAACAAGATTACTTTATTACCCAGTTTTTAAATTTGGTTAATTTCAAGTGTCAAACTCTTCAAACGTCATTCTTATTTGGACTGTTAAGATATTTAAAATCTAAAATGGATATTGAAATTTTTTATTTCAACTTTAAAATGTTGTGGTGGATTCAAATGAAAACAAATAATATTCGAAGGATAAAACTTAAAAGAAAAATTATAAAGAAAAGAAAAGAAGTGTTATTAAACATAGAGAAAGATACCGTTAAACAAAATAACACTTTCAATCAACTTTTTATGAACTACATTACCAATTCTACCGGTTAATTTGTAAACTATTTTAGGTATATCTGTTTACACCGCAATGACTACGTTTGGGCCGCGGCCTAGCATAGGTCAGGCCACATGTAAATGTGGCCTGACCTATGCCAGGCCGCTTCATATTTTAAGTGTTTACACCAGGTGGCCTAGCAACATTTGGGTCGAATTTGGGGTATAGGTCGAATATAGGTCTGCGGTGTAAACTAGGCCAATGTGATTTAAATTTAAAATTAGTACAGTAGGCGCTGGGTTATATAAACTAGTAAAAACCAAGGCAATTCATAAAATCGAAATGTTCATTTCATCGAAAATATTTAAATACGCCGTTTAATATTATTCGATGGATATTCATGTTTATAATACATTAAGATAATTAGTGATTTGTTTTTGAACTGTCTTAGCACTCAAGCATGCCATATCGGCCATATCTCTACATTTTCGTAATAAGTAAACTTAAAAACAGAAAATGGAGCTCTAAAGCTAATAAATGTTTTTAAACTTCGTATTTAGGAGAAGTCTCAATTTATCTACTAAGGTACCAAGTAGATCTGTATTTTGTATCTAGCACTGTTGAGCTATTCACATAACCGAAATTGACCGTGTTCACTCTATAGAACTTCATGTGTTCAATATTGACTGTTCACTATAATAGTGGATGGTTCAAATAAAGGAGTATTCACATAACCGAGCGCCCAGTGTATATCATAGTTTTAAAATTTGGGTTAGTCAAATAATAGCAAGCAGGATTTGACCTATATTTTGCATTTCGTAAATTGAATTGAAAAAGCATATTTAAAATACTGTTCTGTTAAAGAAAGGTATTACAATGAAGGGTAAATTGTATTTAAAGTTAATTTACATATAAATTAAATGGAAATTTAGAAATTTAAGCTGTCTTAAAAACGAGGTCAAAGCACTGACAGAATTGAAAACAAGCTTTTATTCCCTTGCTATTCGTAAGTAAAACAAATGTGGAGTTAATATTTGCTATGTAATTTGAAGTATTCGTGAAGATGGTCGTCTTTTGTTATTTCAACAAAGGTCTCAACTCAACAAACAAAACTTCACGCAATATATATTTCTTCGTGTTCATTTGCATAATTTGTTACAACGTTGGCAACAGAAGTCAGTGAAGTTTGTTTTTTCTCTCATATTTGCATGAATACATTCGCCATTAAGGACATAAATCAAATCATTTGCAGCTGTGGTATATTTAATCTGTTTTCAGGATAGTGTCTCACGGACTGAAATTGCACCCAAATTTCGGATGGGCAATAAAGCCGTAATTGACGATAATATAATTCAACCATGGATTGCTTTGTCTCAAGATGTAACACACAGCTTGAATAATTTTAATTCCCTTGAACATCCAGAAATCTAGAAATTTATTCATCATATTGCTTTTTTTATTACATTACACGTGTATCAGAATCGCAAATGCGTGCAAAATCACAGGACTAAAACACGCTTTTAAAGGTTGCTAAGCAACAATAATGTAACCAATCTTGTACACAGTGTTGTAAGATTATTTTTTTATATTTTTATCTATCTAGATAAAATAATAGCTCGGATTATAGATACCAGCTGGCGAACCGGCAGCGCTCGAAGACTGTGCGTTGTACACTAGTAATTACATTTGAATTCAATTAAAATTACAAATGAAAAAAAATTGTTATAATTTTACTAAAATTATTATCTAGATAAGATTTAAAAAGATATTTAGAAAAATAGATAAAGATAATTGGTAATTTTATCTAAATAACAATAATAGATAAATAAGTAATGATGATGATTTATCTAGATAAGATATTTTGATTACAAGCTACTTTATAAAATGAATAAAAATTAAAATGCAGTTTCCCAGTACTATTTTCCAAATAAGGATGCGAGTGTAATAGAAAATACATATAAGTGCTTTCTTCTTTCTTCTACTCCTGGTATTAAAATAACATTTAACGAATTGGATAAAAAACATTTTAAACACACCTCGACAAGCCGTGGCTTTCGCCGTTTTTATTCACGGACCGAACATAGCACCTGACATATTAAGCATGGGGTGAAGTTTTTTATTTTTCTGAAAAATTGAGAGAAATTAATTATTTATTTTAATTTTTGTCAATTTTTTTCCAATTTAACAATTGATATACATTTGCCTAAGTAGAATTTTGTAGATAATATAATTATGATTTAACGGAAATATTCAAATGAATATAAAAAATGAAATACGTATCACGTACATAGTTATGAATTTATGTTGTTTAATTTGTGGTATAGTATAGTATCTATACTAGTTTTTATACAATTGTTGTGCTTGTTCTTAAAAAGCTCGTGGCTTAAAATAACGTTTATAAAACTTGATACATAATATACTATATTAAAGCACTAGCGATGTTAAAATCACTCCGCTTCGGGTCGTGCTCTTAAATCCGTCGTACATGCTTTAACAGCTTACTTATACACTTTATCATAATGTAATATTATTTAGTTTGGATAATTTTTCCATAAATTTTTATAAACTTACAACACGACTGCATTATGCAAATAATTTAAAAGAGGTTGAAATAAATTTTGTAAAGTGGCTGCAATCTGAAAACCAGCCACGCCTTTTCATTCATTTTATTTTATTTATTTGGAAAATGTTTCACACAAAACAACATTGATAACACGGCCATTAGCGATTAACGCATTATGCTTTGACCCTTTAAAGTAACATCATGTTAATTGTTTGAATTATGTTTTACTAACAATATTAATTATGTATATTGAACTGTAAAAAATGTTCGAACCATTTTATTTACATTCTTATGTAACAAGTATTATGATGAACAGTATAAACAACATCAAATGAAAACGAAATTACAGGACAAGATTGAGAAAATGTTATACCTACCTATCATAAGGATGTATTTTTCTTGTTTAGTACCTACCTACTTTTATTTATTTTGCTGTGAGAATGCAATTTCTTCCTAAATTATAACAATTCAACCTGCAGTTTCTTGTAATAACGCAAAAAGAAAAATTTCTTGGGCGAGAAAATTATATTTGCATAAATTTTACTCAGCTGGTTGATGAGCGCTTCCATTTATTGCAAAGAAAATTTTCATTCCTTCTGTAAAGGAGTTCGTAATTACATTTTTAATTAATAATTATTAAAGCAACTGACAACGGAAAATTAAAATAATTTATCGAATTATTTTCTATTTTCAAATGTAATCTCGAATGAAAAATCATTCAGGCAACAGTAATTAAGAATTTTTTTAGTACTAATTAAGGCATTATGTTTTAAGTCTGCTTATTTTTCTGTCTCACTGATTTTGCACTTGTTCAAAGAAAAGAAAAATTGCAGGCAGGGTAAGTTTCATTGTTTTGTTTGTGGTAGTAATTTTTCGAGTTTTAATATGTCATACAATATCCCTCTGCGATGTTTATTTGTCAGGAAACAAGTGCACAATAGGGTTGCGGCTTTTTGTTTTATTTCCGGTATTCTGAAAACTCGACAGCTGATTGATATGACCAGTGCATTAAGAAACAAAAAGAAAGGCACGGATTAAAGTAATGATATTTTCCTACAGCGCTCTCTTGTTTATTGTGTTACAAAGTAGAAACTACTGGAAAATCGGAAAATGGGGCAATCTCATAGAAAAGGAACAAAACATTTAACTCGATTTTACATTTTACCTTTGCGCTATTCGGCACGGGAATGGGGAATAGTACAGAAAACAGACATGAAACAAACATTAGATAGTAATTTTAAGACTATTTAAGGTAGGAAATCCGTCGATCATAGACGTGCGTGATTTCGGGGTGAGGTGAGGCCAATGCAGTCAAATAATAATTCATTAAAAATCATAAATTGTAAATTAACAAATAATAGGTATCCATTGAAATAAAAAAGATAATTTAATTTAAAGTTTGCACTGAAATGCAAAAATATAATTTTTCTTGGCACTGGAACCTTTTACGTGCGATTTCTCAACAATTATTACAGTGACTCATAGTTTTTAATTTTTTAAATAAATATAAATTTAAAAACATCGATTATGATGCATGTGTATTAAAAATGATATTATCATTGTATCAACAATTCATAAATGAATGACAGTGTAATAATAAATTTATGTTTATGGTAATTTTTGCTGGTCACAATAATTTGTTTTGAATAGAGAAGTCAATGAAAAGGCCTGTTAAGTATTGAGATATTAAGGCAAAGCAACAATACTTTCCCTTTCCGAACACGGACGTCGGAATTTAGAAAATTTAATTAAGCTCAATTTAAATATGATTTGTGTGTAGGAGACAATTCAATTAAATTCCCTTCTTGACAATAGCTACACCGGAGACTAAAATATATGAAGGAAAATGTTAAGCGACTGTGCGTGTTGTAGTAGAAAGAGAGTACACAGGAATGCAGTCAAAATTGAATCTTTATTGATCTAAGGCCAACGTTTCGCCACCTCTTGTGGCATCATCAGGGCAAACTACGAAAACAAAAAATATCACATACACAATTTGTAAGAAATATACAATGTAACACTTACAGATTTAAAAAATATACAAAAATTAAGTGTAAGTAATTGTTTTACTTTTGTTTTCATGTTATCACCGTATGTGTTTCGTATGTCTTCTAGGAACGGCATGGTGTTGGTTGCAGTAAGAAATGCTCTGTTTTCCCAGCAGTTGGATGAAGGAAAATGTTAAGCGACTGTGCGTGTTGTAGTAGAAAGAGAGTACACAGGAATGCAGTCAAAATTGAATCTTTATTGATCTAAGGCCAACGTTTCGCCACCTCTTGTGGCATCATCAGGGCAAACTACGAAAACAAAAAATATCACATACACAATTTGTAAGAAATATACAATGTAACACTTACAGATTTAAAAAATATACAAAAATTAAGTGTAAGTAATTGTTTTACTTTTGTTTTCATGTTATCACCGTATGTGTTTCGTATGTCTTCTAGGAACGGCATGGTGTTGGTTGCAGTAAGAAATGCTCTGTTTTCCCAGCAGTTGGATGAAGGAAAATGTTAAGCGACTGTGCGTGTTGTAGTAGAAAGAGAGTACACAGGAATGCAGTCAAAATTGAATCTTTATTGATCTAAGGCCAACGTTTCGCCACCTCTTGTGGCATCATCAGGGCAAACTACGAAAACAAAAAATATCACATACACAATTTGTAAGAAATATACAATGTAACACTTACAGATTTAAAAAATATACAAAAATTAAGTGTAAGTAATTGTTTTACTTTTGTTTTCATGTTATCACCGTATGTGTTTCGTATGTCTTCTAGGAACGGCATGGTGTTGGTTGCAGTAAGAAATGCTCTGTTTTCCCAGCAGTTGGATGAAGGAAAATGTTAAGCGACTGTGCGTGTTGTAGTAGAAAGAGAGTACACAGGAATGCAGTCAAAATTGAATCTTTATTGATCTAAGGCCAACGTTTCGCCACCTCTTGTGGCATCATCAGGGCAAACTACGAAAACAAAAAATATCACATACACAATTTGTAAGAAATATACAATGTAACACTTACAGATTTAAAAAATATACAAAAATTAAGTGTAAGTAATTGTTTTACTTTTGTTTTCATGTTATCACCGTATGTGTTTCGTATGTCTTCTAGGAACGGCATGGTGTTGGTTGCAGTAAGAAATGCTCTGTTTTCCCAGCAGTTGGATGAAGGAAAATGTTAAGCGACTGTGCGTGTTGTAGTAGAAAGAGAGTACACAGGAATGCAGTCAAAATTGAATCTTTATTGATCTAAGGCCAACGTTTCGCCACCTCTTGTGGCATCATCAGGGCAAACTACGAAAACAAAAAATATCACATACACAATTTGTAAGAAATATACAATGTAACACTTACAGATTTAAAAAATATACAAAAATTAAGTGTAAGTAATTGTTTTACTTTTGTTTTCATGTTATCACCGTATGTGTTTCGTATGTCTTCTAGGAACGGCATGGTGTTGGTTGCAGTAAGAAATGCTCTGTTTTCCCAGCAGTTGGATGAAGGAAAATGTTAAGCGACTGTGCGTGTTGTAGTAGAAAGAGAGTACACAGGAATGCAGTCAAAATTGAATCTTTATTGATCTAAGGCCAACGTTTCGCCACCTCTTGTGGCATCATCAGGGCAAACTACGAAAACAAAAAATATCACATACACAATTTGTAAGAAATATACAATGTAACACTTACAGATTTAAAAAATATACAAAAATTAAGTGTAAGTAATTGTTTTACTTTTGTTTTCATGTTATCACCGTATGTGTTTCGTATGTCTTCTAGGAACGGCATGGTGTTGGTTGCAGTAAGAAATGCTCTGTTTTCCCAGCAGTTGGCCTTAGATCAATAAAGATTCAATTTTGACTGCATTCCTGTGTACTCTCTTTCTACTACAACACGCACAGTCGCTTAACATTTTCCTTCATCCAACTGCTGGGAAAACAGAGCATTTCTTACTGCAACCAACACCATGCCGTTCCTAGAAGACATACGAAACACATACGGTGATAACATGAAAACAAAAGTAAAACAATTACTTACACTTAATTTTTGTATATTTTTTAAATCTGTAAGTGTTACATTGTATATTTCTTACAAATTGTGTATGTGATATTTTTTGTTTTCGTAGTTTGCCCTGATGATGCCACAAGAGGTGGCGAAACGTTGGCCTTAGATCAATAAAGATTCAATTTTGACTGCATTCCTGTGTACTCTCTTTCTACTACAACACGCACAGTCGCTTAACATTTTCCTTCATCCAACTGCTGGGAAAACAGAGCATTTCTTACTGCAACCAACACCATGCCGTTCCTAGAAGACATACGAAACACATACGGTGATAACATGAAAACAAAAGTAAAACAATTACTTACACTTAATTTTTGTATATTTTTTAAATCTGTAAGTGTTACATTGTATATTTCTTACAAATTGTGTATGTGATATTTTTTGTTTTCGTAGTTTGCCCTGATGATGCCACAAGAGGTGGCGAAACGTTGGCCTTAGATCAATAAAGATTCAATTTTGACTGCATTCCTGTGTACTCTCTTTCTACTACAACACGCACAGTCGCTTAACATTTTCCTTCATCCAACTGCTGGGAAAACAGAGCATTTCTTACTGCAACCAACACCATGCCGTTCCTAGAAGACATACGAAACACATACGGTGATAACATGAAAACAAAAGTAAAACAATTACTTACACTTAATTTTTGTATATTTTTTAAATCTGTAAGTGTTACATTGTATATTTCTTACAAATTGTGTATGTGATATTTTTTGTTTTCGTAGTTTGCCCTGATGATGCCACAAGAGGTGGCGAAACGTTGGCCTTAGATCAATAAAGATTCAATTTTGACTGCATTCCTGTGTACTCTCTTTCTACTACAACACGCACAGTCGCTTAACATTTTCCTTCATCCAACTGCTGGGAAAACAGAGCATTTCTTACTGCAACCAACACCATGCCGTTCCTAGAAGACATACGAAACACATACGGTGATAACATGAAAACAAAAGTAAAACAATTACTTACACTTAATTTTTGTATATTTTTTAAATCTGTAAGTGTTACATTGTATATTTCTTACAAATTGTGTATGTGATATTTTTTGTTTTCGTAGTTTGCCCTGATGATGCCACAAGAGGTGGCGAAACGTTGGCCTTAGATCAATAAAGATTCAATTTTGACTGCATTCCTGTGTACTCTCTTTCTACTACAACACGCACAGTCGCTTAACATTTTCCTTCATCCAACTGCTGGGAAAACAGAGCATTTCTTACTGCAACCAACACCATGCCGTTCCTAGAAGACATACGAAACACATACGGTGATAACATGAAAACAAAAGTAAAACAATTACTTACACTTAATTTTTGTATATTTTTTAAATCTGTAAGTGTTACATTGTATATTTCTTACAAATTGTGTATGTGATATTTTTTGTTTTCGTAGTTTGCCCTGATGATGCCACAAGAGGTGGCGAAACGTTGGCCTTAGATCAATAAAGATTCAATTTTGACTGCATTCCTGTGTACTCTCTTTCTACTACAACACGCACAGTCGCTTAACATTTTCCTTCATCCAACTGCTGGGAAAACAGAGCATTTCTTACTGCAACCAACACCATGCCGTTCCTAGAAGACATACGAAACACATACGGTGATAACATGAAAACAAAAGTAAAACAATTACTTACACTTAATTTTTGTATATTTTTTAAATCTGTAAGTGTTACATTGTATATTTCTTACAAATTGTGTATGTGATATTTTTTGTTTTCGTAGTTTGCCCTGATGATGCCACAAGAGGTGGCGAAACGTTGGCCTTAGATCAATAAAGATTCAATTTTGACTGCATTCCTGTGTACTCTCTTTCTACTACAACACGCACAGTCGCTTAACATTTTCCTTCATCCAACTGCTGGGAAAACAGAGCATTTCTTACTGCAACCAACACCATGCCGTTCCTAGAAGACATACGAAACACATACGGTGATAACATGAAAACAAAAGTAAAACAATTACTTACACTTAATTTTTGTATATTTTTTAAATCTGTAAGTGTTACATTGTATATTTCTTACAAATTGTGTATGTGATATTTTTTGTTTTCGTAGTTTGCCCTGATGATGCCACAAGAGGTGGCGAAACGTTGGCCTTAGATCAATAAAGATTCAATTTTGACTGCATTCCTGTGTACTCTCTTTCTACTACAACACGCACAGTCGCTTAACATTTTCCTTCATCCAACTGCTGGGAAAACAGAGCATTTCTTACTGCAACCAACACCATGCCGTTCCTAGAAGACATACGAAACACATACGGTGATAACATGAAAACAAAAGTAAAACAATTACTTACACTTAATTTTTGTATATTTTTTAAATCTGTAAGTGTTACATTGTATATTTCTTACAAATTGTGTATGTGATATTTTTTGTTTTCGTAGTTTGCCCTGATGATGCCACAAGAGGTGGCGAAACGTTGGCCTTAGATCAATAAAGATTCAATTTTGACTGCATTCCTGTGTACTCTCTTTCTACTACAACACGCACAGTCGCTTAACATTTTCCTTCATCCAACTGCTGGGAAAACAGAGCATTTCTTACTGCAACCAACACCATGCCGTTCCTAGAAGACATACGAAACACATACGGTGATAACATGAAAACAAAAGTAAAACAATTACTTACACTTAATTTTTGTATATTTTTTAAATCTGTAAGTGTTACATTGTATATTTCTTACAAATTGTGTATGTGATATTTTTTGTTTTCGTAGTTTGCCCTGATGATGCCACAAGAGGTGGCGAAACGTTGGCCTTAGATCAATAAAGATTCAATTTTGACTGCATTCCTGTGTACTCTCTTTCTACTACTAAAATATATCTTTGCCTTCTGAGTTAAATTTGTTTATAAACTTGCAAAACAGCCGACGATAATTTGATAAAAATTGTAAATGTTTTTACTTCCTTGTACGAAGTAAGGAAGTATTGTAATCCCGAAAAATTTCGGTTCTCAGATTTTGACGGAAATATCCGTTTTGACCTTTTCTGAATCCATTATGACTAGTTTCGACGTGACGTCTGTACGTACGTACGTACGTACGTACGGACGTATGTGTGTCGCATAACTCAAATACGGTTAGACGTAGAAAGTTGAAATTTTGTATTTAGGACTGTTATAGCATCTAGTTGTGCACCTCCTATTTTTGGTTTCAATCTATAAACCGGAAGTAGTACTTTTTAAAAATATTTCGATAAATATTTAATTTAACACAAATTTTTTTATTTTAAATGAAAGATTATGTGATTATTACCTAAAATCGGTATTTTATAAATATTTTTGTATCTGGTATCATTTAGGAATAATTAAAGTATATATTTTTAATTTAGTATTTCTTTATCTTGTAGTCCATGATCGATTAACATTTGTTACTACGTAAAATTTAAATGATTATGACATGACAGTGACAATAGTAAAATATGCTTTATATCTTCTTCTGCAGTTTAAATAAAATGACTAAAATATTTTTGTGAGTATACTAATATAATAAGTTAAAATAATTTTTTATATTATTCTACATTTTAGTTATTAAGAAAAGTATGAACACACAAGGCGTACAAGGAAGTCATGTGGTGTCCACGTCAGATTTTTTAATTATTGAAAACCTCACTACCTACATTAGGCCTCCGAAAGATCAAAAGAAATTTTTGCCAACATTAAAATTTTTTGCGAATGAATTTTTAATTAGTTCCTCCGAACGTTTTAAAGAGCTGAAGGAAAATTCGTGGACTTAAAATTAGGGGTAAAATTAATTAGTGATCCACTAGCCAAACTGCTTTTCAATATTTTATTAGAGTTCCGGACGCCCAAAAGTTCGAGGGTGAAATATTTATGATGCCTTCGAAAATATTGAACGACCAGGAAAATTTGCCAAAATGTAATAATAAAATATTTGATATTTCCTGGATTTCATCACTATACTGAGAATTTTTTAGCAGTAAAACGAATTTATGACTTTTATGTGTGCTACTAAAGTAAATTAAAGATATTTTCTATAAAATTTTCTCTGAACTCAAAATAATTAGTAGCTTTACCTTTAAATAAAGAAAGCGCAGAGAAATTGAAAAATTCTATTACAATATGATGATTAATAAAATTTATTTTAAGTTCAATTTTAATAAATAACAAATATTTCAAAATACCAATATCTAATAAATTATTATTGCTTAATTTGTTTCCACTATTCTTGTATTTATTTAGTATGCTGACTACGACTACATGACCCTGAAATTTTTTATTTTAAATATTGTTTATAAGGTTGCAATTTATTGACAGAAAATTAACTTGTCAATAGGTAGCTTCTCGCAATTTCTTAACATACAAAATTCAATGAAATTTTTTAGTTAAATATAGTTTTTGTACCCACCTAACCAAGAAGAAAAATATTATAAGGAAAAAAGGTAACATTTTTTATATGAAAGAGCAGCAAGACTCTTGTTAATAAATTTTACAAAATTGTAATTTCAAGAATAAAGTGGTCCACAAAGGGCAATAGTGACAAAAGCTACAATCATAGCATATGCGTATTTATAGTGCAGTAATTTTGGAATTAAACGTAAGTTGTCAGTCTTACTAATAAACATTAGGCAGGTATTATAATAATTTTGTATAGCACATGAGTGTTTAAATAAAAATTTATATAGTGTACTTGATGTAACTCGTATGCTTAACATTTTTTTCATGTGATTGATAATTTACCAAAACTCACTGATATTAAAAAATAATTATACATTTGAATCTTAAGAGGGCCATCACCGTTCGAAAAAAAATGTACTTACATAAAAACAGTATTAGGTTTGTGCATTATAATAGGTGTTACGTATCTAGAACATACATGGTCTAAGATTGCCGTATTCTAAAAACGCAGTATTTTGTTAAATCCTACTAAATAGACGTTACACTTTCCAGTATCTCGAAGGCTCACATCTAAAACTTCCCTGTTTACTTCTTTTATAAGATTATTACCAAAAATTCCCCTCCCATTAATCACAAGCCCCACCTCAGGAATCCCATTTCAAATATCGACAAGTACAAACAACATTTCCGATAATGGCTTGCATGGGACATCGCAGGAGTTGAGAAGCAGGACGCGGCAAACACGGCTCACAACGTCCGAAACAAACATTCACGCCAGCAGGACCAGTCGAGGTGTCCTGCTGCCCCGCTGTCCTGCTGGAAGCAGGCGACCGGTGATCGCGCGTAATTGGTTAAATAAAGGTCAGGTCGATGCCAACCAACAAGAGCAGCGAGCAGAGCAGGATAGTGGATTAGGAAATGGGATCGGGTGGGTGTTGGTTTTGTGATGTTTAGTATTTTGTTGTGTTGTGTTTATGTATCTAGCGCAGCGAATAGTATTCGGGCTTTAAACATGTAATGTAGGATTATAGGTCAGTAAACAAGTTCTCATGTAATTAGGCGAATGCTGCTGGTAACAAAATAGATGTTTTAACCCTTAAGCAGGCGCGTCCCTATTCACAACGTAATAGGTCGCACGGGGTGTCAGAGACACCCCCAAAATCAAAGCGTCTCTGAGTGTTATCGATATTTTCGAAAAACAGCAAAGGGGAACCAAAACCTAGCCTGCTAAGGGAAGGCGCACACGGTGTTCACAGCACCCAGTGCCTGTTTGATACGAAATAACAGTCAACCTGACAACTTCAGAATCGGCAAGAGAATATGATTGACAATACCTTGACAGGAAGGTACTGAGCAGGAGCGCCATCTAGCCGACTCAAAACTAAAACCGTAGCTATGTTCATGATGCTGGGGTGTTTTGAACACCCCGCGCGACTGTTTAAGGGTTAATAAATACGAAAAAATTTATTATTTATTTATTTTTCTACTTCCAGGCTGTAATCTGTTATATGCGTCTAAATGGATTTCAATTAGAGTTGCAACGAATATTAGGCAACTATTCGGTATTCTGTCTAAACGTCAGGTTTTTCATTATTCGGCCGATCATCGAATATAAGTTTACTATTCGGCCGAATACCGAATAGTTTGACGTCACATATAATCATACAATAATACCGTTTACCACACGAGCTAATTGAGACGTTGTTGGAAAGCACTCAAAAAAATCTGGAAATAAATTTATGCACATATGATACCCATTTTATAAGTAAAAATAAAAATGTCTAGGTACCTAACTGTTCGTTATTTAAATTTAAAACCTGCAAATTATGAAGCAAAAAAATAAGTCTCTCTGCATTCAAAGAAACCTCGGAAATCCTTGTAAGTTTATCATTTGGCGCCAAAGGGGCGCACAGAATATTCGCCGAATATTCGCTTATTCGGCAGAGAATCTTGCATAATATTCGGTATTCGGCACATTTATTATTCGTTGCATCTATAATTTCAATACGAATTTTGATACAGAATTTCATTATGATACACAACGCACGTAACTGTAATCTTTAAGCTAAAATCCCTTAAGTTAAAATATTGAATTATTTATTCGTTTTCTTCTTTTTTCAATCAATATGATTTATATTTTTGAGTTATGTCATTTTTCCATGTCACGTGCGCAAGTAAATCGCATGCAAATGAAAAATTAAAAAAATTAATGCATGGGGTTAGAAAAAATAGTGTAATTCGTATGTAACGGTTATTAATACGTTCGTATATAAATTACGACATCCGCTATGGCTCGTATAGTAAACTTCATACTCGCATATTAATAGCTATTATAAACTCGTTGCATAATATATCTACCTACCTGCTATATTATGCAATAATTGTAAAGAGTCATCTCATCGTTTATAAAATCTGAATATAGGTAGTTATCTGGTTCTAGTTCTAAAAATTCCTTTGTTGGAAAAAGTGAAGAATACCTATTCGTTATAATAATGCAGTAAGTGAATTCAAGTATACCTATTCGTTGTAATAATGCAGTAATTTGCTAAAGCTATGAAGCCATTATGAATTTGATTTAAGTTATATGTAATTATTTTATTATATCGGTAGGTCGGTTTAGAAAGAACAAGAAATTCGTTCGTTTACTTCTTAATAAAATCAAGTAAATTTATGCCACATTTAACAAATTCCATCCTGTCTTCTAGTGGTTTGTGGTAACATTCCCAATCCTAGCTTGTCTATCGCTACCCCAGCATTAACCACAGGATAACGCCAGGATATCATCATGTAATATGTAATTACACGCATCCCACGTGCAGCCACAACATGTGATCCCACTACGCATTGCACGGGGCGAGATTACATGATCTGATTGCTGTTCGCAACTGCAGCTGTTGCGCGGCATTGATTACAGATTACACCCAGTAGGTGAGTGTTATTAAAAGATTGTACCGCGAGCGATGGCTAATGAGATGAGTGTGAGTGATGTTGGTAATCAGATTAAAATCATTAGCTAAACTACCTACTAATGCTGAGGAAGGTTTCAGAGTAAATGGTGGAAACATTGGTTATGTATAGGGTCTTTCAATAGGAGTGATAGTTTTTTCAATAAAGATTTCTCGGTTTCTGATATACAGGGTGTTCATTTTAAGTGGCGCACCATTGCTAACTCGAGAACTATAAGAGCTACGAAGTTGGTTAAATTAGCAAACAATTTCTATTTTATATGACTACTTTAATGAACGAAAGAAAATTTTTTTTAGACAAGTGGTTCTCAAACTACGGGGTGCAACTTTCTTATTTCAAATGGGGACCTATTTTTTTATTTGCCTATTCTATTCAGTATTTTTTTCTGAATTCAACGAGATAGTAGTTTTATACCCTTGCATAACAAAAACATTTGAAAAACGCTATTGAAAATTATGATAATTTAATTAAAATCTGATTGTTAGTTAGTGTTATGGAAGAAAACAATTGAATATTTTGTTTCATATTAATTGTTAGTGAAAAAGATTCTAGTATACTACACTGATCAGACCAAATAAGGTCGAAACACGTGTCCGTAGTTACCTCCACCTTGTACCCTACTGAGTACTTAGTACCTTGAACTCATACACTCAGTAGCGGTCCTGATCTCTTAATTAAAATCAAAGAATCTTTTTCATTATCAAATAACAATTAATATGAAACAAATATTCAATTGTTTTCTTCCATAGCACTCTTGTAACACTCAGATTTTAATTAAATTATCATAATTTTCAATAGCGTTTTTCTCATGTTTTTGTTATGCCAAGGTATGAAAGTAATATCTCGTTGAATTCAGAAAAAAATACCGAATCGAATAAGCAAATAAAAAAAAGTAGGTCCCCATTTGAAATAAGAAAGTTTGAGAACCACTGGTCTAAAAAAATTTCTTTCGTTCATTAAAGTAGTCATATAAAATAGAAATTGTTTGCTAATTTAACCAACTTCGTACCTCTTATACTTCTCGAGATAGCAATGGTGCGCCACTTAAAATGAACACTCTGTATATATTTTATTTACTTCTAGGTGTCAAATTATTTAGTATAGTGTGCAGTTTCATGATGCAGCGTTTGACGCCTCTAAACCGGTTGAAAATAATAAAAATATATTACCAAGTTCGAGTTCAGTTGTGGGTGCTCAACGTTTATTCACCCCAGAATTGGGTCGCCATCACCGTTACTCTGCGCAGGCTATAAGACGCACTGTGATAAAGTTTGAGTTAATATTACTAAGACAATAAGCCACCAAGAAGAAAACGAAATGTACGAAGTGAGGAGAATATCACAGCTGTAGCGGCCAGGGTTGCGGATGAGCTAAATTCGGTCAAATTGAAGCGATCTTGTGATCAGTGTCAACAAAGCCGTGGTGGACATTTGAACGATATCTTGTTCCGAACATAACTGCATTATCCAAGCTACCAAATAAAGCAAAAACTAAATTGATATGTCAAACCGTAGACGTTTTGTTCAAAATTAAAATCCAATCACTCTTAATGAAAGACCCTATAGAAGGATAAATGATATTTTAAGTTATGGTTTTACTTGCACACAACTGTCAATCAAATAGCCTATCTACATTCCTACATATACAGTTTAGTTTAAGTGTTTCCTTAGTGTAAGTGCAAATTTTGTTGTATATATCTCATCATAGAACTATTTTTCACTATTTAAAAAATGCTTACCTATATAGTTTTATATTTTCTTAAGGATTTTCTCTGTTTACAACTTTACATTGTCCTTATATTTTTTCTGCGCCTAAGTTTTTACAAAATACCGATTTTAAATTAAAATATGACCCTTATATTTCACAGCTATGATCATCAGCCATTCCTTGATATATTTTTTTGTCATACACAAAATGGAACCTTTTCGCGCCAGTTTTGCGTGCGCAAAGCGACTCATTTTTTAATTATGTATTAAGTGTTTACTATGTCTTGTTCTTATCTGCTGTATAATAACTTGGAAAAACTTCTTATATAAGTAGTAGGTAAAAATTATCTTTCCAGATATTGATCTTTAGTTCGGAAGCTTATTTATGTGATATAAGTTGCAGAAAATTTTTATGTTGTATGTTTTCTTATTTATTTATGGCTTTGTTTACTAGCATTTCCCCCTGAGAGCATCTGTTCTCACATTTGCTTACAGTAAACAAACAAATAAATAAATATACAACCGTAAAAATATGATCATCGTTAAAATTTTCCTGAAATAATCACAAAACCTTATTAAAATCATAAAAGGTAGGCATCTGACCTAACTAATTTGTTTTTTCTTCACAAATGTGTGTAACAATGTAACAAACATGTGGGCACCCAATTTTAATTAACGAATGCAAAAGATACCGTATTTCTGTTCAATTACTGGTGTAAAATATTATTATTCCGCATGGGCGCCGACTCTTCCAAATTTAAATGGGTGCACGATCAAGGTTGTAGGAGCGATTTACTAGTGATGGAATCAGAGAATGATTTCAGAGGGTTATAATCATAAAAAATAATCTGCAGCAGGTTACTTCTTTAATTGACTGCATTTACGTGACCGATTATAGTACTGACAGCTCAGGTTCGAATCATGTCAAGTACACAACATATCAGTTTAACATAAAAAATGTCACCTTGGTATTACGTCCATCATGACTGGCCCGGTGGGCAAGTTGGCAATTTCCAACGGAGCAAAGACCTTCTGGAGGTCAAATTGTAAACTGAAACTATTGTTTGTGTTTTATCAATAATTTAGAAAATTATGTTTTTTATATTTTAAAGCAGGAACGTATACAAAGAGGTGTACTGAAGATAACTTTAAATTATAAGACATTTGATCTTGAATGAAAAATATTTTCACCTGCATATCATTATCTACCGAACAAATCTGTTTGTCTCTGTTCAAGATTATTTGCATCGCTTACTTAAATGACAACGATTGTCTAACCAATGTATTTATTATGAACTAAAGAAGTGGAAAGAGATAAATAAATATTACGTCACCAATATGGTGAAGATAAACATGCAGATGTTTTCAAATATCAGCCATTGAATTATTGAAATGACGTTCGTTATCATCATCAATAATTTTTCTCACTATTATCGAATTTATACATACGAGTGATGATGTGCAATCTATCTTCTATCAGAAAAAAATATGAACTATACATATCGCGTGAGTTTTTTTTATCTTGGGACAACGAAATATCTCAAAAACTACGCATCGTATAATAAAACGAAAAAATACGTGTTCAATATTTTTAAAAATGATATCCGGTGATACCATTGCTGACCTCCCTTTTCCAACCCTCCGGGGTGGGGTGAGGCAACTTTGAAATATTAAATAAGAACCCACATTTTTATTGCAGATTCGAATTCTACGAAAAAAATACATAACTATTTCATGTAACACTTTTATCGCTGCGTGATAAAGAGCGCTGTAATCGACGAAAACCGATACCGAGTACATGAACGTTTGAGTTCAAAAACGGTATTATCTTGAGAGAAATGCATTGGAGCAAAAAATAAAAACAGACGTGTTTAATAATTTTTAAAGTTGACTCCTCCCTCCACTCCCCATCACCGCCGAGATGTGCATTTTCGGAGAGATTCTCATTTTCAAACGTTCATGTACTTGATATCGATTTTCGTCGATTATATCACCATCTATCACGAAATGAAAAAAATGGTAAATATAAAAGTTACGCATTTTTTCTCGTAGAATCCGAATCTGCAATAAAAATGGAGGTTTTTTTATTTAAGATGGGCGGTGAAGGTGGGGCAGGGGGCGTGGGTCATCAATGGTAATGGTATCGTCCGTTTTTCAAACCGATGTGTAGTTTTTCAGATATTTCGTTGTCTCAAGATAAAAAAAAACTCACCCGGTATACATACTACATATGCTACAAAAAGAAAAATTTCATTTTGAAGTAATAACTCATCTGGGATATTTAAAAGAAATATTTGAAAAATCTGACTGAGCTGGAAGCTGAAAAGGAATATCTATAGAGAAGTTTTCAATCCTTAGATTTTACAATTTAAAATAACTATGGATTCTCAGGTCAAGGGAGATTTTAAAACTATAGTATAGTAATATTATCCTCATTTCCAATGGTTGTAATGTACGTGCCCCGGTATATACCCATACCCATGAAGTCGGCGCTCGTGATACTTTTGTACAAAACTGGGTTAATGTTTTAATGGTTTTTCTCATTTAGGAGCAAAGTCCTCCACTCAAAATTCAACAATTGTACTGTTAACTATTTGAACCAGATTTAATCTGGCTGATAACCTCTCAACAAAAGACACTTCCTTCTTCGCGGCGATTTTGAACCGGAAGAATCGAGTCGGCGGCCCGCGGCGCCGGAAGCAGCGTGCCAACTCTCGAACCGAGGTTTTCGCATCCGGTAATGAAATTACCGCTGCATTATTTACCCCCTGAACGCCTCGCGCGTTTGTCCTGGATAAAGTCCTCAACGCGCGTTAATTCGATCGCTTTGTTACGAAAGTCAGGCGAGACGTTCACTACAGGATTGTGAATGTGAACAAGAATCACGAACGAAGGATGGATTTATAACGCCCCTGTGTTTGTATCAGCCCAAAACGGGTGATGGAAGGTTATTGCTTTGTTGTCGGCGAGTTTGGCGTCACATTGATTCTAGATTCGTGGAAATGGCAAACATGCGTTTCTATTCCACGCATAGATTCTATACCTCATTCCAATTACGAATAGAGAGAAGTTGCAATAGTTTCTGCTCTGTGATTGGTTAATCTCCAACCAAAAACAAATTTAGGTTATAAACTGTCGTACGTATTGTCACGCTACTCGTACTGCAATGGAGTTTAAAAACACTCATATTTTATCAGCACATAATTTTTTAAGAAGAAAGTAAATGACACCGGTTTTACAAGCATACGAAACAAAAATATCGCGGCAATAAATTTAAAAATGTGGTTAACAGCAGCAGCAGTTCGTGACAATAACGTGTGAATTTATTTTTGCTAGGGCTATATAAACTTGGCGTACGATTGACCAATTACGATTACAACATCTAAAAGAATGAAGTATAGAGCATAGTTTAGTTACCGTGTTAATGATTGATTTTTGCTAATTGTACAGTACATGAATCATTTAGTTTAGGTAACGAATACAATTTAACTGTGCGTTGTTCGGAGTAATTAAAACAATTACAATTTATTGTCCTGTTTCCAAAAGCAGATATTCCTGGAACCTTGGAATTCCATGAACTGCAAAGCAACTTTCTGCGAATTCCTATGTCCGTTATTTATATAAAGTTACATATTATTGTTTTAAAGTTTTCTTGTAAATTGTACTTATTGTTATAATTATTGTTGTTTCCTACTAAGTATTAAGAAATAGTTTATTTTATTACTGTAATTATTTAGTAATATCTAGTCAATTTAATGCTTTTGTCATTCCATGATCGTCGCTTATAGCTAAATGATTCCTGATGGCTAAATAACAATGATAATGAACATAAAGAATGGAAAAAGAGCAGACAGAGAAGAATTTAGGAAATGAATTCTATGTACGTAAACAATACTCGTACAACACGGGCAAATGAAAATGAAAGGGATGAGCGATAAAAAGATAAATTTGGATATGAATACGAAATGGCAGAGACATGCACCAGAGGCAGAGGCACAAGCGGAAATGAATCGGAGCAGGAACATGCATTATCGGCATCCAATACGTGGTGGCGGCGGCACAAAACGGAACGTAAACGTAAAGTAAAGAGAAGGAACATGGAACCAATACCAATCGTTATGCGTTATCGTTTTGAATGTGTCCGAGAGAGAGTTAAACACGCAACGCAACGCAAACGCAGCGATAGCGATCGATATCGTTATAGCGGTTTCGCGAAGTGTGTAGGTATGCGAGTAGTGTTACAGAGTCAGCAAGTGTCGTTGAACAATTTTATACCTTTCCCAAGTGTGAACAGTCGTTATGTACAGGGAGCGCACGGCAATCCTCTAAACAAACAAACCAACGAACAACATATGTCCGATCGACCGATCGATCACCTTAAACCCGTCATATGTCCAACTTCCTAACTTCAAAACACAGGTTTGGACGTCGTACGGAAAGAACTCAACGTCTATAGCGCACGAGGACTTATACACGGCGGGCGGCTGCCACACCACCAGGCCGTTGTAGTACACCGTCGCCTTGGTCATCAGAGTGACCTCGTAGTTGCCGTCGGCGCTGCAAGACAACAAACAAACACTCATGGCAGCACGTCTGCCCAAACCTCTCACCAATCACCTTACACTGGGATGAGGACAAGAGTCAACAAGCCATTGGTTCGCGTTGTAGAATTCCTGCTATGTGCTCATACCACACATACCTCAGAGCAACACAAACCAATAGCCAATATTCCACGCACAGCCACTCTCTGCATGCGTGCTAGATGTATCGCTTACCTTGAACCCATCATAGGTCCAACTACCGAATTTCAACACGCAGGTCTGTTCGTCAAAAGGGAAATACTCAACGTCAATCTCGCACGACGACTTGTAAATGGCGGGCGGTTTCCACTCGACCAGGCCCTGGTGGTAGATCGTCGCCTTCGTGGCGAGCGTCACCTCGAAGTTACCGTCCGCGCTGCAAGGCAATCACAGCACACCAAGGCTCTATTCTAATTCTCACCGAGACCACCACATCAAGAGACACCACTTAGTGCTTATCATCAGCTAATGGATATTTACCACCCTTTACTGACTTGATACCATACGAAGAATCATCGGATTCTGATTAAAATCTCAAATAGAATTATAAACCCGGTTGGAAACAATAGAAATGAAAAACAACTCTTCGTTTCTTTGATCCTATTGAACTATCCTGAAACAAAGTTTTCGTTTCGCATTTAGAATTACCTTTGGTGATGCTAATGTGCTTGAGCTTGCAAATGGCGTTTAAAATTGGTATACTTTTACAATGAATTAGCAGTCACACTAATTTATACTTGAAACTGATTTTATTTTCAAACTAAAAAGTGATAACGACTGAATTGAAGGGTCATCATTATCTCATCATAATTTTATGAAATATTTATGTAAGTACTAGTCAACTAGTCAGAATGGGCTACTTGCATGACTTTTTTATTAAATATTTTTAAAGAAGAGATAAAAACTTAGGAGACGTATTTTTTATTTGCCAAAAAAAAATAATAAAAATTTAATAGTGACGTAGAGACGGGTGGAACGAATTACATTCTAAAATGCTTCCCTCCTCCTGTTCAAGATAATGACGTCAGGTAAAGTTTTCTTTCTCAATTTTACTAAAAAGCATATAATAATTTTTAAATAAATTTTTAATTTTTACATATATTTTCGACCTAACACTAGGTATATAGTAATAGAAATATCATTTTCAATACCATGCAAGTAAGTCCTTGGCAATTTTTTTTCTGTAGGTAGTAATTTTGTAGCAATATTTCAAACTATAGTATTGTTAAATAACATGATCGTACACGTGTAAAATACATTTGTTTCATATTAGAAATGAGTGTTTTTAAAACTACGAAAACATTTTAATTAAAACTGAACTTCAAACACATTTCCTAATAACAAAAAATAAAAACATTTTTATTTTGTAACATCGCTGTGCAAACATTACAAAACCATCGTTTGAGATTTTAAATTCAGGTAAAAAATTGTGTATAATCTCAATCTCGTGGTATCAAGCCGCTGTATGAATTAGAATAGAGCCCCACACACCCCAATCTCCACAAGCTGCGTTCATCGTCACTGTCCATCGCAAGCAAAACATCGCCGGGACACATAAGGTTGGCAATCAAACAGAAAGCAACAAACGAAATTAAAAATAAAGCTCTTGAGCTCCTGTAGACGGAAATGTGCTACGCCGGTTTCTGTCTCTTAATTAAGTGCTAGACCGGACGGTCTAGGTTCATTTATCCGGGGAATTGTTGTTTAATTACGAATGTTACCCATTTCATTTTGTCGTTTGCGCAAAACTAATTCCGAACAAAACTCGCAGGGAAGAAAATCGAACTGGTAAAGTTAATCCAATATCAGAGGATAACTTTATACAATATTCATATCTCGTAAACTGGGCAACTGGAAAGAGGGGGGAGGGTGATTGTCCCTACCCGCTGGCATTTTTCTGTTTACTTTCTCGGATTGTTCAAATCGGAATGCGTGTTCATCATTTTCAAATACAGATTAACAAGCTATCTACCATATCGCTTTATAAATACTCGTACACTAAAATATGCTTTTATTTTTATAGAAGTCGTATTTTATCGGTGGCTTAAATTTTTCTGCTAGGTATCAAAACAACGATAAATGAACGTTTATATAAAGTTAACAAATCGGTAACAATAATGCGAATCTATTAAATTGACAGGAGATGAAAATTTTAAAATGTGTTTAATAAAACAATTCAAAACAAATCTGGTGAAATTGTTAATTGTAATGTATAGTATAGTATACATATAGTCAGATATTAAGAGAAATAGTTATTTGTCCAACTAGAGAGGAAAGCGCTTCTTTTTCCCACTCGATCTCAAAGTTTGTGTCACGAGAGAAGCGAGTGAGGTAATCGAGTGAGAGTAGAAAAAGATCTTTCCTCTCGTGTTAGACACAAAAAAATTTTCACGACATATTAAAACACTTTGTAAATGTGGAAGAAACACATAACTCGAAGTTTGATTATACTTATTTATAACGTTATAACTGCCGTCTGTTAGACTGACGTTTAAAAACTATGAAATGTTTCATTGCAGAATATATGCCAAATTAAATTTAAGTTGTAAAATTGTGAAATTGTAGAAAAAGAAAATATAAAACATAATAATTGTAAAATAATAGTTTAAAGTAGGTACATTACTATAAAATCAGAATTTTCAATAAAATAATTTTACTTAGAATTTTTAAAATATATCATCGTAAAATAATACTGGTAGTAACACTGGTTACTTTCCTCTCTAGAGAGGGAAAATTTACTTTCCTCACTATTTCTCAAAAAAAATCTATTGCTTCCCCCAAGTTTTGGGGAAGGATCAAGTGTTTGTATTACTCGTATAGTATATGTAGGGAGTAAATTAAAAACATATAGGGAAAATGAGTTAACATTGAAATATGATAGGTACGTAAACCATTGTTAAAAATTAAAACAACAACAAAAAGTTATAAACATTTAAATAACGTCTCTTTTAACAATATTTAAATTAATTTGTACAAGATTTTGAATTATTAATTAAAATGCCCTTAAAAACCTTTTGCTTGTTACTCAAATTTTAATAAACAGAATTTAAAAATTGATAAAGCATAATATAATAACTGTTACATTTCACAAGACACATTTTCAAAAAAAATAAATAAATTATGACCCATAATACATAAAATAGCATCGTAAAATGGGTACATATATTTGAAGGATATGCTGGATTATCGGAGAAATACATCTTTTGATTTTACTGTCGACTGGGCAACGGAAAAGCCCACGCTCTTCAGCTTCAGTGAATCAACACCCCACCCCAATTCGAAAAACACTACACAATCCATTACTCTCGATTCAATTCCCCCTTAATTGGTAATACAATCCTACGTTAGCATCAACAATAAATTGATTCGTAAGCCGGGAGTAAATCAACAAATACCTTCGCGTCCATTCCCAAGACAGTCCAGGGCTGTGCTATGCCACAAGAAGCTATCTGACATCGCCGTACCGAGACCAGTACTCGCTGAGATTCGGACCATTGATTTATGCTCCGAGCAGCAACCGGCATAATACTGTGCAGTTACCAGACTACATTATAAGTAAAGCCATGATTTATCAGACAGTCGCCGGCATTAATGGAAACAGATTGCGCCACGGTGAACATGGACGTGGGACAATCTAGGATGGGTTTACGATTTGTGAATTGGGGGAGTTTGGTTTACGTGATATGGAAAAACTAGTTACTGGGCAGTGCGATATTAGTTATTTCTTAACTGAGTATAGTAAAATGTTGGCATTTTTATTTATACGAAGAGAAATTAATCCAAAATGCATTATAGTTCATCTCATTTCTGATAGAACGCACGTCGACATTGAATTTTAGAAAATATGCATAATTTAGACAAACGTGTTCGTTTTTGTACATGATAACACAATGTAGGACAGAGACAGGGTTTATAGTAGGTACTTATCTTTTGTTAGTTCGAAAACTAATGGCGTGCGTTCTATCAGAAATAAAATGAACTATACCTTTCATTCCTCAAGCAAAAGATTTTATTATTTTTATGGTAATCATTAAACAGGATTCGCTACCAATGACAGAATGGTAGATGTTATTGTAGTGGCATTCAACCACTCGGACTCAGTGGTATTGTTGCTCTTGCTGGGATCAAACGCGGGACCGCTAGTATGCTATAAGCGGACATTCTACCGTTGAGCTAACCAATGACTAATCATTTTATTTATTTATTATAATTATATCATTCATATTCTGACGTTATACCAAAACCAATTATTTCAAATTTAAATTTTAAGTACTTACCTAATTTATATTACCATTCTACAGGATGTTTCTATACCTTGGCACGCAACTTTAATATGTTATAATTTGATATACTGATTACAGAAAAGAAAGATTTTTTCAAAATTCCCAAAATAAGGGTAGTGAAAATATTAGTTCCATTGGTTTGAACGTCCATTTAACTGTATATTTATTATATTATTTATAAAATATAATAATAAATAGTATCAAATTATCTACAAATAGTCACTTCTTATATAATAATTAATAAATAAACAGTTAAATTGACTTGCAAACCAGTGGCACAAAAATTTTCACTACCCTATTTTTGCGAATTTTGAAAAAAATCTTTCTTTTCTGTAATCAGTATATCAATGTATATAACCTATTAAAGTTGCGTGCAGAGGTACAGAAACACCCTCTATATTTATCCAGAGTCATTATATTTATTTTAAAAATAATCTTTTTGTGCAAATGTCGGCCTTTGTCTCGGCCAAAAATTCTCCTCGGACGAAACAATTATTTCGCAGCCTAACGTTTTAACTGTTTTTATTTTTACTAAAAAAGTTCAGTTCAACTACTAATATTTTCAATTCGATAGAAAACCATTGAAAATCGTACTTCGCTAATAACGTAATAACTCTTTTGTTGATTTGAATATTTTTCTCAAATAATAATAATAATAATCTGATAAAGAAGCTCAATAATGAACTATCATTATTCTTTTAACAACAGGTAAATCTTCTTTTAGCGCAAATTCTGTGGGTTTATTATTAACAGTGCATACTATTAAAACCTCATTATGAAAAGAACCAATTAATTTTATTTTATCTATTATTATCTATACTCTGTTCCACGAGATCTTTCACTAAAGAGACACAAGTCTGTGTTGTTTCGAGCTTTGTGATTGGTTTCTCGAGCACGTGCTAAAATCGTAAACCAATCGTAGCGTTATGCATACGTTTGAGAGTCAATCAGGATGCACAAAACCACGTGGCAATGTGTCCCTTTAATGAAAAGTCTCGTGAAATATATAGTATATAGTCTTAGCAATTTGTTAAATAACTAATAAAGTTTGCACACTCTCTATTTGAGTGACGAATTAAATAAGCATTTCTATTTAAGTAGTACATTAAGTTTATTTCACTATATTTGAAGAAATTGTTTAGTTATTTCTAAATTATTACAAAATTAAGATTTGTTCTCATGTTTGACGCCAGACAAATAGTCATTATAAATAAATATCTTGCACACATCAAATTCACTAAATGACTGAACTTCTTCGATAAATCATACAATGAACGATTCCACTGTAGGGGCTGTTCTCCTTAGAATTGAAGGACAATCCTCGATCCTCTCGCCTCGTGATTTGTGGACAAGTTCGAAGTAATCACGGACGACGGCAGCGGAAGAAGAAATGATGGCACGTCCGAGAGCTTGCGAGCAAATCGGACATCGGGACGTCGCGACGTCTCGCGTCCATGCGCGCTCTACCATGTCATTGTGTAAAAAAGCATTTCATTTTAACATAACGCGACACAATGGAGGATTTTACACTCGCCTTTCAAACTAACGATGGAGATTTTCTCCAGGATTACGATGGAGCAATTCTAACGTTCATGGAGACAGAATTTAATCAGAGAACTTCATTGCTAAATATTTCACGCACGAGGGATTTTTATCAAATTTCTTATGAAACTGCTGAGATTGTACAAATTTCTGAGAGAAAATTACAGATTTAAGGATAGCATCATCTAATGCAAACACAAATATGTACAGTTTTTATTCCTTTATATACGTGTTTTATTTTCAGGTTAAAAGAATGCTGAAGAATAATTTTATTTAATTGTGTCATCTAATTTTAAAAATACAGGCAGTGACAGCGTGACTCAGTGGCAGATTGCTCGCTTTCTGAGCAAGAGGTCTAGAGATCGAATCCACTCGACTCCAGTTTGGAAATCGAGTTAGGATGTCACACAAAAATACAGCTCTGCTGAGTAGTTCGAAATCCACTATAAGTTCATTGCAGGCTGTAGGTTTACCACTCGCTCCACTTAATGCAAGTAATATCGTCTTTGAAACTGGTGGAATGCCGGCCCGAAGCTTCTACTATAGGAGCGACTCAATCAAAATAGGCTCCTTCACTGTATTTTTAAATTTAAAAAAAAAAAACTAAAACTACATAAGAAACTACCACGATTAGTGAAAAAGCGGTGCCAATTTTCGTTTATTAAGCGAGATATGATTTTGTAAGTGTCTGGTATTTGCTCATGACGTCAGGAGTATCTCCAGTGGCACATTTTCCTTCAAATAAATTATTTATCTATTTTATATTAAAAAATAGTACGTATTACTGTGTTAAAAACATATTAAAATTATGAAATCAAATCAATCACAAATAAAATAAGCACGAATAATGAAATAATGACGATGGTAGTTACATTTTCTGCTGCATCATGTCTCTTCTCACCATGTTCTTATCGCGCGAAAATTTAACGGCCAAATAACAACGTTTCATAAATGAAACAAATCATTCCCCATACTATCTATGTCATGAAATCTTAAATAAATTATATCTTTTGAATGAAACTATTTAAAAACTATTTTCTTCACTATTAGTCATGACTGAACATGTCATTTATGATTTTAACATTAACATTCTTTATTTAGATTATGATGGAGGTGCCTATTGACAAGTGTATTAATTTTGGTAGCATAGTTTTGACATGTGACGTGCTTTCTTCTTAAAATATTATTTACTTGTTAGTTTTTGTCAATATTACATTATTCTTTCACCACTTATTCAGGAAAATAGTCAACTCAATAAGGCATGTGCACCTACGTCACAACATCATTTGTTTAATTTGTTTAATAATAGGAAAGTAGAAAATACAAAGTACTGATCTACGATTTATGCTGTTAAATGAGTTATAATACCATTTTACTTAATATTTCCATCAAAATAAGTATAAAATTTGAAAATAATATCTTGTTTACAAAAATAAAATTGCACCTCCCTGTCATGCTTGCCTGTCAAGCTATTGTTGTTTGAGATTTTAACGTAAACTGCACATGCCTCTTAAATATGCGTTAGCAGAATTTTTAGAATATTTTGTGAGAACTTGTTACCAATATATCTCTTGATTTGAGAGTAATTATTGTATTTCCCAAGGTCTCCACAGAAACTTATAGCAAAATGTGTGTCGAAATCTCAGCACAATTTCCCTCTTCCGTCTTTTGTGGCGTGAGGGTAAATTTGCAAGTGACATGTTCCGTATCTTTAGTGGGTGTAGACACGTTGACAGAGAGTAGCGAGAAGGATCATCGGGATAGATCGGCAAGGTTAAGTAATTAGTTACCCCTAATATCCTCTTTACGCCAATTTCATTAAAACATCATTATTATCAGATTACTGATTCATGATTTATTATTTTATCAATAGAGGATTTTGGAATCGGCGTGATAATTGAAGTAATTAGCTCGAAAATTAGTGTACTGCACTAAGAAAATTTAGTTTATTTATGAAGTCATTCAGAAGATATGTTACCGTTTAAACACGAACTCAGTAAAAACTGGTTTGCACTAGTTAAAACTAAAACTAAGTATTTATAAAAACTACACTAATTTTATTTAATTTCGCTTATTGAGATTATATATTCAGGGGTAATACCATAAGAGATGATAATTTTTTGAGAATTGTTTTGTCGTTTCCACGGCAACATATTTCTAACAAAACATCATCTATCAATTTCCCGAAGCGAAGTTGAGGGGAATTGTCAGATGATGTTTTGTGGAGTGAAATTGCAATAAGTTGCCGTGGAATAGACAAAAATTCTCTCAAAAAATTATTATCTCGAATGGTATTTAGGAAGAATATTTTTCTTGTTAAAAATACTACCAAAACGACTCATATTGCTAAAAAATTTTGACGTTTCATGTGACAAATTTATTTATTTTTTGTAACTGACGTAACAAAAAAAACCTAATCTGCATAATTATGTTGCCAGATACTCATTTTACATTTTCAATTCTATTGGTTGCATTACGTCATTTGACGCCATCATTACGCAATATGATTGGTTAAACCATCTGTCAAAAAATATTCACTAATATGCGATTACAGGTAAGTATTTATAATTATTGTCATGATAAAATTCTGAACAAAATCACATATCACTTTTTGACAATAAAAAATTCTGCAAAAACTCGTACATACAATATACTCCTGTATAACATAATCCATAAACAAAACACAATTTTATCGCTTAAATAGTGGATAAAAAGGAAGGTAACTTTTTGATAAAACCTTATTTACCGTTTTCATAGCAACCAAACAAAAAACAAAACACTAAAATGTCATTTGCTTAATATTTCTAATATTTGTTAGTGAAATGATTAGATTTTGGAAATATTTGTGAAGAAGAACCAAATGAGTCCTTACATTATCTCGTTGAATTACACTCGAGCATTTAATTTCCTTTTAATAAATTTCTGTTTGACATCTCAACCTTGTCATCTGACAGCAATTTGACTCAAAAAATTGTTTTAAAATAAAATCACTCCACCCACGGTGTCGCGATTTTATCAAACAGTTTTCATTTTCAAATTGCTAGACAACAAGGTTTCAATACAAACAGAAATTTATCCGGCGAAATCAAAAGCTTTTGTGTAATTACAGTTGATAATTGTATAACTATTTTATCATTATTCTGGTATTAAATATTTATTTTCATAATAACCATGTATTTTGTTATTCTCCAATAATTCTAATATAGAAGATGCACATAAAAACAAACATCCTGCTCAGCACTTCTCCTGCAGCAAAGATTTTTTCCACATCAGATATTGAACACTCGCAATATTTCGTACAAACTTTGCCATTATTTACGAACAGCAAACTCCAAGTTGACGCGTTTGAAGTAGTCCAAACACAAAGAAGAAAACCCTGGGAACGTGGTCACACTCCTGCGGCGGGATTCAGGACTTCAGGGCCGACGCCATTGCGATTCCAACCACGTGCGGACGTCTACGCCAATGGCTTACAGCGGGCGCCACGGTGTAACTACCGTGCTTACGTCACAGTGACAGGGGCTGGGTTTTTATGGTACGCGGGTATTTAATGTTTGGAGATTCTTGATTAAACATTTCAGGTATTATTAAGTATCGAGGGTGGTATGTGCAGTTTACCGGTTCAGGATAATGTTTGGAGAGCGAGATGTACTCGAGGTTTTCATTATCTGAAACCGGTACAAAATGCAAATAACGTCCTCGATGCTTATAATATTTTTTGCCCGATCCATACAATAAAAATAAATTTGAAAATAATGTTTATTTTTGCAGGATCAGTCATGTTTTAGTGTTTACTGGCTCTGTTTCCAAGGTAGTCGATTTTGTTTACAAATTAGACGGCGGTAAGCAGTCTTAGAAGGCGGTTAGAACTCATGAAGAAGGCGGTTAAGACAAAACAACAACAGAAATCAAGGCAACAATATCAAAATATGCAAACTAAATCTACACAACCAAAAATTTTGTACCGCCCTTGATACTTAATATACTATTTTGATTATGTAGGTTTAGTTTGCATTTTGATGCTGTTTCCTTTGTTTATGTTGTTGTTTAGTGCTTGCCGCCTTTTTATGAGTCCTTACCGCCTTCTAAGATTATTTACCGCCTTCTAATGGTACCTATAGTAAATACGTAAAGCTGTATTTTATTTAGTTAACAAACTGGACATTTTTGTCAGTCGATGGGATTCGATTGAATTCGCGTGGACACAGCGACAATTAAATTTAAATGTAGGTACCTACCTAGTGAATTAAATAAAAACCGTTTTGATACCAGTAAAGACAATTTACAATCTTTTATGTGTTATTTTTTGCACTAGTTTCCTATTCCGTTGTCCTCTCTTGAACTTTAATTTTCAAATAAATTTAATATAAATTAGTGAATTTGGTATAGTTAAAATAAATTTTCTTGTCAAATATTATAAAGACTCATACCATCTCAAGTCTGACAAGTGCAATTTCTAACTAGGTATTATAAATAATAGCTTATTATAATAATGATTAAAAGAAACTGATCCAGGGTCGTAGCCAAGCTGGGGGCCGGCCAGAGTAGGCATTGCCCTTTCTATGGAAGAAAAAGTTGCCTACTCTTATAAAATCAAAGTGACTTTTTCTTATATTTTAACAACACGCATCACGCAAAAATTAATAAAAGTTTTATCAAATTTTACAAGTGCAGTATAAAAAGTAGTAGTACACGTATTTGAAGTCGGCTTATACAAGCTCTGGTCTGCAAATATACGCGTACGAGATTGAAAGAATTGATTTTCATTACAATAATATATTTTTTACATACTACGTACTTTGTTGATTTTTGAGTGATCACTTTCTCGAGTGGGTCATTCCTTCTTACCCATGTGTGAAGTACTTATAACGATTTATCCAACACCTTTTATTAAAAACTACCTACTTACTTAAATATTTAAATATATTAAGTTCCAACCTAAATCATCGTTACTATGGTGACTTGCAACAAGCAAAGTAACAATTTAACCACAAGTGGGTATAATTTTTATCAAAAGCCACTAGTGGGCAATCTTTTACTTTGCTTGTTTAAAATCACAATACTTATGATATGATGCTTTTATTAAGATATTACAGATCGGAAAAGAAAACAATAGAAGAGAACAGAGATGAGTTATTCAAATTATATTTTTAAATTAGCTTCTTAACTTCAGATTTATGAACATCATAATCATTATCTTAAAAATATTATTAACGCAAGCTAGTATAAGCAATATTTGAAGGTAGGTTTATACTTTTTTAAATGTCCGTAAAAAATCTCTTTATTATCATTTCATATTTTTACGAATTTAGGGATAAAAGTCCTGCGAACGTCACTGATTTCCCCGTATCCTAAAATTCGCTATCGGTCCAGAGATAACCTCCCTCCCTCCTTCGTCCCAGTCATTCGGTACGGAATAATCTAAACAAATTGTTTCGCTACCGTTGCGTAGCTACGTTCAGCTGTTTCCGTCTCCCCGCCGTTAAATCGCAAGGATGAAGGATCACATTATTTTCAATAAGGGCTAAATTAAAATTTAGTGCGGTTTGGTGGAAGGTGGCTATGATTGTAATAGCCTAGGAGAGATTAAAATTGTTAAGGTGTGCGCTGGATTCTGATTAGTTTCGAGGACTGGATGGAGATATCGCCACTTGAAATCGGTTCATTTCCTGCACGGTGCGGTTATTTATTTTGTAATATGCTGCTGAATTCGTGATTACGCGCCAGCAGGGATTATTGCAAAAGGAAGGTATGACGTGAAAAATATTGCAAACACGTTTTTCGTGCAACACAAAAAACTGTAATCGTGCCACAAGGATTACTGAATAATTTTGTAATTACAGTTACATAATATAGTTAAACTGAAAAAACAGTTAAATTTAAATATGTAGAACACTGGTTAAATGTATGTAATAAGAGCAGAAAGTAGTTTATTGTCGCTACCTCATTAATATTGATTAAGGCGTAGCTCAGAGTAGAAGGGCGTTTCTTGCATGAAATACCTACTAATACTTGTTTCTCTAACCATTTCTATTAAATAAATTTGCAAACATAGAAAACTTGTGTATTTGTATGATCTAAAAACACTATTCGATGCCGTAGGCGTCGAATTTTGAAAATCCGTGTGGTCAAGGTCAAATACCTTAAAATTGAATTTTCAGAGATTAATACAGCACGAGTTTTCTTCTTTTTTAGACAAAATAATCTAAAACTAAGCGAATTTACGTAGATTTTTATGATTAATTTGAAAAAAAAAATCTTAAAATTAAAATCGACAAAAAAACATCGCGGTCCAGGGGAAATATCCCACTGTCCCACCGGCCCAGTCCGCTTCTGCTTACTTTAATTACAAAATATATCAACTATATAGGTAAGGTAGGTATGTTACAATAGTTATTTATATACTTATACAGGTTGGTGGAAGTGAAATGCGAACATAGGGAAATATATAACAATGGAGTTATCATGCTAGGCATCTTGATATACGTGGAATAAGTACTGTCAATGTCAAAGTACCTATCATATTAATGAAATTTTTATTTTCAATAAAATATTTTCTTTGCATAATAATGTATGTGTACGAGAAGAACAAGAAAATTTACATGCACTTTTAGATTTTATTATTATTTCTGCTATTGATTACTCTTTTTGCCACACAAATTCACATTACTTCGTTTTGTGACACTACTACAAAATATATCAAGATACCTGGCATGAAAGTTCGATTGTCATGTATGTTCCCTATGTTCGCATTTCACCTCCACCAACCTGTATAGACTGCGAAATGATTGTTTAGCGTCCGAGATAATTTTAAATTTTTATGAAAAAATTTTTTTGAGGACGCTAAACACATTTCGCAGAGGAGGTATAATACACAATATTTTTGAGTAATTACAATGCATAAATAAAGAAACACCCATTTTATTTTTATGACAACTGGCAAAAATGTACAATTCAGTCCGCAAAATTCAACTTCACAGCTGTTGCTAATAGTAACAGCCGCAATATCTATTGTACACAAATATTATATTGAATTGCGTACGTCAATGTTAACTTGTTTTAAGAGTTGTGCAAAATTATATTTCTTTTAAATCATACATTATTAAATTTTCCAAACTAAAGTTAGCTGTATTTACTAACTGAAATTTATTAGGTATTTTTGTAAAAGTATCATAAATTAATCATCTTTAGTTAACCACGTCTTTAAATTTATTTCTGGTATTATATTTTTTTATAAAGGTATGATGTTATTGAAGCATATTTTGTTAATGTTAAAACCAGAGTTCCAAAAACCCCCAGCCCAACAGAAATTGTAAAGGTAGTAAAAAATGACCTATGCTCGATTTCAGCAAAATCAAGCAATTTTAATACGATTTTCCTTTCGTAGGGCGAATATTCATTGTTCGCAATTTACATTTCTTGTTTGTAGCACTTAGTTCGCACACCGCATTTGCATTTTTGTTTGTGATTAAACGATTTCAATTACTGGCGAATGTTCTCTCCGCACGCACCGCGACCTCTCGCCGGAAGTCTGGATTCTACAGTTCCGGAGATAACGCGGATCCAGACCGACCTCGTGGCTTTGCTTCGATAAATGGCGTTTCATTTCTTAAACGCTTAATGGAGCCTATAAGAAGCACTCGTGGGGTGACTTTAATTTCGTTGTGGTGAACACTTCACTTTTTATACTCGATAGCCCGATATTCTCGGCTGGATGTGGATGATATCGTTTGCTAGTTGTACAAATTGATCTTTGGAAATGGTTTTCATATCTCAAAATATGAAAGATGAAAGTTCTATTAGAGGTATAATGATATCAAATATATGAAAAGGCAATAATCGTATTGGTATTCTGTTTGAAGTAACGAAAGAATTTTGACAATTAATTCAAACATGTTTTAGGAGTTTAATTTGCACCATAATAGTTTACAAAACCGTAAGAGAAAAATATATAAAAATAGACGAGTAAAATTTAAAAATTTGCTGTGGCCGCCACAGTACTCTCCCGACCATAAAATTTACGTAGGCGGTGTCAAAGTGACAAACGTCAATGTCAAAGTGACAGCAGTCAATGACAAAAGGCATTTTTTATTCACTCCGGTTACATCTATGGTTACTTATAGTTACATGCTAACCATATTTTATTCACAATTTAATGCCGTCACGACGTAACCTGGTTAGTTATAGTTACAGCAAATATCTGACCGTGGTGTGTAGCACGGTTTGCTGTATAGTTACTATGTTCATCTTTCTCTAATTTGTAAGCGTCAGTTGTCAGTTGTGTCAGTGTTATGATTGTTTTGAACACTTATTATTAATCAAGGAGATATCAATGTTCTAAATATTGATAAGTATGTCGAGGAAACATTCATTATCAGCGATACTAATTATGCTTATGGATGAATTTAATTTAGTTTTTTTAAAATTTTATCTCTTCCATTTTTATAACAATTAAAGTTAATTACGAACTAACAACAAATATCTTCACTGATTTAAATTTGACAAACAAGAGGTAACCAACGATGTAACCGAAACGATTTCATTCGAAAATGTTACTGCATACGTCACTATGACGTATTACGCTAAACACTGTGTTAACCACAAGTAACCTAGTTAGATGAATAAAAAATGCCTAATGTGACAGCAGTCAATTTTAACGTAACAGCTGTCAATGTCAAAATGACAACTGTTAAAGTCATAAGTTATAGACATAATGGAGCAATATGTAAATTTAATTGAGTAATAATATTACAAGCGCAAATGTGTATAATATTTACTTCAATTCAAATATGTAATTTAAAAAAAATAATAATGTTGTTACCACTGATTGTATAAAGCTTATTGCCGAACTTAGGACTACCTTTTTTGTAAAAAGCTTTAAGGGGCTTTTATCACAGTAAAAAAGTATTTAACAAATTACTCCCAAGCTATTAATCCTATAAATCTAAAAAAAATACCATATAAAAATAAAGGCAGTAAATATCTAGCTACGTTGTCGAATTTTTTAAATTGTTATTATTATTATTTATAAACAATTAAATAACAATAATTCTGAGAAAAACTCTTCGTAAGTTTGATTGCATTGTAAATTTAAATGTTTATATCACATTATTATATAAAATTTTCAAATAGTAGTCGAGTAATTTGTTAAATAAATTTAAAAATTGTATGCGCGTTAGCCAATCAAATTGAGTATTTTCTAAACAAAAATGGAGCGAAACATAGCAATTAGATAAATAGAGACAACATGTGCTCATAAAACATAGGCTGTCAGCGCGGATACCTGATGAAATAACGAGGATTTGTGATATAGCAGCGCTGAGCGATAAAACCCCCTTAATATAAAATTTCAGTCGAAAATTCGTACGCGTTCTTTTTCTAAAATTATGTCTTTTGGGTTCAGTAGGGTCTAAAACGTGAAGAATTATCAAAATCTCAAACTGTGAAAAAATCACGATTACAATATTTTCCCTATTATATAGGCCGGGGAAGTAAAAACGACAAAACAACAACAAATAACGAGTCATTCAGATTAATTGACATTTATTGACATAACATTTGAATTGCGTTTGTGTAATCCGCTCTTGACAACAGCACGTATCAACAAATAGAATCACAAGAATCTATCTGTCAAAATTCTTTCGACATTTAAAACAGGGTATAGAAGGAAAATTATCAATTTGCACCGCCACTAAGCTTTTATTTTATGGTCAGATCGATTTAAGATAAAATTTAATCTAATCTTATCTCAGCCTACACCCCTACAGACCAATGGTTTACCCCTTTATTTATTATTTATATCATGCTTCTTTTGAGAAAAAGAACCATGGTGTGATTGGCCTGTCAAATAGCAACACCGGTAAATTGAATCTTCAATGAGTCTTGAAAAATAAGAAATTCTAATTCATGCGATAGCTTCAAAATAGTAAAATTTTTCCCCAGGATTAAAATCCTCACAGAAATTTGTGTTCTGCCTTTAAAATAGCAAGAAAATGTTGACGGAAAGAATTAATATTGTATCTAATCTATCTTACTTAAAATTTCATTCAAAAATAATTTACTTTGCTTTGTTCAACGTCCAAGGTATTGCAGTACGAGTATTCCAGCAATTCAGAATTACTCTTTACAACAAAGACAAATTTTAAATTTTTAAATTCATCCACTGGCATAGACAGTAAAAATGCATGCTTGAAGGGTTTAATAAAAGTTGCACTACATAATTATAACAGAATGAGTAAAAAAGTTTTATGTAGGTATCGCTTGAGTAATAAAATTCCACTATGTATGTTACGAGTTTTCAGAATTTTTCGAGATACTTTAAAATTGAAGCTGTTTTATTTCAATTCAAATGATAGTCGTGAAAATGCTGAAAATATTCTTTCGGGCTTTGGGTGCTGGGTCAAGCAAAATATTTCGACACATGTGTCGTTGTCAGCATGTCCCAATATTTTTAATATAAAATATCGAATTCCTTTTAGATACTGTCTATAGTGATACAAATTTGAATATTATACATTTCATTGTTTTCAATTTCTCAAAATTGTTAATAGTTTTTATACAAAATTGTGAATTGTGCTGTATGTAATTGGAACCTCCACTATTTTTATTTGCATTTTTTTATGAAACTTTGTTGTTTGAAAGCAAATAGTAGTATTTTAAAGTTTTAATTATTTTTAGTAAAGCTGTAATATATTTAAATAAATTTAAAACAATTTCGTTACTACGAGAAATCATCGTATTAAAGACTTGTGTGCTTATTTCTCGCGAAATCCACAAATTGATAAGCAGATTTTTTAAATTTAAGAAAAAAATATTTTGTTTATATTATTAAATGTATCATGTCAATCCTAAAGTTTGAGATAGGTATATAACTGGTTTTATTGATCATGTTTCTTGCATTTTTCTATAAGAAAAAAAAACTCTAATAAGCTATTTGTGAAACAAAATGGATCTTTAAAATTTTGCAAAATTAATTTCAATTTAAGTTAAGTTTAACAGTTCAATTTTTGATTACGGCAATAACATTATTCACTTGTATATTTATGTAATATTGTTTAATGAACAACTGTTCAATTAAGTTTTATTACTATTATAAGATAATGAGGTCAGTTTATTTAAATTTATTGTATAAATTTAAAATGAACTAAGGAATATATATTATGTATTCATGATTTCTTCAAATACCTTTATAAATTAAATATCGCGGCTTGTTAATAATTACACATAGGTACTGTAGGTACTATACATAAAAATCACGATATTTTTTTACAACATGAAAGAATCCTCAAAGAATCCATATGTGAACAGGGCTTTATTAGTATTAAAATTATAATCAATTGGTAATAAATATAATATCGACAAGCGTATGATCGGGTCGCTTCCGGCATCGGAAACAAAAAATCTGGAAAAAACTAAAACACTACATTTTTAATTTTATTTAATTACCCCCTTTACCCCTCTCATAGATCCGCCACTGGTGCTCATCACTTTTTACCACTCATAAAAATTATTATTTAAATTATCTCGTCTTAATCTTCCACTAAGAAAAATACATTTTACCCGTCATCTTTATATCTTTTCTTTTTATGAAAGGTGTTAATATAAACAATGCTCGACTCACTTTTGTTCTTTCTAAAACAAAACTAAAACCCAGTAATAACCCTTTTGATGTGTAAACCAGTCATAGTTCTATAGTTTAAGCATAATAAAAGAAGAAAAAAACATCAAAGCAAGATCGCATACTTGAGATGAGAAACATGAAACTACTCTGTGCTTTTAAGTAAAATTCCAGCTTAGATTTTCTTGATAATAATGAGATTTTTCTTACAGCGAATAAACAAATTCCAAGGATATTATTCGAGGTATTATTAATATCACTCAAGTTTCTTTGTATCGTGACTGACTTTCATGTTAAGGAATCAAGATTATTTAAGATTGTTGTAATGATATTCCTTACGGTGTTTCGGTGTTATTATAAGCGGAGCGGAAACAGGAAATTGTTTTTGAATTCCTAACTTTAATTTTTTGTTATTACGAGCAGTATGAATTATTCTTTGACATTTAAAACAATTAATCTTAGTAGGTAAAGAAAAAGCTTTTGCTTCTGTAATCAGGAAATGAAATATTATACCTAGCTAAATATATTTAGGGCCGGTTGTTCAATCTCAGCTTAAACTACGTTTATGCCAAAACCATGGTTACCAAGTTTTTCTGTTGTATTGTTGCATCTCATTGGTTAACTGTTTTATTTTAACGCTGGAGATTGGCTGGGAAAACGCGGTTTAACTAAGCTTGAGTTTATGTTTAAGCTAACACTAAACTCGAATTGTACAACCGGGCCTAAATGGGATAAAATAAAATTTTAATAGATTACAATTCAAATAAAAAACTTAAAAAATCTGATGTGGCCAGCACATGACCTCTCGCCACAACTCTTATTTCTATATACTTATATAAATATAGTATACAGTAACGCGATATGAGAGATGGCGGGACTAAAGAATTCCAAAAACCATATTAATTGAGCGGACATAGATTATCATATTTTTATGGCAAAAAACGCTTCGCTACCTTCATATATATAAAAATTGTCTAGATCGGTTTTTCTCTTGGCTCAGTTGCTTCCAGGTGAGTAATAAGTTGGCGAAATGTTACTCAGCTCTGTGTATAACATAGGCATATACTTTCTCTCCCTTAATATCCCGGCCAACTTTGGCTGCATGAACTGTATGTAGGTACTTACAAAAATAATCATTTTATGAAAATTTTGAATCAAAATATAAAATAAACAACTGACGATCGTTCAAATGTTATTTTTATTCTTTTCCCGAGAGCTTTTATTTGATTACCATACTCGATAGTATTTTAATAACACTTGGTACCACTGGTCGAATAAAGCTCATTAACAAACTTTAAGTCAGTTTGTGGCTAAAAATCTTCAATATAAAATTCCAGTACAAATTCGAACGCGTTTTTAAGTTATTCAACAGCCAGGCAGACCGGCAGACCCACATACCGACTTTTTTGATTTTTCTACTATAATTATTTCTTTAATTTGATACCACACTCGAGAGTATTTAAATAAAAATTTTAATAAGTTCAGTATATAAAGTTGGTACCACTAGTTTAATAAAGCTCATTAACGACAGACAGGTAGACCGCATTTTTTCTTAATTGTTTTTTTTTTGGTTCAGTAGTTTCATCAAAATTTCGAAATGTCAAAAAATCACGATTACAATATTTCAATATTTCCCTCTGCATAGATCAGGGAAGTAAAAGCATCAAATTTTTTTTATTAATTTTTGATTGTGAATAAAATCGTATACAAACCTTGGTGTAAAGTTTCATTACAGCCTTGGTTTGGCTACTTACCTCGGCTGAAATGAAACACTTTCCACCTCGGTATGTATTATACTACTATCTGTTCTATGCTTATTTCAAATATTATGGTGAAACTGCCTGAATTAAAAAATATACCTTATCTGCTTTACAGAGTAGCCAGTTTTGTATTCCCTCTTTAGTTTTTAATATTATAATTAAAACAGTCGTCTTCCTGTAAGGAAATAGTAAGCAATAAATCCTGTTGAATTGCAATAAAACGAAGATAACCGTTTACGAATTCCTCAATACGCGAATCAAATCCTTATCAATTCTGCATTGTGTGGGTGTTTGCGATTAAGCATCCAGCATTCAGAACAATTCAAACTCATCGTAATCGCCTTACGACTCACTGCGCATGAACGGCGAAAGCTTACAGTCCCACATCGCAAAGGAAGCGATTCCCTTTAAAGTGCGTAGAGGTAGATGTTGTGTAATTATAGATACATCGTAAGTCGTAACAGTGCGTTATCGAAATTACGGTTCGTGTCACTTTCAGATGAAAGTTTCATCAGATACGAATATATTTTTGTAGCTGTTTCACTGGAATTATTGGAAATTTCGGTAGGGAGGAAATCAGAGAAATGGAAACAGAGATACTCTTGTTTGTAGAATTGAGAAATTCAGATTAAATCCTGATGAGCTGTCATAATTCAACAATGATGGAAAATACACAATTAATGAAGATAACATCATATTCCATGGTTTCATAATTAAGTCTGACAAATTTAATAATTTAAATATGAAAATGGCACTAAACTACTACGATTTCATAAATATATGCATTCATTTTATGTGATATTTATTATCTTCATTTTATATATTTTTACTTCCTTGTACGAAGTAAGGAAGTATTGTAATCGCGAAAAATTTCGATTCTCAGATTTTGACGGAAATATCCGTTTTGACCTTTTCTGAATCCATTATGACTAGTTTCGACGTGACGTCTGTACGTACGTACGTATGTACGTACGTACGTACGTACGGACGTATGTGTGTCGCATAACTCAAATACGGTTAGACGTAGAAAGTTGAAATTTTGTATTTAGGACTGTTATAGCATCTAGTTGTGCACCTCCTATTTTTGGTTTCAGTCTACAAACCGGAAGTAGTACTTATAAAAAATATTTCGATAAATATTTAATTTTAGACAATTTTTTTTATTTTAAATGAAAGATTATGTGATTATTACCTACAATCGGTATTTTATAAATATTTTTGTATCTGCTATCATTTAAAAATAATTAAAGTATATATTTATAATTTATAGTATTTCGGTATCTTGTAGTCCATGATCGATTAACATTTGTTACTACGTAAAATTTAAATGATTATGACATGACAGTGACAATAGTAAAATATGCTTTATATCTTCTTCTGCAGTTTAAATAAAATGACTAAAATATATTTGTGAGTATACTAGTATAATAAGTTAAAAGAATTTTAATATTATTTTACATTTTAGTTATTAAGAAAAGTATGAACACACAAGGCGTACAAGGAAGTCATGTGGTGTCCACGTCAGATTTTTACTTCCTTGTACGAAGTAAGGAAGTATTGTAATCGCGAAAAATTTCGGTTCTCAGATTTTGACGGAAATATCCGTTTTGACCTTTTCTGAATCCATTATGACTAGTTTCGACGTGACGTCTGTACGTACGTACGTACGTATGTACGTACGTACGTACGTACGTACGTACGTACGGACGTATGTGTGTCGCATAACTCAAATACGGTTAGACGTAGAAAGTTGAAATTTTGTATTTAGGACTGTTATAGCATCTAGTTGTGCACCTCCTATTTTTGGTTTCAGTCTACAAACCGGAAGTAGTACTTTTTAAAAATATTTCGATAAATATTTAATTTTAGACAATTTTTTTTATTTTAAATGAAAGATTATGTGATTATTACCTACAATCGGTATTTTATAAATATTTTTGTATCTGCTATCATTTAAAAATAATTAAAGTATATATTTATAATTTATAGTATTTCGGTATCTTGTAGTCCATGATCGATTAACATTTGTTACTACGTAAAATTTAAATGATTATGACATGACAGTGACAATAGTAAAATATGCTTTATATCTTCTTCTGCAGTTTAAATCAAATGACTAAAATATATTTGTGAGTATTAGTATAATAAGTTAAAAGAATTTTTAATATTATTTTACATTTTAGTTATTAAGAAAAGTATGAACAGACAAGGCGTACAAGGAAGTCATGTGGTGTCCACGTCAGATTTTTTGTTGTTGACATGGACAAACTGTAGAACGTTGTTGTGTTACCATAACAAAAATAATTTATTTATGTCTTCAATTTGGACTAATTGTGGTAATTTTATTGAAGTCTTCAACACCGGACCTGAAGATGACCCTTATAAAGAGTCTAAACTGCAAATTATTTACTTTCAGGTATTCTTATTTAGCATAAGGCAATCTATAAACTCTAATGATTCTATTAATATATTTTTATGCCTATTTCTCGTTCCTAATTGCAGAAATTTATGCAGATTAAGTGCGTAAAATTGACTATCTGAAAACAATTTCGAGCGCGATCTTAACACAACAAGAAAAGTGACACAAACACCAATATAATTATTACGGTAACAATGCAAAGATATTAGAGAAGAAGATTTAAACGACAAAAATTATTTATAGTACTCGTTAATATACGGTGTATTTTAAATAAGAATACATATTTTTATCGCTAATATATTTATTATAAGGATAAAAATATGAATATTTGTGTTTAATATGTAGGAGATAAAAATACGTGAATATTAGAACTCAATTTTTAAGTATAATATTAGAGTATATTAATTATTATAATCTTAGTTTTAAATAAATTCCTAATACGACTAGGATACATTTTTCTCAGTGAAGTAATCAAGAAATGTAAGGTATTTAATTTCTGTTCACCCAGTTAACGACCGTAATACCACAACCACAACATATCATCTTGCATATCTCCCACAATAAAACAACAATAAAACGTTAAAGGTTAGACAATATCTGCCATAGTTGTCCGATAGTAAACCTAGCAACGCGAGCGCAATAGTGGCGAGATATCAGCGCGTCGAAGCATTTATCTGCGTTATCTCGGCTGTCTTGTGCAGCCCTAGACCCGGATCCACTCCGGTCTACGTAGTCCGGACTCCGGGTAAACGCCACAGAGGCGTACGCAGTTGATGGATATCGCAGCGGCACGCAACCAAGGAGAACGCGATAGACGGATATAGTAGATAGAAAGTTGTGGCCGTAGTGACTGCTAGGTATTCTTTTTTATATTCACGTGACTTGTAAGTACGTTCTAAAACGTACATACGTATCTATCACGCGAGTTTATAGCTAACTAGAGTGTGGTAGCTTTACATTATTGTGAATCGTAGGTAGAGTCCGGATTTTAGGCAAAAACCTATTGCTTATTTTAAATTATTTAAATGTGAATTATATAAATTTGTTTCACAAGTTTCACACTTTAATTTTGCCTATTTTCGACCTATTCTTGCTACAAAACCTATAATTTAAACATATTTTAGATTTTTAATTATTATTTTATCAATTTAATTATTTCTAATAAAAAGTTACTCGAAACAATATGAAAGACAAGTACGCCAAAATAAATATTATACGCCTTTTGTTTATTTGTTCATGATACAGATGACCATGAGCAGACTTCTTTCATCTCACAAACTATATTCATAGTTGTTAGTGAAGAGTAGGTACACTATAACTACAAAGGAAATTTATAAACACCTAGTTTCATTTCTTTATCTTTTCTCGCTCATTGAATCTATGGAAAGTAAAAAATGTAATACAGAACTATAAAAATAAGATCTACAAACATATTTGATCAATGTCATTTAAAACAAAATTATAAATCATGGACAAAATTGCTAAAAAACAACGAAAATATTTATAATGCTATTAAGTAGATTTTTCTACATTTATGACACTATTTTTGAGGTTAAAAAATAAACCGTAACCCATCGTGACCCGTTGGATAAGAAATAATAATGTTCGTGAGTAGAATTTTTATTTTCGTGAGTGGGCGTTACCCGTTGGTCAAAAATCAGTCACGCGTCATCAATATTTCGAGGCTGATGAAAATTACGTTCAGTAAGTCGAGATAGTAAAAGTACAAATTTTATAAAATTTATATTAAACATTTTGAATTTAACCTGCAAATCAAAAAATGTATTGAATGTCAGTAACGTAAAATAAAGTTAAGCAATTTCCGTCAAAATATGAACTGAAAAGTTCAACTTTCAAATTTAGTTAAACTGAAACTATATTTTAACCAATAAAACAGCACATTATGTAATATAAAATTTATGGCTTGAAATATTCTGTATTTGTGTATGTCTTTTTAGCTATATTTCCAGTCGTAAACGCGGAAATTCAAAATGGTCTAAAATAGTTTTCTACTAACAATAAACAATATTTATCTTCTTTCGTATAATTGAAATACGTATGAAATAACTAAATAAAACTGAAATACAATATAATATAAAATATAAATCTTTATAACAGAAACCAGGGCATGTATTTCCATTATTGTGCAAAATCCTGAACTTTTATTAGCATTTTCATTGTTTAGAATTGTAAAATAAAAAGTAAAACTTTGAAATGAACATGGATGAATGCAATGTGTGAAACTGTGAAACTTTTTATATTCTGCACATGATTTATTTACGAGGAGTGAAAAGTATAAAATTTTAAATCAGACACATAAAAAGTGAGGAATGGTTACTTTCAACATCATTTACAAAAGTAAATAATTTCTAGACACATTACGTAGCAAGTTTTAGGATTTTCTGTATTTTATTTTGAATGTTCAAACTGAAATATTGTAGTTCATATACTATTTTGATATGAATTTAAAGTCGATAATATTTTCCTTAAATACGTATTTTACGTGCTTGTTAATAACTCCTTCGAATGCATTTTAATAATAATAATAATAATAATAATAATAATAATAATAATAAGGTTTAATGCTCAAATGTATGTGAGGATGAGTGAGTACTGACAAAAATTGGACAAAGAAAGTTTTTGTATTTACATTAACTTTAAAACCAATTATAACAACACTCAGATTACGCAATAAATGTTATAACTAGCACTACAAAGGTCTTGAAATAAAGATATACCTATTACATTTAATATTTTAATTTAAACAATAAATAAAATAGTCATTTGTCCAACTATAGGCTTTCCTCTCGTGTTAGACACAACATTTTTTTACGACATATTTAAAAACATTGTAAATGTAGAAGAAACAACTAGAAGTTAGGTTATTACTGCTATCTGTGTGAATGACATGACAGCCAATATGCCAAATTAAATTTAAGTTGTAAAATTGTGAAATTATAGAAAAAAAAAGAATGAAACATAATAATTGTTAAATAATATGTAGTTTCGAATAGCACTATAAAATCAGAATTTTAAAAAAAATAATAAATTTACTTACAATTTTTAAAATATTTCATCGTAAAATAACAATGGTGGTAACACTGCTTTACTTTCCTCTCCAGAGAGGGAAAACTTACTTTCCTCACTATTTCGCGAAAAGAAAATTGTGTTTTCTCCGCATGTCGTGAAAAAATGAATTTTCCACCGTATTACCTATAATATATTTTAATTTTTTTAATTTACAGATCAATCAACCATATTTTAATTAACGAATTATCGTTGTCTACTTTCGAGGACCTAATTATGTATTTATATATTTGTTTTATGCTGGTTTAACTAAATTGGATAGAAAGTCCAACCTTATCCCGAATTTAGCTTTAACTAAACACGATAAATTATTCAGGACATTAGAAAATATCTCCAGCAGGCAGCAGGACATAGGATAGTAATAACCCTAATGGATACTGTCGGTTGATCCTCGTAAGGAGTTGATTATGGGTAAAACGCTTGTGATGTACCGTGCGTTAGTGAAACAAATCTAAGGTGAATCGATTCTCGATTCCTGGAGAACCGTTGTACGTTCACGTTCTATCTTCTAGTTCCATTGGGCGCTCGGCCAGAAGTCTCGTGAAACGAGCGGACTACAACGGCTTACGAGGAATCCCCGCAAAATTTAATAAGGAAATATCAGGCTTAGGTTAGGGACACAGTTTGCTTCTCACTAGCACAGTGCCACCGACTTTTTCTTTTATTTCGTTTCTTTTAAATTGGATAAAAATGTCAAGCTAAACTATGGAGGGAATATACGGAGCTTTATTAATTTTTAAATTTGCACACTTAGCAAATTGTTGAAATTACCTGAGTTTCCAGAGAAATTTTTATTATTTGTTGTATTTCATGAAAACAAAATTTAATAAGGACATCAATCAATATGTAAGTAAATTACTTAACTGTATTTCGTTTATTAGAATCATTATTTTTAGAAGATATCAGTGCCAATATCACAGAATATTACAAAAAATTTTGACCTCCTGAAGTATAAACATAACAAGCACGCATGGTTAACGTCTATGGTAGTTGCGATTTTACAGATGCCATGAGTTTACTGCATGGCGGTTTGGTAAAAAAACTTTTAAAGTTTGTAAAAAAGTTGCTTTTTAATAAAAACCGAGATAAAAACGCTAGCTACCACAATTTATTGTTCAAAAGAGTATGAAATAAATAATAAAACAAATTAATTTTAAAATTGACATTTGCTGTTATTCCAAAGCTAATTGGACAAAAGTTATTTTAGTGAAAATTTTTAGGTTAACTAAATATCCAATGAAATTCTCTGATTTCTGATCACGTGTACTATATTGACCAATGAATACAACATTTAACTGAAAGCAACCCATGGGACATTATCACTTATGTCAAATATGTTGCTAGGTTACAATTATTTATGTTCATTTTTATGTTTATAATAATAATTGAATAAATATGTCATTTGCACGTTTTGGTAATGAAAATGATACTTCAATTAATAAAATTTTCTGTCCGAATAACCCTCGACCATTGATAAATACTTATAATTTTGTGACAGTTACCTCAAGCACGTTGCTTTTAGGTTAACAGCCCTCCGCCTGCGGCGTCGGGCGGTTACCAAGCAACGTGCTTTCGGAATGTCACAAAATTATTTCGTAATTATCAATGTCCTTGGGTTATTATAGCTGAAAATGTCCAATACATGACCTCATAAAAAATATAAATTTTAATAAACAGGTATATATCGGTCAAAAATATAATACATAGTGCGTGCGTTAGGTATTTGTATATCTATGGGTTTTATTAAAGCACTCCGCTTCGCGTCGTACTTAAATAAAAACTCGCTTTGTAAAATAAAAAATGCCGCACTTATAATGTAATTAGCTTCTTCATTTTACCAAAGAAAAATGTAATGACTTAGAATTAATTTACTAGGTATATTATTTATAAACATTATCAGAATGAAAATGTTCGATGGACCAAGCTTAATAATAATTCTCATAAAAAAGTTTTCATGATGTAATAAAATAATGATAACGTAAGTATGTGTATATAGGCCCGTATATGTTAAACATTGGAGCTATAAAAATGGTTTAATTTTATTTATTTAACAAAAAACATTAAACTGTTTGCCCGCACGTACTGTAAATTTGAAAACTGTCGGTTTTATTGTTTCAATTTCACACAGCATCCATAAAAACGTTAAATATTGAATCTAAAAAAGCTATAATCAACAATTTATTTGAAATTGACCGTTTAAATATAATATTCCAGTACACAAAAATAATTTACGAAGTAAAATATTAACATTCCTGTTTTGAATTGCTATTAATCAGAATTTGTACGCAGTACAAATAAATCAGCAAATATGAAACTGGCTGACAGGGTTGGCTATCTGCTTCATTTAGCATATAACATGCAAGTGGCCACTAATTTAACGTGATTGCCCGTGATATATTGTTTATTGCTTTCCTACTCGCTCATTATTTTTGTATTTCAGGAAATAAACAATATTTCGTCCTCGGAGCATCATTGAAATATGCGCAAAGTTTGATATATTAGATAATAATACGGTGCGGCATTTCGCACGTAAGTTATGGTAGAATGAAGGAATTACCTTCACCTAATTCTGACACACAAGAAATGGCGAAAATGTTAATTTTAAGCAATGATTTAGATACATTTTTCGTGTGTAAAATAGTTTCATGAATAATTATGAGATTTAGTTATTATTTTTATCTCAATTTATTTATTCATTTATTTAAAGTGACGTTATAATAGGCCTTAGGAATCCTTAGTTTAATAAATAAAATAATCTCTTAGTAGTACATCATTTTATTATACAAATGGACGTTTCGAATGAGTACATCATTCATATGTTTAGTCAAGGCGACAAACTTAATGTCATAGGCAAAATGCATGACATTGGTACAATTAACATCATGAAGGATGTTTACGACTCAGAAGAAATAAAATTAGTATTGATTTATCAGTAATTCAGTTCATAAACTTAAAACTATGTCTTAACGATTCTGCATAATCAGCATTATAACCTTAAAACATTTTAGCTTACGTCAGGGCCGGATTTAGAGGGGAACAGGCGGAGCGCGAGTTCCCACACAATAAGGACCCCCACAAAATGTTTCTTCGCTAAAATTTATAAAAATATCTTCATGCTAGGATCTTAAAATCGAGAACTATTAGTAACAATTACATTTTAATTTATTTCACATCCGAAATTAATTTCAAGGCATTTGACCGTGAACTTCAAACAAATTTTGCCTTAGGCGTTATTTTATCATTACAGTCTCTAAAATTGACAAATTTGATAGGTATTGGTATTTATTTTATTTGTAATTTCTAATTACATATTAACATGGGTTTCCGGGGCCCCCACAACCTTATATCCGACCCTGGTTTACGTACTAGATGAAAGAAACTCCAAGATTAAAACATAATGAATCTATTTATGTAGGTATTTTATTCAAAATGAAATATGATATTAACGAATATTTTAAGAACGAAAATGTTTAGGATATAGTTTCTATTTATTGTAATGCTATGACGATTTTGATGTAGAAATTTATTTTACTCATGCAATAAACGAATATTATTATTATTATTTACCAACGAGTAAGTACGTTATGTGCATGTCATTTTATTGAGACATGTTGAACATTTTGTCTTTTTTATTCTAGTACCTACTAACTGTGTATCTCTTGCAACTGACAAAGATTCAGAAGAAACATTTAATACAGATCCGTCTGTTATTTTTTCTTTGTCTTAAATGTTTCCATAAAAAGAATACAAGTAACTAAGTAAACAGAATGACAACAAACATTACCTACAGCTACAAACAAGGAACAACTAAACATCAGAACTATTTACGGTTAAGATAAGGTAAATAAAAGACGCGAAACTGCAATTCCTTTGTAACCGTCTAGTAAGAGAAATTAGAAAATTTTGTTTTTAAAAAACTCACCATTCGGAAAACGAGTAAAAAGCCCAAAGAACACCAGCATACAGAACGAAAATAAATGTTCACTTTACTATACACACACTACACATTTGTTAACATTAATTTAAAGTCATGTTTCATAGTTTAAATGTCCACAAAACTACACAAAATTCTAAATTTATACTTAATCAATTCAATTTTAACACACACTACGTAAAATTCACGGTAAGACTGACGCGTTTATCGCATGTTTCTAACCAAAATCTGTCGTTTAAACTTGTTCGTTCTTTAATTTTTCGATGTGTCTGTGCATTGCATATAAAATACTATTATCGCCTTTATGTCTATTCAATATAAAGACTAAAATTGTATGAAATACATTTAAATATGAAATTCAATAAAACAGTCAAACAGTGGCTACCAAACAAAACTCTTAGTAATATTTACAATTTTTATTTTAGACAGAACATAAATCCTGATAATCTTGATAAATGATATAATTTAGTAATTCCGTTAAATTCGTAACTGCTTAATATCTTTAATATAAATATTTCATATACGTGAAATTTGGAACCAAACCTAATCTTCTTAATGCGTTTTTGTTAACAATAATTTATGTGATTTTTTTCATTATATACAATAACTTCGCACATAATTGGTATTGGTATATTATAATTAAGAACTTTAATTTATACAAACATTGTCAGAATTTTTTTTTTTTAAGATACCTTTTTTTTTAGATAATAATTAATAGTCCGGCGGTTATAGGACAAATAATTTCATATCAACTATGCATTTTCTGATTAAAGTGTGAAAATTGGTGTTCATGTCAATTAAACTGTTTCATTCATATAAGAAGTGGTGCCAAAGTGGTAAGTACCAGAGATGCACGTAATTTTGAAAAAAAAAATAGTTTTCTTTATTTATTTCGTATGCTTAATATCACAAGAGCATAAAATTTGCTATAAATTTTTTTCTGTAAGTAGTACAGTTCTCGAGAAAAAATACAAATTTTATTTTCGAATGAATCACGATATCCACTTCCGGTCTCCAACATTCGATTTCTTCGATAATTTTTAGTTACATACATAATTTTCAATATTTCGAGAGCACTAGTTCGGTCACAATTCAAACATAAGATCTTAGAGACAATAGTGAAATTTTAGTATTTTTTGTGTTTATTGAGCTGTCATTTCTGAACGAATTAAAACATTGACTTGCGGTTTTCTGCATTAAATTCTACAAAAAATTATCTACAAGATACATATAGAAATCGTTTTAATACCTTAGTTAAACCGATAAAAGAGTTTTTCTCCGAGAAAAGTATATAAATTTTAGTGTTAATTTTATTTTTTGTGTTTGATGAGCTGTAGTTTCTGAACGGATCAAAATATTGACAAAATATTTCCAACATTCGATACCTTGAAAGTTTTTCTATTAAATTCATTGAATTTATAAGTGCAGTTTAAATAAGATACCTTATTGGGAGAGGTAAATAATTTGGTCACGATGAATCTAAATTTGAATTTCCATAATTTTAATTTAATATCTAAACTTCATTTATATTAAAAACTGTATTGCCTATTCTGTTAACCCACTATAATCTACTAAATCATAATAGAGTTGCAAAAATGATGTTACCTCCACTTTATTACCCAAAAACAAAAGCTGGGAAGTTCGTCCAGAGGCAAAACAAGCGCAGGGTTCCGTACCGTTATCCACACCTGCGGAAATGTTCCAAACCACAACGGCAGCGGATACACGTCATACCTGCATACAGTGTACAGGAAGACGTAAATAATTAAATCACAGGATTCGTACGCCTTACGGCCTCGTAGACCCGCATAGACGAGCTGGAGCTAGAGGTTCTTCGTCTTGCTCCGAGACAGAGCGGGATTTCACAGTAAGCGATATAAGCCCATTGGGCATCGGGGCCACAATCTAATGTAAAACCTGGTCAACATTTATGCTAGAGTTATATCACCATACAACTTAATTCAATAATTCATTGTGGCTATTTGGAAATCAGAGGTGGGAAAACTATCGATTGTACTATCGCTAGGTCGACAAACTATCGTTCGAAAATAGTATATTAAATAACAAGTTTTATAAGACATGATTTTTTTGCTCGCGTCGAAATTTAGTAAAACGAGTCCTCGGGCGAGTTTACTAAAGAACAAGTGCGAAAAAAAACTTGAGTTCTTTATACTATTTTTCTATTTGGTGTCTTTTTAATATTAAAATTCAAATTAAACTGCAACAATATACATAAGTCGATTTAGGGAAATTTAAGTGTATAACGTTTTTGTTGGTGACAATAATATTGTCATTTATTTACTGTCACTGTCACTGTAAAAGTATATAATTAATGAACGATTCTAGGTGATATAAGTGCAGATAATATAGAAAATATTGAAATTATATGTCTTCTGTTACTAGATTCATTAATTTTACTGATTATAAAATAAATAATTAAGCAAAACAGATTTAGAGGTTATAACTGAGTCAGTTCTGAGGTTTGACAATTGAAGTAAATGTCACCGGATACTGCCAATACCAACCTTCTAAAAAAATATGTTGCGTGTCACAAAGTGAACCTTGGCGACATTCAGTTGCGTTTCACAAAGTTAACTTTGTGAACGCCAAATAGAAAAAACTACCGTTTAAGTATCGATTATTATGACTTTCGATAATACTATTGATATATCGATATATTGTTCTTGGCACTATCGAACTATCGAAAGTTTCCAATGCCAAAGTTTTCCCCACCTTCTATTGGAAATATACTTGAAAACTCAATAAAAATAATAGAGCAGCAAATCAGTATCTATTGGCAATTCTCCTGGGCCACTATTTTGTAACCAAAAAGCGAGAACGAATTTAATTCGTATAGAATAAGAAAATCCCAACCACTGTACCAAAGATTACAAATTCTATACGATAATGCTATTCGAGTGGTCGTAACCACACGAATACGTATTATACTGGAATATTATGCTTGACATGCATCGTAAAATTATCAGTGATCCATACTGAATTCGTATTCGTCTCGCTTTCTAGTTACAAAATAGAGGTCCTGGTGTTGCAAATGGACTGTTAGAACTGTCAATTACTAAATATATAAAAATCCATCATTGTAAAATTGAATAGATTTAAACATTGGCTCAAAACTAAACTACCTTATCTCTGATTACAAAAGTAGTGGTTTCGAATCCGAGTCAGGTGTGAAATTTTCGTTGCTTCACTAGGATCGGTATCCACTCTCGTCACCATTTTAAGTCAGGATACAACTGACTTGGCAACAAATTTATCGATCACCGGCTTGCGCGAGAAGGTTTTGATGGAAGAACATAAAACAACTAGCCAATAAATGTTGGAACAAAAAATAAATAAAAAACTTGATAAAAACTAATTATTAATAGTAGTAATTTAAGTAAAAAGAAAAGTGTTCATTGCTGGATCCACTATACACTGGCTATAGAATTGTTAAACATTTTGTTACTACGCTTTCTGAAAATGTAATATATTAAATTTTAGCACTCCAACTTCAGATTGCTCTTCCTAGTTTTTAAAACAAGTATAGTATTGAATATTTTATAAACCTATAACCGTTTTATTCAACAAGTGTAAAAGCTACTTGAATTTTGAATTATTAATACGTTATTGGATGCTCCAATAAAATGTAGGATTTGAACTATGTTTTAATAAATAAAAACGTATCGAACTGATAAATGATATTACATGATGGAGCATCAAATAATATTACAGCATATTTGGATTAATATCGTATTTGATTATTTCTCTAAAGTTTTAAGCATACAATACAGGTGATTCGTACATATATTTTAATGACATAAAATCAACTTATTGACTGGAACAAAAAGAACTCAAAGGCAGATTTCGCAAGAAGCACATTTTTGAAACCACCAGATTGTTGATTGTATAACGGATATCTGTTTGGTTTAAACTATGAATGGGATAAAATTAAATTTTAATAAGTGTGCAATGGCAAGAACAGTAAATTTATTAAATTCCATTTGAAAGTAGTGACCCAAAACTGTTTGACTAAAAAACCTGGAAACTAAAATTGCTGTGAATTTTGATAAAACTCTTTCAATTCCGTGATAAGTGAATGGAGCACTATATGGTTGCCATTAAAGTTATAGTTCAGTTTCATGAAATCAAGCAGATTCCTAATTGAAGGTGAAAAGTAAAACTTAAAATTAAAAGGAAAACAATATGACTGGCCATAAATTGAAAAACTTGTACAATACCCCGTTTAACACAAGATCTCCCTTCAAATACACCTATGATAATGATAATGAGTCCCTCCCTGTTTCACTTTACGCCACCTCTCGCGTCTTGCTCCAGCAATGTCTAATTACTTTGCCTCATAATACAATCTCACACACTTCAAACAGAGTTTGTTATAACGGAATTACTTGGAAGTAAAGCACTGAGAAACGGAACTGCATACGCAACAAAGAAAGGAAAATTCTCCGCTGTATTTTGCCAAGCGAATAATTGCCGACAAGTTAGACTAAACGCCGAGGTATGAGGTACAAATGAAGGAAAAATGTTTACGATGGGAGATTACGGTAATTGAATAATGAATACTATGAGTTCAGATGTGTGATACGGTATTATTTAGAGAGGGTCCTGGTGAATTAAGACTCTATATAATAACAAAATAAATAATTAAAAATTATTTTAACGTTTCACAAATTATAGTCTCTGAATCAACCTTTCGGTCATTTATGAGAGACCAAGTGTATCACACTCTTTTGTGATTTTTAGCCTCTATACTTCATCGTACTATAATATGATTCTGTTTACTTTACAGAATAAGTAACCGGTTACATTTATTATAAACCAAGCCTTATCTTATGTGTGAAAAAATAATCACAAAACCAGTATAAAGTGTGGGAAGTAAATAATCGGGAATGCAGTCAGATTGCTTTATTTTCTACACTGCTAACGTTTCGACACCACTTGTGTCTTCTTCAAGTCTCTACACACAAAAACATCGAGATGTTATACAAAAGTACAGTTTAAACAATGAGTTACTTACAGTAGATGAACTTTAATTATTGTTAAAAGATGTGCATAACAAAGTTGCACCAATTAAATAAATAAATTCTGTTACTGCAGAATAGTCAACCTTTATGGTAATATTAAAACACGTCCACGAAAAAATATTCATGTTACATGGGCAAGCCAAAAATAGAGAATAACGGTTAAACCACTGTCCTGCAGGAAAGCATGTATATACATGTTATCTTTTTCATTTTCCAGTATAAAGATTCAATGGTTTTAAACTTATGATTAAGACGAAAATGAATGAAGAATGGACAACAATATGGAGACAGAACGCCACAAATTAACTCCGACAACTAAAAGAAGATACATTACCTAGAACAGTGCTTAGCAAAAGAAGAGACGATGTCATTATTACACGATTACGAATAGGACACACTACCCTTACACATAAATATATTTTTGAAAAAACAGAACCCCCACAATGCAGCCACTGTAACACAAACTTAACCATCGAACACATAATAATTAACTGCCACATTTACAACCAACAAAGAATACAATACAGTATACCAAACACCCTAAAAGCAGCACTAAACAATAACACAGATCATTTAAATAATATAATTAATTTCCTTAAACACATTAAAATATACGAGAAATTGTAAAACTACCAGTTAGACAACTTAAAAAATGCAAACCACTGTAACAGGAGCTAATAACCTAGATGTTGAAGCACCTTAATTTGTTAAATAAAAAAAAAACAAACAAACAAACTTACGATTAAAATACTGTTGTAGTTTTTAGTTATGCAGTACTATTTTATCAAAAGACTTGCCGTTGAAACTTAGTTCAACTTTGTTTAAACATCGATTTCCTAATTTGCAATTTAAATTATTGCAATACGATCACTGCTATACCTACTACATTTCGTTAGTTAGTTCCGAGCACATAAATGGATGTGTACATTTTATGCTTTTGTTTGTATGTATAGCAACTGTGTACGAGGCAAAACTTTTATTCAATCAGTAGGTATGTTTTTAGAAGTAATTTTTCCAACCACCATATGGAAAAGAAGCATTCACAATGGAATAAAAAACAAAAAGAAAGGCACAAAACAGGAAGGAATGGAAAGAACTTGTAGAAGAATTAATTGAACATTTAAAACAGAAAAATTATATATAATGGAATAAAGCAGATCTAGCTAATCTGCTACTAAAAACTTTAGCCTCGGAACACCCTATGCTCCCAAGTGGAGTAAAGTTCTCATCATCATCAATTACTCTTCTGGAAATTTGTTGGTAAACCATGTTTCTACTAATATTAGTTTCCAAATGAAATTTGATGAATTTATCGTATACATTCCCAATAGCCTTTCTATTTTACATCCTACATCACCACAGTAAGTTGGTTAGAGAGATGACAAAATTGAACATTCCAATTTTCACTTTACGTAGTTCGCAGTTCATCCAGTAACTCATTACCACATCTGACCAATTACTACATTTAGAGATTAATTACAGTTCCGCCCTCTCACTCATCGGTCAGAGCTGATAGATCACCTATCTGCTCTGCTCTGTAGTCCCGCACCTCTGATCGTTCAACGGTTATCAGCTAATCTGTGATCAGTCGATCACTGAGTTTTGAATTTGAAATTTGAATCAGCGAGTAGGAGGTTCATTTCCTTCCAATCTCACACTTGATTTCATATATCAGAGATATGGAAGTTGATGTTGAGAATTCGTTTTTACAATAATCATAGACCAAATGATTGGAATTACACATTTACATTTGATTTAAGATTTGTATTTCAAATGTAGAGGTTGTTCGTATCGAATAGAATGAATAATCTGTTTATATAACATCATTGGAAGAAAATAATGTGGGAAGAGGGAACGGATTATCATGTTATATTACATGAAGGTAGGTCCAAAAATTAAGTTCATAATTATTATAAACTTAGGTATGCTTTTAAGCGAAACTTTTTTTCAGATCGTGTCACTAGTTACAGAACATACAATTTCTATTGCAATGGATAAAATTTTGTTCATATTTCGCACCTTCTATTCCTGGTTTCAATAAAAATAAACCAGAAACTTTGTTTCCTCTAGGTCAAAAGTTTTAAGTAAAAAGTTAAATTTTAATCCCTAAAGTACGGACACATGCCACCGCCACCATACCCCGTAACTCATGCTATTTTAGGGTCAAACTGAAACACTACAACAACAACTTTAGCTTGTAAATTTAAAGGAAATATTTTACTTCAAGTGTGAAATGCCCATTTAGCTATATATTTAAATAAACTTTTGTCACCAACCCCTACATTTGTACATGGAACAGAATACTACAAAACAAGAAAAGGGAAGCTTTCACTACAAAAGCAAAAGGAACAATAATTAATTTGGCGTAGTGTTAGTGGTATTTCTTTGTTTAATATAGGGTGTTCCAGTTAAAGCGCTGGATATAAATTTGACGTTATTTTTTTAAATATAAAATTGACACCTATAAACATTTTGTATATTTATGTTATTTATCAACCTTGCGATTAGTTAATATAGAATGCTTTATGAAAGAACAACGCGTTATTATTGTTAAAAAAAACTTATTCTGAAATAGTTCGTAAACTTTCTGGAATTTTTAGTCGAAATAAGAAATAATGGTCCAATATTTTGGGTTGTCACCTTAAAGTAGTAAATCCATGGGTAATGACAAATACCTTAAGGTAGTAATCCATGGGTAGTGACAACCCAAAATATGACTCAAATTAAAATACAGCATTTATTACAAGTCGTAGAATTTGGATAAAAATTAAAATTTATGGGTAACCGTTAAACTAACGAAGATAATTGAATTTAAAGCTTACACTATATCAACAACCCACCACATGTTTGGAAAACGAATATGTTATTCTTTGATATTTGATATAGTCACCGCCATCATTGTTGAAAAATCGCACGTAAAAGGTCCCAATCTCAAGAAAAATAATATTTTTGACGTCATACTACTACTTTTCAGTGTAACTTTAATTTAAATTACCTTTTTTATTTGAATGGATACCTATGATTTGTAATTTACATCCAAAACTACAATTTTTAATGATTTATTTCTTATTATTTGACTGCATTGGCCTCACTTTACACCGAAATCACGCACGCCTATGATCGACAAATTTGCTACCTTTACATCGTTGACTGATCGTCAATCTTAATAAAATATGTATGTTAACTGAATGTTTTAATTTATTGAGGTGTTTCAGTTATCGTACCTTTTTAATTATAATGAATGTCTTGAAAATAGTGATTGTTATAGTTTTGCGTTTGCTTTGCATTTGCGAAATAATCTCGTTTATGTTTGGCGCAGAATTTAAATTACTTAATTTTTAACACGTCTAATTTTTTTATGTAAGTACTTTTAATTTATCTCTGGAATTTATCTTGCACGCAAAAACTTTTCTTGGTTACTTTTTGCTTGGCTAAAAATCGCGGAACATTCCTTCTACTTTTCTTTTCGGTCTAATTAGCATATTTCACTTTTATGCACCTCATTTAACATGTATACAGATTAAATTAGAAGTAATACTTACTGTACTTTGTGTAGCGCAAATTAATTATGCTGGACAAGTGTTTATTACCAGCAAAATTACGTGCTTGATTAAATTATTACAGTAGGTATCATGAAAAGAGAACTTTTCTATATTTTTTTTATGAAAAACATGCCCCAAGCAAATGGAAATGTATTTTCCTAAAATTGTCAGTGAACCAAAGAAAACATGTTTAAAAGAAAATAATTCGCGCTGAGGTAATTCATAATGCATACTGGATTACATCTTCAAGTACCTATAGTGAAATTTTTTTTTAATGTTAAATTTCCTACATAAATTAATTTTTTAAAACGTAATTATTCACTATGATTTTACAATTATTATTTAAGGCTTTATAAACTTTTCAAAAACATTATTTGAAAACTTTTTACTATAGATTGTCCCTTATTCTTACAGTATGAGGTTGATAGAAGATGTTTTATATTTCTTGAAGGTGAATGTATTTGAGAAATGACAGTTACTGACAAGGATGTGTAATATATAACCTATATTTTGTATTTATCAATGTTCTTCTAACATCTATCATCACTTGTTTTTCTATCACTCGAAAATTGCTAGAGAAAATAACATGTCAAAAGAATACTGCAAAAAATAAATTCAAATATGACAGAATATAACTTTCACGAAGATGGGACACTAGAGTACATATTTCATAATGTCAGTGAAGCGGAAAAATTGGAAATGACACTTTATAATTATGTGTAGACGTCGGTTGACTAAAAGGTCTATAGGTTCCAGAATAAGACAATGGCGCACAATTGAGAAAATAATTACTTGGCCCTACTTGAATCTTCATAATGAGAATCAGAAATTTAATGTAAAATACAATCATTTACATCTACATCAAATTTCAAATATAGGCGTAAATACGAATGTTTTTCTTTACTCATTTACTTTTACCTCTTGAAGGAATTCAAAAATTGAAACTACCTAGCATTTATTTGATCTACATAAGTAAGTTTAAGAAAACAATCGAAATATCGTTGATTTCGTAGTAAGTTTCGAAAGTAGTAGATATTTATGTATGTTTCATACTTTTCTCTCTTTTATACTAAAAAAATACAAAATTAACTTATGAAATATAATAATCCATCTGGTAAAACTTGGTAAAAACAAAAAGGTGTAGGTATATCAACTTTTATTTTATTATGTAGGTAATCTCTATTTTACATATCAAATTTTATTGGGTACATAGCAAAATATTTACATTTTATTAGTATGTTACTTATTCAATTAAACTAAGCCATACCTGCAAACATACCTACTGACAGATTAACAGATTTCATAAATATTGAGGATGAAGATTACAATAAGAGTTATATATTTTTAATGACATTGGGGAAATATTGGGAATTATTAAGGTGTTTAAAGCAGTAAAACAAAGCAGGATATGTTTCACAATTTCTAGTAAAAAATTAAATGGCAGATAGGCGGATAGATAACCCTAACCTACTACATGATATAAGATCATGATTCAAAAATTTTAATTCTCAAAATTCATTGCGTTTTAAATGCAGTACCTAACCTACACATTGTATTGTAAGTATTACTGAAGTATTTTTGCCTGTATTTTAATTGCATCTTAATCATCAATTTAAAACCCTGCACTCCATTGTAAAATCCTGAGGGTTTATTCTGTAACTTACGAGCTACGAGGTAACTTTACACTCTATGTTGAGTGTTGGTCTGCTGATCCCTTGCTGTGGTTACTCGAAACATAGTATTTATAATGAATCATATCGTGTTTCTACCGCAGAGTGATGTTTTCATATCGAAGCCTGAGGAGGTTAGCTCTATCAGATCGGTTTTTACATTTACCTATTTATAGTTATACTATTTTCATAGTTTTACTATAGTTTTAAAAGTGTTTTGGTTTTATTCTATTTATTTGATATTTGACATGTTTTCATGTGTTTTTATTACTTTAAATTAAGTTTATAATTTTAGTTTTTGCTGGCATCATATTATTTGTATCTTCTGTTTACTTGTACTTATATGTCAGACACAAGCCCCACTTGCCGTGCCGTGATGTCATAGATAAGGTTAGCTCTTATACAGGTTGGTGGAGGTGAAATGCGAACATAGGGAAATATATGACAATGGAGTTATCATGCTAGGCATCTTGATATACGTGGAATCAGTACTGTCAATGTCAAAGTAGCTGTCATATTATTGAAATTTTTATTTTCATTAAAATATTTTCTTTGCATAATAATGTATGTACGAGCAGAACGAGAAAGTTTACATGCAGTTTTAGATTTTATTATTATTTCTGTTATTGATTACTCTTTTTGCCACACAAATTTACATTACTTCGTTTTGTGACACTAATACAAAATATATCAAGATACCTGGCATGAAAGTTCGATTGTCATGTATATTCCCTATGTTCGCATTTCACATCCACCAACCTGTATATAGAATAAATACCTTGGATACATCACTGTTTAAAAATATCTATAACAAAAGAAAAAAAGTCGGGGTTATACAGCCCACATCAACAACTAAACCAATACTAAATTAACATTAGCATAAGCGCCAACACTAAGAAAAAATCAATATGGCTATATTTAACTAAAAACTAATACAGTGTTATAAGTTTACACATCTATTTTTATTTATTACAATTAATTATACCCAAAAATGCTAAACTAACCTACAAAATAAATGTCAAAACACAGTAACCAACTGTGCGCATGCGTAGAGTAAAGTTGGTTATCGTCTTAGTTTAGTTGTTAATTTACTTAATTCCTAATTATGTGTATAAACGAGTACATATACTTGTGTACATTTATCTTTTTAATGTTAATTTATAATTCCATTCTTAGTGTAATTTGTGCTGTATAAACCCGTCATAAGAAATATATCAATTATTGGAGTGAAACATAAGCCTCAAATTGATCCATCTAGAACTAAAAAAGTGATATCCTTAAAAATGTACGTAATAAAAATATGAACGTAAAGATTCGCGGCAGTTAGCGTCGTTGTCCGTAACGACGGTAGGCATAATATCCTCAAAGGCGACCGCGCCCATTTTTTACTTTTAATAATACCCCCCCCCCCCTCCACGAATTTGCCGAGTAATTCTGGTTGATTTATGCGCTCCAGAGCAAATGTGAGGAGTTTGCGGCATTTTTAATAACAGTTCAGTTCCGCTCGCCGCCTGCGTCCAAGACAAAAATTGGTAATTTGATTTATCAGCCCATGCAGCTATCTTGGGGAAATGTGATTGTATTTTCATTCAATTGTAGTTTAATCGGGGATTTATTCTGTCACTAACTTGGTGTTTTGCCAATAGGAATAATCGTACTTTCGTACTGCGTTGTTTTCTTTTCGAATTTTCGCTTTTATTTTGTGAGCTTCTGATGGCTCATAAATATATCGTAGAGAAGTATAATAAATTTGATGTTTATGGAAAATCAGTTAAAAACACACCACATCACTGCAAATTTTTGATAACACTTAGTTGATTTTTCATTATGAATCTTGTTGAAATTACACATTTGTATAATTTCTTTCATTTTTTGCTGATATTCCAAAACTTGTAATTTGAGTTAATAGATTGCATAGGTAGGTAGCTAATGTAAAATTTTAATAAAAAGGTAATAAATTCAATAATAAATTAAGTGAATATTTTTTATTTTAATACTATTTTTATTTTGCTGGTAATAATTCAACAGGATTTGCTCTCAATTATTAGTAGAATGGTAGATGTTATTAAAGTGAAATCCAACCACTTCGACCTATGTGCAGTCTGAATCTCAAGGCGTGTGACGATCTTTGATACTGAAACTGAAACCCGGCAACGGAGAGATTCTATTAGCAACCAGGATTACATTTAAGGCGATCAAGTGGCCAGCTTGAAGCGACTGAGTTCGATTTTATTGCAAGTTGCAAGATGTATTACAACTTTTACATTGCTGACGGAGACTTGAACCACGGAACTCCGGATTCGTACGTCATCACAAGGCCTCAACTCGAACCGCACAAAATAACGGTACAGGTTCCGTTCACGGTTTACTGTGGACTGTGGTTTATAGGGTTCGGTTTTATTTTGTTTCTTATATTTCTCTTCAAAATGAACCGGTAACCGGTTTTCAAGAAATAGGTTCAAGTTCCTGTTTCAGTTCATTAGTTTATTAATCAGCAATCAATAAATTAAAAGTATATTCGTTCGAGTTTTGGATATATACGTAACTTATGATAAATTTCTAAAATCAGATATAATTTGATTAAACAAAATAAAATACAAAATACAACAATTTTCATTAGAAATTATACAAGTATAACCGAACGACAAAAGGTTCAATTTTAATAAAAACTTTGAACCATTCCGAACCGGGTCATCATCGCCGGTTCGGTTCTGGTTATGGGTTTGCCAAAATAATTTATAACGGTTCACTAACATAGATACGATTCCGGTTTTAGTTTTTGTTCCGCTCCGGTTCGTGTCCCTGGTACAAATACAAATCCATTGCAGGCAAATATTGAAAAACTTGTTATATTTAGCTCGTCATTCTAAATTTTGTCTTGATGTTCGCGACGCTACAGAACGAGATAAATAATTTTATTTCGAGATAACGGCGGGACCGACAACGAGACTAAATGAGACAAATCAATCTAGATATCTAGTTTATATAAAAATTTACTTTATTTAAGTAAATTTATTTCTAAACTAAATTAAGGGGATTGTTTGTCGAGATTTATGCCTCAACATTATTCATTATGATATTGTAAGTTGTGGCACATTTAAAAATATACGCTTTAAAAAGTTAGTTTATCCTACTATCCTATGATGGATTATAAAAAGTATGAGTTTCAGGGTTTCAGATTATAATAATTATGTATTAAAACAGCGTCCAAAAATGTGTAATGCATGCAAGCCTTTAGTGTTCATCAAGCTTGAATTTTTTTGCAATCAGGCTTCAAAGTTCCTGTAACGTACACCGAATACCAAAGCGTCCAAAGCTTCTAAAGCTGACCGTATACATATAACGACATTACGAAGAGAAGCTTTCCAGTTAATCCAAATCGGTTAAGCGGTTTAAGAGAATACGGACAAAATGTAGGCCCGTTTATATACAGCAGCAATAGGCCAGCGCAGTGCCAGCAGGCAGGCAGGGTTTTCACATTGCTAAGTAAACGGAATAATCGTCTCTCGGAAAATCTGTCCAAATTTGTCCCCGTAACTGCTCTTGTACACGATAATTATCTCCTTCAAAAGGTGGAGTGGATCTCTAGATTTTTCGACGATATCGGATTGGAAACAATTTAGAACAAATGAGAGTTTAGAACTTTGAAGGAGTTGGAAATACGCGTTGCAGGAAAAATTATAATGGTGAAAATAATCATTTTTAAACAATTATTATTATTGTCCAAAATGTACAATTGCTCTTTTTTTAAACTACAAAGAATTTTTAAAGTAAAATAAAATAAAACTGAACGCAATATACATCATAAAAAACATATTTTGGTATATTGCAGTCATAAGCTTTGTTAACGTAATATTTTTTAAATGTTTATATTTGGTTTATAATAATCAAATGAATATGTAAGATATTGGTTACTGGTAATCTTTTTTGGATGATGTATAGTGACAGTAGTAGACGTCATTGAAGTTAACAGTTGCTAAAAATGTGTCAAAATTATTGTTACCTCTCGCCTCATATTCTATAAGAGAGGTATTGTAATGGGTCAAAATTTTCGAGTATGAGTTTTTGGTGGATAAGCACGTTTCAGGGTCTCTAGAATACGAATTTAATATTTTCACGATGATGTCTGTGTGTGTGTATGTATGGATGTATGGACGTATGGACGTATGTATGTATGAATTATGTGACGATTTTTCGTCCACGATAACTTAAAAAGTATCAAACCTTTAATAACCAAATTTCATATTTAAGGTTTTTATAAGGATCTTAACACCTGATAAGATTTTGGTAGAAATTCGCAAACCGGAAGTAGTACTTTTTGAAGCTTGATATAGTTTTTCTTAAATATATTGGTACATTATTTATTTATGACAATTTTTGCAATTAAAAATAAAAGAAAATATAATTATCTATGGGTACAGTTAATTATAAATACAATTTGCTGAATCTGGTAGTATTTAATAATAAAATAAAGTAGGTACAATTAATATTCTATCTTGTTGTCCATGATATGAAATTTGTTTCTACATAAAATTTGTATGATTATGACAGTGACAGTACAGTTGACATCTTTTGCTTGCATCTTGGTTTACATTATCGTTTACATCTTACATGAACATGAAACTATTAAAATGTAAGTAAAACTATTTATTAGATTAGTCTCGAGATTAATAGAATTAGCAGAATTATGCGAGAGGTCGTGTACTGGCCACAGCAGATTTTTTTTCTACACAAATACATTTAATAATTTGAAACTTAATATATCAATGTAGAAATGTGCAAACTTTTGTATTAAGTTTAGTTTAAATTGTTTTGAATATTTTTAAATAAGTTATCCATCTTTAAATACAACTGACTATATACTTGTTTTCCCAATAGTAGTGCCTTTTTTCTAATTTATAGAATAACATAATCTTTGTCTTTATTTATTAATTTAAAAGAAGCTTTGTTAATTTAAATAATGGTGAGAAATTCCTTCTACAGTGTCATTAACTTCCTTTATAACTGATGTTTCAGTTTACTATGAAACCGTTTTCAGTATAAGTAAGATCTTACAAACTGTCAAGTGTATTGTATGGCAGATACATTCGTAGACAAACATACATTTACAAAACTTCGTGCACAGAAAAGTATATAACATAAACGTCCATTACTGGTAAATTATGAATATGATACATCATAACATCATACATCCGTTTTAATTTAATTTAAGAAAGGAATTTGGAATAAACGTTTTTCAAATCGAAACTGTGTATGATGTTTGTTATGTATACAGACATTTTAACCGTAAGAGATAGATACTTTGATGTCGGTAACCGACTTTTAATCCTGTATTTTTAACTTGGTAACTTTGGTTACAACTCAAATGAGTCTAAGAAAGTAATTACTTGAAGCAATTGCAATGTTAATATTTTAAGAAAAACATACCCTTGCGACCGCTCCTAAATTAAAGTATACAATGGGAAATAACCCGAGGTCATAATTAGATGTCAGATCTTTAGATCTCAGTGATGCGCACAGGGGTTAATCACATTGACCAGTGACAAAGCTCCAGAATGCGTCTGAATTCAAATTCAAATTAGTTTGAAGTAGTTTATAGTTAGGCTATGTTACACTGAAGTGGCAGTAGTACCTGAATTAATGCCGTCATGGAATTGACATTTTGATTCAATTTGAATTACACGCATATCTCATAAGATGACTGACTGTATCTTACTGTAATTGATGGAACAATAATTACACAATTATTAACTAAACATCGAACGCACAATATTATCATTTGCTTTTCTGTTCACATCACAGTGTTTATATTTTATAAGAGACACCGCAGGACGAAATTGTTTCTTGTGCTGATGTGCAAAAATACTTAGAAATTAATTATAGGTGTATGTACTTAATTATAAGTCTTCAATTTGTGGGACGTCTAAAACGAGAAACCCTATAGTGCGAACATAAATAACATTTGTATGCAGGGGCTCAATAGAACCGCACAAAATAACGGTTTATAGGGTTCGGTTATGTTACGGTTTTATAAATTTTCTTGAAACGAACCGGTTACTGGTTTCCGGTTTCGGTTCAATAATTTTTTTATTAATTAAAAGACCTCATTCCAGTTTTGGACTAAAATAGAAAAAATTTCTAAAAGAAATTAAAACCTTCACCAAACTATAGACAAGACAACAATTCTGATAAACATTTAATACAATTTTTTTGAAAAGCATCGGTTTGCCTTCGGTTATAGGTTTGCCAAATTATTATTTAACGGTTCATTCCGGCTTTCGATCCTGTTCCGGTTCGGTTCGAGTCCCTGTTTGTAAGTATAGTATTAGTAAATGTATAATATTTTAGTTATTTCACAAAATCTTTGTGTTGCTGAAAAGTTCCCTAACGCCTGGATCCCATGACGGAAATTATCGGCAATTTATTGTCGATACTGGCAACTTATGTTAGAAATTGCAACGCACTATGTTATAAGCATCTTTTGGCAATTTTTTACTGTCTTAGTTTAGATATGTGCAGCTAAACAAATTGCTTTGCTTAGAACATAGTAGTTTGTGACAAACGTTGCCGATACCGGCAACAAATTGTCGATATTTTGTCGTGAGATCCAGGCTTACAAATCAAAACTAACCTATCTCACAATAACTTTAAGAACAGAAGAAGAAAACATAATAATTTAAAAATATTAAATTTAATTAATAATTATTTAAGATAAAGTAGTCCATTTTCCTCATTAATGCACGGCTACAGTGATTTTGCCCATTAGTCAACAGTGGCCTATCCACCCCTCAAAAGGATAACATTCTAAGTATTTTTTGTCGAGCTTATTCCAACCTGTAACGTTGACTCGTTGACAGCTCATTTCACAATCGATATTATAATATAAAAAGTTTCTATTAATAATAAAGTCTTCAAAAATATATCGTCAAGAACCGAGAACATCAATTGCTTTCTTCTTCGTTACAGATTTTCCACGTAATCAAGTGCAGTTCCAATGAAAAATTTCTCGTTATTAATTAAAATAGTGAGTAAAAGAAAAATCGTACAATAAAACAGGCGGAAAAGAAAGAAACTTGGTGCGTGTGCAAAAAATGTGCAGTTGTTAATCTTGCAGATAGGGGAAGAATGGATCAGGCATCAGGTTAGGCTACATTGATTCTTCTCACCAACCAAATAACTAATGAAAAGCTAAGAAAGGTAATTAATCAAGGTGATAGGTGTTAGATAAAGAAAATCGATGACCGAGAAATTGACTAAGCATGTTTAGTATCTTAGTTAATTTAATAGATGAGAGATAATTAGGTGATTGACACTAAAATTAAGACGTTAGTCAATATAGAATAGTAGGAAAATGCAATAATTCCTCTTTCGGGTGAAGTAAATTAATCACAAAAAACAAGAAATGTCACTTTAACCAATGATATCAATTACTGTGAAAAATAAATTGTGCAAATAAATAGCAAAATAATTTCTTACCTTTTGCTCCCTAAAGAACGAAATCTAAATTTTTATTGCGCCGAAAATCATAACTTTGCCTTTGACTAACATTTGAAGAAAAAAAATCTGATGTTGACAGCTTTCACACTGTAATAATATGGGAATTTGGTTTTAGTTACTTCTGGTTTATAATGGAATTTATTTACGAATTTAGATTTAAAATTTACAGTTTTTTTTGCCTGGTTTAGGTTGGATTTTAAATTTCTGAATCTGACCAATCAGAGGGTATCACGTGATTTTAACGTTTCATGATTTTGACGTTTAATTAACTCAAATTTTAGATAACAATATTGTTTTTTTCGTTTTTCCATAATCATGATCTTTAAAATGATAATGGAGAAGATATTAATTACCTACCTATGTTAAATATATCGGGACTAATTTGTATTCAAAAAACAAACTTGAAACCAACTGACAGCTGACGTTTAATAATATTGGCGATTGGTAAATGTAAATTCTAAATACAAATTCCTTAAATTCATCATGAACCAGCAAAAGCAGATAAGTATGTACCTAGGTATTTTTTTTTCTAAAAGCTTTTTGTCAAAAATGTTCTTCAAGAAAAGTACCATTTTCAGTTTGAATTAGAATCTATGTATTTTACTTTATTAATATAGTCGGTATAAGTACCTACTTGTTTTTTATCGTATCGATTAACAGAGCAGTCAACGCACCGATACTCATAGTTGAAAATTAAGGGTATACCACACGAGAGATTTATGTGCAGTAGTGTAGTTTAAGTCCTCTATCTTTCAGCATCAGTATAATATTTGAGGCAGTTGTTTATAAATAAATAAAAATCAACATTACATGTAGGTATCTAGTTTCTTTGCATTTTCCATTATGTCATTTTCCAGTGAAATTTTATTCGACGTATTTAATGTTTACAGAAATATTTCTAGGAATTGCAAATACGTGAAACTCTATCTCTTGTGAAACTGTAGAATTCAATTCGAAGAGAAACAGGATATTGATTTACTTGTTTTATTTACCTTTTGCCATTACTTTGTTATCTGTAACCGTAATACGAAACTGCCACTTTAATTACCTGACTACAATAATATCGATTAACCAACGCAAATTAAAAACAACAATCTCAGTCAGGCTGAGATTAATTCCACATTAAATCGATTATACAAACTTTTTTGTGCAACTTTCAAAAAAAGTTGACATAGACGTCAATGTCAGATATTTTTGACAGTCGTTACAAAAATAAAATGAGTGTTTTAAATATATGCATTGCAGGTACACAAAAAATATTGAGTATTGCGAAATTTGTTTAGTGTTCACGAGAATTCTTAAGCCTCGGCGTACGCCTCGGTCAAAAATCAGATGATAGAGACATTTCGCAGCCTAGAAATACAAATAACTATTTTCTCATTTTATAAACTAACTGATATTATAGTAACATATATAGAGTGTTTCTATACCTCTGCACAAAACTTTAATAGATTATATAATTAGATACACTGATTATGTGATTATAGATAAAAAGATATTTTTTAAAAATCGCAACAATAAGGGTAGGTATGAAAATTTTAGTGTTTCTTGTTTGAAAATCCATTTAGCTGTTTATTTAATAATTATTACATAACAAAGTGACTATTTATAGTCTTATATGTAGTATTTATAATTTTATTTGATAAAAAATAACATAATAAATAAACAGTTAAATGGACGTTCAAACAAATGGAAATAATATTTTCACTACCCTTATTTTTGCGAATTTTGAAAAAAATCTTTTTTATGTATCAATCACTACCTATACCAAATTATATAATCTATTAAAGTTTTGTGCAGAGGTATAGAAACACCCTGTATAGTACCTATTAATGTGCTTTTGAGAAATGTACTTTACTAAATTATTTTTGACTATTCTGTAGTACCAGAATTTATTTATTTAATTGGTGCAACTTTGTTATGCATATCTATTAACAATGTTTAAATTTCATCTACTGTAAGTAACTTATTGTTTAAACTGTACTTTTGTATAACATCTCGATGTTTTTGTGTGTAGAGCCTTGAAGAAGACACAAGTGGTGTCGAAACGTTGGCAGTGTAGAAAATAAAGTACAAAAGTTCATGTTGTTTTTGTTCACAAGTTTAATTTAATTAGCAACTAATTGTCAGTAATCCTTATTATGATGTAAATCAAAGTAAATTTCCGCCTTGTTAAATATTCGTCGCATGCTAATTCTATTGACATCCATGTCCGTTCTTTGAGCTGGAGGCACAATGCAGACCATTTGTAAACTCTGAGAAAGTACAGATCTGCATATCGGACTACAACAGTGCAACTGCATCCTACATGCGACGGTAATGCATCCATGTAATTCACTTGCAAGGATGATGTTCCTTTTACATAATACATCTGCAGTACTTTGAATTTCCAGCTGCGCCAGCTGAATTAAAATATATATGAGATTGTAGGGTGACAGTCCGGAAAAGAGTTTATCAAATTATAAATTAGTGTCAGTGACACTGATGGATGTTCAAAAGAAAAATCTTCTTTAACCCGGCAGAGCCTGTTAAGCCATTTTATTTATCTTGTATTTGACTAAACTTTTGACCAGTCAGTATGTTTTTAGACATTCTTCAAAAAAAGTTTGTATTCAAAATATTTATAAAATTTTGAATCACTTACAATCTCTTCACCCATAGGTTAATAAATTTTAGGGTATAAAGTGTAAGTGAATGAAGTGAAAATAATTTATAAAATTAATAATATACTCATACTTTTTATGTAAATAATAAAAGTTTAAATGGTTTTCTATTTGCGTCTCGACAGATTGATATTTCTACATTGTACGTTGTGGCTTTGACTTTGTCTTTACCTATACCCAAGGGACCATTATTTTTATTGTAGAGGCAGACAATGCACAGTACATCAATATGTAGTACAGACAAAACACTTTGAGGTCTGACCATCATTGGAATATAGTAATTCGGATTGGGAATCGAACACTGCAGTCTATATCATTATGGTCCTACGACAATAGTTATTTATGTATCTAAAGTACATTAAGGTACAAGCAAATTGTTTACGGCTGAGGCGTTTAGCTGAAGCCGGGATTAATTAATTGTGATACTTTTTGTCTGAGATACATACAAAATTTTATTTCATACTCTATTTAACGAAATATCAATGTAGGTATTCAATAAATATCTAAAATAATCAGGAATATTTTTATATTATAAATTAGGTTACCTAGTAATGGGTCTTGTTATAAAACAATAATACCACTGGGTCCGAGTGGTTGGATTCCACTATTATAACATCTACCAATCTGTAATTGGGAGTTAATCCTGTATGATGGTTACCAGCAAAAATAAAATAAAATAAAATAAAGACATAAATAGGAATAGTGATATTTTGTAGTCTAGGCCTTTAAAGTTCTATTATGCGGACTAGATTTAATCCGAAAAATGTTATTTTATATCACAGTATTAAATAAAATATGCCTAACATAAGATACCGAACAATACCTATATACACATAGATATTTGATCCTGTAAATAATAAATCTACAATACAAACATGCAACTCAAAATCTAGTAGGTACAATTTGACAATGAAAATTTTTTATTTTTGAGTTTTTAAAAAAAATTACAATCCTAAGGAACATTTCGTTTAAAAAACCATATGCATAGAGAACAAAGATTGAGACTAATAGTATTAGTAATATAAACTGTACAAGTATAGAAGTATAATAGCATGAGCACGGAAAGTAAATGATATTGTGTAAGTTAGAATGTTGACACACGAGGCTTGTCGAGTTCTGCAATCTCATGAGCATTCCATAGACACTTTCCACTATTTTACCCACGATCATAAATATCAAACATTTTATTAATGAATATATTTTAATGTCAACTGTCACTGTTATAATTTATAATTTTAATTTATTCCTATTTTGCCACAGCTCTTTTGCCACGTCCATGTCAATAATTGCTTTCATACAAACTCTGTTATACTTTTTATTCACACCCGCAAAAAAAACAATCAATCACAACCAATCCAATAAAGATATATATAGAGACTGAGTTAATTGTTTGTTCAAACTATTGTCAAACAAAAATAAATAACTGCCATTTCCAAAGATGAATCCATCATATTTTGTATTTCAATATAAACATCATCAAAATCAAAACCCACAACGCTGCCAATGTTCATCTCTTTACAATTCTCTCTTCCCGGTAAAAAATAATAAAAATTCAAATCCCCGCATCAGCATTCACCGTCTAATGACACATTATTCAGAAACTCTTGTCGTTGCATAAATCAAACAGTTCGGCTTAGCGTTTCCAAGTATCGCTGTTCGTTCCAGCTTCCAGCGTCCAAGGATCATCTTTCCGAGGAGGAGGCTGTGGCTAATGGAAAACGCGTGTCTGGACGAGCGCTGATAGCATAAACAGCCCCAAGCTACCGACCTGCAACTACTTCTCAATATCAACCCTGAGAAGCGGAGATCGGATGAGATGAGAAATTCACACATAGAAAAGAGTTGGAAAATTGTCGCGTGGAATTATTTTCTGCACAGTTTATACGAATCGTTTTCATTTAGTTTTATAATGATTATAAATACATATTCAATAAAACAAAAATATTATCATATAAGTGTGTAAAATATGAAACATCAATTCCCAGAACGCAGAAATTGAGAAATATCATACAAAATGATTTTTTATAATTGATTACGTAAACATAAAACTGTCGCCAGTGCAAGCAAAATTTGCCGCCCCAAAAGAATGGCGCCTCGGGGCTATAGCCAATTTGGTCCTGAGGTTAGAGTGGCACTGAGGCCAACAGACCGTAAGTTGGCTAGTTCTTTTTTAATAGTTCTTAATTTTGATAGTTCATCAAAAATAAAATAATAATCATTCCCTTAGTAGGCCTTTTATGCACAATCACGATATACCTACATTGTAACCAGTAATCTTCACATTCTTAAAAACAACGAAAATCTACCACACAACAAACACATCTCTTATACTTAACAATAATATATGTCAGTTTTTTGGTGGTAGAACGCTCAGTTGCATTGCATTGCATTTACATTTCATCAGATTTCAGAGTTTTTGTAAAACTTGTATGGAATTACTCAATGATAGTATCATATACGGTAAATATTTTAGTACAACATTGTAATAGCTAAATAATAAACAATAATTGTAAATAAAACACTACACAAAGTTATTTAATATGTAGAATAATGAGACTGAAATCATTATATTTGGAACTAAAATTACATTGATCTACTAGGGAGTGACTGAAATAATCTCCCTCGTGTCCTATTTTCGTGGCCTGATTGTAGAGCGGACAATGGCGAGAAAAAAAGAGAAAAACTCCATAACTAGGAAAATGCGGAGAAATCTTGTGATTGCTGCACCTACAAACTAAATACGAAGGACTGCGATGACACAATAATTAGTGTTGGCTATGCATTTCAAATCACCACGAGATTGGTTTGTGCTGTTGAGACGTCGAGAGTTTATTATAAAGCCACGAGTTTATTTTGTTTTGCCTGACAAAATATTGGAAATTGGAACAGATTTGTGAATGATTTTGAAGTATTAATAGCTAATAGGAAGTTTATCTTTTAATACAAAATATTCCTATATTTCATTTTTAATATAAAACGCCAATATGCAAAACGATACAAATCGATAACTACTACTACTTGAAAGCTACTACTGATCTTATATTGCGTTTACTTTAACTACACTCGGCGTCAAAAAAAAGCCCCACTTGAAATTGTGAAAAAATCAACAAATTTCAAACCGCTATAACTCAGCGAGTTTTCGATGGAATTCGATGAACTTTCGACTCCAAGAAAGTTCAAAGTGTCTACTTTAAAGACATCCATTCATTTTTGTTATAACCCCCTCTGCACCCCTGCAACCCCCCTTTGAAAACAAAGTGTTTTCAGGGGAAAAAATTTTCAACTTTGATGATGTGCACGGACTAGAAAATTTTTGTTGACGTCTGAATTGATCAACAAATGCCGAGTAATGACACAAAAACCTCAAAATGCAACTTAATTTTTAAACTCGCATAACTTTTTATCTAATCATCGTAGGAACTTCGTTTTTCGAAAAATTTACAGAGAATTGAACAAATTTTATTATCATTTAGGCAGATCGGATCAAAAAAAATTTTGCTAGTCCGTGTACATCGTCAAAGTTGAAAAATTTTCCCCCTGAAAACACTCTTTTTCGTAGGGGGGTTGCAGGGGACAGAGGGTGTTATGTCAAAAATTGCATGCATCGTTTTGGACTAGACACTTAGAACTTTCTTTTTGTCACGAGTACATCTGAATTGATCAACAAATGGCGAGTAATGACTCAAAAACCTCAAAATGCAACTTAATTTTCAAACTCACATAACTTTTTATCCAATCATCGAAGGACCTTCTAGTTTTTCGAAAAATTTACAGAGAATTGATTGAATTTTATTATCATGTAGGCAGATCGGGTCAAAAAAAATTTTCTAGTCCGTGCACATAATCAAAGTTGAAAAAATTTTCCCCTGAAAACACTTTTTTTCATAGGGGGGTCGTAGGGGTGCACAAAAATTGAATAGATGTCCTTAAAGTAGACACTTTGAACTTTCTTGGAGTCGAAAGTTCATCGAAATCCATCGAAAACTCGCTGAGTTATAGCGGTTTGAAATTTGTTGATTTTTTCACAATTTCAAGTGGGGCTTTTTTTTGACGCCGAGTATATATGATGATGAGAACCTTATTCTACTTGGGAACATAACATAGAACATCTTGCGGTGTTCCAAGGATAAAGTTTTTATTGGCAGGTTCGCCAGACTTGCGCACTTTATTCTCTACTATATTATGATTTTTCGAAGTTATTAAATTATCAATTCTTCTTTTTGCTTCTCGCCATGTAAGATTCGTTCGTGTTATTTAGTTCATGTTAAAACTTAATTAGATCATTCATGATATTTCGCCACTACGGTTTCCCAAAAGTACCGGGAAAATTTGGGGATCACTAAAGCGTTTGGGTCATTGCGAGACCGAAGAAGGTCGACAATTTGAACAATAAACGTGCAAAAAACATTAAAATTAAATTCTTGAAAGAATGAAGATATCGGGTTTTGGTACTCGTATATGTGGGTGTTTCATTTTTCATTACTTTTAAATAAGGTGAAACTCGACAGGGGTTGCTATTTAAAAATGTTGGGGTGGTCATCCCCTAAAAAAACTCAACGTTGCATGGAAGTTCTAAACTATCTAAGAATGTAGTTTTTATGACTCTAGTGATCCCCAAATTTTCAATTTTTTTCTTCACTCGTTCAAAACTTATAGCACCGTCCAGGGACTTTTGAGAAACTTGTGTATACTATTTATGATAAAATAAATTTCAGTGCTAAGAATGAGACCTCTGGATCGTACCATCGTGCTATTGCTATTCATTTGATGTCCTCAAATTTTAAACCAAAATAATTGCAAGCCCATCATCATTAAAAGAGAAGAATTGAGCCATGAGAATAATAAAATTAAGAATAATTTTCCGATTGCTGTTGTCGTAATTATGGAGCTTATTTTAGTACAGCAGTTGTTGTGTCTGAGATGAAAATAATTAGCGATAATGACAATAAATTAAAGTTTACATAAAAAGATAAGCAGTGTGTATATAATTCTAAACGGGCCCAGTACGCTTCAACGTAATTTAGATAATTAAAATGTCTCTATTAGAAAAACGATAATTTAGGCCTTAGTAATAAATTGGGTAATTAAATAATATGATGTGACAATTACATTAACATATATTGATCGGCCGGCCACGATGGCCGCGCGGATTAGCGTGACTAGACTCACTGTGGCCCGAGCGGCCAGCGAGGTTGTGGGTTCAAATCCCACTGAAGAGCATGGGCATTGTGATTGTCTAAAAACTGATATATATGTATACATTGATTGCTGGCTGAATAGGCTAAGTACCTAAAGCCATGGGGGGGTGTCCCCCTTTAAAATATATATATATATATATATATATATATATATATATATATATATATATATATATATATATATATATATATATATATATATATATATATATATATATATACTGAGAGAATTTTGTGCTCTATAATCTCATATACATGTTTTTCTCGTAATGTAAGCTAAAGATGAGTTAAACTTAAAAAAACAGAAATAGCGGTCATTTTTTCAAAATTTCAATGGCTTCCGGTGCGGTGATTTCCGGAAACTTTTGATATGTTAAAAAGCATATTTTTCTGTATTGGATTCCGTCGAGAAAGCTTTTGTTGCAGTTTGTCCGAAGTGAAATTATAAATTCCCTGGACTAACTTAGAATGTAATTATTGCAATCTAGAAAGAGAAAATCAAATCAAGTTTGCTTGTCTACTACACCTTCATCTCCCTGACAACAAACAAACATAAAAATATGTCAAGTCGGACCCAGTGATGTGTACTTTCATTCAAAATTCTAGTTTAAAAACTTAATAAAAATTCAAAAATGCAGACTCAAAGAATGTACGTGGATCACCACCGGCAGCCGTCATTAGCGGAGAAAGAGAACCTCGCGGACAGAGTACTTCGCATCGGGAAGACCCTCATGGACCTGCGCAGGAAACTCGCCGCCGAGAAGGAACTGCTGCAGCAGGAGAAGATGATGACGGCCTCCATGTATCTTCTTCCAACTACGGTGAGCGGTAGACTGCTGAAGTAGTTTGTAGGATAGAAAATTGGTGGGAGGGTCTGTCAAACTAAGAGTTTTGTTTTTGCTACTGACAACTTTGATTCAGGTTTTAAAGGCAGTTAATCTGACTGGTTTATTATTTTTTTAGAATTCCCACTGCTAATAGGACACCAAGACTTTTTGCTGTAAAACGAATATAATGATTTAGTTTGTTGGGAGATAATTTAAGAGCAAAATAAAGTTATGCTGAAATCACGTACATATTCGATTTGAGTTCATTTATGACCTATGTTCCGAAAATATCTTAATAGGCCAGTCATTCTGGATGAAATTTACATTGGGTACATGAAGTTCTCGTGCAGTCAATGAAAGTTGTACCCATCGATAGAATAAAGTCCCCTGACTAACATATTGATTTGTTTCCGCGTCAAAATATCAGCAACATTTATTATTAATAAAAAACTAACGACGAATCTCGTCGGCTGCACTTTAACGCTCTATAAGTCCGGTATTTCACTGCTGACCGCGAGAATAAAATTATTACCGTGTAGGGCAGGAAATTTCCCACAAAATACACCCACATTTCAACCCCCAAACATGCCCGGATATTTTTAAATAAATTAAAAAGGCATTTAATTTATATCGGGAGTTATTTTTATTAGTAAACATAGGGCATGTCATTACGATAGTTACAGTGTTACAGAATGACAGCAATGTATTAAAGCTGATCGTTTGACGAATCGCCAAAAAATACTTTTATCATTTATTTAAAAATATCCGGGCATGTTTGAGGGTTGAAATGTGGTTTTATTTTGTAGAAAATTTCCTCCCCTACACGGTAATAATTTTATTCTCGCGATCAACAGTGAAATACCGGACTTATAGCGCGTTAAAGTGCCGTCGACACGATTCGTCTTTAGTTTTTTATTAATAATTAATGTTGCTGATATTTTGACGAGGAAACAAATCAATATGTTAATCAGGGGACTTTACTCTATCGTTTAGTACAAGTTTCATCGGCTGCAAGAGAACTTCATGTACAAAATCTAAAATGACTGGACTATAAAATCATTAAATTCTAAAATGTCGTTCCATAAATATCCCACTCTTGAAAACTGTAGATATACAGGCTGTTTCATAACTTCAAGTACATACGTTAAGGGTATATGTTGTTTGATATGCTGATTGCGAATCAACAAGAATTTTTTTTAATCGTAATATTATTTTCCATGTTTCCCAGTCAAAAATTCTTCGTTGCTACTGCCACTGGGTAGAGTAATTATTGTTTCATTAAAAATAATTAAATTTTGTTTGTTTATTTTACTAGTATTATGTAATTTAAGATGTTGATTACCTACTTCTATTGTTTCATTGTTTTTTTAATAGGAAAACGAATCCAGAGCCGTACTACAAGAAATGCTGCAGGTAAACTACCCATAATTTTTAGAATTTTAAAAATATTCTTTTTGATTCGTAATCAGCATATCAAACAACATAAACAGTTATGAAACAATACCAACAAAGAAAAACTATTTTTAAATTTAAAAACAAAAATGAAAATGGTTTGATGGATCATAAAGTAATAATAGCATTTAATTCAATAATTTACTCACGTTCAAAAAACTTAAGTAATTTTTCTCGTGTAAGTGCAAATATTGTTTTGTTGATACCAAATTATGCTGCCCATCTTAAATGTATTGTCGTTCTCAAAAATTAATTCTTTTACACATAATTTATGTAATCATCCCATTTTTAGTTTACTTCTACACTCTTCCTGAAGTGAATGTAGCTTTTTGAATTATTTCTAACTCAGTGATGAACTTTTGCAACTTTTAGGGGCCTCAGAAATTCAATGTAACTTTTTATTTACTTCATTTTACCCCCTCGACTATGTATGAAACTACAATGCAGTACCATAAATTAGACCCAAACGTAGTCATGCACTACAAATTCAAATTTATGATCTACCTACAATGTATACATTTCAAGCGTCAGTTATAATTGTAATATAATATTATGCAAGCAAATCTAAATACTGTTTAATTTGACTTTGAATTAAATTCAAATGAACTTCAATTTGCATTCAACCGTTTCTACATTCGCTTTACAATTGGATAATTAAATGAGGTATATGTCCTTATGACTAATTTGGACATATATTCATGCAAATTTCACGTAATTGGAGCAAATTTATAATTTTCCTTAAATTCAAAACTGTTCTAATTTTATATTTATCACTCATAATTATTATGTATAGGAATAAAATGCAACCTTTCAATATTTTTGAACAAGTAATTTGCATAATGTCCAGCAAAAACCATACAGCAATTTATATATTTAAAGATTAAATAATTATTTATATTATTGTTTATTGCCAAAATTATGTTTGATTCTATAAAAAAAATAACAGATTTATTCGCAAAATTTCAATTGTATTGTTTTTAATAAAACAGAGCATCAGATTAAACGTACATGCACTAATAAATTCTATAAAACATCCAATAATTATTTATATTATTGTTGTTTATTTCCAAAATTATGTTTGATTCAATAAAAAAGGACAGATTTATTCGTAAAATTTAAATTATGTTGTTTTTAGTTTAAACATGCACTAATAAATTGTATACAACATCCAATAATCCTTTCTGCAAGGTGACAACACTGCCAAGTAAGCAAATTGTCAAGAAACTGAAAACAAAATAACGAATAAAAAATCCCATTACCGTCAATTCATCTTAAATTCGTTAGTCTGAAAGCAACAAAGTTTGCTCATTAGATTTCCTTCTAACAAAGTTCTTACAAAATAATTTCCATCTTAATCAGGATATACACCTCGTAATAAGGACATCCTTCTTATCTCAATTTAATTCTTTTCATCAGAACGAATATTACACCTTGGTCTACCCAGCGAGATCAGAAGCTGGAGCGAGATTATTCAGCGAAAGGCCAGACTCGAGCATGAAACGCCGTGAACTTCTCATTCCCGAACAAACCTACCACGACGGCTGCGATTCGCTCTGCTATGACGACTCTGGTGCAGACAACCTCTCCACAGGCTCCGAGAAAAGCTACGTAGAACGGGAAAAACAGATGATGAGGTCCAAGATACATGCGTATAAACAACATCTGCAGGAAGTGGAAACTAAATGCAAATTGGAACTCGGCCAAGTGAGAGACAGCATCAGCAACTTGAAGAAGGTGTCCACTGAACTCCATTTAGAAATTAATCACGAAAATGCAAAAGTTGATAAGGGATTCTTTTATGATGAGGATTTTTGAGTATATTTTCTTTTGTACACGTCACAGAATATTAAATTTTATGTACTTTTTCAAAACTCTGAATCCGACTTTCATTACTATACATGTATTCACTAAATAAGATCAGTCAAATACTTTTGAATTAAAGCCTTTGAAACATTTATAACGTAATTTGTATTATTTATTATTTCATCATCATTTAGAGACGATTTAAATCCCATATAGGAGTGACGTCAAATCAGATAAATTCTATCCACCACGTTCACTAAATAAGCTATCTCTTTCTTACACATTTTACTCGTATAAATCTATACGCATATCGTATGTCATAAGGGGCGGGGCTTATCAATTTGTGTTTTAACGGCAGTAGCTGAACAATTATTCATATAATATAGTATTCATTATATGAAATATATTTTCTTACATATTATTGTTATCTTTTAGATTCACTAAAGTTCGTTATATACAATTTATTGTGTACTGCTGACAACTTGTCAATTTTCTACTTATTTTTGTGTCAAGTGTCAACATAAAATTTTGAGGTTAACGTGTTTTGTTATTTAGTTTTGTACAATTTTATTAATTTTTGATTCTTTCCTACAGAACCATGCGATGTATTAAAATGGTAAAATAATGATTAATTTTAAAAATAGAAATAAAAACTATTGCTTTTAAATTTCGCGTATAGAGAAAGACTGCCAGCACCATCTACCAAACTCATGCTGTACTAAAAAGTAAAATCTTGATTCATACGAATAATTTGCTTGTTTTTTATGACGTCACTCCTATATGGATTTAAATCGTCTCTATTTTATATTGAAACTGAAAGATGCATTTTGAAATGAAGTAGCAAAAAAACAAATGACATAAGCACGAATAATGTAATAATGACAGATGGTAGTTACATTATCTGCCGCATCATGTCTCTTCTTCTCATGTACTCATTGCGCGAAAATTTTACGGCCAATAACAACGTCCCATACAAAACAAACCACGCCCAATACTACTTACGTCATGGAATTTTAAATAATTTATATCTTTTAAATGAAATGATTTAAAAACTTTATTTCTTCACTATTAGTCACAACTGCACATGTAATTTATGTTTTTATCGTTAATATTCCTTATTTAGATTATGGCGGAGATGCCTATTCTGCTTATTCTACTAATCTAATAAATAGTTTTACTTACATTTTAATAGTTTCATGTTCATGTAATGAAAATGTAAACCAAGATGCAAGCAAAAGATATCAACTGTACTGTCACTGTCATAATAATTCAAATTTTGTGTAGAAACAAATTTCATTATGATCATGGACAACAAGATACTGGAATTTCAAAAAAGTAAAATATTAATTGTACTTTATTTATTGTTAACTACTACAGATTCAGCAAATTGTAATAATTGAACGGAGGATGTCTTCAACACAGAAGAGTTTTCCTGTGAATTAAATGAATCTTTTGATTCAGACGATGCAAATTTTTTTGTTTGTATATTTTAGATTTTTATTTGTAAGTATATTTTAAATGGGCACCGGATTGTACGTATACATTTATTTTTATAAGTCTACATATGGCGGGAGGTTGTGTGCTGGCCACATCAGATTTTTTCAAATTAATTATACAAATATTTCGGCGCCTCTGATTCAATATAGTTTACCGTTTCACCTTAGTGCACATACAATTTCAATACAAGATCCCAAGCCTAGTTTAAAATTCCCAGCATGATAATTTGACCCCTCGGGGTGACACAGAATCACCGCTGGCGACCCGGCGGGTCGAACTGGGTGAAAACTACTAAACTAGCGCGCGTCCTACAACATGAAACGAACACTCGAACACTTGATTAGAGGCAGCGAGGCGGCCAGGCGATTTATTACGACTGGCCCTGAGAGGTTTTTACTCGATTGCTTCTCGGTATTGTGTTTGGTTTGAGTGGCGAATGGCGATTCGAACAGGAGAAGGATTCGACGAATTCAACCCCGTCGGTTTGTGTTTTTTCCCAGGGTAAGGAGTAGTTCTTGCACGCCTACTGCGACCTTCAAGTGAGTGGTGTCTTGAGGGACATAAATCTGACTCGAGAGTTTTGAGTATAAAAAGTTATTTATTGTTTTGATAATTTAATTCCTATTGATGATTTAAATATACTCTACTTTATGGTCTCTACTATAACACTGATAGAACTGTAAATTTTGCACTGGTGTTCTGTTGTATTTTACACTTTATACCGTGTGTCCCAGCGAAAGTGGCATAGGAATTTAACATGTGAAAACAGGTATTTATAAACAAAAACTGTTCGGCTAACAACTATGATACCATATTGCACAGGACAATACTACATCCATTCCTACATCTTATTTAATACACATTACTTCAGTTTCATAATGTAATTCCAAGAAATTAATGAAAATAGTTTGTAAATTTTAACCTTTAGTTTTTATTGCTACATTCGTACAATTACAGCTGTCAAATCGTAACCATGTAAATATGTCACCGGCCAACGGAACCAAAGGTCGTACATTCGATTCCGACCTGGGGCAGATGTATTTTTTTTAAATATTTTTTCTGTATGTTTTGTATGTTAAGGTTAAATCTTATTTGCAGTTGATTATAACACTGGCCTATCTCATGTCATGCCAATTATTTATCATAAATTTCAAATAATAACATATTCGTTTACAGTAAAATAAATGTAGAATAATTTCATTTACACAAAATACATGATTTATCACTTTACATTGATTATAAATGGTTTTAATGATAAAATCAATGTCATAAACTTCACTCATTTATATTCATTAACACAAATAAATGTATTACTATTCAATTATTATTTAAAACATTTTCAGATTTTTAAAGGTTGGAAAATATAAATAATTCATTGTTTGGATTACTGGCTTTATTGTATAGCGAAATTATGAGCGATGCTACGTTTCGACCAGAGTCTTGGCCATTTTTAAGCTGAGCTAGTTACATGGGTAAATTTTTTTTATAAATATAAACGTTGAATTACAATGTCATATTATATTTAATCGTATCATCAACTGTTATTACTTTTTAATATGCTACATTTATTGATAATTATAAATAACATAATACTTACGTTAGTTACTTTTATAATACCTTATAGATACCTACTTATAATTCATTAGATACAACATAATAACATCAAAACCTTCCATAATATGCAAACTGTCAACTAATTGACAGATAAAATTGTTGATTTGTTTTAACATTGCTGTCGTTGATGATACGATTAAGCTTTGAATATTGAATATAACGCGAATATATGCCATTTAAAAGTATTCTCGGTATTATAAATCGCATAATATTCTTGTTATATTAATTGCTATAATCTAACCTCTAAATTTCTACTTAATTAACACCTTTAAAAAATTTAGAATTTGTTGGCTTGTTGGCTATTACTTTTTCAAAAACCTTGACACAAACCCTTAGTAACAAAAATACAAAAAGATTCCCTCCATAAAAGGTATCATCTCTGTTTCTCTGTTTCACAGAATGCAACCCCAAAATAGCATTCAAATCGGTATTAAAAAATCTTAACAATACCACAAAAGTCATCAGCCATTCCGAAAATGAAAGCAACCGATAACAGGAACAAAAACGGAATTCTTTGTATTTAAGCATCGAGCGTACTCCCGTTTTTGCCCTCGTTAATCACGTATCAAGCACGGAGCCCGCATTCTGCCCCGGCTGGCACAATGTCCGCTAGCGCCATATCCCAAACGCCCATTTTTACACAGCCGAGATTGTGAAAATCAGGGGCGGCGACTACGAAATTTCAGATTTCAAAATTAAGCGGAGATAAGATACTATGAATTGCGAAAAGTTTTGTATTGCCATTCTTAAAATGTTAAATGAAGGAAGATTTGTTGTAGAAGCAGCTAATGTAATAAAATTTATAAGTAGTTATCAATGAAGGCTCGAAGCATAGACGTAGGTATAAAATATTTTTGACGAATCTTTTATTAAAATTTTCTAATGCTTCAAATACCTACCTATTATAAATAGGTAAGGTACTTAACTTCATAATAATCAAGCAAAGGTTGTTTAGTTGATTTATATTATTTACTTTTGTATGTTTATGCAGAAAATTTGCAGTAGGAACATTGTATCGTAGAAGAAAATAATTTAATACACGCAAATAGTTACTATTTGTATGCCAAGGACTAAAGGTAGCATTTTGCAGATTGAGACTAGAGATTGTAGCACTAGCGCAGCTTTCGTAAAATATTTGTCTAATCTAAAAGTAAAGCAACGTCATCTTCCAGAAGAAAAATAAATTCACTGTTGTACTGTAGTCTAAGCTAAATTATTTAGACTCCTTTTATTGAGACATAAAAGTTAAAGATTAAATTTGTTGTATTGTTTCGAATTTGTGGTTCGCCTTTAAAACATTATTAAATGAAATTTCAAAAAAGCACACATTTTACATTTTATATCTAATTATCTGATCTATAAACTTTCGCAATATATCAATAAGTGTAAGTACCTAGTAGACGAAGTCTATAACAATGATTATGCTTCTTAAACGAGTACTTACGTATTAATTTTTTGTAGGTATGGTCCTCCAATAAGAATGAATCAAAATATTTTCCGGTTATTAGTTTTGTTTTTTTTATGTTTAAGTTTTCAAGTTCATATCTTTAAAGTTCTAGATTTTAGGATTGATTTATTTAGACAGAGACATGCCTATTAAAATAAGTAATTAAGTATGTAGCATAATATAATGTAACGAATGTAAAACTGTGTTAATTCTGCTATCATTTTAGGTTGGATTCTAGTTCTGTCACTTAAAGTTTATTAATTATATTTTTCTTTCTGATCGAGTAGTATTAATCGTTTGCTATCGAGTAAAGTTCAAACACATGTACTTGTAATGGCGTACGTCGCACTGAACGATCGTTTTGTGTCGAGTACGATCAAGTACGATACGACTCGATGCTACATGACACGACACGACTCGATCAGTGAGACCTGTGCCTTTATGGTACAAAATAACGTATATAAGTGAACATACATAATCAACAAACAGAACCAAATATTTACATTCACAAAGTAACTGCCTCAGGACATCGAGTGATTACTTTTGCGCCATCTTGTATATTATACAACAGTCATTACTCGTAGATAAAAAAACTCTCTCGCCTGCAATGTCGCTCGCTGAATGGGCGGGAGAAATCATCGTAGAATCGGAAGTGGCCATTGAAACTACAACGCAACATTACACCGCTCCGGACCGCTCCGGGGCCCCGGAACATACACAAGTTACACGCAAGGGGCAAGAGGACGCTATTGTGCGATGTTGCCAACTTGTGCACATGATGGCGTTTTGTATGTGGAATTATCTAGCGCGGGATGTGAGGAGGAAGAGAAGGTAATTTATTTGCATATTAGCAGAGCGAGAGGGAATTAAATGGACGAAAGTTGAGGTATTCGTTGTAATAACCACTGAATATGATAACGCATTTTTAAAAAAAATTCTTTTAGTTTATTTCTAGATACTATTAGTGAACCGAACATGAATAGGTTATTGGCTGGTTCGTATGATTAATATTATCTAAGCTGGGGCTGGGAATATTGTTTTAAATAAGATATGATCAGATTATCAAATTAATATTTTTGTACTAAAGGCATTATGAAGTTGTTTATGCCATCCGAGGGTGCCATGTTTGTGTTTACATAATAAAGGTCAAGGACATTTGCCGTCAAGATTTGTAAATCACTAGAGAGAATAAACATCAAATAATACAATACTTTATGTCTTACTTGCAATCTTGCAAACATGTAACTTTATTAACATTTCCAAAGAATGAACAACAAATTGTAGTACCTACTTCTGTAGGAATAAGACATTTATTATACTGAGTACGTCGTACCTAAAAGCAGTAGTCTTGCCTTATCTTGCTCCTACTGGCTATAGCCTACTTTGTCACTTGTAAGTGACGCGGGAGAGTTTTGTCACATGATCGCATATAGGCTGTAGATGCAATAAGATAAGTAAGTTGTATATTTGTAACAAATTTTGAATCCCGATAAAAGAAGGTCTGTGGATTATCTAGAACTTTGTGGTATTTTTTTTAAAAGACCAATCATTTTTGTCCCTTCAGGTATTTTTTTAAATGAGATTAAACAATTCTACTTTTTATACAAATTTTTAAATAAAGTGATAGACAAAACTCACAATGTATTTGTTCCACTCAACACTGTTATTGTAAGTTTGGTTATGATTGCTGAATATAACAATATGCGGGCAGAGCTTAAATTTATTTCGTACTGTTTCACGATTATTTTTTTCAGGCTTCTTTCATCTCAAATACTATTATAAAGTTATATTAATTAAATGACAATAATGTGACTATAATAACTAGAACAAAACATAAACATAAAAATAAAATAATTAAGTATGTTGATCAGCCTCGGATAAGCTACACTATTTAATATTTATAAAGCAGGTAGATAATGGTAGAATGTGTCAAAATTTAAATTTGCGATACACTTTAAACGATTTAACTTTGTGAATTAAAACAAAGAAATTATAGCGAATTTTGTCACGTTTTGCATGCATAGCTAATTGACTATTAAAATGGAAAGTCGTAATAAAAGTCACAAATAATGTTCCCTTAAGAGTTTTATGTGTACAGAAATTTCGCATAACATCACCGAAAAAGCTGTAAATTCTAGCAGTTGAGATTTAAATAACGTTCAATTTCATGTACTCGTAAACATGGAATCTTGCTACCCCACGAACGACAAAACAAATAACTAGACTTTTAAATTTACATTTTATTGGCAGCAAATTTTATTAGGTACTATCCCAGGATGTTTAAATAGCCTTTCACGTTCAAAGTAGAATAAATACAATATTAAGTTTCTTTTTTGATTGTTTGTTCAACGTTTTTAAATATTCGCAATGCAATTTTCTCCAATAAAACAAGATTATGTCTACAAATTCAATAAATGTTTTATTGTAGCAACCTTAATAAAAATCGGTTTTTCTTTACATTAAACGAGCGATTCTCATGGATCACAAAGAGGAAACTGAAAATTTAGTCAGCTTCTTATAATTCCACTTCTAGCCGAAAACACTTTATAACAATTTCAGATTTCACCTTGTTACAAAACGCTTCAAAAAAAATAATACACCCAATTGTTTCAACTTCCTTTGAAGTTGAGCTAGGTGAATTTAATATCGCCGATTATCGGTTTATTACATTTTGTAAAAATATAAAACATGTAATTTTATTTTTACTCCTCTTTTGACGACATTCTTATTTCAAAACAAGATAAGAATAACTGTGATCAAATTTTATAGCTTCAAATTAATTTAACAAACCATTAGTACGTACATAATCTTAACAAACGGTTAACACTTGGAATATTGTACCTACAATACAAAATAACATCAATTTATAAACAGATACTATGTACATGAGTAAATTTTATAACAACATTTAAAATATAACAAAAAATAATACTTTAGATATGTTTAGGTTTTATCTTAAATATTAAATTCACCATGTCTTGGTGACTTAAGTCATGTTTTTACCTTCGCACTTCTACAAGTTCAAATAATTATTATAAGTTAATTTGGTGCAACGATTTTTTACGACGATAATTGTGTTAACAATTTAAAGAAAAATAAATATCTGACTGCATGGCGATATGACCTATTCAATAACATATGGAACGAGTTGAACGAATATTTGATACTGTTTATTTTCGTAACTAGGTAAATGTATGGAAACTGTTTGTTTCGTATATGGTTCAAAAAATTATTACTAGTAAAAGATTTGAACAGATAAAAATTTCTGGGGTGTAGGTATTCATAATATTTTTGCACTTCCGGGTCTAAAACTCTTCTTTAGTCTTAATTTTTAGGGACTAAGGTTCTAAATTTGATCCCAAGGGATTATTTTTCATATTTAATCCCTTTGTCAAGGAATTGAATTAATTAATCCCGTTGTCAAGTAAATACGTGCTATTTGTTACAGAGTATCTATGGTAACAATATAAATATTTGTCATAAAATTTACTGTCAAAATTACAAAATGTGTATACTTTTAAACTATTTTGCATTCGTTTGAGGATCAAGTGCAAAAATAGCGTATATACCACAGGACTAAAGTACCTTTAATCCCTTAGGTGATTATTTCCCTCACCTTCGGCTCGTGAAATAAACTTCACCCTCAGGATTAAATCATGCACTTTAGTCCCTCAATATATAATATACTATTAATTCATCTATGTTAGGTTAGGTTAGGTTAGGTAATGTATCTCTTTCTCATCCCCAGAACAATAAATGATCGAAAATACCTAAAGAAATATGCTTGTAACCAAGAAATATTTCACAATCATTAAAGAAGTAAAAATCTGACCTATATTATAAATGTACTATGATGTAAGTCCAAACTGAGTTAAAAAGTATAATGTATCGAATACACAACTAATTTGGTCTGTTTAAAATCTCCAGGTTTTCCTCCCCAATTTCTAGCAGCAATAAAATCAGCGATCAAGAAGCAAGTGCGAACCATTCCGCCACATTTGCAATATATGGATTGGACTATTTCATCAATTTTATTGTAGATATCCCTCGTAAAATACCCTGGGCAGAAGGGATACCGAAATACCGATAACTCTTGTTATGAGATATGGTCCGGTTAACGGCAATAAACTCTACACGTCGTTATCACAAACTTAATGCCTAAACGCACACGGCAACTTTGCGAAAAACTAAGCAGAACGAACACATTGTGCTGACTAAACAAAACACGGAAAAGTAAATAATGATAACATCTGACTGATACAAGATGTAAATAACTTTGTAAACAAAGTTTTTGGTGGTAAGCTGTTTCGGATTTATTGCCTTTAGGGTATGTGTTATCATATTTGATTATCGTATTAAAGAAGTTGCTTGTTAGTTGATTTTATTTAGAAATTCAATAATAAAATATTGTTTTCCACGACCTCTATTGTAACAAAAATTACAATATAAATAGAAAAGTTGCATCGGTAGTTCTGGTTGAATATATATAGTCGAACATAGTATAGGTACTTGAATTAAACTTTTAGGTTATAAAATTTTATTTCTAATGCTCTTTTTAAATTTTTGTCTTCTAGATAGACAAAACACTACACAAATAGATCTACTGCTTTAAAAATTATTATGTTTCTATAAATAGGTACTTATAGGTACTATATTGGGGACTGACATTAAGATTCATCGAAAAAAATCAATGAAAATCATTATTGCAAATTGTTCTTCTTTTATAAAAGTAATTGATAAATACAAACAAATATGACTCAAGGAAGTAAAAAAGTAGGTATATTATATATTAAGTAGTCAAATAAATCATTAGTCATTATCATTTTAACAGTAACTATAAATATTTTTTCTAGATTAGAGTGACCATTAATACTGACTTTGTCAACACAGTACTGAATTTCAGACTCTTGTACTGATAAACAATTTGAAAGATATTTTGTACTGATTTCTTACATTACTACTGATGCCTTTTTCTGAATTCCATAATCATAATGCTTTAAGTTAAACTTATTTTTCAATAATTGTCAAGTTTTTAAAAATATAACACAAAATTCCCATAATTGTTGCTGAAATTCACAATATGAAGATTTGACAGATAATGAGATAATATAATGCAAAAAACGAAAATTATTATGTCCTTGTCGAATTTAGTGAGAAATCCTAGTCCCACTAAACTCAAAGAGAGGAACTCTTGGGACATTTGCCACATTTTTTAAATAAATAAAAAAAATGTTACAACCGTCCAACCACTACAATAATAAATCTAAAATACTGTAAATATCACATGAAATAAATACAGTTAAATTTTTATTAGGTATATTATTTCATAAATTTACGAAAAATCAAAAATAGTCTAAATAGCCCCCAGTCACCCCCTACTGACAACTTAGGTTTGAATCCAGTCAGAGTCAGGTCAAATTTTAGCTTCTTATTGCACGACAAAAACCTCACCATGTATTCCTTACATTACTTTCTATTAGTTCTGTTTTTCAAGATGTTTTATTAGGTAGGTATATTTAATATAGTATAGTATAGTAGTCTGTTAAGGCTGTACACTTGCTATGAAATTCAGAGCAAAATGGATTGCTACAATAAACTTTGGTTTTGAAATCTATGAACTCATATTTGAAATGTAAGTTTATAAAGACTGTCCCTGCCACACGACGATTTTCTTGAAATACTTAATAGTCTGCTAGTAATTAATTACTGAAAACCGGTGAAATCAATCAATTTCGTAAATTTTAAAATATTTTTAACTTATTGTTTGAAATTTAAAAAAAAAACTTCTTGTGGCACTCTTCAGAACATCGTAAGGAATCGGTTATATCAAACAAAATTCAATTGTATGCATTAATAAAGTAAGAATCTTGAATATTAAAATACAAAAATTAACTCTTATTTTCTCTAATTGTTGTCGCAACAATGTATTGTATGATTTTTTCGATTAAATAATGTTTCGTCATTACTCATGTTAAATATTAGATTTTTAATTTGAACAATAAATCAAGAATTGATGAAATTCTGATGCTACTACCGTGGCAAGCGTAGCGCCTTAAAGTATATTCCTCACAAGGCTCTGGATTTGATAAAACATCTGGACTGTAAATAGTAAATTAAGTTTAATCGTGCACTTAACTAGAAATCTCTATTTAAATTCCCGTTGACAGTAGCTGGGGAGTCTCTTTAAATAACGCAAGCAATTTTGTTTTCACTAACAGTTCTATAAACACACATTCTCCATTCTCATCCAGTCTGTGTCTAAACACGCGATAAATTACCCGATTAACGTAAATAAATTTACAGGGTAGTCATTAATTCCTTGCGTCCAGGCGTGACCGCATGTAGTTCGGTGCACCGGCGTTGTGGAGCAGCACTGGCGGGAGAAGCAGTGAATCCTATCTTCGATCACTTACCGCCTTAACGGAGTTGATGTTGCAACTTTCCAAACTCGCGCGAACTTTCAGGTGTATTACTTGTTTTAAGAAATTTGTCGCGGAGATGTTTCTAACTTTATTGCTGTTAACGTCACTTTTAAACAAAATTATTGCGGTAACTCGTAAAGGTTTTTCTTCGAACTGATGAAAAAGCATTTGCTAAGAAGTTAGCGCTTTGGAGGTAAATGGTTTATGTTTTTTGAGACAATTTTTCGTCATTTTGGTTTACTTTGTTCGAAACGAGAACTGTAGGATAAGAATTTATTATGTGCCATTATTATCAATAGAGAGAGCATCCCTAGAAATATTTACATTACGGGCAAACCTTAAACCTTACACCCTGCAGACACTTTTCTTTCGATCTCTCGGTCAATTCTGCTATTCCTCACCAAATCACATCTCTCAAACACATTAAAACTTCACATTTACCAACATTTAAAAAATATGGTATGGTATTTTTGCACAATAATTCATCAATTTTATTTCTCGATTCAAGTTTTTTCTCAATTTAAATGTAAGAATTAGGCTGAGGATTTTTAGGATTTCGCCTATTTTTTGTATCATAGATAGAACAAAATTGATAGCACTTATTTTTGTTTCTATCATTTACATTATTTTTAAGACAAATTTAATTTTACCTATTTAGCCTATCCTGTACAATTTGACAAATTTTGCATTTTTGTATTTTTTGGCCTATTCTGGTTTATTTAAAGTTTCTTGTGAATTTTCAATTAGTTGTCATATTTCTTATTTTTTATTAATACCAAAGAATAAATTCATTATTAAATAGATATGGAAAAAATATTTTCTTTATGAATAGAATATAGATTTTTTTGTGGCCTATATTTTAAAAATATTTTAAATATTGTCTGCCTATTTACCCGAATTTTGGATACAGTTTAATTTATGTATTTATTGATCTTTACATAAGTAAAATAAAATTTCGTTATTTGCCTAGATTAGACCGGCGCAGATGCAAAGGAGATAAGAAGGGAAATACTCCTTTGAAAATAAATAGTCTAAGAATTTTTAAACATATTTCTGTTCATTTTAAAATTATTTTATAGCAAGCAACTACACCAAAGTTCAATTTCATTTCTGAAAACATAAAATTTATAACAACATTTAAAGTACCAATTTGCATAAATTAACAAATATTTAATACATTATGTCTTTCACATTATTTCGTGTGCAAATATCGCCTACATTCTACACTGATTTGTATTAGTTAATGTGAATTTAATGCTTTGATTTTATCGACCCTTCTTACGATGTTTCACCTTTTAATCTAAGTTAAGTTTCCATAAAACATCCATTAACAATGATTATCGTAAAATCTAATTTGATTTTAGCCCCTGATTACTGTATATGAATATAGCATTGCTTTATTATTATTACAATAGGTACTAAATATATGTTGTTTGTTAAATATGTGTTTCCGTCATCAAAAGTAATTAAATGACAAGGTTGCGAGGTTATTAATTATTGTCGTAAGTCGTAAAAGAGTTTTCAACGTTTTGAACTTATTTCTAAATGGTACTGGATTTTAAGTGAAAGAGAACCTATTTTTAAATTTCTTACATACCACATAAAAAAAATTATTTCATCGATTTAGTTGATATAATTAAAAGGAATAATGTATAGTATTATATTGTCTCCCGATGATGCGCTCAATACTATCCTTAAATTTTGTTAAACAATTCAACTTATCGTTTAAAAATCCACGATTATTAAAAAAATCCTTATCTAAAATTTGAATTAATGAAATGTCAAAATCACACAAAATCCTCTAATTGGTTGGATTCAGAAATTTAAAATCCAACCTAAACCAGGAAAAAATGGTAAATTTTAAATATAAATTCATCATAAACCAATCTTAAATCTATTTATGTCACATTCAAAAACTCTAAAAATTCAAACTATTCCATCCAATATTCTATTATCTATCTGATTACAGAATTTCATGTAACACTGAAAATATAGTGCCAAAATTCATAATTGTTTTCATGTTCTGTGACATTTTCTTGCTACGTACTGAATTTTAAGATTTTAAAAAATTATCTCGTAAAAGAAAAATATTCAGATAGCGTTTTAAACCTTAATACCCTATGAAAAAATAGCTTTCAGTAACATGCAAGGAACTTTTTGAACCCATAATGGTTCCTTTTGTTTGTCAAAAACATAGATTTTCCTTATAATTAATTTTCTACCTTTTGAGTAACTTTTAACTAGTTTTCTGGAAATGTAGTTTTCGTTTTCTTATTGTAGCTTTAATATAAATCTGGAACTCTTGAGTAGTATTATGAATCTCTTGAATATAAGTGTAAATACGCCTGATATTCGCTATTTAGCTCTTCTAAAGTTAGGCTAAACAAAGAGGCGAAATAAATTCCCAGTTGAAGAGTCTTCCCACACACTTACAACAGAGCAGTGTGCGTTGAACTACATTCAAGTTTTACCATTAGCAAGAATAGCAGCACCAGGCATATGATAAATGAGAGTCCCAATGTTTCGTATAAAAAGCTCTATCGTCACGGCATGGGCCATGGTTGATATTGCATTGTCACAACGACACGGCATGGCAAGGGATATTATGTCCTTTTTATAAAAAAAAATTTCAGGAAGTTTGAGATTATTATACTTAACTACCGGGTATGGTTTGCATCATAGTTAAGTAAATTGAAAGATAATACTAAAATTTTTATACATTTATACAACAAAATGACATCAAATTTTTCCATCTCTTTATTATTAAAATAGAGCAAATTACTAAGTTTTGTTTTTAGCGCTCTAGTCAAAAGAAATATAATAAAAACTACACTAATTGAGTTACGTATACTAATTTTATTTATGTAACAAAACAAAGTTTAAACAATATTAACTGTTTAATTTGTTTGAAAGAAATTCCTTGCAATTTTAAATTATATCTTTAATATTGAACAGTTTATTGGGTTATTTATTGGGATTATAAACCACCAAAATTTTGCAAGTTGTACGAAACTGGTCCACAAAAATAACCACTTACAAAATTGTGGTCAGCACAAGACCAGCCGCCATACCCAACTTTTTTTACTACTATGCAAATATTTAGGTACTTACAAATATATCTTTGTCATTTAGTCAATAGTCAACTGTAGAAGAAGGTGTCACTATTGGCACTGTCACTGTCATAATCATAATCATAATCAATTAAATTTTTCGTAGTAATAAATGTTAAATAATCACGGTTCATACTCTAAATTATAAATAATACTTTAATTCCTAAAGTACAATGACAGAACAATTAATAAAATGCTAAAAATTGTAGTTAATAATAATATAATATTTTCATATTAAAGAAAATTACTACTTCATGTTTGAAGATTGCTTGTTAAATGTTTGTAATTCTTTGAGTTATAGAACTCGGAAAAAATGTTACATACAACCTAACGCACATCTCAAGCAGCAAAGAGTTTAAATCTCAATTAGTCTATAAAATTAACGACCTTTCGAAACAAATTTACAATTCATTTTTGTGCAGAAGGCAGTAGGTAACTATTCATTTTTATAGTAATGAAGAAAATCTTGACTAAATTTTGGAGTTGACGTTTAGTCTCAATCTCAATTCGATCTTCCTCATTAGTTTAGATCCAAGATCGAAGCGTTGACTTTATAAGAAAGAGAAAAATACAGATAATAGCAAGTACAGTGACTGATGTATCAAACATTTCTTCCTTCTTCAAAATACATGTTTAGGTTCTTTTCATGTTGTAAATCTTTCAAACCGTGGAGCTTACTTTCATGCAAAGCAATCTTCCAAAACGTTTTTGTGTTTAAATTATTTTTTGATTCATTATTTTCTATAACTTCTAAATTTTTTAACTCACAAATCTTACGCCCCTGCAAAAAATCCCCAAATTCTTTTAAGTCGAACAGACAATAAATAATTTAATAGAATAGAAACACGACTTATGTACTAGGTGTTTAAAAATTTGAGGGCCCTGGAAGTACATTCGGGATTGGACTCAAGTGGAAACTGTCATATTTTTTGTCTACCTAAACTGATTAAAGCACTGCAATGAATCTCAAACAAATACCAGAAACTTTTCTACAAGAATAAGAATAAAACTCCATTTTCTCGTCTGTTTCTTGTCATTTATTTGTGGCATGTTCCCCTCAACAGTCCAGTATCTCTCGCTATTCCGTTCTTGTTCATAGCACCGGAATAGTACGTCAAGTCAACAACCATTCGTAACTTAGAATGAGGAATGGCTCCATTGTTTTACGTTATTTTCTAACTAATAACGAATCTTTTGTTTCATGATGCACTCTGCACATTTCCGCTCTTCAGGTCATCTTATTCAGCGCGTAAATGTTGCTTTACTCATCACCACCGACAAGCTTTAATAATAAAGTGAACGTAATTGTATAAATACTTGCTCGGAACTCGTGTTTTGTTGGATTTTATGCGGCAATTTACGCTGTAAAAGGTTTTATCGCGTAATTAAAAATTTGAGTAATGAGTGTTATATTTTAACAGATTGAGCAAATTAATATGTGTTGAAAGTTTTATTAAATATTATAAATTGCTGAGATTGTGTAGTTTCTGCCGACTTTCTTTGGCGCGATTTAAATTTAAAATGATATGTATACAGAAAAATGGCATGTGCTGCTACAGCGTAGCCGATGAATTCATTTTCATCATTTTTACATAACTTGTTCTTTGCTCAGCAGACAAGCATTATTATCTTCTATGAGTCTTGCAATGATTTTGATGCAATAATATTATAGTAGTAATAAGAAGAACTAGTAAACAGTATAACGAAAAAAATTTGTAGTTTTTGCTTGGATTCTTGTACTCCTGTTCAAAACAGCTCCCTGGGCTCTCGTATATTTATCGAACGTATCTTTTAAAGTCTTGTTTCTTTTTCATTAACTCATTTGTTGCGTTTTATATGTTCTTGAAAAACAAAATCAAACAAACAGCATAAAATTCTATAGAGTGGAGAAATATAATAGCTTGCTTTTTTATTTAAAATGTATTTTTGGTGCAATTGTACAGTAAATGAACTACTTTAACTTTGCGAAATCGTAATGAAAAGTATTACAAGCTCCGGTTACCTTGAGAACCTCAAGATGAGTTCTAAATAGGATTAATTAAGGATTGTTTTTGGGCGAACTAACGTGTAACCTGTGTCATCGTTACATTTATTCAATTTGGTGAAATTTTGAGATTTCGTAAAAAAAATATAAGTTACATCTTGTGTACAGTGTTGTAATAGATAACAATATTTTTATCTAGATAAGATAATAGATAATCATTAAAGAAATTGTCCAGATATAATAGATAAATATTTATTATCTAGATATTTCTTAGATAATTTATAGATAACAAACAAAATACATTACATTTTATTTTATAAGTATAATCAAATCAGTACCAGACGACGAGCTGGCAGCATTGCCAGCTTGTGCATTGTATGTACGAGTACGTTTGCGCAGTTTGATTTCATTTCAATTCGAGTAAAATTACAAATGAACAAAATTGGTTTATTAATTTACTCAAATTATCATTTAGAAATCTAGATGATAGGTACTTGAAATATAAAGATAATTTGTATGTTTGTCTAGATAAGATAATAGATAAATAAGGTAAAGTATATCTAGATGAGATAGACAAAATGGAACTACTCGTATGTTATCTATATGATTTATCTAGATAAAATTATCTAATAGTAAAAAACACATCTGTTATAATTCTGGAAGATTAATAAAGCCTAAATTCAAATAAGGTTCATCATTATTGTAGAAACATATTCATGAAACTCGAAACACCTTTTTCTATAAGTATCTACTCCCTAAAAATTCTCTACAACTATCTCACAAAACTGATTACCATTACTTGTAACACATTCAAAGTACAGTATCCATCCACATATTTAGTAGTATAGGTACACCTTTTTAAAGTTATCTAATACAAAGTACAATGGGAAACAATAATAATCTTTTGTAGAAAATAGTGCATTGAAGTCATTGGTTTATGAACCTATTTTTATCAAAACTGCCAATATCAGACAATCTGACAGGTCTTTTATAAATGCGCGGTCTGGTTAGAAACAGTTGTATATTCAAAGAGAGAAAAATTGCATTTCTGCAACATTAACTTTGAAGAAAACATTGCTCAAAACAATATTACAAAACTATGAAATATCGACAATACGCAAAGAAGAAAGAAATAAACCATTTCATATATATTTCTTACTGCTACCGGCTACCTACATTCCCTAGACATCGTATTCTTAAACTTTTTATCCAATCCCTTTATTTCTCGTATCGAACTCTTAACATCAAACCATAAAATTGATAAAGTTCCGGAAAAGAAACTAGCACAGAAAGAAAAAACATCGGGCTCATAGATTATGCGGTGTACCGCAATGCTCCAGTTCGACTTCGTAAGAGGTAATATAATGTCAAAGAGGGGGCGGAACGGCGGATGTAGATGCTGCGATGCTGGACAAAGGAGTTTCGCCCCCTTCCGATTCAACCAAGAACTAGTTTCACTGTATTTCGATATTTCATAAGTGCACGTTCAACTACAAAAAGGAATAAGTACCCATACAGTCAACTACACATTTACCTTTAGGGAGTTTTCAACAACAAAAATGTTCGTTAAAAGCAGAATAAAAACAAAACAATTTTAATATGTATCTACCACTTGCAAATGGACGTATGATTTTTGTTTGTTCATAAAAAATGTTACTTTCATAGCTCAATAAGGTATTGTGCGGTTTTATATAAAAATATGTTTTTTATTCAAATGTGCTAAATATTAATCGGACTGTTTAGGTTTTTTTCCGAATTCGTAGAATACTTTCGATTTTACTTTTTTTCTATTCCACTCTTTTCCCCACTACTACGGCTAGTTGAAAATTGAAAAATACTGTAAAAGTGATTTCATTACTTGTAATATCAATATCGAGTGCATTGCTGTCAATATTTCGATTTCACGAGTCGAAAACGAGTGAAATTGTATTGCAGCAATGCACGTCAATATATTTTCTGGATATTAATCCATGCCGAGGGATATTCGGAAAGAAAATCGCATTATTACTTACCTACTTTTAAAAAATGACGTTTATAAATGTCTGCAGAAATGTTTCCGGAAATATTGCTAGTAGATAATACTTCCAGGAACAAATGCGATTTTTATTGCAAGTAAAATGTTAGTTTATTAATTACTTCAAGATTGATGCTGGATTTTAAGAGGTAGACCGGCTTCTTAAGACAATTATCCTAAAAAAGATATGTTGTTATAATACATTCTCAGAATTATTTTTGACCAATCACATTTCTTGTATTATTGTTCAATATAAATTACTGTACTAAATGCATTAACTAAGTACTCAATAAAGGTGTAGATCTAGTACCAGTTTTATACTTAAGTTCAATATGGTAAGAAATAAAAAATATTAATTAATTAGAACACTACTTGTTTGCGACCTGCGTCCTGCATATGGTAAACTTCAGTCTCACGAGTGACATACATCGTTAAACTCTTGTTTAACAATACAATATTATATAAGGTAAAATTATTTAAAATTTTATTTAAAAAAACTAAAGTTAAAGTATTCGTGCGAAAAAGTGGGTTTTGAATCGTAGATTTACGAATATCGTAGAGTTTGGTGGAATTAAAAATAATTGAGAAAAAAAATTAAACAAATCTCGCAAACGCAGTAACAAATGATAATTTAAAGTAAACAAAAAAATTATTTTTAAGAAACGAAGTGCCTCTAAATAAGTAAATACACACAAAACGACATCGTATCATTAAATTCCAAAGATTCCAAATTCCAACGATAATGGGTCAAGTCTATAGTTAAAAATGTCAATTGGAAATTTCCTATCTTGCATTTTTATTTGGAAAATGTTTTTTCTTTGTACCTCCTTAATTCCTATTACGTCTAGCAAAGAACTACAAACGACATTTTAATAATCACTTAAATTAAACAATACGAATAAAACAGAAACAACTATAAACGACTATAAACTTTAGCACCTAAAATCCCTTCGGATAAAATCTCAATTTCACTTTTATTTGTTTCGTAGCAAAGTGTGGGCGTGCGCATGTCAAATAACTTCCGCAAGAATGCGATTCTGTGTTGTTTTTTCTTTCTCGCGAGCAAATATGCGGAGATATTGTGATCTACACTCGTACATATACTTTCATGTGTTGTATGTTTCACGAATCATTTCACATACCATTGCACTCAAATGTTTTCCTAATGAGCTGTAGACTGTTAAATGCGATATTAATGTTGCCAGGAGCGATGGCCATTTGTTTTGCGACCTTCGATTTTTAAGTCTTTATGGGGTGATACATTTTATATTGTTTTTCTGGCAATTATTTTACTGTGGAAAAATAACCACGATAAATAATGATATATTTTTTGCATTCTTTTGAAATGTTTTCTTTGTTTGTTTCAAACGCAATTGCCACTATTTTTGAGGTAGATAGTCGAGTCCGACGGTGGTCCTGACAACTCAGATTCGGACGCATTTTTGTATACATTTCAGTTTAACAGCTGTTTGCATGGTACTGAAAATGAGAGTTTCATTACTATGAATCTAATATTTCTAATAGTCTTTAAATTAGGTGAGTCCTCTAAAACTCAGTTTGTGTACGTGTTACAAACAATTTTTTTTAGTATTTATGCTATCCAAATTTGTTCGAAATTATTCTAAAATATAATTTTAAAATACAATTTTGAAAAAAATTTAGTAAAACGAGCCCTCGGGAGAGTTTACTAAAGAACAAGTGCGAAAAATGTCTTATAAAATGAGTTCTTTATACTATTTTTTCTATTTGGTGTTTTTTTAATATTAAAATTTAAATTATACTACCCACAATATACACAAGTCGATTTAGGGAAATTTATGTGTGTAACGTTTTAGTTGGTGACATTAATATTGTCATTTATTTAACTGTCACTGTCACTGTAAAAGTATATAATTACTGAACTATTCTAGGTGATAAGTGCAGGCATTATAGAAAATATTGAACTTATATGATTTCTATTACTAGGTTCATTAAGTTTATTGAATAAAAACGAATTAATTAAACAAACCAGATATAGAGGTTATACTGAAATTTGTCCGATCTGAGGTTTGACATTTGACAATTATTGAAGTAAATTTCATTTGATACTACCAATACCAACCTTCTAAAAAAATATGTTGCGTGTCGCAAACTGAGCCCTGGCGACATTCAGTTGCGTTTCACAAAGTTAACTTTGTGAACGCCGAATAGAAAAAAGTCTTTTATACAGCAAATTTTTGACAGAAGAAAGAGCCACAATTGAATAAAATTGCTTCTAATACATCAGGAGGCAGATTGTTTTCGTCGCTTTCTGATATCATTCTAGTAGTATTGAAATATTTCACTTCATAATGCAAACATGACAGAACATTTATAGAAAATATTAGAATGTTTGTTTGGTTTGTTGTCACGGAAAAATTACATGTCACATTGATTAATTTGATTAATTATAAGTGTCAACATTTTTTCTTTACATTTTTACTAATATTGCCACATATTTTTCGAAAAAACGTTGTTTGATACTCGATTGCGAAATTCTTTTGCATTTTCGAATGATTTTTTTCGCTGTACTCGCAACAAAAACTTTCATCCTCGAATGCAAAAGTATTGTAACAATGCGCAATATGATTTAGATCTAATTTTGATGAGTAATCAACATCTTCGAAATTTATTATATATTTACTTCTCCCACGTGTAGATGACTTAAGTTAGTTTTGTATATGGATCCTTTGTCTTCAAGCATAAGTGCATTATACTGTTCAGTTATTATTGTTTATGCTTGAAGATAAATGTGTTATTACAATAATTGGTGATCCATATACGCAGCTGTATCTAGAAGTATAAGAAAAATTTAAGTATGATCAGTCAGTGGGTGATCGTGGTCTGGCTCGCACGTCTTGAGAAAATGTAAAGTTAGTATGTAATCGTCGTTAAGTTCGGACGCTCGAGAAATTGTATTCTCGAGCAAAGTTTAAATTAGTTATCATGTAAAATCAGTAGGTGTTCGTTGTTAAGGCCAGACGCTCGAGAAAATGTATTCTCGAGCTCGAGCAAAGTTTAAGTTTCGACTAATTACGTAGAGTCAGTGATCGTCTGACTCAAATCGGTACAGAGACGGGTTTTGCTGAGAGAGCGCCGTTCTCATGAGTTTGGTACAATTACGTAATTAGTAATCTGTCGAGTCACTGTGTGACTCTATATGTCGAACAGATTGTAGTTTTGTGTTTTTCGTTTATAGGTATAGTAGTAGAGTAGTGTTTTCGTTATATATTGTTGTATAGTTATAGTTTTAGTTCAATGTTTATATATGATTAAATAAATAGTCAAGTTATCGTGAAGTGTGTGTCATATTGTTTGTGTCATATTTTCATATATGTTTTGTTAGTTTTGTATAAAACTAACTGGCGCAGTCCTGCAAATCCTGTCATATGTGTTTTTATCGTAACCGTGAGTGAGAGAAGAAGAGGAAGTTTTAAGTTCGTGACAGCATCAATCCTACCGACCCGACCTGCCTATCTTTTCTTTTCATTTGGATTACAGTATCATTTCGCAATCTAGAACAAACATACCTATTTGCGAAATCAAAACAATTCGCACAGTAACGATTTTAGAGAGCATGGATTAACTTCTAAAATTCTAACAAAATATGTTAATCTTCACAATCATTTCAAATGGTTGTAATTTATTTTAGCTTGTTATTGAATACAAAGTTTAATGCATTTTAATGGAATGAATCCATCATAAAATTAAATAATTGTATATTAGTACATGAAGCCATATTATAATTAATTATCTACTATATAATTAATTGAAAGTTACAGTGCAATTTCAATTGTTATATCGAGTCTATTATATTATTTTACAATGGCATTATATGAATAAAATAGTGTGCATGTGATAAAAAGGCAAGTGGGTATATATAACGCATGACAGGACAGCTATATACCTTAATTAATTCTCACTTTACGCATAATTAAACATTTTGAAGAGTAATATTGTTTCGAGCGTTCATGTAATTAATTAAAAGGAGAAATATTTTGAATAATTATTCGCGTTGGGACAGGTGATTATAGGACATACAATTTTTTTAATTTCATAATTAAAACTTCACTATAATATATGATCTAGATTCAATATTATTTGGGAAGTGGTTGAATTTTGCATTGAGTTCATAAATTGTCATGCAATTGTTTTTCACATTAATTGGACAATACGTTTATAAACAATTAATTTGTTAAATTTAGTAATAAATAGTAATAGTACCTAGTTTAATGGTTGTTAGTGGAGAGTCAATATATACAGTGAAGATTTTTGTGCACTTAAAACAGTTAAGGGACATTTACAACCAATTTAGACCATGGGTAATTTTGACTTTAAGTGGAAATTGTGCCGACTTCAAATTTATACTACTTCGCTGATAAAGTAAAAATATGACCATTATAAGAATGTAGTTTTTCCAAGTAAAGTTAATATAATTTTATGTTTGAATAACAAGTGAAATTAATGTATGTAATTCAGTTCTATTCCAGCTTATGCTTAATCAACTCAAATTAATGCCAATCTTAAAGCAGAGCTTGGAATTTGCAGCGCCTCTGTTGAGAAAAATATCTGAATTGTAATGGACATGCGAGTTTCTGAATTCACTCTCGACTTGAAGTGAAAGCTAGCAGCTTGCAATCATTGAGTTGAAATGCAATTCCGGTCCGAAATACGCAGACTTTAAATTATGGTTGTAAATGCAGTAGTTGTAGTTGATTCACATTCACGTATGCCTAACTTACAATTTTACGCCAGTTTAAAATAATTGTGCTGGTATAAAATTTGATTGTAAATGTACCTTTAAACTGGAATACGTATGCGTACCGTACACCATACTGGATTCGAACCTGAGTTGTTAGAACCAGTCGTCACATACGAGTAGACTTTAGATTAATAACGTAATGGAATATGTACTGAAAAATATCTATTTTGAAAAACCGATTTTATTCTTACTTTTTATTTTGCTAGTAAGTAACAATTCAATAGGATTTACTCCCAATTATAGAATGAAAGATGTATTATAGTGGAATCCAACTTCTGCGGCTGATTCATCTTGGCGCAGTCAGAGCCTAAATCCATGCGACGACCTTTGAAATTCAAAGCGGCAACGGAGATATTATTTTTGCAACCAAGACTACATTTAAGACAGTTATTAACAAATTTTTTAGCCAGCTGTGTAATTTTGTACAAAAATAGTTTCATATCACCCTTAAGAACAACGCTAAGAATTGACTATTTAAAACAAAACTAATTAATGTGCATTAATAAAGTCACGATTTGTAATATTAAAAAACAAAAATTAATTCTTTTTGTCTCTAATTGTTGTCGAAACAATATACTGTATGCATTTTTCAATTAAACAATACTTTGTCATTACTAGTGTAAAATTTCAGATTTTTAATTTGAGCAATATAGCCAGAATAGTAAATTCTATTGCAGCAATATAGGGGTATGAATAAAATGCTGACCATTGCTGACCTTGTCTTCTTAAGGTTAGCAATGGTCAGTGTAGGTCAGCTTAAATTTTTAGTGGACAGCTAAATTGAATTACTTGGTTTATATATAAAACACCTTATATTTACATAATTATGCCAGATATCACAATATTGATTGAAAATATGCATGTTCTGCAATGGTCAGCATGTCATTTAAAGTTTTTAGCAAGCAGCTAAATTGAATTACCTGGCATAGGTACATATAAAACGCCTTATATTTGCATTGTTACGCCAGATGCCACAAATTTAACTAAGAATACACAAGATAAGCATTTTGGTCAGCATTTTATTCTTACCCGCAATATAGTCAATAAAACTACCTATTAACATCCCTTTCGACTCAAGAACATACAAAATTTCATGAAAAATTTATTGAAATATCTCTATTTTTAAAAACAGATCGAACGGGATCATGAAATCGTTCTAGTTTTTGTCACTAGAGCACCCCACAATCGCCGGACACAATCCCTATTGCGTTTTAAAAATAACCAAACATGAAACCTTGCAAGGCCAACTTGCACGAGCCTCTCATAACGTGCATTGATCTGCAGGAAGACAACAATTCGCATCTCCCATCATGTCTATCTTGCGATTGTAAGCTTCCGCTGTGAAGTGCCCTCTTGATCGCCGGCTGACGAAGCTCCACATCCTCGCAACTTGCAATCTTCCTCCGTCTCTCGATGCGCTGCGCTAGTTGGCTCTTCGCGCCTCACTTCACTCCACACACTCTGCGATTCTCTTTTTCGCTTTCTTGCTTTTTGTTTGTGTATGGCATTGTTGCCGACCTAAATTTTCTTAAAATTACGCCGTGTTGCGTGACTCTGGAGGCGGATGGGCCAGTGACGTACGCGTATCCAGATATGAGAAATGAGACAATATGGAGGTGTAATCTTAAAAAAAAAAACTTATAATGCTACATAGGTTACTTGTAGCGAGCTGTCACCTTTATTTAATTTATATTTACATTTTAATCTAATTGCATATTATATTTTATATTGTTTTTATTGTTTAGTTATATACATAACAGCCAGAAAATATACAATCATTTTATTTATACTCAGAAATATTTTATCGTTTTATCTTATATTATACAACCAAAAGTCTTATTATTTACTTAATTTTACATACTTCTTTACAAATACGCAGTAGATTAAATACTATATTTATGTTCAAGTTATTGGAATAACTCTTTTATTGCAAAGTCGAGTATCTGCACATTTGCACACCTCCATTCCGCTAGCGGTACCAACTCAAAAAAAATTAAAAACCTATGGAAAATTATAGGCTAATTAAATGCCTCATCCCCCAATTTTAGGCTCTTTAATTTTTTTGCAATAAAAAGTTCCGCTAGCGGAAGGAATGCCAGCGGAACTTACGGTAGTAACAACATAAACTTACTGGAACTTGGTTGATAATTAAAGGCTATTTATAGGCTCCACAATTGTCGTCTCACTATCCCAGTTGGACCTTGTCCCCGACTAACGGCTCACTGTAGTCCCAAAGGCGCGCGCAGCGCAAGTTGGAGCGCGGAGCGCGCAGTCCTCGAGTTATTTTTTAAAGTGCGCCGCAGGCTAACCTAAAAACATGGTTGTACCAAAACCATTGTTTCAGTGCCACTGACAATTTTTCGTTGTCAGTACTCCATGTAATCTCGGCTACTTCCCCTCAACAAGTATCTTAAATATTTATTTAAGACATTGTCCTATATTAAGTTTATATATACCATTCTGGAGCCTATAAATAGCCTTTAATTATCAACTAAGTTCCAATAAGTTTTTGTTGTTACTACCGTAAGTTCCGCTGGCATTTTTGCCGTCAGCGGAATTTTTTATTGCAAAAAAAATTAAAGAGCCTAAAATTGGGGAATAAGGCATTTGATTAGCCTATAATTAGCCTATTATTTTCATATTTTAAAAAAAAAAAATTGTGAGTTGGTACCGCTAGCGGAAGGGAGGTCATCTGCACCTAATATTCATAACTTCTTATGTTATACCAGTTTGTTAGTTTATCATTATTTGTTAAACGTACTGTTAGAACATAATTATTGAACCAATTAAATTATTCAGTCAAATTGTTTTGATTCTACTTTGTATTGTTTATAATTAAATTAGGTTACCTAACGACCAAGTAAGATCGTATAAATTGGATTATTATGTATTCAAAAGGGCAGTAATAATAAATCAGTAAAAGTGAGTAGCCGTGCCATTTAACTTGTTGATATTTTCCCCAAATTCCTAACAGTTCCTAACACTACATTAATTTATAAAAAGATCTATCCTTATCAGTACAGAATTTTATACTTTTATAGCTATTAGTATAACAAGAATATTATGCGATTTATAATACCGAGGATGTTGCAAAGAGACGAGGTGAAACCGATTTGTTTTAACATCGCTGTCGTTGATGATACGATAAATCTTTGAATTTAACGCAAATATATGCGATTTAAGCTCCCTTGGATATTCAAAGAGACTCGGTTTCAAATCGTCTCTTTGCAACATCCTTGGTATTATAAATCGCATATTATTCTTGTTATATTAAAAGCTACTAATTTACTTATAACTGAATTTAAAGAACTTTGACAATTTTTAAAATTTGTAGGTAGGTATCCTCTAAATCTCGAAATAATAAGAGATACAATTTAATTCCTGCCATCCAATTATATTATAAATTTTAAGTTAATAATTCTGCAACCATTGCAAGGTATAATTTTGATGAGAAATTTTTAAAAAACTCGCCTTTTTGCATAAGGTACCCCTGTGATTAGTAAAAAGTCAATTTTAAAAATTTGCTCATCGGAATTTTGGGCTAAAAATGAGAAAATGTATACGTACACTCATGCAAATCGACTCGGGAAGTTCAATGGTGATTTATATCTCTTACCGTTTTTGAGATACAGAGGAATGAATAAAAAATATACATAGTTGCAGTAAGATATTATTTACAAAGATTATGTACATAGAAGTCACCATTCATAATTCCAACATTCAGAATTTAACATCCTGAATTCAATATTCATCAGGGAATATGTCTGATAGTCTGATGTATTGTAGTTTTTTAATAAAAGTGGACTGTATTTGTAGTTGTTTTTATTGTTCAACAATATACAAAATGTAAATATGCAATTTTCTTGTGTCGATACGTTTGTCTTCACCGACTAACTCCCAAAAGTGCTAGATCCTTCTTCTTATATAGGGTGGCTTAACAGACAGTATTCAACACAACTACATCTATTATGATTTACATTGAAATATTTAAATATGAATTATCTTATGACTATTATACATTTAAACAAATTATTTTATACAGTTAAACAGACTACTTATATTAAACTTCAATGTGGCAGTGATCGGTAAAGATTTATTTAACCGTCTGGAATATCATTTAGAATAAAACAGTTTTAAATGGTTTAAGATTGAAAAGGAACACAAATTTTTTAATTTTTTTGTAAATTTCTATGAATCTGGTTATACGTCAACTAAAGTGTGATAAACACAGTGCTGCAAACCGCAATTAGATTTCGGACTTTGTTTTTTTGTATATTTATCCTCAAAGTTATGTTTTGACAAATTTGATAAATCAGAGGATAACCAGTAAACTGAACGTGAACGACATTATCTAAATGTGGTTTGCGTTGTTGGTTTCCTTGAAGTTTGAGTCATCTTGAACAATATTATTATAAATTTTTATATTTGAATTTTTTTAAATTTATTATATAGGGTTTTTGAAGTCATGGTACATAATATACCAAACTTATGCTGTAATTTTATATTAAAATAGTACCGATTTCAAGTTGTATTAAATTATAATATACACTCGGCAAAAAAACGTTCCACTTGAAAATACACCAAAAATTCCGAAATGTTAGACAGTATAACTCGGTTGAATTTAGTCGAAAATGGATGAATCTTCAAGTTCTGACAAGATTTAAGTTTTCTTTTTAAGGTCATGCAAGTTAATCTGACGCCAAGTTAATTTCAGTCCCTGCCACCCTCGGAAAAAATGTTCTTGATGTCAAAAAATGTCAAACTTTAACAACTTGTGCCGTGTGCAAACAAAATCGTGAACTCAATCCACTACCAAGGCTTGTAACTTAAAATTAGTACTTATTAGAATTTATTGATTACCATGGTGAGAAACTCGTTAAGTTCGAATGGGCTGAATTTTGTATTCGTCATTGATAAAAAAGTTAAAAAGTTACAAACGTCAAATAGAAACAACAAATGGAAATGCCTTGTTTGTTTTAATAATTCCATGGCCTCAGTGATTTTTGTAAAATACAATTATTATTTAAAATGTTGATTATTACGGTTCTGGAATTTCAAAATTTGAAAACAAAAATATATTCGGATTCCGTATTTTTTTCTCCACAAAAAACCTATAAGAACTTTAACTCTAAAATAATTAGGGGAACAAATAAATGCACATTCAAAAATTAACATTGTAATCACTATGCTGCGTCGGCCAAGTCACCACCCTGTATAGCAGATTTTATTAAATTTTGTTATAAACCGATATATAAAATCAATAATTATATTTTAGATTCATTAAAAGAAAACTAAATTCATTTGAAACTGATGCAAGCAAATCAATAATTGAAGAGCAAGCCACGTGTCAAATAGACAATCTAGAAATCCAAGAAGAATGTACAAAAAACGAAGAAATGAAGAAAGAACGAATGATTGTTGTGATGTTTCAATTTACCACTTCGGTTGTATTTTGCTTTTTATATTTAGCAGATATTTACACAGATTTTAGTTTAGCAATTTACTTTTATTTGAAAGAAAGTGAAGAATTTAAAGGATATACCTTTACAGTTTCAACATTATTTTTTCTTTATAGTTCATCTTTACTGACTTTACTGACTGTTCGTTTTGAAAGGTGAAGAATGTGTGTGCAAAACATAAACTAGGCATTAAATACTAATATAACATGTTTTAGACGGACACGTTCACATTCGGAAAGAGGACTAAAGTATTATTTTATTGCTGCATTTATTTTTATAACAAATTCAAGCGGAGTGTTACTATTTAAAGACATATTAATAATTAAGTGCGAAAAGATTAAATTAACTTTTCAAAAACTGCCTGTAAAAAAGGCCGATAATGACTTATTGACAACAAAAATAACAAACTTGGCGGTATTAAAAGTGATAGAATCATGCGTGGAAAACATTCCAATATTAATACTTAATAACCAAAGCAGCATTTCTCTCGGATTACCGCTTAATAACCAAAGCAGAATAACTATTGGATTACCGCTTAATAAACAAAACAATATTTCTCACGTATTACCGCCTAATAATAATGATGATGTATTCTCTCGACTTGTAACTTGGATAAGCGTATTATTCTTGACAAACCTTAAGGGTAAGCATACAAATTGAGATAATGCTGTTGCTGTTCTATATTAACCACGTTAAAACTATAAATAAATAATAAATTAAACATAATTTGAAATCGCAAACATTTTTAAATAATTTAAGATTGTTTCATTGATTTTTTAGCAGACCACTTTTTATAATAAATTTTCATATTTTATTACTTAATTATTACAAATTTCAAAAATAAAATTTATATAGTATAATGAAAAAGCATAAAATTGGACAGTATAATATTCTAACTATTATTTTCAGTTCACACTTACGACACAGCCTTTACAAATCAATATTACTAATACAAATTTACAATTAGGCCTTACTGACCACATAAGCTTTTCATAATACAAATAAATTATACGAGATTTATTTAATTTTATTTGTTATAGGTATACAATTATTTGCTTACATCACTTCATATATTGCTTTGATTACCACTATTATAGGATTTATACATAACATTTCAAGGAATAAAAAGAATATAGCTCTGTGTTTTAAAATATTTCAGTATCTTGGGTTTCTTTGTTTTATGTGTGAGTAGCAAAAACTAAACTATTAAGTATAAGAAAATATTAACGATGTATTTATTTTCAGGTGGTAAAATAAATTCTATCACTTCTTTTATTTTTGATCGTAAATATGATTTATTATATTCTTCTACATTACCTTATTTTTTAGTTGGAATTTTTATGTACAAAAATATGAATAACAATATCAGTGATACAAAGAGTACCCTTAAAAAAGATTTAATGAGTTCATTTGTTTTTGGTTTATTATTTATATTCACGCCATATCTATACACAGGACACAAACACTTTCATAAAACGAACTTAACTACTTTAGGCCAGTTATTTCACATTCCTGATATGATTATTTTCCCTTCTTTGATATTTCTCAACGATTATACATCTATCCGTATTTTTAACGATGTGTATATTTCAGCCGTTATAAATAATCATATGATTGTAATGAGTTGGTATCTTGCTGGATTAATTTTTTTTTATATTAATAAAATAATTGTAAAAAAATGTTAATAAATAATTTTGTATACTTATTTGTCATTTTTTACAATAAAATGTGAATTTTTATAAATGTATTATTTTTCATTTAAAATCTAAAATATTGATTATTCCACTCCTGTATAAATTAAGCCATAAAAAAACAATTGTATAATCATTTTTTATTTAAATATTAATCATTTTGATAATATTTGTATACTTACTTACATAAATACTTACACATTCAAATTTTTGACAGCTGATAAAAAGGAAGATAGGTACTTAACATGTTGCAAGTGATAAAACCTTATTTACCTTTTTCTTAACAACTAAACAAAACACTAAAATGTCATTTTTTGCTTTATTTTTATAATATTTAAGAACCTACAGAGTCGTTAAATGATCTCATTGAATTACACTCGAGCATTTAATTTTCTCCGAATAAATATCTGTTGGAGATTTACACCTTGTAACCCGGTAGCAGTTTGACTCGAAAAATTGTAGCGGCAACAAATTCTTCATTTTTCAAAATATGAACTAATTTTACCGTGAATTGCTTCTTTGTAGACCGTTGTTAATATTGGAGGTTTGAAAATATTCGAAAAATGTTTTCACTCCGCTGCTAATACAAATCTGTTCCAGTAAAGATAAATTATTAGAATTGGGTTAAATTTTTATAAATGTTGCTTCCATTCAAAATTTTTTCTAAATGTAAGGAGGTACCCACGAGGAAAATGTTAACTCACGAGGCCGAAGGCTGAGTGAAATAATTTTATCGAGTGGGTCATTCCATTTTGCCCTCGTGTGAAGTATAACATTTTTTCCAATCCAACATCTCTTAATAACTGCTTAAATATTTAAAAAATAATAAATTCCAACCTAAAACATCGTTACTATGGTGACTTCCAACAAGCAAAGTAACAATTTACCCACAAGTGGGTATAATTTTGATGAAAGCCACTAGAGGGCAATCGTTTATTTTGCATGTTTAAAAGTATGCTTTTATTAAGAGGGGTTGGATAAATATAATTATTTATGTATTCTGTAATTGAATCTGGTAAGAATTTATTTTTTAATCTTAAAGAGGTACATCCCCCTTATTCCTCCATAATACGTCCCTGGATGGCGGCGACGAAGGAAAGTTCTGGGTGTTCTGTTTGCGCGAGGATGCGATTGATATTTGACTTGTATTTCCCCGGAGGGAACGAAGATGGCGGAGGAAGCGGACAATGTTATGTTCTGATTCAGGCGCATTTCATTACGCTCTTGCGTTTGTTGGGGTTTCATTGTGATACTTTTGGGATAAAGGGATTTTCAGACGTCTGAGCTTAACAATGTGAGGAATGGTTGTATTGACATGGATTTTTTATCATTATAAAATATGCAACGGATAATATAAACTCCTAACTCGCTTAATCCAAGACAAATTTAGCAAGAATTTAATATATTCCTCAGCCAGCACACGAATTAGCGTTCGTTTTTAAATTAATATTTCAGAGATAAATTTATTTAGTGAGGCATCCATCACTGGGACTTGGACGTATACAATATACACATCAAATTTGACAGGATATTTCAGATAAACAGTTGTATCGTAGCTTCTAAATTTTACGCTAAAATTTGCTTTTGATTGAAATAAACTTTGAAGTAAACTATGAAGCTTTGAATTTTGAGTTTTTAAATGGATGTCGCAGGCTAATTATTGCGAAATCACTCTAAATAAATTATAATTAAACAAAATGCAAATAATTACCAACCTAGTGCGTCTTTAGACTAAAGAACTTACGAATATTAGAGGGAATAAGTATATAATTATTGCTATGAAAATAGCGTCCTTGTTAGGATTAGGAGAAAAGGTTATAAGCTATATATTTTATCTCAACATCAAGGCAACAACATTGTACATGCGCATTGCCTTGCTGTCACCAACTATGAAAAATTTGTTATCCTTGATGTTATCATGGAGATTATAGATATCTCTATCGATCCTACGTAGAACACTAAAATTTTACTTTCCTGAAAGTGCGTCTGACAATGCCAAAATTTATCTTATTGGTCTTGAGTTAAACAAATTAATGAACAATAGACCCGTTTAGTGGTTACGTCACTATGGTTCCAAACAAGAAAATGGCCGTTCGTTGCTAAGACCGTTGCTATGCAAGTCGGTAAAACAGGCTGGTTTACCGTTTTTTTTGAAATTTAGTTGTTTTAATGTGGGTTAAAAACACGTAATAAAGTTTAGTTCTGTAGTAAATTATTTTATAAATGATTTTTGATTGTTAAACCAAACTGTTTTATCGACTACCATAGCAACTGCCTTAGCAACGAGTGGACATTTTCTAGTTTGGAACCAGGATGTGACGTCACACTAAACGGGTCTGTAACACGAGCCAATACCATGATTATTAAATCAAAAATAAAGAGTAGATTTTTGAGACCAAAAGTCTAGGACAATAGTCTTGCAAGACTATAAGGTAGTCAACAAAAGCGATTAATTTTATGTGAAAAATAAAAATATGTTCAATAAATCAGTATCTACACTGTTTTATTATTTAAAAACTGCTTGGCTGTGTGATTCCAAATTTAAAAAAATTCTAGCATTTATGCAAGATACGACGATACGAGTATTATTTTTATAATAATAAAAGAAATAAGTATGTAGAAGTACAATGTACAGAATAAGCAGTACGTACAGAAATGTATACTCAGGAACGGATACGCGCAGTTGCATTTCCCAAAGGTGCAGAGTTCGAGGACTCAACAAATATTTGCGCAGCAACAAATGTTCGCCAACTATGTTTCCCGGTATATTTTATTCATTTCAGTATTTTCTTATTCCAAAACATAATAAACATTACTTCGTATTCCCTCAAAATATTTGTCTGTTAAATTGTATTATGCACCGCAGAAAATTATAATGTACGTATGTTAAATAAACAAGAAATGTCTTGAACCATTTTATCAAAATTTGTACAGTGTAGGTACTATGAACCAATACCTTCGATAACAATAGTAATTGTCACATATTCGTACTAGTTCTTTTTATAGATTGTCCCATTTTATCAATAAATATTAATTTGTAAATAGTATTATAATATTTTAAAAGTTGTATAAAGTTTGCAAACGCAAACACAATTTAACAATTCGTGTTTGTGATCGTGATATCGTTCTTGGTCAATTCGATCGTGTGAAGCTGTGATGTATTTCGGTTTCAATTATTTTCATATTTATTCAGGGGAATGAGACCGTCCGAAGCCAAACACGAATGAAATTTTGTTTACTTTTCATCGGAAGTAATGTGATTAAAGTGCCATCTTCAAATCTTACAAGAAATTGAGGAAACTTCTTCTTCCTAAAAGGAAAGAAATACACCCTTTTTGTTGTTGAGTAGAAATTCAATAATAAATTATCATTGTTTTAAAATGTCTCTTGCTTGTATCTTTTATTTTAACAAAACGGAAACATCTATCGTGTAAATAATTATTTTCCAGGAAAACAATGGAATGAGTATAACAACAGCAAGTTTATTTAAATTTAGCATTTATGTCAGGTAGTAAATTTCAGTAAATAAGGTTCTTTATAGAATAATACAAGCTAGTATTTTATAACTAGAAGGCTAGAAGTTATAGCAGGGCACAGGCTACGGGTAGCACTACTCAGGTAAATTTAAAGTACGAATATAAATAAATTTTGTGCCTTCTTCTACCGAGAACAAAAATAATAAACAATAAATTATCATAATTTCATAACATAATATTTATTTATATCATTAATTGAAATTCTTGAGTTCTTATATTAAAATTCATTTCCTGGTATATTAATAATAAAAAATGAATCATCAAATATGAGACTAAGTTATGGAAATATTTTATTTTTAAATTTGAGTAGCTTACTTAATCCAACAAAGCTTTGTCAGATTGTCAGGTCGATCATGTAACCAAAATCAACGCAAAAATAAAGTTTATATCCTGGTAATCCCGCTTGTATTTTTCAACGTAACTGTTACAATTTTCAACACGAAAAAAAGATAGAAATGTCCTTATTTTCATAATTTACTTTATTACACCACCTATGTTTGTTAATTGTTAAAGCCTAAAGCTTGAAATTAATGGCTGATGTCACTGTTTTAAACATTGTCGTAATTTTTGTCGAAGGTGGAAACGATCAGCCGCATTTTCCTATATCAAATATCTTAAGGGTATGTTTTAAAACTAAAACAGTGTTTATAAAAAGAGGTCGAAACGTAGCTTTATTTTTCAGAAATTTGTTTCAGCAAAAAACGAACTGCAATAAATTTGTTAAACAGGTGATTCACAACTTCGTGCATATATTTTAATGGTATATAGGTACAGGTAGTGCTCAAATCAGTGATCACGGCGTTTAAGTTTCTTGGTTTTCTAATCAAACAGTTTTGGTCCACTGTTTGCAATTGGAATTTCATAAATTTCATATTCGTGCCATTGCACAATTAATTAAAATTTAATTTAATCATATATCCATTATACAATCAACAATCCAGTGGCTTCAAAAATGTGTTTTTTGCATTTGCTTAAATTTACAAATAAAAAAATTCTTTTTGCTCCATGATCAGTAAATGAGTACGAGTACTACATGTTATTAAAATATATGCATGCAGTTGTAAATCACTTTGTATAGGTTATCATGTTTAGTAATTATTACGAGGTAATTAGACATACCTAAGCATGTAATTGTTTGTAATAAAGCTATTTAGTAAATTTTGTAATGAATTTAAACTATGCTAATATTTGGAAATCGCTTTCTAATGGTCTGCCGATCGCACCTTTATTGAATCGTATCATGAAAAATATTTGACTGGATATGAATCTTTGAATAAAAACATTGGACCAGATTTGACGTCAAATGATCCTCATTCAATTTGAGCTTAGTCAGAGATTTTAAAAAATATACATATAAATTATTATTATAATATCCCATAAATTAATTCGTTTACCAACTATTGTTTCTTAACACGTTGATTGCCATGGCAGACACCGGTGTCTGTTCGATGATTTAATCACAGGACCCGGTGTCTGGCTTCAGTATTTATCCAAATGTGCTGACCCCTCCGCAAATACCGCTATGATTTTTTTGATGATAACCATCGTACAGGATTAAATCCCAATTAAGAATGGTAGATTTTATTATAGTGGAATTCAATCACTCGGGCCCAATGGTATTATTGTCGATTGCGCTGGGAATCGAACTGGGGACCGCTAGCATGGTAGGCGGATCCTCTACCGCTGAGCTAACCACTGGCCGTATGGCGTATGTCTGCTTTTGAGTCTGCTTTGGCCCACTGATAAAATTCACTTTTCAAATTCTACAACAGAAGGAGAAAACAGACACGGTGACGTTATATTCATAATAAATAAATATACAATATTGCAAAGCTAATTCTATCAGTATTTTAGATCTATGCTGCTCATCTTGGCATTTTCTTTACAATTGTAGTCGTTTCTAACATTTTCACTATTTAAATGCATGCGCGAAAATTCAGACATGTCTGCTAACAAATTATGAGTCTGCTAAAAGTGTCTGTTTTGGATGTGTCTGCAAAACGTGTCTGCTTTGGCCTAGAACAGCAAAATTTTATCACAAGGTCAGTGCAGACACCGGTGTCTATTTTACATATTTAAAAAAAAATCCAACATTGGGATGTTATTAGTAAAAATTGGTACCTAATAGAAAATGCTGTAATTGTAAGGTATGATACGAATCTGGTGTTGAAAATTTCAAAATTTTCCTTGGCACTCAACGTGTTAATGTGTAAAACAGTGCATGTTTTTGTCCGCAAGTAACAAATGACATTTCACGAAGTTATCCACCGGTAAGTTGGTGATTACATAGGCGTATGAATACTAAGCGAAACAAACGTCTTACAAAAGTCACAAAGTGCAGGCGAGGAAACTTGCCACGAAGCAGAACAAGAACCGGGGGAACGGCTTCAACGGCTTCGTAATCATAGTATATCATTGTATATGTGCGCCCTCGGACGTAGAACAAATGAAATATGTAGAAAGTGTGCTCACGAGACCGGAACAGCGAGAAAAACAGCGCACCGACGAAAAAACGAACTCGCCATTAAGTGGCGCGAAGCCAACCAACAAACAGCGAATAAGATGAAGAAGAACATTGTGAGGTGCTGCGCTGACAGTTGGCAGGATTCTGCACGGGGGTTCCTGATTACATTGCATTGCATGTTTACTTGCTACTAATTTTGTGCTTAAATATTTTATCGGGCTGAAATGTTGGTGATTATTGTTGCTTTTATCGGAGTAGGTATCTGATGTGCATTCAATAATTTAAAAGGGCTTGAATATTTATAAAACTGTAGGTATCTAGTTTTGTTTCATACTGTATTACTAGAGTTTCCGATTGGGTGCTGTATTTTGTAGATTTTATTGAAATTAGAATCATTTTTTTAAACTTAGAGAGTTTGGCCGTAAAAAGTAGTAATCATTTTTGCATTATTTTTATTTCAATGGATACCTAGCTTATAAATTATTTTGAGCAAAAGTCATTATTCATATAATACCAGTCAGCTTGGTCACATTCAAGGGCGGACTGGTCAAAAAGTCTACCGGACGAAGCCCGGTGGACCGACATGATATTGGGCCGATTGATCACGGTTTGCACAAATTCTTGTAAAATTTAATAAGTCTAAATAATTGGCATACTGCCTTGAACCCAAAATTTTTTTGCCTGCTGCGCTATTTACTTCATTACTTGAAAGCCCGGTAAAAATGTAAGTTTCAATCCGCCCCTGGTTACATTTTATTCATATTAGGATTCTTTAAACTTTAACACAATTTTTTAAACTATACATATTAGGTATTACCTCGTAAGATTTCTTGAAGGTTCAGTAAAGGTATAAAAATGAATTATTGATTACTAAAGTTGTTGGGCTTAATAAGGACGCGCTTAAAAAAAAGTAAAAAAAACCGTAAGACGAAGTCCGTAATAGTAATGTTTAGAACCAGATAATAGTCAAAATCATATTACAAGTCATATTTTGATTTAAAACATTTTTATTCTGTAACTACTAATGCCACGTTAGCGACACTTTTACATGGCTCACTTTGCACATGCTTTCTGCATAAATTTCGGATAAACGATGTAACCTACAATGAAAATTATGTTACACCATGAAAATATAGGTATATCGCCTAAGAATTATGTCTGTAATTGTTCATTTTGCATAAAATTCATTGTATTTGGATAAATTTTGCTTCCTGTTCTTTCATTACTACTTCAAATTATATTTTTATTTTCAGGTATTCTTATTTAACATAAGGCAATCTAGAAACTCTCATGATTCTATTGATTACCTATTGCGCCTATTCTATTTCAAAATATGTATGCAGCTAAAGTGCATAAAAATTACTATGTGAAAACTGTTTCGAGTTCGAGTTGCATCAAAAATCAATAAATTATTATATCAGCTTTGGATTATAAAAATATAACATTTATACTTATCGATACACTATCATCAAACATAATTTGAATAAAGCGCTAAATAATTTAATAATCTCTTTGTAATGAAAACGTGTATTAAACAACTTTTGGTACCTATCCATAAATTTTAAATATAATATTGAAATAATTAATTAATGAAAATAAATTCAGTACTGATCACAAAAGGATCACATACTTAGAAGCAAAATATTATGACACAGGTCATTATTTTACATCTCATTAATAATAGACTGATATTCGATATTCAATAGTCGACATTTAGCATTAATGTCTAATTTTGTTTTATTTGGATATACATTTACATATTTACATCTATATTTCTTTATAAGATTTATTCAGGTAGTATGCTCTTATTGCTGGCAAATAAAGGAAATGTCATAAACAATGAACGTGAATCCCTATTTTAATTATTATTTATGTTTCTTATTTTTATATTTATTATTTAACGAGAGTTTACCGAAGGCAATTACTCACGAGAATCAAGAATGTAAGTTTCATACAAGCTGAAGGCGTATTAAGCCCTGTTCAGACATAGACACACAGAAGACACACACTACACACATGCGACACACAGGAAACAAAAGCAAAAAGAAAAACGTGTCGATCATTTGTGGCCTCCAAAATTGATTTTTTCTTTACTTACATAGAAGCAACAAAATAGCAGCGCCTCTATTTCACAAGCAGCACCCAGCACATACAGTATTTCTTACTGTTGCGTGTGTGTCTTCTATGTGTCCATGAGTGTGAACAGGGCTTTAGTTTCTGGTAATTTTTATAGACATAGAAAATAATAGGTATTTGTAACATTACTCATTTAAAACAATAGTTGTATTTTTAAAGTAATAGTATAGTAGTACTACTACTATTATACTACGGATGTAATTACTACTAGGTAGATGTAATAAAAAATTGTACCTATAAAATACCAATGTGACATTGTGTGATTTATTATATATTAATTCCCTGATTCTATTTTTATTTTTCTTGTTGTTATCAACCCTCCAAAACAATCAATTCTTAAGAACATAAATCCCGGTTGACAGTTAATCCGAACCTTACAGCCCTAAACCTTTTCCTTTCCATCGCGACCCGAGATCCCGACGCTATCCTTTTTCCCGAAGCCTTTTACGCAGTCCTTGGGCAGGTCATCCGGCCTCAGAACATGTCAGCGATAACGTAAACAGCAAAGCCAACTGTATGATGAAAAATGAATTCTCAAGGAAATAAATTGCATAAACTGCGTGATACCAGCAGATCTCCTCTCCTGCTGCTGTTGTAATGTGTAACCGCAGGGGCAGGAACCAGGATTGTTTGTTACGGAGAATGGTGATAATTTTGAAGATTTGCAAGATATATGATGAGATCTGCAAACAAGGATGTTTGCAAATTTAATAAGAAAGAGAAAGTGGAGACGTAATGCGGAGGTAACTACTATGTTGCTTAAATTTAGCAAGAATTCAAGCATTAAAGGCCGGTTTATAATAGATATAATAACCGGATACTTTTTCTGTATTCTGTAAAGGAGAACTATACTAGGAATTTCTATATGTTACAGTTTATAGTTAATGAAGCTGAGCTGTAACATAAATGCCTTTCATTTGTACAACTTTTCAGAATACAAAATAAGTAACCAGTTGCATCAATTATTGTAATTATTATAAACCAGCATTAACTAACTATTTATAAGTACATAGCCGCGCTGTTTTATTTTTAAATATTTTAGTAGGTACCTATGTCATCATCACAAGTAGGTGAACGTGTTGTATCTCGGACCTATTTGCCCTATTTATTTTTTTTTTGTAAATCAAACTATTTAGTTAGCCTCACGGCCTCACGTGCTGTACGTCAATATTGATAGTACTTGGGTTTTTAGACGCATTATAGATTTTTTTGGAAAGGAAAACTCAATATTAAGAAATTCATGCATTTTAAAAATATTAGGTTCAAGGTACAACAAGGATGATGTATCTCGAACTCAGGGTTGTTGTACCTTGGACACTTATTTTATTTTCCGATATTAACGAGCCCCTATAACTTTAATGCTTTGGGTTGAAATAAAATAACTTCAGTTATTAAAAGATTTAATATCTAGTCACGAGAAACATTTTAAATACAATATTTACCTAAATTTACCAAAAATTTTGATAAGAAACTTTGAACTCTTAAAAAGTACCGCTTCCGGTTAAGATATTTGTACCAAAATCAAATCAATTCTTCCTCTTTTGGAATATTTCCGCTCAGGAGAATTAATCTTTTGAACAATGTCCTTCCACGCCACAAGTAGAGCATTGAGTAAAATTTCCGACCATTTCCAACTGTTTTTTTGTTTCGTGCATTACACTCACTAATGCTCCTTCATTTCTTATTTCTAAAATCTGATAAGGATAATATTTGGTTTCGTATAATATGAAGATTTTGAACCTTAAACCTGTCCAATGTAATACATGTTGTACCTTGGACCATGTCAATATTTTAAAAAAATGCTTATAAGCAAGGAAGTAAATAGCCAAATGATCAGCGAATCAACACAAAACATTAGCGATGCTATTTAAAAGCAAAATAAATTGTATACTTGTATGAATAGCATAAAGGTAAAATTGTTACTTTTTCAAGCAAAAAACTTCGAGCACTTCTAACAGAAAGACATTTGCAACTGTGTGGTTGAAAACAATCTCACTACACCATAGTGGCGGGTAGAAAGCATGCTATTTCAAAATTAAATGAAAAGACGCGCTAAGTTTGAATACTAAAGAGTACGTTCGAGGTACAACGATGTTCAAGGTACAACAGGTTCCCCTAATTAAAATTTAATATAGGTAAGTACTTTGCAACAATTTAAAAATAGCATATAAAAATTATAATAATTCTATTATAAATATTTCCACATTTACGGGAATGGTGTTAGTTCGGTAAGTCTTTACGCTTCAAATATGTACTGTATACCTACCATTGTTATTATTGTTATTTACTATCTCAAAGCTTTGTAAATTTATTGTGAATTGTTATAGTTGCTATAAGTACATTTATTTAAGATAAGGGTACATAATTTTCAATGAAGAGAAAATTTTTAAAATTTGCTTCAGTGTCATCCATCATACCATCATACATCCGTTATAGTTTTTACCTTCCGCTTACCTGTAAAGGAAAGTATTGGAATCATGCAAAAAATCGGGTAGTGAGTTTTTAGTGGATAAGCACGAATTGGGGTCCTTACAACTCATTTTTGATAGTTTCCCGATGATGTCTGTGTGTATGTGTGTGTGTGTGTGTGTGTGTGTGTGTGTGTGTGTGTGTGTGTGTGTGTGTGTGTGTGTGTGTGTGTGTGTGTGTGTGTGTGTGTGTGTGTGTGTGTGTGTGTGTGTGTGTGTGTGTGTGTGTGTGTGTGTGTGTGTGTGTGTATGTGTGTGGTCCGGGCCGATGCCGTCTGTTGCATAACTCAAATACGAATTACCCAAAAAATTTGATATTTGGTATTTTACAATTGTATACGAATAGGAAGAGCTCATTAGATTTTGGTACAAATATCTTCACCGGAAGTGATATTTTTTGAAGATTGAAAAAGATAATTGTCAAAATTGTATATAAATTTGGATAAATATAGTATTTATTTGTAATAAGAATAAGAGGAAAAGTTATTTGCAACCTACGTTATAAAAAAATTGTCTTTATCTGGTAGCATTAAAGAACTGCAGTAAAATTTAAATAATAAATTTATCAAATAAAACATCGAAATCTTGTAATCCATGTTCGATTGATTTTTGTTTCTGCGTAAAAAATATTGACAGGTGAGACGGGTGACAAGTTGACATACTAACGTTATATAAGTCATAAGTAAGATATTAAATGTAGGAATTGAACGGAGGATGGCTTCATCACAGAAGAGTTTGCCTGAGAACGAATCTTTTGATTCAGGTGATGCAAATTTCTGTGTTAGAATATTTTAGATTTTTATTTGTATATTTTAAAGGGACACCGGATTGTATACGTGTACATTTATGTTTATAAGTCTAGATATGGCGGGAGGTTGTGTGATGGCCACGTCAGATTTTTTACTTATTCATCTGCGAACATCTTACTCAAATTTATCAATATCAGAATAAAAGTGTCTTGTTGTTTTGTACGTTTTTAATGAAGCTTTTATCAAGCTAATGTAGAAAAACATAACTATTTTATATTATATTTCTGTTTTAAATTTTAATAACCTGCAAACTTTCAGTAACCCATGACAACAAGATCAAATAATTTCCATTCTAGGTACATATAAAACCCTCATAATTAAAACATTGTATAGTTATTTGCATTTCAAAAACATATTAAAATTGCAAACTAGAATTTTAATTGCAACAAATTTTTCAAATTAATTCTCATGTTGCCATGGACGTTGGAGGGTTATTAAAATTCATAATTATTATCGCTTTTGATGTACTGCATCAAAATGAATTTCTGATGATTATTAAATATTTGCCTGTCTTAATTCTTAATTGAAATTTAAAGTAACTATTGACAGAAATTAGTATGGTAGAATTAATCATAAACGTCTAAAACCTCATCACTATCACGATAACGCTGCAGTTAATTCACAAATTTAATCGCAATTTCGCATAACATAAAACACAGATTACTTAGATTATAGATTTCTCGATGGTTGTAATGATATTTTGACATGCAAATAATACGAAAACGTTAACAGTGACGTCGGTAAAAAAGGGAAAAAGGGCATTTGTTCTTACTTTATTATGAGAAAAATTTAGCCAGTTTCAGTGGCGTAGTTACTATATTTTGAAGTTAAATATGTAGGTACACTTCTAATGGAACCGGTCGAATGACTATGCTTTAGTATATGAAACAATTTTATCTGAACTAAACTTCGTAGCATATATTTATAGGTATTTTAGTTATGACCGATTCTATTAGAAAGTTCATTTCTACTTCATGACAACTTAACATAAATCATGACATAATCTATATGTCCTGGTCGTAGTCATATTAGGTTAACTAATACGTTCAACAAACTCAAAACGCCTAGTTATGAAAGAGGATACTAAAGAGACTTGCATCACTCGCTTAAAAAAATCAACTGCTCAATGCTCATTGAATTTGCACTCAAAAAGTCGTTGTTCTAACACAGATTACCTATACTTCGTAATCAGATGCGACACTCGTTGATTTGGCTGGAGTAAATCCTGAACCGCACAGATTGTTTGCATACGCCGTATTTCACAAATAATATGGCGTATTATTGTCAATCACATTACAGATCTCAGAGATTTTAAACTAATTTTCATAATGCATTAAAAAGTGTAAAAGTCATTGTGCTGTGAAATTGTGTAATTGTACACGATATAAAATAAGAATGTGCATTCTTTACTTTCCCTTCAAATTCAGACACGTAACTTAATAACACTTTTTATAATAACTACAACATTAATAATGAAATAGTACTACCTATACCTTAATATGAAATTATTTTATTTTGGCCATTTATTATAGGTACTGTATAGAGTCGATATTTGTAATGTAATAGAATCAGATTCATAAAAACAACAGATTACTAATTATTATTTTTGTATTTTATTGTAATGTACGTAAATTTTTATGATTGAGATTTTATGGTAAGAAAATTTATAATAATATTTGACAATTTATTATTACTTGCATTCCCTGGCATCAAACTCGGTTTATCAAAATGAAATTCAGACATCTCTAACATCTTCTGCCATATAACATCCAACATTGTATATTTCATTCATCAATTTATATTAGATATTATTTCATTTAAAGCATGGCGAATTTTTTGGAGACTCCAACATCAAAGGTGCGACATAGAGTGTTGCAATTGTTTACGAAATATAGGTCATCTGTGGTTATAATATAACATTTTCAATATTCTTATATAAATAAAATTAAGTACTCAAATAGTAAATGACCCCGCCCTCATCGTATTAATTCCCAAATGTAGCTTTCTGCGAGAAAGGAATAGATTTATACAGATTAAGTGTGTCGAACAAAGGCAGCAATAGGGAACGCGCTCTCGTAGAGGGATCAAAATTGGTACTAAATTTGAACGTATCATCATAAACAAGGGTTCACTTGAAAGATAAAAGTTCAATCTAGATCCGTCTAGTGTTGAAATTTGCAATTTATGTTGATATACTGAGTAACAGTTATGTGAAGTTAGGCAAGTTATGACAAGTTTATGGCATTGTAAAATTGAAACAAAAAATAAAACTAAAATTTCAACACTAAGCGGATGCGGAGTTAATCTTTATCTATAAATAAAAAAAATTAAATCGATCAGACCAAAATTAGTCTCAATTTCATTCCCTATTCAAAAGCATGTTTTTGCTGCCCGCAACTTCACTACATTACGCTCTTAAGAACAGGAATTAATTCAAATGAATGACTAAAAATACAATATAAATTACAAGTAAGTAGGTATTTATAACAAGCATGTTATTTTCCGGGCGCCCATGCATCGAACCACATTTCGTGTAAGTTTCACTGAAACTGAATTGGAAAATTTGCATACGGAAACGCAGTTTTTGTAGTTCTTCAACCTTGCGTGATTGCTTTGCTGCATTGCGCGATAATCGAATAATAATTGTAGAGGATTTAATCGTTTTTGGTGATTACTTCAATTATTTTCAGTATTTTTCCGCGATTAACAGGATTATTAAAAGCTGAATGAATGCAAATTTGAATTAAAAGTATTGATGAATTGTTTACTTGTGCATATTTGAAAAGGTTTATGTTTTGTCCACGGTAAATTTGTTCCATATTAATTTAACGCTTTTAACATTTGTGGACAAACGCAAATATCAATGGAAAAATAAATATGGTTTCCATTAAACAAGCAGTGCCTAATATTTTGCAAACAAAATCTTTAAATATTTGCTAGGCAATGTTTTAAGTGTAAAGTGTCTCAATAATTAATCTGTCATTTCAATTTTGCTTTGCAAAAAGGTATTGTTCAAGTAAAAAATATGTATTTTTTTTCAAAATACAACAAAACATTTTATCTATTTCAAATGTATGCTATGATTTCTTTTTAATAAATTAAATTTAAAAATCTTTTAGTATAAATATTGTTAAATTTCATTTTATAAGCTAACTGAAGCTTGTTCATGTTGTACTTTAATATTTACCGCAAGAGCGAAATCAAAATTTATTGTACCGTACGATATTCTAATGAATTTCCCGAGCAGAGTAGTTTGACAGAATCCACCGAAGGAAATTTAATTTCCGTAAGCATAGAAAAGTGTTCACGGCACTTAAAAAGAAAATTTAATTGAATTCGTGTTAGCGACGTGGTTAACACTTAATTAAATGACTAATATCAAAAGCGCGTAATTTTACAAATTGACTTGATAAATTAATTTCAAATAAAAAGAAACAATTTGCTTTTTAAAAACTATTCACTGATCACTGGAGAATTTTCCAATTAATTTGATCATTTTGATAAAAATAATTTTTTATTCACTCGTGGGTAAATAATTGTTTTGCTTGTTTTAATACTTTCATTTTTCGATAGTAGATATTATCACTGCTCATCCCTTAATTATTGTAAACGTATTTTGTTGGGTGCTGATTTTTATCAAAAGTACTTATAAAATGAAATGTTTCACAATAAATTAATTAAATGTTGTTGGTACGCTTTAAAATATTTTTGATTATCTCTTTATTAAGTTTTAAAATTAACACCGTGGATAAATTTTTAATTAAATTATAAAAACGATTTTTATACAGCTTTAATTTCTAATTATTATTAATATTTATGTTCCTCCAACATTTTTTACAATTTAATTTCATTAAAATTATTTTGCATTTTAAAACGGTTTTATTAATATACCTACTACCTATACGAGATAAGGGCGGTGGTCCGAGGATGGTCCTTTATTTCGCTTCAGAATTTCTAAAAATAAGATTCACATTTTTTATTTTTTACCCATATATTATATTTTCAAAAATATCATTTCCTGTTAAACTAGAAATGAAATAAACTGTCTTATTTCAAATAGATCACCCTATATATTTTTACATATTTGAATTCTACGTACGATTGAAATATGTAAAAATATATCGGGTGTTAAATAATAAAGTAGATGTCATTTCCGGTTTAACTGGAAGTGATATTATTATAAATTATATGTATTTGGATGTCTCCTTATGGCTAGTTTACCCATATAAAATTTTATTGCGATTGCTTTATTAATAAAAAACTTATTTCGACCGTACAATTTTTTGGAACAGATATAAGTGTATAATCTTTAAGCATCATATAAATTTGTATCCATACATTGTTATTATGGTACAAATATAAAAGTAACTGTGTAATTAAACAACACCTATTTGATTAAGAATTTCTAATAGAGACAGAAACCTAACCCTATTGTAGCACAATAACATATCTACAGCAGCGTTGCTCTTCTCGTTGTTCGTCGACGATGGACAGTGACGATGCGCACGACACGAGAAGTAAAGTACAGTTCACACTGGTTAATGATGGGCACTTACTTGTTGTACAGGACGATGTCCGGCCGCCAGATGTGATCCGAGGGAACGTGGAGCATGTGCACTCCGCCGTACTCCTTCGGCTCCCACCTGAGCTTGTAGTCGTACCAAGACTGAAACAACAAAAATATTTGTTGTTACATAAAATACGACATAATGCGTATGTCGCCAATGTGGCAAAGGGTCTTTACTTGATTTTTAATTGCGATTTATGAATATTCCTTATAATTCTTTTAGCCTTTTTTCAGTTACCAGTTATTACAATACGAGTATAATAAGATCTTTTAAGATTAAGAGACTATTACAGAAAACTATTATATAAACTAGAAATTTGCAGGATACATTACCATTAATCGACAATCGATTAGTCTCGCCAATGAATAATAATGAAAAATTTATTTATTTATTACTTTATATTATTTACTTGACTCATTTTAATAAATATAATATAATGTATGTAAGTATCTATGTATTTTTAAACATATTCATACATATTAAGGAGGTTGGTGACAATTTATATTAAAATGATGATGAGATGCTGAAATTTATACAGTACCTTTATTACACTATTGAGATTCTAAGAATATATTTTTAAAAATTTTCGTCTATCCGGTTTTTGAGTAAATGAATGTTGAAATTACGCTCGTTTTACATGGACTCTTGTGGCAATTCACTAAAATTTTGTTTGTCCAAACATTAACTTGTACCTATTAATATTTCCTATAAACCTTTAAAAATAAGTTCGTGAAGATTTACTTTTTCTAAACCATTTGCAAATTATTTAAAAAAAATGTATTATTAGTGAATTAGTAATTATTGTAAAAATATATCACCGCAACTGAACGAATTGCAATGATATCAGCCAACGCGCATTGAGCGAATTTTGTTTTACATTATCAAAAACATTTTTATTTTCATATATATTTTATACAAGTAAAGACTACTAAATATTTTACGACACAAATATGAATATCCTTACGTACCTACTTACATCAGTCACTGCCGTACAAACATATCTATTACGTTTTTTAGCTTACATGGGTGTGACAGCCTTAAAAATATTGTGAGTCATCAATATAGATATACGAAGTGATTAACAATTTCGTGCATATATTTTAATGGTATATAGCGATCAACTTACTTATCACGAAACTGAAAGAATTATTTCTTTATTTCATAATTCGCAATTTTAGTTTCTAGGTTTTCTAATCAAACAGTTATGGGTCTCCGTTTTCATATGAAATTTAATAAAATACTTGCCATTGCATAATTAATTAAAATTTAATTTTATTCCATTCATAGATAGTCAGATATCAAATATACCAAATATTTACAATCAACAATCCAGTGGTTTCAAAAATATGCTTCTTGCGAAAACTGCCCTTAAATTACCGAAATTTAAAAAAAATCTTCTTGTTTCATGATCAGTAAGTTCAGTACTATATGCCATTAAAATATATTACATATGTACAAAGTTGTAATTCATCCTGTATATATGTACCTACGATTACCACCAAGAAACGCCTTATTATTTTCCTTAAAAAAGGTGCTAGAATTTTGTAAGGAATATTAATAAAAAAGAGTTTAAATCTTCTTATTGTTTTAAAATATAAACGACAAAAATATTTGGCTCAAAGAAACCTTTCATTTTCATTTCTTGTTAAAAGCAAGCCGGGCATAATTCTTTTATAATTTATGTCGAAAACAATAAATTACTTATTGAAATCACTTGCAGACTTAAACTCCCGATAAAAATGCTCAAATGATTAGAAAAACTCAAAGAAAAATTATATCAATCGGAGCAAATTAAAAGAAATTCATCAACACAAAAAGCTTTTAATTTTCCTGTGGAGCACAGGCCGCAAGTATATAAATTAAAAGGATTTTGAGCTAGAATGATTTAAAGGATATTGACAAAGTCAGATTCAGTTAGAAACTTTTGTTATCGAATTATCGCTTTCTGCTCTCGCAAACATTAATGGAAGATGTTGAAGCTTATTCAAGTTCTGAGAACTGGAATTTGGAACATCTTAACATCAGGAGAATAATCAATATTTTATCATGAAAATTAATAATAAATAAGTTTCACTGCTTACCTGTTCTACCCAGAGATTTGTCGTCATGATTTGATTCTTCAAATTCTGAAAAAAGAAAAGAAATACTTCAGTCTCAAATGTCAAACGGCTAGCAATAAAATAAAACAATTCAGAATGATATAACAACCAAAGAGCAAGAAAAGCAATTTAACCTCACTTTTAAAAATGTTGAGATATTTTATGTATGTTTGCTTTTATTTCAGTAATGCAATAAATTACTTACTTGTGACTAATCTAATTATCAAATAAAATTAAACTAAAAATATTTTTGACCAATAAACTACAAACCTTTTTCTATAATAATTAATACCTATGGGTACAATAGTAAATCTATACATAATAGCCTGTTTGCTAGGAAATTATAAATGTTTAAATTTAACTATTTTAATTATAAATATATTGAAGTGGTGATTTTTAATTTGTTCCCCTATATGCAAGGAACATGCAGATGCTAATTAATTCACATGAATTGTTTCCACTGAACTAAAAAATAATTTTAATGATTCTGCATTTTTAGTCACATTGTGTTCTGTGTTTCATGCGTCTTAGTTCAGATTTATTAAATTCATGATTCTGTTCTATTTTTAATGTTTCTGTAATAAATACTATGATTTTTTTTTAAATGTTGCAGTTTCTACTAAAACACTAGGGTCAGTCCTTGACCCCCGTTCCAAGTTCTCCGTGATGCACGAAATGAGTTCTACATGCGACTGTTAATCTCAAACAAGAGCTGTCATTTAAATTAACCTCGCAGTATTAATTACAATTACTTACATATTGCATATCGTAGATTAAGTTATACTAAATGAGACCTAGCCGAGTGGAGTTTTATTCGAATTGATGAATTCTAATTATTATTTATGATGCAACAAATCTTCGAAATTATAATATAAAAGAAATTTGAAATATGTTGACAGCAAATATAATATACAGAAGTATTAACAGCTGTTTTCATAACAAATTAACTTATGAACATAACTAATTACAAATTTCTTTTAAAATTATACATAGATTCAAAATTAAGGGCGCATCTAAAAGTGAAAAAAACGTAACACGAAGTCTGTAATGGTAATGTTTTTAACCCGATAAAGTCAAACTCTTATTCATAATTTAATTTAAAAAACTACTAGTGCCATGTCAGCGACACTTTCAAACTTTAACATGGCTCATTTTGCACATGCTTTCTGCATAAATTTCGGATAAACGATGTAACCTACAATGAAAATTATGTTACACAATGAAAATATAATACATTCCTAATTTCTTATTCTAAAAATTATGTCTGTAATAATAATAATTTTGCATAAATTTCAGGTATTCTTATTTAGCACAAGGCAATTTAGAAACTCTAATGATTCTATTGATACCTATATTATTTATACCTATTGCTTGTTCCTATTTGCAGAAATTTAATAGATAAAGTGCATAAAAATGACTACCTGAAAACGGTTACACTTGTAAATCCAGAAGATTAACAATTTGAACGATTCTGGCTGTATTATAAAAAATTTCAAATTGAAATTTAACATGAAGAATCATGTCTCATTAGTAAATCAATAAAAGCAAATTACTAATTGCTATAATATCAATTAGCAAAACTTGGAGCTAATTTTTATCATTTGATAATCCATATTATACGTTGGTTAATGCACAAATATTAATAATTTCTTTTGAAATCGATAATATACATTAGTCGGAAGACGGAGAGAGATTTTTTGAAACAGTTAACCCAATGACTGTAATAATTTACGTAAAACTCGCATTTTTAGTAATTTTTAGAAATTATTTAACAAAATACGGCAAGATTTTTTGTAAATTTCTTTCATAAGTACATCATTGTAAAATATTAAAAAACCAAAGGCACAAAATGATTTATTGTAAAATGCTTTTTTGCTTTGCATTTGATAGCAACAGATGGGCCTTAATACTACATTGTATTTTTTATATAAATTTGTATCACAATCAAAACCAAAGAAAATTTAAGATATCATTATATAGTTAAAATCAATTAATTGGAAAAGTCTGCTCTTACGGCCTTACGAGTAGAGTTCTAACTTCTAACCTAACTAATCCCCAACTTTAGTAAAACAAAACATACTCATTCCATTCTCAGTTGCTAAGCCCAACAAAAACAAACCACTAACAAAATTTTACACCTTCTAGCAAAATCAAAGCGCGGACCCAACGGTGGCAAATGACAGCAATAAATATCCCTTTAGGTGACACTCTGATACTGTCATTGTCATTTCGAACTTAGTTTCCTGCGCGCGATATCGCCGTTATCTGTACGCACAACACGCAACCAGCCTTCGATACCTTGATTTATAGTTGCCAATACGGATCACAGGAGCTGTAGGTGAACACAACACTGTCAATTTTTAATTAATTTGCCGGTGATTAATTCTTACCCACCGCGGAGATTCAAATCAATCACCGGTGGTTAAATACTAGCCAAAGCAAGTCTATTGACAAATTGTTGACGGTTTTGTTTTGAAGTTATTAATTGTTTATCCCGAAAAATTAAAGTGAAAATTACCAAATTTGCTTTGTTCGGTTTTTGTGGAATTTTTAAGCGATGGGGATCGAAAGTTAGTTATTAATTAGTAGCCGATGCAGATTTGAGTAGGAGCAGACATTAATTTTTTTATCATCCTACTTTCTTTTTAATAAATAAGAAGTATAAATAACACATCAGGTTAATTTCGTAACTTTTTTACATCGCAAAATAAAAAATCTGACGTGGACACCACATGACTTCCTTATACGCCTTTTCTTAATAACTAAAATGTAGAATAATATTAAAAAATCTGGCGTGGCTACCACAAGACCTTCCGCCATATACCTACTTTATTCTTTTAACTTATTATACAAATATATTAATATATAAGTACTACTACTACTGCTACTATACTCACAAATATATTTTAGTCATTTTATTTAAACTGCAGAAGAAGATATAAAGCAAATTTTACTATTGTCACTGTCATGTCATAATCATTTAAATTTTACGTAGTAACAAATGTTAATCGATCATGGACTACAAGATACCAAAATACTAAATTATAAATATATACTTCAGTTATTCTTAAATGATACCAGATACAAAAATATATATAAAATACCGATTGTAGGTAATAATCACATAATCTTTCATTTAATATAAAAAAATTGTCTTAAATTAAATATTTATCGAAATATTTGAAAAAAGTACTACTTCCGGTTTATAGATTGAAACCAAAAATAGGAGGTGCACAACTAGATACGTTGGTACGTACGTACAGACGTCACGACGAAACTAGTCATAATGGATTCAGAAAAGGTCAAAACGGATATTTCCATCAAAATCTGAAAACCGAAATTATTCGCGATTACAATACTTCCTTTTAAACTGTGTACAAGGAAGTAAAAATGATGTCAATAAATTTCTTCTTCTTTGTGGCAAATTTTATCAATGTGTCCTCATTAGGAAAATATTTGGAACAGTGCGATAATTTGCTATTGAAAACTAAACCAAATATATCGTGAGTGAATACGCAGTTATTTTATTAAAACTTTCAATAAAATAGTATATTTCATAACGAGGATAGAAAGTGAGAAATATCGTGCGAGTAAAGTTTGACGAACGAGGTGCAACACACAAGCAATACGATATTTACTTTCGAACGAGTAACGCGAGTCATAAACGCTATTTTTTAGACGACCACAAAAAATAACACCTAATTTTTCACTTTATAATACACACAATTTTTAAATTACACTTCTACTGTCGTTTCAAACAATCAATAAACAAGGGAAAAGCAGCCTGGCTATGTTGATTTGGTCTCATTTACGATATGACCATTATCGTGCTAGCACTATATTCATATCATATTAGTTCATGATATTTTCTTAAGTAGGCTGCTGCCCTGATATCTATTATTTTCGGTAGTGGTCGTTTTAAAAAAATTATTTCATGCTTCTGAATCCTGAGATAAAGAATCATAGCTCATAGCGAGAATCGTCTGTCAAATAGCTGAGCGCTAAATTAAATCTTTAATGAGTCTTAGAAAAGAAGACGTGAATTCCAGTGAATTTTTTCTTTTCCAGGATTCAGAAGCATGAAAGGATCCTCTCAAAGAATCCATGTGTGATGTGCTTTATAAATTTGGAAACATATGCACTGCAGTAAGCATTGATATTAGACAGAACTTGTAATTAAAATACTTTTAACATTTATTCATATTAGTAATAAGCAAAATTATTGTTTGTTCAGAATAATTGAATACATTTTATCAATTTAGGTCTTAAATCAGAAACATACAACAAAAAATTCTTAAAATAGTGTCGGTGTACTACAAACTGCGATATTAATAATGCGATAATAATTATTATTGTGTAAATTTACACTGCTTCTCCATTTATACATATTTTCAACTTGTATTGGATAAAGCGGGATAAAGTTAGAGTTTTTATTTATAGAGTCTGGATACTTTACATATTTTTCATTATTATTAAATTATAAATACCTATTCATTCAACTCAAATACAGGCTGATGATAAATAAATAATTGTTCTTATTTATACATTTTATTATACAATTATTCAATATGATTTTCTTTATTTTCAAATAAAAATTTCTACTGAGCAATAAATTTACTACGACTACAAAATGAAGATAAGACAATCGTAAAATTTCAACCCTTTATTACTCTTTGACAATATTGATTCTCACTCGTTTTCATATTTTGTCGCGCATATTCGTAATTTAAAAGTTTTCTAGTTGATCAAATAAAAGTATAAAAAAGTTTAATTAAAATTTGCTGAAGTTGTAATAAAGAAAATAACTGAAAATGTGGCTTATCAAACTAATTAAAAATCATAAATTTAACCAGTATGACAATATCCCCAGTTAACCAACGACATACTTGCAACATTAATTTCTAGACTATAAAATGTCGTAAGACAAGGTAAACTTCGCTTCAAAATAAAATGGCTTAAAAGTCTCGTGTTATTTAAGGTGAAGTTAAGAATTCTGCATGTAATACTAGAGCTTACAGGGATGGTAACTTATAACAAGAAGGAATCTGATACGTTTACGATTCCTAGTTACAGTTTAGGTATTAAATTATAATTGTTACACTACACGGAATATCAAGTGCTTCATACTTCATACGTAATTATACATTGTTGTACATGGAAACATGATTATGTAGAATAGAATATAATGGAGATAGTCATCCTCTATTCTCATATTTTAGCAACCATGAGTATACATAAATTTACAGTAATCTATTAATGTAGTTAAATAGGAGGCAATTAATTACATGATTTCAATTCAATACGATAATATAATTCAAACTAAATATACATAGTTTCCTTATGGTATTTATTATAAAATATAGAACGTATACGAGTACAATTTAAAAATATAATCTATTACATTACAATAATTTCATTTTGTTTTCCTTTCTTTTTTAAAGCATTCCTACTAAAACTTACTTATTGAATATTCAACGACATAGGAAAATTTTTAATTATTCAAAATATTTTAACAATGTTAGATAAAAAAAAGTTAATCTCCACATCATAATAATTCAAAATGATGTGATGATTCAAAAATGTTCTAAGATCCGGCACAATGATAAGATATTTTCAAATATAGTATTCACATGACATGCGATGTATAGGTGAGTTTTGCGAAAACAATTTAAAAAAATCTGACGTGGCCATCACTAAACCTCTCGCCTTGACACTGTAATATGTGAATTTGGATTTGGTTAGGCTACTTATTGTAATTTTTGTTATAGTTCTTCAAGCAAAGTACCGATTCCTATTGGCATTGAAATCAAATTAGCTCTTTGTAGATAAATTTTTTATTTTATTATTACCTTATATCCAGTTATAATAATAATAATGAATCGATGATACTTCTTGACTGAATACGTTTAATGGAAGGATGAAAACTTAATGGAATTCAGTCAGTTTTTAATTTATTATATTTCGGCTCCTATAGGTTATTCTAAGTTTCAACCCAGTTAATAATATATTTATATTTAAAAATGGTGTTACAAAAATTTCAGAAACTGTGCTTACGTCTGTTCATCTATCACATTGACATTTCAATTTTGTTTTTAAATTTTTTTCCTATATTATGATTTACAAATCGTGGTAGGTAAAATTACAAATTTTTGAAAATTAAATTTCCTTTATTGGTAATAGATATAGAAACGATGTTAAATAAATATTGTAAAAGATAATTTGTTCTTTCAAATGTCGAATGACAAATTGTAACTATCGCAGTATTTACTATATTTTTTGCAAAAAATGTTAAAATGCTTCAAGAAAATACCATTTCCGGTTGGCAGATTTTTACCAAAATCTTATCAGCTCTTCATTAACATATATAAATGTATATTGCAAAATATTAGAATTTTATGTTCAGTAGAATTTGAGATAATGAATCAGAACGAAAGACTATATAGTAGGCGCACATACAGACTTCCATACATACACACACACAGACACACACACACACACACAGACATCATCGTGAAAATAGTCAAAATAGGTTCTAAAGGTGCTAAAACGTGCTTATTGACAAAAATCTCGACATCGAATTTTTTCACGATCCCTATACCTCTCAAGGCGAGAGGTAAAAAATAGTACTTGCACTCGCATTCTTTTGTATTTAATGTTTTAAAATTTAAGAAGATTATATGAAAATTGAATTGAAATTTTTTTCTCAAAAACGATATAGTTATAAGTAATAAGGCCAAAATATCCTCAATAAATGTACAAAATTAAACAAATATGCAATATTTTACAAATATATGCAGATATGCAAAATAATTTTATTCATTTTTACTAATAATTCATTTTTACCTCTCGCCTAGAGAGGTATAGGGATCGTGAAAAAATTCGATGTCGAGATTTTTGTCAATAAGCACGTTTTAGCACCTTTAGAACCTATTTTGACTATTTTCACGATGATGTCTGTGTGTGTGTGTGTGTGTGTGTGTGTGTGTGTGTGTGTGTGTGTGTGTGTGTGTGTGTGTGTGTGTGTGTGTGTGTGTGTGTGTGTGTGTGTGTGTCTGTATGTGCGCCTACTATAGTCTTTCGTTCTGATTCATTATCTCAAATTCTACTGTACATAAAATTCTAATATTTTGCAATATACATTTATATATGTTAATGAAGAGCTGATAAGATTTTGGTAAAAATCTGCCAACCGGAAATGGTATTTTCTTGAAGCATTTTAACATTTTTTGCAAAAAATATAGAAAATACTGCGATAGTTACAATTTGTCATTCGACATTTGAAAGAACAATTTATCTTTTACAATATTAATTTAACATCGTTTCTATATCTCTTACCAATAAAGGAAAATTAATTTTCAAAAATTTGTAATTTTACCTACCACGATTTGTAAATCATAATATAGGAACAAAATTTAAAAACAAAAATGAAATGTCAATGTGATAGATGAACAGACGTATACACAGTTTCTGAAATTTTTGTGACACCATTTTTAAATATAAATATATTATTAACTGGGCTTGAAACTTAGAACCTATAGGAGCCGAAATATAATATATTAAAAACTGACTGAATTCCATTACGTTTTTATCTTTTTATCCTTCCACGTATTCAGTCAAGAAGTATCATCGATTCATTATTATTATTATCACTGGATATAAGGTAATAAAAAAAAAATTATCTACAAAGAGCTAATTTGATTTCAATGCCAATAGGAATCGGTACTTTGCTTGAAGAACTATAACAAAAATTACAAAAAGTAGCCTAACCAAATCCAAATTCACATATCACAGTGTCAAGGCGGGAGGTCATGTGCTGGCCACAACAGATTTTTATAAATCAGAAAAAATCTACATTTTGTCAACAAATGCACAAGACTATCATATAAAATAAACAAAAGAACATATAACTTCTGGAATACGACTTGTGTACCTATCTATCTCTAAAATAAATGTAAAAATTACTGTAGGTGGTATCAAATTTGAGCGATTATAAATTTTATATATTTAATTAAATAAAAAGTAATAAGGTACCCAATTTACGTATTTCAAAATAATCATTCACAAACAATTGTATATTTTTATGATGTTGAATAATAATAAATTTAAAAATTCTTATAGCTTTGGCGTAGCTTCCAGTTTTCCATGGAAATAATTTTCCATATATAGGTACATGGTAAAAAAAATTCTTCCAGTTTTGTGAATCTAGTGCAAGCAAATTTTAAAACGTTACACTATGGCACACACGTACGAAAATTTAACTGCCAAACCTCCTTGGGTCGAGTGCGGGGTTCATTTAAGCGGGTACGGGTCGGGTCCGGGTTTTAAAATGTAGACCCGCGCAAGAGTGAAGAAGATTAATGCTTTGAATATTTGCATAAAAAATCATACCTTTATTAAATAATTATTTCTTTCTTACTTACTCTTATTAAGGTGTTCGTCTACCCTAAAATTTTACAGCGTTACAGAGGTGTACGCCTTCCACGTTTACTTTAGTTATAAATATTGAAATGCCTATATGATTCTTTTACATATGAGTGCATTAACAAAGGATGTCTTAATGCCTCTATTTTTTTTATTTTTTGTCTTTGGCCTAGGAATTTGAAGTTAATAATATTTAAAAATGACGTTTTTTGTCATTATTTGATATGATTTTTTTCGGTTATTATAAATGGAAAGAAAAATTTAAAAAGCAAAAAGCCTGCAGTTAACATTCCTTTTTCGAATAATTTTTGTTTTACTTAATTTATTTAAAAAATACAGAAGGTATTATGGAAATACTGGAGCCATGTTTACAGTCTCTTCAAAATGACATTGCATAGCTAGGATGCGGCAAAGTAAGGTGCGTGAACTTGGCAGAACAACATGAAGCACAAATTCTGAAACTTATGTAAATATTTTGTGCCCAATTTGTGCCTATTTGTGCCTTATAAATTATTGCATAATTCCTGCACGTTCAGGAGTTATTACAGTATGAATGACTTTTTTGCCAAGTTCACACCAACAGAAGAAAAATTGAATATGTTAATTTTTATTTTACAAATAATTTGTGCCTAATTTGTGCCCATTTGTGCCCATAAAATTACTAACTTATTATGAATGGTTTAAAAGTTATAAGGCTTTAAATTGATTTTCTGCCAAGTTCACACCAGCAGAAAAAAGATTGAAAATGTTAATTTTTATTACATAGATAATTTGTGCTTAATTTGTGCCTATTTGTGCCTTATAAACGAATTTCAAATCTCTACAGGTTTTTTATTTATTAACAATTACTTTTTGGAAAGTGTGAAGTTGGCAGAAAAGTTTTTTCATTTTCAAAAAATTTATATACCATTACAATCGTCATAATTTGTGCCCATTTGTGCCCCATAAATAAATAAAATATCTCCATAGGTTCTTTATTAATAAGCAATTAAATGTGCGCACGAGTTAGTGCGGGCCCGGTACGAGGCTGATGCCGGCCAGCGAGGGTACATGTCCCGACAAACGTTACACACTGCGAGACGGACTAAATATGGGTAATAATACGAAGCATAATATACAAACAGTGAACAGCCATTTTTTTTTTTTTATTATTTTGTATATATTATTTATGCCGTATTATCGAGTTTGATATTTATTAGAGGTTGGTATATAAATCTGATATTTTATAAATGAATAAATATTAGGTAGGTACCTGTGCAATTTTTACGTAAATAATTATTATAATATACTTACTTTAAAAGTGTTATATTTTCAACTGTTCATAGAAATAGGTAATAGGATTAGATTTGAAAATTTTGGGTAAACTATACTATTTTACTGGGAATTCGGCTTTCGGCTGGAAAGTTATAATCCGTAATCCTATTTTAACTGTAAATTAACTCCCCACTGGAGCCTGTCGATTGTTCTAAAGAATATAATACTACAATAGAAAAATCTGATGTGGCCAACACATGACCTCTCGCCATACTCTACTATTTTTATTTTACTAATATAAGTAGGTATATAATCATTTTATAGACGGGAATTCGAGATTTGTAGTTTTTATAATATTATTAAAGTTTATCATAACTTCATAACCATTTAAATAATAAATGATATTTTATATTTTTAATTTGTCAAAAAGTCTAAAATTTATTTGACGGTGACTCTCAAATATTTGATTTTTTTCCATTGGTAGGCAAATAAATCAAATTTGTAGAACTTTAAACTTCTTATATTTCAAAAAATGGTGCTACATAGAAACAAAATTTTAAATAAAAAAAATTGTAGATAGTAACATTTAGTATACATTATTACTAAAAAAATACCTGAGAATCCATAAATTTCGAGGATATTTCAGACAAACTCTTCAGATCTTCAAGAAACTTCCACTTTCGGTTGCAAAATTAACAACAAAATCTAATCAGATCTAATGTAGGGTGTCAAAATATTATATGCATAATTTCAAATTCCCAGTAAAATAGTTTACCCAAAATTTTCAAATCTAATCCTATTACCTATTTCTATGAACAGTTGAAAATATAACACTTTTAAAGTAAGTATATTATAATAATTATTTACGTAAAAATTGCACAGGTACCTACCTAATATTTATTCATTTATAAAATATCAGATTTATATACCAACCTCTAATAAATATCAAACTCGATAATACGGCATAAATAATATATACAAAATAAAAAAAAATAATAATGGCTGTTCACTGTTTGTATATTATGCTTCGTATTATTACCCATATTTACTTATTTAGTCCGTCTCGCAGTGTGTAACGTTTGTCGGGACATGTACCCTCGCTGGCCGGCATCAGCCTCGTACCGGGCCCGCACTAACTCGTGCGCACATTTAATTGCTTATTAATAAAGAACCTATGGAGATATTTAATTTATTTATGGGGCACAAATGGGCACAAATTATGACGATTGAAATGGTATATAAATTTTTCGAAAATGAAAAAACTTTTCTGCCAACTTCACACTTTCCAAAAAGTAATTGTTAATAAATAAAAAACCTGTAGAGATTTGAAATTCGTTTATAAGGCACAAATAGGCACAAATTAAGCACAAATTATCTATGTAATAAAAATTAACATTTTCAATCTTTTTTCTGCTGGTGTGAACTTGGCAGAAAATCAATTTAAAGCCTTATAACTTTTAAACCATTCATAATAAGTTAGTAATTTTATGGGCACAAATGGGCACAAATTAGGCACAAATTATTTGTAAAATAAAAATTAACAAATTCAATTTTTCTTCTGTTGGTGTGAACTTGGCAAAAAAGTCATTCATACTGTAATAACTCCTGAACGTGCAGGAATTATGCAATAATTTATAAGGCACAAATAGGCACAAATTGGGCACAAAATATTTACATAAGTTTCAGAATTTGTGCTTCATGTTGTTCTGCCAAGTTCACGCACCTGGCAAAGTACGAGTTTCGGGCTGGTTTTGGGCAGCCGTAGTAGTGGGTAAGAGAATAAAATATCGAGAGTATTATTAGGAATTCGAAAAAAAGGTAGACGAGCCTCTTAAATAAAATTTATATTTATTTTTTTGCACAATTTATATCCAGCTACATGTTAGAATAATCAATGAACAGGTTATTATTATTATTATGTGAAATTAAAAAATACTACCAACAAACGACATATTGTACTATAATACAATTTATTAATATGTACTGGTTTAAAAAATTAAGGTATTCATAGATTTCAGAAAAAAAGAAAATTAATGTTTACCTTGTATTACCTACATATAATTTTTTGTCAATTATTACTCATGTGTATTATTTGCCTCCTCTTGACAATTCACACTAAACAATAGAATTTCAGTGCCTTAGCACACAATACACAAACACAAATAACCATTATGCAATTCACAATCACCAGGAGCATATAATTGGCATTCCCTTCCTCCCAGCAGGTAATCGACCACTAGCGTGACATATTGATAGGGCTCGATTGCTCGATTAGTAATTGAGTGAATAGGGAAATGGCTCGTCACCGTCAACTATCGCAGCCTCTAGGAATCGTAGGGGAGAGTAGGGTAAGAAGAGACACTCCCTGGGAATGCGTCACGGAGCGCGAGCGCAAAGACCAACAGACGCAACGTTGAGGGTAATTAGAGACGTAATAAGCATGTTATCATATTGATTATGGGGTGTTAGGGGATTATTATATTATGAGATGAAGCTGGATTAGGGTAAGAGTTCATGCATATTTATTTGGTTAGTTTGTGAAATTAATTTCGAGACATAAAAAATCGCCTCTTGCTGAAGGTAAACTAAACAAAACAATTTTTTGTTCCTGTGCATTTAAACTCTCTAGCATACCTGCAACTTTTAAATTAGTTTTTTATCCAACAACTCTTAATAAAAGCATCATAACTATGGTGATTTTAAACAAGCAAAGTCAAAGTTTTCCCACTACTTTCTGGCTTTGATCAAAATTATATTCACATGTGTGTAAATTGTTACTTTGCTTGTTGGCAGTCACCATAGTAACGATGTTCTAGATTGGACTTAATTTTTTTTTAATATTCAAGCAGTTATTATAAGAGGTATTGAATTAAATGTGGGCAAAAAGAAATGACTCACTCGAAAAAATTATTATTATTAAAGTTAATATATTTTCGTGGGTAATCCTTACTTTGCACACTTGTAAAGTAAATAACTACTATTAAGTTTATGCGAATTTAATTTTAATTTATTTTTTCACAAAGGAGACAGGTCCACTAAGTTATACACCGGTTTATATATTTCACAAGTTAATTCAGTAATTTTTAAGTTAAATTAAATCATATTCATAACGGTTTAAATTTTGGCATTAGAACAAAATATCATAAATAAAACTTACCTACTTTCTGGTAATGTGTATAATATTGTTTACATTGTATGAACAATTCTTTCTCACATTTTTATTTTTTATGAAGTTTAAGATTTAAATTTGGATTTGATCGTCATAGAAGACCATATTCTTACTCATGTCGTAGGCTATTTATAAAATCAGCCGTGTTATAAAACGCCTAGGCGTTTTCTATATAACTCGGCATATTAATGACAACATATACTTAATATCATTTTATTACACAGTATGCCGAGACTTTTTATAGATACTAGGTATTGGTGGATTAAACTTAATTAAACAACCCAATACCCTTCTTGAGTCTTAAAACTTATTTTTTTATAAAATCTGATTGAAATGAACTAAATAAACAACCAAACACCTTTCTTGAGTCCCGCATACTTACTCGGTTTTAGTAGAAACTTTAATTAAACTGAGCTACATAAAAGAACCTAATGCCTTTCTTGAGTGAAAAAATTAAGTAACATATTGTATGTCACGAAACTTCTAGGCTTTTCATAAAACGCCTAATTTAACATAACATTTTAGATAGTTTGACACTTATAATATTTCACTTTAAAAAGTAAAAATCGATCATATTCTAACTTGAACTCAAATGATTTATTTTAAATATCCATAGGTAGGTACTCATAGTTTATATAAAATATATCTTACAGATAGGTAATATAAATAAATAATGGTTTAATTTAATTAGTGAAAAAATAGTTGTCTTTTGTTTGATAAAAAAAACATACTGAAAATATTCGATTTACAACATAATATAAATAATTAATCTAATGTTTCGGTTTAGCAACGAGCAAGTGCTTCAGGGTAATTAATATCTTATCTTATAACCAACCCTGAAGAACGTGTTAAGTCGGAAATGAAAATCGAAACGTCAGTTATACACAGTGTAACAGCGAAACCAACCAACGCATATATTTTCTTTATTATTATAGTTACAAAAAAATGTTAAATAGCAAAGTTGTAGGAGACCAAGGGGGACATCTGATTAAAGAATAAAATATTTTTTTAAACCAGTGGTTCTCAAGTTAAAACACAAAGTTATATTTTTTCAAATGGGAATATACATATTTTTTAGGCCTATCCGATAGAGTATTTTTTTCTGAATTCAACCATGTATTCGTTTTATATCCTTACATAATAAAAATTTTGAGAAAAATTCAGTTGAAATGTAAATAATTTTTAATTTTTAATATTAAATATTAATATATGGATGAAAAACAAGTGATAAATTAAATATGGGCGTGGTTTCTTTGGATATCTCGTGGCATAAATAAATAATAATAAATAAATAATAAATTTATCACTTGTTTTTCATCCATAGATTACTGCACATTAATATTAAAAGTTAAAAATTATTTAAATTTCAATTGAATTTTTCTCAATATTTTTATTATATAAGGATATAAAACAAATACATGGTTTAATTCAGAAAAAAATACTCTACCGAATTGGCCTAAACAACCACTGGTTTAAAAAATTATTTTATTCTTTAATCAGATGTCCCCCTTGGTCAGCTACAACTTTGCTATTTAACATTTTTTTGTAACTATAATAATAAAGAAAATATAGGCGTTGGTTGGTTTCGCTGTTACACCCTGTATAAGCAAAATTAATGTAACCATAATTTATATATCGTAATTTTTCCTCCTTTAACTGTCAATTTTCATTTCAATATCGACAGAATAAGCCACATTTTATCTCCTGCAAAACGTTAAGAGTATCATATTCATGGAAAACAATGGAACAAGCCAGTGCATAAGAGCAATGAAAATGTATCACGTTGCAGGCATTTAAATTACACCAGTGTGCGGAATGACGATGTCGGCCACTTGAAGCACAGCCGCGCATCTCTGATTGCGTTGTCCTCGTGTGTCGTGTGTCTCTCTACGAGCACGCAAGGCGCATGCGCAAATGCAATTTTCTGCATGCATGATTATTCTCCGCCATTGTTTCGCGCCGAATTGTAGGCGACGGAATAATATGATTCAGGATTCAGAACTGCAGGGTATCGCGTATTGGGGCGAAACATAAAGGGAATTGCTGTAATATAGTCTGGGATTATATACGATCAGATAGAGCTTAATTCTAATTGCCCTGATTCGATTTAAATAGACTTTAAATTGAGCTGCTTTCTTTTTGCTTTACTGTTGATGTAGTTATAGTTTATTTTCATTTTCGTAGTATATTGTGCAACTAGGGACGAAAGTGGCGTTTTCGGGAGAACACTTTTGTCTCGAGATGCACACGATATTTTTTAAATTGAAGTTGAAGAAAGGGATGAACCGGGTGATGATAGCATTGGAAAAGTGTACAATAATTTTCATAAATAAATAAAAATAATTTAAATAATCAATTTTGGAATTTTGGAAAGCGGGAGGAAAAATACTTTTCCTTCAGGGAGAAAAAAATTAAGTAGATTCTCGCATAAAGCGGAATATTATATTTTCTCCCTAGGTAGTAACAAATCAAGTGGTTTCTCGCATAAAGCGAAAGGAAAATTTCTTTTCCTCCCTAGGACCTGCTCCCTCCTCCCTACTGACCAGTCAAAAATACCTCACTTTCGTCCCTATTATTAGGAAATGACGTTTTCGGTGCAGGTATTGAAAAAATTATTTTTTTCATTTAGCCTTTCGAAATACAACGGTCAACATAAACACTATAAAGTTGTTTCGCAATGCAATTTTTTGTTTCATAACTTTTTGTCTATATCTGGATCTTTGTCTTTGTTAACCCGCAATTAAAAATTTAACCTATTCTTTTCTAATTTTATGTTGCTTAATTGCTGTTATTTATTTTAAAGCATATTATTTATCAAAATAGAAAGCAATTACATTTTGTTTATAGTTTAATTTCGTGTCTAGTTTTCTGAATTGGTTTAATACCCATTAGACTCCAAATGTGGTTTGAAACATCTAGATATCTAAAACGAATACCATTGAAACAAATGACCTATTATTTTCTTGAAATATTATTAGTTTTGTTTTCTTTTTGGTTTTTGGTCAATGTTAGCCATACTCAGACAAATAACAAGAATATTAAAGTAAAATACGCATGTTTAATACAAAGTTCACATAAATTTTATCACACACATAAGCACATGAAAGAAAACAAAATACCAAATTTTACATTCAAAAACATACCTATATATCTGTCACGCCGGCCTTTTATTCAAATTGAGTGGGTTTGTCTCACATGCTGTATTCAAGGTTCGAAATGCATCGCAACGGATTGGAACGCTGTTTCTGTTCGTGAAATTAACCAACATACCGCTCCGTCTCGTAAAATTGGTCAGTTTGGCCGTTCCTTCTCGTATAAGATGAAGAATAATACAATAATTTATGGTTACAATTGTGTACTAAGTCAAAAATATTTAAGTAAAAAGTATATAATATGTATAATAAATTGATAATTTTAAGAAACCTATCGTTCCGTTTTGAAAATATTTCCATTTCGAGTCCTGTCCTGACTGTACTGTAAGTCATCGATATAGACACACATTTTTTCTACTTTTGTTAGGTACTAGACACTTTATTTCACTAATTTGCGTTAGGTTATGAACTTCATTATTTCACGCAATGGATTTTATTTCACTATTTCTATTTCATAAAATGTACACATATAAAACTATATTTATTTAAAAATTACAGACCACATTGTATAAAAACTTCAATATAAAATTGTTTTGATTTGCAATCACATATTTTATGCAGTTTAAATGAAGAAAAACTTTAACAAAAATGTCGTTTGAAGAGAATCTAATTTATTAGTGTCATTAAATGTCAAAATTTCATAATTTCAAGAAAAAATGCACTTTATCGAACGAAAGTAGAAAAATATTGTATGCAACACGTAAGGAATCTCGGTAGTTACCTTACTTATCTCGGCTACGCCTCGTGCTGCAAATTTCACATAACGTAAGTCGTTTCCTTACTCGTTACATAAATTGCTATTACCGTCTGTGCGATTAGACGCCGTCAGCTCACAAGCTCTTAAAGTTATTAATAATTAGTGAACAGTAAAGAATGTACATCATATGAGAGATTTTTGTGCAGTTAAACTTTATTGTGTACCTGACTGGATTCCAATAATAATTTTGAACCACAATATTCTTCATTATATTGATTTAGTGTAAATGTTTAGGGTTTGCTATTTGAATATGTTTATTATAATTTATTTATAAATGCATATAATAATACCACCAATTTTAAAAACTTGGAAATTTAAAGTATAACCTATCAGGCTAGGTTAAGCAATAAACTTTAATTTAATTTGTCAGTGAATAAAACCAAATACTTCTAATTTTATGAAGGTTCTATATAGAATTTTTATTACCCAATTTATTTATCGTATCATCAACTGTTATTTATTACATTTTAATATGAAACATTTATGGATAATTATAAACAACATAATACGTTAGTTACTTATAATTCATGAACCCATTAACCATATTAACATCAAAACCATGCATAATATTCAATTTGTCAAGTAATTGACACATAAAATTGTTGATTTGTTTTAACATCGTCGTCGTCGATGATACGATAAAGCTTTAAACATAACGCGAATTATGCGATTAAACACCTCCCGGATGTTTAAAGAGACTCGGTTTCACCTCGTCGCTTAGCAACATCCTTGATATTATAAATCGCTTAATATTCTTGTTATGTTAATAGCAATTATTGCTTAGTTTATTACTTTATTTGTAAACATCATCAGAATGGAATTCGAAGAATATTGAATCGTGGTTTGAAGTGCAAACTAGCAAATTGTGATCGAGTAATTATGTATTTTAAATAAACGTATTAAATCTTTTTAAAAATGTATTACACAATTAATTATTTATAATTGGTTTATTAATTATTTACTACAGGGTGTTATGTGATTGTTAGTTTACTTGGGAAGTTGAGATAAGTGTAAGATTATTATTGTACCGATCATTGAGGAATAAAGACGTTTAAAATATAAAGTTAATTATTTATTTAAAATTATTGTAACAAATGTCTTATTTTATGGTGTTCCCAAATTCACACAGTTTTAATTTTATCGACATAAAACATAGTATTTTATATGATTAACACCTGCACGTACGAGTATGTTGGCAATAGTCTCCAACATCCTTGATAATGGAATCTGACAGATTGTAAAACATATTTATTACACGCTATGATGCGAAAGAAGTTTACCATTAGCACCTTGACCTACGAATTTTATAAGAGTTATCGACAACGACCTTTCTTTTGTAGTGGGCTTAGCCAGAGAAGCTAATTATGGGATTCAAGTTATTTCCAAAATATCTGACGTCACTTGAATGTCGTTATCTGAACGATAGAGGGGATACGCATCGTTCACAAGGAAAAAAGATTTCGAAACGTTTTAAAATCGATTGTATTTTGTTAAAAGAAGCGCACAGTTTCACAAGGAGTTTAAGTGTATCAAAAAATAAATATAAAAGTAAGTACATAGCCAGTTTTCTTTTGTGAACTTTATTTTTTGTTTATTTGCATTATCACGCTTTATTTTTATCTGTTTTTATAGCGAAAAGTTTGAAAGTTTTGAATTAATTATTATAGATTTAGTTTACTAATAAACAAAGGAGTTTAATTTTCATTAACGCGATTATATTTTCATTTGTCTTTTAAACAAAGTTGTCTAAAGATGCGTAAAATGTCAAAAGTTCATGACTACTAAAACAGGTTCGATTGGAGGTTACTTCATAATAACAATGACCGATCCATTAAGTTAATAATAATTTACATTGCAATCAGAAAAGTACACACAAAAATATTGTTGCAAAACAAATATGAAATGTTGTTTAATTTAATTATTACTCTCCAATAAATGATACTGATATGTAATGTGGATCGATACCTCAATTACGGATTTTGTTGGCCAGCTTGTTACACGTAAATAAACAAAAGATAAAATTATTTATTTCAATAAATTAATAATACTCTTTAGGCACTTTTAACTCAGAAAATTAAATTACAAATGGTTCAATACAAATGGTGAAAAACTATAATTCTGATTTTACATTAAAACTGGGTTCAATAATATTATCAAAGAGATTATTTTAAATAGGTAGCTTAAGGTTGTCTCGAAATGCGTCAACATTTTTTATTTTATTTTTTTAAATATGTAATAAAATTCGTATACAATCTAACAAAATAGCTAAAATAGTCCATTTTAGACATGTATATAAAAATATAGAAAACAAAAACAAAAACAGTGACATTAGATGCATTAGGAAACAACCTTTATCTATTAAAAATGTATTAGATTTCTGAAAATGTGAATTGTTACATATTTTTCACCATTTTAATGTGGGTAGTGATCCCCTTAACGAATTTTAAATTAAACCAGATAATTTTACCAACGAAATGTGAGCTGTTATAACTTTTTCGCTTTAGCATATTACAAATAATTTTGATTTCAGGTAATAATTATGCGGATTTTACCAGTCACAAGTTTGTTTATATTAATAAACTTAACAAACGCACAAATATTCCAAGGCTACCAACTTGGAGAAACCCAAAATCGGGAAAAACGACAAAACAACATTTACGAATTTCTTCGACATTTACTTTCAAGTAGCAGTTCTAATAATTTCGGATTTCCTCAAAATAATTACCAACAATATTCTACTCAAGATTCATATCCGGCTCCATTCTACCAGAATTTAGGGAATGAACGAGTTATTGTAAATGTGAACCAGCCTGACAGCAAACCGACCACGATTATAAATAATCTACATCCGGAATATTCCAATCCTTGCCCTTGTGAGAAATACGTTAGGGGCGCGAATAATGAACTAGAGTGTTTGTGTCCAAAGAAGCAGATTTATACAAAGTGCTCGAAGAATAATGTTTGTGTTTTGAAAAGTTATTGTGACCATGGTTTGTTGTTCGATACCACGGTTCTTCAACGGGGACTTGTCAGCCAAGTAAGTAAATAGTTATTCTAGATTGCGAAATGATACTTTAGCATTCGAGGATGAAAGTTTAATTGCGAACACAGCAAGAATAAAATCATTTGAGAATGCAAAAGCATTTCGCAATCGAGTATCAAACAAAGTTTTTTCGAAAAATATGTCCCAATACAACTAAAAATGTATAGAAAAATTTTGACACTCAAATTAATCAATGTGGCATACCTACAGGGTGTTTCTATACCTCTGCACGCAATTTATATAATTTGATATACTGATTACAGAAATGAAAGATTTTTTTCAAAATTCGCTAAAATTAGGGTAGTGAAAATATTAGTTCCATTGGTTTGAACGTCCTTTTAACTGTATATTTATTATATTATTTATAAAATGAAACTATAAATAGTATCAGACTATCTACAAATAGTCACTTTTTATATAATAATTAAAAACTAAACAGTTAAATTGACTTGCAAACCAGTGGCACAAAAAATTTCACTACCATTATTTTAAACAGTATATTAAATTATATAACCTATTAAAGTTGCGTGCAGAGGTATAGAAACACCCTGTATAATGTTTCCGTGACAACAATCCAAATAAAAGTTCCAATATTTTCTACAAATGTTCTATCATTTGTTAATTATGAAGTGAAATATTTCAATACTACTAGAATGATATTAGAATACGACGAAGACAATCTGCCTCTTGATGTATTAGAAGCATACTGTCAAGTGTAATTTTATTCAATTGTGGGTCTTTCTTCTGTCAAAAAATTGCTGGATGTCAAAATTCTGAAGACAAAAAACTATAATTTCGCGTGTTGATGGTTTACATGCAAAGCTAAACTTTTTATGACATTTTTCGAAAAATATATTTTACGAGTAAACTGAATAATCATTATAATTAAATTTAACAAAACATTATTGCTATATTGTTACCATTTAAAATGTTATTATTTTATCTGACATAATTTTTCCAATAAGATAAAAGATTTATATACCTAATCAATCAAACTATTATTTAAAAAAATATTTTGCTGTTTTTGAATTACCTACTTAAGCTTTATAATATGTTAATCACATAGTTCCCAAAAATTCGCTTCTTCTTCATTATTTAAGGTTAAAAAGTTAGTATTTCCCAATTGGTTAATTAAATTTTATTCTCCATCTTATAATAAAGTAATTAACATAATTTATTGATAGAAATTTGGTAGTAGGCACTAAATGTTTTAATAATGCTTATGAAACATTTAAATTTTAGCTAATACGAAACAAATTTAATTAAATAATTTCAAAATGTTCTTAAAATTTATTGCTGAATTATATTGTGTAACATATTTAAGGTAGGAAGTCCGTCAATCATAGGCGTGCGTGATTTCGATGTGAAGTGAAGCCAATGCAGTCAAATAATGAGGGATAATTCATTAAAAATCGTAGATTTGGATGTAAATTACAAATCATAGGTATCTATTGCAATAAAAATATAATTGAATTTAAAATTTACACTGAAATGCAGTAGTACAACGTCAAAACATAATTTTTTTACGTGCGATTTCTCAATAATTATTTCGGTGACACGTAGTTTTGATTTTTATAAATAAATACCTCTGATATTAAAGAATAACATATTTGTTTTCCAATTATGTGTTGAGTTGTTATGATATAATCTTTTAGTAAAACTAACTAACCTCCATATGTAATGTATTTTAGCGCGTTTAAGTGTCAACTTTATTAAATTATCTTCTTTATTTTAACGGTTACCTATGAACTTTAATTTTTGTCCAAATTCTACGACATGTAATGAATGTTGTATATTAATTTGAGGCATATTTTGGGTTGTGATCACCCATGGATTTACTACCTTAACCAAGTGTTCATTATGAAAAGTTTTTTTTGGATATTATCTTTTATTTTAAAATTTTGTTACAACAACACGTCCTTGCTAAAATTTCAATAAATATCCGGAAATGTAAATATTTCTTATTAATTATGTTTTCTTAATTTGTGTTTAATAATTTTCTATGTAAAATATTTTCTAAAATATGTAAGCGCAAATTGAGCAGTACATTAAATACAAATTAGTCCTTTAAAATAACTGTGAATAATACTAAAATACGACATAGGTAAATTAAATAGAAAATTACTGAAAATATCTAGGTATCATTAATGTGAAAAGTCATTACTCATATTTCATATATTTGCAAATACTTCGGTTAATTATAAATAGTAATAAATACTTTATTTTTCCAAAAAAATAAACATTTCTTTGTAATCTACCTATATTTGTTCAGAAATATATTACGTTGCTAGGTAGTCAATAAGAAAATGGAATAAAATGACTGAGTTACACTAACAATACTAAAAATTTCACTTAAAGCTACAAATTATAGTAGATTTGTTTAAAATTGGCATATTATAAAGTATTTCTATTAAGTCAAACCGAGTTTTATTTTTGAGTTTTTACATAGATACAACTTCACTAATATTTGCATTTTATTATAATTTTAGTCGGAACTATGCGATGAATCCACGCACGTATGTTGCCTTCCACCAGTTGCATATCAAAAAGAAAACAATTTCGGAGAAGTCCACAATCATTTCGTTAACACAACTGTCGAGCATTTAAACAACACAGTAAATAAATATATCGTCTCAGGAAACCTGTATTTAAACAATGGAAATCCTACTACTTCTAATGAATTTAAATTTAAAAATAAGGAAAATTCTCAGCATCCAGTGACCGAAAATCATCAAGAAAGCGCGTTCCAATTTCAACAAGGAAGCATACCACAGTTTGAACAAGGAAATATCCCACAGTATCAACAAGAGAGTGTACCACAGTATCTACCACCAAATCAAATGCCGAACACATTCCAACAGAACCAAAACCAACCAGACTCATTTCAATCTAACCAAAATCAGCCATCTCAATTCAACCCAGTTCAGTTTATCCCGAACCAGTTTGCACTAGACGCAAGTGTAGCTCTATCAGCCGGATCTCAACCTGAAAATTTCATCCCTGTTCAAATGACGACCGAAACTCCTCAAGTTACAAGCGATGAAAAGAATCTTGTTCAATTGGCTCTTCCTTCAACAACTGAACGTAACAATAATTTCCATACAAATCCACCAAACTTAGTAAGACCTATCAGACCACCAACACAAATTGATTTAAAAATTAAAGAAGATACTGAAGACAATTTAGTTACGACTTATAGGCCCCAAAATCTGTTGAGCCAAAACGAAATAGAAATGATTTTTGGAAAATTCCCGGAAAGTACAATTTTTCCAGGTCTCGCAACAGAGCCATCTGTTGTTGGCGGGTTAAATCTTCAAGCAAATGAAGAATCAACTGTTGGAGTAAGTTTAATAGAAAACGCGCCCGCTTTTTCACTTTCCCAAATGGATTTTCCGCAATCCAGCCTTCAAGCACCAATGAAGAAACCTGAAATATTCTTAACAGGAAAGATAGAAAAACTACGGAATAATTCGGTATCAAATACAACTAATACTCAAAGAATTGCCCAAGGTGTAGGACAAAGAATCAGTGTTGACCTTCTGGCAAACACGTTTCCAACAAAAGCTCCTGCTTTTAACCAAGTACAAGAAGATCTGTTCCAATATCAAGGAACTACGTATATGCCTGTGAACTCAGATTCGGGATATATGCCTCCTAATGATGTGCCTGGTAATTTTAGAGTTCCTTCAAGCGCCAACCCGGTATTGAAATCGTGTCCGGCTGAAATGAAATGTGTGCAAACTATGTATTGTAATTCGGACGGATTTATTTCCACTGTTCCTGTAATCTTTACCAAAGAGCAAGAAGAAATGAAAAACAGACTATTGGTATGTATTAGTTATATTCTACATTATTATATAGAATTAAAAATAAAATCCTATAAAAGCTCTAGTTATGATACAAAGTTATAACCATAAAAATAAAATTTTGAAAAATTAGAAAGATGTAGAAAAATAAAAACTCCTTTTCTTCACGTTTATTGACTATATTAGTAAGTAAACTCGACAGGTTTCGTTGTGTTATAACACCATCTTTAGGACCGGATAAAACTTAAAATTTCATTAATAAACAGATTTGGAGAGCATATACTAAAATATTTTGTATGTAACAGTAACACGTATACAAACTGAGTTTTAGAGGACTCGCCTAATTTAATGACTCGGCTTACGCCTCGTCCGTAAATAGATTTTGCGTAGTTATTTGTTATTAATCTATACAGGGTGTTTCTATACCTCTGCACGAAACTATAATAGATTACATAATTTGATATACTGATTATAGATAAAATAATTTTTTTTCAAAATTCGCAAAAATAAGGGTATAGTGAAAATATTAGTTCCATTTGTTTGAACGTCCGTTTAACTGTTTATTTATTATGTTATTTATATAATAAAATTATAAATAATATAAGTCTATCTACAAATAGTCACTTGTTATGTAATAATTAATAAATACACAGTTAAATGGACTTTCAAACAAGAGACACTAAACTTTTCATTACCCTAATTTTTGCGATTTTTGAAAAAAATATTTTTTATTTTGTACTTAATGTTAAAAATTGGTTTTATACGTTCATTTTCAGTAGATAAAGTATTACTTTAACATCGAGGGTAGATAAAATAAAATTTGAGTAGATAAAGTAAAATTTGAGTAGATAAAGTAAAATTTGAGTAGATAAAGTAAAATTTGAGTAGATAAAGTAAAATTTGAGTAGATAAAATAAAATTTAAGTAAAATAAGAATATTTTTACACAAATTAATATTAAGTACAAAATAAAATAATATATTGTACACGACGATAAAGAGTCTTTATCGACACGTGAAAGATAGCCCACTCGTTCCTTCGTCACTCGTGAACTAACATCTTTCACTTTTCGATAAATGATCTCTTTATCGTCTTGTATAATAAATTACTATTATCTAATCAGTATATCAAATTATATAATCTATTAAAGTTTCGTGCAGAGGTATAGAAACAGCCTATATAGTATCACAGTTAATCAGAAGTTTAATCAACTTTATTAAAACCATTAACGAATTCTAGTGCCTATGTGATTGGTAAATTCCCAAAATGAATGTAATTCATGAAAAATTAATTGTTCAACTAAATAATCAGGGCTATTGGATTTATTTCTATTACCGTTATCGTGTTTACAGCCAATTTGTTTTGATAACCAAATTAGTAAATTAGTTAATTGCTGATGAAAACTACCATATATTAGCGATACAATAATCAGAACTGTTAAACAACAAAATTAACAAAACTGTTATTGATTTTTCAGAATTGCGGGGACGAGGCAACTGGACGAGTTGGAAAATGCTGTTTGGACAAAAACACGTAATAATTGTAAATTGTATATAAAATTAGAATAATGAATTAATATTTTATATTCTAGTATGAATTTTAAAATAATTTGAAATGGAATATCGTTGCATATTTTTATAAATCATAATTAATGTCATCATTCATCAACAATTCATTGTATTAGTTTCATTTTGTGTATAATTATTTATCAATAAATTAAATTAAAAATAAAAGCACTGTTTTGAATTTGTATGACTAAAATTCATACTAAAAATATTTATTTCTGCTATTAGTTTCTAAAAATAACTATATGAAAAAATGGTGACCGGACAAAACAGAACAATGAAAAAACAGAACATGAAAAAACAGAACATGAAAAAACAGAACATGAAAAAACAGAACATGAAAAAACAGAACATGAAAAAACAGAACATGAAAAAAAAGAACATGAAAAAACAGAACAGTGAAAAAACAGAACAATGAAAGAAGAGAACAATGAAAAAACAGAACACTGAAGAAACAGAACAATGAAAAAAGAGAATAGTGAAAAAACAGAACACTGAAAAAACAGAACATTGATAAAACAGAACATGAAAAAACAGAATATGAAAAAACATAACAATGACAAAACAGAACTCAAGAAGGGTTTTGTTAGCGTTGATTAGTTTATGTCAAAAAACGGAGTTCTGTTGGACTCAAGAAGGGTTTTGTTAGCATAGATTAGTTTATGTCAAAAAACGAAGTTCTGCTGGACTCAAGAAGGGTTTTGTTAGCATAGATTAGTTTATGATGGTTTATGTAAAAAACGGAGTTCTGTTGGACTCAAGAAGGGTTTTGTTAGCATAGATTAGTTTATGTGTTCTGTTTTTTCATGTTCTGTTTTATCAATGTTCTGTTTTTTCAGTGTTCTGTTTTTTCAGTGTTCTGTTTTTTCATTGTTCTGTTTCTTCAGTGTTCTGTTTTTTCATTGTTCTCTTTTGTCATTGTTCTGTTTTTTCATGTTCTGTTTTTTCATGTTCTGTTTTTTCGTGTTCTGTTTTTTCATTGTTCTGTTCTTTCATGGAATCGTATATTTATTTCATCTATGGGAATAATTTTAATCCCTTGAAATATATCAATAAAAACATATAATAGATGGGTGTAATATTTTTCAGACTAAATTATGAACTGTATGGTCTGTCATAATATAAAAAATAAATCAATTATTTTGCCCAGCTTTTATAAATTCTATAATATCTTTCAAAAATTTAGATTACGAGTTTAACAAACTTAAAATAGAAACGTTTTTAATTTTTTAATTGAAACCTGAAACATTCGGCTAGGTTAATAGGTTACTATCGTAGTGAAAACTCAATAAGTATCCGATTTTAATTCTTACTTCCCTTTTCTCTTATGTATCTATGGCAGAGGTAAATATAATAATAGTATATTATTTAACGAGCACATAATGTAAGCTCTATAATAATCCGAGTTAATTATAGCCATTATGTGCGAGTTAAATACGACGTTTTATCTAAGATTTTTTACATGAAACAATTCTTTACAAGTCTAGCCTCACATTTTGGTGTGATCACAGTGTTGAATAATGTACGCAGAATACAATAGTGTTGAATTATGAATCCATAATACAATAATGTGTCTTATAGAGGGGTTTATCTTACTAAAGTTACCTACATATTAATGTATTATTCAATGGTCGTAGATAAACATTATTATTTTTCAATGTTTCTCATCGATAACATCATAACAAAGTTTAACAAAGAGATTATTGTTTACCTCGGTCGAAACAATTTGTGTTACGATGTGATGTACCATAACCTGTACCGCTTCAACGCTGTACTTTTATACCAAGTTTCATGATTGAATCTAACTCAACCCCTACGCGAGTGGCTGCCCTTAATGAAAACTTCCATCGACTTGGTAGGTCAGGGAACTATTGGCCACTTTAATCACTAGGGACCTTGTTTATTACATTCCGCTGGTTTGCGACGGTTCCACGGGGTATAGATGCAATATCTGCATTTATAGCTTAGAGGGACTACGCTTCATACATATTAAATAAGATCTGGATTAATTCGCAGTTATTTTAATGGAAATATGAACGCATCTTTTAGAATTCAATAAAGGAAATGTCGAGGATTTGGTGTTTTCCTGATAGAATTATTTTTCTTCTTTATTTTATTTTGTGCAGGAACAAGAAACGCAAAGCACAAATGCACTTTAAAAGATTAATATTTCTAACTTGCTAACTGTGTTTATAAAAATGTTTGATTTTATATAAATTAAGGGATATTTCATTTTAATTTACGAAGGGTAAAATGCAAATATTTATACCATTGCTTGACTAGGCAAATTATGAAATGATAAATAAAATAAGAATTTTACAATTCGACTGAAAATATTAGACGTAGGTACCTATTATAAAATGCTGTATCCAGTTTTATAAGATAAGAATTTTTACAATTCGACTGAAAATATTAGACGTACCTATTATAAAATGCTGTACCCAGTTTTATTGTAAAAGATAATATATTGTTCACCAGGCATTTGGTAGAAACTCTGAACCGAACTAAATAAACAACCTAATACCCTTCTTGAGTCCCCCTTCCACATACTCGGTTTTGGTATAAACTGAACTAAATAAGCAACCTAAACCCCTTATTGAGTCCCACATATAGGTACTCGGTTTTGTTAGGAATTATAACTGAAATACTGAACTAAAGAACCAAATACCCTTCTTTATAAAACTAATACGCCAAATATTTTCAGTCGAATTGTAAAATATCCGTATTTATTCATCACTTTACAATATGCCTCTCACAGTAGCTATAAAAATTTTAACTGTACGTACGAGTGATTTATGTATATGCACTTGTAATAATGCAATCTAATTTGACACTCTTAAGTTAGAATAATAAAGACAAAGTTTTCTAGTACTAATAATTTCCTTTCTCTCCCTTTTGAATCTACGTTTGCTGGGTGGTTCTGGAAAAATGAACGTTTGTATGCAATCAGGAATTAAACGAACAAATCCAAATGAAAATCTTCGTTTTATGTCAAAGCTCTTAATTAAAATTCCATGACATTTAAACAGTGTACTACTATCTTTTATGACGGGAAGAAATGAAGGAAAATTGAACTTATTTAAGTCAGACAAGAGACAATAAAAGTCCCTGTTGAAGTTGTCTCCTGATATTCCAGAAAAGTACAAGTATTCCTTCAATAACTACTTCCACTTAAGTTGCATGTGTGTCGCTTCTCTTGTTCGCCAGTAACATCTCCTGGAAGCTGGAACACAACTGTGTAACGTGTAACGAATCTTATATCCAGCGTAGTGAGTCGTGTTGACTTGAAGTACTTTCCGTTATTATGGAAATGCCAGTGGCCGCGCCTGTGCACTGCACTGTGTCTGCTCCAGTGACGTACCTTCGATTTCCGTTTAGGGGAGCAGACATTAAAATTATAAAAATGCTGAATTGATCTGAACCATCGCCTACGTTATTGTTTAAGGCCTGGGAATGCAGGATGGTTGCTATTAAAAAATTGGAAAACATTAATTTGTTGCAAATTTTTGACACAAAAAGCGCTTAAACCCGGTTACGATTATTAATAAATAAATTTTAATATTAAATTAAAATATGTAGGTATTGAAAATATACCAAACTCTATTTTATTATTGATTGTATTATTTTCGTCATTTAAAAAACGATTTAATTTTTATTCTATATTCTGACATTTTAACGCTTAATGTGGCAGCGATGTGACAAATTATTTTCCTGTTTAATTTATTTTACAGAACATTTTTAGATAAACTAAATATCCAATGAAATTCTTTCATTTCTGATCACGTGTACGAAATTGAGAAATGAATACAACATTTAACTGAAAGCAACCCATGGGACATTATCACTTATGTCAAATATGTTGCTAGGTTACAATTATGTATATTCATTTTTATGTTTATAATAATAATTGAATAAAAATATCATTTGCACGTTTTGGTAATGAAAATGATACTTCAATTAATAAAATTTTCTGTCCGAATAACCCTCGACCATTGATAAATACTTATAATTTCGTGACAGCTACCTCAAGCACGTTGCTTTTAGGTTAACATCCCTCCGCCTACGGTGTCGGGCGGTTACCAAGCAACGTGCTTTCGGAATGTCACAAAATTATTTCGTAATTATCATTGTCCTTGGGTTATTATAGCTGATAACATAATTCCTAATTCACACTTCGATCGTGCACAGAGTCCCTTAAAATCGCCCTCAATCGACCAAATTTTGCATTAATTTGCAATAGCAACGAAAATTGTATTTCTAGGCCTTGACTAATAACGTAAGCAATGACTCCGGGTTAAATTTACTTCCTTCACTTCTACTAGTTTAGATACAATTACTTGGCAATTGCATAGGTATCAGATACTAATAATTAAGTTGGTAAGTAGCACTTAATTTTACGAATTAATGGTTGTTATCCGTAAAGTCGAAGTCGAGACTAAAATCAAGACTAACTTCGTCTTGGTATTAGGCTTGAAAAGTCTCATATTTATAAATATTGTCTAGGTTTTACTTTAGATCTTGGACACTAAAGTCTTGGTCTTGTGACAATATAAGTCTTGGTCTTGAATCAAATATCTCGATGTAAAGTTCCCCTGTCATATAAAAATATAAGTACCTACTAATACAGTTTATTATATTATAATTTCAGCAAATTTGATTTTTAAATCAATTTGAAAATCTTAGCAAAACCTACCCCAATAAATACTAATTTATCATAAGGAATAATTAAAATTCTTTTCTACGATCGGTATCAAAAGTAGGCTTTTTATTTTTAGACATGGCTACTAGAAACAACAACGAACAATTGCATACAATGCTTTCTTTGTAGACCGTTGCTTATAGTGACGGTTTGAAAATATTTTCAGGCAGCTGATTAAAAGATCTGTTCCAGTAACAATTTATTCTTATACAAATTTTAGCTCTCGTAGATATGCCGATATAGATTTAAAAAAAAGAAAATTTCCAAAATTGCTATTAATTGTTTATAAAAATTAATTAATCGTAGAAAAAAATGTGTTCACTTCTGGCTGAAAGTATTTTTGCAGACTTGGACTAGTTGCAGCGCTCGCTACGATCGTGCGACAATCTCTAGCCTCAATTTGCAAAAATCCAACTATCAGCCCTTGGAATACAAATAAGTATTGTGATAACATTACATAACTATTATTATGGTGATCTCTTTACTATTCTGGATCACAACAAGAATGTTAGAGAATTTATTACCTCTCTCCGCATATTCTATAAGAGAGGTATTGAAATGGGTCCAAATTTTCGAGTATGAGTTTTTGGTTGTTAAGCACGTTTCAGGATCTTTAGAATACGAATTTAATATTTTCACGGTGATGTCTGTGTGTGTATGGACGTATGGACTGATGATTTTTCGTCCACGATAACTTAAAAGGTATCAAACCTTTTATAACCAAATTTCATATTTATGGTTTTAATAAGGATCTTAACACCGGATAAGATTTTGGTAGAAATTCACAAATCAGAAGCAGTACTTTTTGAAGCTTGATTTATTATATTAGTAGAATAAGCAGAATTTGGCGAGAGGTCGTGTACTGACCACAGATGATTTTTTTTTAAATCATTGATAAAATATTTATTTGGGCTGACTTCTGCTGTCTATTTATTTATCTACTACTATTTAATACAAGTTTAGACCATTTTTCTCATCATTCGCCTCGCCCCTTGGGCTAGCAAATCAATTTAAAGACTGCATTATCTGACCAGTTGTTTTTATAAAAATTAATAAAATAAGTAAAACAATTATCAAGTTTTTAAAATAAATCAGCAATTTTCCTATCGCCCCCATCTGGGTACGCGACTGCCCTGGTCTGTTCTCAAAGTCTTTACCATCTGACCCAGTTTCGCCAAGTTAAGATTTGCGGTAGTGCATTGCGCCCTCGCCGCTCAGTGTTCGCCTGCGCCTGCCGAGGGAACACTCGGTTTTATTGTCATGACGTTCGAACTCAATGTATGTGAAATACTTACAAAAATACAATGGCGGAGCTGCACTGCTTGTGCTTCGTTTCAAACAACAAACGACACAAAGGTGACAAACTATTTTACTGTTGTTTTACTGATATTACAAAGGGTTTATTTTCTAAATGGAAGACGCCATATTTATTTTTCTGTTTAGGATCAAATTATTCTTGAAGAGAAATTTACATTTTATACGTGTATAAAATATAACCCTTTGTGATGAAGCAATATTAAAACGTAATCGTAATTTAAAAATACCAAAATACAAATGCCCAGTATAGAATATTTTCTGTTTTGACACATCCCATTTTTCGGGAGGTAGGTATGCAAAACAAACAAGGCACAAAAATTAAAAATCCCACTAGGTTGGTAAGTACTTAAGAAGAACCCGTTTTTCTTAAATTTTAACGCTTTTCAAGACACTATGCTCATAATGTTAAAATCCAGACAGATTTCCAGTTATAGAAACCTTTTTAAAAGCAATACTTTATAAAATAATAGAAAGATATTAATTATAATGCAAATTAAATAAATAATACTCTACGCACCTTAGAATGGTTTAATTACTACCATAAACAAAGTTACAGCAGTGAATCCAAGTAATGTTTTCAGTCATAAAAAAATTTAACAAAATAATGTGACTGTCGTTAAATTTTAAAACTTCTTGCACACGGATACTTCAAGCTGACCACTTGATCGTCCCAAATGTAGTTCTGGTTAAAAAGAATTTCTCCATTGCTGCTTCTAATTTCCATGATCGTTACTCGAATTGAGATTACACCAAGACGAATCTGTCGAAGTGGTTGGATTCCATTATAATAACATCTACCATTCTACAGGGTATTTCAGGGTTAAGTATCCTAACTTAAAATATGAGTGTAGAACCTCAAAACAAGAAAAAAAATCATTTGGAGATTTTCTCGCAAACGCTTCGTTTAGAAGATATTGGCTTCTGAAGGTATCTGAACCATTTTGTAAAACTAAAGGCATAATAATTAATAATTATCAACATTATTGCTAGAAACAAGAATTAACAAAATTTGTAACGAGTAACGAGTAACTGCTCGACATTGGTTCTGTGTTATTTCTTCGCGTTGATGCTTCAATTGACCTATCCTGTTGAACTTCGGTTACGCGCACATGCTTGGGCATTGGACTTCCGGTTATAGGAAGTGAGTACGATAGATACAAAGTAACATGTGGCGAGTGAGACGGCAAAACTGCTGCGCAGTACGCTTTGACAATAGAAAGTGCGGTTAGTTGAAATTTGACATTTCTTATTTTAAATTTTTTAAATATAGGAGAAAAGTTTAATTCAATTTAATGACATTGCACAATTTGAACAATTTAGTATGCAACAGGCATGAAACAAATTAATAAAATCGTAAAAAAAATTAATTTAAATTTTGACATTTGCACAAATCTGTCAAAATACGCGCGCATCACCAGGATTGGTCTATTTGACCTCACTTCCTTTTGCTACAAGCATGCGCACAGCGTACTGCGCATCAGCTTGCTGTCTCACTCAACACAATGTTGCTTTGTATCTATCGCACTCACTCCTTCTGACAGGATAGGTCAATTGCAATTCGTAAACGATCACCATGCCAGTATACCTACTCACAATTTTTGTAAATGTACGTTACATGATAGCAGTTTACTTCACAAAAAATTTAAACGAATAAAATTTATATTTTATGAATAAAAGGAGTTCAGTGCCCTATATTGGCATGTTAATTCTATTTAATGATGTAGTATCAAAAATAATAAAAAAATTATGTTAAAATTTGACTAGAACCAGTGACGAACCCAAGAGATAGTTTCAGTATAAAAGCGACAAACACAAGCGATCCCTCCTTATATTCGCGCTTGGCTGAAACATTTATAGCTACTTAGCTACACATTGATATCTTACATGAGTGAATTTCAATAAAATTAAAACATGAAATCGTAAATCTGTAACTAAAAGCTAATATCTCCTAAACGAAGCGTTTGCGAGAAAATCACCAAATGAAAATATGTTATTGTTTTGAGGTTCTACATTCATATTTTAAGTTAGGATATTTAACCCTGAATCACCTTGTATAATAGGGAGTAAATTCCATTGAATGGTTACCGTTACCAGCAAAACATAATGAGACATAAATACACATAATCTATCTCAATTGTGAAACTATTGCTACTGGCTTGATCTGCCATCAAAGAAAACCTGGTGTGATTATTTGTCTGATCAACAACTATCCAGATTATACCGATCCTTAAAGTCCACTTAGCTGGTCACCTTTAAACCACCAACCACATCCTCCAAGTTCCGTATCCCCAGAGCCAAATTAACCTCACACGCGCACGCACCTCCTCTGCTTTCTACTTTCCCGATCCATTTAGTTTTTAGCCGGCGTGGCGTCACATCGCGTCACGTGACGTGTCTCACTCCCAGCGGAACCGGAGGCGACAGGCTATCTGTCTTTGTCTCGCGGCCCAGCCCGGAGTCGCGAACCGGAGCGCACCGGACTCCGGATGAATTATTCGCCCCGGATTACGACCTGTATGGAGCGCACGATTCGAATGTTACCAAGTGTTGCAGGAGTTTAGGCTGGCATCAGGGAACGTGAATGTGGTTTACATGGGGATTGACGGGTTGGAGACGGAGTGTGTGTTTTAATGTCAACTAGGACGAATGAGGAGAGTCTTTTTATTGTGATTTTATCAATAAGTCTATAATAAATGCAGTGGATAACCAAATGTGTTGTGTTATGTGACCTAATGTGGTTCTTACAACTAAGATTCGAATCCAAATCCAGTCAGATGTCAGATGCACAAAAATATTCCCTGTGGTGTGCTTTCTAACAATTAGAACACAAAATTTTATTAAATGGTATTTACAGGTTACCACCCCGTCCCTCACCACCGAAATAGATCTGTATGATTTTATTTTCTATTTGACTCAGTAAAAACCAAGCGTAATATTAGTGTAATGCACTAAATTGAAGTTAAAAAATCATGAATAAGTAAAACAAAATTAATTTTCTATTATATTGTATACTAAAGTGAATGACCTCTGTGCCTAGCACACAAAGTCCACTCTTACCAACAGGGATGGGCACGTATAATACGTCATGTATTATTATACGATATTTTTTGCGAGTAAAAAGCTGTTTTTTACATTGATCAAATTTACGACTGTTTAACGTAAACTATGTATAATATGCAAATAATGGAAAAAAGGCAATTGTTAAGAACAAAGTTTTGGGAAAAGTTGAATTATTATATTTAAGATTTAAGCATTGATTTATTATTTGAACGAAAGAATGAATCTTGCTCCACCATAATAAACTATCAATAATTACTAGCATTTGCATTTCGCAACGAAGCAAAGATTTGAGAGTTTGATAGCTAAAACTAATATTTTACATTATTTACGATTTTTACATTTTTTACCCATTTTTTACGACATAAATGTAAAAACTCTTTTTACGGGTAAATGCCCATCCCTGCTTACCACCTATCGATAGCACCTGAGCTATTCTGCCGTCTAAGATAAAGATATATTAAGGCACCTATCAGAACATTGACTACAATAATTATAAATAATGACTGAATATAATTTCTACAAATATTTTCAATTTTTATACCTCTCGCCACTCAGATAATAATAAATTATTAGAAGAAAAAATCCATATCAGGACTATTAAGAGAAGATTGTAATTCAAAATATGTATGAATCTTACAAATATAGTAAGATAGAATCTTTAACTTTATCAACCTCGATTTAAAACGTGTCACAAATGAGACGCTTGCACGTAAAAAACTATTTTGACACTAAATATCTTATGTAATAATTTGGTTTTGATATATAAAACCAATACTTAAATGACAACCTTTTAACGGGTTTAAATTACAATTACATTCAAATATAATTTTCATTATACACACATTGACATATTTATGATTCTTTTTACAAATAGAGACTTACTTACAAATATAATAATTTTTCAACATTAAGCTTTTAATTTAACTAATTTGTTCACCATACATCTACACAACTTATAACTAAATTTTCAATTTTGCTTTAACTTCTACTTAGGTATTGTATTTTTTATTCATAGCATATTTTGTTAATTGAGATTAGTTTTTGTGTCGATTAGTTTTTAATTAACAAAATCTATTGCAATAATAAGTCTACCTCAAACCGTTATAGATACTGGTTTTTAGTGGAACCCGCCTTTTGAACTACAAGAAAACATTTAATTTTTAAATTGCAACGGTTAAAATATTCTTCCAGTGCTATTTATTTATGAAACCCTATTATGCTAATCGTATTTTACATTAAATTCAAGTATTCCGACCCTTGAGAGCGTTTTTCATGTGCGATTAGGGAATGGTTAAACCAAGAGTCGAGCGGTCAACTAATTAAAATGCAGATGAACTTAGCAAAGACCACAACACTCACTAAACGAAGAATTCCGTCATTCCTTTCGTCCTGGACTCATGTATTTTCAGATTCGCAAAGTAATTAAATCTCAGATTCACGGCAAAGCCAACTAACATTTTTTTATATCCGCTAAAATGCTGCGGTCGCGCAACAAAGCTGTTTCGCTTCGGTTTTTCCTGAAACACATTAACAAAATTTGTTCCCGGTATAAATTTTGAGCGGAACGTAAATTTTAATTAGTAAAGTAAGTACTAATCGACATGGTAATAAATTTGTAACTCTCCAATAAACGTCAACGTGAAAATCACTCTCAAAATAAACTCAAGTGGAAAATATTTTATGCACCAACCCGCGCCTGAATGGCACGATTTATCACAATTTACGGCAGACTTTCTTATATTTTTACTCGCACACTTTCGTTCTTAAATCTTGTTTAATTATTTATTGCATCGCTGTAATATATTCTCCGATTCTAAATTTGAAACTTCTAAACTAACCTCGTTTTGATTTTACGAGTGCTGAAATAAATTGAACAAATTCACCAAAGAAATGTTTTCAAGGTTTTACAAAATTTATCTTTCATTTAAGCGATCGTGTTGGTAAATGCAAAAGGGTTTATCTAATTATTCCAAATGACCAATTTTTCTGGCAAATTTCATTTCGCGCCATGGATGTTGACTTTTTCAAGTCGAAAGTTGAAAGGGAGAAAATTTGTAAAATCCGCATTGAACTTCAGCATTAAACCATCGTTAATCGCTTTAGTTCCTCCACATAAATCACGTAAAGTTGTTGTAGTTTTAAATTTAAAGATTAAAAGAATAATCCGGAATAATCATTGACCACATCATATAAAGAGTAATGAATTTATTGGTAAAATTACAAATACTGGGTGCGTAACAAACGTTGGACTGATTTAAAAGTCAATTTTGACCTGAGTTTCTACACAGAATTATAAGTTATTTTACCAAATAATTTAATTTACCAATAATTATATTTGATTGACTATTTTCCAAATATACGTATAGGTACGTGTGCAAGTACGACATTTGCTTCAATTTTTTAAATTCTGAAAATTTTTCCGTTACTTACATATCAAATTTAATAGTTTCATGTTCATGTAATACGTAAACGATAATGTAAACCAAGATGCAGAAGATGTCAAAAATTTCACTGTCATAATAATTCAAATTTTTTGTAGAAATATGTTTCATATAATATAATCATAGACAACAAGATACTGGAATTTCAAAACACTAGAATATTAGTTGTATTTTATTTTATTATTATTTCTTTAAGTAAATATTAAGCTACTACTTTCGGTTTGCGGATTTCTCCTAAAATCTTAGCCAATGTTAAGATCCTTATTAAAATCTTAAATATGAAATTTGGTTATTAAAGCTTTCAAACTCTTTAAGTTATCGTGGACGAAAAATCATCACACACACAGACATCATCGCGTAAATAGTAAATTAGTATTCTACAGACCTTATCCACCAAAAACTCAAACTCGAAAATTTTTCTTCGTTTTTATTGAATAATCGGGTTTTGCCTTAGTATCACAGAAGTAAAACTCCGTGTGTGTGCCACCAAGTTACCCTATATAGGGACTTAACCACGACATAACGCATAAAGGTTCAAATCTTGAAATTATATACAGTATACATACATTATTAATTATTACTGTATATGTTTCGGCTAACACTTAAGCCTTTATCAAAGTAACTTCAAAACATTATAAACAATAATATTGAAACCATGTGAATTTCATAAAAAAATCATCAATTCAATTATTATGAAACATCCCTAAATTTAACACATTCACTCCAATAAAAATACACAACCATTCAAAATTCCCAGCATAAATCCTCTAGTAAATCCCCCTCAACCTCTCACAACAGCCACACATCCCACACCAACAGATCATCCTTTACCAGTTTACAACATCCTGTAGACATCTCTCACACATTACACACCTTCCGCTCCGTCACAAACTTACAAACATCACATCAACATCTCCCCATCTGTCGATGTCAAACATCGATCAGTCGATGAATGCAAACAGAGCAAGCGGAGTACCGCACGTGGATTTATTTGCGGTAATGTGAAGCACGATAGCAAGCAATGTTGATGCAGTTCAGGTGTACGGTGAACGGAACATGAACGAAGTGATAGGTGTGAGGCTGCCAGGTGGATGTGACAGCTTGAGAGCGTGATTGTACGAAGAATTTATTAGTAAATTGTGGAATTGTATTATATGTCGTGGGTTGTGGCAGAAATAGGATGTAATAACTTTGTGTAGTTTAAATGATGAAGTAGAGATGTCTATATTTTCTTGAGTAGTTTTAAGAAAGCTACAGTTATAGTACTGTCTACTGCAGTCTATTATTTTTACCACCAGCCTCACATTCTATGAGAGGTATTGTGATGAGTCAAAATTTTCGAGTGTTAATTTTTGGTGAATAAGCACGTTTTAGGGTCCCTAGAGTAAAAAATTAACATTTTCGAGATGATGTCTGTGTGTGTGTTTGTGTGTTATAATTTTTTAGGATACGATAACTCAAAAAATATCAAACATTAAAATTTCAAATTTTATATCTAAGGTTTTAATTCGAATCTTAATAAGCCATTATATTTTTGGTTTCAATCTACAAACCGAAAGTAGTACTGTTTTAAAATATTTCAATAAATAAATAATTTAGGACAAATTTTGTTATTATAAATGAAAGATTTAAGAATAATTAAATATATACTTATAATTTATAGTATTTCGGTATCTTGTATAGTCCATGATCGTTTAACATTTGTTACTAACTAAAATGTCAATGATTATGACATGACAGTGACAATAGTCAAATATGGTTTATATCTTCTTCTGCAGTTTAAATGAAATGGCTAAAATATATTTGTGAGTAGTAGTACCTACATTTTAATATATTTGTACAAGTACAAATAATAAAGTAAGTATGGCGGGGCGGGAGGTCTTGTGCTGGCCACATCCGATTTTTTAAATACATCTTACGATTTTATATAAATAATATTTATAAATAAAAATTTGAATTCAAATATTGTTCAAGTATTACAATAGTTACTTTGTCATCCAGAAAATTTCTAATATTTGGTATATCACATCTCATAAATTTTACATTTTCATGAGATAAACATTAATGTTTGTTGGCAATAGACTTTCACGTGAACATGAACTGCAAATTTAAATTAGTACCTAGTTAAATGTTTGATAATATGTACTTAATATGTTACTAATAAATTTGCTTAATACATGTGAAAGCTGCTACATGTTTAATCGTTTAACGTAGTATAGTTTCGCTATACCTCAAATTAAATTCTACGCATTAATTATGCAGCAATTTTCACAAGGAATTATAAATTTCCTTTTTCATACTGGAAACTGGGTAATTCATCGTTAAACTACCACAAACATTAAAACTTACAGAGTTGATGTTTCAAGTAAATTAAATCACGTGGAAAAAAACTTTTAATCAGTATAAATATGTTTACTATCTGCTGGCAAATGCATATTCGGAAGATCGAGGAATATATTTTTCTCTCAAAATGGGCGATTCCGAGGATAAATCTGATTGTCTCTCTTTAAGTATTTTCGTTGTTTAAAAGCACCTACGACGGTAAAAGCATTTTAAAATAAAACTAAAACTTCCGACTAGACATTATTATATTTGTATCTCTCAAAGAGTGTGTCTGAAGATATTATATTGTGTAAGCTAAAAAGATATCGCAAGAGCAACAAAATATTGATTTGATTCCTCTGCTTGTGCAAGCTTTCCAATGTTTGCTAGTGTTTGCGTTTGAAGACGGCATGTCGGGTAATTCTTCTTCTTCAAGGAAGACGGCTTCGGGCTTCGTAATGTGGTTGTTAAAAGAAAATGACGTACCTTTATGTGACTTCTGTAGGAGTTGTCTGTATCTACGATGTTTCGTTATCGAAAAAGTTTCTATGTGGTGTTTCGTTTTCTGACTGCTTTAAGTTCTTAAGTGATTCTTATCTTCATTATGTTGATGTCAAATAAAGCGAGGTACTTTTATTCAGATGTTTCACATTGTTTTCTTTACCTTTTTCTGCCGTTCAGTTACAGTTTACAGTTTACTACCTACTAAGAAGAGCTGGCCACTACTCAAGTATTTAGGTACCTATACTTGTACTTAAGAACACATATTTTTTTGGTACTTGTTACTTTAAAATTTTAAGTATTCAAATAAAAATTTGTGTTTAAGACTCATTTTCATTTCAAAATCGTAAATAATATTGACGTACCTACTTTTTAAATACTTAAGTTTTACAATAATTCTGAAATAATGTAAAAGTAATGAAGTTTTTTCAATAGTTTAAGTACCTAATTATACTGTTCAACCTTCGACCACAGCGACAGAATACGACATTTTTACTGTGAATTAATCTTACTCGATAAAAAAGGTAATAATTGAAGTTAATAAGGTTACAAACCATTAATACAATATATTATATTAATTTTAAAAAATACTGGTACTTGGAAAATACATATTTTTAAGTAATTTTGACAAGAAAAACTTATACTTTACTTCAGTACTGTAAGGCTTTACTTGTACTTGATAACAAGTACTAACTAGCTCTGCTACTAAGTAAAGAAATAAACTATTTACCTTATTTGAGATTGATTTTACTAAGAAAACTCACTGTTACGTGATCACTTATATTGTCATTATTTTATAAAGAACAATCATTTATTGAAACAAATGGTTAGAAAACTAAAGTAACTATACAAAACAAAAATTTTACCAATGGCACTTTTATTTTGATGGTGAATAGTGTGGCTAGTAAACAATGACTTATTAATAATGAATTACGGATAGAGTGCGTAATGTAACAACTCAGGTTCAATGCCAGTCAAGTAGGTACCTATACATTCTAGTTTGTTGTTTCTACCATGAGTATCGTGACTTGATGACTGGCAACCGCGCACACGGTATAATATAATACAAGTTGAGCAAAATGCGTGATGACTATACTGACCCGCGAAATTGCCCGATTTGACCGTTCCAGACTTCTTTCTTTGGGGTTTTTTAAAGTCACGGGTTTATACGAACAAGCCACAAACCTTGGCGACCCGAGAAAGAACATCCGACAAGAAATGAAGAATTTATCGCCAGAAATTTTGACACATGTCAAATCATGGAAAATGCAGTGAAATGAGCACGACCGTGCATCAACTGTGGCGGCAGCCACTTAACCCAATCTTCGCGACTTAACGGAAAGAAAATTACACGTTTAAGTAAACATAATCACCAAACACAACCAATTTTTTTTATTTACAAACAAAGTTACTGCTTTAGGAAATCTAGTGATTACTTCTGCGCTACTTGTATAAATGTATAATTCATTAAAGTAACTAATAAATTTTTGACTACTACGGAAACTCAAATAATTGAATAACAAATTTTATTTACCATTAAGTTCAAGTTAACCATTCAGGATAGTAAAAACACAATTAACTTCACGTCAAAGTCAAACTAAACATTTAATTTCAACCCTTCATTTCATCATCTGAAGCCAACAATTCAGTTTGTCGGTCGCGTTGGTATTATTCCCTCTCTGAATCCAAATCCCTGTTAAAACAGAATTGTGCTATACATGAATATGTTGACGAGAATTAAGGACAGACGCTGAATATGCATCAGAAGTTAATCACTCAACGCTGAGTTGAAGATACAGGGCTACGCGAAACATAAAATTGGCTAAATTACAACTTGCTCAAATGCTTTTAGCTGATACACTTCCATGTGCAAAGTTATAAGTTTGTTAATGTATGTGCATTTCAAACAACAAAATTGTGGTTGTAATTTGCCGAAGTAACTCGTGTGGGATTTTATTTAATTTTTAGGACACGCGCACAGGCTTTTATCTGGTAATGTCATTATGGACTTTGCCATAGTTAAAATTTAATATTGTACAAAATTTATACAACGCTGTTTTTAATTTTGTTAATAGTACCAGTAAATATTAGTTCATTTATAAGTGAGTTTATATGCTTTCTGTTTGTGTTTAATGTTAGTTTTTTAAAAGTTTTGAAGTAAATTAGTTTATAACAGCTAATTATTTTTATCTCTGTACTAGATTGCCAAGACCAGTAATTTTATTGGTTTTGTCACTGCTCCATTCTAACATAATGAATAACAAATAATAATTAATATTATGTATCTCTAGATCCATAAGAAGTAATATTTTTGTGGCTGAAACAAAATCGAGGTTTTCTAAATAGCCGAGACTACCAAAATGCTTTCGGTTTACGGAACAGTTGAAGTATCAAATGGACAATGGCGGCGCTAAACTTTTAAATTTGGGGTACTATATTTTAATATTTTTTCAAAATAATTTTTCATATGTTCCGAGCGCTTAATATTTTCGACTTACTAGTTCTTTCTTCAAAATTCAAATACAAAATGAAAGTAACAAATAAAAATGAACATTCAACACTCAACTTTTAACTAATATCGTCCTTACAGCATGTACCAGATGAACTACGAACTTGCGAGCACTTACAAGGCATTACGAATTCGTAGTGGTAGATTGCACAGATGTTTTAAAATATTATATAGTAAGTATAGTAATTGTTGCGATCGTGTTAGTAATAATAATTCTTGTGTTAAAGTGTTTTTAGATCTACTAGAAATAAACGCATACAGACTACTTGGAACATAAGTACAAAAAAAATTGTCGACTGGCGAAAACTAATTAATTAGAAAATAACGTACAACAAATATTTAAATGTAATACTTGTTTTTACGTTAAAATATAAATGTAAATATTTTTTTCTGGAAATTTCCGGTGGGGGCAGCCGGCGGCCACAGATCATTTTGGGAGGGCCGCCCCTCTGGCCCGCCCGCTGGCGCCGTCACTGCAAATGGACTAGCAATACACGTCGTGTTAACTAAAAATTAGGAATTAATCATGTTGAATGGCTATCATCAAAAATAGTTGTACATTGTGACGGTATAGGATATACATTTTTTAAATGAAGAATATTATGTTTCACATGTAAATATTTTTGGAGAGCTGTTATGCATAATTTCTGCCATAGAACGATAGAGACATAACAGTACATTCTTGCTCAAACAGGACAACTATAGTTGATTCCACGTAAGTTTGTGATTGCGCAACATTATATCGTTTACACAGATATAATTTTCGACAAAACCTCAATTTTATTTAAAAATATTTACCTCTCTACTTGCAGAAATAGAAATTGTGGGTCCATTATTTGCATTTTAGAAACCTATACATTTACGTTTATCCTACAACATCATTCTTCTATTATTGCGCAATCACAAACTTACGTGGAATCAACTATAGTTGACATTTCTGTTCTTCTAACACGGTCATGAATAAGAACGTAGGTACTTAATAACTAAACAGGAAGGTCCCCTTCCGTATCTATTATTTTGTCATAATACATGTACCTTCTAAATATGAACAGAAATTTGAAAAACTAATTTTTAACTCTGCAACAGGAATCTTACATTTTAGTTACAAACTGATGTCGCTATAATACGAGTAATATAGTAATATTAATTTTTTGTAGTTATCAGTCCCTGTAGTACATCTTGTTTCTTAAAATACATGTCTATCTCTCTCTGATTACATGAAGGTAATTCTAAGCACCCCTCAGAAATTCTTAGCAGCAATAATAATACAAACAGTGGTGTGTGTTACGGAAATTTCCTTCAGTAGTAAGACGTGCTTGGTGTACAAAATATGCGTAGTAGGCGTATCCTGTCCTATACATCGGAAAATTTCGCATCTCTTATCCTTATGTAATGCTTTCGTTGAGTGTTTATTTTATTTACGTAAGGGAATAAGGGAAATGTGAATTGTAATGTGTCATTTATATAAATATAAGAATTTCGCGGTTGGGAAAATCAGTAAAAAGAGACGCGATAATTTTTCCGAGAGAAAGAAATAAGAGGTAGTGGTATTTAAAATAGACGCGTATATGTCGTAGGAATATTGTAAAATTAGACTTTTTATAAAAAGCCTATAGGCATATTATAAAACACAATATCACATCATTTTATATCGCTCAATAGAAGGGTATAAGCTTCTTTATTTAGTTCAGTTTGGTTCAGTTCAATCATCTAAAACTGAGTATGTGGGACTCACGAAAGGTATTGGATTGTTTATTTAGTTCATCTAATCAGAGTTCGTATTAAAACCGAGTATTTAAGACTCAAGAAGGGTATTGTTTTTTTATTTAATTCAATATAATCATTGTGTCTACGAAAACCGAGTCTGCTGGATGATGGATTCAATTAGAGTATTGGGTTGTTTATTTAGTTAAGTTCTGAGTTTCTAGCAGAATCCTCAGGAAATTGTGTAGTAAAATGATACGACATCATACGTCGCGTAATTTTGAAAAAGGCCAGGCGTTTTATAAAACAACTGAATTAAAACTAGCCTGCGACATATGATTTTTGGGTAATTTTGTTCAAAAGGAAGATGTCAAAATTAATTAGAAATTTGATGAACACTGTAATATGATTGTGTACCACTGATTGTTGTTGTACTACCACTGTTAGATAGTTAGTAATAAATGTTATGTTGGTACTAAGTTTATCGGTTAAGTTACTATATGGATCAACACGCTTTGCTTGTTTTCTTTTATAATATTTATAAAAGTGTCTTAATTTTTAATGTATAATAATAATTAAAACTATAAGTGTTTCCATCATAATCACAAACGCTGAAAGTGTCCAGTTTCTAGATAACCTTGTTGTTCATGAATTCGACAATCTCTGCTGTAGTGTACTCTCCACTGGCAATTATTATAACATCGTGGGTATCTGTGAGTTGACGCAGTTATACCCTGGACGCCGAATAGATGGAGTAATTAAATAAATGGGTAGAGCCTAAACTGCGCAGTACGATGTGCTCAGAAGCCTGCGTTACAAGCTACAAATTTCAAAACGCTGAAGAATTGAAGTGGTTTATTTAAAATAAATATAATTTTAAAAGAAATAGAAAGTCAAATTTAAACATGATTTATCTATTTATTAATATTATAACTTCATGATAATATAATTTCAAAATAATTATGAAGTTAAAATAAACCAACAAGACAAACCCAAATGAAACCCAAAAAATGTTATGGCAGCTTCGCGATTATGCCGGTTATAGTAGTTTCCGTTGTTACCGATATCAGCTGTCGAGTTCGCCGTTCAGTGTAAAACTGGCTTACCAATAGCAATATAGTATTTCAATTTTGCGCACATTTGTTAGAGGAGTATCAACTCCATCTGTTCGGCGTCCAGGGTATAGTAACAGCACACACGGAAAAATATATCTCTATACCGTGAAGTGTGTATACCCACTGTGTGTGAAGCCACATCTATGCTGGTAAAATATAAAATGAGATGAATATGCTTGTATAGAATTAATTTGTAGGCAAGAATCATGTTCACTTTTGCAGATCCTGATCTTGTCACTATCTTTTTGTAATATTATTTATTTACAAAATTATATCACCTCGCAAAAAGTTCGAAGAATTTCTTTTCACTTGTGAAAAAGTTTTCATCGGGTTGCAGTTTGGAAATTTTTTATCCTCAACTCCAATCGAATTTCTGAAGAAGTCCCCAGACACCGCTAGTCTCCAGGTAAGTTTTTATTGTGCGCTTGGAGAAAGTTTGCAGCAAATAATAATCTGAATAAATTTTATTGTTAAAATTTTGCTTATTAGTGGGCGCGCTTCTAAGATTTTTTAACGTGCCTAACTTTTAAATCTGGTTTCTTTCGTTATCCTTGTGAAAGTTAGATTAAAAGAGTTGGCTTTTAACAGATTTTAAAACTTTTTTAATAACACCAGATTATAAACTTGGCTATAAATAAAGGAAAAAGAAACATGAAAATGCTTTTGATGATTTTAATTATTCAATTGTAAATAAACTGCGAAATTTAATTAAATTTTTTCTGTTCACACTTATGAAACAAATGTTCGTGACAAAAATTACTGTAACTCTAATGCTTGCATTCAAAGGCTCTGTTCATTAAAAGAAGCTATGCATAATTTTTGCAGCCTACATTTAGGAAAACAAAGGCGCCTGCAAAAAATTCTGAAATGAATATACAAAAAATCTATATTAAAAAAGTTTGAACGCCCACTTTCGCAAGAACTACAAAAAAGAACTTACGACGGAATTAATTCTCTTTCCCTTCTTCCATAAATACACATTCCAGTGTCATTTAAATTTCTTCCCGCTATACAAAACGTCACGTTTAGAGGGGGCTGTGAAAAATGTAGCTAAATGTGTCGCTGCTGAACAAATGAGCTTCGCGCAATTACAATAATGCGTCCAAGAATGAAAACCTTCAATTTAAATTCAAGAAAGATTTCCTCTTGATCCCTGAGCATAATTACCACGATAAATAAAATTTTACAAACTTGCTTTGCATTCTAATATTTTCGCAACGTTTAAGCACGTTTTCTACAACTGTAATTGCTAATCTTTTTCGGAGGAGATTAAGGGATAACTCTCTCTGTTTCCTCAACGATAAGACGCATGTTTTAACTCGTTTTAGGACCTTCTAAATTAGCTTGTTCCATGTTTGGTACTCAAAGAAATGTGTAATAATTGTACTTTTACCACACATTGTCACTAGAAATATAGAAATAACTTGTTTTATATCTGTCGTAGATTAAAGGATAGTGATTATTACGGTTTACGGATGCATCCTAGATGCTAAAATTTAAATTATCTATCTTTTAAAAACGCAATTTATTTAGGAAAATATCTCTTACAAGCACTTGCCTTAGTCTCTTGCTTCACGCAACATTTTAAAACATTTCACTCAACTAAGTACTTAAATAAAATATGTATGTGTATGTGTATTAAGATTAAGTTAACTAATAACGAGGTCTTATGTGTTGAGTTATTTTCCCACTATCAGTTGGCCAGTACTGGCACAATGATTAAATATCGCTATCGCATCAGCATCATAGTATACTGGTGCTCTCAAGTTCGATTACAGCAAACTAACAAAAATATCACTTGATCTAAGTGGTTGCGGATTACGTAATAGTTATTTAATATGTATAAAGGATGTAAAGAAGCTTTTATGGCGTAAATACGTAATTTGTAGCCCGACCATCAGCGGAGGGCTAAAAGCAAGTTACGCCCGTGGTATACCTAACTTTATGCACGGTTGAACATTTTCTAATAAATTAATGAATTTATTTTATTCGTTAAAATTGTTCAAATTACCAAAAATTACTAAATTCTTGGACTACTGCTAAGATACCAAAAATATTCCGAAAATAAACAAATACAAGTGGGGCCGATGCCTGAATGCTCGGTGAAAATTTCAGTTCCAGTCCGCCCCTGGTTTTCTATTAAAAAGTAATCATATTTGCAGTAATTAGGAAATGAATGTTATTCTTACTGTGTTAAATGAATTAGGACAAGTAAACTATTTCTAATAATAGTAACACAAACAATATCTTGTTGTTATAAAGCTAACCACAATATTAAATTTCAAACTATCAATTTTACAACAATACAGTTATTAAACTACATTATTACTTTCAAGAATCAATATTGACGATAAACCTATATTCGTTTATATTAACATAATAAAATTGTAACGACCTCTATGACACTGTGAGTCGCAATTTTCATCACATATTTTGTGATAAAACGAAAAACGTATATTTTTTGTAAGCTATGCTGCATTAATCTCTCATATTATACAGCTTTCAAAATTACCCTCTACAGCTCTACATTTGGAGTCTACAAATAAAACAAGAAAAACGTGCACAATAAAAACAAAACGACTTTACATGCAATAACAGCTTATATTAAACCATATTATCCTTTCATAACACATCGCCTGCGCCTCCATTTGTACACATAAAATAAAAATTTCATTCGGAGCGGCTGCAATTGGTCGAGGATGCAATAAAAGAAAGTTCACTGTTTAATGAACATCGAGGAAAAAGGAAAACCGTTTGAAAAGTGTTCTTTCTCTGAGAATTTGAACTGAGTTGGAGTGTTCCAACCAGAAAGTTTCAACCCTGAACTCTATATAGTACTACAAATATTTATGTAAATATTATTAACTAAAAATTTCTGAACTGACATAGAAGTTCTAAATAACATGTACTGTAACTGCATTCGTGTCACTTCGGATTACTCTTGTTCCAGTACTAGCCATGAAAAAATCGGCCTTTGTTATATCTCTGTTTGTAGTGAACACATTCACACGTTGAATTGATGTTTTCGGTAAAATTTAAAATTATCTTGATGTACCTATCTGTTAACTGTAAGTTAATGATTATATTTATACTTAGGTACTTATTTTTTTAAAATATGTACTTGCAATTTTAATATGTTGTAGCCATCCTGAGGCAGTAGCAATTGGCTACGAAACGTAGATTTTCGTCAAATAAATATCTAAATTTAAAAAAAAACTTACTGCATTCCTGTTTATAAACAACTCCTACATCTTTAACAATCGCTTAGCAAGTAACTTATTATTAACTAAACTTCCATGTTTTTGTATTATTTATTATCGTATACCAAGCCTGTCTAATTAACCTTGATGAAGGCACTAGTTAGTGTCGAAACGTCAGTCGATTAGAAATAGTTATTTGTATGCCAAGGGCTAAAAGTATCATTTGCAGATTGAGGCTAGACATTGTAGCACGAGCGCAGTGAGGGTTGCAACTAGTCGAAGTTTGCAAACATACTTTAAGCTAAAAGTATACACAATACTTTTTCTACGATTAATTGATTTTTATTAGCAATCAACAGAAATTTTATAATTTTTCATCATATCATTATATCTATGAGAGCTAAATTATTGAACAGAAAACAATACAACAAACATATATGTAAATAAACTTGACATTTAAAAAATATTTGATTGAAAATTGAAATACTGTATAAATTTAACCAAATCTCAATAAATCATTTATGATTACTGATTACTGGAACATATTTTTATTTTTTACAGAGGTCTGAAAATATTTTCAGACCGTCACTATAGCAACGGTCTTTAAGAAACATTGGTCTGCAATTGTTCATTTTCAAGTAACAAAGTGAAGTCCAGAAAGATTACTACTAATAAAATACCTACCGATCGTAGAAAAAATAAAATATATGTGGCTGCAATCTTATTAGTTATACAACTTCTCTTGCAGTTTAACTGATATTTTGAATTTTATGTGATGACTTATTAGAAGTTTATTTGAACATAATTTGATTTAACGTAAAAGTGAGGTTGGAACATTACACTGGCCTCTGGTTTTTTAACTTTTCTACTGATTTGTTAATGTTTTTGAACAAAATTATGGTAAAATGCGCCCGCGAACAAGATCTCTCGAACGAAATCATTCACCAGCATTTGAAAAGTATTTCTCTCTTTGAGTTGCGATGGCAACCAAGCAGAAACAGAAGCGCGCTAGAAAATGGCGTCGAAATTGACCGTTTTAAAGGAAGGGTTCAGGAGTTTAACCCGGGTGACACTTGCGCCAACTACGATAACGCCAAGAAAAAAATTTCTTTTTATTTTTTCGTCCGCGTTCCGGCAGTTTGTGGATACATACTGCGTTTTATTTTTATTGAGTTTTATATTGTTAAAACTTACTACTTACTTTGTTGTTAACTCACAAAATTTCATCATTTTTATGCTGTCGGGTTGGATTTTAAGAAGTTTTTTGAAGGAAAATTAAGTTCACAGTATGTATATAAAATTGCGAATAAAACGGAAAACTTTTATAAAGGTAGCTGAGATATATTATATTTACATTTTTTCTGGGGTTCTGCAACTTTTTTAAGAAGACAGTCATTAGAATACTTGTTTTACATTTTGTAGTTTAAGGCCTACCGCGAACTAGCGATTTTAAAGTTGACCAATTTAAAAGTTGATCAATTTAAAATGTGTTACTAGCTCCGGGCACTATCGACTAGATAGTTGTCGTGGTACTTGTACAAGATGGATGTTATTGAAGTAGCATTTATTTGTGCAATTTTATTTACTTACTTCGATTAAATAGTTGCCTGTGCGTGCTACCTCATATAATTTAATGTGTTTTAAGTTGTCGCAACAAAAGCTACAATGATTTTACTCAAATGCTCGACAGCAGTCCGTGACATTTATGAGAATTTGCTTATGTTATGTGAATTTGTTTTATGATCGGCCAATAACAGAATAACAGAGTTTGTAAAGTGATATCTTCTTTAAAAAATGAAATATAGGTGCATTAATTTGTCGACATTACCTATTCCTATTTTTTTTGTTTTAGATTTGATACAACTTTATAATTAATTATATACTGTACCTACATAAATATTCTACAGAAAAATATATAACTAGGTCTTCAACACTGAACAAGTTATAATATCTAAAACTACTATTATTTGTGAAATACCTAAACCTGAATCATATAAATTTTCAATAAGATTTAATATTAATGGAATGAAAAAGTAACAGAGTTCTCAGTCTTCAAAGTTAAATTTATTTATTAACAGATGATAATCATCACCGACGTTTCGGTGAGAACTCTGTTACTTTTTCAACAGTCAAGAAATTACAATTTAAATTTAATATTAATATTTCTTCAGTTAGGTATAGGTACTCGCGTGTCGCCTTAATCTTTTTATTTTTAGTTTATTTGATAGAGATTTCAACAGTGCCACTAGTTTAAATAAGAATTCTGTTGAATTATTTTATTTAAGAAAAAGTACATAATTAAAAAAATATCTGGATTCACCCCTAAATTCAATCAAAATAAATATCCAAAAATCCTTTAATCTCTATTAACCCTACTTCTCTTCATATTATCCACCGTCGACAGATTGGGCTAATAATTGCATTTTGCATCACCTTCACCCAGTTCCCTCGGGATTTATAGAAACTCCTTTCCGCTCAGACGACGTCGCCAGTCCTGCGGCACTTGTAAAAACTTTGACCCGATTTCCTGTGCATGCATCACCAGTGGAACAAACATCTCCCTCGCATTTATATTCCGTATAAACACTCGTCGGGCTGTGGATAAGCAACGGTAAGTTTGACACGTCGAGCACGTGACGTCACTGCGATAGACTCTGACAGAGATGAAGGAAGGAAGAAGTGGACGGAGTTGAGATAAAAGACCTGGCACGTGCATAAGACTACGCCGAGTTTAGAAAAAGTGAGCTTCTGAAGTTACGAGAGATGCAGTTGAATGCAAAGATGTGGAGGATCATTCAAAACTTTACTACTAGAAAAATAATTTGTTTTAAATCGAATAGTTTTTTAATAAATGATTTATTAAAATGGGTCTTAAAGTCAAGATATCTTATATTGTCAATACTAATTCCAGCAGTATTTCCTATTTCAAAGACTATAACCTTATTATTTCGACAAATTATAAACTATTTTTGGGATGTTATATCCAGTTTTCTGGAGAGGAAACCTACTTTGCTTACTAAAAATATGTAAGAATTGAAGATAATAAGTCCCTTGGATAAACAAACGTCAGTAATTAAGGTGCCAGTATATTAAGCATGTAGTAGTAATAGTGTAGTTACCTACTTATTTTTTAATTACTAGTGCATTTCGAATGCTGCATGAACCAAATTTTGGTTACAAGATATTAGCTATATGTAACCATCTTTTCTGACTTTTCGCACTTGTTTTGAATAATACTAACCTACGATTTATGCTGTTAAATGAGTTATAATATTATTTTCAGGAAAATAAGTCAAAAAATTTGAAAATAAACTCTTGTTTACCAATATCAAATTGCACCTCCCTGTCATGCTTGCCTATCAAACTATTGTTGTTTGAGATTGTGACGTAAGCTGGACATGTTTTATAGATTATTTGAGAAAAAAGCTGTTATGAGAAAACTATGTTCGAAAAATGGGAAACTTATTATGATATGAACTACTATATTTCATGCACCGTAGAATGGATAAATGAAATTCTTCGTAGCTGAATTTGAAAAATACGAACCTTACAAAATTTACTGAAAATAATAATGAAACTGGCTAAAGTTCAAATTATTTAGCGGTATTAAATAGAAAATTAATAATTTTAACTTTTAATACAGATGCAGGCATAGGAGGAAAGATTAAATATATATTGTTATACTGAGTTTAATTTCTATTTGTTAAACAGAAAAACTCATAATAATCTTAAAAGAAATAATTTATATGATTTTTTTCCACATTAATAAGACAATCAAGAAAAATTACCCTGGGACTTTTTGGTAAATTAAAACTAACAAAGTATTTCTCCTATTTTTATTCTTTAACATTAGCCACCAATTCCAGATTTGTCTCTTAAAGTAATTAAGTTAATTTATTTTGAAAAAGAAATGAAACCATACATTCAGCAACCTTGTTAATAAATTTTTTTGCAATGTATACCTACAATGTTTTCAATAACATTCCTAAAACAACCTACTATATTGTTACAGCTCAACTTGTACCGAAATAAACTGGAAGGTTCTATTTTGTAGACAGTCAGCAGTCCATAAACCCTTACTTGTGTGTTTGGGAACTAGTCCCGGATATTGTTAACCGTTTCACGATTTTTCTCGGTTGCTTTCCGTGTGTTTCCCCTCAGGTGACTAGCACTAGCAGTCCCGCTTCTAATGTCGGCAAGCGCACCGTCGTTTGCCGACAAACTTACCTTGAGGGACTGGGAATCTTCCGTCTTCTTCGCCGTGTTTTGCATAACTGTGAATTGGGCCGTATCTATGCATTCTTATCCGTGTCTTATTTCGTAAAATCAGACGTTGATGACGGTAGAAGGACGAAGGATGCTGCCAAGGACATAATCGTTCTAGTTGGGATGTTTCCTTTTATATGTTATTTCCGCTTGTGTTGCTTTAAAGTGATTTTTTGTAAGTGTTTTTACGTGCTTCGATGGAGTTTAATGGCCACGGGAAAACTCTTGCAAACTTTATATAGATTGTGGGGTTTCTTTCAAGTGATGATAATTAGAATTCAGCGTTTTTACTTCCTCAGAGAATAAAGATTTGCCGTTTTTGTACGATCCCAAATTGTCGTTTTATTAACTCAATTTGCAACGACTGACACAGCTTACCCTGTGAAGCCATATTGGAAAATTCGATAATCAGTTTATACCAATGCTAATAGACAGTTCTTCAAAATAAGAATAACAAGAAATTATCTCGACAGAAATGCGTGTTTCATTGATAAATACATACTTACACACATATCTCTCACGCCTTTTACTCAATTTGAGTGTACCTAACAGTTTCACATTTTGTAATTCGTCAAAATATTAACTTACGAGTATCCATGGTTATTAGTTGAGTACAGTACAGGGAAAAATTTTGTGCAGTTTATTGGAACGTGTACTAAATTAATGATATATTCACTATCCCTCATTAGGAAATATTTGAGCTGTGTAAATGTCAAAGTTAAATATTAAAGAAATGTTTTAATTTAGAGATAATCTTTAAGCTTATAACGTCTCACATAATAATGATATATCTTATAAATAAATTTATGAATATTTTTTCCTGTAATTTGTCAGAAAAGATGAGTTTTTCTCACTTGTACCACTTAGATTTAAAAGGTTTTAAAATGTAAAACTGGTATAAATGTATATTGAACTTTATTTTAAAACTTAAATGTAATCTACTGTAGTATTGTAAGTTTGAAAACGTAACAAAGAAAAAAATTAAGCAAAAAACCAGCAGAATCATTTTAATTTTCGTCGTTTTCAACGGAAATCAAATAAAATCTCCTATTTTCGTTATATAGTTTTGTTCATTGTCCTCTATTATACCTGTAATATTTATTTCGAAATTGAACTTACCATGTGTTATAACAGTTGAAATAATAATAAAATAGTATTTTGTCAAATTTATTAAGTTTTCAATATTTATTATAAATACAATTTCCAAAAAACACAATAGACTTTACTAATTTAAAAATTCAAAAATGGTACATGTGCTCTTATACCATTTTTCAAATTAACCAATTCAGTAGTTCCTGAACAGTTTTTTAAAAAAAATCAATAGACGGCCCTATAGCAAGCTGAAAAGTAACTTGTATCATTTTTGCTCTAAGTAAAACAGAACTTCTAGTACTCATTTCTGTACTTATCTCGTTTTTACAAAAATGTCACTTGTACCACTTTTGCACTGAACCCCTCAATTATCTCCAATATTAGTTTTTGTAACTTGAACCACTTTTGCATTGAACCTCTCAATTGTAACAAGTCAGCTGTCAATTTTACAGGTTAGTAAAGATTAATTTTCAAAGGTAATGTAGAGATTGATCAAAACGTTTACAAGTGAGTAACAAGTAAAAGGTTTTATAAATTTGAAAATTGAATGATAAAGAATGTGTGAAAATTAGCAATATGTATGCCACTTTCAGATCTGGGTAAAAAGCATCCTGCGGCGAGTGAAAATGTCTGTAAAATATCGCTGACAATGGCTGTTATATCTGGTCATTATTATTATGCATTCTATAGTCTGAGTTACTGAGTATAATCCAACATAATCCAGCTTTCATTTAAGATTAAGAACAGCTTTAGTTTTGTGAGATACTCAGATAATCTCATCAAAATCACAAAGTCAACGCAGACAATTTAATCTGAAAACTTATTTTAATCCGACTTGACATGCAGGAAAATATTATCTTTTTATTTCATTTTTAAAAACAAAAGTACCAGGCAGAATTTATCTTTTATCATAAAGCATGTAAATCAAACAGCAAACCTAACCCTATTTTTGACCACTTTCCCACGGATGAATATATCACCCATTGTTGAAAATTTCTTCAAACAGAATTAATTATCAGCTTTTTAGTTTTATCTCACGCTGAAATATAACCTAAAATGCATTATTCACCAACAAAAAATTGATCGAAAAAAGCATAAAAAGAAAATCGTCGGCATCCGTGTAGCAATGATTGATGCACGCGCCGGACTCTTATCTTTCCGGTAGGGTCTATCCTCTCTTTCCTTTCTATTCTGGAGTGTATCGCTCCATCTCTTTTTGTAGGACTCGCGTTGAGCCCTCAAGCATGAGTTTTAATACTTCTTGGAACATGGCAGGAATCTGGATTGTATTTTGTTTCAACATTTGAATGTTATATAAATCAAACTTGTAAACAAACTAGTAAAAAATATCTGTCTTGCTTTTAATGGTATAGACCAGGCACATCAATTTATCTTTTAGGTACCGCATAGTTGGACATTGTATTTTTAAGGAAATACTCGGGTATGCACTTGGGCAAATACTTACTGATACTTGATTGTTTTGGCTCAAAATTTAAAAAATACTGTATCCTGATTGGTTGAAAATTTTCGAAGGAAATATTCAATAGTTATATCACAAGTACATGACAAATACCTGAATATTTTTTCGAGTTCACGAATGTGCACGAGAGCAAATATTCTGATGTAGGTACGGCTGCACGTATTAAACTTAAATTCCTATACCAATTCATACATGTATTGTCATCGGAAATAAAATTGCACTTAGTTAATACACTAATAATACCAATATTCGATTATTGTGCTCTAGTTTATGTTCCTAATCTGAATCAGCAGGACGTTAATAGAATTACTCTCTTTCAGAACTCTTGTCTTCGCTTTATTTACAATGTGCGTAAATATGACCACATTTCCGAGTTAATATGCATTTTGTTGATCAGAGAATGGAAATTATGTATTTATGCTTAATTCATAAATTAATTAGTACTCATTGCCCCGAGTATCTTTTTAACAAGTTATTTAGAAAAAAATTCAACTATAGTCTACGTGGAAAAGATGAATTTGTTGTACCATCTTTTAAAAAAGTTAAATTTAAGGGCAGTTTTTCATATCTTGCTCCTACACTTTACAATAGAATACCATATTTCATGAAGTCTCTATCACTGTCTACTTTTAAAACTCATGTCAAAAATATGTATCATAATGTACAAATTAATTAATAAGAGCTAAACATTTATTAACTACGTTTTGTTTTGTTTGCTTTGAAAACACGTATGTTGGTTTTTCTGTCTCATATATCTTTATCTGCTTGTTTTGAATATCTTTGTCAATTGCATATTATTATTGTTTTTCTTTTTCAAAGTTGTATTTTTGTATTTTTTTGTATTTGGTTAGGTGGAAGAACAGCCTTTTGGCTGAACCTCGCCATTGGGTGAATCCAATAAAGATTATTATTATTATTATTATTATTATTATTATTATTATTTGTTATGCACGACTGGTATATTGGTAGATTATTTATCGAGAAAAATTCGATATTTTTAATATAAAATAATAATATTTGCTCTGTCACCTAAACGTCAGATCAAGGACATTGACACTTTTTTAAATGCAATCTTTCAATTTTTTGGTGAAAAATATAATGTATATAGTTGATGATTTGATTCTTGTGTTGACAGCTGTCAAAAATACTCGGGTATGCACTTGTGCAAATACTCGCGGGTACAGCACTCTTGTGCACGTACTCACTGCTACTTGATTGTTTTGGCTCGAAATTTAAAAAAAATGTAATCTGATTGGTTGAAAATTTTCGAGGGAAATATTCGGCTATATGCCCAATAAAACAATAGTATAAATGAAATTTAACATTTAGATAATTTTCTTGATGTTTTCTTAAAAACATTAATTTTGAAAAAACGCTGCATGTTCTGTATTTTATGAAGATGATTTAATAAAACTTAGTAATAGGTTATCTATTAGCAGTTGCAATTGCAGTTGCCATCAACGAGATTAAAATCGCAAACGTTTGAGAAAAAAAACTAGCGAACCAACCTCTACACAGCTACATTGTCACATTTTAAAATAACGTCATCAACGTCAAAACTGCAATTTGTCTTTATGAATAATTTGAAAACATTTCTACACTCCACAAAGTTTGAGAACCAATTTCGGTAGTTAATTCGCGGTATATTTACAGTTTTATACCGTATTCCTATCTGATTTATGTGTCATAATAAAGGCGTCATGGGGAGCTCAGTTGTAACACATCGTACCCCGAAACATAAACTGTCAGCCCCTGCTGTTTCATTTCAACATTCAACCGACAACAGAACAGAATAGTTCGTCGCATGTCTCACTGTCTCTGTTACCATGTTCGTTTGAGTTTCAATAGATAATTGAATTTCTATCGCAAGATGTGCATGTTGACATGTTGACACGTGTCAAGAAATAAACATTTATAGCCAAGCTGTCAATGAAATATTGCTTTATTTCGATTGAAATATAAAATCATTTCCTTTATAACATAGCTCATCTACGAGCACTATTAACAGTTTTATTGACTGTTTTGTTAGTCAAAGTAAAGACTTCTTCAATATAATCGAAGTTTCAGATTACACTTTAACCGTCCGCAGGATCTAAAATCATACAACAACAAGAATAATTCGTAACAAAATAGTTATAAATATATTATTGCAATAATTATTACAATGGTTCTGACCCTGAGAAAAGTAAACCTATAAACAGAAACGTTGGTTATTGTAGGTACATAATAATAATTCCTTATTGGTATTGTATGACTGTTTTCAGCAATGGACAATATTACCAGTTAATTTTGCAGTTTGCTGCTTTAATTTAATTTAATAAGTATTATCTACAGTTAAAAATTACTAATATTGTATGCCTTCAATATTTCATCTAAATCGTTCAAAGCATTTTTTAAATTTAAAGAAATAGTTATTTAGCTGGGTTGTAAAGAAGGTTTTTTTTATTACGAATGTGGAATATTATTTTCCGAGTCGCTGGACCAAAAAAATTACCACATGCGAGTAATAACAAATATTTTTACAGCAGAGATATGTATTATATTTTTTATGAAATCGCAAAATTAAGTTAAAGTATTAAAGCAAAATGTGAACACAAAGCTGACGTTCTGGCTAATTCTCGTCAGTGATCGAATGCACAGGTAGCGCTTTGTTTGATCGTTACGGAGCTAAAGTTGTACTTTTCTACTACGATTTAGCGGAGCTAAAATAAGTCATTATTGTACGATTTCATAAAAAATACATAATTACTGACTTAAAGACAATTTTTTATATAAATTACCTTAGTTAAATCGTCATATTTTAGTCATTGCAGTTTAAAGACTAGACATAAACAAAAATAATTTAATATGCTTAATAAGAAAGAAGTCGAAATATTGCATTGCAACAGATTTTTAATTTTATTTCATATGGCTAGTAGTATAGTAATTTTAGTACTGATCTTATAAAATGTGTTTATATTTATAAAAATCTTGTAGGTAATACTATTAAAAATAAATATACGATTACATTTTTTTAAAGCAAACCTAATAACTTGTGTTTGTATTTTCAGTATAAGAGGTGCTTCATTTTAAGACCCTTATTCTGAAAGTGAGAAATTGAAATTTTACAAATTCCTGGTATTTATCAATACACTTCTCGATTTCTGCATCTCTTTGGAGCTCTTTTGTAAACTTCTGATCTCTTTGTAAATTCATTCGAATTCGCGTCACAGAAACCTTTGTTCTTCTTACTGATCACTTACCTCACCTCAAAATCTCAACTAATATCGCTAATTGCCCATTATGAATGGCGTTTGTTGTTTTCACATAATCAATACCTGCATCCTGCATGAGAATCTCTTTGTCTCCAGCAGCCAGGTGGAAATATAAGCCGATCAGGTAAATACGGATATATCGTATAGAGGAAAGTTGGCGCACGGTGACCGATATAACTCGATTTAGCGAAGATGAAGGAAGATGCAGCTGCAGAATACGTTCTATATGAACGAACGCTTCGCCGACTTCGACCCATTCAACCTGTATTGAAGGCATTGCTTTCAAATTGCACGGAGATTATATTGTCGTCGAGAAGTACTGAATAACAAGAAACAGATTTGTAATGGTCTGGCTTTTCCATTGTACGCTATGTTTGATGTTCTATTTCTAATATAATTATATTGTTGACAGGAAACTGATAATATTACTTAATTGCCAGTCAAATTTATAAATAATGAGGAGATTGATTACACAAACAATTTTTTTTAAATGGGGGAAACCCCCCCCCCCCCCCATGGCTTTAGGAACGTATAGCCTATTAGCCAGGAACATTGTAATAATTTATATATGTCAATCGAAATTCAATTTTTGACAATCACAACGCCCATGCTCTTCAGTGGGATTTGAACCCACAGCCTCGCTGCCCGCTCGGACCACAGTGTCTAAGCACGTTAGTCCGCGCGGCCATCGTGGCCGGCACACAAACAATACCTATACTATTAGAAAATTAAGAAATCGGATATGGATAAAATAATGCTTCTTCTCCATATTTCGAATTAAATTTGAAGAAAACAATTTTTGTGCAAGTGAAAAGTGATTTTTTTTCCTCCTAAAGTGTAAAAATAACAATCATACATCGTTAACATCGATGGTAGTTGCGATTTACATATAGCCATGATGTTTACACACTAAAGCTAAATTTACATGTACCGTTGACATTGTAAAAACGGTGACAAAAAATTTGGTGTTGATAGTCAACGAATCAAATCACAGAAAGGTGTCTACGGTACATGTAAACTTAGCTTAATGCAGCAAAGGAACCCGAAATTGTTTAGTTTTAAGTGGTTATTTAAAAAAAAACTTTTAGTTTGACACGTGTATCAGAAATAAGAATAACGCGTAAAACATAAAATTCTACCAACTTTCGCCTATTCTTTATTCCTATTTCTTATTCCTATCTTAAATTTTGTGAGCATAAGCCCACCTTTCTTTGTCTGCAAATTTATTAAAATTTAACTATTGTGTAAAGTAAAATTTTAAAATAATATTTAAAATTATAATATTAGGGGTAGAAAGACAAAAGACTTGTTCCCTCCTGAATAATTATTCTAATTTGCAAACTTAAAACTATTTGAATCCTCTTCACGTATTACATTGCACTTAAGTCCCCCAATTTTTAACTTGGAAAGTTTAGAAGAACTTCCACGTGAAACGTTGATAAATTATAATAAGTCATACCCGGAAAATGCCGCTATTATTCTAACTTATCTGCGGTGTAGCCAATAATAGTAGTTGCAAACTAACTCATCGAGTAATAGTGTCTGATACTAAGTTCCGTGCCGTGCAGCACTTTCACGTCTTGGTTTGCGAATGTTGAATATTAATGGGTTTACTTAGTGTTATATGCGTCCTAAAATAAGCGTCAGAGCAAGGCGTCGATTTCAAACAGCGGCGTCGATAGAGGGATAACTCCATCGAAATCATTTGATTTTGTGTTACAGCAATTAATTTATATATTTATTGTTTGTCTTGATACCTAATTTTTTATACAGGGTCCGGCACAAAGGACGGATGGTTTTTAAAACATCGTAAAATCGGTAATTTTTACTCACAAACAAATTTATTTACGGATTCGGGTTCGCAATGAAATAGCATTTGTGACAATTAAGTGTAGAAATCACATCAGTCATGTGGTGACCATTTTTGACGATGCATTTCTGGAGGCGTTCTTGGCAGTTAGCGTAGACTCTCTCCAACTTCGCTTCCTCAACTTTGGCGACTTCCACGTGAATTGCCTCCTTCAACTCGTCCAGGGTTCGGGTCTTGTGACCCAAAACTGTTTGTTTAAAAAACCAGGAAACAAAAATTGCAAATTTTGAACAAATTATTTTAGTTTCATGATAAGTAGGTTGAGTAATATCACCCTGCATATTAGCAAATTACTTAGGTACTCTCTTGGCCATTCCCAAAAAAGATATTGAATTTTCTGTCCATAATTACTACTAGAATACGAAAAATATGTTTTAAAACTTCGGTTTGTTTAGTCCTACGTTATAGTATTTTGTGCAACCAGGGAGGGAAGCGTGCTATTACTCCCGCGGGCAAAGCGGCGGCCCGAGCGAGGGCGCCGGCTTCGCCAAAGGGAGGAATAGCCTTCCCTCCCGTGGGACACACAATATTTTACGTCACGAGGGTCTCGAAATCACGTTTCTTGCAAGCGAGAGGGAAACACTGTTTTCCTCCCTAGGAAGGAAACAGTGGAAAGCAAGTGCGTTCCTCACGCGCGGGAGGGAAAACTCGCTTCCTTCCCTCCATTAGCAAGAGGAAAACACTGCTTTCCTCCCCCGAGTGACGTAAAATAAATTTAAAAATAATGTTTAATTTTGGTAATGTAGGTTTAGTTCGCATTTTGATGCTGTTGCCTTGGTTTCTGCTGTTGTTTTGTGCTTACCGCCTTCTAATTTGTAAGCAAAACCTACTACCTTAGAAACAGAGGCAGTAAATGCCCTATCATGCAAAAATTATTATTATATACATATAATTTTCATTTGTCTCTGTAAAGAGAGTAAAAGTAAAGTGCAGTGCTTTGACCTTGAATAGAAATAATCTTTTAGCAATATCTCAAAACTTAAAAACGTCTTTACAATATCCTGATACCATAACCCATAACTTACCGCATTGGATGGCACCATCACCAACTAGAGACGCCACTGGGCTCAGACGCCGTTAATAGGCGAGGGTGTCGACGACGACGTAAGGAATAAATTTACAGAAAATGTGAACTTTAATCCTGAGGTATTGGAGGGATTACCCAGCGCTCTTTTAGAGATTTGCTTGATATGGAAAAGGAAATGTCGTGTGATGGAATATAATCATTTTGTGTCCACGAATTTTATTGCGTTTTATTAAGATTCATAGAATTTGTTTTTGAATAAATGACTTGCAAATTATCTTCAAAAGGATATAAATAAAATAGGATGGCTTTTAATATTGCATGAAATTTTTGCATCTAATTTGTTACTGCTGCAATTGCTTTCGGTGTGAAAAGTTGGATGATTTACAATTTGTATTTCTTAATTCTTACTTTTTCACGTTCATTACGAGCCCCGTCAACTATATCTTCGGACACTTTGTGTTTTTTGTCTTATTTATTATATACATATTATGTTTTAATAATGGATGCAACATTAGAGACGGGTTTTGCAAGATATTTTGTTATTTTTCTACCACCAGTACCAGATAAATTTATTAGATATAAGGTATTTTATAATCAAATTACGGATATCAAGATAATTGACAAATATGACATTATATTCGTAAAATTAACTAAACTGATCACTAAAAACGTTTATTTTGTTTTAAGAAATAATAGATATATGCTAATATCTGGAAGAAACTATTATTTTAACTTAGTGCCTCAAGAAATAATTTTCAAGCGATTTGAGTACTTACTTTTTTAAAATGAATATATACCCTGTCATGTATTAACTTTTTTCATAATAAATATAATAAAAGCAAGCTAATTAGTTCAATAATAATATAATTAAACTAAATCCAATGTGCAATAATTCTGTCATTGTGAAAGTAATTCTCCTACATACCTAAATTAAAATCTATCATGTCTTTTAAGTAGCTACCTATGGGTATTGCAGCCTCGCATATCTACTGAATTTTTTATATTTGATAAATTTTGTAATGAGGTAAATGCATAATACCAACAACAGTTCAAAAGCTCTTAGAATTTCTGTGTCTGTTTTGTTTTTAAAATTAAAAATGTAAATGCCACGAATATAAATTAAAATGTAAGTTTGTACTAATTTCGTTAACGTCGTTTGAAGAATAGTTTCAGCTTTTGTACTGTGTTTTGTAAGATAAATAATTAACATTATTACTTTAATAGTAGGTAAAGAAACTTGGTGCTGAAATTTGTAATTGCTTATTTAACATTTCCATCCTTGTTTACAAAACGAAAATGGAAGTTATAAATAAACAACATATAATCTCAACTCTTTAAATATGAGTTTTTATTTAGGAACGTTGAAATTTGTTTTGGTAAGAAGCTTTTATTTTTATCTTTTTCGTAATAACGGAAATACTATCTCGTAAATTACTTCGCGTTTTTATGTAAATATATGAGAATGTTATTTGCAGTATATAAGCCCAACAGTATTTTCAATAGGAAATATGATGTATTAAATAGTATAAATGAAAGTCAGAGTTTACTTATGAAAATTGCACTTGAGAATGATCGAGCCGCAAGAAAATGTCGCAGTAATTCTAATATGCAATTGCCATAATACAACTTGAGCAAAATAAAATAACTTTTATCTACGACCGTACTAAATTATTATTTTGGTAAATTTAAAATAAGATCAGTAATAAATACTTCATTTTTGACACTCATATACAATAGTCTTTTATTTGGGTTATAAAATATTGCTTAAAATAGTACTACTATTCACTAAAACTAGTTTTCGTATGAGTATAACAAGAAATTTTATTGTTTGAGAAGCATATTGAATTATTACGAAATTACGTTATCTAATAATATCAAAACTAAAATAATCGCATTTTATAATATGTACCTACATACGTAATACTTCTATCATGCCTTTTAACCAACTTGGATGTGTCGCCTCATTTTGTAACTCATTGTGTGCAGTTTGTTACCTTTGACTATTTTCCTCATTATATTTTAACCAAATAAAATGCACTATTTTTCACAAAAACCATAGCAACTATCTACATATTATGCATAGTGCATATTTTTTTAAATATTGACATAGTGTGCGTATATTCACCGTACCATGACACAATAAACAATAATAAATGTTTATTTTTCACCAAATGTCAAAATATTTAAAATGAATTTAAAAATAATGCTAATAAATAAAATTGTGTTGTTTAAAATTGTTAAATTTGGTTTATTTATGAAATAGTCAATGGGTATAATACCACCCGATCATCAAAAATAATATTTTCTAGCTAAATGCTACCTAAATAAAGTATTATTATTATTATTAAATACTTTTTCCTCCTAGTTCGACGTATTTCCGTTCGACCTCCGGTCTCAAGTTGTTTCTATGGAAATACGTCTCATCAGTCGGCAGTATTTTCGATTTTTTTCAAAGCTCTTGTGGTATAATAACTGATTATTAATAGTGGGGAAATACGCCATATGCATCAAGTTTATGAAGAACGATCACACCAAAGATGTATGGTCGAAAATCGCTTGCGAATGGCGATCAGCTGTTGGAAGACAGCCGACAAACTAAGTTTTGCGCAACAAAATCAGTAGGTAGCAATAAAAATATCAACAAGTATTTATTTGACTGATTGCACCATACATCTTTAGGATAGTGCACAAATTCTATGCTTTATCTCCCCACTATTAATAATCAAAGGCAGTTACCAACTAAGTATGTCATCTCACGAGTACTCATGGTTGCTAGTAGAGAGTACATCCCAGGAGATATTTTTGTGCAGTTAAGCTGAAGTGTGTACCTAACTGGATTCGAACACGAGTTGCCAGAACCACAGTCAATCACGTTACATACACAGCTATCCGACCCATAATAATTAATAAATGTGCTATATAATATTATAGTCCAATCAGTCAAGACATTTAGACCTCTTTCACACGGGGAAACTATTCCGTGAAACAGTTTCTTGCTAGAAATTTGGTCAGAAAATTTTCTGAAACTGATTTCTGACCTGCGCGTTTCGATAATTTTGCGAGATTAAATTCAGTTCAGTGTCGTACATACAATTGTTGCTAAACGCGGCACGAAAAGGGGTGTATAATTTGCTTTATAATGAACTGAAAGAACATACCGGTAAATTAAATTAGCGCAATAAATTTATCATTATCGAATTTTCCATTTTAATAATAATAGGTTATAAGGTACGTTCTAGACAAGGTTACGGACAGCACTGATAAGTTTCAGCTTGTTCCTCGATCGCCGAGAAACTGGAACTAATAGAAAACTAAAATTTAGTTCCAGAAACTACCTCAAAAAAGTTTTCTATCTGAACAGCCCCATATAACGTAATATAATAGTTATTTGTATCACAAGGCCAGAAACTGACCTTTTGCAAGAGCGAGTATTTTTGACACGCCGAGCCACAGGCGAAGCTTGCAAATTACGAGCACTAGCATAACAGTTTCTGGACGTGTAATACACAATATTTTATGTGCCGATTTCATTACAAAAATATAAAATAATTATACATAACCTAAAAAATTGTGCACTGAATACTTGCATTTGATCTTAAAATATATGTTAATCTTGTTAATTCTTGTATAAAAAATACTCAACGCATAAAATTGACAACTGTAGTAATGTCAAGATGCCAACCTATAACTTCCGGTTGTTTGCCGGCCAAGGCTGGCAACAAAGAGTTTCTGGCGGATTTTGAGATATGGAAAACTAGCGATGCCGACCGGAGGCATATAAAAATAGCGAAAAATAGTTACCGAGAATTGATTGAGAGATTGATTTCTAGAAACAGTTCCACCGTCTGAAAGAGGCCTATCTTATTTAAATGGTTTTTTTAAATTCCTGATTCTGATGAATACATAATCATTAAAAAAAAAGAAGAATATAAATCCGACTGCTGTAATTCTATTACCCACTCCCAATGACACTAAGCACAGCTTACACCTGCGCTTGTTTACGTGGGCGCTGAAAGTATCTGAAATAAAATGCAAAATTTTCTGTGAACGTGTCAAAGCGTGAAGCGAGCGACAGGCATCACGGCGTGAAGCGTCGTCCTCTTTAATTAACAGGAACGAGTACAAAAGTGTGCCGTCAGGCGAAAGAAGAGCCGATAAGCGAAGATCGAAGTCAACATATAAAAAAGAAATTCCATTCGCATTGGAGAGAATGTCCGATGTCTGCTTCTGTTCAAATATTACTTCTAGAAAGAGGAGGACTCAGTGCCGGACTGAGCCCTTGTAGTAGAGAGAAATTAAACAAAAAATATTATGTTGTTCGATGTAACTGTAAATATAAAGGAGATGAATTTTTTAGCGATATCGGGCTGGAGCTTCGCCAAAAAATTGCCAAAAACTGGTTTATTGATTATCACTTCACAATTTTCTTAATATCTACGGTTCTAATGGCCGTAGAAAAATAAAAAACAATGCAAATTACTCGTAAATATGAATAAGGTATTACCCTGATTCGGTATAAATGCTTAAAAAAGAATTCCTAACTTCAAAAACTGAAAATGATTGAATTATTTTAATTTTTTACTAAATTTGTAATAAATCGCGCAAAAATCATGATTTTTTGTTTTTGCCCTAAAATGGGCACTATAAATAGAGTAAAAAAATTTCTATATGCTCACAAAAAGTACATAAAAAACTCGTAATTTAAAAATTTAATGGCAAAAAATGGCGGCCATTTCAATTTTTTGGGTAATTAGCGATTGTGGCCGTAAAATTGCGAATTTTCGTTTGAAAAACTACTTACGTGATAATGTCACATTTTCACCAATTTTCATGAAAATTTAATGATTTTTGCGCGATTTATTACAGTTTTAGTAAAAAATTCAACAATTTCAGTTTTTGAGGTTAGGAATCCTTTTTAAGCATTTATACTGAATCAAGCTAATACCTTATTCATTCACGAGTAATTTGCATTTTTCTACGACCATAAGAAAATAGTGAAGTGATACCCTCGAAATGCATCAAAAAAACATTTTTTCACGAAGCTCCAGCCTAAAATTTTTTCCCACATCTTCTTCATTATAATTAATCGAAAAAAAGCTCAAAAAACCCACCTTAGGAGTTACATCGATCTTCAATGATAATTTCACTCTACTATTGCATAGGTTGTTACCTAACGCCGTATGTATAATTTTGCTCCTGTACTCAGATAAATTTGTACCGCCTTCTCAGTAATAGAATTGCATATAAAATTACAGGGCACTGTCATTTCATCTTCTCAGAATTGCAGTTATCCGTTATCTTTATACGCTGCTGCTCTTTAGTTATTTACCTCTCTTTAGGTTTGTTATTCTGGTAGTGCATCCGCAAGTTAAGACTATCTTTATTATGTACAGATGTTATGTTATGTAGTGGCGTAACTGCCGGAGTTACGGGTGTTCCGTGAAACACGACTCGCAGGCTCCAGGGGTCCGGAGACAATCGACGAAAAAGATAAAAATTAATAATTAAAAGATATAAATATAAATTAATATACGTTTTTTTTTCGGCCGACATAAACACACAACTCATAAATCATGAAATAGGTAGGTATAGTACCTACTATATGAATGAAATAATAATTATTAAATAAACTGATATTTATTTAAAATATATAAAATATTGTGGATGGTGCGGAGTTGCCGGGTATAAAATTTGGAACATAGCTGAATATTGCATTGTTAAGCTAGTGATGTTAAGTTTTATGATAGATAATGTACCTAACCATGTATTTATATTTTATATAGGTAGTATAATAAGACCAATAACTGAATCAATATATTATACAAGCTTTATGAATTGATTTCAAAGATATAATTAGGTGGTTCAAACTTTAAACTTATTTAATTCACCGTTTATGATATTATATCTCAGCTCTCGGTATCCACAGAACTTGGTCTTTCCAAACTCAAGTCATTTAATTTAAGTTTATTTTGACTTGATATGCTTTGTTTACTCTTACCTATTGCATGAATGCAAATAAAACAGTAAACCAACAGAACTTAAACCCTATATAACACTTAACTCAGTTTATTATCGTTAAATATTTTTTATGGTTTTGTATGCAATTCAAGCGACCTGCAAAATGTTTAATTGTTTATGTAGCAATTTGCCAGCAAACAAACATATCTAATAACACGATCACAACTGAAGCCGTTCTAAGTAATATAACAATGTTTTTATTAAAACTCGTTTTTAAGTCGTGCGGGAGCCCTTAAGCTAAAATTCAGAGCTACCCAATTATAAGTAAAAGTGCAAAATTAACCAACCAACGCTTCCACAAAATTCCAATTTCAATTATAATTGCGATCGTTGACCACTGTTTGGTTAAATCAGCCACTTACACTTATAATTGGGTAAGTCTGAATCTAGCTTTAGCTTTAGCCCACTGAATTTAGGATCCAAGAAATCAAACAACATTATTTGTACTCCTTTAGTGCTGGATTAGTACTAATTTTGTATTTAATTTATTTGTATTGTCAAATATTTCATTCAATTTCGGAATGTATATTACTTTGGGACCTATAAAACATTATTATTTTGCCCTTATACCATATTAGAATTTTCTTAGTCCAGCACTGGTTTATTTGAGTTTACTGCGCTCGGTATGAAGGCAATATTTGACGGGTCTATGTTCTTTCCCTCTGGCGGCGGGCAGTAAAAATAACCGGACCGTCGTTGGTCGTTTCGCTGGCCCAGACCGCTGGCCGTCAATCCTTATAACCGCCCGGAAAATTATGATTATCCCACCAATATTTCATTATTTAGTAGGCTTTGTTAGACACCCGACAAATTATTAATTGAGCGAGAGATAGTAGCATTTTTCACGGAATTAGAAAATATATCATACAGCGTATTATCCAATTATTATCCTTCTTTAGTGCAGGTGCTCTGAGAACATTTTAATGAACTTCCCTTGTATAAATAGATTACCTAATGGTTTTTCAGTTGAATGAGTTTATCAAATTGTGTCTTATTATTGTTATTATGATATACCTAATAGCTAATTATTTAACGAGAGTTAAACCTTGGGATTGAGAATTACTCATGATCAGTGTTGGTATACAAAAAAATTTCAATAAAAGCTTCTTTATTCTTGATGTTCTTTCCGAATTTGAAATAAAAAACAGGGGTACCCATTTAAGATTTTAAAGTGACCCCCCTTCCCTGCCGTCTGGCGGGTTGGGGTACAAAATTTTGATATAATCGTATGTCTTCCTTCGTACTTTTGAAAGTTTTGCTGGGCACATTTTTCTGTTAGATGCGTATTTTAAAAGTTATTTCGATTTGTCACGTTAAATGGACCACCCCGTATAACATGTTATATGTTATGTATTTTCTTTTATAGGGAATATACAATATAACCTGGAACATTATGGAAAACATTTTTAGGAAATTATGGATAAAACTGTTATTAAATTATTATACAGTAAATTTATTTTAACGTGAAACATGGAATTTTTCATATCCATGGTTACGATTTACGATTATAATTTTACAGCAATGTATTAGATCGTTCTTTTTTAAAAACATAGAGAATTAATTTAACTGATATATTCTTGAATAATAAAGATATTAGTAGTAGTTACAAAGGGACATTTTCAACTTAAACTTTTAGTTGTTCTAATTATACATTGTATTGCCAGGTAGTAGCATTGTGACATCAATTATTTAAAAAATTCGAATTTATTCCCTATGTTTCATTTTAAAAAGAACGCTCTAATACATTGCTGTCCAATTCGTAACCATGGATATGATAAACATAATATTTCCCATTAAAATAAATTCATTGTATATTCAAATTTAACATTTGACGGAACCCTTTGCTCATAAGGTATATTCGTACTTAACTGTTTTCTTTGTATAATTTATCCTAATTTAAAATAAAGAAGGTTCTTCAAAATAACCAAAATAAAGGCAGATGAAGACATACAAACAACTAACTGTTTTCATGGAAAGAAAGAAAACAAGAAAGCAAAAATCGAGCCGCAGCCCCTATTGTTTTAAATGTTTTATTCCGTAAAATTACGCAATAGTACATAACCTTGAAACCAAAACCTTTTCTTCAAGTTCTATAGAATACGAAACTAAAAAAATATACTTAATAATTAACAAACAACGTCAACCGGACAGAGAAATCCCACAAAACAAAAATTCTAAGACCACTTCCACTAATTGAGACCTTTCTTTCACCCAGAAGAAAAAGAAATCCCAGATAAAGTTTTCCAAAACTGCCTATGTGTGACAATAGGCAAGCATATGGCCTGGTCACCACCTCTCACACACAGACGGAAAGTCACACTCACACAGACGCAAAGTCACACTCACACAGGCGCGGAAGGAAGCAGGGAAGTGTGCTATGAGGAAAGTTTAAATGCTGGCCCGAATTTCAGGATTAGCTGCACGGGAAAGCGATCCGGAGAGAGGAGAGGAGAGAGATAGAGATGCAGGAGATCGAAAGTGAGACAGGAGAGCAACCCACGGGCGGGGAACTTATTCTTTACTACAGTTGCAGAGTAAAATGAACCAAGCAATAATTGTAGTAGTCTGCGAACGTCGGAGCGAGAGGTCTAGAGATCGAGTCCTACTCGTTTGTAATCTAAGTAAAATCGGTCAATAAATCTGGTTGAATTTATGCTCGATGCTCCGCCCAGGAACAACTGATATTAGAAAATGTTAGATAATATTGTATAGGAAATTATTTATTCAGAAAGAAAAACATATTCTTTAAATCGAGACAGCCCAGCAAGTTTAGGAATTTAAATGTATTTAATATATAGTTAATTTCGAACCAAATGTGGAAAGATTTTTATCTTACATGAGCGGTTTTTTGAAACACGAGCGAATTTTATAAATTTTATTTTATAAATGAGGTTACCTAGCAATGGCCTTGTTAAAAGCCGCAAAATTCTTTATGGCGGTTGGCTTTTAAAATTCAATTTTGTGGCATATAAATAAATTTCCTTGCACCTCACTATTAATTATTACCTCTATTATTGTCTGAAAGTTTCTTAAACGGATAGAGCTGTTATTATTTTATTTACTTCTTATTATTCCGGTGGTGTATCGTATCATGCACAAACACAACAACTAAATAAAATACTAAAGAAACAATATACAGGCTGATTCATCATAACTTGCTTTTTTAAAATGCGTACCATTCAGGCTGTAGGGATCGTAGTGGGGAGACAGTGATCTCATTCGACAGGTGAACTTTTAAAGTTTTGTTCCCCACCCGGTCAGTCGCTATCATGCGTTGTAGCACGGAGCAGCGTGTGTTTTCAATTAAGTCGTACACTTCCCGGGGCGCCTCATCTCAATAAGAGGCAATTTGGAGTGGCCAGCCCGCTCGCCTGATTTGGCTCCTTGTGATTTTTTTGTGTTTTTTTAATCCCGCGTTTTCGTCAACCGTCCAAGGACTTTAGAAGACCAGGAGGCCAACACCCGGGCCGTAATTGCCAACATACCCCGCTGCCATGCTGGAAAGGATTATGACAAACGCCAGAAATCGGCTTATACAGTGTATAGACAATGGGGGGCGTCACCTACCTGATATGATTTTGAAAACTGGATGAAACAAAACTTTAGATATGTATACCTACATTATAAAATAAAAATAAAAAGTTTCTGGTTCATAAAATGGGCATTATTGCGTTTTGAAATAAGTAAGTTACGATGAATCACCCTATAATCATACAAAAAATACCAATTATAAGATTTTCATAAATTAACATTTTTTACAATTAATATTTTTTTATGGTATTTGCGTAAAAGCAAAAAGTCGTTTTACACCTGAGAAGGTACTGTGCTATACGCAACAGATTTTTATGAAAGTACTAAAAGATTTGAATATATCTTGCGATGCACCTCCACTTCCATCTGATCTACGTCCCTGGGAGGCAGGCGTCGGAGAGGCGCCGCCGCCGCCACCGCCACCACGCCCAGTGGCGACGCCAGGTCTGAAAGCGGCCGACCTCGTAAACACTTTCAACGTAGGTAGCTGTGACGGACCAACACGATCGTATTTTATTTTTTCAAATTCCTGCTGAGATATATTTTTTAAGGTTTTGTTTTCCGGAACGAATTTTTAAGTAATTGGTTGCCAAGGAAATTTATACCGTTTTTTATGATCATCTTACTAACCTATTTTCTTAAGAAAAGATGTTGAACACTGAACACTTGTATACAGCCATTTAGGGGAGAATAATGTTTTTAGAATGTTGAACGATTCGGTTGTAGTATTATCGCGTTTCCTTAATTCTGAAATGCTTTTCCCAAAATAAATTTGCTAAACAGTTTCAGCACTTCAGTTTTGTTTCATCAGATTCTTATTTAATAAATGATTAATCTCATTTTATCTACAACTATTGAATAATATAGGTATTATACATTATTATCTTTCTTTAGTGCAGCAGGTGCTCTGAGAACATTTTAATGAACTTTACTTGTATAAATAGATTAATATGTAATTTTCTTGACTGTGGCTCTTAATTTTATAATAGTATATTACATTACAAGTCATGAAAATGTTTCATTGCAGACGAGGAGGCTTGTTTGAAGAATGCAGCGTCCGAGCATTTCTTCAAAGCCTCCGAGTCTAGCAAAGACATTTTTATGGCGCGTGATGTATTTTATTTTTTTTAAATCGGCAATTATAGAAGCTTAAAATTATAGAAAAAATTTGGTTTGCATAAATCATCAGAGCTGTGATAAATTTTAGAAAACGTTGTCATGACAAGTGTATGTACCTACAGACAGTGGAAAGTAAAAATTTTATTTTCATGCCGTCATTTTTACTTATTTATTTTCATGCCTAGTCCTGGAAATCTTACTTTCAAGACTCAAATTAGTCAGGAAATGAATATTTTCATGCCAATTTTGAAAAAAAAACAATTACTAGAAATTCAGTCAACTTTATTTGCTTTAAGTCAACCTCAACCGGTTTCACACTCCACCTCTGGGCCATCATCATGAGGTGAAAGTCAAAATATTTTTTGTATAGTGTAACATATTAAAATTAACATTATACATTATTATGTTTTAAATATCAAATATAAATATTAACTACGCTCAACTGGCTTTGCCGCACCAATAATCCTAGTTCCTAGATAAAGTATAGTCTTCTACTCGTGATTAATATAGTAACTACTCGGTGTGTCCTAGTTATGTTTTAAACGTTTGGTAAATTCTCATTAAATATTTTTATATGTTTTACAATTTAACGACAATCACACATTGCTGGCCGAGATATTTGAACCACGAAACCCTCAACTCCGGGTTCGTACGTCATCAAGTCATCATCATCACATACAGAGTACCTCAAATATTCTTTTATTTATTGCTGGAATATTGCATGTAACATTAAGTATAACTTAGTGTTTAGCATTAATTTAAGACTCTGAATTAAGTATAAAACTATAATAGTTAACAATGATTCCATGATAATTTCTCTTGTCCAGTATAAAACAAAAATATCTGCAATTAATCAAAATTATCCAAAGTTTAATTGGTACCTACTATTGGCTATTTTAGTCATTAAATATTAATTTAAACTATAGCATTATTAATTATATAATTATATCTGATTTTTACTTTTTGAAAATGTAAATATGTTTATACAACAAATAATTCGTGTGCAAATAATGTCTCAATTAATCATATGATTTAATATTGATAAATACAATATAATGTATTTATTTTTAAGTTCTATATAATAGTCTAAATTTCAATATATGCGTAATTCAATTTTGATTACGATAATTTAAAACATATTTTCACAATTTGTTTGATTTTGTATTCAGTGCAATACAAGCTGATTATTATTTTCAGTGTTTATTTTACACTTTAGTAACTGTAGTTAGAAAAATCAGCGAAGCAAGACACATAAACACTGGAAGTAAGAAACTAGAGTGTCCACATCCCGCAGTATTTATTTCTGACACGCCATCGATCATTGTTTTTAATAGCAATTTACCAGATCCATTCCTTTAGTAGCAACTTCACACTTTTCAGCGAAATAAATGGTTTCTTCTATCATCTCCACGTCAAAATAGAAAACTTTAAATTGCAACATCGCCGCATACGACAACTTTCCAAAGTGTTGCTGTAAACCAGTAAAATAATTTTTTATGTGCTGAAATTTTCTGGCAGCTGTCAAAAACATTCAAGTGCGCATATTTTTTCACACGTTATTGCGCTTTATTTTCGGATAAAGTTGCGAATTTCAACAAAAGTTTCGTCAATTTTACGCGACAGCGAGAATAATTAATGATTGTTAATTTTAATTTGTGATCAACCGCATACTTTTTGGAATTTTAAATTACATAATCGAAAACTAACCCAGTGTCGCCCACGTTAACCGCGCGGACTAACGTACTGAAACTCACTGTGGTCCGATCGGCTGGCGAGGTCGTGGGTTCGAATCCCACTGAAGAGCTTGGACATAGTGATAGTCTGAACATTTGATTCATATATAGGTAATATGTTTATCTAATTCATATGGTTACTGACTAATAGGCACTGAATCTAAAGCCATAGGGGTTTCTCCTTAAAAAAAAAAACTAACCCAGTGTGTTAATTTATTGAGGACTATAATGGTGGGTTTATGCTGCAACTAAATTATAAAATTAAAAAATTAAACTAAGAAGTTGAATAGCCAGCTGTTGGTGATAGTTTAGTTTGTTAATTTAGTTGAATAAACAATTATATAGGAAATAATGATGTCTACTTTTTAAATTTTATTTCATACTAGCTGAGGTGTTGTCCGGATAAAATTCCATATTTTTAATTGCCGCCCCTAAATGACGATCGGACTAACGGTCTAGATCTTGATGTTATAACAAATCAATGATGCTTCTTGACTGGATAGTGTAGTGGAAGGATAAAGAAAATTACTGGAATTCAGTCAGTATTTTATTACTTAAATTTCGGCTCCTACTAGTTTCAATCCCACTTGGGCCTTCTTCAGGGAATGAAAGTCAATGAAATATTTTTGTATAAATAAAATGTATAAAACATATAAAACTTAACATGGATAATTTATACCCTGATTAAAACAAAACAAACCGTTTTATTATATTTCAATTTTCAATGTTATATAACGAGTTATTACGCTGAGAAAAAACAAAAATTTAGCCCACTAGAGCGATTTAGCATCCATCCATAACGGTTCAATTGAAGTCAAACAAGTGACGGTGGTAGTGCGTTACTCTAAACATCTATAATATTTGAAAATTTACATTCGAATGATAATTTACATTAAATATTACATATTATGTAATTTAGACATTAAGTATTGTACGAAGCACGAAGTTTTGCGAAATCTTGAATTAAGGATCTCGGCTTATAATAGTTTTGATGCCCTTTGACGACATTAGACGTTACATTAACATATTCATAATGTCTACATAAATAGATAAATAATTATTTAATTAATAATGATGTGCTAGTGAGGATTGAATAGGTACTAACAATAACAATAAAACTTTAATATAGATTTCATCATTTATGTAAGGTTTTGTTCCTACTTTTTAGCAAATTCTCTCTTTTTTTGTGAAATAAGTAATAAGAAGATATTGCACCATATTGTAAAAAGTAAGCAGCGAAAATAAAGTTATTTCCACAGAAACTCTCCAACATATTCTTAGATCCATCATTTCATATTTCAACAATTTGTACTTTTCTGAAATTTGTTCTAGTAGCTTCGAGCAAAAAGTATCTAAACTGTAGCAGTTTTCATCATGCGATAAGATTCCAAACGGAATTTTATGGGGCGCTTTACTTTATGTATCTCTGGGAATTTTTCCCTGGAGCGTTCATCACAATCAAAACCCGCATAACGGATTCAAAAGAAACTTTACACGAGGAGGAGTTACACAAGACAGAAATTCTTTTCCTTATAACAAAAACACTTTGCTTCTATTCTATTACCTATATTCCATTATTTTGTATTTGAATATTACACGACATTTATATCCGTCGCTACAGTGCGGACGAAAAGGATATATGAAGTTATTTTTAGCACTTTTCTCCATTCTGTTAAAAATAAATATAAAGGAAAGCCGATTAAATAATGATTCCTAGCATCATAAATATATTCAAGGATAAATTAATTATTATTATTAATTATTATTGTTATTTTAACTTTCTAAGAATGTTGCTTTTTACTTTTGGAATTAATATAAAGGTAAATACTTATCCTTGCTTAACTATTGCTAACGGCGGGATAGCTTAGGCGGTAAAAGAGCTGTACTTTTTTGTGGACTGGACACGGAGGTCGTTGGTTCGAATTCCAGTTAGGTCAGGAAAATTTCACGGCCTGATTTGGATCGGTAACCACTTCCGTCAACATTCCAAGTTGGGATCTAATGAACTTGGCAACCCCTAGCTATCGAGCACCGGCTAGGGACTGTAACAAGAGTAAAGTAAACTCCGTGGCAAAAGTAAAAACCTAGGGACATAACACAAAGAGGTTTATTTATTTTTAATATCCTGTTTATCATTATCAATTGCATCAATTATACTTAAATTATAAGTATAATAAGAAGAAATAATAAGCACTCTAGTTAGTACGAATTTTATTTTTCACAATTTAGACGTTTCGGTCTAGTTTCAGACCTTGCTCCAGACCAGACAACTATGTAACAATTAATATTTCAAGATTATTTTAAATATAATTTGATTTGATTTATGATATTCATAATTATATTCTTCATATTTTTATTTTAAAATTACTCGAACCGCTCCAAAGCATCATATCGAAATTCCACTGGTTTTATTGACAGTTTCACTGGATTAAATAAAACGAGAGAAAAAGTTGACAATTTCTGGATTCTGAAATACTCACTATAAACTGATGGGTTAAATCCTTCGATCATATATATAATCTAGACAAAGTATACTCGAAATTTCTTGAAGCCATGGATCATTGCACGTTGCCTATTTTACACACTTCTTAGCAAATGATACAATAAACGTTCAACAAAAATGACTGTTGAATACGCTACATCTGTCCAACTGACATTTACAATTCTAGATTTTAGATGTGTTTTTCTTAAGTAATATAAATAATAGAAGCAATTTGTAAATTATACTAAGAAATATAAAAAGGAGCTCCTATGTTTATAAATTTTTTATCAATTTTAGTAGATATTATTGAAAAACTACTTAACAAAACTTATATCTTATGTAACCCGAAATCATTGATGGCGTAAACTCACATCCCCCCGCGCACCCTTTGTATGTTGTGGATTTCATCTCTATGCCTACACTTTATCCCCCATATTGTTTCTAGACTATATAAGGTCGATGGTCAAATCTATGTAACTGTTAAATCTCAAAATAATCTTGTTCTGAAAACATCTTTTTTTCCACTGAGTTACGCAGTATTAATATGTTTAAATAGGTATGTATAAATTTATGATTTATTGCTGAAATTGGCCATTAACTAATATAGATATTCAAACTGCCAATATTTTGCAGAAGTGACCATAAATAAAACGGTTTAATTTTATTTATTATTTTTTTCCATCAATGTATAAAACGTAATTAACAGTAAATCAACTAAAATGCAACAAATTGTGCATCCCAGTAAATTTCCAGATAGTTTCTAATTTAGGTCATAAATTGTAAGCATGTATTTTTATTTTTGTTTAACGCTGTCATCTGTCGAACTGAATCAACATTTTCCATTTCTGTTTTCATATTTGCTGCAAATAAATATTGATTATAAACCAATGAAAGTCGGAAAATAACTGTCAGCATTTATGAGTTTATTTTGATGATATAAAATAAAAACTTTACTAAAAGTTTTTACCGCAGAAGTAAAAAGAAACTTCCTACGGAAGAGGTAAAAATGATATGAACACATTTCTATTAATCTGAAATTAATTGTCAAACCGCAATCTGAAGAATTAAGAAAATTACTGGATATTTTCTCCATCAGTAAAACAATTAACTTAGAACAGTGCAGTATAATTTGATATTTTATTTCATTAACATTGTAATATCTTGCAGCGCTCTAGCACTATTGCCTCTTCAGAGAAGCAGCAACTGAAGCTGCAAGAAGCTGAAATAAGCTTCAATCTTTTATGTAATCTTAAACTAATGAGAAATTAATATGTTCTCTTTGTTCCATGCTGATAGAAGGATTAAGAGTTAAGAAAAGAGATATTTTCATTGTTTATTATCACAACTAGAGGTGGGAAAACTATCGATAGATAGATAGTTTTAAAAATATATTTACTGTCGATATATCAATAGTTGCTAGCAACAAATAACTATAGTACTATCGAAAGTTATCGAGTTACACACAGAAACTTTCTCTCAGTTAAATTATAGTTTGTTAATAATTAAACAATAACTTATCGATATTTTAAACAATATCTTACTTACATGTAAACTTAATAGTTTAGCGTTTAGCAAAACGATAGTTTATCGAATCGTTTAGAAAAGGATGATTTCATATAATTTTCGAATTTTGACACATAATATTAGTACCTGTTTATATCACAAGCTAATGATGTCAATAATGGTTTGATAATAACTATCGATAAACAAAAACTATCGGACAAGAAACATCTATCGTTTAACTCAAACTATATTTAACTATCTATAGTATCGATTAATTATGACAAACGACAGTATTATCGATATATCGATAGTTTGCTCTTGCCACTATCCAACTATCGATAGTTTCTTATATGATAGTTTTCCCACCCCAACATACTTGGTTTATATAAATTGAAATATAATTATCAAATTGTGTATTTATGGAATAAATATCAATTTTCCATGTACCTAGTTATAAACTAATGAAAATATTTTTTCAACTACCATTGGGAAATTTAAAAAATAATTACCATCCTACTTTTACTATTTATTAACTGGTGCAGAAGAACAGTTTGATATAGCGTTACTCGGATTATTTTAACGAAAGCAATTTGCGATAAATTATGAAATTGCAGCTGCTTTTATAATCTAATTCACAATAAGAATATTTTCCTGTTTTTTCCAACACATTTTTTTATTGCACAAATATGCATTATAGTTTGTTATTAAAATATCAAGGGTATTATAAATATGTTTGTTTATGTCATCCGAGAGCGACAAATTTACAACCTCAAACCCGAGGATTTATAAATAGCCCGAAGGGCATAAATATCCTATAAACAGTGGCGGATTTAGGAGAGGAACATCCATCAGTCACGAGCCTCCCTCCCTGTGATAAGAACATATTTTGTTTGTTTTTAAAAACAATACAGTAAAACGGACATTTTAGATAAAATTACAACATAATTTAAAAGTATCTGACTTTGAACTTTAAAAAAATTCGCCTACGGCGTATTTTTCAGTTGCATTATTTATAATCATGCCTTTTGCAATTATATTAACTTACTAATATTTACGTAATTTAGTCATATTGCGCCAAAATAGAATAAAGTTAATATTTTTATTCCATTTATACCTATATAATATATTTTCTACATATATTTCAGTGTCATATGCGTTAGGGACTAGTTTTTATTTTTTAAAAACACCATATTTCAGAACATAAATGACCATTTCTTTCATTAATTTTTTAAAATTTGTTGGTAAAATATTATGTAATTTCCCCTGTATAAAAAAATTAACTTTTAATGAAACAGCCTTTGACCTTGAACCCAAAAAATATTTGGTCTGCGGCGCTTTTTTCTTTTTCTTTACGATACAGTCCCGTCCTACTACTTCTAATAAGACTATTACTGATCTAAACCCTCCCTAAACAAAAATCCTGGCTACGTCTATTTTCAATGTACTTATTAGATTTGTGTCCCTCTGTCAAAATTTTCTAAATCCGCCACTGTCTATAATGCCGGAAGTACTACATACATACAATACTTTATGGCTCACATCTCACATAAATTCTATTGAAACAGTACTGTCTAAATGTGTTAATATTTCCATAGTCATTTCATAATGCCTAAGATTATAATGTACGTATTCATACCTAAATTAATAATACCTACTGTAGTAGTACGACATAAAAATAAACCTAATTTTTTATTAAGTATTATATCATATTAGTTTGATGACAAAAAGAAAACCTATACTTCGAAATTTATACAGCAATGAACATTGCTAATGAAAACTATTTTAATCAAAATGTCAACCTAGCAACCTTCCTGATTTTAGTTTAATATACGCAAAGTAAATTCTCTCTGATGAACTATTTCATGTTTCATTTATGACTCCTTGCAATACTGCAACGTTGTTGATTAAATAACGCTACTAGCGTAAAATAAGTTTGTGGCGTTCCTAATCACGTTATATGACCATCTTGCTACTAATAACATCTCTCGGTTCAGAATAATTCCCTCCGGTATAAAGAAGCAATGTTCTACATTACCGTTATTTGCTACATATTGTTCTAGAAACTGTTATTCGTGTGCTTAACACCTTTTAGTAATTAATTTACAGAGATTTTGAATAATATTGCATAATGTAAAAGTCATGCCATATACATAAGGTGGTAAAAGAGATATTGGTTGGATTGGTTGATATATAGCTATAAAAAATGCACATGTATAAACAATATAAAAAAATATTTCAAGAAATGTGGATATTAAATGACGGTAGTAACAAAATTCTATATTGTACACGCTTCGCTCGCTGTTTTAGGTGCTTAATTTTTGCTTAGGTAGGTATTATGGTATTAATAAACAACAAAAATATTTGACCATTTCTTCTTTATTTCTTTTTCACGTGTGGTTTCTCCTAATTTTTGCATTTCATTTATTCAAAGAAAATAATTGTTTTAATACTTTAATGTCATATACTGTACCTATTCCAAGATGTTACAATAATAGTATATTATGTATCAAGTTTTATGAACGTCATTTTAGTCACGAGTTTTTTAGGAACGAGAGTGTATAAAAAACTAATATCTATAGAGAATGATTTGATCCTTTGTGATTTATCTCGAGAGTTAATTCACTAGGGAAATATAGTGTGTAGTAAAGAGAAAGTGTAGCAGAAGTACGGCGTAGTACGGGTAAGTACGGGGAATTATAAGAAAGTTTTAATGAGGTGTAAAAAAATTTCGTTTGTGATTTACCCCTCGCGTAATTCACTGGAGAAGTATAGTGTTCAGAAAAAGGAAGTGTGGAGGAAGTTCGGACAATTATGGAAAATGTAGGGAGAAATATGGAGGAAGTATGGGAAACTACAAGGAAGTACGGAGAAGTATGGGGAAATTACGGGGAAGTACGAGGAAGTACGAGAAAGTATGGGGAAGTTTTAAAAGTCTGGTGTAAAAAATGCCTTTGTGATTTACCCCTCGATGTAGGTATATACTGGGTGATTGACAACTTAAAAGGCGTATAGTACGCAACTTACTAATCATGGAACAAAAAGTGTTTTTAATTTGTTTTAAAGGAAATTTTCTAAAGAAGCACACTTTTGAAATAACTGGATTGTTGATTGTATAATGGATATCTGATTAACTATTAATGAAATAAATTTTAAATATTTGTGCAATGGCAAGAAAAATAAATAATAATGACCCAATTTGATAGAAATAACCTGGAAACTAAAATTGCGAATTTTGAAAAAATCCTTTCAGTTTCATAATAAGTAAGTAGAACACTAATACACCATTAAAATATATGCACAAAGTTGTGAATCACCATGTATATCGATAAGTTACAAAATGTGAGAATGCCACAACTAAATAAAGTAAAAGCAAGTAAATGGCGTGATGTATGATTATGTAAAGGATATTATCGAATTCCATCTAGAATAAATATTTTCTGTTTATTGCAGAAGCACATCTGACGAACTGATGTAAAATGTAATAGTATGTCAAAAGCTTTAAAACTAGAAAGATCAGGTAGTTTCCCAACATTGTAGTTGACAAGAGGAACTGTACGTGGTGTGTGTACATTTTTAGATCGTTTCGCATTTTGAGACATGTGTTCCTACGCGGAAAATGGAAATCCGATCGCTTGGAAGAAGCTATTACCTATCCTCGCCGATTATATTTCGTAAAAAGTTAACTCCCGACATTTCAAATGTACGAACACTGGATTATATGACCTGAAAACATTGACGGCCTTGGCGAAATAAAAAATCTTTTTAATTTATTTGCTTGATGTTTTCCTGTCGTAAGATAATGTAATCGTAAAACGCGAAATATGTATTTAGGTAGAATTATCTTTTGAATTTATAGGCTTTCTGAAAAACGCCGCCGTAAAAGTTAAACTTTTGTTTTATTAAATATGTTTCGTTTCGAGGAACTTGGTAATGTTCTTTCCGTTGCTTTTTGCACGACAATAAATATGTTTAGGTACCTTTTCCCTTCTAAACTTCATTTCCAATTCAAAAATACCGAACGCAATTATCCTTATGCCTGTGGACGTGGCAACACTTCACCAGTATAGCAATTCGAACAATAAGGACAGAACAGAATTTTATAAAATTGAACATAATTATTTCGTTAATTGAAAACAACATTATACATTATTTATTTTAATGGTAACCAACCTACAGAATTAACTTCCAATTACAGGATGGTAGATGTTATTATAGTGGAATCCAACCACTCGGACCCAGTGGTATTATTGTCGGTTGTGCTGGGAATCGAACTGGGGACCGCTACACAGTTGGAAAAAAGAGCACTATTTTTGCTCTAAAAACGGTTTATATAAGTCCAAGGTTATATGGTGCTAGTTCAAAAGAGCAGAGGTAAAAGGGTACTTTTGTCAATGCTTAAAAAAGAGTAGATTAAAATTTTACTATATTTTGGGCATAAAGGGTTGCTACAATAGTAGTAGAAAAATTTACTATTTTTAGTTCAAAATACTGCCTTTAGAAGAGTAAATATTGCTCATATACATGCATTTATTTTACCATTTAAAATTCAAAAATTGCTTAAAAGAAGTACTAAAAATGCTACTATTTAAGTAAATTTCTTGCTACTTTAAGAGTAAGGTAATGTTGCTCTTTCTTTGAGTAAATATTGTATTTTTTTGCAGTAGTAATTTATTAAATAAAATTATTATTTATTAAAACACACAAATTCACATTTAAATGGACATTTAAACATAATCTTAAATATTAAGTAAACCTCGAACCTTGTCGTCATTTCATTGGTTTTATTTTTCCTTTAACATGAAACTCAAAATTTAAGTAAGATTAGTGCAAATGACCTTTTAAATATACATTGTTTTAATAAGAAATAATTACAATAGTATTTAATGAATTCATTACTGCAATAAAAAGTACAATATTTATATTGAAATAGCAACACTTACAAAATATCCAGCAGTTGATCTGAAGAACCGATAAAATTATATGGCAGGAGGAGATTATCGAATTAAAAAACGTATAGTATAATTTTAATGGAATGCATTTATTTATTTCATATAGTTTGTTCTTGTCATATAAACAATATGATATTGTATACTGCATAATTATTTAAAAATCACAGATTTCTAGTCAATAATGAAGTCTACAAACATTGCATAAAACAGTCCACATTGAACTGACGCAGTGGCAGTTTTCATGCACAGACTTATTGTTCGTATTAAATTTTATTCTAAAAAGAGTACAAAGTATCCTTTTTGGAGCAAAACGTAGCAACTTTACTCTTATAGAGGAACACGAAAATGAATTTACTCTTTAAAGGACAAAAAAATGAACAAATTTCTGGTAATAAGTACCTCTTTAATAGTACTTACATTTTTTAGGAAAAATTTAGGGCAGAATATGATTTAAAAAGACTAAATATCGCTTTTAAAAGTGTAAAAGTTTGCTCCTGCTCTTTTTTAAGCAATTTTTGCCCCTTAAAATTGTTTACCCTCGGAAGAGTACCATCAATTACTTTTCAAAAGGCAAAAATTATACCATTATTGCAGCAAAATGCTATGCGCTCTTTTGAAAAAGCATGCTACAGTGCCCTTTTTTTCAACTGTGTAGCATGCATTCATGGTGCATTGTGTAAATAAATTTTGGATATTGGTAATCTCAACCATGTCTATCTTTATTATTTTGTTTAGAAAATATATGTATTTCTTATTACACCTGCATTGCATCAAAATCGATGTTTAATAAACGCAAATGCCTGCAAAATCACAAAATTAAAACACAGCGTGTTTTAAAGGATGCTAAGCAACAACAATGTAAATCGTAACCAATCTCCTAGGTAACGATATTTTGATATATCACACAGACTACTTTATAAAATGAATCACTACTATAATGACCTGTAACTTCTAAACAAATTAAAATTGTTACATCCGGTCTCTTTTATTAAATTTTGCAAACAATTCTCTATAAGATAGATTGTATGAAATTTTTCTTGAAGGCCTTAGTTAAGCCAAAATTTTAAGATTTCCTTCGAGAAAAACTTGAAATTTTTTTACTTTTTCCATAAGTTTTGTGTTTAATGACCTGTAACGTCTAAATAAATTAAAATTTTGATATCCGGTTTCTTTTATTAAATTCTGCAAACAATTCTATAATGACAATAATTATGACTATAATGTCGTTTTCTATCTTTATTTTTCAAATTAGAATGCAGATGTAAATAAAATTGTATATTATACGTGTATAAGTGCTTTTAAAGCTCCAGCGTCGATAAAATCATTCCGCTTCGCGTCGTGCTTTGTGCTTTTAAACCCGTCGTACTTGCTTTAAAAACTTACACAGTTGTATCATAATATAAATACTAATATATTTCTAATAAATAGAACCGAGCAAAATTATTAAGTCAGATTATAATTATACTCGTATGTAGATATGTTTCTGACATTTTTATTAATTACATTCGTACATTTACATGAAACCATTAAGAATTAGGGTAAGAAAATTACTGGGTTTTAGTCATTAATAAATAATTTATGTATACCATCGACCTTTTGATCCGACCTGGCATCATCCTCAGGATCTACAATATTGTTGATTTAATTACAACATTTATTTATGATGCTTAACAATTAAATATTCTAGCAGATTCTTTAAGATTTGATTGATATATTTTGACATTCAATTTGTTGATAACGAATGAATGTATTATCCTTTGGACCTTACTAGAAGTACGTAGTTATTTTTTATCTACTCGTAGTTTTAATTAAATAAAACATTAAATTAACTATTTTATTATGTTTACCTGTAATTGAAATGTAAAGTTATACTACTTAATCTTAATCTATGATATAATTATATTATAATATTAAAATGTATTCACTTTATTGCAAAACAATTTATTTTAAATTGTAACTTATTTTTAAAATTATTCAAACAGTTTTTTATTCTCTATTTCTAAGTTAGGTACTTTTATTACTTGAATATATCATAACACAGTAACAAACAGATTTTTGAATAAGCTTATTTACTCCATCATATTACCCTTTTGACCCTTTTAAAAGTTACCCACAAAATAATGTATGTACAGAGTTAAAAATACAGTCAAATTCACTTTGAGGCTACTCGTATGAGTCAACCACACCATACTAATAATTATGTATGACGCTTTCCATGCATTTCATGTAAAAAACTCGCTTTCACAAATTTAAATATTATATCAAAATCGATCGAATTCCCTCACCGGCCGAGTTCACTTCACAATCCTGGTGATCCTTACGCGCGTCTCTGTCGGCTGTAAATTATCCATCCACGGTACGGCCGCGCGAAAGGGTAAGTTCTCGATAAAATATGTATGAATTTATTACAGATTAATGTGTAAAACTACATGCAAATCGAATTAAAATTTACGCGCCACGCACGTTTCCAATATGAAAATTCAGAATGAAAATTTAATTTTTAATTCAAACTGGCGATGGATATGGCAGCCGCACAAAATTGTTTCTGTAATCTCGTTTGAATATATTAAAGAGTTATTCATTATTACAAACTTTACGCAGATGGAATGGCAGGTACTGTGTTTTATGTTGTTCAATTGATTTACATTTAATCCCGCAATGCGGTAGTAATGGTTTGCACCAAAATAGGATACATCATTTCATTTAGATATCACTGCAAATTAAAGGATTGCCGGCTTACCAGTAAAAAATTAGACAACAATTACATGTTCTATGCGCGGTTTAACGTAACAAAAATTAATTTTTCAATTGTAATGATAGAGTTTCATAAAATAACCAGTGACGGATTAAGAAAGTAGGTACTCCTAGAAATTCTATATTTTTATTCTTTGTCTATGTCTAGTACTATTTATGTCGATGGCGATGAATAACAATCACAAAAGCATTTATTTCGATTTCTGATGGCTGGTTTATGATGGATTTAATTTATGAATTTAGATTTACAAATTTAGACTTAATATCTACAATTTTGTACCTGGTTTAGATTGGATTTAAATTTCTGAATCTGACCAATCACAGAGTATCACGTGATTTTGACGTTTCATTAATTCATATTTTATATGATGATTTTTTTTTCATACTCATAGTTTTTTAAAATAATAATGAAGAAATGATATGTTAAATATATAGGAAATGTTAATCCTCATTCAATAACCAAACTTGAAATCAACTGACAATTATTGGTCATCTTGTAAATGTAAATTCTAAGTCATACATTTCTTAAATTCTTCATAAGCTAAAGGCAGATATGTACATTTTATATTTGTAAATCTAAATTTGTAAATTAAATAGATCATAAACCAGCCTTAGACGCTTTTCTTACTTTCAAATTCAAAGCAAAAATGCATGTCATAATATATCATTTTGTGACTTTGGTTTCAAAATCTATGGTCTCTTATTTTACAATGATGTTTTTAAAGATTTTGCGCACACACCTACAGAATTATATTTACAAAACACTTTCCGGTATTTATTTAAATATTGTCTAAAAATTACTACTCTAAAGCGAGTTTAACGTACTTTTTGCAGTTTATTGGTTAATTGTTTTAAAATATCGCTATAGCCGTCTTCCAACTAATGTATATTATCGATTTCATAAAAAAAAAAAATTTTATGTATAAATAAACGTCTAAATTGGATTATGATGAAAGTTAGTTTCACGTTTTGCTAATTGATGATACAGCAATTTGTAACTTGCATTTATCGATTTACTAATGAGTCATGATTCTCCATGTTAAACTTCAGTTTGAAAATTTTAATAATACAACCAGAATCCTCAAACGTTATATTTAATCAATCCCTTAGGTACCTTTGAAAATGAACCTTTAAAAGTTACATAGGTATGTTCATAATCGGTTCACGTTGCCACAGTATAATATTTCCAAGGCTTATGAGAAATCATATAAGATCATTGTGTGTGAATAACAAAATTTACCACTTTTTTCCATAGAACGGTAAAACCTTTTAAATTTGTGAACATAGTAATGGAAATTGCCTACCTAGTATATAATTGAATTAATATAGTCTTTTCAAATTATTTTGACACCCACGTAACTTTTGTACGATCTAAGAAAACACAACTTGTATTCTGTTTTTGTTTAACACATTACACTTTTCATACCGTGAGTTTTATTTAACGTGAAACATGGGATCTTTCATATCCATGGTTACGAATTTGACAGCAATGTATTAGAGCGATTCATTTAAAATAGAACATAGGCTGTCATTATCAAGTAAATATTAGCTGTCAATTAGGGTTGTGTAGGTAGGTATATACAATTGAAGAAAAGGTGCAAATGATACGTTGGTATAATGCAGATGTTAGCCTCAGACAAGTACCTATCTGATTTATTTCGTGTATTTGAGAATTTGTTATAAATTGTATTCTGAAAAAATATCTATTAAACGTTTATATTTCTTGCAGCTTTTTTCATATTATCTAAAATTAGAAATACATACATATTTCATTTGCTATGTTCTATTTTAAATGAAACGCTCTAATACATTGCTGTCAAATTCGTAACCATGGATATGAAAGATCCCATGTTTCATGTTAAATAAAACTCACGGTATTATACTGAAACAGTAAACGTAGCAGTAAGAGGGCGTGGGTTAAACTCTCAATGACAGGCCAAGTTAGATGTCAATTGATTCAAATTCTGCCAAACTGACGTTTACAATTCGAACTTTCAGATACATTTATCCGACGTAATATAAATCAGAAGAGCAATTTGATAATTATTTTAAGTAATAATAGAGAGAGCACAAATGTTTTTAATATTTACATCAAGTTTTGTACCTTTTTAAATACAAATTATTTTATTTTGACATTAATCTACAAACTGGTTGCGCCAAATAGAGTAAAATTGTAACTAAAATCTTGCATTTGAATCATACGATTTTATTTGTGACGTCACGAAGTCACGTAAGTGTCGAGAAAATACTACAGAACTTTAATAGTAAAATTATAAAGGGCAGGATAATGATTAAGTCATACTATTATTATATTTATTTTCTATTTCTGGGTGTGACACAACTGGAAAATTATATTAAATGTATGAGCTGTGCTGAAATATAGCAGATGGTTGCATAAAAGTTTATTTTTAAAACAAAATAAAGCGTGGAAATACGATGCAGCGTCAAGTACGTAATATAATTTTATTTTGTTGCGCAGTGGAAGAAGAAATCTATTTTTCCGTTACTCGACACGAGAAAGTAATGAATCGTGAAATGAAAATGTGATCGTACACGCGGGTGGCTGGTTCAATCTAAAACAAATTAAAATATATTCGCGACTTTAATCAAACCAAACAACATAATTTATCTAATTGAAAAACCTACAAGGTAATTCACGCGAACCGTTAAATTTTGTCAGACGTATTCCGGAAAATTTACACCTTAAATTTAAATAAAGATCGATCATGATGTAAACTCCAACGAGACCGAAACAGCGGGCAAAAAGAAAAACGAAAATTCCAAAAGGCACATAAATTTCCCACACTGAATCTTAATTCTGATTCACAGACAGGGAAAGCACGCCCTTCTATTTTCAAAAAAAACTTTATAATTTATCACCAGTGCAATAACAATTCCACATATTTTTGCTATAATATTTCGAACTGCTCAAAACAAACATCAAGTTAAGAAATATGGATTTGGCGAGAATCTGGGACACTGCCCGAATTTGTTCGAAAACTTACGTGCACCTGCCGAACACAATGCGAAAATGGGAAATGTCGTTACGCAGCAGACTACAAATACCATTGTTCAAAATACGACCATTTTTTGAATAGACGAAGACATTCATATGAAATACCTACATAATCGGTATATTACTTTGATATCCGGATATTAAATGCATATCACATAGTTTAAAGTTTCCAGTTTTGCGCTAATAGTCAACTTTACTAGTTAAAGTTTGGCTTATGTTGATACTAACGTAAGTAAGATTAATAGGTACTAGCACTCAGATACGTACATATAAGTGCGATTCTCATTTATAATCTTACTAGAGTATTCATTATTTCGATAGTGCATTCCAAAATCGAATTAATCAACCTGAGTGAAACACGATTCCGATTACATTAGTTATGTGTAGTTAAAATTAAACATACAGTTAGCTTATTAATTTGAGTGTTTACTCTCATTATGACAATTCAGCATTATTACAATTTAAATGTTAGACAAAACAAATTCCATATTCTTTATTTTGATTAGGTAATGCATAGTTCTGTTCTTCTACTTTAGTGTGCAATATAAAGTAAATCGTATACCAGGATGATAAAAAAAGTCAACTATTAGCTTATAAAACCTTAACCTTTTTTGCGAATTTACAAAAATTTATTTCACCACCTATAGAATCATCAAAATATTATAGGTAAATAAATAAGGATAATTACTCGACTGGATATATGAATAAGGTAGAAAATTACTAGAAATGGAGTCTAATAAATTTCTTTATTGACGAGTCCAACGTTTCGGCAAACAGTTATGCCTTCTTCAGGGGATAGTGAAAATGAATTTTCTATTTTGAAAAATTGGTATAACCCAAATGACGATAATATATAGGAAGGATGTAAAAAATAAAACTTTAGGAGTAGTCGTGAACGTGAAGAAAAGGACTACTCCTAGAGTTTCACCATCCCCTGTTGAAGACATAAAAATGTTTGCGAAACTCATGAATAAAGAAATTTAATTGACCGCATTTCGAGTAATTTCTACCTAATGGCCTAATGGCTAAATATTGAACAAGATATTACTCAACAAATTGAACAATATCTTGAGCAATAAATTGCTCCATTTTTAATGAACTCTTTTTATACTGAGACAATTTTATATACCTACCTACAATATTTAGTTTGTGATTCTGTGCAGTTCGCATATAATAATAATTTGACAACCGTGCTTATCTATTTTTTCAGACAATTATTTACGAAGCAATACGATATTTCACAAAATTTGCTGTATGATACTACACTAAATTCAAAAATTGAACAATATCTTGTTCAAGATTTAGTGTAATGTAAAACGGGCTTTATAAATAAAATGATACAATACTTTTAAAATCAGCAATCTTGTACATTTTGTAAGTTGCCTATGTAGAATGGGTTAATAAATATCGCAAAATCATGTAATTGCCGAATTATATATGAAACAGACAAGACAGTTACATGTTGCTTGCTCGGCACACCGTATTGTACTGAATAGATCTGCCGATTATCTGTATAAAAAATTAACAGTACGTACACAACATCATCAGCGAAATCTAAGAAATAACTCCCATTATCATATACGCACTCACAAGTCTGCACTATATAAACGTACCTACAGTTATTATATGTATTTCCACAAATTCTAAATAAATTACCACCTTCCTTCATGTCCTTGCAGTCTAAATCTTTTATTAAAAACCTTAAAAGTTTGTTGCTTAACAATGGAATTTTACTTCAGTAAAATCTTTTAATTCATTTGTTTAACTTTAGAAAGAATTTTTGTTACCATATCCATATTTTATTACCATAACCATCCATATATTGTATTTTACTTCCTATTTTTGGCTCGTATGTAAATAATATTCTTCTTTATTGTTGTAATGTAAAGGTTAAATGATAGAACAGCGTAAGCTGAATTTTGCCAAAATAAAAACATTTATTATTATTATTATAATCTTCGTACCTACATCAAAGTAATTGCTCCCCAATTATTATCATAACCGTTCCAATACTCCTAGCAAGAACAAATAGTTCCACAATCCAAAACTAAACCTCGATTCCAACGCATCGTAGCCACCGTTAATTGGTGTCACAATGGTGCCCTTGCCGGAAGCGTCCCAGCATTGTACTCTCTCGAATTGCGGAGAATTGACTCCACGCCGGTTATAAAATCGATATACTCGCGGACCATCTCCGCGTGACAGTGACAGCGACTACACTGCCCTTCTTCGAATTCATTCGTCTTGCGCAAAACCGAAGATACTATCTTCAAGTCAGGATTGAAGGGTTCATTAGCATATTTGGTCAATGAACCAAGGTGGAAGGTGAAATGTGAAGAGTTTTTTTGATGTTGTAGGTGGAGAGGTTTGAGGATAATTACTGTTTTTAACCTTTTATGTGACACTTTGGTGGCTTAGCGTCCTAAAGATAGATGTTTTTTGTTTCTTTTTTTGTTGTTGTTTCAACGTGTTTTACACTAATTTTGTTTGTATAAAAATACAAATATTTTATTTATGATTTGTTAATGTTTCTTTATTATAAAGTATTATATATTTTTGTAAAAACAAAAATTACTTGTTTTGAATAGGTATGAGAAAAAAATTTAATTGATATACCAGTCAATATACAGGCTGTAACCCAACCTGTGTAACAAAATTTGTATAGTATTGGACGCACTGATCACGGATCAAAAATAATTTTGTTGAAATTCGCAAATTAAAAAATTGGTCCAAGCAAATGGGACATTCTGTAGTAGGTAAATACCTACAAATTTCATTTTTTTCTGTTTGTAAAATTATTATTAGATTTATGTAATTATGATTAATTACGCTGCGTTAAACTTTTTTGTATTTAAATATGATAACCAGTGGCGCCCAAAATGATGTTGTTTTGCAAACTACTGTTAATTTTACGAATTTCAACAAAATTCTTTTTGATTCATGATCAGTGCATCCAATACTATACACCCTTAAATTTGGTTATACCTGTAGATAATTATAATGTGTATTATTGATACCTTCTTGAAGGATAATGAAAATTTCATAATATTGACAATAATATTATTATTTTCGTTTATGGAATAATAATGTCTTAACTGGTCTAGGTAGGTATCTATTATTATTTTTCCTTGTTAAATTCCTATTATCAGTCAAGAGTTTTTCTTCAATTTATTTTAAAATTTATAAAATAATATTTCTAAAATAAATCAAAAATAAGTAGAAATGGGGATAAACTTCTTAACTTGTGTTTGATATGGATAAAGAAAATTTTCTGAAATTCTGTTCCGCCATTTTATTACTTAACTATCTAGTTTCAACCTCACATGCGTCTTCTTAAGAACTAATTTTACAGAATAGTTATAATTACAAAATGTTATACTGAAATATAATGATAATGATGTAACTAAGATGAGAGCAAAATTAAATGTCGTTTGCAGATGTCATTTTAAATTGATAAATATACCATATTATATTTATATGGAAGATCGTCTTCAAGAAATAAATATTTTGAGACTACAACGGATGGAAACAATATCTCGTCAAGAGTATAATAAATCACATGATTGCATCCCAGTAATTTTTGTTCATCGAACACCGAGTAAATTTTTAATTTAGTTATTCTACTAATTTAAAGAGCTTTTACAAGAAAGTTAGGAAGGAATATAAAATACAAGTTGAATTTTAGTTTATTGGAAACGAGGCGCTTGTTGGAAGATTTTCTATTTTTGCTTCTTATACCGGTATTTATGGCGATAATAAATAACAACGTTAATTATATGTTACATTTTTCTTTTCTATTTTCTGTTATTTATGTAAAACGAATGAAAAAGTTATACATATAACGCAATTGTTTTGTTTAATGCTATAGTTTCTAACTGAACACCGAAAAGTCTGATTACTTTTCTACAACGAATTTAATTTTTCTATTACTATTATTAATTCTTAATTTATTTCATAACAATTATCTCTGTTTGCTAACGATATAATAAAAGGTAAATAATTTTTAAATAGAACTAACCTATATTTCATTTTATTGGCAATTAACGCATTCCATAATCGTTTATTACGCCAGTAAATTCGGCAGCAATACTCAAATGAAAACACTGCAATTAGACCTCATTGTCAGTGAACCCAATTGCAATCAAACTATTTTTTGTTTGATATCATGAACACGCCAACAACAACATATTCTCCAACGGCAATCTGGTATTCACCCCAATTCGATTGGAATCCAATCAGATTCAAATTAAAAACATATTCACACCCGTGCGGTCAAAACTTCCGTTAATTTTTGCACGCTCCATCGATGGTGTTATCAGGGGTATTATTGAGTTTTGAGTTCTCATTGCGAACATTTCTATACCTCAGTTGTTTATTATTTATGTTGGATTGGACACTGAATTCATTAAAGTCAAATAAAAATTAATTTCATGAATTATTATATCATTGCAAGATTTCATTCCATATTTGCATAGAGCATGAAACCACAGGCTAGGTGAAAATTGGCCTCTTGTATTTTTAAATACCTATTTAAACGTTTTAATGGGCTACTTGCACGGTATTGAAAATTACCTACTGTTTACCTAATGCTAGGTCGAAAACATTATAAAGGTATTCCACAACTTAGGACAAAAAATTAAAGGGTACTATACTGTACGACGTGGTGATCATGAAACAAAAAGAATTAAAAAATTGTATCGTATTTCAAGCAAACTACTGGTCGGTAGTTATTTTTAATATTTTTTTTCAAATCTTCTACAATGAAAGTAATTGTTTACATAATATCTAATACTAATAAATGTCAAATTATCAAATATTCCATCAAAACAGTGATACTTAAAATGTACACACGTCAAGTAAACTACCATTAACTTTGCGAATTATAAAATTCTTTTTGTTTCATGATCGTACAGTACCAATATACCCTTTAATTTATTATCCTAAGTTGTGGAACACCTATATAAAAAGATAAATTTAATTTTCAAAAAATGTAGGTTTATTACTAAATTGAGAAATAACCATTTCTGTGACGTCATTATCTTGAACAGAAGAAGGAACGCATATAAAAAATGTAACCTCTGTGGTTGACGTTTTAGCTTCCTGCACAAGCCGTTGTTATGGGGCGTTCACTAGTTGAGTCGTTACTACTGCTTTACGGCCATTCATTTGTTCCAGATTACCTACCCCACGTCATTATTAATTATTTTTTTTATTTTTTTTTTGGCTTGTTAATAAACATTTTGTCAAAATACAAAATATGTGTCCCAAGTTTTTATCTATTTAAAAATATTTAATAAAAAAACATCATGCATGTAGTCTATATTGCTGTGATCTAATTTTTAGAAAATTTGTTCTGTCATACATTTAATATATACAGGTCAAACGTGTTTCAATGTAATGTTAAATAATGTAGAATTCTTAATAATGAAGCCAATTTAACAAATTGGTAAAAAAATTAATTTAATGCTACAGTAGAACGCATGCCATGTGTTCGGAAAATATCTACCCATTTTTAACAACTTGTAGAAGACGAAATTGTTATTGTTTGTAACTTCGTATTTTTAACTTCAATGCTACTTCATTATTTACCAATAAATAATGTCAAGTTCGAGTTATACCTACATGTTTAAATTTAGTTCAAAAGTCTTTCAGCTTTAATAAAAGTTCTTGTTATTGTGTTCTTGACAATGAAGTTAATATTTCAGCATTTTTTGGCGAAGCAAGCATCTCTAGAGGTTTGCGTTAAATCTTTCTTTCGCTAAATAATAATAAACTTGCTTAAGCTCTAAAATTGTCTAATATTTTAAAATTAAAATATAAATTGCAAACACCGCATATTTTATTTACATAAGAGATGAAGGCGATAAAGAATAAATCATAAAATCATGGGTCTTTATTCTTTAATCAATCAATTATACGCCTCGTTACATAATTTATTCCTGAAGCGAACCTAACTACGTAAGAGTGAAATTGAACCCTCGGTGAAACCATAGCTGATGAATTAAACGTATGGCATTACTGACAGACTTCACACTTCGCAGTTATAAATTATAACAGAATCGAGAAACTGGCAAATATTTAAATCAAACATAAGGGAATTTCGTGCCTCACTTTATATTCATCTAATCAAGTTCCACTTACAAAGTAAACTTTATATCGTATATTATAATTATGAACTTGGACGAAGATAATGCTTAGAATGTGTAATGAAATACTTTGCGTACAGTTTATTTAATTCGAAATTACTTTAATTACAACATTCTAATGCTCCCGTTGAAGTTATTTGAAACAGCGCCAAGTTTAGGAGCGTTTCGAGCTGTAAAGTTGATTCTCGCGATCACAATTTAAATCAGGATTATTTATGTGGATTCACCGTTTGAAGCGAAGGAGCAGAGTGTAAATAAGCCGTGTCCTTACGTCCAAAGGACTTGAGAAATTGCCGAAATTCGATAACGAGATTTATTGCATGCGAGAGGAAATCGAAGAAGGCTCAATAAAATGGCGCTCATCGATTTTGCGTTAACCAAACGAGCTGTACAGATACATGAATTTATATCAAACCGTGCAATGTTCCACGATAAAAAAATCATTCGCCTGCATAGACCATGGTTTTGGAATTATCGGGGGTTTCCACTTACGAATCACATGAAAAAACATTTATTCACCCTCGGAAAATTACTATTTTTCCAAATGATTGATTTAATATTATCTCACGTTACTTTTAACCCAAATCTTCTTCGTTACGTGTGTTTCACCACTTGCTAAAATTTTCGACAAATTAAAACAGTTATTACAACTAAGGTAAATATTTATTCCTTTTTGGCAGTTTCTTTTTCACCCAAAATCTAACGACTGAGTTCTCCATGTAAAAATTAAACTGTGCGTAATTCAGTAATAAAGCTGTTAAAATCTATATAAACATAAAACAACCTTGATTTGATATGACCTAATGACACATGCAAAGGTTTATCTTTATATCTACCATAAGCACAATAAGCACAGCTTACAAGCATGAAAACAGCTTTGGCTCAAAGTATAGGAATAAATATAATAGACCTTGGCTCAAAAATCAGAATCAGAATAAATGTTCTCACGTTAAAGTTCAAATAATAATATTTAGTGTTCGCTGCTTATTGAAATTGTTATATCCCCTCCTAAATTTGTTATAATGTATCCATTTATAAATTTAATTTAATACTATAAAATATTCGACTATATTTATTTTAAAAATTATTGGGATATTTATTACACAGGTGTGTTAAAAAAATAAATGGCAGATTCAGATAGGTACTACAAGAATGACATACTAATCAAAAGGAAGTAACATTTTTAGAACCACTGTTTTAATTAGTATTTATATATAAAATAAACAAACAAATTAATTAAATTTCGGTGATGTGGCAAAATGAGCACAAATTTTTGCGAATCTTGAAATAGTTATTTGTATAACAAGTTTTGAAAATATAGTTTTGTCGAACGCGAACGAAAATTGCAGCCCGAGCGAAGGGAGGGTTGCAATCGTTGAAGTTCGACAAAATATTTTCAATACGTGTTATACACACTATTTTTTCTACTCCTGCAAAACAAGGAAGTTAAAAAATACAAAAATAACCATAAATTTTTGACATTTACTGTCAAATTTTTAAATTTTTGTGAAATATCAATGTTGTTGCGAAAACAGTGGACATTCAAAAAAAAAGCAAAACTGTGTTGCAAAGTGCCCATTCGTTTGAGGTTGTGAAACATTCTGTATATAGAATAAATCGAATACATCACGATTTCATGCACTGAATACAAGTGTTTTAAATTATTTATTTTGAAAAACTAGCGTTTTATTTATATTTTGTTTCTCGCAATATCATTCGAAAGAAACAGATCCATCTCCATCACTTTCAATCTGCAGAATAAAACTTGAAAGCTTCCTCTTTTCTGATACATCGTAATTTTGTAATTAAGGTGATTAAGACACATCGGTAGTTGATCAATGACGGTATCAATTTAAGCTTTGCTTAGTTCAATATTTACCAAATATAAAGGCATTGGCGTTATAATATGAGCACAGAATTAGCTGTGTTACAAACACGGTACTATGTACAAAGGACTATGTACACAAGTATGTACACTACTAAACATAATCTCGATAATAAACATTACTGTCCGTAGATCTGACGCGACACTGATGAAAGTTTACAAAAAAATGAGCCAATAAGAGTAAAATTAAGTCAACCTACACTTCACAACAGATTCAAATACTATAACGTTATAAAACACAAATACCTACATAATAACTGTATACGGTGATTGACATCTTCGTGCATATATTTTAATGGCATCAACATACTAATCTCGGAACTAGAAGACTTTTTACTTCCTTGTACGGAGTAATAAGGAAGTATTGTAATCGCGAAAAATTTCGGTTTTCAGATTTTGATGGAAATATCCGTTTTGACCTTTTCTGAATCCATTATGACTAGTTTCGTCGTGACGTCTGTACGTACGGAAGAACGTACGTACGTCCGGACGGACGGACGGACGTATGTGTGTCGCATAACTCAAATACGGTTAGACGTAGAAAGTTGAAATTTTGTATTTAGGACTGTTATAACATCTAGTTGTGCACCTCCTATTTTTTGTTTCAGTCTATAAACCGGAAGTAGTACTTTTTTCAAATATTTCGATAAATATTTAATTTAAGACAATTTTTTTATATTTATTTATTTATTTTAATTAATTATTCAACAGGAACAGAGTTCCCAATTACAGAATAATAAAATTAAAGAAATACAGGTAATCAGATATACATAAAGTTATATACAGCAGGAGTAATAATAAATGAAAGATTATGTGATTATTACCTACAATCAGTATTTTATTATTATTTTTGTATCTGGTATCATTTAAGAATAATTAAAGTATATATTTATAATTTAGTATTTCGGTATCTTGTAGTCCATGATCGATTAACATTTGTTACTACGTAAAATTTAAATGATTATGACATGACAGTGCCAGTGACAATAGTAAAATATTGTTTATATGTTCTTCTGCAGTTTAAATAAAATGACTAAAATATATTTGTGAGTATAGTAGCAGTAGTAGTAGTACTTATATATTAATATATTTGTATAATAAGCTAAAAGAATAAAGTAGGTATGGCGGTAGGTCTACATTCTACATTTTAGTTATTAAGAAAAGTATGAACAGTTTAATAGGCGTACAAGGAAGTCATGTGGTGTCCACGTCACATTTTTTTTTTCAAAATTCGCAATTTTAATTTCCATGTTCTTATACAAATAATTTTGAACCACTGTTTCCGTGTGGAAAAATATTATACGCAAGAAGTTTTGAAACAGCCTGTATAGTAAATTACTTGTAATAATTAATAGGCTTTTATGTTTAGGAATATGAAATGCAAAAATTCATTATTTAACGTTTGTTGAATAATTTACTATTTATAACACCTAATGTAACTTGTACTTAATTTTATTAAGAATTCCGCACTTTGTAAACTTCTCTACCTTATTATTTGTCAATCATAAACCCAATTCACATAACAAAAACAAATTCTGATTATTATTCAGAACTGGTGTCGGTTGTCGGTTGTTTGAGTAAAATTATCACAAATTATTTACCTCTAAAATGTAAAACTAGTATTTCAAATATAATAATGCTAGTATTAGAGCATTGGTGAAAATTTCTACCTAACTGTCATCGACTGTCAAAGTGGTTGAATTCCACTTTCAAAACGTTCTTGTCATTGTGTAATTAAAATCTAAAAATCTTGTTGAATACCAAAAAAAATTGTACAAATAAACGTTTAAATTGAGAAAAGATAAAATCCTATTTATGTACATAAGTTTCTGTGGCTCTTTCAAGGATTTTACTCTTCATCATAGTAGGTTAATTGGGTTTACTTACTGGCGAACTTTGCCAAAAACTTATTATTCTGCAGTTGTCGACGAGAGAAAAGACGAAATTGTCCGCAGACTATTCAGAGAAATGTCACAGTAAAGAAGAGATACCGCCTGACTGCATGCAATAAAATTAATTCTATATAATGTAATAAGCAAAATTTACTTTGCATTTCAAGAACTTTCCAACTTTTATAAGTCTAGAAGTAAGTAGATGAAGTATTTTACTGTTATTGTTACTGTAATCTACTTTTCGAAAGATTTTCTTCTATCTTTACGTTTCTTTTGTTTATTTGCTACATTGTACATTTTCATTTATAACGTAAATACAAATTCGAGTTATTATTTTCAGAAAATTATAAAACTAATATGTCACACAAATACTATTTTTGATGACAAACGAATGTGTTATTAAAATCAAAAAAAGTGTGAAAAATACAATGCCAATTTTTTGTTCTACTTGTTTACTCCTGCAACTTAATTAACCGGAACATATTGTGTAAAATCAATGTATGCATTTTGGAATAAGTATAAATATGGGAATATTTCAAAGTAGAATCATCAGTTGAGTGCAGCAAACATGAAGAAGTTCATTCTATTATTACTCGTTGTAGCTTTGGCTTCCGAAAATATGGTAAGTTATATATTTTTCTATGTTTATTAATTTTCTATACTGAACACGGTACACTTAAATTTAAGTGTGTTCCTAAATTTCTTGTACCAAATTGTTTGAAATCAGTAGGTGTAATGTCTGTATTTTAAATAATGAAGAAAACTCTTGATTCATATTATACTCGTACATATTGCAACACAGGTATTTAAAACAAAAGCATTATTACAATATACCTACATAGTATAACTTATTATTTAAATTATTTCCAAACTCTTATTAAGGTTATTTACATAATTGTTTTCAATTTATTATAGTGATTATTTATATATTATGCACATTTTGAAAACTTAAGCGGCTCGTTTACCTTATTTCGAATTCCTAGAATACTCTGGATATTACTTTATTTCTATTTCACTATCTTCCCCAGTACTACGGCTGCCCGAAACCAGCCCAAAACTCGTACTTTACCGCATCCTAGCTATGCGATGTCATTTTGACGTTGTAAACATGGCTCCAGTATTTCCATAATAACTTCTGTATTGTTTAAAGAAATTAAGTAAAACAATTTTTTTTCGAAAAAGGAAGGTTAGCTGCTTTTTAAATTTTTCTTTTCATTTATAGTGACCGAAAAAAATTGTATCAAATAACAACAAAAAGCATTATTTTAAATTTATCCTTTACTTCAAATTCCTAGGTCAAAGACAAAAAATAAAAATATAGAGGCATTAAGATATCCTTTGTTAATACACTCATATGTAAAAGCATTATATATTTCAATTATAATTAAAGTAAACGTGGCAGGTGTAGACCTCTGTAACTCTGTAAAATTTTAGGCCTTTAATTGCATTTAAAAAAATTATTATTATTCCAATCATATCTTGTTTCTTTGACCTATAAAATTGTATTAACATGTTTGGTATCCTAGTAAGTAAAATAAATTTTGGCGACAGTAACAACTAGGACTTAAATTATTCTAATAATAATAATACGAGTAACACTAATAATTTAATTATGTTATTGATTGAAATAAAGTTACTAGTAAATAATAAAAATATGACGTTCCTTATTATAGTTTTCAAAAATATGTTTGATTTCAGGCACAAATGCCCACTCCACCCGGTGGTATGAATGGTAAGTTTATATCTTTAAGTTTGAAGTGACAAGTTTGAATGTATTTAATTTGCAGGAAGCCCACCACCAGGTGTTTCCCCACCTGCCGGAGGATTCCAACCCCCAAACGGTGGCGGTGGCTTCCGACAATCAACATCTACAGGATGATTTACAGGTACCTATCCAATACCAATGTAAAACCTTATTACAGTTAATATTTTACAAACTTGTGTCACTATTTTACAGATAACTATGGTCAATCAAATATTTAGAACTTGGTTTACGAAAATGAATAATGTGTGTAATTATATAGAAAAATAAAATAAAAATGTTATATAACAAGTATTGTTTTTCTTTTACTTCAATACGAAAGCGCATTCAAATTCAAATTTTAAAAATATTTTTACTACAAGTTGCTTTTGAGACATAATACATAAATGAAAAATAAATCATGAAAATATCTATACATACTTTCATAATTTGGCAATATATTAACATAGCAACATGTCATGTCAGATTCTTTAAAATTATTTAAACATAATGTTACCGTTTAATCCTGAAATCAGTGAAAACTAGAGTTGAAACTACCTAGTTGAAATTTGAAGTTGCAAAGAGTATTTGTGGAAACTAGATTTTACTAGTCAAAACGCAAAATTGCTAAACGCTAAACGTAAAAACCCGAATAACTTTTATTTTCAAAGAGAATCACTTTACAATATTGCCACGACGTGTTTATTATTCATTTCGTAAAAAGTTATAGTTAGTTTAGGTATGATTAAAATTATTCGAGTTTTTAGAAAAGCGTTTAGCAACATTTTGACTAGTTGAAACTAGTCTCCAACCTTGGCAATTTCGAGCTTTAAGAAGCCCGTCTACCTCCAAAAATCCAGCATAAAATATACTAACGTAGCGAGTGTTTTGTGGGCAGTACAAGAATGGTAAAATTTCATTCCAACAAGGCTTACAAACTGAATTAACAGTTGTGCCTTTTTAAAATAAAAACATTGTACATGATTCCGAAAAATTCCAATTTATGCAAACTTTCCACTGGTATATCTCATGATAGAAATTTATTTTTTAAATTTAAAAAGACACGTCTGTAGATCCATTCTTTCTCTTTTAAATATTTAAAGAAGCATTATCTTGAAGTCAATAATAAACTGACAGTTTACTCGCAAAGAAAACACTTTTACTGGATGTTTCAACTTCAAAATGACGGGAGTGGAATAAAATAAAAAGTAAAACCGAAAGTGTTCTAGGAATTCGGAAAAAACGATTTCGGGTTTAAACTGAAACCTAATTATATTCACATTATAGGTAGTATTTAATCAAAATCGAAAAGAAAAACTTATATAGTTTTTCACAAATTAAATAAAAAATAATAAATAATGTCGATATAATTTTGCATTTTCTGTGTGAACTTAAATTTTACTGGGTGATAAAAGTAGTTAAATAGTATTAATCACTGGCTCCTCTGCTGGATAAATAGCGGCCAATCAATTGATTTAGTTAAAAGGGCAGTTCGAATAAGAGCATTTTCATGTTTTTGTTTAAATACGAATGAACGTGCACTATTTCCGGCAATCTGAAATAAATTACGCGAGTGTTTACGTGAAATTAATGAGAAACAGACGGTGACAGCAAATTTATCTACTTTCCTTAATGTTGACATGCTGATTCGTTAACTTTTTACTTGCAAAAACAAATTTCCATTTAAGTGGTTCGTTTTCCCTTACAAAAGATTATCCAAAACACAATTCTGTACGAGGAAATTAATGAGGGAGATTTTTCTTTTACTTATAAACACAAAATGAAACACGATGATAAATATACCAAAAATTGCTATTAAAATTAAATTATTATCTCTTGCTGGCAAGCTATATCAGAACTTATTTTCATATAGGTAGGTAGTACAATAAATCATTGGATTATATTTTTATAATATATTATGTAATTTTAGTTTCCGCGAATATCATACATTTTAAAATAATATGAAATAAAACTATAAGAAAATCGCCCTTTAAGTAAAGTTCCCACATGGGCACATAGAAGAGACACGCACACGCATCAGTATGAAATACTGTGTGTGTTACTTGTGAAATAGAGGCATCGCTATTTATGTAAGTAAAGAAAAAATCAATTTTGTGGCCACAAACGTTTCACATGTTCTTTATTTTACTTTTGTTGCCTGTGTGTCGCACGTGTGTCTTCTATGTATTCATGTGTGAACAGGGCTTAACGCTGTCTCGCAAATATGTGTCATTTAAATGCCAAAGTCATTAATTTGCCACACGTAATTTTGATTTTTTGACGTTTATATTTACAAAATTCAATTGTGTGACATAACAGAAAGGACTTGACTTTCAAAATATTAATATTTTGATAAAAAAAACTTCGTCTTATAGAAGTTTATTTTTATGATTTTACAATAAAAATATATAGAATAGAAATTCAGTTGTTATGTACTTAGTTAAAGTTTTCTGTAAAAATTTGTAAAGAATTTCAAAATCTAAATTTGTTTTATAACCTTTTATTATCTATCGATTTATTACGTTATCATAGAGTTAAAGTAGGTCCTATTTTAACAATATACTGTTGTTTTTTCTTGGTAAGTGATCTACTTTACAAAAGTAACTACCTACTAGAAACTATATGGACTGCCAGCATCAGTTCCGTATTATTTAGTTCTCTCTGAATGTATTACAGTAATATTTCGTGTTTCATGACTTTTATTAAAGATTTTTATGCTCCAAAGCGCCACTGAAATCCGCAAAGTAGTTCATGCGTTAATAACAACATTTTACATTTCAGTACTTCCTTGTAATGCTTTTAAATGCGTTTCAATAATCATGACCAGCAAATGGCAGCTTGACATCTATATCATCAAAATATTCATGGCATATTTTACACTAGAATTTATTACATACATAAATTAAAATATTTTAATTTTTATACAGCCAGACAATGCAGATTTTCAATGTTTATAAACTGGATATTGGACTTTGCATAAATTTTTTGTTGCAATTGACTGTGATCATCTTCATAAGGCAACAATTTATATGTCAGCAAATCAAATTTTTTTTCAAAAATTACTTATTATTTTAAATTTTGGTAAATTAATCAAAATTATACGGACAAAAATTTATTTTGTTATTAAGAAAAGTACCAAGCAAAAAAACATTTTATTGCGTGTCTCCTATGACAACGCGCTATAAAGTACTTTTTAATTACATAAATTAAAAGAAAATGACAGAAACAATAGTATATTACATTACAAGTCATGAAAATGTTTCATTGCAGACGAGGAGGCTTGTTTGAAGAATGCGATGATGCGCAGCGTCCGAGCGTTTCTTCAAAGCCTCCGAGCCTAGCAGACATTTTTATGACGCGTATTTTTTTTAAATCGGCTTTAGAAGCTTAAAATTATAGAAAAAATTAGGTTTGCATAAATCATCAGGGCTGTGACAAATTTTAGAAAACGTTGTCATGACAAGTGTTTGTACCTACAGACAGTGGAAAGTAAAAATGACTAGGCATGAAAATAAAATTTTCATGCCTAGTCATTTTTACTTATTTATTTTCATGCCTAAGTCATGGAAATTAAGATTTTCATGCCGATTTTGAAAAAACAATGTTTTTTTTATTTATTTATTTCGATATTATTGGTATCGTCATGGTTACGAATAAAACATAAATTGATTGAACGCAGATTGAACTAACTGAATACTATTATTATTATAACAAATAATTGTAGTCGTAGATAAAATTATGTGTGTATTACGAGCGTAAAGTATTTCTTTCTCTTGCACTATTACCGTGCGCGCGTAACAAAGAGTCACTTTACGCTCTTAATACACAAACAACTATTTATATTGTGTCATCCAATTTATTGATTTTTTCTAATAGTGTTAGTGTTAAAAACTTATATTAGTATTATTAATTAGGTACCAGTTTTCTTTATTTGTATGTATAGTTAGTAATATTAAGTTAGATAATCTTAAAACAATTGAATGTAAAAACTTAAATATAATAAAATGAACATCTCCACATTATATGTAGTAATCGTTGGCAGACATAAAATATTAAAATCATAAAAAATGTATGCTGGGGACTAAAAATACATAAATTTCATGTGGACTATAAAGGAAGAAATCATTGGGCTACAGATAAATTCAGCATTCATCGCTAAAAATACAATTATATTAACATATGAAATATTCACAGATTCTGCGCATATTGAAGTGGAAAGTTTGTTTGACAAAGATTTTATCTTCTCATGATTATCAGACATAAGGCTAAAGTTACGACGTCCCAATATTGGGATTCTTTGTTCTCCGCTCCCACTGGCAGTTAAACAGTCTGTCTGTGCTAACAGCGACAAAGTTTACAAGAGATCCTCACTGTTTGTTCAGAAGTAAAACTAGAATGCAAATATTATGTATGTTCACTGCTTCACGGGACAATCGACGAGAAGATAACGACATATAAATTTTGTATGACGTGAAGTTTGGAGCAGAATTTTCTGAGAAATTAGTTTGCGCCGTTTGCTAGGAAATTAGTTGGAATTCGTTGCTGTATTAAGAGCTATTAATAATTGCGACGTTGGCAAGTAATACATTATTCCAATCATGAATATTATATGCATATATCTTACAATACATTTTGAATTTTACATTTTCATGTAATCTCAAGTCATTATTTATGAAACATTTACACTGGGATTACCTCATTTCAGCCTTTTCAACTAAGCTGTTTGTCAAACATGCTGTTTTCAACGTGAGGATTAAAGCCACTCTTGAAGAATATCTTTCAAGTAAAGTAAAATAGTTATTGTGTACTGTACAAGACAATGCAGGTCAATTTTCTTCAATGAACTATTTTCCTGAAACAAATTATTTTTAAATTTTTATATTAATTGTACAGTTTTAAAATTAGTAAAATATTAAAAATAGGTACCTAATATTTCTTCACTTATGTATATGTTTAATTTTAAATCGTAATAATATTTCTGTTTAGTATTTCTGCTCTATTTTTTATATCCATATTACCTATTTTGTGAGTTGTGTTTATGTGTTTAATTATTTTTATCCAACACCTCTTAATAAAAGCATCATAACTATGGTGATTTTAAACAAGCAAAGTAAAAGATTGTCCACTAGTGGCTTTGATCAAAATTATACCCACTTGTGGGTAAATTGTTACTTTGCTTGTTGGAAGTCACAAAAGAAACGATGTTTTAGGTTGAAACTTAATATTTTTAAAATATTTAAGCAGTTATTAAGAAGTGTTGGATAAAACGTTATACTTCACACGTGGGCAAAAAGGAATGACCCACTCGAGAAAATTATCTCACTCAGCCTTCGGCCTCGTGAGTTAAGATTTCCCTCGTGGGTAATTCCTTACTTTGCCCACTTGTAAAGTAAATAACTATTATCCAACATCTCTTAATAAAAACATCATTACTATGGTGATTTTAAACAAGCAAAGTAAAAAATTGCCCACTAATGATTTTGCTCAAAATTATACCAACTAGTGGGTAAATTGTTGGTTAGAAGTGGTTAGAACATAATATTTATAAAATATTTAAGCAGTTAAGAGGTGTTTGATAAAACGTTATACGTTATACTTGCCCCGACTTGCCCACTAGTACCTACAGTAAATTACTATTTTTTTAAAATGATGACATTTTTGAATTGTTAACAAAGCGCAGTTGGTGTTTTTTCAATCTTCTTTTTGTTATGGTACCGTGACAAACATTCAAAACCACAAAAATAACTATATTATATTTTGAGTCTAATTAAAGTTTATTCACATGAGGATGAACAAAATGCTATACACGCTCTTCAAATTTCATTATAACTATTTTCGACCCAATTATTGCGTCAAAACAAAAAATAAACCATATCCAATATATTTTCTCTTTGCCACAGACGATGCGAAAAAATATTAATAAAAACTGCAAAAAATAATTACAAAAACGTCACACATCAGTTGTATCCGTAAAACACAAACATACAAAAACTAAAATGTGGTAAAAGCTGTCTGCTGGCTTCGAATAATGAACGTATGAACCCCTGTTCGCTCGACAGAAAAATCAATCGCACATTGCGCCCGCGTGCACCCTACAGCACACGTACTGCTCCAGATAATCCTGATCCTAGATCGTCCTTCGCCTCGGAAAGACTAAGAAGTAGACCAAAACTTCTCACAAAATTATACATTTTCAATAAGCATCCGTATTATTTTTGGGCTCGTCATTATTTTATTCCAGTTTAAAATAATTGTTTGCTTTTGTCTGCAAGTCCTATAATAGTTTTACTTTACTCGTATGGCTTTAAGAACTCGCTACGCTCGTTACTCAAACAGACAAACAGCCATAATCATTCAGAAAAACATCACTTTTCTAAACTTGGTGTGTAATCTACTATTTTTACATTATTTTATTTTAAATCAGAGTACCTCTACTACACGAGTATTTTTAAATACGACGTTTTTATGCCCCACGTAAAAGAACATAATATCGCACTTAGTCAATTCAATTTTACATTCACCTAAAATACGTAAAAGTAGTCTAGCAATTTTTAAAATGCTCACGAAGTTTACAAATAAAGCAAAATTTCATACATTTATTTACAGACGAAGAATGGGAACTAGGTTAATATCGAGTTATATTTTCTTATAAATCTCTTAATTATAAGATAAACCATGAAAAAAATTACTCAAAACATACGTTTTCATAAATTTTTTATATGGGTTCCAATTTTTTTAGAATTCTTATATATATATATATATATATATATATATATATATATATATATATATATATATATATATATATATATATATATATATATATATATATATATATATATATATATATATATATATATATATATATAGTCAGTAACCCCTTTTTATACCTTTCGGTGTAAGGGGGTGTTAGAATTCTAACTCGACATAAACCTAGATTAATTCTTTCACAAATATTTAGTATCTGTTTTTCTTTCAAATTTTTAATATTCAATGAGTAAAGTAGTAACTGCTACACCTCTAAACACAATATTTTGTTACAGAGACGGGACCCTTAACCTACGAATACGAATAATTTCGTCTTATTAATCTAACAAAATTCCTTAAATCATAACATTTCTATTTTGCAAATTTTTAAGGGTTATGCATTTAATAAAATTATTGTGTATCTATCATTTATTATATGATTCCTTTATATAAGTACACCAATAAATTTTGATCTGATTAATATAAAACACAAAAATATTATAGTTTGTTTTATAATTTAACAGATAAAATTGCAGCATAGAACTTAAAGCGAAGAAAACTGTCACTGTAAATATTTTACAAATCATAAGACATTACGAGACACTGTAAGTTACGAGTTGTGTATAGAAAGAAATCAATTTACAGGTCTTATAGATTTCCTTACAGGTGTTACAGATACGCACATAAATGCAGCATATTTGCTTCAAACCTCAGTTTAATCTTTCGAAACATCGTAATCACTGATCAGAAACAACAACAAAAAGTGAAAGTACCAGTGCGGAAAGTGACGCACACGTTTTGACATGAACATCGTCGTGCGGCCACAACGTATAAGGCACTTATATCAGCAATAAGCGGAAAAACAGACGTGCCACAAGCGAAGCACCACGCGCGCATTATTGCCGATAGATGACACCGCAAAATAAATAAAAGATTTTATCACCAATCGATTTATTCGGAAACGTGTCTGTATCGCAGATTTTAAACTTCATTGTCCGCACACGCCGAAACACATGAATGAAAATTTTTAATCAGCGAGGTTTAGAGAAATTATAAATTTCAAAAACGCGGGTTTACAACGTACGGATTATGTACAATGTGCTGATTGTTATAAATGTTTCATTTTTTTAAACAAAAGATAAATAACAGGTTTTGAAACGCAGATTATTTCGTTTTGAAAATTTGGATATTGTAATTTTATTGATCGTAATAAAACAATAATTTTAAAAAAAATTGTCTCCTGAACAATCACACATCATTAACGTCTGTGGTAGTTATACGTTTTTACACATGTCATAACTGTTTCCGCATATAGTTCGTTAATACGCACCGAATTTTATTTCTTTAATAAAATATGTCATTAAATAAAAATGTAACTTTAAAATTTAAAAAACTTTAAAAAATGCTAATTTACACAATTTATTGTTCAATAGAGTGTGAAATAAATGAAATGTGACATTTACTGGTGACAACGCAGAGCAGTTGTATCAAGGAAGGCTACTTGAAAAAGGATTTAGTGCTAATGTCAAATGCATCTCATTTAACCTCACAGAAAATACTATATTTTAAATAAATAGGTATGTCGCCCAAAAAATATAATACTTAATGTGTGTTTTCGGTATTTGTACAACACTAGATTTTATTAAAGCACTCTGCTTCGCGTCGTATACTTTAATATAGAATCTCGCGTTGTAAAATTAACTCTACTGCACTTATAATATAAATAACTATTTACGAATTTATCTACAAAGATAACAATAAAGAATTCAACAGTAATATTCTGCCAATAATACGTAGCTAAAGCCGGATCCAGACTAGAACAGAACAACGAACAGAACATTTTCTACGAACAGGTTCATGTTCAGTTCGTTGTGATCTGAGCATGCAGATATGAACACGAACATATTCTCAAACATGTTCGCGAACATGTTCTGTTCGTTGTAATGTTCTAGTCTGGACACGACTCGACAGATTTTTTTTCTACAATGAAATTGTTTGTTCTCTTGTAACTTGTATTTTTTAAACAAAAATTCTTATTTTATAGTTTTTGGGCAATATAACTTCAGAAATGTAGCTACGTAAATCAAAAAGAAAAATATATTATACAGTCGTACGAGTAAATAAATTTAACACGATAATTAGAATAATTTCGACACTCGTAATTTGGTTCTTGTATACCTATATTATAGCAAAATTTCATCTCAATATTTCATTCGTGTTAGTTAGTTAAAAAATTTGCTCTGTATTGAATGTATTTCATCATACATATCCCTATACCCTAATACATCCTATTTCCAAGAGTAAAATGATAATATAATCATATTTTAAAATTGCAATAGACCTATCCTGTTGAACTTCGGTTGCGCGCGCATGCTTGGGCATTGGGCATCCGGTTTAGAGGAAGTGAGTACGATAGATACAAAGTAACATGTGTTGAGTGAGACGACACAACTGCTGCGCAGTACGCTATGACAATAGAAAGTGCGGTTAGTTGAAGTTTGACATTTCTTATTTTAAATTTTTTAAATGTAGGGAAAAAGTTTAATTCAATTTAATGACATTGCACAATTTGAACAATTTAGTACGCAACAAACATGAAACAAATTAATAAAATCGTAAAAAAATTGAAATTAAATTTTGACATTTGTACAAATCAGTCAAAATACGCCCGCATCACCAGGATTGGTCTATTGACGTCACTTCCTTTTGCCACAAGCATGCGCACAGCGTACTGCGCACCAGCTTGCTGTCTCACTCAACACAATGTTACTGTGTATCTATCGCACTCACTCCTTCTGACAGGATAGGTCAATTAACTTTTTATATATGTAAGTATAAAAAGTAAAGCGTATGCGAAACGTATAAATGTGAAAACAACATACAAATTTAAACATCATGGTGTTAATTCTTTTAAATTGTAATTAAAACTCAAAACAAGTTATGTTTTTATTCAAAATTAAATTTTATAACTAATTTAATGTAAACTGTATTTACAAACATTATTGTACCTTTAATTAAATTCGAACTTGATATATTTTTAATTAAATGTTTCCAATTTTGCCTTTTAATAAATAATTCATTAAAAAATTGCGCGCGTTTATAAATACTATATTATACTCTGTTAAACTTTTACGCTACTAATTAATTTTTTGTTCATGATACTTAACAAGTTTGCATGCAATATCCTGTAAAAACAAAAATCAAGTATTTTACATTTAAAAATTAATTTCCTGATTGCAGCCATTTACTGAAATATTAATGGAACACAGAATTAACGCTGAATCCACTTCAATGCTTCTCGTTAATCCATCTCCGATGTCAATTCTGATAAGTGGGTTAGAATTCCACTTTAACTAATCCAATTAAAAATAAAAATACCTGCAATGCATTACATTGCAAAAAAATAAAACGTTAAAACTAAACACCGTAAATGAAAACATCAATTATCCAAAAAAGCTCGAACTGGCAGAAAAAGCGTAATAGAAAGAGCGAAAAATCAGCAAAACAAACACTGTGTGTACAATTATCCCATCGCGTCGCGCATTCAGCTGTCTTTCACCGGGTGTAAAATGGCGCGTTGGCAGGAAATGTCAGCAGGGCAGCAGGACACAGCAGGATGGGGCACGTGGTGTAAATGCACTCCGGTAATGATGGCGATGAATAACGACGCTCCTTCATGAAGGAATTTTCACTAAAGGGTTCTCTAAATCATCTTCATGTTCAAGTACATTATTTTCATTAAAATTTTTAGCAGCGATGTGTTAGACATTCAGCAAAATTTCAGGTTGTTAAATTCATGTGGAACTATAGAAGTCGAGTTTTTTCAGGTAAATAAAACAAACAATACCTTGCATCTACGTACGCGTATGCTTTGACTGAATTCTGTGAGAACTTTTTAAAATACAGTTTAGAATGACTTATATTCTAAGTGAACGAGGCCGCATAACGAAGTGCTGTGCTATAATATACAAAGTGATCATAAATGATTGACCGTCACATGACTTGGAGAAGTCCGTTAAAAAGTACTCATTTCTTGCAAAACAAACATTATGTAGGAGCAGCACGAAAAATTTGGGAGTTTATCTTGTTTTTAACATTTAGTAAGGTAGAAAACAACAGCACTAGTATTATATAATATTTAAAAAAAATAACTATATTTTTTGACATTTTAAGGTTAGGACGATGAGCATAGTTTAGTAGCAATCAAATATCGAGATGGCAATAATGAACTATGATCACACTGTATAAGTCAAATTATAAAAATGAATTTCACATGGTTGCCTACTTGAAAATGAGCACTAATTATTATTGCAGACCAATGTAATTTTCTTCCATTGCTAATGCTGACGATCTGAAAGTATTTTCAGACCTCTGCTATAGTTTAAATTTTATTGTACTATGTTCTGTACATTCAAAATTTGGGAATGCCAGATAATGGTGATATAGCTGAAAATCGCATGTCCCAAATAACAGCCAATGGAATAATTGATTATAATAATAATAATAGCAATAGCCATGGTAACATTTACTAATTATTTACTATATTAGCTTGAGTAACTTATCTGAAATTAATAAGTGGAAATTTTTCTGTTACATTTAAATTTAAAATGGTTACATATGCAATTAGCATGGTAAATAATAAAATAATATACATTTATTAATGTTAAATACACAATTCGTATATATTTCAGGTTTCTAGTGTAATTACGAATTTCTTACCGAATCTGCGCATATCCAGGAGTTTTTTTACTTCCTTGTACGAAGTAAGGAAGTATTGTAATCGCGAAAAATTTCGGTTCTCAGATTTTGACGGAAATAACCGTTTTGACCTTTTCTGAATCCATTATGACTAGTTTCGTCGTGACGTCTGTACGTACGTGCGTACGTACGTGCGTACGTACGGACGTATGTGTGTCGCATAACTCAAATACGGTTAGACGTAACAAGTTGAAATTTTGTATTTAGGACTATTATAGAATCTAGTTGTGCACCTCCTATTTTTGGTTTCAATCTACAAACCGGAAGTAGTACTTTTTTCAAATATTTCGATAAATATTTAATTTAAGACAAATTTTTTAATTTTAAATGAAAGATTATGTGATTATTACCTACAATCGGTATTTTATAAATATTTTTGTATCTGGTATCATTTAGGAATAATTAAAGTATATATTTATAATTTAGTATTTCGGTATCTTGTAGTCCATGATCGATTAACATTTGTTACTACGTAAAATTTAAATGATTATGACATGACAGTGACAATAGTAAAATATGCTTTATATCTTCTTCTGTAGTTTAAATAAAATGACTAAAATATATTTGTGAGTATACTAGTATAATAAGTTAAAATAATTTTTTATATTATTCTACATTTTAGTTATTAAGAAAAGTATGAACACACAAGGCGTACAAGGAAGTCATGTGGTGTCCACGTCAGATTTTTTAATAATGCATTCTACATTCCAACAACGTAATCAGCTCGAGTGTATCACTTGAGCTCATTAAGATGTTGTTGGAAAGCACTCAAAAAATTTCCGGAAATAATTAATGCACATGTGAGATTATATGAGTGAAAATTTACAATATTTCTATTGACTGCTATTACTAAATGAAAATCAATGAATTTTTTTTTTCAATCGTAAAAAAATGTTCCGATACTGATACTTCTGTCTGCAAGTACCTACTTACTTTTTTTCAAGACGACAGTAGGTAATTGGAATACTGGTTTTACATTTTGTAAGTATATAATGATAAATTTACTCACATGCTCAACAACTGCCAGCAGTTCATGACATTTATGAGAATTTGTTTTACAATTGGTCAAGGGTAGGAAAGTGCTGTCTTCTTGAAAAAAATTAGTTGCAACCTTCGCTGCGCTTTTGCCTTTATCTCAAGCCTGGGGTCTGCTAAAGGTTACTTTCAGCCGTTTGGTATACATACATAACTATTTAACTTCAAAATTTATGACAATTAAAATTTGTAGGTACCTATTCAGCATTCGCGCATTGTAAATGTAAAGGTAGGCAAGCACGTCGGCCTTCTATGGTGTTCGCTAAACAAACCTACAAGCGAATTCCAGTTTTATTATAGTTCAATGCTTCAAACACCCACAATACATTTCTAAGCCATTTCAAGCAACTATTGTACACAAACTACAAAGTACAAACCAACGGTCAAACATCTGCGATTAGATTAGCGCCCACTGATTTCATAATCATATGAGTCTGGGTTCCATCTACCGTGCACAACTAGAACAACTGAACAACATAACCTAACATAACCTCCACGATCTACATGTGGCTGACAAGTTCTGTTTAATGTTCAACTTTCGCGCTCCGCTGCTCCATGCAAATGTAATTACATAGCATCACGGCCAGTTAATTCCATGGCTGGTGATAATTTTATTACTGGAAGATGGTCATCATGGGCCAGAAGCCAGAAGCTTAATGCACAAATGGCCGAAGTGGATTTTATTTTAAATTAAATATGTTGCGATGAATGTAACTTGCAATATGAAATGTGCTTTTAAGCTGTTTGGAGCTGTGAATAATTTATTTTTTGTTTTTATGACGTGAAGTAATGATGGCAGTAAATATGCATGATTTTTTCTTGTTTTCTGGCAGTAAATTTTGAATTTAAACCTAAAATTGTGATAAATGTAAAATATGGTCGAAAGTAAATTAGATTAATGACACGAACTATTTAACTATGACGTTATTATTACATAAATTTAGTGTTCTTTTTTTCACCCACACCAACCAACAGACAAGTGAAAATTACTCACTCGAATGATTACTTATTCTTGCGAGTAATTACCTTCAGTGAACTATCAGTGAATACTTAATTATTGTTAATTTTAAATAAAAAAGTACCTAATTAAAATTAATCCGAAACACAGGATTTTTCTATACCTCTGCGCAAAACAAGATTATAATACTTTGATATATTAATGTGATTTACATTCAAATCATTACATTCAAATCATTAACATTTTTATAAAATAAACTGACCGCCTACTACAGACTTTATATTAGCGTAAGAATTAATTCATTAATAACAAAATTACAACGCGTTAGGACTACATCTTACATAATTTATTTATAAATTTATAGATATGAACTTACAGACCTCAGAACACTAAAATTTCATTCTATATGTCGAAGTACGAGCGGAGCGGACTATAGATGATTAAGTTTCGTGTTTCGTGATCAAATAAAACTACTAAAAGGCGCAATTATTGGAATAATTAACTAATCGAATCACCAAATTCACCACTCATGTCACGGACCAGTTAAACGTGATATACAAACTGTGACGATAAGGAAAGATGGCAATTCCCCGGCACGTGCTACTCGTACCAGAGCATCTTCAAGATTGCCGATATCCGACTCACACCTAGCACGTAATCCCAGACTTCACCCAAGTGTACTAACGTAATCGAACAAACAAACACGATCATTCATAACTTCATTAGCACACTTGCATTCATCAATAATTATTATTACAATCAATATGATTGCTAACCCCGACATATATTATTATTGAAGTAATAATGACGGTGTTTGAGTATTTTAAAACAAATGGATATAAATTTTGAGTTTACTGTTGTCACCTTCTAAAACTTTTCCACACAAAATGATGGGACTATTTTATTCTCATCCCGCCTTAAAATGAAATCCAAAAAAACTAAAACATTCGCCATATTTCTAACTTAAAGCTAAACGACGACGTATATAAAATAGTAACATTTTTAACCTCGCATTGCCGTTTATCTCCGATGCAACCAACGACACGGGCGAGCATCCGAACCGTTAAAACTCTCTAAAGAGAAGAAGAGTGACTCGAAAACGCAACTCACGGCTGCTATGTGGGTCATACAAGGCAATGTAGCAGAAAAGGAATTTTCATTTCATTATTATGTTAATCAAGGGGAGTTTCTGCCCTGAAGAATACAATTGAAAGTTATTTATGTTATATGAAGGTTAAAAGACTACTGCATCTTAAACGTCACATTACAAATTCAAAAGAATTTTGAGGAGAAAGGAAAATTTGTCACGGAATTTACAACTTTATCATTTCTTACGTTTTCTTATACACTATTATTAGATGTAGCTATTACGTGAAGCTATTCACCACACTGTGGAATATGGAATATGGAAAAATAATTAAAAATTGATATGAAATTAAATACTTCAGGGAATAATCTACTAAAAATTTAAAAAATTTCATTCAAATTTCTCTTCGTTTCTCTTGTGATTCAACTTTAATTGTTTTTTCGTTCGTTAGTGATATTTCAATCCATTTGAGATTTGACACGAATAATTATTTATAATTCAAACAAAAACCGTTAAAAACTACGCCGATAACCAAATACGGACTCAAATTACGGAAGTTGTGAATGACCTACCAATCATTATTATCACCGCTATGCCGGTAATGAAGGGCCCTGACAGAACGACAGAACAGACCGAATCCTTGGTGATTCATTACAATTTCCTTTAAATCAGTACGAGTGAGAATTGATTACTTAAAGCCTGATTGGTGGTTTGATGACGCGACAATTTGAAGGTGGGGCAAATTAATGATCATCGAAGCTGGGACGGCACTTGTCCACCCAAAAATAAGTTGTTCTCACCCGCTAAAAATCTAGGCAGTGGCGGGTTTTGGGTGTGGCAAGTTTGGATTAAAAGAGGCATGCCAGTTTTTGTTCAAAATTTCCTTTTTAAGAAACTTTTCATTAAACAGAACTTTGGCGCATGAAAGATATGTAAACATGAAGCTTCACATCCCTCAATAAAATGTAACTTATAATTAAGAGGCATTTGACCTTGAATGAAAAAAATTTTGGCCTGAAGCACTTTTATTGTTTTAAAGTAAGCATAACTGCTAATTGATATAAAGACTCCGATAGTGTATATTATACGATATTTGAGTTATTCACTCGAAATATCAAAAAATTTCATTTTTAAATTTTCTCGATATTGAAGGTCTGCTTACAGATCTGTAAACTTTAAACTCGTGAGATTTGCTTACTTACTACTTTAAAAATGAAATTGGATATTTCGTGTGAATAACTCAAATTGCCTAAAAAAATTTTGAAAGAAAATTTCATTCGTGAAAAAAAAAACAATTAAAAAACCACAAAATGCACTTTTTTTCAAACGCCCATAACTTTGTGCCAAATCGTCGTAGGAACTTCGTTTTTTGAGTCCTGCACAGGTAATTGAACAAATTTCAATGCTTTTTTTGTGGATCGAGTCGACAAATTTTTTTCTAATTCGGTATACATCGCCGAAGTTTTTTTTGTCCAAAAACGTGTTTTTTTTTGTTCGGGGTTTGAAGGGTACGAAAAAAGATCATGCTAATCTGAGTTTACCCCCCTTAAAGTAGAGCCACAATGGGGTTTTTTCTCGAAAGAATCGTCTAATTTGGTTGACAATTCGCTGAGTTATGTGCGAAAAACCTAAAAACGCACTTTTATTTTAAACACCCATAACTTTTTGCCAAATCATCGTAGGAACTTCGGTCTTTGAGTCCTGCACAGGGAATTGAACAAATTTTAGTGCCCTTTTGGTGAATCAAATAAAAAAATTCAACTCCGTACACATCGTCAAAGTTGGACATTTTTTTTTTTCGTATGGGTGCTAGAGGGGGTCGGAAGGGGTTGCGCTGAAGTTTGCATGCATGACTTTTTAAAGTAGACACTTCAAAGATTCATCGAAATCGAAATCGATTGAAAATACGCCGAGTTATGGCGGTTTGAAAATGGTCGAAATTTTTACGAATTTCAAGTGTTTAATTTTTTTCCGCCAATGTAATATAAATCTACCATTGATTCTGTAATTGGGAATCAATCCTGTTGTTATTCTAAAATATATCTTTAAAATTTATTACGAAGGCATAATGTAAGAAAAAATCAATATTCAATTCATCCCGATTGCAGTTTTCTTTTTGTGACTGAAGTAAAACAAGTGAAATATTTTTTTATTTTAGGACAAAATCTACTAGAGGCACGTAGAGTAAAACATGCATCAAATTTCAATATCGTTTCGAATACCACCAGCGACGTATGATAAGAAAACCGTAGTCTACTTTGACATATTTCACAAGCATCTGATACTTCACGTTGGAAGAAATGTGAAAATAACATCACGTAAACACTAAAGTCGAGTGCTCGTGCATTCGTAGCAAACGAAAACATAGTGTGAGGAACTCAAGAAACTCAGCAGAATTGCATTTTGGTCATGCAATAGCGGAGCAAAGAGCGTGGGTACCAAACCTCTAGAACCAGCCAATCTTTTAAGGGAAGTGCAGTTATAGAATTAAAAAGAAACAAAAAAAATCTGGTGTGGTCACCACACAACTTTCTTATACACAACTGTGAGTACTCGTATAAATATTGCACTTGACACACGTTTGACATAATAGAATAACTGACATATTGACTTTAGGCATTTTTTATTCAGCTAACTAGGTTACTTGTGGTTAACACAGTGGTTAGTGTGATACGTCATAGTGACGTATGCAGTAACATTTTTGAATGAAATCGCTTCGGTTACATCGTTGGTTACCTCTTGTTTGTCAAATTTAAATCAGTGAAGACATTTGTTAATAGTTCGTGATTAACTTTACTTGTTTTGAAAATGAAAGAGATAGAATATTAAAAAATTAAATTAAATTCATCCATAAGCATAATACGATCGCTGAATGAATGTTTTCTCGACATCATAGTTAAAGGATCAAAATACTAATTTTTACTGAGTACATAAATTTGTTCCACATACAATAAATACCAATACTTATCAATATTTATAACATTAATATCTCCTTGATTCATAATAAGTGTTCAAAACAATCATGACACTGACACAACTGACACTTACAAATTAGAAAAAGATGAACACCTAACTAACGTATTATGTTGTTTATAATTATCAAAAAATGTTGCATGTTATAAGGTAATAACAGTTGATGATACGATTAAATATATAATTTAATTTTTCTTAAATTTAAAAGGAGATATAGTCAATTAATTTAACCATATTTTTTCCTATGTCATTGTTAACATTTTATATTTAAAACATTTTTTTTTGGCTACTTCCATATTTAAAATAAATTGAATTTATTGTTATGTTTAACGAAAACTTTTCTCATTCATGAGTTATTGAACATACGGACATACATCCATCCATCCACTCACACAGACATCATTGCGAAAATGGTCAAAACGGATGCAGTGAACCTCAAAACATGTATTTCCGCGAAAATCCCGACATCGATTTTTGTCATGATACCTAGACTTACTTATACTGTGTATAAGAAAGTAAAAATCAGCATATTTGTTATATAGGTACTAGGTCATGGGCGTCGCGAGGAGGTGCAGGGAGGCCGCTTGTCCCCTCCCCCTGAAATCGATTATTATCACAATATTTTGTTATATTTGAGAATAAGTTGTAAAATTATAATAATTTCAAGATCAAAAATCCTGCCGACGCCCATGTAATAAGTGGCGCAAAAGTAATCACTATAGTCCAGATTTTTTGGCAATGGCCTATTTTTTAGCTTCAATGTACTTCAGGCATTTTAGTTTTTATATACACAGGATGTATTTTTACATCAAATTCAAAATTATGCTTATTGGATCAGGTGAAAAATTTTCACATAATTCTGTCAATAATAAACTATAATTTATTTATATGACGTTACGAGGTCAATGACCTAGTTGCATCCTATTTCGCATCACTGTCATCAGGTCATCACCCTACTACCGAAAATTGATAAAATCATAACCAACGAATGCAAATTATATAGAATGAAGTTGGGTTCAAATACTAGGACTGCTAAGCGCTGTAAATTAGTATAATGCGGATAATATGAACCAGCAGTTAATTTAATAAACGACTATTAAATAATAATGTTTGTTTTCATTTTAGTAATGTTCTAAATAAAACATTTTTCATATTATTATTTTTGGCCACTAAATTATAATTATTTATTTTTGTTTGTGTCTAATTTCTTTTCCATATAATTGAAAAATAAAAGCACAAATATGTAGTAAAATTAGCTGTGCTATAAATGTATAAAAAATACTATTTTGTTAAAATATTAGTATAAGTATACCTACGTCGAAGTAATACTACTTTATTTACGATATATAGCATTAAATATTAAATTGTGATTGTGCCAGTAATAAAAAATTCACTCCTATTTTATACGATACTAAACTAAGCTCCTATTAACCCAATTCCATTAGTCATAGTTTAAAAATTTAATTACTTTAACTTTATAAAAATTTTAATTTACGAAATGCAAGTTTATGATGATGGATTTAAAAAGTTATAAACTAAATTCACTGCACTTTTTATATTCAACAACAAAATGTTACTACACTACCAGTAATAAATCAAGTTGGCTGATGGCTACTACTTTATTACAAAAATATTATTAAGTAAATTGTACGATTTTATCTGCCAAGTTTCTACACAAATGCTGTCTCGTTTAAATTTCTATAATAAATTTAACAGAGATTTTTTCCACTGTACTGAATCATTACTCAATATTTTTCATTTTAGTTCGATAATAAAATTTAGATTGCTCATGAAATGTGTATCATCAACATCATGAATTGATGGATATTTTAAGCAAACAATTTTTAATAATTTACAAAATAAGGAAGTTAATTTAGTTTTTTAAACAATGTTTGGAATTCTCTCGGAAATTCTAGATAACTTTCAGACTAAGAAACTACATTTTAGAACACAAGTTTTGTAAATAAAGTGAAACGCTGAATATTTCAATATATTTACAGAACTTTAACCTAGTTGTCGTTGAATAGGTATTTTTATACAAATTTTAAATTTACTTTACATCTACTTGTAAGGAATGTTATATTGCCTTTAACTAAGTTTAAGTTTGCACTAAACTTACTATCATGTGCACTATTTCTTCAACCCAAAGCCCAGCATATATATATATATATATATATATATATATATATATATATATATATATATATATATATATATATATATAAGGTGTTCCACAACTTAGGGAAAAAATTAAAGGGTAAGTATATACTGTACGGCGTGCTGATCATGAAACAAAAAGATTTTTTTTAAATTCGCAAAGTTAAGGGTAGTTAATTGACGTGTGTACATTTTAAGTATCACTGTTTTGATGGTATATTTCATAATTTGACATTTATTAGTATTAGATATTATGTAAACAGTTACTTTCATTGCAGAAGATTTGAAAAAAAATATTAAAAATAACTACCAACCAGTGGCAAAAAAATGTTTGTTTGAAATACGATGCATTTTTTTGCGAGATTTAAAAATAATTCTTTTTGTTTCATGATCAAGACGTGGTACAGTATATACCTTTTAATTTTTTATCCTAAGTTGTGAAACACCTTGTTTATAGCACTCCCAATAAGTTACTATTTATTATAAAAGCTATTTTAGGCAGAGCTTTTATAATTCCGGAATTAGCACCAGAAATAAAAATGGTGAAATACAAATATTTTGCTTTTTAAAAGTAATAAAAATATGAATTATTTAATCTAGCCTTAGCTTAAGTTGCACTAATTAATAAACTTACTTTTTTTAGACACACATACATTGTATTATGAAATATATAACTAGGAAATATAAACTATAGAATGTCATGTCATATTTAAAGGTACATTTAATACATTATACTGTTTTATTTTCCACAACGACGTTTAATTTAATAAAAAAATACAATTAAATTTCTTGAAAATTAAAACGGACACACTGGGTTTCAGAGAAACCTTATAAACACAAATTAAAAATTTTGAAAGACATTTTTATAATAGACCAAGTAAAACACCATCAATCGCAATTAAAAAACCGTAATTGATACAAACGACTCTCTTTTAAACAGACATGAACTCCGCTCATGCCCTTATAGAATATATCACCTGACACTTGCTTCTCACACACATTCACACGCTAGGAGTTCTGAATTCTAGAGATTGCGACAGTTATTCCCTGTAACGCCGACAGGGGCGCATTAATCCATGGGCGTCGCTCATAGGCGTCCGCAGGAATTTTTGCAGAGGGAGGTAAAACTTAATCCGAGATCACACGAGGAAAGTTTCTTGAAAGTGCTAGGAGATGTCATTAAAAAACTGTCAATACCGTTCATACGGGAAAACTTATTATTTCTATAAAATATATTTAAGCATTTTATAGAAATGATTACCCAGGAAACACAAATATATACGTACTACATATATATCATGTAGCAGCCATTATATCAAAGTAAATTGCGATGTCACTCATACATATAAAAACTTGTTATTTTTAATCAAAAATGTCCGCCACAACCCTATATAACAATCATATAATAATCATATTCCAGATTTACGCCATAATTATATAACGCTGATATAGATATTATGTAGTTTTATAATTGATTTTAATTTGGATTGTTTTCAATTTTTTAAAAAAAGGAGACACTCTTACGGCCTAAAGTTTTATGTTTACTTGTAAGGCACTATGTATATATTGCAATTTAAATCTAGACAATTACAACAATTTCTAAACGTCCTCGTTCTTCAGTGGGATTCGAACTTGCGATCTCATTGCTGACAGCTAGCGCCTTAGCCCGCGCGACCATCCTGGCTTGTTGATTTATAACGAATGATAGTTATAGCAATAATACCAGTATTTTTAATTACGTACGGGATTTACAAAGCTATATTAAGTATATTGTGTATATTTTGTACTACCTACTGGAATCAAAATATATACCTTAAAATTTTATTTGACGTATAAAAAAGTACAATTCTTTAGTTGAAAGACTACATATTTCTTTACAAACCAAACAAATTATTTGAAAAAAATTAATTATGTTTACTAAACAAATATATATTTTCCATTATTGAAAGATTTTATTTATTTGAGATAAAAAAAATTACTAATAGGTTTTCACACCGACTACCGACTTTGTGCGCATGAACTTCTCTGGTATACTCTACTCCTACTCTAAGATAATAATAGATATAGTTGTTCTAAAAGTATCGTGAAAACACTAGAGATGTTTTATTTTGGAAAAGTGTAAATTTGTTATTAACTCACGATTCTAGCTTTTAATCTAGAGCTTATGGCCATTCCAGCCGCATAGTTGCTTACAAATATAAGAATATAATTTTATTTAAATAAATAAACTGGCCCTGGTAACAAATGTTGCATGCGTGCAGATGTCATAAAGTAATCTAAAAATATATAATAAATTAATAAAATTCTTATATAAATGGAATATAATATTCAAGTAGAATACATACAATGTAACTATTTTCAAATAATATATTTTACTATATAAAGAGTATATTATTTGTGTTATATAATTGAGATATATTTTGACATAGATAATATATTCCATTAATAATATCGTAGAGATATTCCACAGTGGGAAATATTATGTATAGTCTACATAAAAATGCTATATTATATTGAAATTTCTTTGTGATATCTTAACTATATAATTTCTACAAGTGTGTTTGCTGGGTAGTTTTCTCGTATGAACGTTATTGGCAGTTTTTTTATGGCAGCTCCTGCTCCTAGCACTTGTTCCACTTTCAAGAAACTTTTAAGGAAAAAATTTCAAACATACATTATATCACGATTTTTATGACTATTATTATTATTTATGAAAAATTTTTGATGTTTCGTATTTGAGTAATCCAAGCTACGTAAATCCGCATGAATACACTCATACACACAGACATAAATACATAAATCATCGCAAAACTATCCAAAATATATCCCTAATTCGTGCTCAACCACTTAAAACTCACTAAATACACGATTTTTAGCATGATTCTAATACTTTCCTTTTTATTAAGGTATGGCGGAAGGTAAAAAGGGTGTAACGAAGTGATTTAGATCAAATACGGAAAACAGATAATGAAGTTATAGCTAATATTTTTAGGTTTTCCTTTCCTTGACCTATATGGTAGTTACGATTTTGAACATGTCATAACTGATTCCGCACATATGGTTTGTTAATACGCACCAAATTTTATTTCTTTAATATGTCATTAAATAAAAGGTTACTTTAAAATAAAAAAGAAAGACTACAAAAACGCTACTTTATGCAATTTAATGTTCAATAGCCTGAAATAATTAAATCAGATTAATTTTAAAAGTAACATTTACTGGTGACATCTCAGAGCAGTTGTTTCAAAGCTACTTGACAAAAGGAAATTTTAGTGCAAATGTCAAGTCAAATGCATCTCACTAACCTCATTGAAAATACGATATTTTAAATAAATAAGTATGTCGGCCATATAATACATAATGTGTGCGTTAGGTATTTGTACAACGCTCGGTTTTATTAAAGCACTCCGCTTCGCGTCGTACTTTAATATAGAACCTCGCGTTGTAAAATTAATCCTACCGCACTTATAGTATAAATAACCATTACCATACGAGCAGTTACCAGCTGTCAACTTACGGATACTCATTGTTGTCACTTTAAATACTATAATTCCCAGTTTCCACACAGTAAGGTCTCTTGCAAGCCCTATGCGCGCGCCCCCTTTTCCCCCCAGTGGACGCCTATGTCTAAGGCGTCGGTGTGTGGCGGGGTGAAGAGGGACGATGATATAGTTGTCCCCCTGCGCAAGTAGCGCCACGTGACAGCGGCGAACTTGCGAACTAAGCACAGGAATGGCGGAATGGGAGTACAGTGGGACACATGGGGACTTGATGGGGAAATTCACGAATGTGCCGAGCTGTGCAGTGTGCACTGCCATAGAGAGGAGTGTGTTTTACTCTAACCAGGCAGACTAGGCAGAGAATCTCAAACATAAACGTTTTATTTGCCAGCAAGTAAATTTATTGCGGAAAGAAATTATTCAGGACTGCAATCTCAACCAAGGTTCCCCAACACTTGCCGCGATTTTCAATTTACAATCATTATCATCACCGAAATAAAATATTTCCACTCCGTGAGTTGACTGCTGGTAGACGCCCACACGGTAAAATGATATCTTTACCTAATATTTACAATCTAAAGAGTGTTATTTATATCTGAAATTTCATTTGAAGGCATTTGATCTTGAAATAAAAGACATTTCGCCTGCGGCGCTATTTTATTTTCGTTACAGCATTTAAAATTGACAAATAAAACATCACCTGGATCCGCCAATACTCCGGAGCTCCCACAACCTTAAATCCGGTCCTGTTTATAATTATAGTCATAATCATTCAATTACATACTTTTGTTATATTTATATCTTCATCACATTGTATTAGGTAATGTGGTTCTCTTAGTAGAATGATTATATTTTCAAAGAAGGCAGTCAAGGATTTAATAATTATTCACTGAACTAAACCAAATTCTCCTGTTGATCATTGAAGCAAAATTAATTACTCTGATAAGTCTAATTAATAAATATTTTAAGATTAAATTTATATTTCATTCATTCCTAAAAATTCAATGGTATTCGCCTAGTCAATAAAGATTTCTAGAGGGAATTGTCGAGATCAAAATTTTTAACTTCAGGGCTGTGTTTGGACTTGTAAGGAGGTAAAAGACCACGGACCTAGGTTGCAAGGGGTTGCAGGGGGGCACAAAGAAGATCCCGGTTTTTGGTTTTTTGCATATATCTCGAAAACGGTTAGGCCTAACAAAATTAAAGCTGAATAAATTATGTGTACCTCCTAACAAGTCAAAACACAGCTCTGAAGCGTTGCCTGAGGACAAAAATTGTGATCTCGACATTGCCCTCTAGATCCTTCTTTTAAGCATTCATTGACTAAACTGTATGTAGACGAGTATATACCGTGAGTTTTATTTAACGTGAAACATGGGATCTTTCATATCCATGGTTACGAATTTGACAGCAATGTATTAGAGCGATTCATTTAAAATAGAACATAGGCTGTCATTATCAAGTAAATATTAGCTGTCAATTAGGGTTGTGTAGGTAGGTATATACAATTGAAGAAAAGGTGCAAATGATACGTTGGTATAATGCAGATGTTAGCCTCAGACAAGTACCTATCTGATTTATTTCGTGTATTTGAGAATTTGTTATAAATTGTATTCTGAAAAAATATCTATTAAACGTTTATATTTCTTGCAGCTTTTTTCATATTATCTAAAATTAGAAATACATACATATTTCATTTGCTATGTTCTATTTTAAATGAAACGCTCTAATACATTGCTGTCAAATTCGTAACCATGGATATGAAAGATCCCATGTTTCATGTTAAATAAAACTCACGGTATAGATTATATCGCGGGTGACCTGTCAATACCTCCTAAGTGACCTAAACTCAAGTTTACAGGTGGCTCAAAAATGAAATACGCCAAATTCGCCTATCAGTTGTTTAGGATGCGAGTTTATTATGCAAAATCTATCAGGAAGAAGGGATGAAAATAAATGAAATTATTTACTGTCTCACTGCATTTTTATGCTATCACATGTATACATTTAGGTATAAAGATCCTTAAAGTTTAGAAACTTACCAAATATATGACTTTTTTTAGTTTAAAACAAACGGGAAAGCTCGCCCTTGAACGCAATACAAACTGATGAAATAGGAGCTTTTGTCACGATATTTTCAGTGTAATTCTCGTAGGAGAAATTTCAACATGCGTTTTTAAAGGCTTATCATTTTTTTGCATTTAGGTTCCTTTCACATATAGTGTAAAAAGATACACAGAATCCAAATCTACCCATAACTTATTTTCGCTAAAAATGTCAGATAGGAGATATTAAACTTAGGGATTCTGACCCTTTAACATAAATTTGTAAAATCATATATTTTTTGTCGTGATTGCTGAGTAACGTTATATTCATTTTACCTAGCAATAACTGCAATTACCTGGGTAGGTAATTTACAAGTTATTATAGTATAAATAAGTTATTTATTATATTCCTGTTAGTTTACATTATTCAATGCGAGGAAACATTGTAAATAATTTTTGGATACATCATCTGCTTTGCATTAAAGGAATTACCGGTATTCATAGGTTATTTTATAATTTCCCTAAATGAAAGTTTATCTTTATTCCTAACATAAAAAGATATCAAAATTGAGCAAAAATTAGCATGAATTCTGCATCCCTAAAGCTAGCATTAAAATGGGCCACCAGGCTTTCCTTTTATACTGCAGCAGGGCACAATAAACGTTATATTTTATCAATACGAAATTATTCAAATACCAGATACCTACATAATTTAATTTTCATAGATGTTGTTTCGCGAGCGAATTTGAATATCGATGTGCTAGAACAGCAGTAATTCGAAAGCAAATCATACTCATATTGTTTACTCTGCTCGGTATACACCGCGCGCAAACAAAATTAAAAATTGTGTTTGATAACGATCGCAAACAATTTTAAAGGTGGACATGTTCCGTTTGTCTAGAGAATTGGAAGTGTTAATTAAAAAAACAAAACCCTGCTCTGCTATCGATTTACAAATACAACAAATGCCAAATCAGGAAAATCATTTGCTAAACTAATATTTATTATTTGCAGCTATCAAAAATTTACTAATAAAACTCTTTGTCACAAGAAGGACATAACAATGAGTTTATAACCATATTGACACAATTCTATTGATTGTATTATGCAATTGATAGTCAATATCAATAATAATCAATTTTTAACTTATACAAGAACGAATTATTCCATCAATTCTTTTAGTCTTTGATTGTGGACGATTACAAGTCAACGCTCCTATGAGTATTCGAATATTTTATTTACAGCTGTCATCGGTCCTAAAGATGGTTTTTCATAAACCGAAACCGGCCGAGAAATAATTATTATTAAATAAATAACATGAAGTAAGACTACACCAGGTGTTTAACTTTCCTTATTATCATTATTATACCTATTCACATATATCTATTCTATATGAATATGTTACATACATACTATAGTTAGTTAAAATTGATATACTATGTCCACCGAACAGATAGAGTAGATGCTCCTCCCACAAATGTGCGCGAAATTGAAATACGGTATTGCTATTGGTAAGCCAGTTTTACACTGCTAGGCAAACTCAACTGCTGAGATTGATCATCAAAAAAATCGTTCGTAAATAAAAATTGTACTTCATATTTCTTTTAAAATTATGTTATACATAAATGATAAAATATATAATTCTTCCATATTTATTTCAAATAAAACTAGTTAATTTTTCTGCTTTTTAAAATTTGTTGCTTGTAAAGCACATTGTACTGCGCAGTTTTGGCTCTGGCCACTAGTTTTATTACTCTATGTGTTCGATGGACATAGTATAGTACATTTACAAAATGTGTCAAAGTAAGAAAAAAAATTAATAAATACGGCTGATATAAACTAGAACAAACGATAAAATGATGGGAGAAGGGATTACCGATAAATAATTATTTAAGAGGGATGGGGAATATTACATTAAAAAATACTGGACGTTAATGCAAACAATTAATTCTTGTTCAAGTAAATTGAATATGAAAAGCCAAAGGTTGCATTAAAAAATTTTAAATAAATTAACTTTTTTCCAGTAATTTTGTTAAACATCTATTGAAAAAATTATAAACTCTTAGTAAGGGTAAACGTCCCTCTGAAACCGGTATGGAATAAATATAAACATAACATGTGAAATGTGAAAATTAAATGTGACAAATGGTAATTGCATTGTATGCTGTCAGACTTTATGTTCATGTCAATTCAATTTATATAAATTTATATCTATTACCGTCAAAAACAGTAACCCATCAGAAGCTAGATATCGAGCAAAACTAGTTTCACTTAGGAAAAACTGTTTTACTAATTATTCGTTGACATGGTGACACTAGATCAATGCTTTTCACTTTATCCTCTTTTTGATATATACAGCAATTAAAAATAATGAACGCAGAAAAAAAGTATTTCTCGATAGTAGCATACAATTATTATGATTTGCAGTTTTGCATTTGTTTTGAATTGAAATGTGTTGCTCAGAAACAAAGTAACCATTTCTTGCCAATATAATATATAGTTTGTCCGCGTTGTGGTGACCGGTATGTCATTAGATTCTAACAGGCATTATGTTACATGCATGCTTGTTCATTCGTTGGTTAATGTTACGTCTGTCTAATATGTTTATCTCTTTTCCTTTTTCCACTAGTATAGGTACTAAAAGGTAACGATACCTTTACGTCAAGAGAAATGCCAAACATTGATAATACCTCACTTTCGTCCCTAGTAATAGAGACGAAAGGTGGCGTTTTTGGTGGAAGTATTTAAATAATAATTTAATTACCTAGGCACTAAAAGTGACATTGCACAGACTATCAACTGTCAAAAATAGCACTTTTAATTTCAATCGGCAAAAAAAATTGTTAGTAATAAAGGTCGAGAAATAGAGACAAGATCGAGACGAGACAACAATAATCGAGACGAGAAATAATCGAAACGAGATCAAAATTTTCAAATTCGAGACAAGACGAGATTTTTCACTTCTCGTTTCGTCTTGTCTCGACGCATCACTATAAACCACTGACAATTTGAAACACTGGAATTATTGTAAATCCTGAGAAATAAATGCAACGTCTTGATCGTAACAAAATTTCCCCGCCATCCTGATTCATATCCATCTTAACTACCCTCGATTTCCTGTCTTCTCCAATGCGAAACGTCTTCAGCGAAGTCTCCGCTTTTACCGTCGCTTTCTGCAGTCGATATTAATTTTTGATAGCGATGATCGTTCCACTAGCAAATGAAATTTCCCTCTGTCTCTCATCTAACTTAATTTAAATTCGAACGAACGTTGCGCAGGTAGCCCGGGATGTCATCGCAACGTGCTGTGAAAGTATTTCGTTGAAATTTTAATTTCCACCTAGTGGATAACATTAATCAACCGTATTTTAATCTGCGTTTGTGTATTGTAGTCGGTTTTCGGCGCGTCGCGCGCTGGGCGTTGCTTGTTCGTGTCGCCAGGATTAAATGAAATGTTTCTAAACCGCTCCCTAGATTTGCGATGCGTGTTAAAGAGGATGGAATTTTCATATTTGGGGAATAAATACTGCTGACTATATTGTCACTCGTTTGTTTAATATATCCTTTTAAATAAATTCAGGTTCAAATCAAATTTTACTGCACAAAAATCTCTACTTAAGGTTCATTCAGAGCTATGAAACTAAAAATCTGACGTGGACACCACATGACTTCCTTGTACGCCTTGTTTGTTCATATTTTTCTTAATAACTAAAATGTAGAATAATATAAAAAATTCTTTTAACTTATTATACTAGTATTCTCACAAATATATTTTAGTCATTTTATTTAAACTGCAGAAGAAGATATAAAGCATATTTTACTCACAGAACAAGAGACACAAAGAAGAAGCGACAGATCCAGCTATCTGCGACATATGTAATTGTTCCTGGCGCCATCTTAAATTATTCTTAAATAATACCAGATACAAAAATATTTATAAAATACCGATTGTAGGTAATAACCACATAATCTTTCATTTAAAATAAAAAAATTTGTCTTAAATTAAATATTTATCGAAAAAATTTTAAAATTTACTACTTCCGGTTTGTAGGTTGAAACCAAAAATAGGAGGTGCACAACTAGATGCTATAACAGTCCTAAATACAAAATTTCAACTTTCTACGTCTAACCGAATTTGAGTTATGCGACACACATACGTACGCCAGTACATACATACGTACGCCAGTACATACATACGTACATACATACGTACGTACATACGTACAGACGTCACGACGAAACTAGTCATAATGGATACAGAAAAGGTCAAACGGATATTTCCATCAAAATCTGAAAACCGAAATTTTTCGGGATTACAATACTTCCTTATTACTCCGTACAAGGAAGTAAAAAGTATTACACACAAAAATATGAACCTAACAAAAGTGTTCATAAGAGCCTAAAATAAAAGTAAGCATAAGATAAATACAGGGATATGCAAATGTCAAATATTTCACATAAACATAAGCATAACATAAGTCTCAGTCAATCAGAAAGAGTGAAAAAAATAGTTACATATTCTGTCTCTTTGTGAAATTATCAAAATATCAAATGAAATGGATATACATGTGAATTTAATTTTTTAAAACGTAGTTTTAACGAGAAGGATTGCATAATTTCGTACAATACGTGATTATTTATTTTCGAATCTGTGACACGAGTCATAAGACTTATTTATATTTCTTATTTTCTTAGCTGTTAATGAACCTTAACAATCATGAGTAGAGCTGACACTTTTATGCAAATGCATAACAATTATTTTTCTGTGTACCTACTTCACTGTTGATTAAAATTAAAAAAATTAACAGGAACTATAAATATTTATATTTATAAAAGTTATATTATAATGAAGTCATCTAATATAATAACTCAGTATTTCAATTTCCTAATTATAGGAAAGCATGTTTCATATCTATAGTAGTTTGATTTGTATAAAAGCGAAAAAATCGTGAAAATATTTCACAAGCAGTAATGTAATTTTTACAATAATTGTAACTGATGTATATTTTCTGTCAATTAGTTACTTGTCACACTTGTCATTTTACTAGAAGATTAAATAATTATACCTAATTTTGAGTAACATTTCGAAAATGTGCTTCAAAAATTAAATTACGACGAAAACACATTAAAGATAAAATTACATTTTTACCATTTGTTTGCAATCTTTGTACAGCATAATCTGAATCCAGAAATAATTATATAAATCCCATTTGACCGATGATTTATTTCTTAGTACCAACTTGCTTATTCACCCCATAAACGAAGGACAAGAAACAATAATATTAACGGAACAGCGACAATTATTTATTAAAGTTAAAGTACGTAAAACATATAAAAAATTTTAATATTCTGTTTAATGGCAGGCTTTAATAACTGTAAATTATTAAATTTTAAAAATAATGTCTCAAAATAATGTACTGACACTTCGAATGACGAGAAAAATATTATTTATTAGCATAAATTGAAATGAAATACATTCGAATACAGAAGTCAAATGTAATTGAAGAATCATGTTCGTAAATGTTCAAATTGATGACCATTATTGTTCAGACAACGCTGATAACGCGCACTAAGAGATTCGCAAACATCACGAAAGTTAAAGTGTGAGTACATTTTTTTGAGACACCCATATGTACGTCGATATGAATTTAACGGGGATTAAGATATATTTTTTAGCGTGAAGATAAAGGAAGGTATTCACATAGATTATGCAAATGAACATTTTCATTTATATCCGTGAACTTAATATACGAAATATGTAAAGCTTCATTTTTATCTTAAACTGAGAAAGTTTATATGCTAATGTACCATTCTTATACAGCCTAAAGAAGAGATTTTTAGCATATAAAGAGTTTTCACATAAATTTATTATTCACCGAAACGAAATTTTAAGAGACATATTACATTCGCTAATACAACAACTTCTGATATTTACCCTATAGTAGACTTAACAAATGTTGCCTTAATCCTCAGCATAGAACTGTAAATATTTGTATAGGTATTTGTTTAAACATACTCAATAGATTATTTATGACTATTATAAATAAATTAAAATAGCATTTTGTTGTGTGAACTATTTCTATAGGTACAATAATAATTATAAAACATGAATGATTTATTTGATTACAATATAGGTTGGTACAAATAAAAACATAAGCGACAATTTCCGGAAACACGGACTATTTAAAATATGCATATTAATAAAAGCGCTAGTATTGTGTCTGTTTTGCATTGTAATTTGTTAGGATTCCATGTCACTGTCTAATTTTAAATTATTAATACAATAAATATAGTAGGATATGATCACAAAATTACTTATGAATAATTAAAGGGTTTTTTGTTGATGTATAAATTATGCACCAAATTTTTAGTATTTCTGTTGTTAAAGATAAACAATCCGTTAATGACAAAACTTTTCATCATCTCAACTGCTTAGAAGTTGATATTTTATAAAATCACATTTCATCACTTTTACTAAAAAATTTACAATTTTACTCGTTTAGTAAGGTGACTTAAGTCAATCATAATAGTAATATGTTTAAAGTTTCCCTCACATTATTGTGTATTTATCACAAGTAGTATACAAAAAATACATATATCAAAATAGGAAGTGTTTATGAAACTTCAATTTTGTACACAGATTTGTTTTTCAATATTTTCATTATATTTATTTATTTGTGTAAATAGAAAAACTCTTGACTAATATCAAAACATATAACTCGAATAACGAAATCTTCAGGATTTTCGTAAATTTTTTTATTTCTAAATATTGCTATCAAAGTATTAAATTATTCTCTATTTACCACGTGTTCTTCAAGGATTATAATTTAAAAAATTGTCTCCGATAATAATTCTTATAAACACATTATTTGTTATTTGTGCCTGATCGACTAATCCAAGCTGAGTGAAATTGAAAGCTTTGACATTATAAGTTTTATAAATATTTCTTTACCGTTGATCCCTTTCGATAGTCATATTGGGCCTTATTTAGCACAAATAGCAGAAATTCCTATTTTTGACTAAATTAACATATTATAATGTTGATTTTCCTATTATATTTTCCAGTCAATTAATACTGTGCATTATCTTTGTAGAAGTCTGTCTACAGAAGAGAATAAAACTACGTTTCGACCTCTAACAGAAACACTGTTTTAGTTTTAAGACATAACCTTAAGATGTTTGGCATACGTTAATGCGGCTGATCGTTTCTACCTTCGACACAAACTATGACAATGTTTAAAATTGTACATTTCAAAAAAAAAATTCCAATTTATGCAAACTTTACACGGTTATATCTCACGATAGAAAATAATTTTTTAAATTTTAAAAATACACATCTGTAGATCCATTTTTGCTCTATCAAATGATTATAAAAAATTATCCTGAAGTCAATAATAAACTGAAAGTTTACTCGCAACACAAACACTTTTACAGTATTTTTCAACTTCAAAATGACATTGTATAGCTCGGATGCGACAAAGTACGAGTTTCAGGTTGGTTTCAGGCAGCCGTAGTACTGAGGAAAAAAGTGGAATAGAAAAGAAAGTAAAATCGAGAGTCTTCTAGGAATTCGGAAAAACCTAGACGGACCGCTTAAGTTTGTGTCTTAAAACTAAAACAGTAGTGTTTATGTGAAATGAACAGAAGCGTAAACTGAAGAATTACTGTATATACATAATTCAAACAATTTATTTTGACAAAAATTAAAATGTCTAAAAAATATATGATAGTTTCAAGAAATCTAGCGTTCTGATTCGTAGAAATTTCCATTTAGTGTCCTGTTTATGTTAAGAGGTCTAAACGTAGCTTAACAGTCGAAAGTATGATTTCAATATGAGGTTCATAACACAATAATCCAGGTAAGTCGCCGCTGCTAAGCATAAATCAAACCATTACTCACAACATCAATCAACTGGCTCAACTTCAACTTGATGCACACTCTGAGTACATCAGACGTATTGACCACGGGGCGCACTAGCTTGTTATAGTTCGAGAGCAGGTCGTCGTAGAGACGCTTGGCGTCGGGGTTGCCGGCCACGGCGCCGTGCACCACGAGAGCGGAGAGCAGCCACGCACGCAGCGTCTCGACGGCTGTGGGGGACATCGCGGCGGCGTTGGCGTCACAGCGCGGCGCGTTACAGGACGACTGGACGCATCGCAGGATCGCGACTGACTGAGCGCGAGGCACGAAAGCTGCGCAGTGAATGGAGCGAAGGAGGGAAGGGATGGTGGGTTGTAGTAAATTGTGCAAATGTTCATCATTTTACTATCATTATTTCTTATTTCATTACTTTTAATCACGGTATAACTTAAGACAGGTATACGTACGCACGCTACTTGAGTCAGTGTGCAAGGTTACTTTTTATTTATTTCACCATAAGGGAAGATGGGGTAATAAGAAACAGAGGTAATAAGATTAAAAAATTCACAATATACTTAAACCTTAATCTACAGACTCAAAAAATCATTGGGTTCGATAATGTTTTTCAGTGTTTTTTGTTTCGATTGGAAACTTTATCAACCCAAAGTTGTGTCATTCTGCAAAGAAATTTTATTTGACGTTTTGGTTAATTTTTTTCTGAATATAATTACCTCAGATTTATAGTTATTAGGCTTTAATATGTTTTTTATTCCCCCGAAACTATACATAGTTGGGGGCAATAAGAAACATTATGATGAGACAACAGGAAAAGTTATTTTGGAAGCAACAAATATTTTGCAGTTTGGTATGGGACTCATAACTGTGATGGGTGAGAACACCTGTTATATTAAGTTCCTTAATCTAGGAAAATTGACAATGGAAAACGTAGAGAAGCAGTATGTATTCTATAGACCATTAAAATGATTAGACAATAGAGCTTTCACGCTTAAGAGATCCATATTTTTTAAAATAAAGAAAAAATAACTGCGTTTTAAACTTACTAATAGGCTACCTAACTATAAATAAGTACATTTTTAAGACCTAACGTTAAGTTTGTTTGTTATTTATGTATAAACAATGAATATTAGTTTTTTTATGTGTGTTGTATTATACTTGAACTAGAATTTTTGAGGTTACTTTTTGGTCACATTATCTTTACCGCCTTGTAAAAAAATATCTAAGCAATCTAATGCCAAAGTTTCCAGACTACTGGCGTAAGTTTGGCTTTGTTTTGTTACCTTAGCATATTGTGTGGCAAGTATTCACAAGCATTGGCCAACAAGCCCAACACAAGTATACGTCAGCAGTCTGGAGTGTTCGAACTTGATAAGTGTTCATATCATTACAATATTTGTGAATACTTGTCAAATACGCCAGCCCAATAGTGTTGGACCAGCTTAAAGAGGCAGTAGCTGCGCGTGATTAGGCACAGCGCTCAGCTCTGTCGTTAAATTGTAAAAACATTTACAATTAAATCGCACTCGGACAGTCAAGCTGACCACTCGATCGTCTTTAATGTAGTCCTGGTTGAAAAAAGAATCTCTCCATTGGCGATTTGAATTTCTAACGTCGTCGCACGGATTAAGGTTCTGACTGCACCAAGATCTAACTTAACTTAAGTCTTAACTTTTCCCTTAAACCTTAACGTATGTACTTGAAGTTGTGATACATCCTGTATAATTTGATTGCATTTCTGTCCATTGTTTCTACGAATTTTACTTGCCTAGCCCCAACTAGAAATGTTGCCAGATTTATAAAAGTATTATCGAAATTCAGTAATAAAATTATCGGAGTTTAGGCAAAATTATGGAAGATTTTGTAAATTTTTAAAAATAAATTTAAGTTTTTAAGGAGTAGTATTCAATGTACCATATCCATTTTAAGTTAAATTTATACTTATACTTAGATATTTGCTAATTCTGTACATTTGTATATTTTTGAAGCAGCATGGTAAAATAATGTACATTATTTCAAGAAAAAAAATTTGTCATAGTTCCTTCTGTTCAAAATATACTATGGACAATATAATCAAATATTTATGTTGAAATTTTTGTCATTTACCTATATCAATATTTACGAAAAATTTCAATTATGGTACATTTAAATAAATAAATAAATATAATATTTCAAATGCTCGTAAATGCATGCATTTAAATTTAAAAGAGAAATATTAGTACAAAAAGAATCGCATATAGCAATAATTGAACAAAAATGAATCAGCAGTTAGAATGTAGTGTTAATTGATTGATTAATGATTCAATGACTGAATATATTGTTCTGATGGAATTAAAATACGCTATGGGAGTTTCATTTAACCTCATTTGTCGAAATTTCACATTGTGTAAAATATAATAGGATTTGAAACAAGAAAAATAATTATAACAGTACATAGCAAATTTAATATTTATGTATAATAAGTACCTAAGTATAATATTCAAACCTAAAAGCAAGAATCATTGTGAGTCGATGATTAGATTAAATACTTATCTTAGTTAAAATGTATTATAATTTAAAAATTTAGATAAAAATTCTTAGGTATTTTTAAATTTTTTATAAAATTTAAATTTCGAAAAATGTACCTTAGTTGAAATGATGAAAGAACCTCTCATTTACCGGGATTCGAAATGGAAGATGTTAGAAGTCAATCTGCCTACCTTACCTAGAAAAAAGAAAAAATAATTATTACACAATATAATGAAATTTTCTAATTATTTGACTGCACATTTACACTCTTGGTCTTAACTCAAGTAAACTAAAAACCGGATAAATTTATGCAAGAGTTGTTCAATAAGTAAAATGCCATAAAATATCCGTGTAAATGTTCCACACTACAGTCGTAGAATGAAGCAAATATGTCCGCGAAACCTTATTTCTGTTTCTAAAACTCAGTGATTTAGACTCGACTCAACTAATTCTTTATACAGTTCGTGACAGCGACATCAAAGCGATTGATATTCCGTTGCCACTACAAACATAAAATATCAAAGATAAAATGCATCTTCCGCCCCCACTTTTCACTGAAATCACAGCGACATGTTAGTCCTTTTAGCCAGTGGCGCAGAAAAAGGAAGAGTTTGGTTTAAAGATTTCATATCTTTCAAATAAAATAGAAATCAAATACACTCTTCTGAACAGTTCTACAGAATATTAAGAGACTGGTACCGCAAACCACACTTTATTGATAAATAGCTCATAATTATATTACATACCTCAACCACGTTGCTTTTACGTTTATGGCGTTTGGTTTTCGGAATATAAATTTTCTCGCCTTACTTTCGTCCCGTCTTTACTGATGCCGCCGAGACGAGAAATTTCTCGTCTCATTCTCGTCTCGTCTCGAAATTACGAGACGAGAACCAATAAATTTATCATCTCGGATTTTCGAGATAAGACGAGAATAGGTCCGTGAAGTTGGCGTATACATTAAAAGATATTGGATAAACGAATAGTTATATTAAATTTGCTCATTTTTTGCTAAAAATTGCTAATAGTTTTACATTTTTTGCTCTGCCCGTTTTAAAGTTATTGCACATTTAACCTATATACGCTAACTTCACGTGGCGTATACATGGGGTGAAATTTCAAATTTGTTAACACTATCAAATTTTGCTCATTTTTTGCTATTTATTGCCGTATTGATGACATTTTTTGCTGTTCTCCTTCATTAGTTATAAACAAAAAACCTGTGTATACGCTAACTTCACGTTGCGTATACATAGCGTAAAATTAATTTTTTTTCTATACTATAATAATTTGCTCATTTTTTGCTATTTATTGCTGTATTGATGAAATTTTTTGCTGGTGTCCTTCGTTTGTTATAAACAAAAATCCATTGTATACGCTAAGTTCACGTTGCGTATACATAGTGTAAAATTAAAACTTTTTTAACGCTATAATATTTTGCTCATTTTTTGCTATTTATTGCTATATTAATGACATTTTTTGCTGTTCTCATTTATTTGTTATAAATTAAATTAGCTGTTGTATATGCTTTTTCTCGGTTCTCTAATGCATAAACTAAATACACAGATAGTATAAAATTAAAACTATCTTAATGCTATATTTTGCTCATTTGATTTGCTATTTCTATATTCATGAAAAGTTTTGATGTTCTCATTTATTTGTTATAAATTAAAGTAGCTAGTGCAAGTAAAGGTTTTCTACCGCGTTCTCTAAATATGTATTCTCATTATTTATTAGTTAAGTACCTATAATTATAATTTTAAATATAATTCTTCATTATTTTATAACATTTTGCTCATTTTTGCTATTCTCATTAATTTGTTATAAAATAAAATATGCATTGTACGCGCTTTCTCAATACTGTAAGTAGCTATGCAAAATGCACGCAGCCATGGTGTAAAATTAATACATTACTAATATTAAGCTCCTTTTTACTTCCCTGATCTATGTAATCGAGGGAAGTATTATAATCGTGATTTTTTGACAGTTCGAGATTTTGATGAATCTTCACGTTTTAGACCCTACTGAAGCCAAAAAACATGATTTTTAAAAAAGTCGGTTTGTTAGTCTGTCAGTCTGTCTGGATGTTGCATAACATAAAAACGCGTTGGAATTTTGGATTGAAATTTTATATTTAAGATCTTGATCCAAAATCTGACTTCAAGTTCGTTACTGAGCTTTATTCAATCAGTGGTACCAACTTTATAAACATAACTTTTTTTATTTTTTCAAAATACTATCGTGTGTGGTATCAAATTAATGCTCTCAGGAAAAGAATTCTAGTACAAAAACAAAAATAACATTTTTTTAAAATCTTGAATTGTGTGTTTTTTTTTATAAATTATTCAAATTATACCGAGTTTTGTGTCAATTTAAAGCACTCGGGGAGATAAATTTAGTAAAAATGTAATAAATGACATTTATGCGATTTTCAATTGTTTTTCAAAAAATTGTCCAAATTTTTTTATTCAACCAGTGGTACTAACTTTATAAATATAACTTCGTGCACTGCGCACACTATGTTTTTAAACTTGCGCACACTTTGTTTTTAAACTTGAGGAAGTAAAACCTAAAGCCAGCTTTTTAGAAAACTACCAGGATTTTCTTTCTCTTTAAATTTTTACTTTTATTGACTTTTTAAAAATTTCTGGTAGATGGCAGCATTGACGTTTTCAAAAGTTACCAGTGGCACTGAAACAGACCCCAACATAGAGGGGCGACTGAAAGAGGTGCACTGTACTCCAAATGTTGTACTCGTATGTACATTGTACCAGCGCATTGACCACGTACTATATTTTAACGAGAACATTGTTTCAGTACTGTTGAGATGCATTGCTGTGGGCTTACCTCTAGTACAACAATTTGCCACTAGCGCAACGGACGATTACGAAAAATTGCGTTTATAGTAAAATTTACGAATAGGAATAATTTCGAGTAGGAATAATTATGTTTAGGTTAAATTTCGTATAGCAATAACTACGTCTAGGAATAATTGTGGTTTGATATTTTATTTTTAGGAATAACTACGGTTAGGACGAATTGCGTTTAGGAAAAATTAAGCGCTTCCGTAATAAACAAGTCTTTTAATCTAATAATAATTACCTTGTACATTAAATTCTTAAATGTAATTTTGGCAGTTAAACAGAAACCTTACAGTTCAATCTGACATTTAGATGTTTTTGGTGTAAAATCGGCGGTGCTCCAGCCAATCACAAGCAAAAAATCTGATCCCTAATATCCCGCCAGAAATTTTTCTCTACTAATTCAAATAAACACTAACAAATATAATTTTGTCATTTTATGTAAATTGCGGTATTTCACCGATGCAAACTATTACTCTGTCATCGTTATTACAATTTCAATATTACGTTATAGCAGACAGTTTATGGATATAACAAAAATGTAACGATCATAGATTACAAGATATACATTTTCAAACACAAAATAATAAATTGAATGGTACTAGACACAGACTTTATAAGAAGCTACTTTGTAGATAATAACAATAACATTAGGTACATTATCTTTAATTTTTAATATAATAACAAATTGTCATATATAATACCATTAGTGACTATGATTTTGCCGGCAAAAATTACCAAAAAATCATAGTCACGTATGGTATTCGGCTTGACAATTTCTCGAATTGGTATTTAGTACCTTTTCTTCCAGAAATATTAGTTTATAAATTATTACTGAAATGTCAAAATAAAGTCAACTGACATAATATCTATAGCAACGCTTCGTGGAGTGAAAATTGTCAGTGTAATTTTCACTAGTGAAAATTGTCAGTATAATTCGTCTGTGATTGGTTCAATTCAGCAAAATACTGTGTTTTGATTGACTGAAAAACTATGAGTGGAATTGTTCTTTATTTATTTTCAGTTATCGTTGGAAAAAAAATTAACAAATGCGTGTGTGAAACACACACACACATACACACACACACACACACACACACACAAACGCGCGCGCGCGCGCGCACAGACATCATCTCGAAAATACTTTATTCGTATTCTATGGATCGTAAATCGTGCTTATTCACTAAAAACTCACACTCGAAAATTTTAACTCGTCACAATACCTCCCCCTATAGAATATAATGCGGGAGGTAAAAACAACTGACCATTGTTTAAATGTTGTTATTGATTTTTCGACTAAATTTTTTCCCCAGAGAACTTTAGTTTTGATAATACACTTGAAAAAATTTTAATAATTTTTTGCGAAAAAATTGAATATAGCATAAATGTCATTTTTTACATTTTTACTAAACTTATTTCACCGAGACCTTTAAATTGACACCAAACTCGGTATAAATTGAATAATGTACAATAAAAAAATTGACGATCGGTTAAATGTTATATTTATTTTTCTATGTAGGTAGTAGGATTATTTTCCCCAGAGCTTTAATTTGAAACTACACACGATACTATTTTGAAAAAATAAAATAAGTTATATTTATAAAGTTAGTACCACTAGTTGAATAAAAAAATTTGAATAATTTTTTGAAAAACAATTGAAAATCGCATAAATGTCATTTATTACATTTTTACTAAATTTATCTCCCCAAGTGAAATAGAAATAAACGAACCTACTCTAGAAGAAGTTAAGGAAATAATAAAAAACTGTCAAAATGGAAGAGCACCAGGAAAAGATGATATAAACATAGAACTAATAAAGTATGGAAGCGAACTAATTCAACAGCACATACATGAACTAATAATAGAAATATGGAGAAAGGAAAAAATGCCTAAGGAATGGGAAACTGGTCAAATAATAACAGCACATAAGAAAGGAGACCAACAAATATGCCAAAACTATAGAGGAATCACATTATTAAGTACAACTTACAAAATAATGTCGACATTGATACAGAGAAGAATAACAAGCGTAGCGGGAGACACCACAGGGCAGTATCAATGTGGTTTCGTAAAAGGAAAATCAACAACGGACGCCATTCATACTTTAAAGCAAATAATTGAAAAGACTATTGAGTACAATCTAAGCGCTGAGATACTTTTCATCGACTTTAAACAAGCATTCGGCTCAATTAAAAGAGGAAAACTAATGGCAGCCTTAGAAGACCTACAAGTACCGGGAAAATTGAGGAGAATGATAGCAATGAGTATGAGGAGAACAAAAATAAGTATTAAAACTCAGCCACACTATTTAACTTAGCCCTGGAATATGTGATGAGAAATCTAATAAAGAGAACCCTTAGAAAACGAGGAGGGCAAATAGTAGCATATGCAGATGACATTGCAATAGTAACAAAAAATAGAAAAGTGATGAAAGAAATGCTAGATGAAATAATAAAAGAAGGAAGAAAAATAGGACTAGAAATAAATCAAAAGAAAACCAAAATAATGATTATAGGAAAAAATGTACAGGACAAATTAATCAAAATAGGGGAAACTGAATATGAGCAAGTAGAAAAATTTAAATACCTAGGGGTGATGTTGACAAACAAGGGGGATAGGGATACAGAATTAAAGGAGAAAATAACGGCGACAAACAAAGCATTTTACGTCAACAGAAAATTACTAGAAAGCAAAATTATAACTAAAACAACAAAAATTAGAATATACAAATCCATTATAAGGCTAATAACACTATACGCGGCAGAAACAATGACGATGACAAAAAAAGATGAAGAAAAGCTAAGAATAACTGAAAGAAGAATAATAAGAAAAATATTAGGACCTATCAAAATATCAAGCACTGAGTACAGAAGCAGAACAAACCAGGAAATTGAAGAAGAACTAAATGGGGAAAATATAGTAAAGATCATCAAAAAGCAAAGAATAAAATGGCTCGGACACGTATGGAGAGCTAAAGAAACAGACCCAATAAGGACAATAATGCTATGGAACCCTAGCAACAAAAGAAGAAGAGGAAGACCAAGATCAACTTGGATACAAGAAGTTGTAGAAGATTTAAGGACAGCGGGAATAAGAAAATGGAAAACCAAAGCAGAAAACTGAAAACAATGAAATAATATTGCCAAGCTCATATAAAAATGGAACGGAGACTGATCCCCTCCAAAAAAGCGGCGCAACTCCCCAAGGAGTGTTAAGCCATATATATATATATATATATATATATATATATATATATATATATATATATATATATATATATATATATATATATATATCTTTCTCTCTCTCTCTCTCTCCCCGAGTGCTTTAAATTGACACCAAACTCGGTATAATTTGAATAATTTATAAAAAAAAACACACAATTCAAGATTTTAAAAAAATGTTATTTTTGTTTTTGTACTAGAATTCTTTTCCTGAGAGCATTAATTTGATACCACACACGATAGTATTTTGAAAAAATAAAAAAAGTTATGTTTATAAAGTTGGTACCACTGATTGAATAAAGCTCAGTAACGAACTTGAAGTCAGATTTTGGATCAAGATCTTAAATATAAAATTTCAGTCCAAAATTCCAACGCGTTTTTATGTTATGCAACATCCAGACAGACTGACAGACTAACAAACCGACTTAACTGTCAAAAAATCACGATTATAATACTTCCCTCGATTACATAGATCAGGGAAGTAAAAAGGAGCTTAATATTAGTAATGTATTAATTTTACACCATGGCTGCGTGCATTTTGCATAGCTACTTACAGTATGGAGAAAACGCGTACAATACATATTTTATTTTATAACAAATTAATGAGAATAGCAAAAATGAGCAAAATGGTATAAAATAATGAAGAATTATATTTAAAATTATAATTATAGGTACTTAACTAATAAATAATGAGAATACATATATTTAGAGAACGCGTTAGAAAACCGTTAGTTGCACTAGCTACTTTAATTTATAACAAATAAATGAGAACATCAAAACTTTTCATGAATATAGCAATAGCAAATCAAATGAGCAAAATATAGCATTAAGATAGTTTTAATTTTATACTATCTGTGTATTTTGTTTATGCATTAGAGAACCGAGAAAAAGCATATACAACAGCTAATTTAATTTATAACAAATAAATGAGAACAGCAAAAAATGTCATTAATATAGCAATAAATAGCAAAAAATGAGCAAAATATTATAGCGTTAAAAAAGTTTTAATTTTACACTATGTATACGCAACGTGAACTTAGCGTATACAATGGATTTTTGTTTATAACAAACGAAGGACACCAGCAAAAAATTTCATCAATACAGCAATAAATAGCAAAAAATGAGCAAATTATTATAGTATAGAAAAAAAATTAATTTTACGCTATGTATACGCAACGTGAAGTTAGCGTATACACAGGTTTTTTGTTTATAACTAATGAAGGAGAACAGCAAAAAATGTCATCAATAGCAAATAAATGAGCAAAATTTGATAGTGTTAACAAATTTGAAATTTCACCCCATGTATACGCCACGTGAAGTTAGCGTATATAGGTTAAATGGGCAATAACTTTAAAACGGGCAGAGCAAAAAATGTAAAACTATTAGCAATTTTTAGCAAAAAATGAGCAAATTTAATATAACTATTCGTTTATCCAATATCTTTTAACGTATACGCCAACTTCACGGACCTGACGAGAATTCAAAATTGCGAGACGAAAAATAGTTCTCGCGAAATCGACAATTCTCGAAACTTTGAAAAAAAATTGATATTATTCTTTTCGAAAATGTCAAAATATTTTTATTTAAATTTGTTCGTAGCATTTTTTGTTTTGATATACCTAAATATTTTTATTTCCAAAACAAAAATTGTGTGCAAATTTAACAAAAATGTACAAAAATATTCCTAAATTCACTTCTTGCTTTTTAAATATATGGCAACAAATTTTTTTCGAGAAATTGAGACGAGACTAGAATCGAGTTCTTTGAGAAGAGAATTGATTTTTTCTCGTCTCGTCTCACGGCATCACTACCCTGTCTTGATATAAAACAATAATTGCTTTTTGATACAAAAATATAATAAATTTTCAAAAATGACCAAAATAAAAACATTTACGTTTCTTGTCTTGAAACATCGACTTAATTTATTCTGCTGTAAATGTTAGTTTTGTTTTCCATAAGACAAAGTAGGTACCTACCGAGTTGTATTTTTTTAAATTTGTATTAAAATAGTTAATTAAGTTTGCAAGCAATGTGAAAAATGCCTCTATTTTGAATTACAATAGTATCTACGGCACTGTAATCCTATTCCTAACGCTCTACAGAGTTTGTAATCCTATATTCCACGAAAAACTCAACGCCTTGTTCGGATTTGATATACGGTCAAAAGATTTTTCCATTTTTCTACACTCCATTGGTGCGTGCCGCCCAAGGATAAAAATTCTAAACTGCTGCAGCTCGGCAGCTCCAACTGTTGTTAAATATTTCTACGCCTTCGGAGCTCAACTTGGGAGGATCTTACGATCTTATGTCAACATTCTTGATGAACTACTAACTTAGATTCAAATACTGAGTTTTGGAAATTAATTCGTTGTTTAATGAAGCCCGAGAAGCCCACAGAAGTGAGAGAATTATTTATATTGATTTATGGTGGGTGCATGTAGAAACTACATTATAAAATTAAGAATTTCAACTAAGAAGTTGAATAGCCAACTACTGACGATAGTTTCGTTTGTTTATTTAGTTGCATAAACTATTATACAGGAAACAATGATGTCTACTTTCTTATTTTAATTTCATGATCTAATTTCTTGAAAATTTTGTTGATCCAATTTTATAAGTTTATATGCAGGGACGTAACCCAGTGGCCCAACCAAAAATTTTACATTAGTTTACGGAGGAGATATATTTAATAATGCCTTACACTAGGGAACAGAAGATATATAGAAAGAAATGTTTATGAATATCAATAGCGGATAGGTATAGACTTATTGCTGGTATATGTTGTATTTATGAATAGATATAATATGTATTAGCTTGTCAGTCTGAGTGCTCCTGCAATCTTTATCTATGCATACATATTTAATATCATATTCTTAATGGGGTATTGTTTTTCTACGAATTAATTTTAGAAGAAACTAAAACACATTCCTTCAGCAGTGCAGTATACTCCTATAATTTTCAAAACAAAAATTTCCATATAAAAAGTGTAACCCATTTTATTTTTTAGTGGCCCTCCCTTGACCCACCTAAATAAAATCCTAGTTACTTACGTCCCTCTTTATATGTAGAAGTAAAAACACTTTTATAATCTTATTGTTACTATTTAAAGATGACAAATTTTATTGAAACACGTTACTTAATAGTTTAGTTTTAAAACGTGTCAACACCATGGTGGTAAGTCCTAGAGAGAAAATCAGTAAAACGTCAGTTGGAGAAAAAAAATTCATTATTTTATTAGCCTTTTTCTACATAATCTTACCTTTTTTTATTAAAATTTAAACTGCAATAAAGTTGGTTGTTAAACTGAAAATTCAGGTTTTAAATCTAGTTTGAACACTTCATGTACATCACTTATTTCTTCTACCTCAGCTGGTTTCTAGTACTTTCAAATAAAATCTTCTTAAAAATCGTCTCCTTGAATTTACATTTTAAATCGTCCGTTGCTTTTCCTTGTCAAATAAAACGATTTCCGATATAAATCGGATAATCTAAATTCCTAAACATCTTTTTTACTTGCAACATTGCAAATATAAACATGACATGAAATTCAACAACAATTTTTGAAAATATACGTTCCAATACTTTAAACGTAATTGTTTGACTACAAATAATAATAATAATAGAAATAATAATAAGGCTATAAGCCATATACTCGTATGTGAGTCAAATACCTACCTAACTATATACTTTTAAAAATGCATCATTATTGTCTGTCATGGGTCAAATACTAAAAATATCAAATACTTAACTATTGGTTCAAATAGCGAAGAATATTATTAACTTGTAATAATCTGAGCAGCTTTCTTTATGTATAGAAAAATATAATGAAATAATAAGGATATTATTTAATAATTAATTGAGTAATAGTTGCAGATAAATTGTTTTATGTCTAAGATTCTGTTAGAATTTTTTGGTTGCACGTAGCTCAACTCCGCATTTGTCGTATGGTAATGCATGGAAGCGTTCGCTACAAATACGTAAAAGCAATCTAGCAATTTTTGAAATGCTCACGAAGTTTTATAGATGTAGCAAAATTTGAAAAATGTCTTTACATTTTTCTAATAAATCTCTTAATCATAAGATGTCAAAAAATGCTTGAAATACACTGATTAATTTTTTATATTAATTCCAAAGATTTTTTCAAGATTCTAACTCGACATACACCTAGATTAATTCTTTCACAAACATTTAGTTTTTTATCAAAATTTATAATAAGCAGAAACTTCTGCACCTCTAAACACGCAATATTTTGTTACGGAGAAGGGACCCATAACTTGTTCATGCTAACTCCCTCAAATTGTATCCATTTACTGGAAGTAGCATAGAAATTTCAAACAGCATATTTGCATTGTCACGTTCTCTGCACAGCAACTTAAATAATTCCGATTTTGCAGTGAAATCTTGCAGTGCATTTTAAGTAGTTTGCAATCGTAAATTGAAGGTACATATTTGAGAAGCTTGTGTCGTTATTTAGTTACAATATCGATTTATTTAGGGCGAGTAGAGCAGGAAAATGCAGGAAAATTTTCGAAGGAGAAGATTGGTGTCAAGCATACCTTATGTGGCAGGTTTTCTATGTGCTTTTGACAAAGCCTATTCTCGTCATTCCATTTCAAGTAAGATTCTATCTTTCCTAAATCTGATTCTATTTGGATGACTAGCTCCAGTTATCGAAAGATGGCATGAACTCATATCCTGATTTTGTTGAATGTTTTGGACCATTCACGTCAAGGATGTCAAAGCCTTATCTGTTATTATTTGTATTTCAATAATACATTTGATTTCAATGCATCTGTCACTTGTATATTTTTGTATATCAAAAAAGGCTCGTTTACCTCCTAAAATCCAGCATAAAATGTACTAACGTAACGAGTATTTTGTGGCCAGTACAAGAATGGTACAATTGTATTTTAACAAGAATTGTATACTTAAAGGATCAATTATTAACAGTTGTGCCTTTTTAAAATTTTAATTAAAAAAATTGTACCTACATGATTATGAAAATTCCAAAAAATTCATAAAAATTTCCAATTTATGCAAAATTTAGATGGTTATATCTCATGATAGAAATTTATTATAAAAATTTTAAAAAGGCACATCTGTAGATCCAGTCTTTCTCTATTAAATGTTTATAAAAACATTATCTTGAAGTCAAAAATAAAGTTACAGATTACTCGCAACGAAAACACTTTTACAGTATTTTTCAACTTCAAAATGACATTGTTTCAGGCTGATTTGAGACAGCCGTAATAGTGGGGGAAATAGTGGAATAAAAAAAGTAAAACCGAGAGTAGTCGGAACAAAACGTAGACGGGCCGCGTAAGCCGGTACACATTTCATTATAAAAACAAAAATTTGAAATCACAAATTATTGCTTTATTAATGCATATTAATTAATAGTAGGATTCTGTGAAAATTTGACACAGATCTATAAATTGTATTTTCCCAATTAAGCTTGAACAGTACGAGTACATATAAAAAAATAACTGAAAAAAATATTCATTACTAGTAGAAGTAATTATAACTAAATTACTAAGTTATCAATGTGAGGATCTCAATAAAGGATCAGGATCAGGAAAAAGTAGTCCAAATTTTAAAAACATAAAAAGAAATATTTAAAATCAACATAAAATCATAATATCATCAAAAATGTACTATTGCATAAAATTATTGTAGTACCAATAATCGCAAAATTCAAACAGTAACTGCAATGATGTATTTCAATTCTACATACTGTATATTTTTTACTAAATGCACATGGCAATTTGTTTAAGAGCAATTAGCTTCAAGCAAAATTTCTACCAATTTTAATGGAAAAAAAGTAAAAGTATCTATATGATAAAATCTCCATTATAAAAAACTGTTCAGCATTTTTCCCTTTGCCGAAATTCATTATTAACGGTTCTATTTTTGTTGGTCATCAACTTTTAACAACTTCTATATAATTTTTTCTATTTTCCATTACGCTGAAAAGCAAACAAAATGTTCTATTCACCGTGCAGTACACAGCAACTTCGCTAAAAATAGTCGGAGGGCATTTAAAATTTAAATGCAATTCTAACTGGAAAATCATTGACACAATTACTTTCTTCTGGCGATTACACAACAATACAACCGGCTTTCATTCATGGCATTGTCACAACAGTTTCTATATCTATTCTCGAATAAATTACGAGTTACGATGGAATTGGTTCTCCAGAGCAATGAGGAAAGTTGCTAGGAGTATTCACGTTGAGGCAGTTAAAATGTACAGCAATGCATTATAAAATGTTTTTATAGGCGTATTAATTCTTAATTATCACATAGCACACAGAGACAGGGATTCTGGAAAAGCAGAACCTAAATTCAGAGGGAATCTAGAACAAGCTCATAAAAGATCAAAACTTTCAGGATCAAGAACACAAATAATAAAATCATTGTTTTTAGAGATATGTTATATTTTACCGGCTGCTAAAAAAAGCTAACGTCTTGAAAAATATAGCTTCATGTTTTTTTTTAAGAAAATCGCATTTGTTCCTGGAAATATTGTCCAGTAGCTATATTTTATACACATAAACATCATTATATAAAAAAGTAATAAAATGCGATTTTCACTCGAAATTTTTAAAAATTAATTCATGCACTTGGGATATTACGAGTGAAAATGCATTTGTTCTTAGCAATATTGTCCAGTAACAATATTACCGAAAATATTTCTGTAGACATTTTTTATAAACGTAATTTTTTAAAGTAAGTATTAACGAAATTTTCTTTCTGAATTGCTGCAATACAATTTCACTTGTCTTCGACCCGTGAAGAATCCCGTGAAGAATCCATGCACAAATAACTGATCACGAAATAAAAATAATTTGTTTTTAAATTCGCAAAATAAAACTATATTGCTCATTTGCACCGCTTCCACTTAAATTTTAAGTGTCAATTAATTGAAAAATATCGAATCGAATTAATAACAGCAATGTTAAATCTACGTTTAACAATAAATAATATACACATTTTAGTGCAACTGGTTGTATAAACTATAATTGCCACATCACCGAAATTTAAGTAATTATTGATTTATTTATTTATATAACATTAGGTAAGTGATAACTTTTATTAATTGTAAGATAATGAAAATTTATCATAATAAAAAAAAAAACTAAATAAAATAATGACTCTCAAATTTAAGAAGAAATCTTTTTGATTCGTGATCATTATCATCATCATGTTGTATCTGCCATTTTAAGTATTTTCTGAAGTTGTGAGACTTTTTGTATAATTCAAACAAAATATTAGGTGAGTATCAATTTAATTCTTGGATTCTTTAATACTTAACAAATCTTTCGGCAGGAAAGTTGACATCTTCACCAATATCAAAATAAATTTTTTTAAAGTGCTTTATAAAAACTAGGTACTACATTATGTATTTAAAATGGATATTACTACCCGGAACTTAATTCATTTATAAATAATAATTTAAGGTATTATAAAAAAGTAAACCAGGAAATTAAATGAAAATATTTTTCTTCACCTTCACAGATTCTGCCATGCCAAAAACTATTATGATATGCATCAACTCCGTATCAGAGTTGGAGTTGGAAAGTTTCATACCCGGAGTTTATAGTTTCTGAGGATGAAAAAGGAACACTTTAGTGTGAGAAGGCTTATCCCTCTTATCTCACATCTCGAAACATCCGGCGAATCTTTCCCTTACACAAATATATTGGCTTTCGCGTGGGGTACAACCTCCCTAAGAATGCGAAGATGTATCGGCCGAGGTACACAAGTGTACAGCGAGATCGTGTGGCAAAAGATCATCCATCACTTTATTTTGTAAACACTGCGAATTATTTCGCGCGAAAATGCACCGATCATCCTTAAAATAACGAAAATATAGAGTGAAGTTATATGATACTTTGATGCCTTTTTGTGTTTCGTAGATGAAAATGTATGAAACCGCGGAGATAGAATTATTAACTTTGAAGTTTTGCTAATATTTATTCTAGAACATAAATAAAAATATTAAACGGAACGGGTTGGCTATATTAAACTTTTACAAAAGAAATATTATTCCAAACTATAAGTTTTCTTAAAAATTAAAATAGGAATCATTGGTAGTAATATTTAATACGGAAAATGATTTTTTAACTGGATATTAAATAGAAAAAAGTTTGTCGGAAAAATAGACAATAAAAAAAGATTCGATTTTATTTTTGTCTGTAGTGGCATAGCTGATGCTTGGTGTCAAACATAACAATTGTCCCCGTGGGTTGAGGTTACAAGAATAAAGAAACTTTCAATATTTTTTTACCACTTTATCTTTCATAAATTTTATTTTTCGTTTTTTAACCGCTTAGAAAGGATCTTTAATCGCTCATTCATAGGTATTTATATTATATTAGTAAAGGCGGACATGAGTAAGTATCTACGCACTTTTTATTTTCTGCTTTGTAAAAAATTCAAGTCTAAATTGAAGAAATGTATTTCAAGAGACATTAGTGTACTTGTGTACCCCCTAAAAATAGGTTAATTAAGGCACAATTAGTTTAAACGAAATATTTAAACGTATTTTGCAACTGATAGTTTTTTAAGTGTTGCTGGAGATTTTAGTTGCGTCTCAGTGTTGTGTTGTGTTGTCTTAGCAAAGTACACTTTTTAATTTTTAGTAATTGTTTTATATTACCTTATAATGGATAATAAGTTAAATTAAATGTTCTATTTCGTTTTTTATACATCATGCGTGTAAACTTATATTATTTTTTAATTTGAAAAATAAACAAATTAAATGTATAGAAATAGATCTATAAAAGGTTAAAATTATATAACGACAAATAATTACTACTTACAAAGTACTATTACAAAAATATTACAATAACTAGACACTTTAATTGACGTCATTTTTAAAGTAACTAAAAATAGTATGGTCGAAGAATATGAAAAAAATTTTTTTGTCTTATTTATAAGTAATCTTTTAATTTAAGAATGAAGATATTTGGTACACAAGATGAATACATACATACGTCTTGTTTCGACCACCTCACCGGCTAATTTATATTTTATTCCTAGATATATGACACTGTACTCTTAAAATGCGCGCACTCGTACCCGCCCTTATCCTACAACTTGTAATTATTGTAAAGTCGAAATTTAATTTTGCTGAAGTGCTCGTTTTAAATATTTCCTGTGGTGTACTCTTTATAGTTAGTGTCCAGTAAGAACCAAAAATACCCATAAGGCACCGAAATTGTGTGACTTTCACACCTACATTAATTTATATTCTTGAAAAATAAGTAAGGCTTTATTTATATTTATAATTACAATAATAGATATTTCACATTACGTTAAATTTAAAAAAATTCGGATAACCGACTGTAATTAAAAATAACTTTCCATTGCTCTAGATTAGTTGTTATCCACAAATTGCAAAAATGCATTCAATTGTGAATGAATGCAATTATTTGAGAATTAAAAGCATTATTTTTTCATCAATATTTTACCCTTACAATTTCAAACTCATTACGTACAATGCACCGATTATAAATTATTTACAAATAATCTCCCAATTCAAAATTATTTTATATTCACACTCATTAATTTAATCCGCACTGCAATCTGTCAAATACAGACATTTTACTTCGTGTTATTATTTGAACTTGACCTAAAATGAATACCAAATGACACAAATTTTCGATGAGTTAAAAATATATCGACATTTTGCATTTGTAAATATGTTTTTCTCTTAATCTTATCTTAAAGATGATCTAATATTATTAATATTTTATTATTAATGGTTAAACTGAAAACTGGACATTTTACATAAATACATTATTTTCGTCATCAGAGTCAAGGCTATAAATATGGAAATTTAAGAAGTGAAAGGTGTATTCTGCCGAGCATCGAATCAATGATTATAAACATCAATATTCGTAGTTAGTTATCAAAAAGACGTGATCAGAAATGGATAAAAGCGTTGTAAGTAACTTTCAACTGTCAATTGGGAATTACAATTAGAAATTCAATTAAAATAATTAATAATAAGCATTATTTCTTAAAGAGTCGAATATAATATTTAACATTATTTTCTTTTTATATTAATATTAAGTAATGTAAATAATATAAAATAAAAACTCTGTTCAAATATTTATATGTATTAGTAGGTATATCAATTACATTTTCTGTTTTAAAATGTTTTCATTCATTTAAATTTAATTTTATTAATTCATAATATAGAGACAATAGAAACGAATTTTATCTTTTTTATTTTCGTTTTATTTTTCAGATATTATTAGTAATAGTTTGTTGTTGTATTGTAATAAATTGTAATCCAATTGAAATTCGGAGCAGTTCAGATGGAATTCCACGAAATACAAAGTAAGTTTAATTTGTAACTACTTTTATACTTTTCAATTTATTAAATTCTTGTGTTATTAAAAAGTATTTCATTTATATTAAAATTACAAGTCTGTAGAAATTTTCATAAAGAACGTTTGAAAAATAAATTACCTACTTATAGAACAAGCTCTGAATTAGTTTTATTTTTTTAAACAAGAATGGTAAGTAATATTCTATAATTATTTTCAAGAATAATTTGCATATTAAAATATTATAGCGCATTGTTATACAATACGGACTTTATAAAAAAAAATTATACATGCTTATTTAAATAACATAAGTGTTTATAATATTTGAAGAAATAATTATCAGGGCTTTAATTAAATATCAGATGAAATAAATAATTTAATAAAATAGTTCTTCATCTATTTAACACATGCTGAATTTAGTTTAGTATTCCTGGTAACACTACATAAATTACTCAATTATATTCTTGATCAATAATAGTCAATGCTTAAAACCTCATGTTAAAGTTTTTGGTCAGTTAGAACTTTTTGACCACATAGGTACTTAATCAAGATCAAGAAAATATAATATGTCTGATAGTGATCTGAAAACTGTCATTTCTAGTTCAAGTGTAGTTTATGAAATAATGATAATAGTCAAAGTCATAGATAAAATTTATATAATATTCCATCGAGTTTTAATGATAACAGTTATCCACTATATTTAAAAAAAATCTTGCCTGCAGCCTGCAGCTATTAAAATAAACATTAATTTCGTTAGGGATTGCCATCTTATTGAGAATATACGAGTAATATTTATATATTATTAGTACATGCTCTCTAAAATCGTTATATTGCAAACTGTTTTGAGTCCGCAAAATAATATTTTAGGGGATTCAGTCCTTTAAAATATCGTAACCTAGACAATGAGCTGTTATTTACATTTTATAAAATTATTTTCACTTATTTTCATTGTTTTATCGCCTGGGTTTTTGAAAATATTATTTTAAACTTATATTTTAGAATAATTTTGGACAGTTATTGAACAAAGAGAAGTATACCTATACTATTTTTTTTGTATGTAACACGTACACGTAGGTACCTTACTGAGTTTTAGAGAACTCACCTAATTATTCCTCGTCCGTAAATAGATTCGTTTATTTTGCTTACTTGTTACATAAATAACTAATAACGAACTTTGCACTATAATATCATATAATATAAGTCCGGCATTACACTATAAAAGTTTTTTGACGAAATTCTTTTACATATTTGACGAGAAATGTAACACTGTAACTGCTCTTCTTTTAAGTTCATTCGAATAAAATTTGAAACATTTTCAGTTACAAATACTACACAAACGCAAGGAACCTCCGGTTAAAAAATGAGAAGAACAACATAAAAATTGAGCCGATTCGCACTGTGAAGCCGTGTGCACTCCACCACGGCGACTGCACGGAGGAAGCCCTGGAAGTGGTTTATCGCCTGGAACATCGCAGAAGATTCGGTGAGGACGCCGACTTCCACAAAGATGATTTCCTCTTATAATGTCACTAAGTCCGATTACATTGCGACAAAGTAGTAAGTTATGTGTAGTTTTTATTATTATTATTATTGAAGAAAGTGTTAAGCGACTGTGTGTGTAGTAAATAAAAATAAATATCCAGGAATACAGTTTGTGTTAATAATTTATTTCAGTCTAAAGGCCTGAAAGACTGAAATAAATTAGTAATACAGACTGCATTCCTGGATATTATTTATTATTATTTTATTATTATTATTATTATTTAAGAATTTATTCATTAGGTATTGTATTGATTTTTTATTTTAAACTTGACATTAAAATTTTTGTTTGTATCATTAAATTTTTATAATGAATTCATTGATTATTAATTTAGATTTTAACCTTTACACGATTTGCTAAAAATATTGCACATATCAAGAAACTTTATTATTCGAAATAACTACTACGTTTCAAACAGATCAAAAACTATAAAAATCTTTGACATTTAATTGAAGTATTAATTTGAATAATTGACAACATTCTCATATTATGAACTTTTTGTATTCCACTCAAGACTTACAAATACTAACTACAAATGGAACAAATAAGATATTCACATACAACATGATAAAATTGGACACATTGATCTCCACCGTTTCTAAAGAATTAGAATCTTAATATAAATAAATATAATTATAAAATATTTAAGTAGTACCTTCAAAAGTGTAAACATAACAATCACACATCATTGACGTCTAGGTACTTGCGATTTTACACATGCCATGACTTTACCGCATATTATTCGGTAAAGAGCATCGAATTTTATTGCTTTAATAGGCCATTAAAAAAAGTTGCTTTGTAATAAAAAAAATAAAACCTACAGAAACACTACTTTACACAATTTATTGTTCAATATAGACTGAAATAAATAAGACAGATTAATTTTAAATGTGACATTTACTGGCGACATCTCTTATCAGTTGTTTCAAGGCTACTTGATAGAAGGAACATAATGAGTGTGCGTTACTTGTTAGGTACTTGTACATCACTCGGTTTTATTAAACCACTCCGCTTCGCGTTGTAAAATAAAATCTATCGCACTTATAAATATAATGTAAATAAAATGCAATTTGTAATTACAAAATTAATGAGTTTGTTTGTTAAAATTAAAATCTTGATTACCGTTAATTTTCAAGTCGCAACATTTTGTTACACATACCATAATTTATTATATTTATTCTTTCTCTCTAATAGGTGATTAAAATATTACAAGTAGGTACATGTATTTCCTCTTTTTGCTTTCGTGCTGTTAGGTGAATTAAAAGTGTAGTTGTAATCACCCAGCCTTACAAAATATAATTAATGAGCCTTCAAAATAACGAGCTGGGTATTAAAAGTGCGCCAAGACGTAATACATGCTCAAGAAAGTGCATAATATATATCACGGGTTTTAATTGTGATCAGAGTTAATTATAATTTTTATTAAACTTATTTTGTAGTGGAGCTACTAACTACTAACTATAAACTTAAGAACAAAGCTCGAGAAATTAATTGAAAATTGTCATACTAAGGTAGGTTTATAAAACAGAATTTTGTACTTAGGATGTCACAATTTTGAAAAACTAAACTAAAAGTATAAAATTACTTTACTTCAAATATATCACATGGACAATATGTGGAATTATCCTTTCTTCCATACGTACCATATATGTTTAAGAAGAAAAGGTAAAAGACGTCAAACTAAATTTCATCCAAATCGATTCAAGCGTTCTATAGTTACCTATCCTATATGCAATAATTTTTATACACCTGTTATATCCTATACAAATGGTATTCATACTTTAGCCATAGGTACAGAGTTTTAAAATATTACCTTTATACCAATTTATGTGGTACCTATTTAATTTTAGTAAAATATTGATTTTGGCAATATATGAACCGTATAAAATATTTTATTTTAACACTGAATTTCGAATGAATAATATTATAATTTTACACTTTACCTATGTGTAACACAAAAATAATAAATTATTGCGTTTGTTAATCATGAAATCATAATTTTCTATTTACACACAAAATTCCAGAAAAGTGTAGTGTAGGTAGTACCTACCTACTTAGTATTAAACACTATACGTTTGATAGTACAAATAATGTTCTATAAATTAGTACAGTACAAATATCAAATATGTGTTTATGTAGGTACCTACCTTCAATTTCGTATCGTATTATTTTTACCAAATATCAGTGAATGCTACTAAAGACATTTTTATAATATTAACACTACCGTAAGTGGACCTGAATACAACGTTATTCACAACTTTGTTAATATATTTTAATGGCATTACAGTACCTACTCAAACTTACTGATCATGGAACAAAAATAATTTTTTTGCACGATCGGTCATTTTTAGCGTTTACTGGCTCTGTTTCCAAAGCAGGAGGTTTTGTTTACAAATTAACAGGCGCTAAGTAATTTAGAAGGCGGTAAGGAAGGCGAGAAGTGTAGGTATACTACACAACAACAAAAACGAAAGCAACAGCATCAAAAACAACATAACCAAATATTTAACATTATTTTTTAATTTATTTTCATTACATCGATCGTGCAAAAAATATCACGGACGTTAAGTGTATTTTGTACCGGTAAACTACACTTAACGTTCTTGATACTTAAAATTTTATTTAAAAATTTGTAAATTTAAGGTTAGTTTTCGCAAGAAGCACATTAAAATGGGTATCTTATTAACTACGAATGGATTAAAATTAAATTTTAATTAATTGGGCAACGGCCAGAATAGTAAATTTATAAAAAAAAAAAACTGTTTGATTAAAAAACCTGACAATTAAAATTGCGAATTTATAAAAAAATTCTTTCGATTCCGTGAAAAGTTGAGTATTATTGATTTTTACACCATTTTTTGTGCGTACCTAACCCAACCGTTTATCTTTACACTTTACATCCCACCCTTTCTCCAGTCCACCTCTAAGCCCTAGACTTCATGTCGTCCATGTTTACGCAGTCAGTTCACAGTCCACGCGTCACAGGGTTACGCACTCTGGCACCCTGGTACCCTGTGCCCTCTGCCGAGCCTTGCGGCTGCGATGTCAACATTGGAACACTCTGGAACACCCTGGAACACTACTTGCGGTGCCCCAAGCGGCCGAGGGTCCTTCACATTCAACCCCCCCTCCACCCTCGCCCTGGCTGGAGTGTCGCTACCAGTCTCCACTGTCTCCAGACGCTGCAGATGTCAGTGAAACTGACAAACTGTCAGATGTAAGAGGGACGAGAAGGGTTGGATGTGAATTAAGGGATGGTGGAAGTAGGTGGTTGGTTTGGATGCAATTTATTTTTTAATGTAGTTGGGTGAGTAATTGTTCTAAGAATCTACTAAATATAGGTAAAACACTCAAACAGTGTGAGACTTTGTTTAAAAAGTAAAAGTAACTACCACTGGAATGGCTATCAGAGGATTCTGAGTTTATAGGTACGTTAATTGAATAATAACGATTTAATTAATGGTTTCAGGACCGGTTAGTATAAGCGCATAGTGTTAAATTTTTAGAATAATTATGTTCAGATCAGAAGTTATAATCGTTCCAAGATAATTAATTATACCATTCGGTTTTCGTTTTTTGATAATAATATAGTGTATAAGTTATACAGGTGTTCCACAACTTAGGACAAAAAATTAAAGGGTATATACTGTACGACGTGCTGATCATAAAACAAAGATATTTTTTTTAAATTCGCAAAAAATTGCATTGTATTTCAAGCAAACATATTTTTGCCACTGGTCGGTATAGTTATTTGTAATAATTTTTTTCAAATCTGCTACAATGAAAGTAATTATTTACATAATATCTAATATTAATAAATGTAAAATTATCAAATATACCATCAAAACAGTGATACTTAAAATGTACACACGTCAAGTAAACTACCCTTTACTTTGCGAATTTAAAAAAATATATTTTTGATTCATGATCAGCACGTCGTACAATATATACCCTTTCCTAAGTTGTGGAACACTATGTATACATCACATTACATACAACTTACAAACATTACCGCTAATTGTGGAAACATCTGCCCAAGCGAATATAAAGATTTGATAAACAAACGATATTTTTGCGGCCCATCGTATCACACGCAATCTGCAAACATATAGTATAGTCATTTGTATTTTGTATACCTATAGGCTGCGAAATGTCTGTTTCGCATAAGACAGAATTTTTGGCCCTGGCGAAGGCCGAGGCTTAAAAACTCTCGAGGACACAAAACACATATCGCAGACGAGTTATACACAATATTTTTTGTGCAACTGCAATGCATTATTAAAAACACACATTTTATTTATTGTAATTACTGTCAAAAATATCTGACATGGACATGCACAACTCAATAAATTTACTTCCTGCAGCCATTACTAATAGCAACGCTGCCGCGAAATGTTAATATCAACTTTTTCTGACAGTTTGGATTAATATTTTAAAAAGTGTACTTTTATTTTTAAGTAGGTATATTTATTATCAATTACCTGCCTCATTTTCCTAAAATGTTCAACTGCATATTTTTGAAAAAATTCCAGTTCCAGTCCGCTCCTAAGTTTAACTAATTTTTCAGTAATAAGAAAAGCTTTTTATACAGTACTAGACTATCTCAAGCAAGATATCCTGTTTTTTATAAAGTAAAATCAAATAATAAAAAACAATAATTGTGAAAAATACAATTAATTATTAATAATTGTATTTTTCAATTTTAAATTTTTAAATTACAGCAGTGATTTGATAACTTTTCCGTCTGCATCCCTCATTTTATGCCAGCAGAGATTGCAAACTTGAAAATCGGAGTTTCCAGGATATAAACTTGAAAGTTAAGTATGCTGTAAAGGATAGTTCATTATATAATTGTAGTAACAACGGAATTTTTGTAATAGGTTTGTATTATTTAGGTATGCTTTATATTTAAATTGACATATTATTTTATGTTAACTTTAGCCGAGACTTCAGCCTATACAGAGTAGTATAAACACAATTTTTATATACTTTAAGCATGAACTGATCGATATTTTATCATGAAATATTTATCAGAAATTGTATTTTATTTCACAATTTATAATATTTTATATACCTACATAGATAGATATCTGTATAATTTACTAATTTTCTAACTACCATAATTGAATTAAATTAAATCAAGTGTAAAATGTTTAACGAAAATTTGAATACTTCTGTTTAAAAAATTACAATTCATGAAAGGATCAATTTTCTTTCCCTTTTCTCTTTTTCATATATATTCAAGGGAATAGGGAACGTGATGCCTTTCAAGGGATTTCAGTATTTTCATTTCAAATCTCGCTTGAGTGTTTCCAAAAGGATACATTTATGTATTTTATGCGCGTATTCACCGTAAAAATTTTATTGCATCAGGGACGAAATTATGGTTTAAATGATATAGTTACAAAAAGATACATTTCACAATTTTACACTCGGTGCTAACCTCGTAATTGCCTATTTGCACCTAGTTTAAGACTTATTAAAAAGTTACTCGCACGGCGAATTGCCAATTAACTTTTAAAGCTTAATAACCCATTACAAAGTATTTCTAGACAACAACAAAATCAAATTAAAATAAGTATACAAATATAATAATCTAAAATAGTTTGTCTTTTTCAATGCAGTGATTTAATTACATGTATATAATAGTAAGTAAGAAAGACATAGAAAATTAACCAGCAATTAATGATTAGTATTCATTATTGTCATATTTTTATCTCCACAAGAAAATATTGCTAGAGGCCTCTGTTATCCAAGTTCTTTGCTACAGAAGCAACAGCAAATAGAACACTTCACATAAATTTTAGTTACGTAATACGCTTCACAGATGGAAGCAGAAGACCGATCAATACTGAACACCGGAGTTTGGCGGGCACCGGAATCAAGATGGAATCGTTTCACAATAATTACAATCATGCTTTTCAATATTTAATAATAAATTATTATACATAAATAATGATTTAATTGAAAACAACTATTTGTCAATCAGTAAACACAAATCAAATACATTTTGTTCCATGCAGATTTGTGCATCTGATGATGATCGCTGCTCGATCGAAACGTTGTGCGTAATAAATCATTATAACAACTAATTCGGGTTGACTGCCAAATAGTTGTTTACTTTACAGTCGATTAATTATATCTTATAAATAATTACAAAACCATGTTCCCTCCATTTACCAAATACACCGAACCACCCAATTTATGTAACAAAATTACTTAGTTTTTTCTTCCGTTGAACGTTTTCTTCTTCTTCTTCTGCGGTCTTCCCGCATTTTGCTCAAGTTACAATTGCTGTAAATAACTTTGCAATTCGCGTTTCCTAAACCTAAAATTGAAGCTTTTAAACTGTCCAACATTACAGTCGCTGGAGGTACTCGGGAAATAAATCTGCCAGTCAAATAACTCATTCCAAAACTAAAACATAGAAACATGCTTGTTTTATTTCAGTAGTATTTTAATAGTATATTTAGTATCAAGAACGGTAAGGACAATTTTGTCAGACATTGGTAATTTCTTAACGTTCGTGATGCGTAGGTATATCATTTTTTGCACTATTGGTCTTTTTTACCCATACGAAAATATTAATTTCTTCGTAATTAATATTAAATTTACTTCTAGAACGGTAAAAAAATTACTTACCGTTCAGTTTGAATTTACTTACTGTTTTGTTTAGCCTAGCGACCGGTAAGATCAACATACTGTCTTGGAAACAGGCATGGTAAGTTGATAAAAAAGACCAATTGTGCAAAAAAATGTGTTTAATTAGCAGTAATGTTACTTGCCTCCAAACTGGAACCCATATTTTCTGATTATCCTTCAGAGTTCTGGAGTATTTGTTATTTTCGCACAATTGTTGGCGAAGACAGTTACCTTTATCTTCTTCTGCAATTAAAGCAGATTCTATTGATAATAAAACTCTTTTTGAAAGTTCATTTAGTCGTTCGTTTATTGTATTTTCTGTGCTTCGTCTTCGCCTATATCTAAAATAAAAATAGTAGATTTTATAAAAGATATTTAGGAGGAATAAATAATAAAACTAAACCTAATTCGGACTGGTTCAGCATCACCGTTATCTCCTCCGTCATCATCATCATCATCACCGTCGTCGCCATTACCACCGGGGTCCATCATCATTGGCATCATTGTTACTGCTGTCGTCGTCGTTGTCTAAAAGTGAGGTCTATTTTTAAATTTGTACAAGAAGCAGAAATAACTAACAATTAAATTATCATTGTACAACATTATACTTCTAAAAAGATAGACTTTTTTAATTTGACATTATGTGTTGACTAAAACTAACTACCCTAATGTAAATAAAACATTCGACATTATATCGATTTTTATTTTATCTCGACGATATTTTGTAGAGACTATTCCACTCATACGTTTCTAAAACAACAAAAATTCATGATTTTACCTAGTTACCTTGTTTTATATGATTATTCCACACACGTCATTTTTGACCAATTATAATGCTCTAGTTTTTCGAAGACGGCAGTTTTTTAGCGATAAAATTTGATAAAACCACAGTAGGTCCAAGGTAACCCTTTGTTGATATTGATAATTTTGACACTTAAACTGTATCATATTGACATTTTTGAAATAATGAAGTAAATATAATTCTTGTCATAAATTTTGACGATTCAGTAACTTCCTTAGCAACATGTTATTTAATTAGTGTCAAAATTGACTTTTTCATTCGTGAAATATTCATCGAATTATCATTCGTGGTTAAATTTTATCTTGGCAAAATTGTCAGATTGTTTTACGAGAGTTTCCAATTTATTTCGTGGCATAGATTAAAAATTACTCGCTTGACAGCTTGTGCTTTTTTGGCAGTTTCACTCAATAAATTGCTAGGCAACAACTCTCGTAACAATCTGAAATTTTTAATCACTTATGATATTACACAGTGAGTTTATTAACGTGAAACATGGGATTTATCATATTCATGGTTACGAATTTAACAGCAATGTATTAGAGCGATCTTTTTAAAATGAATCATAAGGAATAAATTTGAATTTGTTAATTGGTGCTATACCTGTAAATACGATTTATACTTTGAACAATTAAAAGTTTATATTGAAAGCGTCGCTTGGAATTATTGCAGCTGCCCAAATATCTTGTATTGTTCAAGAATAATACAGTTAAATTGATTTCGTATGTTTCATTTTAAAAAGAACGCTGTAATACATTGCTGTCAATGCCGTAGCCGTGGATATGAAAATTCGCATGTTTCACGGTAAAATAAACTCGCTGTATATAACAAAACATGGCATCCAAGCGAAACGTTTCGATCTCGAATAGTTATGTTTTTGAAAATGTGTTAGATGTAAATATTCCCTATAAAACTGTGTTTTGTATATTTTGACAGGGGCCTGGAGCTGGAACCTAAACCGAAACGTTATATTTGAAGGTCAACGAACCGGAATTGTAACCGAACATATGCACAATATCGGTTTCTGTTCATTTTAAAATTATTAATGTCACGTCATTTTGCAGCACAAAATTTCTATTACTGAAGTATCTTTAGAGAGCGCTTTTACTACAAAATCTGTCTTTACTCATTATAGGAGTAATTTGAAGGGAACCAAGAAAATATTTTTAATAAGATTTTTAATCAAATTTTTGGTATGTGGCTTGGCTAACGACTGCAATATTAAAAATGTACCTATTTATTTTTGAGTTAAAACTATTTGTTAATGTTAAGTAAACTAAAAGTATTGATAACCATTTAATAAATATTTATGAAGAAATTATGTTTATTTAGTAATCTTATTATTTTTAGTTCATTTTTACAATTAAACATTAATTTTTTGTGAAGCAAATAAGTAATGTGCGTTACTTTAATAATTATTATTTTTGAACCGAAACCAGAAAAAAACCTAAAATAATAGAGGTTTTTAAACCCTTATATTATAAATCTCTTGAACCTAAACCAAAACATGAACCGATTTTTTTTGTTTGAACCGTAACCGAACCTGAACTACAAATAAATATCGCTCCAGGTCCCTGGTTATGAACACAAAATTAAACTACAAGAGGATTTTGAATTAAGCTGACAAAGTCGAGAGAAGATTCTTGTCATTATAATTTATACTTTGAGAAAATTGTATTATGCCAAATATGAAAGAAAATTTGTAAAATTACTTACCGAATTTGTAATACACATAATAACTTGAAGAATGTAGCACCCGAAAGACAAAAACGCTATCGCAGTAAGCGCTATTTCAAATAAATCAGATAACGCTAATTCTTTTTCTCCTTTGCCATGTTCCTCATACTCTTCTTGATGATAATGAATATGTTGAGGAGTAAAATCATGACCACCATAACCCGATTCGCCATAGCTAGGGTGACCTCCTAAAACAATAGATTTATAATTTTTTATCGCGTAAATTCTGTGGATTAATTTACCTCCTGCTCCATATGCAGAGTTTCCATAACCCCCGCCGCCGCCAGAATTACCATAACCTATTTTGGAGGGAGTTCCCCTGTGAGGTACTTGAGGAAGTTGCTGACCTCCAAGGGCATATCCTGTTACTTCTCCTTCGTATTCATCTTGGTCGTCGTCTTCGTCGTCGCCTCCGTGATCATCTATTCCTCTGTCTTGTGCTTGGTTTTCGTAGTGGCGATAAATATCTTCCAGTGTTGTACTCCTACAAAATGATGAGTGATTCACAACTATTTTGAAGGGGATAATTACAACCCTAAGATTATATTTTTTTCTAAAAATGGACACCTATTCCAATTTAATTTTGAATTATTATTTTACTTTTTAGTAACGCAGAAGTATTTTTGCTCATATAAAGGTGTTCTTAATTTTCGATAGTTCAATTTGAAAGTATTTGAGTTTAAACTAAAAAAAATTCGCTTGCGGCGCATTTTTTCACGACTTTTCATATCAGTACACCTCGTAAGAACATCACCTAGATTCCCCCTTGAACTCCTGGCATACATTTAATGGCATATAGTGCTTAACTCACTCATTACGGAACTAAAAGATTTATTTCAAAATTCGCCAATATAATTTTTCAGGTTTTTTAATCAAATAGTTTTCGATCACTGCTTTGTGCGTTCAAATGGAATTTCATAAAGTTGATATTTTTGTCATTGCACCATTAATTTTTTTTAAATCCCTTTGGATGGCCTTATTAATGTAAAATTAAAATTTATTAATGAAAAATTAAAATTTTATTTTATTTCATTCATAGTTAATCAGACTGCCCTTAAATTTACAAATTAAAAAAAAATTATTTATGTTCCCTGAACAGTAAGTTGAGTAGGTTAAAATATATGCACAAGGTTGTGAATCACCTTGTATAATAATTTACAATAAGTCTTTTATGGTGCTGTCTCCAAATAACTCTTTCTGTTTAAATAATGCTCAGTAACATTCACAAAACGACGTAAAAGCAATCAGAAATTTATTAATTACATAATATATAGGTACATATTTTTAAAGACAAAGCAAAAAGCCTGAGGACAAAAATAAATGTATCATTTTAAATGTTAATTGAAATTAATTTTCGAAGATAACAATAAACTTAACACAAAACTGTAGATAAACTTTATAAAAATTTCAGCCCTTTTTAACCACCAAAATTAATGTTATTTAAAATGAAATATGTAAATATATTACGGAATTTGGATCTTAATTTCTTAATTATAATGAAAAACAAATATTACTTGGTAAGCCAGTGTTTGTAGTTAGCAGATCCTTCATCCGAAAGTAAATTATCTTTCACAGATAAGTCTTTACGACGGTTTCCTATTGGTTCGACATCTTTTGGTAGTTTTGGGGAAATTAATGTTGCTGTTCCCATTCTTCTTTTAATTCTTGTTAAAGACATGTCGGTTAAAATTTGGTCGGCGACAAAATTTCGACATAGGTATTCGTTCATCATTTTCCTAAAAAAATTAATTAATTCTTTAAGCAGTGCTACTTGAATATAATATCAAATAGTAACATTGACAATTTTTACGAAGAAGTAATTTATAATTACTAAAGTAAAATGTGCTACATAAATCTAGGTACTAATTCAATATAAGAAATTAAACATAGAAAATTTGTTTTGTTTTTTTCACTACTTATGGCCATTTGCACCGCTTAAATGAACAATATCGAATCAAAATCAAATTGTCAAACGTAGAAATAACATTGCTGTCATAAGTTCGATTGAATATTTTTCATTTAAGTGACACTTAAAATTTAAGTGGAAGCGGTGCAATTGGCCATTACTTATTTAAATAAAAATCAGTTATCATTCGATAGGGAGGAGATAAAATGACGCAGTTACAAGTTCAATTTACTGAAACTAAACGTGCTGAATGACATCAGTTACGATCAGGTATGTAATGTAGGTACAATTACGGTAATTTATTTTTTGGTAATTTACCGATTTTTATTACCTACCATATAAATTACCGGGTAATTAGAAAATATAGGTACATTACTAAAAAATATTTTAAATTAGGTGTACCGTAAATTTCCAAGAAATTACCGTAAATTATATACAGAGAAATTACCAAGCAAATATCGCAGAAATTTCAAACAATGAAAAATATTTAAGAAGGAATAACACAAAATTAAATTTCAACTAGAAATTATGTGAGACATGAACATACAAATTATGAGTTTATTGTTAATAAATATTTATAAAAAAAAAATAATTATAATTTTAATAAAAACAAACATAAAATACATAGATATGGGTGGAAAATAACCTTAATTTGTAAACTTTTACAGTAGAAAACACTGCTCTAAAAAATTCAAACGTAAAATTTATTAAATTTTTAGAAGTTTATCCATCCATTATTGCTTTTCTAATTTACGGTAATACAAATTTGGCAAATTAAGATAAATTACGGTAATTAATTTCGTAATTTACCCGTTGATTTACACATTCACATCCCTGATTATGATGTAAGTTAATCTTATGTGAAGTAAATTAGAAAACTCTTTTTTAAATTGATCATATCAAATGAAAGCAAATAAAGAATAACAAAATAAGTCAAATTATTCAAAAAACAAAATTGCATATTAGTTCTCAATCTAATTATAAATGAAATAAAACAGCAAAAATTAAATATAATTTTAAATTTGTACACAGCAAATGAACACTATCTATAAGTAAATAAAGAAATGGCCAAATGACAATGAAAATAAAATAATAATAAAAAGTAAACCTACCTGTGAAACCCCATTGTGCTATAAGCGTCCATGATCGATCCACTAGAAGCAGGATCACTACTTTCAATTTTTGATTTACTTACATTCCTTCCGAATATCTCATCGTCTATCGAACCACTTCCTTCAAGTAAAAGCAAACTTCCGGGCATATAATCAACATTTAAAATATCATTTACGTCAATAAAATTGCTGCCCGAAATACAACCGAACAAACAAAAACAATAAACACAAAAAGTATAAAACATTTCTGCTAGAAACTCTCTTTTGCGAGGCAAAATGACAACTGCAAAGAATCTCCAAAACGAAATGACAAAACTCTGTTATTTGTCTCTGTATAACGTAATCGTGAGGTCCACAACCTCAATTTTGTGAATTGTATAGCGTAAAATGTTCTTTGGAGCATTCTTTTACACATCTTGATACATGTGTGTCCTGTCACATGAACATTTAGTTCATTGTTACGTTACGTTTTACGTGAATGTCACGCGACACTTCGGGAGGCGGACTGTGAAATTATGGCTAAGTATGTGTAAAATTTAAATTTAGTTTAATATTCAGTTTCGCATTTGGAGTAAGGTAGATTTTTATGCTTGGAATAAAATGAAGAATGAATGGTTTATCGTATTAACTTAATTATTTTGTAAGTATGTTATTAAAAGAGTAATATAAATTTTAGTAATTACTTAAGCATTTAGTTTATGTTTTAAGATGGTTTGTTCATACAATTTATCTATCCGTTCATTCTATTGCATTTTTAAATTAACGTATGTACTTCGATAGTTTTCTAACTAAATTAGCTATTTATGTAATAAGTGTCTGAATGATTGTTTTTTAAGCACTAGACGAGAATATTGTCCACCGAGACGAAGGTTGAGGACAACACGTCGTGCACTTAAAAAACAAATTCAGCACGTATTACATACAAGATTTTTTCTACAATCGCCAAACATTAATACCTACCTAAATGGAAATTGACATTTCTACAAATCTTTGATATTGTTTAAATTGACTGGAGTGTAAATATATTTTAAAATAATAGTAGGCAAGCATATAACAAAACCGATCTGCCTAGCTTACAAACAATAATTTCTGAAAAAATATCAGAAAATTTGCCCGTATTTTGAATATTAAATGATTCTAAAGTTTATTTTTGAAGGGACAGTCACACATCCAGAATATTTTTGCCTTAAAGAACAAATGAACATTGCTTTTACGGCACTCGTGCCTAAAAGTAGGTATGTCATATTTTTCTTTGTTCTGGTTTATTAGCAACTTTTCTAAATATTAGTTAAATTACCCATTCCTATCTATTAAATAATTTACCAATTAGTTAGCTTAAACTTAATTTTAAATTTTGAGGAAAATAAATAATTAGGTATACATTTTAAACAAAATAGTACTAAATTTTGTGAAATGAAAATATGTAGGTAATAAAACCTTTATTTGCCAAAATATAACATAAAATTATTAGAAAATGTTATTTTTCTAATACCTATAAGTACCTATAGTACCTATATATATTTTTTAAATACAGGTAATTATTTTCTTTTATTAATTTTCAATGCAGGTGTACATAGAGACAAGATAAAAAAGGGTTGTTCTAATATTTTCCGATTCCATAATTTTCATATTTGTGGAAAGTAATACTTATATTATAATTCAACGGATGGAGCTTATTAGATTTTGTAATTGAGATTAAAACTGAAACACTAAGATTAAGCAACTTTAATTAATATTAGTAGTATTTCAACAAAACTTATAACCTATAAATATTAAATTTATATAGGTTCTATAAACATAAAGGTACTTACACATATTTAAAAAATAATTTATAAATTAAATATAATAGTTAAGGTTTTTTAAAAGTAAGTTGTATAATTACAATTCTTACTTTTAGTATTAGTATACTAAAGTTTCATTAAAGTAAATACAACTTCAGTATAAAAACAAAATAAATCCTACAAATAATAATATTTTAAGTAGGTATATTTTATTTCACTTAACGCGCAAAATCATTATGTCTTTGCTCCTTAGAACTCACCAGCAATCAAAGAATCAATACTCAACAATGCAACATGAACCGAGCAACAAAACCGCCATAAACCATTCTCAACAAACCAAAATAAAATACAACACGTCGTCTGTAGATAAAAATTTTACGTTGCTTTACGGGCGTGAAAAGATTTACCGTTCTTAAACGCAGGCAGTTTAGAAAGCTTTCACGTGTAACGTATAACACATTTTAAGGCGACCAATTCACATCAAGAACGTCGCAAAGGACCATTTATAACGGCGACAATAGCGCAAAATAGCGAATAGGTGTAAAAGTGGTTAGCGAGATGAGCCAGCCGCAGAACACAAGCGACGCGCATGATCGCCTGCAGCCAATGAGGAGGCGGATACGCTTGATGGGCGAAACCGACGCTGCTACGCTGCAGAGGTGCTAATGTCAACAAACGATGATTAAACATTGTTTAAAACAGGCTCTATGGGGTGGTCTTCTACAATATATTACTTAGTTTATTTGTATCTGATTCTAATACGGGGTTTGCTTCGTATTTCATCTGCGATTGATAATACTTTCTTTATAATTATATTTGTTTCCTGTTTAATAATTTTGCATGCTGCAGAGGTGCTAATGTCAACAAACGATGATTAAACATTGTTTAAAGCAGGCTCTATCGGGTGGTCTTCTACAAATTTATATATTACTTAGTTTATTTGTAACTGATTCTAATACGGGGTTTGTTTCGTATTTCATCTGCGATTGATAAATAACATTTTCTTTATAATAATTATGTTTGTTTCCTATTTAGTAATTTTACAATGCAATTTGTTTGACTGATAATTCCGTTTGTTCTTAATTAACAGTTGTTGGTGTAGCAATGAAAATATACTTTTTCATGTTTAACGTAAGTAACGTATAATTATGTTTTTTAATTTCCATCAAAAAGTGTTTTAATTTTAATACATTTTTTTCGAAGCTGATGTTTAAGTGCTACGTTATCGACTATTTTGAGTCTATAAAGTAACACTTTAACCGCAAGGGTAGATAAAAAAAACTAGAGTAGATAAATGAAACTTTAACAGAAAGGGTAGATAAAGTACTTTTTTTAAATTTTTTCTTAAAATTTGTTTACACACATAATCTGCATCCACTTTGAAAAAAAATAAAATGAAAATATTACAATAAAACTCTTTAACATCAGCTACAAAAAAATTGAATTTTATACATGACGATAAAATTATATTATCGAAACGAGAAAATTATTAACTCGCTCCTTTGTCGTATATGAATTAACACTTTTCTTTCATCGATAAAATATAATTTTATTGTCTTGTATAACTTTTTGAGCAATAAAGCTTCTTGAATTAGAGTTTTTATTTGGCTTATAAAAGAATTCCTGTTCTAGAACATATCCAAACATGACAAGCAGTTGCCATTTTTGCTATACCTAAAGTAGTATAAAGAATATTAAAATAAAATATGGCCGACAGCAGTCACTTGAAGTAGTATAGAAACGTATTATTTAGTATACGGTCATAGATAAAATATAGTATTTTTGTGTTATAACATCTTAGTTACTCGACCGCAATTTTTATTCTTAGGTACCTACTAACTAATATTTAATTTATACGTGTTTAGAATAATTATAGACCTTTGTGTGTATATTATATAATGCAGAACTAGTAGGTAGGTACGTATACCATACCTAACATATCTCCTGGCTCGCCCCTATATCTATCCGTATTTAATTAATTAGTGCGTAACTATAAAATTTTTCACGCCTAAATAATTGCATGTCGCTGCTCACTCAGCAGCTGGCAATTTTAAACACACATGTTACCTATTCAGTTGTTTCATAATAATACCTATATACCATATACCTTTGATGAATACAAAAATAATATTTATGTATAGGTACTACCTCATTCTAATCTAATGGTTACTGCCAATTATTAAAATGTCAATTAAGTTGAAAATATTAGATTAAATAAGTAGGTAATGTAAAAAGAAGTATTAAAAAACAGAGGAAAACCGTATGTCCACCAAGCCGTCGAACATAATAAAGAAATATGGTTTGTGCAACTTATACACATATTTATAAGCTCGCATAATATAAAAACAACCTCGCACGTTGTGCTTAATAATTATACTCCATCCATAAACTATACAGCTAATGGTCATTGATTATGAATGAATATGTTATACAAACAATCAAAAATACCCGTAAGTTGACCGCTGGTTACCGCACACGTGGAAAAATGTGTCTTTATATTATTTATAATACTATAAAAACACTAAGGCTGCCACGTCGCCAAAATGGGGTGATAGAATAAATAAATACCTATGAATAGACATGTGTTTCATTTAAAAATAACTCAGTTGGTCATTAACAGAAAGGAACCTAGACCAACTTTGATTCAAATGTTACATGAAAAAAATCTGATGTGGCCAGAGCAAGACCTCCCGCCATACCATTATTCTTTTTACTTATTATACAAATATGTATATTAATACTACTACTCACAAATATATTTTAGTTATTTTATTTAAACTGCAGAAGAAGATATAAATGATATTTTACTATTGTCACTGTCATGTCATAATCATTTAAATTTTACGGAGTAACAAATATTAAACGATCATGGACTACACGATACCGAAATACTAAATTGTAAATTGTAAGTATATACTTTAATTATTCTTAAATGATACCAGATACTTTACAGAAAAAATTATAAAATACCAATTGTAGGTAATAATCACATAATATCTTTTTAAATAAAAAAAATTATCTTAAATTAATTATTTATCGAAAAACTCACACTCGAAAATTTTGACCCATCACAATAACTCCCTTATAGAAAATGAGGCGAGAGGTAAAAAACTAAAAAATTAAATTATGTTTTAGTTATAACATACTTTACTTTAATTAGTTCCGAACCGGTTCAGAACTATCGGTTCGGCTCAAGTTATAAAGTTATCCCTAATTTGTATTTGTCAGTTCAGGTTTGATTCCGGGTTCAATAAAATAACTGCGGTTTTTTCCTGTTTTTGTTCCTGTTCCGGTTTGGTTCGAGGTGCAAGTTATAAAGCTACAAAGCTGCATTTTTTTCGAGATACCTATTCCCAATTTTGTAATGTAAATTATACTAACAATAACAATATTAAACCATTAAATGTTAACATACCATTTAAATTCAATGAAAATGTTTTACAATTCAAATTTACTTAACAAACTAAATTATTAAAATAAAAAGGCTCTAAGCGCCATAATAAAATTATTAGGTACCTATCCTTACCACCAAACAATCCTTAACCCATGAAAACCCTAACCACCCTGAGCTTTTAGCGTTAGAGATGAGAACATACACGTCGGAAACACCTGTTTCGTGGTTCTTCCTCGCACCCTTACCAACATCGAAAACACATAAATCACCAGGCGGGCCGCCGCCACCGCCGCGTGAATCGGCAATCACGGCTAGATTAAAGCGCAATCATAGCAGCCACAACCAGACACGTCATCCGCGAATTAGAGGCGAGATGGACTCTACGAGGCGCTTCGCTTACCACCTGCGAACTTACACGAATGGGAAATGGAGAATGAGTTGAAGGAGATGGCTAAGTGGATGTAATGAGAATTTAGGGTAATTTGCACGAGGTGGTAAATGGTATTAATACTGGTAAAATTTGTTAAATTAATGGTTTTAGAAATGGTTTAATTTAGTAATTGTTGTAGTGCTTGTTTCTTTTGTAATATCAAAATAAATTTTTACAAATTGCTAAAGATGTAATAGTTATTTACATTATAAGCGCGGTCGGTTTTAGTTTACAATGCGAGGTTCTATATTAAGTAAGTACGACGCGAAGTGGAGTGCTTTAATAAAACCGGGCGATGTACAAATACCTAACACACATAACACACATTGTATGATGTGTGATTTTATTTTAACTTTGAAGACATAATTTTCATGTAAATGTATTTTTCTACTCCTGTTATTAAAATATCATATAACGAACTGGTTTCCATGGCGCTAAATAACATTTTAAACACACCTCGACAAGCCGTGGCTTTGGTCCTTTTTAGTCACGGGCTGAACATAGCAACTCACATATTAAGCACGGGGTGAAGTTGGCTCCTATATTTGACATTTAATTTTTATGAAAAACTGATGGTAATTAATGATTTATTTCAATAATTGTCAAATTTTAACCAGATAACAGTGAAATACACTTGCCTAAGAAGAATTTTGTAGCTATGTATAATATCATTATGATTTAACCTAAAAATATTATAAATAAAATATTTCATATTTATGAATTTATGCTGTGTAATTTGTGGTCGTAGAAAAAGTATAGTATGTGACTCGTTTATAAACTCTCTAGATACTCGTTTTTTATACACTCGCTGCGCTCGTTCCTAAAAAAACTCGTGGCTAAAATGACGTTTATAAAACTTGATACATAATATACTATTAAAAACTTTTTGATCATAAATTAATAACCAAGTCTGTAAGTAATTGTATTTTATTCTGTAATGAAAAAATGTTTATTATTGTATGTATATCTTCCAGAAGGTGGCGAAACGTCGGCCGTGACTTAAATAAAAAACTATTTTGACTGCTATCCTGCTATTTTATTTATTAATCTTCTCACAGTCGGTTACTAATGTGTACATTATGTATTATATTTTTTAGCCGACATACCTATTTATTTAAAAATATCGTATTTTATATGAGATTAAGTGAGATGCGTTTGACATTCTTGCATTAAAATTTCCTTATGCCAAGTTGTCTTAAAACAACTGTTAAGCAGCGGCGTAGTTACGGAGGGATGAGGGTCGATATATCCCCCCAAAGATTAGTAATTATTCAAATTCACCATAAAAATATAGGTACAAATTGAAAATAGTGAATATAAAATACGTAAATTCGCATAGTTTTTTATTTATTTCGCACCATAAACGAGGCAAAACCGTGCTGTTATTTATTTATGAAGGTATTTAACCTTGAACAAAACAATTTTCGCCTGCGGCATATTTTAATGTGATATACTTCATAATTATTGTAAATAACTGAAAAGACAACAAGATATCACTAGCACTAAAGTTTGAAAGCTCCAAACTTTACGTTTATGTTTACAAACGTACTAGATCTATTTTAAGTTTCGTATGTGAATGCATTTTTTCTTTAATTTAAATATAAATGTAAACCTTCAAACCAAATGCTTATGTGAATATTTTTTTTGTCAAAAAATCTGTTTAGAACTAGATATCGTTTTTATAGTTTTGTGTTTATCCTGTTTATCTTTACAAAAAATATCAATTGAATTTGCATTCTAATTAAATTTATACAAAAATATTCTTATTTATATCTTAAGTAAGTACAAGTTACCAATATAATTATAGGTTCATAAGAAGATAGATATTAAAACATTTGGCAAAACATGAAACGCAGATTATTTATATAAGACGTATAATTTTTCCGCAATGATAAAAAACAACATGAAATCACGGAGAAATATAATTAAATTCTTCCATGTAAAAACAAGAATGAATTAACACAATAGCGTTTTATTAGCGCACACAAACGCCGCGAATGACGACAAAAGAGAAAACATAGCGCTAATTTTCCCTCAAGAAAACATCACAGCTTGAATCCGGTAAACAAAGTCTGAGTCCGCTTTATTTGTGTGTTAAAAATGAGAAGAACACTGGTAAGACGGCAGCAGTTGCCTGGAGTTTTACATGGTACACAAAGTAAAATGATATCGACCACTTAACAATACATTTATCTCACCCCATTTGCTGAATCCTGTTAACCAGAAGCATTAAATAACTAACACAATGGGCCTTAATGCGGCTATATCTCGGTGTTATGAAAAACTCAGCCGCTTGAGTAGTGTGGGAGAATTATAATAGGTACGTGTGGCTCGTGCCAGAGGTTCGCAAAAGCTTATGCAGCCCCTATTTCGAACATTATACCCTTTTTACAGATTTAAACACTGTCAAATCTTATCATTTTAAATATTTTTTTTTATTTGGCTAATTTTTGTAATAAAGTTAAATTTTCTAGTCAATTCTTGTTAATATTAAATTATTTTGATTAAAATTAATAATGTTTCACAATAAAATTATAATGTGAAACAAAAATCATATGTCTCCTTAATAGTTATTTTTGTATTAAGTGCGCGAAGTTTTTCGTGCGTGAGAATGTCATTTATTTGAGGCTTGCCTAATTAAATAAGTTATTCGAATGCATTAAAACATTTCGCGCTCGAAATACAAACAAAATTTTTCTAAAACTAATTTAAAATTATTGTAATCATTTTCAATAACCGTGAAAAAACGTTTATCAAAACCGTAAAATAGTTGTTTATGATACATGTTCGTAAAGTTAGTCTGTTTTAAACATGTTAGCCAAGATTAGAATACGAGCGAAGCGAGAGTTCTACTAGTAACAAATATTTTGCAATATGTCAAGTTATTTCCTGTAAATTTGCGATTCAATAATTTTTACAAGAAAATATAAGCAATACAAATGATTATTTTTTTCTATTTTACTCAGTAAAAACCAAGCGTAATCTTGGCGTAATGCTCTAAATTGAAGCTTTAAAATCATGAATATGTAAAACAAAAATAATTTTCTATTATTCTGTATACTAAAGTGAATAATTCAGTCAAGTTTATGAAAGTGTGAGCAGGAAAAATTCCAATTTCAGGGCATTTGACCTTGGGTGAAAAACAGTTTCGCCTGCGGCGCATTTTATTACCAACACCAGCACAATTTGAATTTTTTTAATCTTTGTGCCCCTCCCGTTAAAAAATCTTAAATCCGCTCCTGTATATGCTATACAACTGAATAGCAAATTTATCAAATACCTCTTTGGTCTCGTGATACTTAGATCAAAATTTTTGATTCGCGAAATTTTAACGCAAAATTTTCACCTCTCGAGGTATTTTGAAATAGGTATAATCAAATTTTGCAAATAGGTAGGTACTTAATACCTAAGGTTTTCGCAATAAGCATATTTAAATTTTTTTAATAAAAAATTTATATTTCATATAACATGAAGCAATAATATTGAATTATTTATTATTATTTGTTCATTATAAATTTAAAATCTACTTGTTGTGTTGTGAAATATTGAAATCACGATTTTAAACTGACGTGTAAATTATCATATCTTTGTAACTAAATTAAAATAAGTTAAAATAATAGTCGTCCCGTCAGGTACTAATTCTCATGTAAATATAACTACCTATAAATCATTTAATTTGTAAATATTTTTACGGTTTTTACAGTAATTTCAGTCATTAAAACTAAAAAAAACACGTGGTAAATATTCAAGGAACATATTTACTTTACAAAGTGTTAATTACAAGAGGCGGTCCTTTCTCACAGATGGGAGGCGGCCAAAAAAATAGTTTAAAAAACAATAAACATTTAAATGAAACAAATCGGGGGATGATTCCTGATACACTTTGTTTGAGAACCCCCGCAAGGAAGTGTATAGGTGTGAAGATGGATTTTAGGGCAAGTTGAAAACACGCGAAATACCAATCTGCAGCGGCGGCTGCAGAGATGAGATGGACTGGGGGTGGTGGGGGGTGGGGCACTCTCTCTCTTACTCTGTAAGGGAGGAGCATCAGAGGTGTCAGTCTTTACACCGCGCTCGATGGACCGAAAACACCGAAAACCACAATCACATCTCCACAACAGTATGCGCGCCTCTCGGAGATAGTGTCCACGTCCTCCATGGAGGAGGTGCACCCTCTGGACTCCTCCGAGAGCGAGTCGGAGGAGGATGAGTGTGTGGATGTGCTGTGCGAGTCTCCGACGGGCCCTGAAGACGACCGCGACAGCAACAATCAGTCCCGGATAGAGGAAGATACTCACCATAATAATTTCTCCATTAATAGGATACTTGGACTTGGAAGTGAAAGAAAAGAGGAAGAGAAGTGTGATTCTAACGAAGGGAGATGTTTGAGACCCACGCCGATTTCCGCGTTGCCCCGAGCAAGTGAGTTTTAGTTTCTTTGGAAATTGTCTTTAAACAAAATGGTGAATGCTGAATATATTTAAATTACAATCGACAATTAATTTGACAATAATAGAATGGCTGCGCTGTGTTTCATAAGTAGAGATGGGAAAAATTTCGATATATCGATAAAAATCGATATGAATATCAGTTGCTATCATTTTTCGTTTGGCATCGATGTATCGATAACTCGATATTTGTTGATATATGTCGATAATTATCGAAAAATACCGATAATATCGAGTTATCGATACATCGATACCAAACTGAAACTAATATCGACTGATGTTCATATCGATATATCGATATTTTCTCATCCCTATTAATAAGCCGACCAAAAAGTGCCTATATTTTTGTACTCCATAATATAAATTTATATTTTGGTAACTCTAAAAAAGCTGTGAACGCCAGTCCTGCTTTATGCTGCCAATTATTTTGAATATAACAGTATGTCTGTTTGATTAAATTTGACGAAATTTGTGAAGTCTGTCATGTGGCAATGTGTACTTGCGTTCACATCTCTGAAATTTTGTGTTGTGAACGCAAGTACACATTGTCATAAGACAGACTTCACAAATTTCGTCAAATTTCACCAAATTTCGGGCTGTAAATGCGGCTTTATTCGTCGTTACAAGTTGTCAAAATTTAGACATTGTTCAGAGCTTCATTTCATACTTTATTCAAATTATATAAATAAGTGATATAGTGTTATATTTTAAGTCTTATTTTTCGATTTTGTATTCATGACCATAATACAATGCAATTAAAATTTACTAGAAAATTTCGGTATTTGAATTGTATACGAATGAATGTTCCTATTACTTTAATAACTGTATCATTCTAATAAGAAATAATTGTTTTTAAAATATTTATACGGAACCATAACAAAATTTTCAATAATTTTCAAAAATGCATGGATTATATTTGCCACAAAATCATACTAAATTGCTAAAAGTAAAAAGATTACACTTTGTAATTCCAATTTACCTGTTATATTTATTTCAGAATTAAAATGTTTTGCATTTTGCTTAAAATAGTCTATTCCAAATATAAATTAATATTACAGAGGGCAGCTGTCAATATATAGTACTTTGAAGCTATTTTGTGCTTGTGGAAGTGTGAATGCTCATAATTATTTAGTTATATGAATTTAAACTTTCTTAAACGTAAACATAAATGTAAACCTTAAAACTAAATACTCATGTGAATGAGGCTTTACTGTCAATAAAACTCAAGTTATTATGCAGTTTTATAGATATGCATCATTTAGATTAGATACTATTTACATTATGTTCTTACAAAAACTATTCCAAATTTATTGAAATATATACTCGTAGGTACTAATAAGGGTTGGAATACTAGGTTGCCCTGTGCTTTCATGCTTCTGAATCCTGAAAATAAAAATAACTGTTTTGAGGCTATCGTTTATACAAATTCTTTTTTTCCAAGACTCGTTGGAAATTCAACTTAGTGGCGCCTTTTTTGACAGGCGATTCTCACACCATGATTCAGAAGCATGAAAGAATCTTCAAAGAATTCATTTGTGAATAGGGCTTTAGAAATTTTTTATATTTTAGTTTAAAACTGGAGCGAATATTTTTAATTAACTGATTGCTTCTGTGATACTTAATAAATTTTTGAACAGAAACGGGAACTTGAACCGCTGGTTTGAAAACCGTTATCCGAACCCTATAAAGCACAGTTAATCGTGAACCGAACCTGAACAGATATTTTGCGCGGTTCGAGTTCCTGCTATAAACCCTTACTTATTCTATGCTCTTGTACGTCATAAACATTTTCATAATGCCCTTGTAAATCCGCGTTTTTCTACAGTATTTAGAATTAACATTACCGATAAGTGGCAGCACTACTGCTCATACAGCTGATCACAAAGGGAATGAATTGATCACTAGAAAATAAAATTCTAGAATATTCATATGGTCTAAGGTTCATACACAGGAAAATGCATACCTGCATCAAAAGATTTATTCACAGGAAAAATCAAATCTAGAATTTTTGATTTGGCATAAATGCAAACATAGGAAGATGCAAATTTAGAAATGTTATAGTGAAATCGAGTATGTGGGACTGAAGAATGGTATTGAGTTGTTCATTTAGTTCAGTTCAACTGTTCACGCTACTTTGTGTTGAAGAAACAAACTAGTTTTCTAGATTTGCATCTTCTTGTGTATGTAATGTTCCTATGTTTGCATTTATGTCGAATCTAAAATTCTAGATTTGCATTTTTCTGTGAATGAATCTTTTAATGCAATTATTTTATTACGTATACATTTGAATCTTCTTGTGCATGCATTTTTCTGTGTACCTATGAATTTTCTAGAACTTCAGTTTCTGGTGTTGAACCCATTCATGTTTACAACTATCTTTGTATGTGGCAATAAAAAACGATATATGTATAGTTTATTATCACATTGTTTTGCAACACTCATTTTAATTGAAGTAACTTTAATAGATTATATAATTTGATATACTGATTTGATTATAGATAAAAAAGATTTTTTTCAAAAATAAAGGTAGGGAAAATTTTAGTGTCTCTTGTTTGAAAGTCCATTTAACTGTATATTTATTAATTATTACATAACAAGTGACTATTTGTACTAGATAGTCTTATAGTATTTATAATTTTATTTTATAAATAACATAATAAATAAACAGTTAAACGGACGTTCAAACAAATGGAACTAATATTTTCACTAGGTATACCCTTATTTTTCCGAATTTTGAAAAAATCTTTTTTACCTATAATCACTATATCAAATAATATAATCTATTAAAGTTTCGTGCAGAGGTATAGAAGCAGCCTGTAAATAAATAAACTGTACAACGAAAATGCTCTGTTAGGAGATGCCATCTATTTATCAAAATATTGTACTAATTTTTGTTTCGCAACTGTTTTGAAAATAACATCTTTCTCTTAGTTCCGGTTTGTTTGTACATGTGTAATTAATACACATGTGTATTAATTTCGTTGTCTTTTCTTGTCGATTGTTATTAACCATCTTAATTTGATCACGTAAACACGTCCATTGTAAGTACCTACTCTTTCGAGCAGTTCGTTTTTAGTTTCTCAATGCTATACACAATACACACTAAGATCGTTTGTCATCTCCCTAGTGTCGCTGTACCCCAACCTGCTGGAGATGTCTTCCTCCGGCGAGAGCGGGCTGATGGAGCTGCTGGCGGGCGGCGTCGCGACGAGCGCCGGCCCCGGAGCGCCGTACGCCGCGCTGTCCTACGCCGCGCCGCTCGCCGCCGCCAACCAAGCGTCGCTGCTCTACAACGGCTGGTTCGGCGCCGCCGACTGCGCCAAGGGCCAGCAGATATTCGGCTTGCAAGGTAAGCGGGATGGTGGGTTTAGGTTTGAAATTGGAAATGATGACTTCGCTGTGGTTTTATCTTTGCAGCTAAATTATGATACAAGTGTTTAAGAGGAATGCCCACCCCTACAAAATAAAGTATAAATATGTTCTCGTTGGGGACATAAAATTGACTCTAATTCTGGTTCGATTTGTTTGCTCTTTTTTACTTTAACGATAAAAGATGTTTCTAGGTCTGTCTAGTGCCATTTTTTTAAATTTCATATTTTTACATTTATTTTTAAGCTCCAAAGTTAAAAAAATTTGAAGAACTTTACAAATAAAATTATTACAATAACTTTTAATGGATAACCAACTTTATATTTTACACGTCTTTATTCCTTAACAATCGGTACAATAATAATCTCAACTTCCCAAGTAAACTAACAATCACATAACACCCTGTAATAATTAATAAATAAATAAACCAATTATACTAATAAAACAATTATAAATAATTAATTTTGTAACAAAATATTAAAAAACTAAAGTGAAAATTAAAAAAGTGACACTAAGCGGACATAGAGCCTGGACTTTACTCTTTCATTTAAAAATCGGGGTCGGAAATTCAAATTATTAGTGCAAATGAAAGTGGAAGCCTTGACGAATAAAATGCAATTTTTAACTTTACTAAATCATGTTCTTTAACAAAGTTATACCACATTGATTCTGTAGCGGCGAATTTATTACGTCATTCTCAATGTGGCGCCTACTATACAGAAAATTCTCAAGTCCATTCGATTATTAAATGGCTGGTGCCTAAACGGTGCTACTATGAAAAATTTTCAAGGACCATTTTGGTAGCAAATTTACTCAGCTTTCATCCTGTCAAAACCGTTTTCCAAAATCTTTGATATTTTTTGAGGAAAATGCGTTACAAGAAATTTTTTAGTTTCTACGGAAAATTTTTTTGGGAAGCGGAGCATACCGAGGTGGAGCGAATTTTTTTCTGTTTCTGTATGTTCTTAACTACTCACATGCCAAATTTCACTTGGTTATGAATTAGTCTTGGGTTTCAATCAATTTTTGACTCTCCTGAATGGACTATAATCATTAACGATATCAAAATTTAAAACAATAGACGGCGGCCGAAGCTCCAGTTCAATCGATTGAGACTTTTAGTATGTTGATGTTGTTGATAAAGGTACTGGGAAGCCAGCTTTCTACTAATTTTTTCCACTAAAGGACAAAATATGGTCTAATTTGACTCGACTAATAATGTTAGTTCCACTTCTATCAAATAACATTTTTGTTGATAATATCTCAAATTTCAACATGATTATTTTCAGAGATGCATTCCGGCTCTAAGCAAAAAATGTTTGACTGGTTTATATTATTGAGAACCAAAACATTACAAACGGCAGTAAACGGTTAATATTTATCTCATGTTAACCCCATTTACTAATTCAAAATTCATACTATTTTTCTTATAAATTATTCGTAGGTAAAAATAGCTGTATTAAATATTAAACAAATTTTTAACACGTCAAAAATATCCAATGAAAAGCAATAAAACATAATTAGCAGTAACAATATTTTACATCCAAAGACAAATACCACGAAGTCATCGCTTCATTTGCTCATTTACACTTAGAACAAACATCGTTTTCTATTTAATTAATAATTCAATGCGCGTCCGATGGACAAATTTAAAGGCCACGCAAATTAACAAGTAATCAATGTTTTTCTGTCTCATGATTACAGTCGTAAAAATCATTAACACCAAGAGGCAACACATTCTCCTGCGCTGTTAGTAGGCCTGCCTCTTCCTTAGGTACCCCGTTCCTTCTTCAACGAGTTAACACTTTTTTAATAGTTGCCGATGTTTTAACTGCTAAACAAACTCATAAATTCTTCTTAACTGTCACTATAATCATTGACTTCTTGGAAGAGTGTCAGTGTGAAAAAATAGAAAATACTTCGTTCGATTTTTAAACAAACTTTTGAAATTGTAAAGTCAATATAAGTTAGCGTTTTGAATGTTAGTGTTGTCTTGTCGTTTGAGAAATTTTAAATCAAAGCAAGAGAAATATTTGTGAAATTTTTACACAAGTTTGGCAATAGTTTTTACGACATATCGTGCTCTTTAGAAAATAAATAATATTGTATTTTTACAGCTTTAAAAGTAATATAATAAACCTACTTATAAAGTTGTAAGTAGATACTACTTGGTCGATTCTATACAGCAGGACAGGATACAGTAAAAACTGCACAAATTTAATTATTTTTAGTGTTTAAGAACATCACTTTTTTGATGAAGCGTAGCGCACTAAAACATTTCGCGCTAGAAAGAAATCTTTCATACTCCATCTTATAACCAGCAAGTATTTTTACTCACAATCGGTTAGTAATGTGTGCGTTTCCAACCTTCTAAACAGTTGTGAAGCGAGTCATTTTTTACTGCACTACCCAGCTAGCTGGAAAAATTTTGTGTTTACCTTGTCGGATAGACCTTGTCTGTTCCGCTTGGCGAGTCGTCGATCTCGGCTTCGCCTCTATTACCTTCTAAAACGCGATTATTATTAATTGATTGGATTGTGAGTAAAATTTTCCTTATAAAATTGAAAGTCGATAAAATACATGTTGAACCAAAAATAACTAAACTATACTTGACTTAAAAACTAGAAGGAGCGATTTGAAGTTGTCTCGCTGAGCTATATTTACACTGTGTAAATACGAGAAAAATATCACTAGATTTTTTTGCAGGAAAATTAAATTTGACATTTCAGTGTGAAGATCATCTTCACTTGTATTTTATAGCTATTGTGTGTTAATTAACCACAAATATTATTTCAATAATACAAATTAATTTATTATATAATTTATTACCAAAAAACCAGGATGACACGAAACAGTCACTGTCAAAATGACATCAGCTGACGACAAGAACACTCGTATGTTTACTCTATACAAAGTTTGTTTGGGGTAAACCTTGTGAGACATCAACCAATCAAAAACGATCACTTTTAGAACCTACTTCAACTTCAGATTGCTCTTCCTAGTTTTTAAATCAAGTATAGCAGAACATGCACCTATATTTTTATTGTGTTTACTTTATTAAAAGTATTATTTAAGACTACCTAATAATAAAAAATTCTAATATTAGAACATTTGTAAATTGTAATATTGTACAGACGTAAGAGAAAAATGTTCGCTGACAAATCGTTAAAATTATTTCGAAACTCTGCTACAGTCTCTAATTAAATTTGCAGGTAAATAGTATTAACAGAACACATCAACATAATCTGTCACATAAATACATCGCAGTATACACATCTTAAACAGCTCATTCTTATGCACAGCGCTATTAAACTTCAGCAAATATTCATTATCACATATTTATCGTCTCGAGTAATGTCAATCTGTGGACAGGCTGCAGACCCACCAATCAGAGAACGATCAACAAATGTAGCAAATTAATATTGACAGCTGGAAATTGATATTTAATTTTTCACAGACTTTGTTAGCACATTTTTAGATGAGAGTAAATAGAAGATTAAATATTTTTCCGGGATATTTTTATTTTATTTACAGCCGCGTTCTCAAAAATGTTTAAAAGCTTCAACTATTTTAAAATAACATTTTGTGATATTATTCGAAAATGTTCGTCCAGCATATTATAATAGCGGTCCCAAATTCGATCCCAGTGATTCAAATGGTTGGATATTCAACTCTAAAATGATGGGTCTACACATTTTGTTTTCCTAGAAATAGGTACGCATACTCATTCGGGAACAAAATTGAGTTGTTCACTCTAAAATTCGAGTTGCCCACTCTAAATTTTTGTCTTGGGGCTACAGGCTTGAGTTAGCTGGAACATCGTTTACACCCAAAATAGTTGAAAAATGTCACAGTGTACGATGTACGGTTACGTTTTTGTGTACTGTAAAAATATAATTTTAAAATTAATTCTGCATGATTATTATTTGAAATTCGTTCTTCACCATAAAAAATAACGCAAATTATGGTTTAAGTTATTTAAGATGCTAAAATTAACGAAGAAGAAAATTCTAGTGACTTTCTGGAGATCTGGAGTATAAGATTTTAAATCTGACTTTTGTTTTAAACGTCTTATGCAAATGGATTTGTTTCTTCAGCGAAAATAGATTTTATTAAAGCGGTTACAATTTTTTTTAATATGATATGGGAAATGAAGCATTAAAAACATATCGATAATTTCTTCATTTTTGAAACCACAAACCAGAGGGAGAGGGGTCCCTATTGTAATTTTAAATACAAGGCCTAGAAAAAGCACTAGCTATGCTATGCTATACTAATCATGGTCTCAAGAGAAGATCGTTGCGTTGTGAATTAGTTTGTTAAATCTATTTCGATAATTTTATTGTAATTGATAAATAAATTGATATAAATATGCGAGATATTTAAAATTATATTATATTTTCTGCTCTCTTTCTTCAATTTGTTCAATAAGTATGCCTATAACCTCAATACAAATTTTAATTAAGTACCTATAACACATAGGCATTTAAATTATTGTAAAAAATTCAGATACGAATAGGTACCTAAGTAAATTTCATGCAATTGATAAAAAAAATTATATTTTTCAAACTAAAGCATGGGAGTAGAAAATATTGCATGCAACTCGTGCATAATAGCAATTAATACGAAAGTTTGTACTGTCCGAGCCAGGGCGAGTGGCGTAATTCACTCGTTATTAGTTAATATAATTAACTGATGCTCAATAGATTTCCAATAGTTCGCAAAAAAATGAGATCAACAGCTGTTTTAATTTATTATATTAAAAAATAATGGGTCTACCTTCTCAATATTTTTCAACTACCAACTGTAGTAGGTAGGAATTTAAAACATCCAAAAAATGTATCCCATTTAGCACCTAAACATTCCCTAATTTAAAACCAAACAAAATAACAAACCTTTGCTGCATTGTCCATCTCTCAATCCTTAGTATCCGTGGGTCAGCGCTGCATTGTGACAAGTCGAGTGTACAGATGAGATGACAAGTCTGTGTCAACGACAAAGTAAACGGGGGCCAGGATGACGGCGGCGGTGCCAAACGGTTACACAAACACGGTTAAAGTTTGCCCTTTGTCTGCAATTAGCGTGTGCACCACTAAACTAACGAACAACGCTATGGCTAGTTACCAACTACACCCTGTGGACACGGACAATCTGCCACGAATTTTTAAAGAAATAGTCATTTTGATCCCCATATTCACATGAAATGTAATAAAACGATCTTATAGACGCGAAACACAAAACACTACTGAGTTTTAATTCGTTTTGATACGTTTTGATTGAGGTGACGTGGATCGAACACGGCGCAACAAGAATTTGTTTACAGGAATAAATTGATTATTGGGCTAGGAGGCAATGATATACTAAAAATCATCTAAGAAAAGCATTCTTATCTGATGACGTCGTGCAATTTATTATAAATATTCTCAGTTGGCGGAATAGATATCAAATATGTTAACTTTAATGTCAATAATATATTATTACTTTATTTTTAAATTATTAATATGAAAATGGAATTACAAAAATGTTGGTTTTAGATAAATCGGGATAAAATGCAATTATATTGTTATAAATATTTTTCTCATTTTATTACAAAATATTTTTTATTTCAAACGTAATAGGTATTTTTTATTCAACACCTCTTAATAAAACCATCACAACTATGGTGATTTTAAACAAGCGAAGTATACGATTGCCCACTATAATGGTTTTGATCGGTTTTGATCACGATGGTTTTGATCAAAATTATACTCATTTGTGGGTAAATTGTTACTTTGCTTGTTGGAAGTCACCATAGTAACGATGTTTTAGGTTGGAACTTAAAACATCGTTACTATGGAACTTAATATTTTTAAAATATTTAAGCAGTTATTAAGAAGTGTTGGATAAAACGTTATACTTCACACGTGAGCAAAAAGGAATGACCCGCACTCGAGAAAATTATCTCACTCCAGGGATGGGCATTTACGCGTAAAAAAGTGTTTTTTACATTTATATCGTAAAAAATACGTAAAATATGTAAAATATGTATAAAATGTAAATAATGTAAAATATTAGTTTTAGCTGTCAAACTCTCAAAACGTATACATGTTTGCTTCGTTGCGAATAGTAATTATTGAATGTTTATTATGGTGGAACAAGATTCATTCTTTCGTTCCAAAAACAAATAGATGCTTAAATCTTAAATATAATAATTTCAACTTTTCTTAACACTTTGTTCTTGATTTAATCTAACCAAACGTTTTTTTTTAAATATTATTTACATATTTTACATAATTTACGTTAAAAAGTTGTAAATTTGATAAATGTAAAAAATAGTTTTTTACGCGTAAAAAATAACGTATAATACGCGACGTATTATACGTGCCCATCCCTGTCTCACTCAGCCTTCGGCCTCGCGAGTTAAAATTTCCCTCGAAGGTAATGCCTTACTTTACTCACTTGTAAAGTAAATATCTATTATCATAGTGACATAATAATTATTGAAATTATAATTTTAATACTAATATGTAATATGCTTTTGTTTTCTGCATACGATTATTTGGTTAGTTTTATTTTTAGACCAAAAATAGAAACATTGCATTTGAAATAAGAATAGATATTTATGTAACAAGTGCATAATCTAGGACTTTATTGAAGAGCCGTTGTTTATGGCAGAGTGAGCGCAGCGAACGAGGCTAATAAATAAGACGAGTCTATAAAGTCCGATCCCACGTGATAAAATAAAATCCCCCAACATTTCAAGAATGTGAACATTCCGGCTTGTTACTTGCTATTTTTGCCCATTAATATCCTAGAAATTGTTAATTTCCGCTCTTAGTACTCGTAACATTATCTATGTAATTTTTTAGCATCCCAATCCCAATGTTAATAATTTGGTAATAATATCCCAATTATGTACATATATCATATAATAATATCATGTAATTCTCTAACATGTTTATGGTAAGTATGTAATTTTTGATCGTTCTCAGGATATGACTGGAATAGTTTTACCGTCTCACGTAATATTTCTTAAAGTACAGGAATAAATAAAATATACCTAATATTTTTAAACATCCCACGGACGATTTATGTAAAGTGGGATTATGTACGAGTTAAAAATAATAGTTTATTGTTATATTATCTGCGAATAAGGACTAAAATGCGACAAATGGTTGTATAACAGGAAAAATAAAAAAATTGACACATTTTATATAGTTACTTAGTTTAATTTCCAATATTTACAAAGCCTGACCAAACAACGGAGTACATTATTCATGCATAATGACGTAGTAGGTATAGGGTATAGGTACTTACTACTTTTTATACAAGAGCAATTTTTTTGTCCTAAAAATACATCCTGCAAAATTTTTCACTAAAATTATTCAACTGCCAGACAATTTGTCTTAAAACTTTTGACATCTTATCAAGCTACTATTTGAGATATATTTTATGTGCACTGCATACTACTGCACAAAATTATGTAGTAATTATCATCAGGAAAATTTCTTCGCATATATAGGTTATTCTGTAAACTACGAGTTATGAATATTATTCATTTATATTCGTCTTTGCAAATTACAATTACGAGTATACTTAAATATCATGGTATCTATAATATAGGAAGCGCTTAATTTTTCTTAAACGCAATTCTTCCTAACCGTTAGTTATTCCTAAACATATCATAATAGATATTCCTACACGTAGTTGTTACTGAACAAAATTATTCCTACTCACAGTTATTCCTACTCTCAATTTTTACTAAATGCAATTTTTCCTAATCGTCCGTAGCGCTAATGGCAAATAGTTGTACTAGAGGCAAAGCCCACTTCAATCTTCAATGCATCTCAGCAGTACTTACTGAAACAATGTTCTCGGTAAAATACAGTACGTAGTCAGTACGATGTACTAGTAGGACCCAATATTTTGAGTACAGTGCACCCCTTTCAGTCGCCCCCCTCGTGGCAGTCCAATAAGCTGCGCGGAGCGGCATGTGAAATTCGTTTTTGTGTTTGTTTTTTTATTATTTCAAATAATCAAACTCTTGGCCCATTAAACTTACCCCTTAATAAATTCAAGGCTTTATTTTAGTGCAACTTATACCAATAGACCTTTTGCACCGAGACAGTGACATCTATTGCATAGTTTTAAAACTTCATATAGTATTCTCTCTAAAGCGACCTCTACATGGTACGACAATATATCCAAACCATTTTTTCGAATCATTGAAGCAAAACAAAGCTGTAACAAATTGCACGACACAATTTTGTTTAAGTTTGATTTTTCAAGAAATAAAAGCAGGGTTAATGAAAATAAAACATACCAGTATTAATTTTGGAAGCTGTCATAAACTACTAATGAAGTAAGCCTAGTCAGTCCTAGTGAACAAATGATTTACTACTTGCAAACAATTTCATACTTTCATAAGGAAAATCGGACCACTCTCTCTCTGACAGCAGTGAAAAAGGTCTATTACGAATATATTATCAGTTTCCATTTTTCAGCCCCGAAGTCATCGAGCCGTCGGTCGCGCAAACCAGGTCTCGACCGCAAACCCCGGCAAGCCTACAGCGCCAAGCAGCTGGAGCGGTTGGAATCCGAGTTCAAAGTGGACAAGTACCTGAGCGTGAGCAAGCGCATGGAGCTGAGCAAGGCGCTGAACCTCACCGAGGTGCAGATCAAGACGTGGTTCCAGAACCGCCGCACCAAGTGGAAGAAGCAGCTCACCACCCGCCTGAAGATGGCGCAGCGGCAGGGGCTGTTCGCGCCGCACTACTTCGCCCCCTCGCCGGGAGGGTACTCCGCGGCGCTGTTCGGCGGGTATTATCCTGTCGGCTGCTACCCGCCGCCCACGATAGAGGACGTTAGTGACGCCGGCAGGAGGATAGAGACTAGTCCCGAATAAATATGTTTTGTATAGAAAAATCTAAAGCTTTATTCAGATCTACAAATTATATATTTCAAAACTCAATTTTCTTTTCGCGATATAGTGTGAAAAATAAATTTTTCCTCTCTAGAGTGAAAATAAGCAGTGTTGCCAACAGTGTTATTTTAGGCTAGGCGTGTACTTGTGATTTTCTGTCGCGCGATTATAAAGTTGTACGAATAAAACACAAAGTTTTAAATAAGAGCGCATACAAGCTACTAAATTGCTAAATTTATTATTTATTTAATAAATAAATTGTGTGTTCTATTTGTGCGATTATATAATCGCGTAGCAAAAAATCGCAAGTGCGCGCCTAGCCTTACCATGAAATGTTTTAAAAATTCTAAGTAAATTCCAAATCGAACTGAAGAGGCGCTGCGATCAACGCCAAGATGTCAGGAGAATACGGAACCTGTCATTCATTATTTCACAAAAACAGACATAAATAACATTGTACTACATACACAATGAATGTTTTATTTGCAAAATACACACTTTTACCACTGCTTTTACCGAATGTTGACACCTGAAACTGAGAACTGATAAATAACCAGGAATGCCAGGTTCCTTATTCCTAGAGTTCATCAATTGGCAGCAAAAGTTCAGTTACTTTGATTTTATTGCTGTACAAAATCATTTCACAATTTGTCTTTGACTGTTAAACCACAGTTCAATATAACTTCTAGTTCTGTGTTATGATAAAATTACAATGTTTTTATTTTAAATATGTCGCGAAAAAAATGTTGTGCCTAAAGTAAGCAGTGTTACCACCAGTGTTATTTTACAATTTACAATAATTGTAAGTATATTCCATTATTTTATAGAAAATTATTATTTAACAGTGTATTGTACAAAATCGTTTCGCAATAATTATTCTACAATATTTTACAGTTTGACAAATTTAATTTGTCACATTGGCTACACTGAATCACTACATTGTTTCTAAACTAAACTTTGACAGTTTAACTTGTTTAATAGTGGTTTAACCTAACTTTTAGTTATGTGTTTTCTCAAGTTGAATACAATTAAGTATAATGTTTTTAAATATGTCGTTACATAAATGTTGTGTCTAACACGAGAGGAAAGCTCTTTTTCCACTCTCTTCGAGTTCCAGTGACAACTAAACAGTCAGGTACACATTCCAGTTAAACTGCACAAATATCTCCTCTATGGTATACTCTCCATTAACAACCCTGAGTAAAATACGTACCTACTTATACAAGATTTTTTAAACACCAGGAAGACAAATTAAGGGTATTTATGACATGTCGTACTGAACATGGACCAGAAAGCATTTTTTACAAATTCGGAAATTTAATTTAAGGGAGAATAATGATTTAAAGCGAATATTTATTCAGAGTAACATAATTAAAAATTAAAATTAATTATCAATACCATACAATTATTAGAAGTTATATAAACAATTATTACTTGTGATATTGCAGTAAATTTAAATGAAATATTAAAAATAGCATTAACCAATGGCACCAAAAATGGTCTCTTTAAATCAATTTGCGAATTTTTCAAAAATTCTTTCTGTTCCAGAGGTCCACTAGGTATGTCATATTTCGATTTATGTATAGGTATGCCCTTAAAATTATTATTTATAATTCCGTAGCTCTGAATACAGCTTTAGGTACCCATTTTATTTAAGCTTCGTTTATCTCTGTTTCCTAATTAACTCTTTATTTTAATCTTGTTTCATGCAGGGGCGTAGCCAAGAGGGGCATCCATAAAAATTCTACATTTATATACCAAAAAACTTTAGTACTTCTATGCTCTCCAAAATCATTACTTTGCGTACTGTTTTGGAGTCCGCAAATAGTTATTTATGCAACAAGTACGCAAAATAGAGTTTTAGAGAATGTATCTATTTACGGACGAGGTGCAAGCCGAATCCTTAAATTAGATGAGTTTGTGCACGTATTTCATACAAAAACTTTTAGTACTATATACTCTCCAAATTTTATTAGCAACTATACGAAATTATTCTAAAATATGAAAAACTCAGGATAAAATGGATATTGTCAAAAGCGAGTAATAAGAGTAATGTGCCTACTTATTTTAGTTAATAACAAATTAGCCACCTTTGTCGGTTACCAGTAACATGAGCTGGCAAACACAAGCGCGAGTTATAGACGAGTACTATAAATGACTGCGAGTCCAGCATTTTTCGATATGTTTTACTTTAACCAACTAAAATATTATATTTAGATATACCTTTTGGATTAGTATTTCATCAACTTAAAATATACTGGTTCACAGCATATAATGCAGTTCACCCATAGACAAATAATATTCTGGCTACGTCCCTAATCTGCATCTAAATAATGTAGTAAAGTTAATTAAAAATGTAGTGCAATATAAATTTTTAATTTTTAAATTTATTTTGTTTTAAATCACAATTGAGTTGAATTATTGTATTCATATATGCATGTAAATATAGTACCTAAAACATATGTGAAATAATATTAACATTGTATTTAGCGAAAATGAAGTGGTAATTAATTTAGAACGTAGAATGTAAATATAAGTAACATTCGGTTTTAATTAACAACATTTTACTTCACTGCTCAATTTTTTCTAATGGCACAAAATTTTAGTTATTCATGATCTCAGTAAAATATAACAATGTACATATTGATATCATTTATTTGTATTGTTCACTGTATTATAAGAAACAAAATAAATAGAAAATAAATTATAAATAAGAACAAAACTTGCTTAAATAATTATAAATAATAAATAAATACTGTATTAAGTATACTGGCACATATCAATATTATGATTATGAAATTAATACTACAATACTAATATTGTTCTTAAATATTGTGCACTCAAAAGAAAATTAACACTCTACTAATAATATACACACGAAATAAATATGTTTAGTCTTATAAAATTAGTATCTTATCTCATTCATTAAGTTGTAAAAGTAAAAATTGCATTCTCTAAATGGTCCAGTGATAAAATGATAAGTATATATATACAAAATTATCGTTAGCAGGATGAATTAAGTTATTTAGGAATCACAATTATTGTACGAAAACTAGTTACGAAATGAAAATATAAATAAATAATTGCATATTCATTTCATGAGGCCAACAGTCTGTCTATTCCAATTCTTTGTGTCCTGTACTGGGTAGCAATAGGCATAAAGCACCACTGGCTGTAATAATAAAAACAAAGTTAAAAATATAAGTAATCATTATTAAATAAATAAACTTACCGAACAGCATAGCTGCAAATAATGCTATCGGAATTATACAATGCAGATCTATCAAAAATCCAAAAATTAGGTTCCCAAATAATGCGCCTCCTCTTCCACAAGTTAACGCTAACGCTGCTGCCATCACTCTGTAAAATTTTATTTTTATAAGTACATTAATACGAAAAACAAGCCATCTACAGAATATTTTACAACTTCAGAAAAAAATTAAATGCGTTATAATACTTATACTAAATGATACACGAATCAATGTTTTTTAAAAACCCTGTTCGCACGGCGATCTTTGGAGATTCTACGAAGATTCAGAATCCTGGAAAAGAAGAAGTTTTTTTCTTTCTATTTTTAGTGATAATTACGTGGTTTTGAAGCAATCAATAAATTATAAATTCTTCTTTTCCAAGAATCATTGAAGATTGAATTTAGCGACACCGCAATTTAACAGATAATTCTCACTAGAAAGAAAAAAACTTCTTTTCCAAGATACTGAATCTCCGTAGAATCTCCAATGATCCCCGTGCGAACAGGGCTTAAGTTAGCAAAATGAATAGCACTCTGTAGGTACACACTTTAGAGTCACTGTTTGAATTCGCATTTTTAATATGATTAAATTAAATGAACGTTGAAAGTAATACAATGAACCATTTAGGTACCTAATGTTGTAGTATATTATTTATTATTATATAATGTAGACTATAATTCAAGAGGATGAAAGTTTTTGCACGAGCAGAAGCTACAGGTGAGTGTATAATCATCCGAATTAAATATAGCCATTATATGCGAGTCAAATGCGACGTTTTATCTACGGCTTTTTAAATAAACCATTCCATTAAAAAAATATTCAATAAAATAATAATCTAACCACACATTTAGATGGGACGACAGTGACAGTTGTGTTGAATAATGCACACATAACACAACAGTGTTGAATTATGAATTTATAATACAATAGTGTGTCTTATGGAGGGGTTTTTCTTACTGCAGATATCTACATAATGAATATTATTTAATGGTCGTAGATAAACAAATTCATTAAATTTCGGTGATTTAAGTCTATAAAACCAGTGACACTAAAAATGTATATAAGTCATTTAGAGTGCATTGAATTGTGAAAAATTCTATTTTAGTTTTTATAGTAGGTAGGTATAAGGTATATGCCATTCAAATTTTTTCCTGAAGTTGTTAAACATTCTGTAGGTAAAATACATAATTATAAACGTCACGCTACATCCCTATCCCTAAACAGGGTTAGCACAATCCCCCTAAGCACATTATCAATTCAAGCCATATGACAATCATAATCAACATGAAACCAAAATGAACTACATCCCAACTTACGAGCATTTCTAATTGCTTCAGTTTTTCATAAAAAAATATCGCATCGTTCCAAACAGCTTCGATCTTTTTATATTCCTTTCTCACTTTTAAACACATGAACTTGAATTTACAATCACAACGTTCATCTTTTGCCTCGTCCACATTCATTATCCTTATAATACTGCACGTACCTTAAATTAGTCGGGAAAAGATCAACCATCACACAATAAACCAAACTAATGGCAAGACTTGTTAAAGCTTCAAAAATGCACGACAAAACTAAATTCATAGTTGCAGATTGCACGAAATATAATCCTAATGTGACTCCACCAGCCAAAACCAAACTGAAAACTAAAACAAATAATTAATACCAACAAAATATTAATTAAATTATCAGTTACCTAAAAAGAATTTTGCTCCCAATCGGTGCACACAAAGAGGTAACCAGAAACTGGTGGGAATACAAGCAACACCAATAATTAAAGTATGTAAGAAAACTGAATCTTCTAGTGGTTCCCCGCAAAAAAAATCTAAATCGGTTTCTGTTGCATTAGCAGCCGAAGCTACGACTACAGATGACACTTCACAAACTGATGCGCTCTTTCCTGGGTACATGCTTTCGAACTCTTCAAAACGATAGAATAATTCGGGAAACCAAACCATGAGTGTGTAATAGCTAAAATCATTATTATCATTTGTGATTAGTATAGTGAACAGTCCGAAAATAGTTTATATACGTTATCCACGGGTGTATTAATAAATAAATAATTCATTTCATAATATAACTATTATATTTTTGAAAATGTATCCAACATCGGACTACTATGTTTAAATATGTTTTAATACAAAAAGTTCTATTGGTCAAATGTTCTAATACAATAAGTTTGATTGGTCAAAGAACCAGTTGAATAAGTAATTAAATTATAAACAAATTACTGTTCAAATGACTGTATTTCGCGAAAAAAGTCAGTGTGAAATTTTTTTTATTATTCTACTGCACACTTGGGTGATCTCTATTCTTAAAAATAATTGTATATTGTATAATGAATATATTATTTAATATTCGTGGATAAAATAATAATTTATTACCTTGAAGTCAAGCCGAATTGAATGAAACAAGTGAGAACAGTGTATCGAATATGAGGAGGCTTGCATAACGCTTTAGTTTGTTCCCAAATTTCGGAAAGTAGAATTTTTAGTTCCTTTGGTTTTCGAAGACTTAAACTACGCACGCTTTTTTGCGATTGCTGTGAGATTACACTTAATGTTCGCACTTTTTCGCGCAAACTTAAAATCTACAAAAAATAATAAAAATAATAATATTTGTTACATAAGATATAGAAATGACATCTTACTGGGTATGAGATGGAATTCTTTCCAGTATTCGTAGCATACATTTCTCTTAAAACATCTAATGCTGTATCAGGTTCTCCACATTCTAACAAAAATTTGGGACTTTCTGGAAAGGTAAGCAGCCACAAACCAAGCAAAATACTTGGTACAGAACAAATTGCTACAAACAAATTCCAGCTACTGAATTTGAAATGTGTATAATCGATTTTAAAGTCCATTGGTATGACGATCCACGCAATTCCTAAAAATATAACAAATAATTTGATTTTGAAAACTCGTTAAAAATAACATTAAAATGCAGCTGATAACATGGATGCTCAGCCAGGACAAGGCTAAAATTTTATTATTTCAGACATGTACTTATAACACTTTTAAAATGAGGCTACATAAATGCAGAAAAATCAATACAAAGATTAAACTGCCTAGTAAAATCAAAACAAGTCTTCTTAATGTCAAAGATATTAAATTAAGTAATGCATGTCATTCCCGTCAGTTACAGAAAAACATGCAATAATTCAAAAGGTCAAAAGTGGGATTATATCATCAAAATTTGTAATGCTCACCTGGTAATATGATAATGCCAACAACCCAGAAGAGCTCCATCCAGCAAAGGATTTGTTCTCTGTATTTACTGGGTTGAAATTCTCCCAAATATGGAAAGCATATACCCATTGCTCCGGCAACTCTATAAATATTTACAATAATTAATTTGAGATTTATAACTGATTTAATGAATTGTTTTACCCAAATCCGTTGAAGAATCGGAACAGCATGAATACTGAATAATATGGAGTTAGACTGGAAGCTAATCCACAAATTCCATCCAAGAAAAGAGCACCGAGTAGAACTGTTCGTCTGCCCTTTGTGTCTGCTAGACACCCCCAGAAGTAGGAGCCCACGAGCATTCCTAAAATATGATTATATTTTATTAGAAGTTTTTTTAATGCTGCTCGCCTCTAGTCATGTTATATTACAATGATGTAGGTACACAATTTAATATTGAAGGTAAAAATAAAAATTTCAGGTTCTTCGATAACTTGCTTTACTTAATTTTTTTATTTAAAAAATTACAACATTTCGACTGTGATCATGTTCATCTTCAGGTTTTCAATTATTATAATTTACATTAATTTAGTTTGAAGTTAAATTTAATTTAAATTTAAATTTAAATTCTTCTTAAATTTAACTTCAAACTAAATTATTTTTCAACGAATAATTAACTCCTAATTGAAAACCTAAAGATGACTAAAAATGTAAGTAAAGCCAAGATAAATATTCAAGAACCTAAAAATTTTATTCTATCTTAAACATCATTCATGGCTTGAATTAATTTAATTTTAAATTACAAATTTTTAATATCTCTTTCAAAGAAGTGGCACCCTATTCTTATTATAAACTGTCGTTTAGTAGTTTACAAATATGATTAAGGTACAATTTAGAAAAATTTTGATTCATACAGGTTTTAGATAAATTTATGCTTTTCTTTATAGTGTCTTTAAAAATTTGTAATTTCTAAACAAGAAAACAAACAATAATAATTATGTTATTAATTACGTTTTAAATTTAATATCGGAAATGTGTTTCGAAAACCTATTGACAGTTTAATATTTTTGAGAAAGATATTTGAACTAAAAGAAGAGCTATTTTCTAAAATTATAATCATTCAAAACAAGTGCAGAAAAACGAAATGGGTAATATTTACATCTAGTACTGTTGTTATTATAGGTATCAATTTCGATAATTTAATAAGTAGTAAGAAAAAATTAATAAATTACACAAAATGTGTATACTGTCCAAAATGTAAATCTATAAATTGCAGGAAAATTTAGATAATGAAGTGATATTAATTTAGTCTATAATGTAATGTAAGTTGAATAATGATGGAATTGTATTCCAAATCTCATAGATAATTATTAAAATTTTATAGAAATTGGTAAAGTCGTTTATTAGATTGTTTTTTAGAGCGATAGTGGATTGAAGTATTTAGCATATTTTTAAAAGTAAAATAAAGACAAAATTAAATTTAAATTACATAAAAATACTTAATTCTTGTACGAAATCGTAACAAACATAAATCTGAAATGAATAAAAATTGGCAATAAACAAGTAAGATAATTGGAAACAATTTTTAAAAATCCTTCATGACAAAGGATAATTGATAATTTCAATAACGTAGTAAACAGTGCAGAACTATAAATATAAAATCCATGAAATATGAACTGCACGCATAAAAATGCTAATTTGCAATGCACGACTTTTTCAAGTTCATACATATTTCTTCCGATAACTTTCTCTTTTTCATTTCATCTCAATTCCAAAACGGAACATAGTCTAGACACCAAGGTCCCTCAACTCAAATCTATCAAACCCAACACCTCGGGAACAATTCAGTCACTTCAATTAACACCAGAAAAACAAACATTATCATAGATCAAATCAACCTAGATTCCAAAACGGAAGCAAATACTTTCAACACTATCGGTATCGGTGCTAAAAATACAATCAAAGGTTGCGTGTATCTTTCGGGGTCAAAAAGCAGATCGACAATGAGAGGCAATGAGCTGAGAGTTGTTTTTGACAGCGCAGGTGTTTGACTTATCTCGCGATCTTTGCAAGACAACTGACCTAGCATCGGAGCAGCCGTGAGCCACCCTTTGTCGCTCGAGGTCATTCGGAAGTCGCAAGTTGCAGATGGAAGGACGAACGAGAGGATCGTGATTCCCATGGCGGTGTTGAGGTAGATGCAGCCGCATATTGTCAGTAGGAGGAAGTGGAACTTGCCGAAACCTACAACACAAATAGGTATTTACATAGTAATTTTATTGATATTTTGCGGCTTGACACATATAGCCAATTAGCTATTATCAAATGATTTTGGTGTGAAATGTAAGAAGTGATGTACTACATGCTAGTCTTGATTTTGAATAGATAAAATAACATATTTGGTTTTCAACTTTTATTAAAAATTTCGTCCACTGTAAAGGAAGTCTTCTTTAAAACAAGAAAAAATTATTATGTTTGTAAATAGTAACAAAATATTTGGATAAAAGTTCTGTAATTATTTAATAAAAATGTTGGTTAAAGTGTTAACAGAACTAACATCCAAATACTGATATTTTAAAAAGAAGATTTTTGGAGAAGTAGGTTGTCAATTTATAAAAAAATCCAATAAAACACCGACGTTTCGACTGCAATCAGTCTTTCTACGTTTGGTTGATGATGAAAGAATATCACGTAAATTACTTTACAGAAATCGTTCGTCAAAAGAAGATAAGACTCAACACACATGTATTATGTTACTTAACAGAATTTAGATTTATCTTCTTTTGACGAAATATTTCTGTAAAATAATTTACATGATATTATTTCATTTTTAATAATCAATTATTATCCTGAGGTAGACTGAATTGTAGTTTTATAGGATTTTTTTTAAATCATCTTTTTATTTAACATCCAGTCGAGAAATCAATCTTCCACTATTATGAAATTTAGTTATTTTTTAAAACGTAAAAAGACCTAAATGCAATTTGATATAAAAAATAGATATCAAATAAAAATTTATCTTCGAAATAAAAAGAAGCAAAATAATTTTTTTTAAATACTACCTACCATAAAAAAATTAATATTTGGTAGCAACTATTGCAATAAATACAAAGTTATATACCAAGTTTTATTGCAAAAGAGAACATACATTTTAGTACGACATAAAACGATTGTTAAAAGCATTTTGCAGTTAAAATATACTGATTAGTGATTACCTTTATAAGTGAACTTATTTTTAAAATCTTTAAAATATAGGTATTACTTATGTAGGTACATCTCAAATTAAATCATTAAATATAATGAGAATAATTATGTGGCATTAAACTAAATAAGAATAAATACGTAGTTACGTAGATAGTTTTACAGTGTATATTTATATTGTTTTATTTTTAATTTCGCATTTAACTATGTCAACTTGTCGGAAAGTGTAGAGTTAAATCAGTTGATAATAAAATAAATTTGTTTTGCACCAGTATTATTTTTAATAAGACGGATATATAATAAGAGCATAGTAAATAATTAATAACTTTAATAAAGTAAACTAGTTTTTATTAAATATTTAGTTGTAGGTACTTACTAAATAAAAAAATAATAACCTAATATAAAATAATAATAAAAGAACCCAAATAAAAATCCCTTAAATAGAACCAAATTAAGTAAAAAATAAATTTAAAAATAAATGGTAACATACCTGTGGCCGCAAGGGCCTTCTCAAACTCCTCGCCGTGCCCCGCAATAAAATCCAAACCTACACAAACAAATCACAAACTAAAAACAAGAAATTAACAAACTAACAACAATCACTAACCCATCTTTGGAACTATTCATCAACTTAACAGTAACTGTTTACAAATGACCACTTTGGTGGCTTGTTCCCCGTTTATATATGTGTTTATCATATAACAAGCGCTTGTTTACTAATGACCAAAGGTGTTCATGAGCCCGCAAAGAGCCGATGCAAGGAACCACCCGACAGCCTTCGAAAAACCGCACGAGAATGAGTTATCAAATCATAACAGGCACGTGCATCAACCTCGATGGGTGATTGATACTTTACGGTGTGATTGAAATCTTAATTATTGTTTTTAAGCGCCAAGAGATCTCCGAGATTATTACTGTGATTGGCAGAGAAATTGTTGGGAATCACTCTTTTAATGAAGCCGAAAATCCGGGCGAAAATTATGGATGGAAAATTTATTACTGCTGTAATTTTAGGTTTTGATATTACAGGTGCAAATTATATACAATGTTACGTTTTTTGAACTTAGTGTTGCATTAAATGTCACTGTTACACGTACTGTAATATTGAGTTAAACTGGTAATTATCATGTGTAAAATTTGTTCCGTTCTATAATACCCGTATGTTCAATAAAAAATTATCTAAAATAGTAAACCAAGAAACATTGTAACAGCGTGTGTTAAAATCGTACGCATAATGATATTTATTATTTTATAAATTTTATCTGGAGCTAGTTTTCTTGATTTTGGACACTCATACAGTAACTCGTTCAAGTCGCTAAAACCCAGTACTCAAAGAAAGTGATTGATTTTGAAAAACACTACCTATACCAAAAATCGGTCTACAGCTACACAGGTTAAGTAGGAGTGGTGGTGCCACTTTTCCAGAACACTGCTTTATATTCACTTGACTGGAATTATACTAAAAACCGATGATGGAATTTATTTCTAAAATATCTGTCTCCACCAAGCAAGTACTAAAATCCAGAGCTGTATTTTAGTAACTTGAACAATTTACTGGTACAGTATAACTGTTATATTAAAATTAATTAGATAATAAGTATCATATGTAATTGAAAAAATAATAGAGGTGTCTTCAACAAAAATAATTGTTAAATAAACAATATACTTTCCGGCTTTATGCGGAAATCCACTTGATTTTTTCCTCCCTAGAGAGGTAAAGTACTTTTCCTCCAAAATTGATTATTTAGATTATTTTTATTTATTTTATGGAATTATTATACATTTTCCAATGTTATGTATTCTTCAACTTCTAATAGCTTTTCGGTGCAGGTATTGAAAAAAATATCGTGTGCATCTCGGAACAAGTAGTGTTCCCCACTTTCGTCCCTAGTTGCACAATATACAATCATAAAACCAGTACGATGCATAAATTTATCTCAAATAATTTTGTGCAGTTAAATACTTGGTAAGGAAACACATTTTAGTTTTTACTATTACATGTGTGCCTATGTTATTTTAGTTTTTCTGCAAGAATTCCGCAAAAAATTTAGTTTAGATTTAGTTTCAAAAAATATAGATCGTGTTGTTTTAATATTAGAAGGATCTTGCGCTAAAGGTGACGTAAATAAAGAAATTATTGTTTATTATTTCAAAGAGAATGACTATAATGGTTTTAATCTTTGCTGTAATTAAGTATTTTAATTTCATTGTTTAAATTTAGAAATGAATTTGTGATAATAATAGGTATAATTATAGGTGTGGTATTTATTTTGAGAACAATCTTACTGATAAAATTGTTATTATTTCATCAGGCTAATTAGCACCATTTAAAACAGCGGATATTCTGTGTTATCATCAAATCAGAAATATCTAAAACTATCCAGTTCCAACAAAAATCAAAGTTCACTTCCCAATAATCTTCCACACTTATGAGTTAATAATTCAATTAACCTCAAAACGGAGATTTTTACATAAATTTATAACCAAATTACGCGGAAAAATACCAAAAAATAAATTACCTCGGAAATGTACTCCAATGCCAGTGAATTTATGTGTATTGAGAGCATTTGATGGAATGTTATGCAATGTTCGATCTGATAAGAATAGTGATATGTTTGTTGCAAATTGTTCAAGATCGCTTTCTCTGAGCTCAGTGGCCGAGTGGCCCACCACCGACAAGAACACGGCCTTGTTGGGCCCACTGGGGAGGGGGGCGGGTCCCAGCTCCTCCACCTGTTCAACTTGACCAAAGAACTCGGATCTCTCAAGTCATCGATCTGGAGGTGAGCATTCATATCAAGTGTTTTTCCATCGTTTGCAGCATTTCCTCTATGCTATTTATGTCCTATTCATAATATTATAGTCAGTTGGTTTCAAAGTTGATTAACTCTTTAAAAATAATCAAAAATACTTGAATCAAACTTTATATTAAAGTACCTATGCATATTTCTATACGTTATTTTATAAAGTTTCAAATTTTTAAATGTATTTGTATAGAAATAACAATAATTTGTAGCAAAAATGACCTATGATTTTGACACACTTTTAAAAACTACTGTTAACTTCAATCTACGAACTTTTGGCCGAGACGGAGTTCGAGTTAGAACTATTTAACGCACTTTTGATGCGCAATTATGTTTTGAAAATCACATATTTTTCTGAATTGCAAAAATGTATACATTTTTATTTTTTATTTAATTTTTTTTTATAAAAAATACAAATCTGAAAATATCGAAATTAAATTTCAAATAATAATAATAATAATTCTTTATTTCCTGAGATATAATACATTATATATAGGAATTGTCATAAATAATCTAAAAAGATATAATCTATAAAACATGATTAATTAAAGCTTTAAACATAATTATGTTGAGCTCCTTGATCCTATAAGTACCACGACAGATAGTTCATCCTGCAAATAACAATTGTCACTATTTTTAATTTTACATACCTATTTTTTTTAATTATTTCATGATTTATTAAACTTTTTAAATTCATTTCAAATAATGAAACATACTTGCGTAGATCATTATTAATTGCCAATCAATCAGTCGAATGACACATTAATAATCCCTAAGGAAAAATCCTTTGTCCAGTCATTACGAAGGATTACCCGTGATGTAACAAATGAACGACTTATTTTTATTTTCGAGATAAAACCGGAAATAATTGGTTTTTGTTTTTCTTTCGTTATTTATTGTCTTGCATTTAAAAACCAGAGGTATTTAATAATTGATGTTTATCACCAAATATGGCGTGATAATTATTTTATCTGTAACAAATATGCGGCACGCTTCTTAAATACATAAAAATGATATCATTCATTACACAGCAATTTTAAACTAATTTAGATGTTATTTATAAGACTATAATTATTTTCGTCTGCTATTCTTAATGTTCTTCTTCTTATCAAAAATCTGCATTGTTCTTTTTCATTATTCATGCAATGCAAAAAAACAAATCTTTTTCAAGATATTGCTGTCAATCTTATAATAAAACACTTAAGTAGGTACTTATAAAATAAATAATAATATTTTGGAGTATACTTAAACTAAATAAATATAGGGCTTTGATGTATAATAATTTATCTAAATTATAGGGTACTTAATATGTATATTTGTATACTAACACTTAATAAAATCTTAAATCAATTAAAATTAAATACATGCTAATTGATCACTAATATGATGTTAATATGAACTAATTGATGATTTAACAGCAATAAATTATTTTCGTAATGAGATAAAATCTCATAAGCCAAACACGTACTACTGTTTAATTCTAGAACTAGTTTTTGACTTGAAAATTATAATACCATTTTAGTAAATGAACGGTTTATGTTATTCTTGACCTTTACAATAGATGATAATCTGTAATAGCTATATAAGAATATGATCATTATTATAAATTATAATGTAATATAAGATAAGCATATTTTACTTTTATTATACGTTTTGACAATGACAACTTTATCGTTAAAATCTGTTATTAATGACGAGAGAAACATTGAGAATTGGTGTAATATTTTATGTTGAGATCTCATTTACATAAGAACTGATCTAATTCATGTTAAACATTAACATAAAGGCTATTAAAATGTGGTATACAAATTTCTTGAAAAACCTAACTTATTACGTTATTTACATACCTACTCGTAATTGTTCACATGTTTAGATATAAATAATATGCTTTCGATCTGTTAGGTTATATTTAGGTATAATCCAGAAACCAATCAGTATTGAGTATTGGACATTTCAAATTAAAAGTAAGGAGAAAAATGAACTTTTGTGTAAGTTGTTAATCAATTAAATCACTTCACAAGCCATCTGATTATAGTGTATTATTGTGCAGGTATTATTAATTATTTTATCCATGCATAGCAACTCATATTATATTACGGAAAACCCAATAATATTTTTTGTTTTTATAGAAAAATAAAGAAAACTTAAAACATTCTTATATTCTTTGACTTATCGTATTAATAGCATAAAAATAATGTTAAATTTCCCTAATTTGAAATAAAATAAGCACTTAATTCAATATTTCTTATAGTCAAATGGCAGTAAACATCATGTTCACTTGAAAAGCCTTTATCCTAAATTTTGGAATTTTTGAAAAAATCTTTTTGATTAAGATCAGGATATCAAAATTTATACCATTTTTAACGCCCTGTATACCAAATAGTTAAAACCTATATAGGGTAATTCACAACTTCGTGCATATATTTTAATATATCAGACATAGCTCGTAGAGGTAGCTATTGATCACGGAACTGAAAGAATTTTTTCAAAATTCGCATTTTTAATTTCCAGTTTTGGCCACTGATAATGTATGGAATTTCATAAAATGACTTAATTTTTAAATCTACAAGTAGGTATCCATTATACAATCTTCAATCTAGTGGTTCCAAAAATATGCTTCTTGCGAAAACAGGTACTCTTAAAATCACGAATTTTAAAAAAATTCGATTTAATCTATTATTAGTAGTAGTTGAGGACTATATGCCATTAAAATATATGCACCTGTATATAAGAAGCAGATAATGTTAAACCACAAAAAATAAGATATTATTTATTAGATAAAATGTAGGTAACATAATGTTTACTGGGGACATACAAAAATAGACAAAATTAAAAAATCATTTTCTTTAATAACGTAAAAATAAATAATTGTATTGTTTTCAAAATTCGACGTGTAATTAAAACATCCAAAATTATACAGAATATATTTATTTTAAATAATGCAATTCCCATTGTTGCGGGTTGATCCGGAATTGATATTTTCAATTTTGATGAAAATTGTTTCTTTATGTTGGATACCTACCTATTTATTTTGTTTTTATTTATTTATTTTATTTACTTTCATTGCCTCCTGACAATGGGCGAGATTCATTCAAAACTATTCTTATCTAACCTCTCGGGCAAGTCTTTGTTACAACCACTAGCAGGTGCCCGCTAGCTTTTTTAACTGTATCCCAACTTGGAATGACTAGCTAGCGGTCAAATTAGGGTGGACATTTTATTAGTCGTGAAATTGAAGGGTTTGGGTCTTGCATATCTACTGAAGATGGAATGTAAAGTCTGCCAGTCCTAAGTGATCGGATTAGACTTCCTCAAGTTACAAAAAAGTTAATTATATAAATTAAGAGTTCTGGCGTATGTAGAGGTGGAAATAAACGATATTTCTTATTTATAAAACATATTGCCAGAACGTTTCTACTCCTCCAATCTTAAATATCTACCTATACCAAATAAAAAATAATAAATGACATTTGAAATTTTTTACAGTTATAAATATATAAAATGCCATTTATTATTATTTTACTTGAGGAAGCCTAATCCAGCCACTTAGGACTTAGACCGGGCATTCCATCTTCAGCAGATATGCAAGAACCAAATCCTTCAATTTCACGACTAATAAAATGTACACACTAATTTGACCACTAGCGCTTGCCATGGTTTCATACTGTCAAAAAATATGATATTCATTAATGTTTAAATTGTCAAAAAGGCGTTTAAAAATTATATTTTGCACATATAAAATGATGTTAATATAACTGCTGGTGGGATTCTGTTCAAATCTATAAGTTTTCCAAATTTGTAAATCTTTAAATATTAACACAAATATAAAAATCTGACGTGGACACCACATGACTTCCTTGTACGCCTTGTTTGTTCATAATTTTCTTAATAACTAAAATGTAGAATAATATAAAAAATTCTTTAACTTATTATACTAGTATACTCACAAATATATTTTAGTCATTTTATTTAAACTGCAGAAGAAGATATAAACGATATTTTACTATTGTCACTGCTACTGTCACTGTCATGTCATAATCATTTAAATTTTACCTAGTAACAAATGTTAATCGATCATGGACTACAAGATACCGAAATATTAAATTATAAGTAGGTATATACTTTAATTATTCTTAAATGATAGAAGCTTCGAGCATATACTGACTAGAGACCGCGTTACGGCGTTTGTTGTGATCGGAAGATATGCGGCGGGGGAGATTTGCGGGGTCGGAAGCCGTGATGTATTGAGGGATGCGTAATTTCTTAGTATTATTCCACAAAGTAAAATAATACTCGCAAAACCTCATAAAGCTTTTCACAAAGTAAACGCAGAACTTAAGGTTAAATAAAATGACATGTGTGACAAGAAGTAACAAAGAATAACAGCAAAACGCTGCCCGCAATACACCATGACTTCCAGCTCCGCAAGTCCCTCCTACTGCATATCTTCCGATCACAACAAGCAATGCATTGGTATAGGGAATTACTTCTCTAGTCAGTATATGCTCGAAGGATAGAAGATACAGAAAAATTTATAAAATACCGATTGTAGATAATAATCACATAATCTTTCATTTAAAATAAAAAAAATTGCCTAAAATTAATTATTTATCAATTTTTTTTTTAAATTTACTACTTCTGGTTTGTAGATTGAAACCAAAAATAGGAGGTGCACAACTAGATGCTATAACAGTCCTAAATACAAAATTTCAGCTTTCTACGTCTAACCGTATTTGAGTTATGCGACACACATACGTCCGTACGTACGCACGTACGTACGCACGTACGCACGTACGTACAGACGTCACGACGAAACTAGTCATAATGGATTCAGAAAAGGTCAAAACGGATATTTCCGTCAAAATCTGAGAACCGAAATTTTTCGCGATTACAATACTTCCTTACTTCGTACAAGGAAGTAAAAATTTTCATTTGATTATAAATTTCATTGCGATTTTGTTTAATATTTACAGTTTTAGATTTGTAGCAACTACAGATTCTTACAGAATCCTACTATATCTCTTAAAATCATTCATAACAAAAGGGCATTTTGAATTAATTGTAATTTGAAATTTTAACAGATCATGTCAATTTTTTTATTAATTTATAATAATCCCGATATCCAGGAAAAGTACAAACAACACAACTTATGTCCACACTCTCTCTAGCCACAAAACTTTAATTTCATTCATAAATAACAAAGTAATTATGCCTTATCTCTCTGGGCGACTATCAAAATAAGGTACCTAGGTATTTGAAATTGTATGTGTCTGGCTTTATTTATACACTAGTCTACAGGCGAACCCAATTACAGGATAGGAGTAAACAATATATTAATGTGAAGTGAATGAACGTACCTACATAATATTGACATACAAGTTAAATCATAACAATTATATAAGTTACAATAGTGATATTTGGAAAAGACTAATCTCACTGAAATATTAATTAAGGTAAAAATCTTGAATACAAATAAAAACAATAGAAAATAAAACTTTAATCAGGAATGCAGTCTTAAAGAAAATTTTATATTTCTAATATACCTAAAAAAATTCTTTAAGACTGCATTCCTAATTAAATAATTCCTTACATTTCACCAGTCGAAAAAAACCTTTATTCAGAAAAGAAAACATTAAGAGAAAAACAATCTAGCAATATAATAGAACAAAAAGCTAATCGATATAGGATCAAATCTGTATCAAATTAGTAAATAAAGTTAATTATTATTGAAAATATCAACTCTGCCTTGAACTTCGTGATAACATTTAAACATTTCATTTAGTGGAGAGTGTGGAGTAATAGATTAGTACGAGCAGAATGAGGGATAAATGAGTGTTGCGACGTAGACAAAAATGAAGGTAATTCTGAAATTAATTTTACTTAATAATACAGGATTGTCAATCAAATTGTGAATAGTTATTATGAAGGTGGCGAAATCAACCCTTAACTAAAATTAAGTAACAATTTCCTACAATCTTGAATCAACAACAAAATAACTTTTGCAACTACCTAACCTAACTCTTAATTTCTAATTCTATGCATCACATTGCAGATTTCCACCCAACCTTGCGATCGGCGAGTTACCGCACCGATTTCGCCTTCCGTAGTCGGTTTGAACTGGAATATTCCCCGTGTTCACGTGATGCAGCAGCAACAACATCAACAGCATTGCGATTCTCTCCACGGTTCGAGTTCGAGCCACGCATCTCTGCAAGGTGAGCGCTATGTCGCGCTATTAATACACAGCGTGTGTAAGACGGCTGACATTGACCTAGTCAAGTGGCCTGGAGAAGGGCATGGTGATGGCAACAGGATGTGATTGGAGTAAGGATGTTGGATTTCTAGGGTTATTGTTGTATGGAAGGTCTGGCAGAAAAGTGTAGAAGTAAACAGCACTTAGCACTTGGTTATTGCGTTTGTAAATTGAGTAAACTTTCAGTTCTATAATAATTATAATTATAAAACGTAACGTAGCAACGCTGGTTCTTTATAAACTATCGTAAGACAAATTTTTGTGTAAAATCTACGCAATTGGAAAAAAATACACTTGAAATTCGTGAAATTTCGACCATTTTCAAACCGTTATAACTCGGCGTATTTTCAATCGATTTCGATGAATCTTTGCAGGAGAAAAACTTTGAAGTGTCTACTTTAAAGTCATGCATGCGAACTTCCGCCCCCCTCTAGCACCCCTGTGAAAAAAATGTTTTTAATGGAAAAAATGTCCAACTTTGACGATGTGTACGGAGTTGAAAATTTTTTTTTACTCGATCCACCAAAAGAGCATTAAAATTCCCTGTGCAGAACTCAAAGAACGAAGTTCCTACGATGATTTGGCACAAAGTTATGGGTGTTTGAAAAAAAGTGCATTTTTAGAGTTTTCGCACATAACTGAGCGACTTTTCAACCAAATTAGACGATTATTTTGGAGGGAAAACCCATTGTGGCTCTACTTTACGGTAGTAAGCTCAGATTAGGATTATCTCTTTTCGTACCCTTCAACATCCGAACAAAAAAAACACGTTTTTGGGCCAAAAAAACGTCCAACTTTGGCGATGTGTACCGAGTTGGAAAAAATTTGTCGACTCGGTCCACCAAAAGGGCATTGAAATTTGTTCAATTACCTGTGCAGGACTCAAAAAACGAAGTTCCTACGGCGATTTGGCACAAAGTTATGGCAATTTGAAAAAAGTGCATTTTGTGGTTTTTTGACTCAAGTCGGAAGTTTTTCGCACTAAAATATAGGCATATTAAATTGTTAGTCCGCTGACCATCTTGAAAAAAAATGGCGACTAGTTATCTCAAAATGCACTGCAATGATTGGGTTCATTAAGGGTCTAACTTAAGACATAGGCATATAAGAATGTCAGTCCGCCATCTTGAGTAGTTTTACTATTTTGTGCAGCTGAGAAAAAACATAGGGATGCGTAGGGAGCAAATACATACCTACCAAAAATACACAATATTGTAAACTTACAAACAAAGTTTTAATCAATTGTGTAGGTATTCCAATAATTAAAGTTCAACCCGAGCAAAGCCAGGTACTTCAGCTAGTTTATTTTATGGTTTATATAAGAAAAATAGTTATATGTTTAACTCGGAAAAAAATGAAAGAGCTTTCTACTATTTTTTTTCCACTAAACGACAAAATATAATCTAATTTGACTGGACTAGTTAGTAATTTAAGGTTAAGTTTTAAATAACACACGATACAAAACTCATTTTATTGTTATTTTGCATGCAAACTTTTTAAAACAAATATACTTTAATCTATATCCATTCTAGGATAATTTGCTATAAATCGGGTTAAAAAAGTTTGGCAGTCACTGATTTTTATCAAGAAACTTTACAAATACTACGTGAATTAAAACAATATTATTTTTAGGTATAAAATATAATAAAATATTATTCAAGCATTCATTTACGATAAATAATATATTTATAATTATTATTATCAATATTTGGTTTGATCTACAAGTAATAGCAACTATACTTTGAAGGATAAATATTATATTTAAAATCTTATTAGACTCTCGTAGTACCTAGTTTGGCGTCAGTGTTTGTTACATAAATTTGGTGATGAAAGCAAGGAGGGATGTGTAACAAATAAATTACAATAAAAGTAAAGTGTGTATCATTTACAAGGATCATAAAGGAGAAGATAACTATAAATTTAGTGACTGTTAGTATTTTTGGTCTGTTAAATTATGTTGCTATTATAAATAATAGGTAAGCAATATGTTTTGTTTTTGTTATTAGGTACGAGTACTGAGTCTTCTGGCAAATGTGCAACAATCATGGACGCCGTGAATCCTTTTATACGTGACTTGTTCGAGATATTAGCTTGTTATTTTTCAGGTAGGAATTGTTTCTGGTTATTTTATACAGTGAAAATTATTAGAAAGAGGATATTAAGAATATTGAGTACAAAATATTTAGGTATATTAAAAATTAAGAATGCAAATGTTTTGTAGGAATAGGTTTGTCGATTTATTCATAGAAAAGATATCATTTGAAGCAGTTCATTGTTAAAACTGTGATATTTAGTTTTTAAATAATAATGTACCGTGATTTATATATTTGATTTTACTATTGTATATAATATGTGTATTTACCTTTAAAAGTACGTTGAGTTCTTTACCAAATTTTAAATAATGCAAAACTGTTGTGTAATAACGAAAATATTTATTTTGTTTCAGATACCCCATAGCATCATCCTGAAATTCCAATACAAGGTGCTCTGCCCCCGAACATGGAAGGTAAGAGGATTCAGATTTTATTATTTTCTTTTTTAACTCGAAATTTCATATTGAACATTACTATTCCATTTTATTGTGTATTATGTACTAATTCTAAAACCAAGCTAGGAATTTAATTATTCTTTTTACAGTTTAAATTTGACAAGTTTTAATCTAAAGTAAAATAATATAATAATAAATTATTTTTGATTCTATTTAATCTTTTACTTCAATAAATGTAGGTACATATTAGAAGTTCTTATCTAAATTGCAATATTATTTTTATTTCCATTCATAAATATGCATACCCATCAGGCCTTTTACCCAACTTGGGTGAGGCAGTGTCACATACAGTGAGTTGTCGAAATATGTAGATATATTATACCTAACGTGTGTGCGGTTACCAGCTGTCAACTCACGGGCACTCAAAGTTATAAGTGAATAGTATAACACGGGGAAAATTTTTGTGCAGATTTTCCTGTATAAAATAATATTAAGTTGTATAAAAATTTAATATTTTTATAATAAACAAATAGTATTTATCAAATAATGTAAACACATTATTTGTGGTTTTTAGGTATTGAAGCTTATCAAAATTCAAGGAGAAATTTGAACAAATAGACTGACAACTTCAAATTACGTCACAAGCAGCCTACCGGGGATGAGGAAGAATTTTATGCTCATGACATCGACTACAATTAGTCGTCGTGGGACTAAACTGGATAACAACTTCAACACCCTTTGAGTGTCTTAAAGAAGTTTTTCTACGTTCGGGAACAACTCCCACAGCCTGTGTGAAAGACTTGACATCAACATCGTCAGATCTTCAAGCAATTATGTAAGTCTTTTTTAATTCACATTTAATTTCTCGGATATTTTTATATTAAGAACACCATTTTCAATATCTAAAAGAGTCGCAATTCAATGAGTGATTCTCAATTCAGAAGTAGGCATTCTTGTCTTATATTTAGGATTATAGACTTTAGTTATTAGAAATTCAACGTCCGAAACCAGTGCAGTTCCTTAAATATGTATCTTATTAGTTACCTATACAATTTTGGATGTATTGGCAGCACTGCTAAACCCATAATTAGAGTCTTTTATTTTTTATGTTACCTAAAGTTAATGCTGTAACGATACGTCACGTCGGGTCGGACAACCGTTTTATTTTGTATTTTTGTCGTTCGGTTTGTTCGTCTTTTTTAGTGTTTTTGTTTTATCCTTTTTTGGTTTAAGTACTATGTTCCATTTTAGTATATTTTATTTAAAATGCCCGCCATTATATCAGCAATACAGGCAACCGCTATAATGGTGATCGTCCTTACCGTTATTTTATATAGTTCAGTGGATTATAACCTAAATGAGTGTAGCTAACCTAATATAAATAGACCACGTTAGTGTAACGATCATTTTGTCGCGGCAAATTCAAATTAAAACCCTAACTCGTCTTTGCCGATTTAGACTCCCATGTTATTCTTATGGGAACAAAAATATGCGATTTTCAAACTTCTCAAAAGAACTATAAAATGCAAATCTTAACTATCAAACATTAAAAATCTGACGTGGCCATCACACAACCTTCCGCCATATCTAGACTTTAAACAGAAATGTATACGTACAATCCGGTGCCCATTTAAAATATACAAATAAAAATCTCAAATATTCAAACAAAGAAATTTGCATCACCTGAATAAAAAGATTCATTCACAGGAAAACTCTGAAGTGTTGAAGCCATCCTCCGTTCAATTACTACATTTAATATCTTACTTAGGACTTATATAGCGCTAGTATGCCAACTTGTCACCCGTCTCACCTGTCAATATTTTTTACGCAGAAACAAAAATCAACCGATCATGGATTACAAGATATCAACGTTTTATTTGATAAATTTATTTTTTAAATTTTACTGCAGTTCTTTAATGCTACCAGATAAAGACAATTTTTTTATAACGTAAGTCGCAAATAACTTTTCCTCTTATTCTCATTACAAATAAATACTATATTTTTCCAAATTTATATACAATTTTGACAATTAACCTTTTCAATCTTCAAAAAATATCACTTCCGATGAAGATATTTGTACCAAAATCTAGGGAGTTCTTCCAATTTATATACAAATGTTAAATACCAAATATCAAAATTTTCGGGTAATTCGTATTTGAGTTATGCGACTAACACCCCTTGACCACACACACACACACACATACACACACACATACACACAGACATCATCGTGAAACTATCAAAAATGAGTTGTAAGGACCCTAATTCGTGCTCATCCACTAAAAATTCACAACCCGATTTTTTGCATGATTCCAATACCTTCCTTTACAGGTAAGCGGAAGGTAAAAATACTAATCTGCAATGTTTTATTTAGCCTCTAATATTATATATTTACCCAAAAAATCCTATATTATTTAATAAACTTAAATTGAAACAGTAGGTGTAAATTCCCTGAAACGTATGGCGCAGCTTTTTCCCATTCCATCTACCTGACAATCTCTGACCTGCGCATTAGCCTGGCCCTGTGCTTCTTCTTCTTTAGCTAGCAGTTCAACTGGCTGCATCATGTTACGACGTATGTTACTATTTGAAACCCGACGGTCTTTAAAATAATATTATATTTACCTTATGCCTAGTGCACACGGAGAAACTTTTTGACATGTTTCCTGGAAAAAGTTTCCGGAAACTTCGAAGTTTTAACGGCGCCTATAAAAATGAGGCGTTTTCAGGAAACATTGTGAAGTGCAACTAACTTCTTATTTGTCAAATCGTCAAATGTGACATGTGATCATAAACATATTTATAGTTTTTCAAAGGAAATCTCCATTTTCTGGAAACTTTTTTCAGGAAACTTGTCAAAATGTTTCTCCGTGTGCACTGGGCATTATATTTGCACTTTTGCAGCACATAAATCAGAGAGTAATGTTCAAAGTTAGTAAAAACGATAAATTGTACTTACGAAACGCAAAATAATTTAAATATTATAAAGTGAAAAAGTCCTCCCATAAGAGCTCCATACATTTGAATTGAATTTAGGGTTTCGCGCCAAACGTGAATCTTAACTTCTGGGTATTTTTCGTATAAACATCTAACCTCACAAAAAAATTAAAAATTCATTAACTTTATTAATAAAATGTTTTTCGGAGACATATTGGGACTGAAATAAATATTTATGTAACCAATACGCAAATTTGAGTTTTAGAGATTATATAGAACGAATCTGTTTACGGACGAGAAGCAAGCCAAGTCCTTAAATTAGATGTCCTCTAAAACTCACGTCTTAAGCCCTGTTCGCACGGCGATCTTTGGAGATTCTACGAAGATTCAGAATCCTGGAAAAGAAGTTTTTTTTCTTTCTAGTGATAATTACGGGGTTTAAATTATAAATTCTTCTTTTCCAAGGCTCATTGAAGATTCAATTTAGCGACACCGCAATTTAACAAATAATTCTCACTAGAAAGACATCCTGTTAAATTATACATACCTACCTAAAGTTTTGACGCCGTATATTTGTTTTGTTTAAGAGATATAATTTTTTGAAAATGCACTTTTAATCTCGCCCTAGCTAGTCCAGGAATTATACCGAAAAACAGGCCCAAACCTCAGAAAAAATAATTCATAACATCAGATTACTGATTTCGGTTCCTCAGACAGTGCACTATCACCGGAAACCAAGTCCCCAAAAATCACCGCATTGGAAAATTTGCAGAAACCAATAGAAATATTACTATTTTAATGTAAACTGCTAGAAAGTGAAATTAGCGTTTACGGACCCTAGGGGTGGTCTGATGTGATTCAAATGTTATTTTATGAAGAAAAAATATTTTTTTCGACCCAAAGACAAATGGATCTAACCATAGAACAGAAGCTGATGTGCAATTTCAAGACAAGCGGGCTAATAGACTAGACGGGAAATCCGAAATTCGCACTTCTAGGTGCACGGAAAAAAATAACTAGTAAAGGGTACTACAATTGTAAACATATATCCCACAAATTGTGGGAATTTTGTGACTATAACTAGAAAACTAGAAAATTTACAGTTTTATTGTAGTTAAATATTGGGGTAAAATTTACTTTATTTTTGTGGTAAATTTTACAATTAGTTATTTTAAACGGTATAATAATAATTATATAAAATTTGCTATAAATGTTTTGCTAAAATTAACAACTAACTCTTATTAAAAATCAACTTCTTACTAGTAATCCTTACAATCACGACAATATAATAATTACAAATCTTAAAAGTATTACTTACTATAGTAGAGGCCCGGAATCAGACGAGTTACATCATCAAAATAAATGAACTATTAATGGCTATGATGCTATGAATATGATCTATGTCGTCAAAAACAAAAATTTTACATGTAAAAATATTTGTTAATGACGACATTGATCATAGTCATAGCGTCATAGCCATTTATAGGCCATTTCTTTTGATGATGTACCTCGTCTGATGCCGTGCCTCTACTATAGTACTATAATGAGAGTAATAAATGTATTTATATTGTAATATCTATATCAAAATGTGGTTAAATTGTAAATTAATAATGCTTTAAGTATTGAATTTTTATTTTTATTATGTAGGAACTTACATATGAATTACAGCTTAATAAAAATGATAGGTAAAATTCTGAACTTTCCAAAGAGCCTCTTGTATGTACTAGAAGATGCAGCATTAGTTGATGAATAACGTTTTTCATATTCGTAATCCACAACAATTGAATCTTGGAGTAATTCGAGCATTTGGGGTGTGGTATCTGAATTAATTGTTTTTTAGTAATATACAATTTTGTATTATTTACTAATTAATTTGAAAATTGCTACTATTATTTCATAATTTTCTGTCATTTAGGTATATTAGTTTATATCGTGTTGTATCTGAAATTTATTGCCAATGACGGAATTTGGTTTTTTATTTGACGTGATAAGTAATTGGATGCTGCAGTTGCCTAAAAAAAGAAAACTCTTCATTAGAATTATGTGAGGAGCAAATCGCAACACTGACAAAAATTATGTGCTTACCTTTGTTACCTAGCTTTGAATGTTTAGACAAGATTTTCAAACAGTAAGATTTTCTCAGTAAGTTTGACACTATGTCATTTGTCATTAATAAAAACTATCTAAAATACACAATGTTTGTGCAGCACTTGCATTCTAGTTCAATAATGCTGTTCTTCTACATGTGGTTCCTAGTTCGCACATGTTTCTTTTTAAGACACATAAATGCTCACTACGCATGCGCTTTACTAATTTCAACAACACTCTAGTAAAAATTACAATTTTTTGTAATAATTCACTCTCAACACACAACAATAATAAGTAGAATCTACAATTTAGTTGTTGCAAAATTCACAACAAAATTTACCACAATCTTTGTGTAACAACACGTTATTCTGTTGTTGTAAAAGTTAGTAAAGTTGTTGTAACTGTAATAATAATCCAATTCCCATAATAAACTTGTAATTATAACAAATAATTTAATTTAAAATCTTTCATGTGTTTAAAGATTTTTACAAAAAATCACGTAAAATTATATGCAATCAAATAACAACAAGTATTGTTGTAATTTTTGCGAGATGACTTTTTTCCGTGTGCATTTTATGTAACATTTTGGTAACATGAGTTTCTAGACTAATTTGACCCCGCTGAATTCGAATCTGCCCATTACCAAGCCGAATTTTGCATGAACACCCGGAATCCAAGATGGCGGCCGTTTTTTGAATCTTTACGTAAAACACGTAAATATTGTTGTATTTTTGAGAATGATGAGTCTTCTAGGTTTTCGGTGTCTCTGATTTCATTGAATCACACAAAATATTTAAAATTCTCAAATTTTGCAATTTTCACTTAAAGATAATAATTATATTTTTGTATATCAATGGCCTTAAAAAAAATTAATATAATGTATCTTACGTAAAATTTACCAAGGAATCCAACGCTGTAAACCGAAAGTCGATATCTTTATCCGTTTAGAAAGTAGAGTTGATTAAACACAAAAAATATTTAAAATTCTTAAATTTTGCAATTTTTACTTGAAGATAATAATTAAATTTTGGGTTATCAAGGGCCTACCATAAAATTTAACAAAATGTTTCTTACATAAAATTTACTAAGGAATCCAACGGCGCAAACCGGAAACCGATATCTTTATTAGCGTAGCACCTTGAAAAAGGGTGGCATAAACCCTTTTCCCCTCGTTTTTAAACTACTTCCGGTGAAAGTTTTGGCTCATTTTGAAAAAAAAATTGTCTTTCGGTCGAAAAAAATATTTTTTAGTCATACCTGCACAAAAAGTAACCTTTTTCGTGCCTGTTTTACGTGCGCAAAGTGGCTTATTTTTTAACTAGACAAAAATGCGTGCGAAAAGTACAAGCGTGCGGGAATAGCGTGCGCAAAATTTCACTTTGCGCACGCAAATTTAACACTCACACAGTTTTCTGTAGTTACCGACACGAAATGTGCGCGTAGCACTAGCGCCACACACGTGAACGTGATAATCTAATACTACAAGCACGTGAACAGCTGTAGTACCTACTTCTCTATGCATAGTTTCTACTGTTGACTATTGTGCAGATTGTGCATTGGATATTGGATCTAATGGACAATAATATTTTAGTCTTATATTTTAATGTTCTTTTCTTTACTGTTAATAATTAGTTTCTTATGCTTTTACATGTAGGTAAATATTAGTTACTTTTTTATTTTATACATATTAATTTTAAAAGTATTCATTTTATCTTTTGATAAGTAAGGTCACTCAAAAGGTTACTTTTTGTGCAGTAATGACAAAAAATATCGTGTGCATCTCGTGAGCAAAGGCGCAATTGCGCACTAGATACACAATATACTATTTCTTCATAAAATAACATTTAAACCACATCAGACCACCCCTAGGGTCGGTAAACGCTAATTTCACTTTCTAGCAGTTTACAATAAAATAGTAATATTTCTATTTGTTCCTACAAATTTTCCAATGCGGGGATTTTTGGGGACTTTGTTTCCGGTGATAGTGCACTGTCTTAGGAACCGAAATCAGTCATCAGATGTTATGAATTAATTTTTCTGACACTAAAAGCTATAATTCCTGGACTAAGCGGGCGAAATTAATTTTTACTTCCTTGTACGGAGTAAGGAAGTATTGTAATCGCGAAAAATTTCGGTTCTCAGATTTTGACGGAAATATCCGTTTTGACCTTTTCTGAATCCATTATGACTAGTTTCGTCGTGACGTCTGTACGTACGTGCGTACGTGCGTACGTGCGTACGTGCGTACGTACGTGCGTACGGACGTATGTGTGTCGCATAACTCAAATACGGTTAGACGTAGAAAGCTGAAATTTTGTATTTAGGACTGTTATAGCATCTAGTTGTGCACCTCCTATTTTTGGTTTCAATCTTCAAACCGGAAGTAGTAAATTTAAAAAAAAATTTGATAAATAATTAATTTTAGGCAATTTTTTTTATTTTAAATGAAAGATTATGTGATTATTATCTACAATCGGTATTTTATAAATTTTTCTGTATCTTCTATCATTTAATAATAATTAAAGTATATACTTATAATTTAATATTTCGGTATCTTGTAGTCCATGATCGATTAACATTTGTTACTACGTAAAATTTAAATGATTATGACATGACAGTGACAGTAGCAGTGACAATAGTAAAATATCGTTTATATCTTCTTCTGCAGTTTAAATAAAATGACTAAAATATATTTGTGAGTATACTAGTATAATAAGTTAAAAGAATTTTTTATATTATTCTACATTTTAGTTATTAAGAAAAGTATGAACAAACAAGGCGTACAAGGAAGTCATGTGGTGTCCACGTCAGATTTTTATTTATCATGTTGGAATTTTATTTTGATATTACTTAAATTTCATTAATTAATTAATAAAACACTAACGATTATCAATCACACTACTTTCAAATTTTGATCAAAATGACTACTACATTACCGGCGCTGTATAGTGTATAATATTACAAATTGTAGATGCATGTGTAAGTATTGTCGTTGTGTGAATGAGTCACGTCACGAAAAAGATACCGGGAAATATTTTAATAAAATTGTGAATGAAAATTATTATAATTTTGGATTATTCTTTAGTGTAATATTCACGGTTAAGAATCATAGATTCAATTTTTACATAAAAATCGGTAACTTTAATTTTTTGGGATGACCCCGCGCTAGTTGCCTTTATACACAATTTTTTTGTCATACCTGCACGAAAAGTAACCTTTTGAGTGACTGTTTTGTGTGCGCAAAGTGGCTCAATTGTTTAACTATACAGAAATGCGTGCGCAAAGTTGAAACGTGCGGGAAAAGGCATGAGGTAAAATTCACTTTGCGCACGCAAATTGTGCAGAGTGATCATAAATGATTCACCGTCACGTGACTTGAAGAATTCCGATTTTTTGCCAAAACTATGTTTCGTGGAAAAAATTTAGTACTCATTGCTTGTCAAACGAACGTGGGGGCTTCAGGGCTCGAGCTTCCAGAGGATAATATTCGTGGTGGCTCTGCCCCGCACGAACATACGACACACGAAATTTTATTTATTTCTGCACATAAGAAGGTAAAATCAGCAGCTGTTATTCATATGTCATATCTGAAAATTCGATTTTAAGGTACCGACTTGAATTTTTTTTAAATTTCACCTGCGGAACAATTTTTTTACATATTTTAAACAAATTATTGATCAAAGTATTCCCTATGAGTGTACAGTTTATTATACTTAGGGCCGGTTGTTCAATCTCAGCTTAAACTACGTTTATGTCAAAACCATGGTTACCAAGTTTTTCTGTTGTATTGTTGCATCTCATTGGTTAACTGTTTTATTTTAACGCTGGAGATTGGCTGGGAAAACTCGGTTTAACTAAGCTTGAGTTTATGTTTAAGCTAACACTAAACTCGAATTGTACAACCGGGCCTTAATATGACAATTCAACTCATGTGTCATCTGTCAAAAATGGACCAATCAATTTTGAGGATTTATAAATTTTCCACCAATTGAAACGAATTTTTTAGACAATTCAACTCATGTGTCATCTGTCAAAAATGGACCAATCAATTTTGAGGATTTATAAATTTTCCACCAATTGAAACGAATTTTTTCGACAATTTATCACTAGTGCTCGCAGCGACATAAATTTTCGACAATTTTCACTAGTGATCCAATCGACAATTTTAAACAATTGAATATATCTTTATTAATCAAAATCCTATTGTTATAACTGTTGTAATGGAAGTGAAGCTATTTATAAATCATTTTCATAAAGAAAGAATACATTTTTATTCGGTGAATTGTCCTCCGAATACCATTCGTGTTCCAAGTTATGTAGACAATTTTTGTGGCTGCATCACTCATGATTATTACGCTTGAGAAAATAGCACTCGTGCTACGCACTCGTGCAATTTTCAATCAAGCATAATAACCATTCGTGATACAGCAACAAAAATTGTCGACATAACTTGGAATACTAGTGGTATTATATATGACAATTTATCACTAGTGCTCGCAGCGACATAATTTTTCGACAATTTTCACTAGTGATCCAATCGACAATTTTAAACAATTGAATATATCTTTATTAATCAAAATCCTATTGTTATAACTGCTGTAATGGAAGTGAAGCTATTTATAAATCATTTTCATAAAGAAAGAATACATTTTTATTCGGTGAATTGTCCTCCGAATACCATTCGTGTTCCAAGTTATGTAGACAATTTTTGTGGCTGCATCACTCATGATTATTACGCTTAAGGAAATAGCACTCGTGCTACGCACTCGTGCAATTTTCAATCAAGCGTAATAACCATTCGTGATACAGCAACAAAAATTGTCGACATAACTTGGAACACTAGTGGTATTATATATGAAAATATCGCATCAATAATTTATCTACAAAATATTTAATAATGAGAATCTTAGGAAAATCTATGTCAATTACAAATTGAATTTAAATTTATATATTTGAGCCTCTGAATTTTTTAACAAGTTATTGATTAAAAATAACATAAGAGAATCTTAGGAAAATTTATATCTTTTAAGAAACAAATTTAAATTTCTTTTTCTAAAAAAAAATTCTTAACGCACTTTTGATGTGCTATTTTTTTAATTTTTTTCAAGGAAACATATTTATTTTTCAAAATTCGTAAAGATCATATTTTTCTGCATTCAGAAACGTATAATTTTTTTATTTTTTGATTTAAGTTATCACCAAAAAATCAATTCAAAAATCTTAAATATCGAAATAATAATTTTTAATTCTCAAAGAAAGAAGTGAAAATTTGTCTTCTTTTTTTAGTTCTATCAGTGAGTATAAAGGTTCATTCACATAAAACATTTTGTTGCTTTGAATTTGTATACTTAACCAAAAAAAAAATGTAAATACTATAATTTCCAGATTTGTTTATTTTTTTTATAAAAAATATTGAACTGAAAAATAAAAAACTACATATTTTTTAATTCAGAAAAATATGTTGTTTTCAAAACTGTAAAAATAAATATAATGTTCCCATTTTTTAAAGAAAAAAATCAAAAGTGCCTTACGAAAAATTTTTTCTTGCTATAATATAGAATGCATAATACTGAATAAGTTCACATGAAAAAAATGTCTCAATTGTTATTAGTTTACGAAATATCAGCTGGACACTGGAAACCAAACCACCCTGTATACCAAATGTCAACATTTTTTGATAATACGTATTTGAGTTTTCTGACCTCCAGAAATTCGCACTTCTATACACACACATCTATAGGTACATCTATACATACACACACACACATACATCATTGTAAAACTATTAAAAACAAGTTGCAAGGACCCTAATTCGTAGTCATCCACTAAAAACTCAACCCGATTTTTGCATGATTTCAATATCTTTCTTTGCAAGTATATGTGGCGAAAGGTAAAAATAAATTAAAATAATTCATGATTGTCATGCGTAGTACAGAAATGATTAACAGACCCCAATAACTAAACTTTTTATATTATAACAATTTATTTACCTTACAAATGGATAAATTTTAGGCAACCAAGTTTTTGATAAAAATGAATGTTTGTCTAATTAAAATACCTCTTTACTTCATTTCAGCTAAGAAAAAAGCGTTGGGTAAGATAGGGCGATGATATCCTTGAATCTAATTGGTCGAGATAAGAGGGTAATATACACCAGCAAACATTTTCATTCATATCCGTTAACCTTACTTATACCTTTCTTATTTTGAATTTTATACTTACATTTAAGTACTAAATTACCTATTCTATAGATGACAGCTTAATTCAAAAATAACCACCCGACGCCGCAGGCGGAGGAGTGCTTGAGGTAGCTGTCACAAAATTATAAGTAGGTATTTATCAATAGTCGAGGGTTATTCGAACATAAAATTTTATTAATTGAAGTATCATTTTCATTACCAAAACGTGCAAATGACATTTATTCGTAATTATTTCGTAATAATTAATTATTATCAATAATAATAATAATTAATTATTATCAATGTCCTTGGGTTATTATAGCTGATAAAAATGAAATTTAAACATTTCAGAATAATTGATGATTATAATTCGGTTAAATTCGCTTGGTGCAATTTTGATTCCAAATGATAATCGATTACATTTATAAGTGCCTTTGTGTGTAATAATTGTTTGAATTTTTGCACTTTCTTCGTCGACAGGTATATGTAAGTATGCCTTAAACAAATCAAGAGTACAGAAAAATGTTGAATTGTGTAATTTACTTAGTATATCTTCTATTTTTGGAATTGGATAATGGGCAGTTTGTAGCTGTGGATTTACTCCAATCTTGTAGTCAACACAAAGTCTTACAGTGCCATCTGCTTTTGGAATGACAACTAGAGGTGAAGCCCAATCACTTTCTGTTAAATTCACAGTTTGGTAGAAATTTACGTAATTGGGTAATGTATTCATTAATTGTTTGATTTTGTTCTTGTTTCTGGGACAAAAATTTATGTCTTTCGACAATAACATTTTTCTTGACAGTGAACTGATCTTTTAAGATATGTACTATTTCTTTGTATGTCAATGCAGAAATTTCTTTTGGTGTAATTGCGATTTTTAGTACTTGATATTGTTCAGCACCTATACTATTTAATAATATTGACTTTGTAACAGGTTCTTTAGTATTTAATCCTTTCATATTTATATAGTTTTCGAAACGTTCAATGTAATCTGTAAATTGCTCCTTATTTTTGTCATAATTTTCAAAATTGTACATTATTGTAGAACTTGGTTGGGTTACTATGTCCGTGGCTTTATTTTGTGACACTACTTTTCTATCATACTTTCAAAATATTTTTGCTGCATAGTCATAAATTCTTGAAATTGCTTATGATCCATTTTTTCTTTCTTTTTTTTTACTATTTAAGATCTTTAAAAACTCTTGAGTGTTTTTATCCTCGTCGCCAATTTATTATGTCGAAATTACGAAATAAATATACACAAAATGCATGTATTTAATATTTTATATTTTGACAACTGTTGTTTATATATTGATCTATCTTGTTTTTTATTGTATCTAAGTAACAATAATTTATTAAGATATAACATACAGAGAGTTTTTTTTATAAGTAAACATATGGCATGTCATTACCATAGTTACAGTGTTACAGAATGACAGCAATGCATTAGAGCGTTTTTTTTATCATTAAACATAGGGATAATTAACATACGAAAATAAATATGAAATATAAGTTAAAGAAATGATAAATTATTTATTTATGTTTTCCACACTTAAGAACTAGGGAGATACATTAAACTAATGAGAATTTAAGAACTAGGTAGACACTTAAAAAATAATGTGTACAATGGTGACAGAATGAATGTTGAACAATTAAAAAATCGAATTAGTGCTGCTTCCAAAATATTACTCCCCAGCAAATGCTATAAATTATTTTTATAATCGTTTAGGATATTGTTTAGAAGATAATGGTTCCAATTTTGAGCATTTAATTCGTTTAAAAAAATTCTCATTAGCTTAATGTAGGTATCTACCTAGTTCTTAAGTGTAGAAAATATAAATAAATAATTTATCATTTCTTTAATTTATATTTATTTTAGTATGTAATTATCCCTATGTTTACTGATAAAAAATCTGACGTGGACACCACATGACTTCCTTGTACGCCTTGTTTGTTCATAATTTTCTTAATAACTAAAATGTAGAATAATATAAAAAATTCTTTAACTTATTATACTAGTATACTCACAAATATATTTTAGTCATTTTATTTAAACTGCAGAAGAAGATATAAACGATATTTTACTATTGTCACTGCTACTGTCACTGTCATGTCATAATCATTTAAATTTTACCTAGTAACAAATGTTAATCGATCATGGACTACAAGATACCGAAATATTAAATTATAAGTAGGTATATACTTTAATTATTCTTAAATGATAGAAGATACAGAAAAATTTATAAAATACCGATTGTAGATAATAATCACATAATCTTTCATTTAAAATAAAAAAAATTGCCTAAAATTAATTATTTATCAATTTTTTTTTTAAATTTACTACTTCCGGTTTGTAGATTGAAACCAAAAATAGGAGGTGCACAACTAGATGCTATAACAGTCCTAAATACAAAATTTCAGCTTTCTACGTCTAACCGTATTTGAGTTATGCGACACACATACGTCCGTACGCACGTACGTACGTACGTACGCACGTACGCACGTACGCACGTACGCACGTACGTACAGACGTCACGACGAAACTAGTCATAATGGATTCAGAAAAGGTCAAAACGGATATTTCCGTCAAAATCTGAGAACCGAAATTTTTCGCGATTACAATACTTCCTTACTTCGTACAAGGAAGTAAAAAGACGCTCCAATACATTGCTGTCATTCTGTAACACTGTAACTATGGTAATGACCTGCCCTATGTTTACTAATAAAAAAAAACTCCCGGTATAATATATAGAATGCATAATACTGAATAAGTTTACATGAAAAAAATGTCCCAATTGTTATTAGTGTACGAAATATCAGCTGGGCACTGGAAACCAAACCACCTGTATGTATGTATATATGTCAAAATTTTTTGATAATTCGTATTTGAGTTTTCTGGCCTCCAGAAATTCGCGCTTCAGTACATCTATACACACACATACATCATCGTAAAAGTATTAACAATTAGTTGCAAGGACCCTAATTCGTACTCATCCACTAAAAACTCACAGCCCGATTTTAGCATGATTTCAATATCATTCTTTACAGGTATATGTGGCGGAACGGAAGGTAAACATAAATTAAAATAATTCATGATTATCACTCGCAGTACAGGAATGATTAACAGACCCCGATAACTAAACTTTTTATAAATGTAGTAAAATAACGGAGTCATCAGTCAGTTAATTTATTTATTATTGCGTTGTTGTAATTTGAACCTACGTTTCGACGCCAACGCCAACAACGCAATAATAAATAAATTTATTTACCTTACAAATGGATAAATTTTTATTTACTATTGTCAGGCAACCAAGTTTTTGATAAATATGAATGTTTGTCTAATAAAATTTATACCTTTTTACCTCATTTCAGCTAAGAAAAAAGCGTTGGGTAAGATAGGGCGATGATATCCTTGAATCTGATTGGTCGAGATAAGAGGGTGAACATTTTCATTCTTTCCGTTAACCTTACTTATACCTATCTTATTTTGAGTTTCATAAGTAGTTACATTTAAGTAATACATTATTCTATAGATGACAGCTAAATTCACAAATAATAGGTACCTACCTTCTTCAAGTTCGCGGCAAATTTTGAACTTATAAATGTGTGAGTGTAAAATGGACTGCATCCGCAGTGCCATCTGCTTTTTCCTTAGTTAAAATGGACTATAGTGATATGCCTGAAATTATATTTGATAAAAATAAAAATAAAATAAGTCCGAATTGATGATAATAATAATAAACGCACAAAGGCTCCGATAACGCCGATAACTAAACTTTATACAGGGTGTTTCAGGACGAGTGTAACAAACTTTAACAGCTAAAAATTTCAGTGAACGTATTTCCAATTCCTTCTGGTTAACAAAATACAAACGGTTGCAGTTTTATAAATAACACATTTTTTTAAATTTTTTGTAATCAAGACACTTTTGAAAAGCAAATCGTTTTATAGAAAAATTAATTAGTTTGACATAATGTGCTTTAGTGACATTTACAATTCGAGATTAAAAATGTAATTTTTATAAGTTACAGAAATAATACGACCCATATTTAAATTAGTATATTAAGCATTTATATTACGTATTATTTCTATAACTTATAATAAATGCATTTTTAATCTCGAATTGTAAATGTCACTAAATAACTGCTGTCAAATTAATTAATTTTTCTATAAAACGATTTGCTTTTCAAAAGTATCTTGATTACAAAATTTTTAAAAAATTCGTGAAATTTATACAACTTAAAATACCCTCAGGAATAATATGTTACAGTTTGTTACACTCGACTTGAAACACCCTGTATATTATAACAATTTTTTTATTACAATGACAAAAGTTACTATAAAACACGTGTGGCGCAGAATATAACCAGTAGTATTGTTGAATAGTTCATTCTATCTAAAAACATGCTTGTTTTCAAATATTTTGCTTTATTAACATTTTACGTAGTAATATATATTAATTGGTGTTCAAGTGCTAATATACTTGTAATTTTACCAACAACTCTTAAAAGTCATTTGATTGTTTTTAATTCTATTATTGATGTATTATTAACAGAACATAAAATAACATTTTATAGTATTCATAAACTAAATAAAAATAATGAAAATTTTACTGAAAGACAACTATCAATCGAGTATTCCAGCGAAACAAAAACGTAAGTGTTAACTATTTTTTGTGGCGATACTTTTAATAGTTAACTTTTCAGAGCTGATTATTTTTATGAAGTGACTAAATTAGACCAATATAAACAATTTTTACTGTATATGGATAGTGTGCATGTAGCTTATTTTGAACGCATGTTAAAAGGAAATGATCTGAATACATTGATTAATTCAAAGGAAAAGTATGATTTGCTTATAATTATCAATATATTTTCGGAGCCTTTATTTAAACTAGCTCATGTTTTTAATATACCTCTAGTCCAGGTATAAAACAAATTCTATAATAAAGAATAAATAATATACTGTACTATCTATTTAGGTAGTTACATCAATTCCTTTACCATGGAATAATTTACAAATGAATAATCATAATAATTTAGGATATGATCTAAGTTTTCTTACTTCCGAAGAATCTTATACCTATACAGGACGATTGAAAAAACTTGTGAGTTTTTAGTTTAATTTAAGTATTTATATTTGATTATAATTGTTTAGATGAAACATATTTACACTTGGTTGTACTACGAATGGGTGTACTTACCACCTTTAGAAAAATTATCACAGAAATATTTTCCTGATAATATCTCAACAATAAAGCAAATCGCTCAAAATACAGAAGCCCTGTTTGTTAATTATATTAGTGTTATGGGATATGCGCGCCCAAATACACCAAATGTTATAGAAATAGGAGGACTTCATTGCAAACCTCCAAAAAAATTACCAACCGATTTAGAGGAGTTTGTAAATGATTCTCGAAATCATGGGATTATATATTTTAGTTTAGGAAGTACAATTTCAGATATAGTTCTATCTACAGAAAACAAACAATCTATTTTGAATGTTTTCAAAAAGTTGCCACATAAAATCTTATGGAAAATGGATGGACCAATTTCTGATTTACCTAAAAACGTGAAAATATCAAATTGGTTTCCTCAGCAAAATATTTTAGGTAGGAAGTTCAAATCCTATTATTAATTTACTCAAATATAATATTTTATTTATTGTAGGTCATAATAAAACTAAGTTATTCATAACACAAGGAGGAATGCTATCTTTACAAGAAGCGGTTTATCATGGAGTACAAGTTTTAGTTTTACCACAGCTCGGAGATCAATTTGCAAATGGTTATTTAGCAAAAAGGAAAGGATACGGAAAAGTCATAAATTTAAAAAAATTTAATGAAAATGTTTTTTATAACAATATTCAAGAATTAATTTATAATCAAAAGTACTTTGATCAAAAATTAATTTAAAAATATTTTATAATGAGTTTTAATATTTTTAGGTACAGAGAAAAGGTAAAATTAATTTCACAGGTCATTAAAGAGCTACCAATAAGTTCAACAGATAAACTGAAGTACTGGGTGAATTTTATTATAAGTTATAAAAATTCTACTTTATTGCGACCAATCGTTGATCATCTTTCACTAGTAGAAATTATGGAATTAGATATATTTGTTACAATAATTTTTTTAATTGTAGTTATTGTTATTTGTGCCATATATTTTTTCTATACGTTAGTAAAGAAAATTAAATTATATTGTAAAAAGGATATTAAAGAAAAACTGACTTAAACATAACTGTGTGTGTGTATAGTACAAATACATTTCATCTACCTAATAATCATTAGCGTTTATTAGGGGGTTATTGCAGTCACACAATGGTCAAAACCACAAGCCTGAGATGCGCCAGAGCATACAATAGAACCTTGGTAATAAGCTTCGAAAAACTCTTACTCTACCAGTGGAACACTGGGGGTAAAATATATACTCGAGTTAATAAATATGGCATATACTGAACTGTTCGACTATATTTCTTATCTGCGCGGGCTAATCTTAAACGATTGCGGTTTTTGGGCATTGTGTGACTGCAATAAGCATTTTATGATTATTAGGTAGATGTTCTGTACTTGAACTATAATACTACTGTGTACTTATATTTTAGTCAATAAATATAAATATATTTTTCATGTTTTTGAATAATTATGTATATTATTATAAACCAACTTGGAACTTAATTATTCTGTTAACAGTTTAAACTTTACAAGGTTGAATCAATATATAAAATAAAATAATTATTTTAGATTCTCCCATAGTTGTTAGTGAAAAGTACATCACAGGTGTACAAAATTCGCGAAAATGTCAATATTACCTATATAAGGTGTAAAATTTCCTGAGGAAATGATCTCGCCTTGAAAATTATCCATCTCTACTGTTGGTTATTTCTCAAGAATTGCACACATTAGTCATTATGTTATTTTTTAAATGTGCGGAGAGCACACCACAGTGGACAATTTTCGTTATTTAGTGCAGTTTATATTATGATTCTAAATGTTTGTTGTTGTTACAGATTAATTTGGACTTCATGTACAAAGTTTGAAGATTCTTTGGTTTGAAATTCTACAGTTGGAGCCTCTAGGAGAGGGAACATCACCTGGTGCTACCACGTAACACGTAAGTTTCTTATTTTTACTTTGCGTATTCCATTTGAAACTCTGCTTTTACTCAGCTTGAGTGTTGGCAGCCTCACAGATCACTGTGAACATCAATATAAATACTACAGATCAAAAAGTTACTCAATGCTTTCACTCAATTTAATTGTGGCAGCCTCACATATGTGAGTCATCGGTTTAGGCATATGTTTAACCGTGTGTGCAGTTGCCAGACTCACTCACTCATGATTGTTGGGAGTACACTACAGGGGAAATTTTTGTGTTGTTAACTGAAATGTGTACCTGCCTGGATTTGAAACTGAAACATATTTCCCAGATGTAAAAAGAAATCGTTTTTTGTTATACAAAAGTTTAGATACAAATATAATGTACTGTATCTTCTATTTATTGAAATCTGCAATACATTTTACACAATCTCAAATAAAATCAGCAGTCGGAACTTTATGGAACCGAATAAAATAAACAATTTGAAACATCGTCCTATAGGCGGTTTGCACATATCGAGCATGAGCGCCTCTAGTGGGAGATTCGGCAAAAGTATTAGGTATACAACACGTTTGAATGTTTAATTAAAAATAAAATGAGCACTGGTTCCCAGCGCTTTTCGTCAATTCTCAAAATACAATTAATAAATAGATTATAAAACGTGATAAAATATATTTACAGTTATGTAGGTATCTACTTACGAAATTCGTTTTACTCTGTGAATCCAAATTTTACATCTCTCGTCCTCATACCATCTTATTATAGAACCTTAGAACTTAGAACAGAACTGGTTGAATTGAAACAGTACCTACAACCAACTACTGTCGAACTGTCAACGGGTTTACCCTAATATTAATGCATTTTTTCCCGCCAGGGCCCAGGGCGGCGCTGACTACTCATGTGCAAACCGCCTATACGAGTACAAGGATAATTAAAGAATTGTGACACAGACTGTACAATATTTGGGATTTTTAGGACGTGTTGATACTATGACACAACGAATTGAAACAGTTGTACAAATAAAGCTGGAGTTAAACAGGGGTAAAGTCGTTTGTAGTAATTAGAGCAAACAATAAAATTATTTACCAGCTGTATACTTTATTCTCTAAATTATATTTAAAGTTACGTGAACTTAATAATTATGTATCTTTAATATATTTTAAGAAAATTAAACTTAGATATTAAAGTATACAGCTACAAAAAAATATATTTATTTAGTTCCATAAAGTTTTCGACTATTGATTTGATTTGATATTGTGTAAAATTTATTGCAGTTTTCAATAAATATAAGATACAGTACATACTCGTACATTATACTTTTATTTTGATTTTATTTAAATTTTTTGTACAACAAAAATTTACTTTTTTAGGTGGCTATTGCTATAAATAGTTGTTTTACGTATCCTTTGACAGCCGTAAAGTGTCACATTTTTTGGCATCTGTCAAAATGACTACTTTACGGCCGCATTTATTTCACGGCCGCATTTACTTCACGTCCGCTTTTACTTCACGGCCGCAATTACTTTACGGCCGCTAAATAACAAATTTATCTAATTTTATTTGGTAAATATATTCAGAAGTAATTACCTACAACTTAGTTAGCCTAAATTATATAAATAAAGTTATTTATGATAGAGACGATATAAATTCATATAGAAGTGACGTCATAAAAAACAAGCAAATTATTCGTATGAATCAAGAGTTTACTTTTTAGTACAGCATGAGTTTGGTAGATGGTGCTGGCAGTCTTTCTCTATACGAGAAATTTAAAAGCAATAGTTTTTATTTCTGTTAATTAATCATTATTTTACCATTTTAATACATCGCACGATTCTGTAGGAAATAATCAAAGATTAATAAAATAGAACAAAACTAAATAACAAAACACGTTAACCTCAAAATTTTATGTTGACACTTGACACAACAAGAAGGAGAAAATTGACAAGTTGTCAGCAATAAACAATCAATGGTATATAACGAACTTTTGTGAATCTAAAAGAAAACAATAATAATGTAAGAAAATATATTTCATGTAATGAATACTATATTATATGAATAATTGTTCTGCTCCTGCCGTTAAGACACAAATTGTTAAGCCCCGCCCCTTATGACATACGATATGCGTATAGATTTATACGAGTAAAATGTGTAAGAAAGAGATAGCTTATTTAGTGAACGTGGTGGATAGAATTTATCTGATATGACGTCACTCCTATATGGATTTAAATCGTCTCTACTAAGAAACTTTTTTGACATAAAATTATATATTTTTGTGATAGCCACCTAAAAAATGTTGTGTGCACCTCGGTTTAAAAGTGTTTTTAGCCTCACCTGAATTGCTGGCCTCGGCCTACGCTTTGACTGCAAACTTCAGTTTCGGCAAAAAAAAAATCACTTTTACAGCCTTGATACACAAATAACTATTTTAGGTGGCTATTGCTATTGCATAAATAGTTGGTTTACGTATCCTTTGACAGCCGTAAAGTGTCACATTTTTTTACATCTGTCAAAATGACTACTTTTCGGCCGCATTTACTTTACGGCCGCATTTACTTTACGGCCGCTAAATAACAAATTTATTTAATTTTAATTGGTAAATATATTTAGAAGTAATTACCTACAACTTAGTTAGCCTAAATTGTATAAATAAAATTATTTATGAAACTAAGAAACTTTTTTTGACATAAAATTATATATTTTTGTGATAGCCACCTAAAAAATGTTGTGTGCACCTCGGCTTAAAAGTGTTTTTAGCCTCACCTGAATTGCTAGCCTCGGCCTACGCCTCGGCTGCAAACTTCAGATTCGGCCAAAAAAGATCACTTTTACAGCCTTGATACACAAATAACTATTTTTACGCCTGGGCCAACTTCAATGAGACGGGACTCGTATACCGTGAGATTTATTTAACGTGAAACATGGGATCTTTCATATCCATGGTTACGAATTTGACAGCAATGTATTAGAGCGATTCAGAACAACATAGGCTGTCATTATCATAAATATCCCAAGTGCATGTCATTCGCGCACTTGAGAAAATTATCGACAATTACATGCACGAGGGCGTGTCCAGACAATTCATCGCAGGAAAATTCATCGCGGAAAGTTCATCGCGGAAAGTTAATCGCAGGAAAATTCATCGCGGGGAAAATTCATCGCGAGGTAAATTAATCGCAGGAAAGTTCATCGCGGTAAAGTTCATCGCGGGGTAAATTCATCGCGAGGTAAATTCATCGCGGGCAAGTTAATCGCGGGAAAGTTCATCGCGGGGAAAATTCATCGCGAGGTAAATTAATCGCGAGAAAGTTCATCGCGGGAATGTTCATCGCGGGGAAAATTCATCGCGAAGAAAATTCATCGCAAGGTAAATTAATCGCGGAGAAAATTCATCGCGAATATATTTATTGTAGTAATGTGGAATGGTATGTTGTGTTATGTTAATCCTTATTGATCACGAATTATTTTATAATATGAAATTTAATATTTTCCCTTACAAACTGCACTTGAAGAAAGTTCATAAAATTCTAACGTTTGCAGGTGTTCTTTGGCTTACAATTTCTATAATAGGATTAAAAAGTCATTTACCATTCGTTCACAACATCAATAGCTAAGAAACAAAAGTGTAATACTGCAAATTTCGAAGAAAGATATAGAAACTCAATAACACCTGAATATATTTAATACCTCAGGCCTCAGGTATACCCAACTGGTGTAACAAAGTTCTGTTGGACTCAATTAGGGTTTTGTTAGTATTGATTAGTTTATGTCAAAAAAACGGAGTTCTGTTGGACTCAATTAGGGTTTTGTTAGTATTGATTAGGTTATGTAAAAAAAACGGAGTTCTGTTGGACTCAATTAGGGTTTTGTTAGTATTGATTAGTTTATGTCAAAAAAACGGAGTTCTGTTGGACTCAATTAGGGTTTTGTTAGTATTGATTAGTTTATGTCAAAAAAACGGAGTTCTGTTGGACTCAATTAGGGTTTTGTTAGTATTGATTAGTTTATGTAAAAAAACGGAGTTCTGTTGGACTCAATTAGGGTTTTGTTAGTATTGATTAGTTTATGTCAAAAAAACGGAGTTCTGTTGGACTCAATTAGGGTTTTGTTAGTATTGATTAGTTTATGTCAAAAAACGGAGTTCTGTTGGACTCAATTAGGGTTTTGTTAGTATTGATTAGTTTATGTCAAAAAAACGGAGTTCTGTTGGACTCAATTAGGGTTTTGTTAGTATTGATTAGTTTATGTCAAAAAAACGGAGTTCTGTTGGACTCAATTAGGGTTTTGTTAGTATTGATTAGTTTATGTCAAAAAAACGGAGTTCTGTTGGACTCAATTAGGGTTTTGTTAGTATTGCTTAGTTTATGTCAAAAAAACGGAGTTCTGTTGGACTCAATTAGGGTTTTGTTAGTATTGATTAGTTTATGTCAAAAAAACGGAGTTCTGTTGGACTCAATTAGGGTTTTGTTAGTATTGATTAGTTTATTTTTAAAAAAACGGAGTTCTGTTGAACTCAATTAGGGTTTTGTTAGTATTGATTAGTTTATTTTTAAAAAAACGGAGGTCTGTTGGACTCAATTAGGGTTTTGTTAGTATTGATTAGTTTGGGTACAAATATGCAAATCGAAGTGTGAAAATTGGTATATGGGTAGCTGGACATTGTGGTGCGGGAACTTTTATACGCTGTGGTTTTTCGGACGTGTGGTTATGGTTTTTATACGCTGTGGTTTTCGGTGGTGTGGCATTTACTCTTCGAGTAAGTTAAGTTCAGAAAAATGTTAGGCAAAAATATTTCTAGTTTTAAAAAATTCAAAAAATCTTGTTAAAAATACCTACTCTTCGAGTATGTTGGGGTTATGTTCAGAAAAATGTTAGGCAAGAATATTTTCTAGTTTTGAAAAATTCAAAAAACCTTGATAAAAATACTCCTCGAGTATGATGTTAGACAAGAATATTTTCTAGTTTTAAAAAATTCAAAAAATCTTGTTAAAAATACTCTTCAAGTACCTATGATAGGGTTAAGTTCAGAAAAATGTTAGGCAAGAATATTTTCTAGTTTTAAAAAATGCAAAAAATATTGTTAAAAATACTCTTAGAGTATGATGGGGTTAAGTTCAGAAAAATGTTAGGCAGAAATATTTTCTAGTTTTAAAAAATTCAAAAAATATTGTAGAAAAACTGTCGTACCTACAATCCCTAAAACCATCGTGCTTTTCAAATGTGCACTTCTGCGCTTATGCAACTGTTGTTAATAACACGCAACATTGTGATTTATTTGTCTGCAAAGAAGAATTTACAGATCATGAATATGTCTGAAATTAATTTTTTGGCGATTAATTATCATCGCGATGAACTTTTACGTAATTAAGTTACCTCGCGATGAATTTATTTCGCGATGATCTTTCCCGCGATTAATTTACCTCGCGATGAATTTTCTCCGCGATGAACTTGTCCGCGATTAACTTTCCCGCGATTAATTTACCTCGCGATGAATTTTCCCCGCGATGAACTTTCCCGCGATGAACTTGCCCGCGATGAATTTACCTCGCGATGAATTTACCCCGCGATGAACTTTCCCGCGATGAACTTTCCTGCGATTAATTTACCTCGCGATGAATTTTCCCCGCGATGAATTTTCCTACGATTAACTTTCCGCGATGAACTTTCCGCGATGAATTTTCCCGCGATGAAATTTCCGGGAATCGCACGAGGGATATTCGAAGGACTATTTCCCGATTAAAATTTAGCCAAACGCTGTTTCTCTCAAAAAAATTAAAAAATTTCCTTTGACAGCAAGTCAGAATCACATTGCCACTCCGTATCCAAATGCGATAATTTTGCACTAGTGCAAATTATCGATAATTTGCACTAGTGCAAAATTATCGTGTAATTCTACGTTGATTGGACGACATTCAGAAATGCCAGACTTCTGATTGGCTTAAATTTTATGAGGGAAATAGTCAAGTAAATATTACCTGTCAATTAGGGTTGTGTTGTTGAAAATAAGGTATACAATTGAAGAAAAGGTGCAAATGATATGTTGGTATAATGCAGATGTTAGCCTCAGACAAGTACCTATCTGATTTATCCCATGTTTCACGTTAAATAAAACGCACGGTATACAATATAGTCCATTTGCTGAGCATACTTCTGTGTGTCATACATTTACCAGAGAAGCACCCATGGGGAAGTTGTTACTAATGGTCTAGTGTTTAAAAAAAATTTGGGTGCTTGCCCGGATGAGTGGCAATTTTGGCAATATTTTTGAAGAATGCCCTACTTTTTTAATTTTTTGAGATTAACGCGTAAACGGTTAATATTACGACAAAAAGTCAAATTGTCAAGTCATGACTGTTTGTGGAGAGTACACTACAGGCCAGATTTTTGTGCAGTAAATTGAAATTCGATCTGAAACTAAAACTGAAAACACTCAGAACCACTGTCGGTCATTAGAACATTCAGCTATGCATCAAATTTAAACTATTTTATTTCAATTTCAATACTGAATCTTAAAACATTACATTTATTTATTATTATTATTCACCAGGTTTAGAACCCAATTACAGAATAATATTACAATATTGCAAATGTACATTGACAAAATATAGTGAACAAAATAGAAAAAAAATGGAATACAAATACATATCTAAATAAATCGAGATAAAATCGAGGAAACAAAGTCAAACAAATATAATAATATTAATTACATACATAATCTATCAAGCTTTTCACCCAAATAGGGTGCGGCAGCCTCACATATTGTGAGTTACTGGTATAGATATATATATATATATATATATATATATATATATATATATATATATATATATATATATATATATATATATATATATTCTTATCGTGTGTGCGGTTACCAGCCGTCAACTGATGGATACTTCCTGTATAAAATAATTAATTTGTTATAAATATTTAATATTTGCAGGATAAGCAAATAGTGTTTATCAAATGTAAATAAATGATTTGTGGTTCCTAGGTATTCGATGTGAACAAGCCAAGCAGTCTTCGAAGGACATGGAAGAATATTCTGCACATGACATCAACCACAAGAGTCGTCGAGGGATTACACTGAACAACTTCAACATCCATCGTGGGACTTTCTGCAGGCGACATCAACTCCAGCAGCCTTCCAGAGACTTAGTGATAAGTGAATTATCAAAGATAGTTTTGCCAGTCTTTTCCCTTTGCGTGAATCATTCTTGAACTCGAAATAATACTTAATACTTAATAAGACTGGAATCTGCTATCTTTGATAATAATGTTGAGATTGGAGTTAAATGAATACAGGCGGCACAGTCTTGGGTTCAATTCCCAATGATCATGTGAATATGATCTCAACAATTAATTTTAACTTAGGTAATAGTTAGCAAGAAGTAAACCACATCGTCTTTACTTTATTAGTACTTTAGTAGTACAGATTAAGGGATCAACGGAATTTTTATGAAACTAGTGACATTATTTATTTTAAAATAATTTTAATTGGGGTGATAGCTTTGCCTTTGGTTGTTTTGTTTGTCATGTTCTTGGGTTTCAAGTTAAAATCAATTGCGGTCAATATTAAACTTAAATAGGAAATGTTACTAGTGAAAATAAAAATGTGGTTTACTCCTTGTACAATGGTCCTTTTTCAACGAACAAAATAAATAAAGAGATGCATTTGAAACTGCAAATAAAATTGAAGATGTTAATGTGACAATACAATAAATAAAGAACAAAAAGTGATGAATAAATTCGTTGTTGCCAGATACTTAACATTTAGTTGCGAACATAATGATGACAATTTGAGCAGAATTAATTTTTTATAAGTTGAATGTTGTAGACTTTTGAATAATAACAAATGAATTAATTTGAAGTAACTGGCAGCTTCGAAACAGCAGACAGCATGCATCTCTTTTTTTTAATGAATTATGTACAGGACCATTTAGACTTAGGAAATTTTGGTAGGTGAAATAACTTACAGTGACATTAAATATTTCGGTTCGCGAATTATTCTTTTGCAATTAGGTGTGGCATTTATTTGAATTGAATTAGAATTGAAGTTGGGAATAGTATAGTTAGGAGCTTGTTATCTTATATAGCTTGCTTTTAACTTGACGACGTTAGAACTTTTTTGGCTTTGCTAGACATGTGTGCGGCAGCATGCAGGTCTAGTTTTGTACCCTCCTATACTCGTGTATGGGGGCAACGTTGGACCGGTACCCTACCGTACTCTCTGCATATCTAAGCGAATCCAAGCGCAGCTGCAAGCGGACGCCTCGCCCTTGCTTCAGTGATGGACGACTCCTTAGTGTATGTATGGTACTAGCGGATGTGGTGACGGGAAGCCAGTCGATGTTTACCTGCGGCTATCGAGCCGGTGCGCGCTGTCAGAAGGTTCATTCGCTAGGTATGTCAAAGAAAGTCGTAGTCCGCCTAGCGAATATGCTAAATCTGACCAGGACATAGTGCGTACGTCGTTGTGGGCCAGGCGTAATGGTAAACACTGGAATAGCGTGTAACTAGGCGGTAAACTACGGGGAATCGGATAAGACGTCCCACGTAAACTTTTGAGCATAAGAACAACACTAGGCCGGCTTGTTCTTCAGGGTTAGAATCAAACAGCGACCGGGTAACTCAAAATTATGTACAATACTTATGACAATGCCACACAGTAAATTCAACTAGAGTGGGTTGGAGACTGGGAATGGCTTAGAGCCAATAGGAACCGTTAAACCGCATTTTAGTATTTGTATTTGTATGCATGTCCTTCCGTTGAAGGGCCGACGAGGGCACGGTACACCCTGCATAGACCGCTTTTGGCACCCCAACCTCCTGGCGCCTCCGTCATCGTGCCTCGGATGGCTTAGACGCCAGGGGGCAAGATGGAACCAATAAGTCTATGTTGGGGTCGGTGAGTCATTGGCGGGCAGTATAGTACTTGGTCGCAGATGACTTCGAACCGTACGTCCTTGCACGTGTAAGGATCGACGAGGGATTCGGTGCACTCCTCGGGGAGTCGGAATGTAGCAGCTCGTAGGGTTTGGGTCAGTCAGCCTTCGATAGCTTGGATGAATTGAGTCACTAGAATGCAAAACTGAATCCATCCCGGCAATCCTGAGCATGAAGGTGGTGATGGACCGTGGAAAGTCTTTCCCTGGCTGTCTACCGCGCACTAAGCACTCATCCGGGGATCGGCAAGAAGTCCCACGACATTTGCACAAGAACAATAACCATCGGTTGTTCTTGGGGTTAGAATCAAAAAGCGCGCGCGGTAAATGTTAAATATTGGGTGGAGCTGGATACCTAGGTCAAAGTCACTAGTATTTCACCTATCATATTTCAAACTTAGGTTTAAGTAATCAAAAAGTTGACAAGGAATAAACCATCCACATTTAACTACTATTACTGTAATTGTACAGATTTACGGGTTATACAGAATTTTAATGAGATTAGTGACATTATTATCGATTAAAGTATTTTATAATTGGGGTGATAGCTTTGTTTTTAGTTGTTTGTTTTCCATGTTCTATTGGTTTACTAAACAACACCCGCAGGTTAGGGTTGCACTTAAAATTTGTAGTTTTTAGATGATTTCTTTTTTGTTCGTAGTCCTTTACAGTTAAGGACAAGGGGCTGTGTGCACTCCGTTGTGCGCACAGACTCTCGGTGTACGCCCTCTATACGATTAGAGACGGTGGCGTCGGTTGTATGCTTCCGGAAATCCTAAGGTCTCCTCTCAGCGGCTTTCCAGTGATTGCATTTCGCATGAGGTTAGAGCAAGGCGTGGCGGGTTCTCTGCATCGCGTTCCTAGGCGGTAACAAGCCCTCGCGAGGTCGGCAGGACACCTCACGATATTTGCATTTGTAGAGCAACATCGGTTGTTCTTGGGTATCAAGTTAAAGTCACCCGCGGTCAATATTAAACTCAGATAGAAAATGTCACTAATAAAATATGTGTGCGGTTTATTCCTTGTTTAATAGTCCTTTTATGAATTGTGTACAGGGTCATTTACGTGGAGAAAAGAACCATGTTGGTTGGTTGCGTGTTGGGTTCTCTTCTCCACCCCTTTATTTTTTTAGACATTGCCATGATATGTAACTTAATCTTTGATACAATTGTATACAAAACATATGTATCTATTTTGCCTACCATCCATCTTGGGTGTGGCAGCCTCACAAACTGTGAGTTATCAATATAAATGGACTTATTACAATATTGACTTGTAATTACTTTTGGCAATTGTTTGACTTTGTTGACAATTTAACATAATGTAACTAATCATTTATTGTATTTCTTTCAGGGCAAGTCATTTAATTATATTGTAACAAATAATACATTTGTGTTGTATTTAATGTATATGTACAAAGAAAGAAAAATGAACAGTGTTTATTTATTTTCTTCCAGTTAGTCAGTAAATATTTTAATTTTGTTGCTTGTATTTTTTTAAATAAATAAATCATTTTGTTAAAGTATGAAATTTGCTTTATTATAGTTATAAAACAATCTATCCTAGTCCTGCGTCCCGTTATATAGCGTTTAATTTAACATTTTGTCAAAACGATACTAGTGCTGCCATCTCTTGGAGTGACGTCAAAAAAGTTTTTGAGCTGTGGGTCCAAAAATGAGCTGCTAATTAAAAATCATACTAGGAAATTAGAGTGAATTTATATTAATTTTTTGACCTCCTACAAGTTATGTTATCCTCATACCAAATCGGCGATTTCAGATGAAATTTTCTTAGTTTTCAGTGACAAATTTTTAATGATTTTTTTGATCTCCAACAAGTTATGTTCTCCTGATACCAAATTTGTGATTTTCAGTTGAAAAATTTTCAAAACCGAAGCACGAGTTCAACTGATTTGGCCAAGTTAGTATCAGGATAACATAACTTGTTGTAGATCACAAAATTCATCTCCAACAAGTTATGTTATCCTGGTACTAAATTGGCTAAATCAGCTTCGGTTTTGATAATTTTTCAACTCAAAATCACAAAAAAGGTATCAGGATAACAAATAGTTGGAGATCAAAATCGATCTCCCCCAAGTTATGTTATCCTGATACCAAATTGACCATTTCAAGTCGAACTCAAGCTTCGGTTTAGAAAATTTTTCAACTAAAAATCACAAAATTGGTATCAGGAGAACATAACTTGTAGGAGGTCAAAAATTAATGTAATTTAACTCTAATTTCCAAGTGTGGTTTCTGTGACGTCACCACCAAGAGATGGCAGCACTAAGTTCGTTTGGAGGTTTATGATTAAAAGGGTTAAATAAAGAAATCATATTTTAATGATATAACAATAATGTAATTAATTTATTAATTAGAATATACATAATAATTAAAGTATACTATAAAATAAAACATAATTTATAACAAATTGTTTATTATTTGGATATCCTAGTGACTTGGCAGGTTTCTGGGACTTGGTTCTCTTCGAAGAAGACCTCCAGGTGTCTAGGAAGATTCCAGAAGATTAAGTTCGGTTCCTGGGTTCCTGTAACTAACAAACACAAACTTATTAGTATTAAGAAAACAGTTTTAATTACAAAAAATGAAAATGAAAAACCAGTGACTCCACAAATTGAATTTTCGATTGCTCAAAAAATTCAAACCCTCATTTTTGCCCTTAGCCCTTGGCCATGTATAGAGGGCATTAAAATACACAGGAAATTAACTCAAGGGAGCGGAAAATTTTCTTAGAATTGCGAAAAACATCAATTCCAAGCGAGTTAGGAGGGTTTGAAAAGACTTTTCCCTTAAATATGGGCTTATTTCACATATTGTAAGGGTTGTATTAAAATCGGTTAATTAAGGTCCGCTGATTTCGAATATGACCTCAGAATTACATAATTCCTTGCCGTTCTCGAGTAATTAAGAAATTAAAAAACTACCCTATGTAAAAATTTTATTTATTAAAGAGAAGGGTTAATTTATGTATAATAGGGTAAATAAACATTAATGCAATGTTATACAACACTTATATTTGACATTTGCAATGCCGCAAACCGCGCTTTGATAAGTCTTTTAATTTTCGAGATATAGCGTCTCAAAGTTTAGATCCAAAACCGAAAAATAAAAATCTGACGTGGACACCACATGACTTCCTTGTACGCCTTGTTTGTTCATACTTTTCTTAATAACTAAAATGTAGAATAATATAAAAATTCTTTAAGAAGATATAAAGCATATTTTACTATTGTCACTGTCATGTCATAATCATTTAAATTTTACATAGTAACAAATGTTAATCGATCATGGACTACAAGATACCGAAATACTAAATTATAAATATATACTTTAATTATTCTTAAATGATACCAGATACAAAAATATTTATAAAATACCGATTGTAGGTAATAATCACATAATCTTTCATTTAAAATTAAAAAATTTGTCTTAAATTAAATATTTATCGAATTTTTTTTTAAATTTACTACTTCCGGTTTGTAGATTGAAACCAAAAATAGGAGGTGCACAACTAGATGCTATAACAGTCCTAAATACAAAATTTTAACTTTCTACGTCTAACGCCCGTACGTATGTACTACGTACATACGTACATACATACGTACAGACGTCACGACGAAACTAGTCATAATGGATTCAGAAAAGGTCAAAACGGATATTTCCATCAAAATCTGAAAACCGAAATTTTTCGCGATTACAATACTTCCTTATTACTCCGTACAAGGAAGTAACAAAGGTTAACCACTTAGAATTTTTTGTGGTCAAAATTAAAATTTCTCTAAAAAGTAGCAGATTATACAAATTAAATTACGAGGAATCCAATGCTGCAAACCGCGCTTTGATAATTCTTTTAGTTTCGGAGTTATAGCTTCTCAAAGTTTTAGTCCAAAATCGAAAAACCTAATTTAGTACTTTTTTGGTTAAAATTAAAATTTCTCTAAAAATTAAAATGCAATTTATCACGAAATACTTACTTAATGACAGGAAAATATTATGAAATGTCAGAAAGACAACACACGCCTAGTAAAAGTGAAACAAAAATTTAAACTGCAGCGATAAAACCTGTTTGATATCATATCGAACGAGTTGAATGGATATTGTTTATTTTCGTAGCTAGGTAACTGCATGGAAACTGTTAGATTCGTATGTGGTCATGGGAATAAAATATCACCGATATAAGTCATACAAGTGATGGGATATTGATAAGTAAGTACATAATAGTTTATTTTATTTCTGATAGAACTCATATCATCACTCAATTTTCGAATAAATACATTTATTAGACAAACGTGCTCGTTTTTAAGTAATAGTAATTATTATTAAATGGTTTGCCGTAAGAAGGAAGGCACCAATTTAATAAAATATTGTAGTGATTGTACCTATTTATGTTAAAAATTCAGTATTTTGGATAAGGCGGAATGTTGTGTGATGACTACATCAGAGTTTTTGAAATTAGAAATATATTAATAAAATAACATAGGTAAATAAAACAATAGAAACTATTAGACTCGTTTAGCAATATACTTATTATTAGAATATATTGTTTAAGATTAAACAAGAACAATTACTTGGGTTGTTAGGCAAGGTCGTATTCTAATTTCTAGCACCTCATTAAAGTATAATTTATTAATATGGAGCAATAATATTTGGACACATTATGCTTTGTGTACTGTAGGCTGTAGGTTGTACATTATGACAGCTGGAATGTGGTATTAATCATTTAGCAAATAAACAAATTTGTTATTCCAAAATCAGTTATTGTTTTTAGTACTAATTTTTAATGTTCTTTATATTTGTTTTCTATTTCCTGTTGTTAATTTATCGTTTGTCCACAACTTTGCATCGAAAACCAATGTTTTTGTTTCCTATCTTTAAAATGAATTCATACAACTGACTGTATCCCATTAGTACTTGTGCTGACCTAGAGAAATTTTCAGTGCCTTTAACTTTTGCATCTACAGAATTCGATATTCCGTAAACTAATTAACTGCTATAAATAACTTCATTTTCATTAATATATTGTCTCAGAAGAACATATACAAAATAATAATACAGAAAAATATACCAGGAGATTCACGTAGTAATTTCTCATCTTATTGATCACGAAATTGGCATTTTTTTGAAATTTACTCCCGTTTTGAATTCGAACCAAACAGATTTGAAGAACTTATTTCATATGAAATTTCATGACTTTATTTAATTTTAAACTGTAATAACCCATTATAAAATTTACAACCATTTTCATTGATCAGTGAATAAAATAAAAATATGTACATAAAGTCATAGTTTACATAGACAGGCGTTCGTAGTTTACTAATATCGTAATAACTTGATTTAGGTACAATTTAGAGAAAAAAATTATTTACAATTTTTACTTCCTTGTACGAAGTAAGGAAGTATTGTAATCGCGAAAAATTTCGGTTCTCAGATTTTGACGGAAATATCCGTTTTGACCTTTTCTGAATCCATTATGACTAGTTTCGACGTGACGTCTGTACGTACGTGTACGTACGTACGGACGGACGGACGGACGGACGGACGTATGTGTGTCGCATAACTCAAATACGGTTAGACGTAGAAAGTTGAAATTTTGTATTTAGGACTGTTATAGCATCTAGTTGTGCACCTCCTATTTTTGGTTTCAGTCTACAAACCGGAAGTAGTACTTTTTAAAAATATTTCGATAAATATTTAATTTTAGACAATTTTTTTTATTTTAAATGAAAGATTATGTGATTATTACCTACAATCGGTATTTTATAAATATTTTTGTATCTGCTATCATTTAAAAATAATTAAAGTATATATTTATAATTTATAGTATTTCGGTATCTTGTAGTCCATGATCGATTAACATTTGTTACTACGTAAAATTTAAATGATTATGACATGACAGTGACAATAGTAAAATATGCTTTATATCTTCTTCTGCAGTTTAAATAAAATGACTAAAATATATTTGTGAGTATACTAGTATAATAAGTTAAAAGAATTTTTAATATTATTTTACATTTTAGTTATTAAGAAAAGTATGAACACACAAGGCGTACAAGGAAGTCATGTGGTGTCCACGTCAGATTTTTTTAATAATCTTATTCTTAACATAGAACTGTTTTACAATTTTTCTAAATTTTCGAAAATAAGGAAAATCTAAAACTACATTTTCCATTATTCAAAACAAGTGCGGAAAATCGGAAAATACAATACACATAGCTTTATACTGTTATCAAAATTTTGTTCATAAAGTAATTGAAATGAACGAGTAATTAATTACTAAGTATACTGGTCCCTTAATATCAATTATTGCGCGAATGGAAAAAAAACGCAAGTTCTCAAATGAGAAGTAAATCCACTGTATTGGCTTAAGGAAACAAATGAAAAAAATAGTGATTTGTTGATGTCGAAGCAACAAGAATCAGCTATAAAATTGATTAGAATTTAGTGCGAGTTCGAATTGCCTACAAAAATCAATAAAGAACCGTCAACAAAGACAATCTGTGCGCCAATAAGAGCGAGGAGCGATAAAATAACAAATTTATTTTGATTTTACTTTATTGTCTCCTGCGTATACGCACTTTACAGTGAAATAACGCGATCTGTAAATTCGAATGGAATTGATAGCGTTGTGAATCCAGATGGAACCAACGGACATTTGAGCCGAGGAGAAATGCTGACAGCTTAATCGGCTTAGATGTTTGCTGTCTACTTAACGAAAGAAAAGCGCAGGTTGACTTTTCCATCGTCTTTCGACGGATTTAATCAACCTTATTATTGTAATCAACGAGCAAATTTAATTACATTGAACGTTGGACGTTTCTATAAGCGTATCATTACAAACAAAAGAACATTGAGCTACTTGCATGGTACTGAAAATGAGTTTATCACTATGAACCTAATATTAAGTCTAAACCATTGGTAAAAATACATATTTTATTTAAAAAAAATTATATGTTTTTTAGTAAATTGAGAATAAAAAATTCTGCGACGTCATTAATTTATATAGGACATATGGCAGTACGTTACATCACATATTATTCAATTTTCATTAATTATTTTTGGGCTTGTTAGTAAAAATTTTGTGAAAATAAAAAATACGGGTCCCAAGTTTTTATCTCTACTTCAAAAATATTTAAATTTAAAAAATCATGCAAGTAGCCCATTTATTAGGTATATACACCTATGTACATACCTATACATAGCAATGAAGAAATAAATAGAAAGAAAAACAAAAATCCGTACATGGTAAAATAAACTCAATACATCCAATAATTTCTGGAAAAGTAATTTATACAGGGTGTTTCTATACCTCTGCACGAAACTTTAATAGATTATATAATTTGATATAGGTACTAATTATATATATATATATATATATATATATATATATATATATATATATATATATATATATATATATATATATATATAAAAGATTTTTTTCTAAATTCGCAAAAATAAGAGTAGTGAAAATATTAGTTCCATTTGTTTGAACGTCCGTTTAACTGTTTATTTATTATGTTATTTATAAAATAAAATTATAAAAACTATAAGACTATTTACAAATAGTCACTTGTTAATTAATAAATACACAGTTAAATAGACTTTCCAGCAAGAGACACTAAAATTTTCACTACCTACCCTTATTTTTGCAATTTTTGAAAAAAATATTTTATCTATAATTAGTATATCAAATTATATAATCTATTAAAGTTTCGTGCAGAAGTATAGAAACACTCTGTATATTTCTTTAAAAAAGATTTGAAAGTAGCAATGTCACTATAAATTCAGTTAAATCCGTTAAATCCAATTAAGGGCATCGATATAAAATTACTATATGTTGCACATTTAAGGGAAGTTTTTATTAGTCGAATAAATGAGAAATATCTACAAGAACATTATTTTATGTTTGTCACTTTTTATCAAATTTGTCAATGACAAACGGCCCTTAGAAAATTGAAAAGATAATTACTAGGTATATAAAAATATAAGAAATCCACAGTATGTATACCATAACACCATTTATAAAAAAAAACACCGGTGACTAAGGTACACAAAGACCTGTTTAACAATGTCGCTGTTTGGAAGAATAATTATTAATCATTATACTTAAAAAGTAAATTCACAGTCACAGATGATACCAATCTTACTAAAAGCTTTCATCAACTCCCATTTATATCTGTAAACGTAAAATATGAAACATGGTTTCAATAACAATGAAACATTGTTACTTAAAAAATACATCATTTTTTCGCTTAATTTAATTAATAAGATAATGATACCATTCTTCTTTTATCCTTCACTTGCAGTGGCCTCTAATTTTGAATTTCCGTTGAATCATTCTAACAGGTTATACTTGTTCTGATATATGAGTGTTTCATAAAATCTTGTATTAATTATATCAGAGGTCAAATCAGAAGTGTAATTAATACTTAGCATTACCGCTTCTAATTAAAGAAGAAAAGTTGCGTTATAACGTAATTTTGTTTCATTCATTCATTAAATTCTTTGCTTTGACTCTTTTCAATGACACAACTTTAAAAAATTGTTTATTTTTGATATTTTGTAATTCAAATTACCCAAGTTTTCATCCGCCTATTTTGGTCTGTAATGTCGAAGCGGATCCAAGGACTATGGCCTACCCCTTAAGACTATTCCAAAATAAAAACTAAATTTTGTAAATTATTTTTATTAAAGAACAAATCTATTTCGCCATTTTTAAAGTTGATAACACCCATGATTTTTAAATAAATATAGAGTTTCAAATTAGACAATAGAGCAGTTAATAAAGTCTTTATCTTTCCATATGGTTTGAATTGAATTGAAAGTGATTCTGCCCAATGCTTCTGCTTGCTTAAGGTGCGTTATTATTTTATAATGTAAATAAAAATGCTAACCTTTGGTGTTCTCTAGTGATGGTGCATCTTATATAAGTACCCAAGAAAGTGTTTAAATTGCGTATGGCACTAATGGCACTACACTTTAAATTTTAAAATAATCATTATTAATTTTATATCAGTTTTCGCATTAAAGAGTTCAATTACACACGATTTATACATTTCAAAGCATCAAATATTATACACGAAATTATTAATTTTATCTTATAAACATTGATACATGCAGTACGACAAACCGCAGTAAACTGTACTTGCGAAAATCGGTTCCTTGTTTAACGCAAACGAGGTTTCAACAGGTTAAGTTTATTCCTCTCTGTAAGAACATTGTGCTCAAAATATTTGATTTTAATTCAGTAAATCAGTGAAACTCAAACTGTTTGTTATGAATATTGTGTTGATGTTGATAATATGAATTTAAAATATATGTCAAATACATATATAAATAGGTAGGTATATCAAATCTACATTTATTTTTTAGATTAATATATAGATATATAGAATAGAACGAACTTTAAATTTACTAGAGTTTGGGGTTTAGATACTTTGCTACGAATTGAAATTCGAATGCACAAAATTTCAGTTTGATGAACGCAAGTACTATGACAAACTTCAGAAATTTCGAGCTGTGAACGCAGCTGTACACTTTTTCTAGATCCGCCTCATCTGCTCTGTATGTTGTTTAAATTTAATTAAAATCAGAAATAAGTACATGGTACCAACTAATTATGCTAAATAAAGAATGAATTTGTATGAGATTAAAAATAAATTTAATGAGCAACAAAATTATTATTATTAATTATGTAGGTATGTACTAGGTACCTACTAAGAATGCACTCATAATTTTTTTATTGTTATTTCATTTAAATAAAAGAGCTTCATAAGACTACATTAAGCAACTATATTTTCTGAATAACAAAGTAAACAGTCGTACTTATTGTATCAATAAAGTGTTATAAAACGGCATTGAATAAAGCTGCTTTATTTGACAGAAATACTATTTACATTCTTCCAGTCCATCGAAGTTCAATGTTAAAGGATGCAAAACAGAAACTGTTGCGCACAAATTTCCCCTTTCCTCTGTACGTCCTTCCCCTTTCTTAAAAGCGCCGCGACACTATTTCCGCAAGGAAAACAGAGCGTCGGTCGTCCAGTAACCGATCAACCGACGTCGCACCAACATCGTTTTACAAACTTATCTTAAAAGTACGTCAAAGTTTACATTTAGTTTAAATTCGTACGCAAAATGGATAAACTTCATGGATATCAACAACTTATGGGCAGAGGACACGTTTTAAAACAAGAACTAAAGGATTATTATGGGAAATGGCGCGAAAATCATCCGGAAGGGGTTTTGGGAACAGTGCAACAAGTTTTTAAAAGAAGGACTTATGGCGAAAACCAAGAAGCTGTTGAAGAAGATGAGTACCTACATGTTTTTCGGTGAGATTGTTTACAAATTACTAATAAAACAATCATAATTATTATATATTTCATGAACACATATAATACAGGGTGTAATTATACTTCGAGCAAAATATTTAAGGATAACTTATTTAAACTAAAGTGAACATTTTTTTCTAAATATTTTATTTGAATCTACCACAAGTAATTTTTTACACAATGTCTAATAAATGTGTTGATAATTCATTTCAATTATGCTGTTTTAATAAAATATGCTACTTAAGTTGTATTCCATAATTTTGTTAATTTTTCAAAAATTCTTTTTGTTCTACGCTCAGCACGTCAATAATATACACCCTTAATTTTTTTGCTCGCAGTATTATTACAGCCTGTATATTTTAAAATTCAATATACCTTACCTTCAAGGATATGCAATTTTATTTGGCTCACGAAATTAAAAAGTTAATTTTTAGAAATATTATAATGACTATAATATAAAGTTGAAAATAATTTTGATTATCTAGTCTAATTATTTAAAAGAGTATTATGTAGTTTCAAATTGCGTATTTTTATATTATCTTTTACATTAAGAATTATGACAAAATTGATATCCTTTAATTTAAATTTCCTTTTAAAAAATTACAGACTAATTTCGCTTAATATAGATTTTCTCTAAAATCTAATCAGCTCTTCTTTAAGCAGTATAAGTACAATTTAAAGGTCGTTGTTCCTTTTATAATTTTTAAGATTCCAATAGTAAGCTAAAAAAATAAAGAATTTGATTAAAATCAATAAATAGGGATGTGCAACACATACTATCTAATTGCATCATCCAAGACAAAACAAAACATAGAAGCAATCCAATGTTCTTCTATAAAAGAAAATTGTCAATTTGCAGTTTATCTGCCAACCGTGCCATTACAGTTCAGTAAACATAAAATTAATTACATTTTCTCAATCTGATTACAATATATCAGTCACTAGCAGATTTAGAATTTATTTTCTGTATTTACTAGACAAGTAAATTTGAACATTTTTTTTTTAAATTTGTAATTTTACTTTTAAATAAAAAGTATTAACAAGCTGAGGAAATGAGCTGATCATACAATTATTTAATTAACACGTGTCCGTGGTTACCGCCACTTAGTACTTAGTACTCAGTAGCGGTCCTGATCTCCTGATTAAAAAAGAATCTTTTTCATTACCAAATAACAGTTAATATGAAACAAATATTCAATTGTTTTCTTCCATAGCATCAGATTTTAATTAAATTATCATAATTTTCAATAGCGTTTTCCTCATGTTTTTATTGTCTAATATCTCGTTGAATTCAGAAAAAAATACTGAATCGAATTAGCGAATAAAAAAAATAGGTCCCCATTTGAAATAAGAAAGTTGTACCCCGTAATTTGAGATCCACTGGTCTCATTTTTTTTTCGTTCATTAAAGTAGTCATACAAAATAGAAATTGTTTGCTAATTTAACCAACTTAGCTAATAGTAGCTCTTATACTTCTCGAGATAGCAATGGTGCGCCACTTAAAATGAACAGCCTGTATAAAACAATTATTTAATATAGCAGTAACAATACAAATTTATAAGATATGTTCGATGAAAGGTATATTTAAGTATTTATTTATTTCAGGAAAAAAACCCGAAGAGAACTAGTACGAATATCAGCTGCAGTAATGGGAATAGAATTTTCTTATGCGGCAGAAACTGCGTTCGTCTCTCCAACACTTTTAAAAATTGGAGTTGATCACAAACGAATGACACTGGTCTGGGCACTCTCACCTCTAATTGGGTTCTTTTTGACCCCAATTTTAGGATCTTTAAGTGACAGATGTACTTTGTCTATGGGTCGTAGAAGACCTTTTATTATTTTCATGAGTCTAGGTGTTATAATAGGTATTCAACTTAAATAGAACACTAATAACCAAACGTTAAACAAATTGTTTTTCAGGATTAATTTTAGTTCCAAATGGAGAATATTTAGGATATATTTTTGGAGATCCAAAGCCGCCAGATTATATTAAAGAAGGTGGATTTTTAAATACAACGTCGCAGAAAAATATAACTGATAGTGATTTGGAAATAATTCGGAATAATCAGCATCCATGGGGAATATTTTTAACAGTATTAGGAACTGTGTTATTAGATTTTAATGCAGATGGTTGCCAAAGTCCTGCAAGAGCTTATTTATTAGATATTACCGTACAAGGTAATTTTCTTAAGGTAGTTCATCAGTACATTCGAGTTTCTCGAGATGTTCATAAATTTTTTACTATGTGTTAAGAATGGCCTAAGGTCCTGTTCACACGAGGATTCTATGAAAATTCTTTCAAGATTCTGAATCTTGGAAAAAATAATTCTAGTGAGAATTACCTGTTTAATTGCGGTGCCGGTAAATTGAATCTTCAATGAGTCTTGTAAAAGAAGAATTTATAATTTATTGATTGCTTAAAAGCCGTGAATTTTTTTCCAAGATTCAGAATCTTCATAGAATCCTTGTGTGAACAGGGCCTAATACGTTGCACTGTTAAATTTTTATGAACTATAGAAAATAAGATATTTGCCTCGAAGGCTATCAAAATCAACGTTTTAATTTAATAGCATAATTTTATATCTTGTGATTTTAATTTTAAAAAAACTAAAGTAGTTTAATATGTTTTGAATGTTATGTCAAACGACGAAAGCGATCTAGCGTGCAGTTTTAGAGTAATGGTAGTGTAAAATAAACTCAACGGCGGAAAAATTCGAGACAACGCTTCTTATTTACATTATGGGGAGGGGTTAAAACTGCACAAGCACGAGATTGGCATATCGTCAAAATATCGTAAAAACTAAAAACTACTTGCCAGTTTTCCGTTCACACTAATTCATAGACGCGTGAGTGCACACACATATGACACACAGCGCGAGGAAGTACAATAATCTATCAACAATTTTCTTTAGAGGGATTACCGTGGAACGCGCGCAGTGTGTTCAGCGCGCTCAAACTTTTGGCCTAGACTGTAGCTAGTGACCGTCCTTAAATATCAGAACAAAAATTAATATAAGCAGACATACAGTTTCCAGTTACTGAAATTTTTGAACAATTTTAAATGTAAAACTTATTTTGATTTGAAAATCTTGCTTTTCTCTAAGCGGGGCATTGTGCATATTTTACTGAATGTTTCTTTATCTTAAAAAAAAAACTTTTGACATGCCAAGAAAAGAGCACATTATTCTATTATTCTTAGTCTGTGTTTATTTTAAAAGAACTATTTATTTTCAGAGGACCACGCAAGAGGATTAAGTACTTTTACTATAATGGCTGGACTTGGTGGCTTTTTCGGATATGCCTTGGGAGCAATTGATTGGGACAGTACAGCAATAGGTAACTACATCTCTTAAATTTCTATTCAATTTAAATAAAAATAAAACAATTTTTAGGAGAAATGTTAGGAGGACATGTCCGAGCAGTATTTACGCTGATAACAGCAATTTTCATTGTTTGTGTAATTTACACTGTAACAAGTTTTAAAGAAATTCCTTTACAACTTTTGGATGAAATTTCGTTCATCAAATTACAAGACTTGCAAGAAATTAAAAGCACGAGAAATAGTATTACTGGAGAACAAATTGTTCCAACAACCGAATCAAATATGTGTTTGGGACAAACTCAGCAATCTTATGGATCTACAAATGTAATACAATTTTTAATTATGTGAAAAGCTACTTTCATATTTTAATATATTATGATGAATATCTTGGAATTGGAATATTAGCGAAAAAAACGCATCTTAAATTGAATAAAACAGGCGGCAATTCTTGAAAAAATAAAATGTATGGGTTTCCATTTAGTCTAAGTCTACTGTCTCTGAAGAACACATTTTATGACCGTCCCAGCATACGATTTTGTGTATTGATTTAACTTTTAAAATTATTAAAACAAGTAGGTGTGTTTATTAAAGCCCAAAAATTTTGCACTACATTTACATACAACAAATGAAACACACTTAATAAAAATTTCGAGACATCGGCCGAGGTTTAACACCTTCATAACAAGTTATAATATAAGTAAATAAATTAACTGAATGAATTACCTACTCGAATTAATAAAAAATATATTTTATTGTAAATGGTCCTTTATTATAAATTCGGTATTTACAATATAATTTAATTTTTATACCAATATAAATATATTACCAAAATTTCGCGTATAAAATAGTGTTCATGTTCGATTATTTATATTATGAAAATATTCTTCTTTTAGGTTCATTCCGATAATGTAAGTTACAAAAGTTCAGAAACAGAAGGATGTGACAGTGAGAGAAGAAACACTGATACATCAGATAAAATTAATATTGAAACATCCGAACCTTCGTTTTTAATGTACCTGAAAAGTATAATATACATGCCAAATTCTCTACGCATATTGTGTCTAACGAATTTATTTTGTTGGATGGCACATGTTTGCTATTCGTTATATTTCACTGATTTCGTCGGCGAAGCTGTTTTCGAGGGAAATCCCACGGTAAAAAATTGAATTTATAAAAGAACATGTGTTATTAAGAATTTTTTAGGCTCTACCAGGTTCACATTCTCGAGAGCTATATGAAGAAGGGGTTCGATTCGGTTGTTGGGGAATGTCCTTATATTCATTGTCTTGCGCTTGTTATTCATTTGTTATAGAAAAATTAATTTCAAGATACAGGCAAGAATTATTAATAAGTTCTATTTTTTATTCAGAAAATGCTGATTTAACGAATATTTGATTACAATAATTCCCCATTGTTAAATTTTAGGGCCCGAAGAGTGTACATTGTAGGTCTCCTAATATATAGCACTGGAATGTTGTTAATGGCTATAACACGACATAAATTTGGAGTAATTATTTTTAGTTGGACTGCAGGAGTAATGTATTCAACATTGTTCACAATGCCGTTTATACTTATTTCACAGTATCATGAAAAAGGCCAGGTAATACAAATAATTATAAGTTCAAAACAATTAATAATAAAACTTACTTACCTCAGTTCGATAAAAATTTTGATCCGGATAATACCAACTTCAAGCCGCACATACGAGGACTGGGCACTGATGTAGCTTTGGTGCAAAGTATGGTAAGAAACTTTTACATTTCATATAACAGCAGATTAACTTATTAATTTTGTGCAATTCTTTGAGTTTCAGAGATTCATAAAAAATCATAAAATAATGAACAAATCAAAATCAATACAAAAATCTTCATTATGATTATTCAATTTGAGATTTTGTTTCATATTTTTTATTTTGCAGATCTGTAGCAGATACAGATTTGCTTCATCCGTTCTGCATTTATATTTCATTTTCTATTTATTATCTGTCATTTGATGGAATTGATTCATTGATGAATATTATAATCTAAATTTTGTTTCAGGTCTTTCTCGCACAGTTTATTCTATCTATATGTATGGGCACGATCGTAAGTTTAGCGAGCAGTACAACAGCTGTCGTTGCTGTTGCTAGCACTCTGAGCTTCTTTGGTGCGATTTCTGCCAGTCAAGTTATGTATCTTGATGAATAAAAATTACTGTGTGTACCATGTATATCTGTTTTAATTGTTCATATTGTAAATACGTGTATCTATTCTATGTAATATATGAAGCATTACAAATAATTATTAATAATAATTTCTCCTAAATATAATTTATAATCAATGCAAGGTCACAACAAATGGACGGAATGAAGTGCATAAAAATATTTCTAAAAGAAATATTACGTTCTTAAGTTATTGAGTGATTTATCCAAGATATCTTTCTTGATTTTTGGGTAATCGGGATTGGTTTTCAAAACCTGATTGCAAACATCAATAGCATCTGCATATTTCTTGCATTTCATGTGACAAAATGCAAGTTTATAGCCGACTGCTGGGTTGCTTTTGCCCCCATACTTCCAAGCCCAATCATAATGATTAGCAGCTTCTTTGTAATGTTGCTCTTTTTCTGCAATAAATCCGCAAAATTCATATGCTTTGACACATGTTCTATTATGTTGCAAAACTCGTCGTAAAAGATCCATTGCTAAGTCGTATTTAGTTGACTGAATATACAAGTCAGATAAGAGCAACCAACACCTTTCTAAATATTCAGCATCTTCAAATGTCCATAAACTTTTGGCAACGCGTTTCAGTTGATTTCTGGCGCGTTGGGATTGTTTCAACAAAATATAAGCTGATGCAACTCCAAGAATGGGTCCTATATGATCTTTAAATGCTTCTTGAGAAGCTAGATTTGTAAAATCTTCCAAGGCGTCTTCGAGATTTTGTTTTTGTTTTGATGCTAATAACAGAAAATTTCCAAGAAGACGATGGCGTAAAGCTTCGTCATCTATACCTCCAGGACGAGGTTTTAATTCTTTCAACAAGCGCTCAGCTACAAAGAAAATTATTTATTTACTTCAATAAATAACTAAAGATAAATTTTCCTACCTGTTTGAAGAGCCATGCTTCGTGAATCCCGATATTCAAGATCTTCAATACTATCAAACGCATCTCCGCTCACCATATCATCTTCAGGATTTAAACAGATTTCAATCATATTATAAATAGCTTGTTGTCCCCATTCTGAATCCTGTCTTGCGTTATTGAAGTGTCTTAGAGCCGAATTAGGATTTCCGGAATACCAATCGTAAAGTCCAAGACAGTATGCTAAACCGGGATCTTTCGGTTTATCGCATACTTCTTCTGCTTGACTTAAAAATGGTGATGCTTCTGATAAACTTCCGGTACGTCGCATAACTTCAATCAAGCGAGCCAAAGCAGTCCAATAAGTCGGTTGTTTATTCAAAATTTGTTTGAAATGGAACGAAGCTGTGTCGAAATCAATCTAAGACAATAATTTACATTATATTTTATTTTAACACAAAATGGCTGCGAATTTTCTCATAAAAATTTTAAAAACAGGGCGAAGAAAAATATCGAAAACGCCTTTATGAAATTTGGTATAACGGTATAAGTTATTTTCTCGGTTATTTTATAGTACATTCGTGATTCTGACAACTTAAATTCGAATTTAGTCAAGTGTCAGACTGTCAGGTAGGTACACATACCAGTTTACAAAACTCAGCCCTGTGGTGTACTCTCCATTACAACCATGAGTACCCGTGAGTTAATGGCTGGTAACAGCACGCACGATAAAATATCTATACCGTTGATTCGCAATATATGATGCTGCCAAATCCAAGTTGGGTAAAATGCATGTAATTTTAAATGTAAAAGTTAGTAACCGCCATCTTCAAATGAAATAGCGGAAAGTAATCTTGGGAATAATATAATTTCCTGGATATAACATTTTGTTTTTAAAATTATGTTATTGGTAGTGTTATAAAAAAAATTAATAAAATTACAATGTACCTTTCGGAAAGCCAAATCTGCCATCATTACAGAAGCAGCTTCGTTTTCCGGATCAGCTTTTAATAACATTGAACAAGTTTGCTGGCATAATTCCAAATAATTCATCTGAAAAAAAATACATACAGTTCTGGAATTTCATAATCATAATCATATTTTCACCTGTAAATATAGTTTAGCTAAAGCCACAAGTATTTCAGAATTGGATGGGCTCAAAGTTAATGCTTCTTTATAATAAACTGCTGCTTTCTCATTATCACGTAATGATATAGAGAGTTCTGCCATACGCGTGCATATTTCAACGGATGTTCTTACTTGATCGGTAGCACTTCCTAAAAATTATTGTGGTATAAATATGTGTCTGATACATAATGTGTAATTACTGTACAAACCTGGTTGTTCCAAAGTAATACGTTTATCCAATCTACTTTGACAATCTCGTGCTTCTTTCAAAGTAGCAAGAGCATTTTTAATACTTCCCGATTTTTCCTGAATTTTTGCCAGTATAATTAAACTTTTTGTTCTAGATTGCAAACTTAGAGAATCATCATCACCAATTTTTTTGTTTCTATCAAGTTCTTCCCGAATTACTACTTCAGCTTTGTCATATTGTTTGAGTCTCATGTATAAATTAGTTAAATCAATTTTTAAATCTGAATTGTCAGTTAATTTAACTGCATCTTTATAGTAATTTACCGCTTTACTGTACTGATGAGTTTTTACTAACGCCATTCCCATTTTACTAGCCAAAATGGGATCTTTAGGATTAAAATTTAAAGCACGTTCGTAAGCATCGATAGCCCGTTCTGGTTCTTGAATAGACATACAAGCATCGCCGAATAAAAGATAACTTTCAGGTCCTGGACAATGCTCAACTACTTCTCTGAAACACTGTACAAAAGCAGATCTGTCCCTTCGATATTTCAAATAGACTTCAGCTAATTTAGTATGTGCTTCGATGTAATACGGTTCTTCAGGTTTTATTTTGTTTAACATGTCTATGGCAGTTTTTGCATCTTTATTCTGCAAACACTGCTCAGCGTTCATAATAATAATCCTGGCTTCTTCAGGACAACCTTTAAATTGTTCCATTGCATTTTGTAACATTTTTGCAGCTTCGTGTGATTGACCGCTTTGAGTATAGGCATTAACTAACTCCATGTACAACGATGCCCGATCAGCAAGTGTCAATTCACTTAATTGTTTGTCATTTTTATCTTTAGATTCAAGTAAATGTAATGCAGTTGTTAGACTTTTGATGGTTTCATCAATGTTTTTTTCGTTTTTATAAACAATGCCAGATATTAAATGGTATAAAGGGTTTTCTCTAACTTGAAAATTATTGCTCAAACCCATTTCTAAACTCTGAGATGCTCGTTGATATAAACCTTGATGAATATATATTTGAGCCATAAGTAAATGAGCATCTGCACAAGTAGTGTCTACATTTTTCAAAATATGATTAAGCGTATTCATTGCAGATGCATAATCACTAATCATAAAATGAACTTTAGCTAACAAATATAATCCTCCTTTTAAGCCAGGACATGCTTTTGTAACCATTTTTAAAATATTGAGTCCTTTTTTTATAACAGAGTTTGATTGAATTAAAACTAATTTATTTTTTCCCATTGTATCTGATTGTGGTGGGGAAAATTTTAAATATTCCTTAGTAACGTCTAACAAAAAATCTGGATCTAATAATTTTAAATATGTATCCCCATATGGATACCAATTTAAAGGTTTTAAATGAGTATCAATTGCTTCGTTTAAATATTTAATTGCCTTTTCTGACGTGGAATAATGAATTTTAGCTTGCATAAAAAGCAAAATTGATGTCATATCTTGTCCTTGCATTTCTAATATAAATTCCATTTGATGGTGAATTTGTTCTGTTACACCATTTTCCATTAGCTCACACATAGTCATTCCAATCAAAGCTTGTATAGAAGTTTCACTTGATTTTGCCGCTGATTTATAATAACGAATTGCGTCTTTAATCTTTCCTTGTAATAAACTTTGAAATCCAAGTTCACATAAATATTCTGGGTTACTTGGATCTAGGTGAACAGCTTTTTCAGCAAACTTAAACGTTTCCGCTAACACTGAGTGTGTCTTTCCGCAAATTCTGCTGAATAATTGCGCATTATCGTAAAATAAAAATGCATTTTTTGGTTCGGCTTTCTCCAAAACGCGATAAAATGAAGCCATGCATTCAGTAGCTTCTTCATAATTTCCATCGCGACATAAAAGCAATAATACATTCATTTTAAGTGCGTTTAAATTTAAACTATCCGTGTTTACTATGCGATTCATGGTTTCAATAGTTTGTTCCCAATCTTGAAGTGCGAATTGTATATTCATTTTTTCTACCAGTGGTTCAATTAAATTTGGATGTCTTACAATGGCTTTATTGGCTGTACTCAAAGCAATTTCAAATTTTTTTCCTAGCTCATAAAATTTCATTTCTCCAAAAGCAGCATCCATATATCGTTTATTATTATTTAAAACAGTTGAAAAGTAATGAATGAAATCATTTTGCATATTCATTTTACTTTTCCCCAAATATAATTCCACCCATCCTTTCAACAGAATACCATCAACATGTTCAGAATTTAATTTTAAACATTTATCAATATAATCTTTCGATTTATCATACATTTCACATGCAAATAAAAATAGTGCAGCATAATAAAATTCATTAGCACCACAATTTCTTCTGACATCTTTTAACTGAGTATCCAATTTTTGAATGACATCTTTGTCTGGAGTGGAAGCTTTTTTATGTGCAAATATAAGTGCTAAAGTTGCAGCTAGTACAAGATCTTCTTCAGATTGCAGAGTTTCTAATTCCCGAATTGCATCTTGAGTGCGACCACACATTAACATAGCTACCGCATTCATGAGATTAAATAAAGATTTATTAGTATATTTTGAAAGTCCTTCTATTGCTACAGATTGCATTGAATGATAATATTTTTCTCGTAAACAAAAAAATAATTTGGATTTTACTTCTACTTCTTCCATTTTAATTTATTAAGATTACAAAATATTATTGTTTAGAAGATTTTATATTTATTAATGACAACAAAATAATTATTCTTCAACAATCAAATGTTCGTACTTGTTTTTGTTTACTTCATAGACGCTTTGGAGAAACAGACAAGTGATTTTCATTTTCCAATTATGCTGGTCAATGTAATCAAAAGTATTCTAAAAATATAAAATAAAATTAGACATAACAATAGATTTAACTATTTAAATAATTAATATAAACAACAAATCAAGTAAAAATGTATATACCGAAGACTAGAATTTAGTAAATTGTATAAATGTTACGATCTAAACGGAAAATATTTAGCATTTTTAAGAAATGACCAACTATAAGTGAAACATAATTAAACCTGATAAAAATGCGGCTATAGTGGCAAGAATTTACTGATTACTAAACTCAGAATTTAGTCGAAAGACACCGACTACTTAAAATTAGAAACATTTAACAATGTAAACAACAATTCACTAAATTTACTTTATTTTCAGTTAATTGTTATTTTGATAACAATGATTATGCTAAACAACCAAATAATTTTTATCATTTCCAATTAATATTTACTATTAATTTTAAATGTAAAAATATCATTTAAGGATTTAATTTACTACATTTACACATAATTATTTAGTTTGAAGGTTTACATTTATTATTTAAGAAACATAGCATATATTATAATAAACTTAAAATAGCTTTTAAGACTAATTCACATAAGCATCTAGTTTTAAGGTTTACATTTTTTTATGTTTACGTTTAAGAAAAGTTGAAATTCATATAACTAAATACGAGCATTCAAACTTACAAGCACTGTGAATGCTCATATTTAGTTAGATGTATTCAAATTTACTTAACCGTAAACATAAATGTAGACCTTCAAACTAAATGCTTATGTGAATGAGAGTTTAAATTCATGTAACTATAGGGGCATTCGCACTTTTCACTTTCTAGCAATAAAGTCTGAAGGCTTCAAACTTTAGATTTATGTTTACCACTTACTAAACCTATATTAAGTTTATTATGTGAATGCTATGTATCTGAAACTTAAATATATGTAAACCTTCAAACTAAATGCTTATGTCAATGAGGCTTTACTAAAACCAAATAAACTAGTCGTTATTGGTTATTATACGAATTTGTACCGTAACATTATAGAATTTATGAAGATAACAAATGATAAAGCATTATCTCATTATCATAATAATGAACACACATGAAACGATATTGCACAATAAAATAATAAACAATTATTAACCTTTGCCAAAATACGACCTATTCCTTTCCCTCGCAATGATTCCGGTACATTACTGTGTACTAAATCAAAAACATCACCATCTCTTTCATAATTTACTGTAGCTACACTTGAACTTGAATTTATTTTCATATGAAATTCTTCTCTGTCTTCATCATGTGTAATTGTAGCAGCTTTGGATCGTGAACGAGTATGCATTCCAAAACTGCTTTGTGTAATCAATAATCTACGAAATGATTGCATACCTTTACCGTTAATTCCTGAAGTTTAAGTATACATAATAAGAGAAATAAATATAAAATAAGATATAAAATAATGAAATAAATACACTACCAATGAGTTGTTAGCTTCTACTATTGTTTATAAATATTACATAATAAAAATAAATATACTTAACCTTACTATTTCATTGATTGTTGGTTAAGAAATGATAAACAATAGAACCACTGCGACGATAGTTCACGCAATTCCACTTTTCTGTTCACTACTTCTTCAGTAAATAATATAACAAAATATTTAATAATGGAGAACGTTAGCTTGAAACAGCAGAAAGACAGCGAGTTAACTAGAGACGACTTTGATGGTGGACCAGTTAGTTTAGACACCATAGATCCTGGCTTATTTCTTGGTAATAAATAACAATGCATGATAAAATCATTCTTCAATAATAAACAGTATGATATTTTCCAGGTAATGTTTCGGCTGCTGTTGATATTGATACTATACAAATTTGTGGAATTACTCATATTTTAACACTTGATACCTGCCCTTTACCTCGAAGAATAACTGAAATGCCAAATATAAAAGTAAAATTTATTCATTTAGTTGATCAACCGAAAGAAGATATTTTAAGCCATTTACAAGACACTGATTCTTTTATTTCTGATGCTGTTAAAGTTGGAACAATATTAGTTCACTGGTAATTAGTAAAACCAAAAATTCACATATTTACATTGATAGTATTCAATTTTAGTTATTATGGAATGTCGAGAAGTGCTGCTGTTGTAATAGCATACATCATGAAAAAATATCGTTTAAAATATGAAAATGCACTGGAAAGGTACAAAATCTAATTAAAATCCTGTTCAGGTATAATTTTAATTCGATTTTAATACATTTTTAGAGTCAAAGAAAAGCGAAAAATTGTATTTCCAAATGAAGGTTTCGCTTATCAGTTAAAATTATATGAAGAAATGGGATATACTATCGATAAAACAAACACAAAATATCGAGAGTTTCGTCTATCTATTGCAGCAGATAAAGTAAGAAAAACTAAAATATTACCTCCCTGTTACATGGATTTAATAAAACATGATCCTGGTGTGATGCAAGTAAAACCAGATCCAAAAGTTTATAGATGTAAAAAATGCAGGTAAATTTTTTCTTCAATATTTTCTATTTTGTACTAGTATTAATAATTAATTTATATTTTAACGAAGACGTATAGTTGCCTCCGAATCTAATATAATTACGCATACTGAAAAAAATAAACTTTATTGGAATGGAAAAAATCGCTCTGATTCTACAAGTGAACCGTCAGAAGAAAGTAAAAAAGTTATATGTGAACAAACTTATTTTGTTGAACCAATAGCTTGGATGAAAAATGTCACACAAACAGTTCAAGGAAAATTGCATTGCCCTAAATGTGCTTCAAAGTTGGGATCTTTTAGCTGGATAATGGGTAAGATACCTACTAATGGTGTTTAATTTTTATATAAAAAAATGTTTGTGTTTGCTTACAGGTTGTCAGTGTCCTTGTGGAACTAAAGTATCGCCGGCTTTCTACTTAATTCCATCGAAAGTAGAATGGTCTAACGCGGTGCAGAATATTCAAATCACGGTATAAAACTTGTTGACGAACTCTGCCAACATGCTTCCTTGCCTGTGACGAACAATAATTACCAACAAGATTACGTGTTTGCTACGCGCAAAGTATTTATGCTTAGAAATGAATGTTCATATTGAAATGTTTAATTATTGTATTGTATAAATACAAAGATATTATGTATGTTATCATCTTGACCAATGTTGTTAAATCAAATGGAATCTATATTGTTGCTATTTGTGCTTATTGTTTATATGTCAGAAAATAAAAATAAATCTTACATATTGACTGAAATATTTATAGCAAGCCTTGTCTTTTAAGATCTTCGTAAGTTTTTCTGTTTACTACGTTTCCTTGGGAATCTTCATACTCTTCTTCTGTTTCCGGTTGCCATCTTTCGCCTTGTTTTTGCACTTTCAACTTTTCCCACACTAAAAATAAAGATGAATGAATTATTTCATTATGATTAAAAATATTATAATCTTACGAGCCAAAGCATCTTCAATCTGTGTTACATTAGCAAAGTGAGCTGTGTTTGGTATTCCAAGACAGCGCATGCCATGGGCATGTCTCCATTCAGCAAAATGACGCTGGAATGCTTTGGGGCCTTTGTAAATATAATTTCCACAAATTTCACAGTTGTAACTAATATTTAATCCGTGAAGTTTGTACAACCAATATGGAATAGGCTATAAAAATATAAAGAAATAATTTAATATTACTAATTTAATGCCATCTAAAACATTTTTATTTACCTTTCCATCCCAGCCAAGGGGCAAATTTTTAGGATTGTATGGTACATCATCATTATCTTCTTCTGGTGATTCATCACCACTATCTTCAGCTTCACTGTCATCTCTTTCACCTTCAGTTCGAGCTTGTTTTCTTTGCACATTTTCTTTTGAAGCTGTACGTTGAGCTGATACAAGTTCTGCTAGTCTAAAATAAATCATGTTTTGTTAAATATTATTTTCAATACCGTTGAACTATATTATTACCTATATACTTGTGTTTCCAAACTAGCTAAATCTCTCTGTCTCATTTGTTCTTTTTCTTTGCTTGCTTTGCCAGGTTTACTTTTTGCAAGTAAAGACGGATCCAGAGATTTTAAACCTTTGGTGGAGAACAAACGTTGAGCACGTTCTTCCAATGTACTAAAATATTTATTTTAAACTTTAAACTTATGTTTATTATTTAGTAAAATTATCTTACCCTCCACATTTTAATCCCAAAGCCATGAGAGCTGATTTCAATCTATCGAGCCCTAATGAAGCAAGTTCTTCCCAACTTGAAAATGCAGATAGCTCTAAATGTGCACCAATATTTGTAAGAGCTGAGCCTGCTTCTTTCTATGAAAATAATAGATAATATACTCATAATATAGAGAAGAGAATTAATAAGTTAATAAACTTACTGGCCAGCCAGGAAATGATCCATTTTCCCATTGACTTTCCATAATTTCCACAGCAATTTGTAGTTCTGTATCTAAATCCATCAGTGGTCTAATTCTTGCGACGAATCCACGCAAATAATCAACAAGCTCAATTAAATATCTCCGATACTCTCCAGTCTTGCGTTCTTTTGGAATATCAAATAACTGATCAAATGTTCCCAAGTATGTAATATAATCAACTTTCTGTAACAAACGGTTATTTAATCTTAAATAAATTTAACAAATAAAACAGGTAATACCTCAATGCCTTTCAGATTGATGTATTTTTCGTAACATTCATGTAAATCCAAATACTTTCCGTAACCTTCTTCATCGGAAAATTCCACCATATCTATAAAAATAAATATAATTAAAATGCAAAACAAAAAATTATTAATTATATAACATACTAGCTAATTCTTCTGTAGGATTTTCTCGTGCTTTAGCAATTTCATCGAATTCCACCGACATTGGAACACTAATCTATAAAAAAAATTATAAACTTAAATCAAATACAAAAAGCAAACATTGTTGCTTATACCTCATTTGGATGTCGCCGATAAAAGTCTTTGATTTGTCGCAAACGTGAATAAAACTCCATAAATTCATTAGGGCCAGTCAAAGAGGCTACTTCAGCTTTCCTCAAACCATCTCGATCTTCATAAAGATCTACTAATCTTTCAGAACTTACTAAATACTGATCTAATAATAATTTTAATCTATGATCCGAGTTAATGGTCTCACGATACTGAAATAGTAAAAAAATAGTCATTAGAAATGTGGATAGGAAAAGACATCTTATGATTTTCGATACATACACTTATTTTCTTATGTAGCATTTCTTTTACCATAGCATCAACTAATCTTTCTCTTTCTTCATGATATCGTCTTTGCTGTTCTAGAATTGTCTCCATTTTAATAAACACAGGATACAAATTATCAAAACGTTTGGAAAACGTCACTCGTAATGTTTATTAAAACTTTGAGGTTATGAGTGTGATGTGAAGCGAATGCGTTTGTTCTTTGCGCATTTTCTTGACGCGCAGCGCATGCGCAGTACGCAATATAAAACTGATTTTTCGTGGTGTAAACGAAAAACGATCAAACCCTCCTTGGATCAAACGATGTAAAATAAACAAATATAGCACTTGAGGTTAATTTACTGCAATTTTCAAAATAGTTTTGACAATAAGGAAAAATTCAATCAACAGGAAAGATACCAATGGATAAAAGTAAAATGAATATGATTTAATTCAAATTTTTATTATATTATTAACATTTTTAGAGAAAGAAAATGATTCTGACAGCGATGGCAGCTCTCTTACGATGACAGTCTCATCTGACGACGATTCTGATTATGATTCAAGAAAAAAGCCTCAAAACTCATCGTCTGTATAATAATTTACTTTAAAAATTGCTATGAATAAATAAATGCAATTTCAGGCATATTGTGAACCCAAGGTACGTGGGAGACTTCAAAGAGGAAGATTTACAATGTCCTACCAAAATGAAGAGAATTTGGGATATCGCTAACAAACAAATATCACAACAAAGAACTAAATTAAGAACAATTACACAGAAAAACAAAAGACTTGAAGGACAAGTCGTCAGATTGAGAAATATTATAAAACATTTGAAATCCATACATAAATAAGAAAATTGACACAAAAATAGTTTTTAAGAAAATATGTTGTATTATTTGTATTTATATTTTGTACATTACCCCTTGTTCCATATTAGAAATTAAGCACCGAGCGAATACTGTAATAAAGTAAAATAACATTTGATAATATTCCTATAATATATTTCAATACATTACCTTTCTCCATCATGCATTAATTTGAACGCATCATTAACTTTATCAAACGCCAGAGTATGTGTAACAAACTCATCCAACATCAACTTTTTATTCATGTACTCTTCGACAAGCTTAGGCACTTGCTCTCTGCTTTTCCATCCTCCAAAAGCAGTTCCTTTCCACACGCGACCAGTGACAAGTTGGAATGGCTTGGTGCTGATTTCTTGACCAGCGGGCGCAACACCAATTACGACGGATACGCCCCAGCCTTTGTGGCAGGCCTCTAAGGCAGCGCGCATGGTGTTTACATTACCAATGCACTCGAAAGTGTAATCTAATCCGCCGTCAGTGTACTCTACAAGAAATTCTTGAATAGGTTTTGAGCAACTGGTTGGGTTTACAAAGTCGGTGCATCCGAATTGTTTAGCAACGTCAAACTTCTTCGGGTTGGTGTCAATTCCGATGATTTTTGAAGCTCCGGCTGCGCGACATCCCATAGCAGCAGCAAGACCAACAGCTCCAAGACCCCAGACAGCACATGTGCTTCCTGGTTCGACACCGGCTGTATTCAAAGCGGCTCCATAACCTGTTGATATACCGCAGCCGAGAAGGCAGACTTTATCCAGAGGCGCTGAAGGATTAATCTAAATACATTCAATTCATTGTAATTGCATTTTCATGCGCCATGCTGCGTATTTTTATGACTTTGCAGTTTGTTATCTAGTATAATAATATATTCTATCTTTGATAAAAATGACAATATAACTAATTTGTTTATAATCAGAAAATTACTTTGCCTGAATCAATTTCTCTGTGCAAATTATTTTTTAGAAAACATTGCAATGTAACTATGGTGCTAGAGAATTGACATGTGGAACGTGGAAATGTCAAAATTTTTGCGTATTGGTATTTATAGATAAAGTACAGTATACAACTAGCTTTGCTCGCTCGTGTTATAAGCTTCATCTTTATGAATAATATAGCGTCGTTGTATAATATACAATTAACGCATAAGATAAAAATTATAAATATTTTTCTTACTTTGCACACTGAGATGTCAGCCACCACAGTGTATTCGCTGAACGTGGAACAACCCATAAAGTGATAAATTGGTTTTCCATCTTTTGAGAATCTTGTGGTACCATCAGGCATAACACCACGTCCTTGAGTAGCACGAATCTTTTGGCACAAATTTGTCTTCGGAGACTTGCAAAATTTGCATTCCTTACATTGTGGAATATATAGTGGAATGACATGGTCACCTATCAAAATAATATAGTAGAAAAGTATAGTTCCGAAAAGGAATATCTACAGATTCTACCTGGAGCAATATTGGTGACACCTTCACCAACACTTTCGACAATACCGGCACCTTCATGGCCTAATATTACCGGGAAGACACCCTCGGAATCAAATCCACCCAAAGTGTACGCATCTGTATGACAAACGGCAGTGTAATGCAGTTTAATCCGAACTTCATGAGCCTGTGGAGGAGCTACTTGAATCGTTTCAATTGAAATTGGTTTCTTTGGTTCCCAGGCTACACCAGCTTTGCAAGTAATTACCTAAAAAATTACAAATGTATATAAATTGTTTTCTTTACACTAAAAATAAAATTCTAACCTTGCCAGTTGTATCAGCCATTGTAATACGTGTAGTAGTTTGTTACAGCAAGACAACGTACTTAGACGGTTAAAACGAAATGAAAGAATGAAATTGAATAACGTGATATTTTATAAATGTGACCTTTAAACCAATAAATAATCGTCTTGTTGCTTTAACACTAAACACCTAATATGACAACATGAGGTAGGGGGAGATGAGCAGCAATGAGCAGTTTATACACAAATCCCGGCTGAATATAAATGTCTCTAAAATAGTTCTTTATTTAAATTAAATGACATGATTTTTAAACATATTCGCATTTGCATTACTAAGCAAGTAATAGCTAAAAATTTTCATTTCGTTAAAACCAGTCATATTTTACTTAAACTTGAATTTTTTGTTTTAAATAAATTTGAAACAATACAACCATAATAAACTACTTAGGTACTTAAATAATAATTAACTACCTAATATTGATATTTTTATAAATGATCACACTATTCTTATTCTTTCTGGTGGTTTCCAGCCATCGAAATATATTTCTGCTTCTCGGGCTATTGCTAAAGTTAATTCATCATTATGAGACTTGGCAACAATCTGGAACAAATAAATATATATCTCATCCAAATATTACATATTTAATTCTTACTTGAAATCCTATTGGTAAATTATTTGCAAAACCCGCTGGGCAATTTGTAACTGGAAGTCCTAACACATTAAAAATAGAAGCATAACTAAAATCCATTACTTTGTGGAACATAGAATAATGTAGATGAGCTTGCGTTGGAAATGTTGGGTATAGCAAAATTCCATTTTCGCCTAACAGATTCTACAACAATAGTCGTAAACTCAAATAAATTGTATTAATATTGTTATTAATAAATACCTCAGTATATTCCTTAGTATGTTTAATAAAGTTCTGTGATTCGTTTTCGTGTTTCCGTAAAAATAAATTGTGTAAATATTTTATGATTCCATAAAAGAATATGGGAAGCGTAGATTCACTCCTAAATGTTATAAATCGGAAAAATTCAGGCCAAAAATGGAACTCCAAATTTCTATCCAAGTAGACACATTCTATTTTTTCCATTCCTAGTAAAGTATCTATTGATACAGGAAAAGAATAATGAAATTGTTCTATCTGGATCTACAATGTATTCATTGATAACTTAAATCTCATTTAAATACACAGCAATACTACCTTTTCAACTGATGCATTATATTTTCCCTTTAAATAACTAGCAAATAATTTCATTGCGTTAATAACATTCCCATCAACATTTTTTGCTAAACTTGAACTACTTTCATTTTCCATATAATACACTTTAATATTTTCCAACTGTACCTGGAATTAAACTATGTATTTTTCATAGTGCAGTTAAACAAAATAACATATTACCTTTTTACATTGAAAATTATTGTCGGATGACGCAAGAATAGACATCAATAAGGGTAGATCTTCTGCATATCTTGTCATAGGACCGGTAACTAAATAATCTTCAATATATTTATCATGAATCTTTGGTTTATTATTATCTATTGGTGTTAGTTTGGATGTTGGCTTATGTGAAAAGATTCCTGTAAATAATGCTGGTAATCTTAGGGATCCAGCTAAATCTGAACCTAGGCCTATCAATGAAGCTGCACTGCTTATAAGGGCAGCCTAAAGGAGATAAAAATTGTAGCAAAATTTGGTTGTAAAATAGTGTAAATTTGTACCTCGCCACCTGAAGAACCACCGACTGTTCTAGTAGTATCGTACGGATTTTTAGTTAATCCTGTAACTTTATTAAAAGTTTCCCAAAAGAAACAAATTTCTGGAGTATTTGTTACCGCTATTATAATCGCACCGGCATTTTTAACACGTTGCACAATAATACTATCTCGATCAGCAATACAATTTGAATTTAACTGTCCTACATCACAACTCATACCTGAAAATGTTGATGTAAATATTTGATATTTATTTTGGTTATTGGTATTTATACCTTTTACCATAATACTTTCTTTAATAGTTATAGGAACTCCTAGAAGAGGTGTCTGGGTTTGCATTTCTTCCACAGTTTTAGAATTACTGGAAATATTTCTATCTAATTCTATGGCGTCTTCTAAAGCTTGAGCAAATCGGTCTTCTACAATAGCGTTTACAATTTTGTTAATTTCAACGGCTCGATCTATGTAGGCGCGTATTACTGTTTCGCAAGTCACCTAAAAATTATTATTTTAAAACAATAACATTTCTTTTAAATATCACACATAAGTGCAGCATATTATTTTATTTATTTATAAAATAGGAAATAGGTAAATCCAAGAAAACTGACCCATGTAAGAAAATAAACGATTATATTTTATAAAATGATCACTTTATGTAAATTATGTTTATTTTACTTACTTTTCTTGTTCTTATCATATGAGCCAGTTCAGTGGCGCTATTAAATAGCAGCGGATCTTTAATCGTTGGACAATTCTTCCTTTTTCCTTTTGAAATTATCCAACATATTGGATAAAATATCAAAGACACAAAAATTAAACCAATTCGTGAGAAGTAGTACATAAAATTGTAAATATTTTTATATTTTTGAGTTAAAACATCTTCCATTTTACTGTGTTAACTGTTGCGAATAACTTTCTGTAGTGAGATTTAATTCCCGTTGCGCTTTCCTTTCTTGAAAATCTTAAAATCAAGGTCAGGTAGAGTTTTTCAACCGTCATTTTTAAATAATTGTTCACCTACCTGTGCTGCTTACGTAGTTTTTACAAACAATACTTTTGTACCTTCAGAACAATGTCCTTACAAACACAAATCTCAAACATATTACATTACTATTTTATTATTTAAGTACCTATCAATTGTATTTCAAATTAAATAGCATTTGTCAATGAATAAATAATTGGAACATTGTTTTTGTTTGATAAAAAAAAATGTTCACATAATAAAAATTACAATATAAGAAAGATAATAAACAAGTTATTATCAATATTAAATTTCAGTTATCTGATGAAAATATCACGATAATTTATTATATAAATACAATAAAGAAACTAGAAGCATAGGTACCTGCGTAATTTTTTTAACATTGTATACCTACCTACTTTAATAGTTGTTTACATCTAGAAAATGTATAACATTTAATATCATGTGTGTGTGTTATTTTAATATTCGCATATTTCTAATTTTAATTCTAAAATTCTAATTTCGAATCTATTTTCTAATTAAATTTTGCCATAAAAACAACAATAAGACCAATCATTTTAGAACAGTTTGTATTATAATAAATATATGCATTTTTGATAGTTTTAAGATTACACAAACTTTTCAGAAAAATGATAAACAATTTCATAATATGCTTCCAGTGTTATGTATATCTCTTGATCTATCACGTTTCGATATTAAAATTCTGTTTTTAAAATTAAAAATAAGTTCATAATGCAAATGTGGCAGATGATAGATAAAGTTCTATTAAGCTATTTAAGCGCAAATATATATAATACAAAAATAATCTTTTTTCAAATATTGTTTTAATAGTCTTTCTTGCATTCATTCATTAGTATACATAAATTAAACAATAGGTATGTGGTGGAATAAATATATATTAAACAGAATTACTTATAAATTACTAACAAACAAACAATTATGATTATAAGTACGGTTCGGACCAATACTTGACAGTTCCATTATTCTGTTCAAACACAGCCGAAGATTTGACCCTGGAACGTAACTTTATGTCCTTTGGTTTGAGCATACTTTTATGATTACTCAACATCCGAGACGGCGTTAAAATTGACTTAGAACTAAGCCCTGTACACTCGAGAAAATGTTCATAAGATGGCTCAGGATTCCGCGAAACTTGCAAATTACTTTCTTTGTCACTTTCGCGAACAAAATTATTATTTCTTTGCGATGTTAAATTCTTCTGCAGTTGCTGAAGACTCTGCAGACTATGAAGAGAGTGAGGTCGAATGTCTTTCGTTGCCCGAACAATCTCAACTGAAGTATTTGACTTAAGTTGTTGCTTATTATGATTTTCAGTTTCCTGTTTACAACCATCTGTTGTTGTAGCCTCTTTTATAACGTCAGGAGGTGAGGTAACATCTTCGTTAATACTATAAGTTAAAGAATTGGAAGATTCCGACTGATATTCTTCCCCAATTTCGCAATCATCTAAATTAAACTCTTCAAAGTTTTGACTTAAGTCGAATTTTTCAAAACTTGGAGTTTCGGATTTTGATTTTTCAATATTAGATTGCTTTTCGTAATTTTGATTTTCAAAGTTAGAAAACAATCTATACCGTTCTGGATTTCTATTGTTGAATGATAAAACATTTTGACTGTTGAAATTTGATATTAAACTAGAAACTGATGTGCCTATTGTTATTTTATTTCGTGGGGAGTTTGTAACTTTTTGTTTTAAAATTTGTGAATTGTTTTTGATATAATTATCTTGAGAAATGTGCTCTTCTTTATTCTCTTCAGTCTCTTCTGGTATTATAATTTCGGATACTTGTGGTAATTTAGGTATTTCAGGCTCATGTTTATTTTTCAACATATTTATTTGCGCTATGCTTGCTACATTTGCTATTCTTTCATTTTTAACTTGTTTAGCAGTTTGGAAACTATTCTTCTCAGCATTTTGAGCCGCTAAATTAGTAAGTGTTCCATCTAATGAAATAGGATCGTACAAAGAAACAGTACTTTTGTTTAAATTTACATTTGATGGCACAGGAATTGGATGAGATTTTGACATAATCATTTTTTCTGTTGGTAAATTTAACTCTGATATGGAACAATAATCTGGTTCGGATTCCACAGTAAGCTCTTCTAAACTATCACAAGATCTGTTAATCAAAATATTTTGTAGTTTAAATTTAGAGACTAAATTTGCAGGTTTTGGTGGGAGCGCAGGTGGAGTTCTTGACAGCTTATTTTTTTTATCCTTTCGAGGTGAGACACTGACAGTAGTATCCATATCGATGTAATAATGACTTTTTTCAACATCATCGAGATTATTACACTTAGGTATAGTTAATTTTTGTGTAGACATTCTGTTTATTTTATTTTCTTGCAAGTTTTCAAGTTTACAATTCGGGGAAATTTTCCAGCTATGCACGCTGTCACTAGATTTGCTTAAAATTTGTTCGTAATCATTGCTGTAGATGCTCTGAGGTACTTCGTAGAAATTTGCACCTCCCTGGATTGGTGTTTCGTAATAATCTGCTTTTACAGATGATTCGTTAGTTTCTTCCGGAGTCTTATCAATATTTTCTACTGCTTTAATGTTTACTTCAGTTACGGATGCTTCTTTGATATGTTCATCGCTGAATTTTACTCTTTTCTGCGTTTTATTTTTTATATTTCTGTCTAATTCTGGACTCTTAGGTGGTGAATGTATTGCATCATTAATATTTTGTAATAATATTTGGTTCATACATTCGAGTACGGGATTATTTCTATAAACATTTTGTTTATCATCATCTTCTTGGTCACTAGCACTTGCATACCAACTATCATTATGTTCTGCGTCATCAGCTTCAAAAACCGATATAGTTTCAGATATTAGGCGGTTTTTATTTTGTATAGTTTCTTTTTCTTCGTTGGTTAAATTTTCGTTAATTGAATTAACTTCTGTTATGCTACTTTCCTGCATTGAAGAATCATTTGATAAAACTGGTGATAGACAAGAATCTTGAACACTTTCCGCATGAGACGAAGTATTGTCTTGAAATATTGGAGTTGTTTCTGGAGATTTTCTGATACCATGAAGAGAGTTCATTTTATCAGAAAATGTGTCGCTGTTTTCAGCAAATAATTCTTCAATTCTCTCGGACACTTTTTCTATTTCTTCTTTAGTCTTTAGTGAATCACTTAACTCACTAGAAACATCTTCTGCGGAGCTTTCAGTGCTAGATTCCCGTGATTTTAATACTTCAAAATAAGTACCAGTCATCCGTCTGTGGTTATTTAACTTTTTGCATCGTTTATAATTACTGTCTCTATTTTTATTATTCTTTTCATAAACAACCTTGTGTGTTTCTTCTTCGGATAGAATAGATCCAAACATTTCAGATCCACTTTCCCAGTTACTATCGCAGCTATCAATATTCGACGGTGAATAATATTGACTACAAGTGTTACAATACTGCACCAAGTTCCTTAATCCTTTGATTTCTTTCTTCTGTCGCTGGATAATGTCGTCCTTGTCAGCGAGTTGATGTTTGATAAAAGTTTGTTCTTGTTTTAAACGCGCCTCGAAAACTAACAAAGATCGGAGCACTTTGGTGAGCTGCTCGTCTCGAAGATGACGTTCGGTGAGGGCTTCTAGTTCTTTCGCTTGGAGTTTGCGAGTGAATTCGGATACAAGTTGGCGGCAACGGCGAGTTTGGAGCTTTAGGGCACGTTGAGCCATTTCGAGCTCACAACGGACCAGGGCTGTCGCCGTTGAGTCCATCTACAACGGAGTCATCACATTATTATAAAAGAAAAACACCACATTCATTTCACATCATTATCATCATATACAGGATGATTCATAACTTCGTGCATATATTTTAATCGCATATCGTACTCAACTTACTGAATACGAAACAAATATTTTTTCAAAATTCGCAATTTTGATTAACGTTTTTTTAATCAAACAGTTTCGGCCCACTGTTTCCATCTGGAATTTCAAAAAATTATTTAATTTTTAAATGTCTTACTATTGTGTAATTTATTAAAATATTAAATCCAGTACGTGGTTCAAATAAATGTTTTTTGTTTCAAGATCAGTAAGTATTTTCTTCTACAATATAACTACTATACTACTAAGAAACAAGCTCTTGTATTAGTGACATTGTTACAACTATTAACAAGATTAAAATATAATTCTATTGGTTATTGTGAATTGAATTTTGTTGTTCTTATAAGATATGTGTTATTGAATTAATTGGTCCGTAAATTCCATAGAAGGTATCCGGATGTGTATCTTTTCAAGGAAGGTTATTTCATTTTCTCTGTTTGTACCTTACTGGTTTGCAACTTTGAAAGTAGTATTTCAACCAAGTCGAGTTCGAGTCTAAATCTCACATTCCAATGATAAAGTCAAATGCAAGCGTAAGGTGAACGAACAGAGTAACACCGAGCTGAGCGCTGGAAAATGAATCATTTGAATTGGACCACGCGGGCTACAGAAGCAAATCAGTCATGTGATGAACCAAGAAGAAAAAATCTCAATCATCTGGCCATCGGAATGTGACCGGATTAAAAGAAAGTTGTGACCGGGGAAAACATCATCAAACAACAAGATTTGCATATGAAAATTTTATAGTTTTAAAATTTTACATTGTGCGGTTTAGGTGGAATGTTTTAATAACTATTCTATAATTTTGTTTGTAATATTTTTATAACTATAAAAACATTGCGGAACTTAATTTTAAAGTAATTTTTAATATATATTGTTTTAAGAGTGCAAGTTGTTTTTTTCGGATATAATACATAGGTGATATAATGTTTGTAAAGACATAGATGTATGAATGACTGTTCTGCGTTGACCGCATTCCTTGACCAACAAGTAGGTCCTGTTGAGGACACGTGCTATAAAGTTCCAACAAAGCAACTGCTACTAAATAAACTTTTAAAAATAAATGATTCGAATTTTTATTTAAATATGTATCTGTTTATGCAAGTTACGTATAAAACCTATATGTAGTTTTAAATTTCCTTCTTTTTCCTGATAATACTATCGAAATTGATAAATGAAAAATAATACATTTTTACTGGGAATTCCAAGGTTTGAAGGTTTCAAAACTAATAATAGTTATCGGCTTACTACTGTATCTCATCAGAATAAAATTAATTTACCTACATACCTATATTATACATTGATGAGCATACGGAAAACACAACGAAAATTTTATAAATAAATAGACGCACCCAGTTTTCTATAAGATCTGACGAAACTGACAGACTGTATGTAGATACTTGTATCAGCGACAATAAACCGCATGACTAAAATTTAAAACAATGTAACTGGAAAAGGATGTGAATGATATCATTTCTTTTATCAACAATATATAACAGACAGGCGTGGTCAATTGTTGGTATTTAAAAATTAAGGATGAAAAATACCTATTAAAATTTAAGATAAAAATTGTTTATAATGAACTATTTTATGCATTGAGTTTTCAATAAAATATTTTCAATTTTATGGTATTGCTTTCATCTCAGATTGTAATGTTTTATTTCTAATAATTTATTAAAGTTTAAGTTAATATTACTTTACAATAAAATACATTTTTAATATGCATATGTTATGATAAAGTTTTATCAACACATTTATTATTTTACGATAACATAAACCATTTCCTTCTTATAATTATTACAAAATATATTATCTCAAACTTTAGAAACTGTTTTGTACTTTTTAGCATTGTTTTTAAATTTATAAATATATAGTATTTAAATAAAAATGTTGTGTAAATGAAAGATATATTCGTGTGTAACAATTAGTCAATTACAATTATTGTATTTTGGAAAGTATAAGATATGATTTAGATATTTAGAATATAAGCAAGAATAGAAATTTAAGTAATCAGACAGCATGTATGCCACTGGGCCATGGACCATTTCGTATAAATTACATTCCAATGTATTAAATCTTAAAAGAGAAATTTCAATATTTCATTCGCATTTCCCATGGGTGCTAGCAGGAGGCGCGGGTTGACCAGCACATTTCTTCCGGAGCAAAAATTAAATAATTTTAAAAATATACACACTTTTGTAACTCATTCTTATTATTTTTATTTATGTATTGTGCGATGTATTGCTATACTATTCTTTTTATCAGGGCAAAAGTCAAAACTTAGATTTAGTGAAACTATAAAAATAAATAGCAGAAAAGTGCAATAAGAAAAAAATGTAAAAAGTAGTAACATATTGTTAGTTATTTCATACATTGTTGGCTAAATATTAAAAAACTTTTCTGATATTTATACTCAAAATGATAACAATTGCCCAATTATTATTTATTTAAAAACGTTACAATTTTATTCACGAAGTACATTAAGTACAACTCGTCAAGTTCATCATTTGTATATTCCTAGAACAAATAATAGTTATTTGTGTATCAAGTACGGATAGAGCATTTTTTGTTGCGAGAAATTTGTTTAGTCGAGGCGAAGCCGAGATCGATGACTCGCCAAATGCAAGAATCAAGGTCTATCCAACGAGGTGCACACAATATTTTTTCTACAGTCAAAAATATAAAGGTATCTAATATTAAAATTAATATTATTTGCCGTGCTTATAATTCAATGAAATCCTTATCGATCATCACCATGACAACGTTTCTAAATTAGATAAAAAACAAACAAAATGTTTAAAATCGTAGTTTGAGGCCAATTTGACGCAATAAATTCAATAGTTTTATGATTTTTTTTTTTTTTGACAATTTTGTACATATCTCAACTAAAAATTGAATAATAATGTTCATATTGTACAATGATTGTAAAAAAATTAAGAAAACTTTCCAGTTTCTATTAAAGAGTTGTCGGAATATAGGTGATATATCAATTTGTTAAATACCTACTGAAAATTAAATCTCTATACCTGAATTTAAAAGTAAATAAAAACAATACATTAGACTTTTTATTATAAACCGATTATAAATATATTATTATATTATACAAATATATTAGTTAAATGCTAAATTAATTTATTATTATTATTTTAACCATTGTAATAATTAAACCTCCTTTAAAAAAATATCTAGGTATGCAGGCCGCTCATAATGCGTTTTAATTTCCGTAAACATTCTATTGTTTCACCCAATAAATGCTAAAAATTGTTTACATGCCTTTTTAATTGGGCCCAATTAAAACAATGTGTCGTTTAATTTATGAAATAATTTAACTGCTTTAGAAAATAAAATACCATGTAAATAAACGAAAGCATGACATCATATAAGGTCATACAAGTTAATTATTTTATTTACGTCATGTGGTGTATATCACACAATATTATAAATTCTGACATGACAAAATGTAATGTTTAAATATACATTATATCGAAGAATTATCGAAAAATGACGTGTGCCTATATGAATTTTAATGAATTATGTACAGTTTTAAAGATACACGTAGGTATTAACAAAAACTACCACATATGCGAGCATAAAGATTGCTTTAATTGTATGTAATCAAACTAGACTATAACAGTTCATGTTTTTTACATTTTCACTGGCAAAATTTGCCGAGTTTATCTATGTAATTTAGATTAAAAAGCGCAATATGGCGAAAAACAAAATTATCTAAATTCCAAAACCGGTATTCTGATAACAGGAAAACGTAGTTCTTATCATTTCACGTGGTAAAGGAGAAACTCGAATAATATATCACTTGAAATACGGTTCAAATCCTCAACAAAATATACGTTGTATATCAACGGATATTCACTGAATTTATCGCTGATATACCTGAGTTAATATTGACTGAAGTTATCTCATATTTACTTCGTATTTATGAGATGACACATAGTATAATATTAACAATATCATTATTTAGATATTTAGAATTAATGTACTTTTGTTAGAAAATATTTTTTTGTTATTGGACGTAGTTATTTTGTAAAATTGTAGTAAATATTATTAACATAATACTAGGAAAATTTGCGTATGTTGTTTATTCTAATCAACAATACCTATCGGCTGTTTTTACCAAATATTTATATTTTTACACTAGTACTAGTACCAAAATATTGAGATTAAAATAGTTACTTATGTAACAAGTACGCAAAATAGAGTTTTATAGGACGAATCTATTTACGGACGAGGCGCAAGCAGAGTCTTTGAATTAGGTGAGTTCTCTAAAACTCAAGTTTGTGTACGTGTTACATACCAAAATTTGTAGTATGCTCTCCAAATTTATTTAGTAACTATTTGAAATTATTCTAAAGTATAACTTTAAAATGATATTTTGGAAAACGTAGGCGATGAAACAATTGAAATTGCCTGGGTTACGTTATTTTAAAGGACTGGATCTCCTAAAATATTATTTTGCGGACTCAGTTCACAAAGTAACGATTTTAGAGAGCATATACTAAAAATAATATTTTTGAAGGCATTGCTAATTACTTATAAACATATACGTATAAACTAATCAAAAACGTCAGAACTATGTTTTAATTTAATACCAACACCAATTAGTAATTATTTAATAAATTGTTACTACTTAGCAAGCAATATACTTTGTGCAGAAAGAATTCCAAAAATGTTTATTGCATAAAGTGATAAGTACCTACTGATAAACATTCTTGCGGCATAATTTCGAAATAGTAATATATTTTTATTGAACTTTAATTACCTTTATAGAAATACCTAAATGTACATCAGGTAGCCAGAATGTTGTTCTATTTTGCATAAATAATTAGCATAAATTTTGGAGGCAACGTAAATAGGAAGTAGTTAACATATTTTCGATTACGGAATTTTACAAGAGTTGTTTCTTAGTGAACTTATAAAGTAAAAAGAAAAGTGAACCCTTGCCTTTTCTCTAACGAAATCCGGCTGTGTGTAGATAGTCAGCGTGGACTTCTTGCCCTCGGCAGCGAGACTGCTGGTACTCAAGGTATGATACTTCATCATGATATGTTCACTTTACAATACAAACACATTAACTCCTCTCCGAGGCAGCTTGTTCACAATCCCCTGGACTCTTCATGATAACACTTTAACTTTACTATCACACACTGTTATGTTACAACATCATATAAGCAATGAGGCGAATAGCGGTTGTGTATACGTATTCGAGGAGCCTCGAGCGTTCAAATGCCAAGTGGTAAAAACGTCGGTTGTGCGCGCCCAGCCAGCTTGGTGAACGCGGTGTTGTTGTGTTCGTTTCTTGGTGACGGTTACTCGACTGTGTCTCCCCTCTACCTGGTTTTATACCTGTCTTGCTTTACTACTACAACGCAAGAAGAACCTGTGCTGGCCAACATATGACCAGAACAAAATGTTTCCATCACATATTTGGTGGAGGCTAAAGCTATCATAAGCCCCCTCCCCAAAAATCTTATGTGGTCAGCACATGAACTCCCACCACTTACAAAAATATATTATTACGGCTGGTAACCGCACACACTGTATAATGAATATGATATCTATACTCACAGCATGTGAGGCTACCAGGCTACCACACCCAATGTGGGTTGAGCGTGATAGATGTTACATAATGAAAGTTTAATAAAAGAAAATTACTTATGAAAATAAAAGTTTACAACGCGAGTCGCAGGCGAGTGTCGTAATTATTCAAATAATGTCATTATTTAACTCGAGAAGAATAATGCACTTTATTTTATACTGTGACATAGTGACATTTTTCGGACTATTTATAGGCCGCAAAACAGAATGCGGCCTAGGTTGTAAAACTTTACTTTAAAGGCCTAGGCCGCAAAAAAGGAGTAATTTTGTATGCATCTCAGACAAAAATTGTCATAAGTAAGTCCACAACAACTTGCTTGTACCTTAATGTTTTACTTTTTACTCTAGATACATAAATAACTAAGTTATACGATAAGTATTTTATCTATGATAAATTGAATAATAAGAAGTGAGTAATATGTAACATGATAATTATATTTTCGATTAAATGTATTTCCTTATTAGTAGAAGATAAAGTAAAAAGTTCAAGTAAATGTTATAAAAAGGTAACTTATTGTTTCATGTGTCACAAAACAAATTGTAATTATCATGTCATATGATTTCATAAGTTAAAAAAACATGTTACAGTGGGTAATTTAAGTGAAATACATTTTCCAGTTGACATATTTTCATTAAAATCTAACCAGTTCTTCCACTGAACAAATAAATGTGAAAAGCAACATATAATTTTATTTGAACTACTACCTACTTATACACTTCGTAGAAAATTACCACACACACTACAAACACAGACACTGGTAAAAATAATAAAATTGGATTTTAAGTTTAAGGGATGCTTTTAAACATGTTTTACGACTCTAATATCTTTCTTTTGACAGAAGGTAGAGTCCAGGTAAAAACTGATAGTAATTTGTCGAGATAATCTAAATCGATTAGTATCGTTACATAATTAAAATTATGTAAAGTTTATCTGCATTTCTCACTTGGTTATCAGGAAAAGATAATATATTATATATTGTATTATTTAGTATTAGTAATTTATAATTTTTCAGTTTGATCCAGCAATTATTTGATGTTTACAAGTATTTGCGGACTATTTAATGTAACCAAACAAACAAAGCTGCGTTGTGCCATTTGTAGGAATAAATTAATAGGCAATAAGACAAGTCATTTACATAGTTATGGGTGGTCGTAGGCTTCTTGAATACATAAACATAAATAATAAATACTACACTAACTTTTCAACTTACGGTAACAAAACAAATTCAAGGTGAACTGAATGCTAATGAACTGGAGAAACTAAACATTATGAAATTGTGCAGTTTTTGGACAGGAATTTCTTCATAATCTTAATGTGTAGTTCATACACGAAAATATAGACACTTAAAAAAACCCGATAATGTAATGTGCAATTGATAACAGTATAATACTGTTAAAGTGAAAGTATTGTTTGATTTTTTAATTGCATAGGTACCTAAAATACTTAGCGCAATAACTAATAAGCAATCATTACGCAGTGAGAAAATAAGTATGTACCTATACGTAATTCCGGAATTGTGATTTTCCGCAAAGAAAGTTTTCTAATATTTACAGGAAGTAATGAACAAAATTAGTTCTATCTCATAATGCATACAATGAAAATTTAAAGTGTACCTATTTTAAATTTTATTTAAAGGATTAATATTCTAATGAGTTTATATTTATGTCATACAATTATACACTTTCTGCAGAAAAGCCAACCAAGAGTAAAACTTACAAGTAGACTATGACGATTAGAAAATGCATAAAGAATAATAAGAAAAGCGAAAGTAAAAGAATTATCCTAATCTTGATTATACTGGAAAATACAACAGTGTGAAATTTCCAGCCCGACGAAAATTTCATAACATCATTGATTTTAACAAGATGGTAAAGATTGGTGAACAAAAGAGTGTTTGTTGTGAGTGCATGTTGCTAGGTGATTTTATACTTCCGTCTTTTGACCCTGTGTACCATATGTTGTACCTTCACTGCTTCGACAAAAAATCTCATGTGGCCAGCACAGCAGCATACATATTACAGAACCTCCCGCATTTTATAAAATATAAATATTTGTATAAATAAATACAATACAATGTTGGATTGCTATATTTATATAAATGTTCTTGCACTTTTGGCATCTAAATTTGAGAATTTTAATTTTCAAATTTTAGTATCACTCATCTGTAGGTACTACTCAGATAGGTAAAGAATAATGTTTGTAGCAAGCGAGATATTAAGTTACATTAACTTTCCATACCTATTTATTATAAAGAAACATTATAAATAGGCACTTTTCCTACACAATTTGATGTTTTTGACAAAAAACATTTATACTCTTCAAGTAAGTACAATTTCCGGTTAATGCATTTGTACTAAAATCTAAAATGTATGGAAATGTAAATATCAATTTTTTTGAATTATTACATTCGTATACAACTATTTCGCTTTTTACTCAACTTGGGTGTACAGTGAGTCATCTGTATAGGTATATTATTATACCGTGTGTGCGGTTTTCAGCCGTTAATACACGGGTACCCATGGTTTAAGTGGACAGTACACCACAGGGCAGATTTAATTGTGCAGTTAAATTGGTACGTGGATTTATTTCGAACCTGAGTCAGTCAGGCACTAAACACACTAGGCTCTACATTCGAGTCATTTACATTATCGCAGGTAAATATACATTATAAGTCCGGCAAATACGTTTATTTTAGTTTCCTTTCATGTAAATAATTAGGTTGTCTTATCTAAATTAAAATAACAACAACGTAATAGCAATTTTCGTACCAAAGGGATTGTAAACAGAGATAGCAGTAGGACCTACCGTAATAAATAATATAACAGTAGGTATCTAATAAGATTCATTTACCACTTCAATAATAATTAATTAATAATTTATAAGATTGAAAATTTGTTATATATTCTAACAGTTATTGTAAATTCGCTTGTATTTTGCTTTTTGGTTTGGTATAGGTATATGTTCTACTTTTTGGTATAGCTATTTATGTTTAATTGTAATCATCCTATTATTGGGATATTTGTATCCTGTTGGATTGATTTGAAATAAATAAATAAGCACTGAAATGTGATACAGTATAAAATAAAATAATCAAGGGCTGTAAGTGCAGTTTACCTTACCGATTAAGGATGTCTATTTATCTATAATATTTCTATTTTTCTGTCTTCTCATTGATAAGTAAATTATACTAATCAGTAGTGGGGCTGATTATATGCAAGAAAAAATATATGCGCATTTATATGCACTGCTTTTTGTGTGGAAAATATGCAATAAAATTTAAATTCAATGTTTACAATAATTTCAATAACAATAATAATAATAAAGTACATCCCATTCAGTAACAGGAAGAATGATATTTAAATAATTTAAAACTATATAGAATACCTTTTTACTTAAATTATTAGGACAGAAAGTTAAATTCCCTGACTTCCAGTAAATACATTAAATTCTCTGAATATTCCAGGTTTTCCAGATCGCTGAGCACCCTAAATATGCAATTATATGCAACTTTTGCAAAAATGCTTAGCAATTAGCGTTAATCAACCCTAATCAATATAAGTCGTCCACATTAATCGATTATATTTAAAGATATGCAAAAATTAAAAAATATGGTCTTCGCATAATCCGCCCTCTACTGATCAGAAATTAGTAAACAAAACCAACTACCTTCCTACTATTTGATTGCGCAAAAATATTTTATCCTTAATTTCAATTTCCGGCATTTGCGCACTTCCAAAACAGCCCCGTATATATCATTTAATATTTATGCGGGTACCAGGACATCCAGGTATATTGTATTAATTCCTTGTATTGTAAATTTTTCCGTTAGCAACACCCTTGGCGCGTGCCAAGGGTCATAAGACACCGACAGCTGCTACCGGATTCTATCTCGATTCTTAAGATCTGCAACCCCAATTTCAACATACCGCCCTTCCCAACGTATCGTGTTCCTATTCTTTACTTTGTCCAAATCAGCTGTTACTGCAGAAGGCAACAGCTGCAGTATGGGACGACGAAAAGTCATATTTTATTCAACAAATATTTTCAAATCAATATTAATTATAAAAAGTACATTCGAAATTTGTTTTACAATGCTTCAGAGAAAACAATTGTTTATTTTTTTAACGAAACATCACGTAGAAAATTATGTATACCTAGATGACACGAATTCGGTGACCTTTCGTAGTTCTCGAAATATAAATAATATTAAAATATTATCTTGTGATGAACTCTGGATAGGTTGGCAATACGATCGAAAAGGGCGCGAGCTAGTTTCTTCTGATCTTGAGTGTACGATTCTAGAATATTCATTGCTAATTTACTTTTGCGTTGTTATTACCTACATGTTCTTTGCATAAGGTATAAAACTGATTTACAAGTACCAAAATACGTAGCAGTGTTTTACTATTGAACAGAACTTTATCTATTATAAATCTGTATTACCATTTACCATAGACAATAATTTTTCCATAAAAATCTGCAATCTACAACAAATAAATTCCTAGGCAACGAAAATTTATTGTTCTTTATAAAATTCCGTGTGAGTGTCTTGTCAAAATTTATGTAATACTAATTTTGTTAATATAAATTATTTGTGCGCGTGTTTTTAAATTCCAAGTGTAAAAATGGCTCTAGAATTGATTACTGCACCACAGCCACAATTCATTCCTGGGTAATTACTTCCAGTATGAATAATTTTAAAAGAATTGTTTTCAACTATGACCTATCCAATAATTGAAACATTATGTGAATCAGAAAAACAACTGTTTGGTATAGTGTATCAAAATAATAACAGTATTGCACATATTATTACGCAGAAAACGCACGTGAAAACTGCGTTTAATTTTTGTTTAAAAATTTTATAATTATCTTGTTCTCATACTTCTGGAATTCAAATATTAGTGTCTAATCATGTTTTAAATATTGTTGTTGAATAACCATGACCTTTTGTATTGATTCATACGGTCTAACGACCTCTAATAATTCAACAAATAATTACATGACATTCTCTTAGATAAACTATAGTATCATACATGTTTTCAATATAAAATAATCACGTAAATAAAAAACAATAATAATAATTAAATTGATTTAATAAAACAATAAGATTGAGAATTATTATAACTTCATAGAAATTATGACGTTGAAGGTTTCAATATTGCGCATCTTGAATGCATATGAATCACTTTTTTGTTTTATTATTTCATTCACGAACATCTGTCTTCCAGATCGCGTAACACAATTAGAAAACAATGTTTTATATTTATCTTCCATGTTTAACATTATGTATTCATAAAAATATTTCAAATTATTTCGTAATCTTTCAAAGTTATCTGAAATATGTCTTAATTATTTTAGCTATACGGGTTTCTGCCCTCAGTATAAATACAGGGTAGGAAATTCTTATGGCAGCACCACCCATAAATTATTATTAGATGCTACAGTAAACCATGCGGAACATTTAGTTTTATCAGATAGAAGTGCGGACGACTATCAGGTACTTTAAAATTAAGTAAACTGTTTAACTTTTATTTATTTTAAAACATTTCTGTAGGTGGTTCGATCTCCCCAAAATGATATAGACATTGTAGAAGCAAGAACAAAAACTGGAGATCCTGTATATAAACATCCCATGCTAGCTGGATACGATGGTACGGAAAATCGATTAACTATTTATAGCAATTTCGTGAACTTTGTTACAAGTCTTATTGGATTCTCATTCCGTCTCATTCTATTGTCCGGTATGGTCTAGTGGCTAGGATACCTGGCTCTCACCCAGGAGGCTCGGGTTCGATTCCCGGTACCGGAATTTTTTAAATTTTTTCCACTTTCGTAATTTATTTTTACTTATGAATTAATTTACCTATAATAATTATCTGCTGAGATCTACTAAGTTGAGTAAAAATAACTCATAATTATTTTATTTGAATATACAGGATTCGTACCAAGATTAAATGGTTCTCTGGGTCAATCATACAATGTAGGAGCCACAGAAGCTATATCAGCTTTCGAACAACAATATTTACAAAATAAAGAAGCTGTGAATCAATTAAATAAAGTTTGTAATATTCAAAATAGTCAATGGGAACCACGAAACGTCGAAGACCGTATGGTAAGAATCTTTATCCTACTATGAAATGATTTGTTTATTATTATTTTCGTTTAAAGCTTGCAGAAAGTCAATTCAAGCTACCTCTACTAGAAGTGCGACCAGAATGCGCTGGTATTATGAGAAACATTCCGGTGGATGAACCACCTATTACACCCCCAAGACAATCTTCGAGTCCATTCTTTATGGACAACTCCGATCCTGACAAAAAACTTAAACAAGGTAAAACAAATCAGCAAGAATGGGGTAGTTGCGAAAAAAAAGTTGTTGATTTTTTAAATTTATAAAATATTTCAAATATATGAATTATAAATTTATTTTGACATAACAAAAAAAACTAATCAAAGTAGTCGTTAGTGGCAAGTTGTCATTGTTTTTATGCATTTTTGACGTAATAATAACAGTTTAAAACGTCAGAGTGATTTAAAAATGTGTTGAGTGATTTAAAAAAAAATTAATTCACTTGTGAATAAACATTTATTTAAAGTTGTTGCTATGGAGTTAATAATAGCAGTTTAAAACGTCAAAATTGAATAAAAAATATTACTTGTTTACTCGATAAAGTCGCGTACTTTTTGAAACACTACAATAGTATTTTGTGCACCTAGGGAGGGAAGCGTGCTATTACTCCCGCGGGCGAAGCGGCGGTCCGAGCGAGGGCGCCGGCTTCGCTCAAGGGTGTAATAGCTATTACTCCCGCGGGCGAAGCGGCGACCCGAGCCGAAGGCGAGCCGCAGTCGAGTCCGAGCGAGGGCGCCGGCTTCGCCCAAGGGAGTAATTGCTATTACTCCCGCGGGCCAAGCGGCGGCCCGAGCGAGGGCGCCGGCTTCGCCCAAGGGAGGAATAGCCTTCCCTCCCGTGGGACACACAATATTTTACGTCACGAGGGCCTCGAAATCACCTTTCTTGCAAGCGGGAGAAAACACTGTTTTCCTCCCGCTCGGGAGGAAAGCAAGTACGGTCCTCCCGAGTGGGAGGGAAAACTCGCTTCCCTCCCTCCATTAGCAAGAGGAAAACACTGCTTTCCTCCCCCGAGTGACGTAAATTTTATGTCACCTGTAGTACAGGGGTACAGAGGGCCTGTACACTTCAAGGACTTTACAGAGAATCAGAGAAATGTCAGTTGAGTTCTGAGTTCACTCGCAAGAGGGCCGAGCTCTGTTATTGGTTTTCACAATGCACGTCAAATTTGAAATTAGAAGATATATAAAAAAATTGTATCTTAAAAATAATACACTATTCAATCGTGAAACATTTATTAAAATTAGTTACTTAATGCATTATTTCAGAAAAAATAAATAAATTGGAAAATGCACAACTACCCCATTATTGTAAATTAAGCAAATTAGTAAGTAGTAAACTGTGGAAATCAAATTCAACTTTTTAAAATTTGTGTCAAATTTATGTTAAAAATTCAAATTCATCATGTATGACCGATTGTACAATTCAATTGTGCAGCAGCACAGATACAGTAATACTTAATAATCTTCTTTTAAAAATAATGCTTAATTTATCTTTCTGTAGGTTACGCCGGGCACGTTCCTTTCGGCTACGCCGAATTCGGCCAAGCGAGTGAACCAATGACCAATTCCAGCCTATGTAATTTTACTTCGAACTACCGTCAAAGACAAAGTACAGAATGGGCCCCAGTTACAGTCAGCAGACCAGGGTACCTATTCTAATTCATAGCGACAGTCGCTAGCGAAGTTCAGTTGATAACTTCGTGACGTCATTCCGTTTGTAACTATATCAAGGGTTAGGGATATTTGGCCTCCAGTTGATAACGACTGATAGAGATTTTACATTTACTGTGAAATTTGGCAAGAAAAACTGCTAAACCACCATTTTACCTATCACTTATCATAAACGTATTATTTGTTTTAAAATAAGCCATTTTTTTGATTTTCAAAGTAAATTATTTTTTCAAGAAAAATGTCTATTTCTTATTTCTACAATTTGTAAGTTGAATTATTTAATAAACTAATCAAAAATATTAAATACATATAATGAACCCATAATTTATTGGTATTTTATATTTATAAAATAAATATTTTAACATCACAACGAACAAAAATCAACGCAACGCGCAAGTCTACCGTAGCGAGGGTTGATAAGTCGGAGCGACAGTCGCTTGGCTACTACGTCACACATAGTGGGGGGTTATCAAGACAACCCAACTTATCAACGTTGATAAGTGAAATAGAATAGGACCCCAGATCCGCCTCTAATTATTCAGTCTGCAGAAATCTATCACAGACATATTGGGCAACTGCCCAACTATGCTGGACATATTCCAGGACAAACATTCAGGTAATATATTTTTTTATCTCTTTGATTTATACTATTCAAAATATTAGTTTGAAAGAATTCAACATAGTAGCGCCATCTGTCGGAATTTACTCAAAGTTAAAATAGTGATTTATTAAATTTCGTTGGCGAGACAATTATTCTCTGTCGGTAAATTTAAACAAATGTCAGTAATGTTTATTAATAATTTAATTAATTTCAAATTAAATCTTACTAAAATTATTTCAGAACATTATAATATTGTATTATTTATATTATTTTGTTGCAGATTTGGCAAGACTTTTGGAAACGACACAAGAGATGCGAAACGTTGGCTCCGTGGAGATTACAGTACATGAAACCATTAAAAATACATAAACTAATAATAAAATTTATTTTAATATGGCAACAATATAGAAAAGCACAATTGTTGATAAATTTTTGAATTTATTTTAGTTATTGTTTATCAAGGATGTTTATTTATTCTTCCAATTATTAAATATTTCTGCAGCCTTTTTCAGATTATCATCGCTCTAAAATAAAACAGACGGTTATAAAAGACTATCTGCACATATTTTTAAATACATTTATTACTTTGATAAAGCAGTATCGTACGTAATCTTCCGCTAGTGGTTTATGTTCTTCGTTATAAAAAGCACTCGGTGGAATCCCTTGTAAACCTACATTTTTAGTCATCCATTTCGTGAAACGGTAATCGCGATATTTATCCTTTTCTGCATTTAAATCAACTTTTGATGCTATAAATGTACAAAATAATATAATAGTGCAAAACTGTTTTACTTAAAATTGTATTTAAAAAAAATAAAATATTGATGTTACCTAATGGCGACCAATCTGCAATCATAAAATATCCTCCATCCGGAATAATAGGTTTCATACCAACATCACTTAAAAATTTCGCCATAAAATTCCTTTTAGCCTCCAGTTCTCTCGGTAAAGAGATGAAGAAGCAATCATCTTTACCAAGTCTTTCTAACTCTAGTTCAAATCCTTTGGCTACTGCCTCCTGTATGGGGGTACAGCATGTATAGACACAGTTTTGATGCACCATTTGCAAATTGAGCATTAAGTTGGCGGGACCATAAGCCCAACCGACTTTCCAACCGGTGACGGAGAAGGTCTTACCGGCTGAACCGATTGTAATAGTGCGATCCCACATATCAGGCAGTGTAGCTAAAATATTGTTGTTTCAGTAATAGCGAAATGTTTTAAGCGCAATAATGTTTTCTCACCAATGCGAATATGTTTGTTCGGTTTATAAACCATCCATTCATATACTTCATCTGAAATACAGAGCACATTCCACTTTTTACACAAATCTGCAATCATTTCCAGTTCTTCCAAGTTAAATACTTTTCCTAATGGATTATGCGGCGTGTTTAAAATAATCATTTTCGTTTTACTATTAAACATTTTTGCAAATTCTTCTTTATCTAGGACCCAATCGTTTGAGGTAATAACACCAGAAGTTTTATTCTAAAAGTATTTCATTTTTCAAACAGAAAATATACTTTTGAAATTAAAATTTTACCGGTTTAAGTGGTATGAATCGTGGAACACCGCCAGCAGTTCGAACCATTGGTTCATAACAGTCAAAAAATGGTTCAATAATAATAACTTCATCTCCAGTATCTACATGGCCTATGATAGCAGAAAAAAGAGCTTCGTAAGCTCCAGACGTGACTATAATTTCAGTCTGAGGGTTTATTTCCCGGTTTATTAATTGTGAATACAGTTTTGATAACGCAGCTATTAAACGTGGATGGCCCTACAAATATAATATTTATTATCATATTTCGTGTTGTTGTTGCAGACAACTCACAAATCCTCGAGTATATTGCTGTAAAAGACAGTTTTCACTTTTTGCAATGTCAGCTAAAGCATCTGTCACATACTTTGGTGGTGGATAATCAGGAAATCCTTGTCCCAAATTTAATGGCTTATATTCTAACGCCAGTTGAATATATTCCACCCTTAAATTAAGTATAATTTAAATTAAATAATGGGTTTTTAATTTCATTTAGTGTTACTAACCAAACACTTTTAGAGCTGCCCTGATACCTGGATGGAAGTTGGAATTTATTTGCAATTTCATTCATGATGACAGGCGAAGATGATATCGTTCGAATAAATTGCAACTTACACGCACTAGATCTTATTAAATTACTGTATAACATCTGAAAGTAAATAAGTTAACCATGATTTTAACCTTTGACTTCTGTCGTTCTCATTTAATGAATTACTTGTACTTTTTATCAAATATTTGCTCTATTTACATATTTCTTAAAGCAAAAAATTAAAGACTTAAAATACAATAACGAAATACATTATTTTCAACTTCTACTTACAAAAATACTATTCACAAAGAATAAGTGACGATCATATGACCCTATCAAATTATTTTTCACTTCAACCAATTAAATTTAATCGCTGGTTACGTCTTTAGCATGCTTTTTACACATGAGAGATAACAATTAAATTCTAAAATGAACGTATTTATTTCGGCATACCTTATCACAGTAATTAAGAAAAGATAGTATCGTAGTCTGATTCTTATACAACAAATAATAATTGTCTATTTATATAAATATGCAGTATATTATAATCTATGTGTGAATTGGTCTTATACTGAATATGATTTGATAATATATGGTAATTCATGATAAGTAGATACGCGTAAATAAATTCAAAACATACTTAAAATATTATTGTCAAAAATTGATTAAAGCGTTATGCATTTGTTTATCTCCTGTTTTTAATTCCATGGCTGTTACTATTAATTCGCTATTCCGTGTATTTTCAAATTTGATTTCTGCAGTTATAAAGCAACCAAAATAAATTTTGTTTACTGATCCGGATGTAGAATTTTATGCTCAACAACATTTATTTGAAACATTTTGTCTAAAATAATTAGGGAAGCAATGCGAACGGAAAAACTGATTTACCATGTTAAACGCCTATGGCCCGCATTTCGTGTTACACTTCTGTATATATATATATATATATATATATATATATATATATATATATATATATATATATATATATATAAATAAAAATACAAGACATTATACGGTTATACAATTTTATTTGAATACTAAATAACAATAACAACTTTTTTTTAAACAATGAAACACAATAAAGAATAATTGTTATTTGACTGGCACTGATATTCATTTAATTTTTAAATAATCTTAATAATCATCTTCTTCGGCTCCTTCTGCATCAGTATATTTTGCGGATTCTCCATCGTCGTACTCGAAATGTTCGCCTTAATAAATTATAAAATAAATATCTATCTTAGTCAATTAAGTACGATTTAAATAATTATTTCAATTTAATATTATGCACCTGTATAATGAGCTCCTGCTCCATCATCCCCTTCGGTGTAATGTTCACCGGAATTTTCTGCTTCAGAGCCTTCAACGTATTTTTCAGAATCGCCTTCGTAAGATTCGCTCTCATCGCCCCTGAATAATTTTAATGATTGTTTATGAATTATTTATAAGAAACACAGAATGCAATTAATTGTCGCATTTTAATTTACTAGTGTATTATTAAAATAAATTAAAACGTACTCATTTAGTTCTTCATTGACTTTGTAACTGTCTTTCTTGTCTCCTTCGGCTTTATCGTCCTGAGCATCTACAAACAAACACTATTACTGGATCTATATCCACCATTTTTTGCGTGAGTACCCGTGAGTTGACGGCTAGTAATCGCACACACGGAATATTTATCTATAAATCCCTGTTCGCACGGCGATCTTTGGAGATTCTACGGAGAGTCAAACTCCCGGCAAAAAAGAAGTTTTTTTCTTTCTAGTAATAATTACGTGGTTTTGAAGCAATCAATAAATTATAAATTCTTCATTTCCAAGACTCATTGATAATTTAACAAATAATTCTCACTAAAAAGAAAAAAACTTCTTTTTTGCCGTGACTTTGCCGGGAGTTTGACTCTCCGTAGAATCTCCAAAGATCGCCGTGCGAACAGGGCTAGGGGTGCTAGCTAAGTGCATAACGTGACCGTCTGTGGTTCTGAACTATGTTTTGACAGTTCAAGTTTGAATTTAGACATTATTTCAGTGTAACAGCACAAAATTTGTCCTGTGGTATATTTTCAACAAATAATCATAAGTACCCGATAAATGACGTTTGGTAACCGAACACACGGTATAATAAATATATCTATACTGACTACTGACTGACTGACTCATTGTAAATAAGGCTTCCACACCCAAGTTGGATAAGAGGCAAAATAAATACATATTATGATACACTCAAGTTGAGTACAATCTTAATTTGTTCTTCTTTATTGGAAGTTAATCTCATCGAAACATTTCTTTTAAATAGGGCAAAGTTAAATAAAATTCGCACCGTGCTCAGCGTTGTTGGCTTTTCCAAAGGATGTATGCTTTTCATATCCATATTTATCACCATCTTTTTTGTGGTAACTATCGAAATGCTTGTATCCGTCACTACCACCATCTTCAGTACGTTTCAAGTATCCAACAGAATCGTCATCATCAGCTCCGTAGTCGTGTCCATAACTAGTTTCTGTTGGTAACAAAATGTCAAGTTATTAGAAGTATTTGTATTTTGTATACTGTACCCGGCAATTCACAACTTTGTGCATATAATTTTACGACCTATAGTACTCAACTGATCACGAAAATTAAAGAATTTTTTCAAAATTCGCAATTTTAATTTCCAAGTTTTTAACCAAACAATAACAATATTATTTTATTTTATTCATAGTTAGTCTGATATGCGTTATGCCCTGTTCACACAATGATTCTTTGAGGATTCTTTCATGTTTCTGAATCCTGGTTAAAAAGAAGTCCTGTGTTGAAGCTATCAATGAATTTAAAATTTTCCTTTTCCAAGTCTCAAGAGTCAATTTAGTGGCGTTGTTATTTGACAAGCAATTCTCATCAAAATTATTTTTCTTAAAATTCAGAAGCATGAAAGAATCCTTAAATTTTTTTGTGTGAATCGGGCAATATGAAATCTGTTTCAATCTTTGAGAAAACAGCCTTTAAATTTACAAATTAAAAAAAATTGTTTCATGATCAGTAAGTCGAATACTATATACCATTTTATGTGCACGAAATTGTGAATGACCTGTATAGGACTATGCACTAAGTTATTCTACCTGCTAGTAGAAGATCTTCAGGAGCAGCAGCACGAACAGCTCTGAGCGTTGATTCAACAATTTGTACGTCTTCAAGTGGTGCATTTGTAGGCCTTGCCCAAGAACCAGCCACCATCACCAATAGTACAACACTTTTTAATCCGAACATTTTATCTTATTTCTGCTGTGTAGATAGGGTGAAAACGTTGTCAGAAGAATGTTGGTTAGCTCTTGCAAGAGCTCCTATTTAACTCAAATCAAGTAGTGGGAGTCATGTTCATTTTCATGCGGTTAATTGCGAAATTATTCGTTCTGCTTGTGGGAATTTCACACATTGCAGATTATTTCGATAGATTTTGGTTTGGAAAATATGCTACAAAATCTATTAATTTATAAATGCACTTAATTTTATGAAGTTGTGGATTGGGCGCATTCAGGAAGTGCATTTGCAGTGCATTTTGTACAGTTATGTAATTGGATGTTTGTAAAAATTGCAAAAGTATGGATAATTTGTTTTGGCTTAAAATCTTTTATTTAATGTGCAGTAGAGCAAAGCTATATTTGTTTCACTTGATTTATTCCAGACTCAATATGATGTCATCGAAATTGTGAACCTTTCTAGTGGATTTAACGGATAAATTCTACTAATTCTATTTCATAATACAGCGCGAATCAATTACCGACGATTTTGTAAATTTATAAGGTAGCTTTGTTCTTTTTTCAAAAAATATGGGTATGACAAACCATATTAGGTAGGTATTACATGAGAGTTTCCACTTTTATTGTTTGTTTTGTAAGTTTCATTATTCAAAAGTTGCGCTTCCTGTACTACTTAATTATTCAACAAGATATAATCAAGAAACAAAATAAAAATATCTGTTGCAGATTTATTGCTGCTAAATGCAAAAATAAACCTTGAATTAATTTAATTTGTGAAATATAGTTTTTTCAAAAAAAAAAATGCTAACAACAATAATTACTTTACAATAAACAATTGTTAATAAATGTATAATTTCTTCTACCTTTTGTTAATACAAATTATTATTAGAATTATTATGCAAAATCTGACGTGGGCACCACATGACTTCCTTGTACGCCTTGTGTGTTCATACTTTTCTTAATAACTAAAATGTAAAATAATATAAAAAATTCTTTTAACTTATTATACTAGTATACTCACATATATATTTTAGTCATTTTATTTAAACTGCCGAAGAAGATATAAAGCATATTTTACTATTGTCACTGTCATGTCATAATCATTTAAATTTTACGTAGTAACAAATGTTAAACGATCATGGAGTACAAGATACCGAAATACTAAATTATAATTTAATTATTCTTAAATGAGAGAAGATACAGAAAAATTTATAAAATACCGATTGTAGATAATAATCACATAATCTTTCATTTAAAATAAAAAAAATTGTCTAAAATTAATTATTTATCAAAATATTTTTAAAAAGTACTACTTCCGGTTTATAGATTGAAACCAAAAATAGGAGGTGCACAACTAGATGCTATAACAGTCCTAAATACAAAATTTCAGCTTTCTACGTCTAACCGTATTTGAGTTATGCGACACACATACGTACGCCCGTACGTACAGACGCCACGACGAAACTAGTCATAATGGATTCAGAAATGGTCAAAACGGATATTTCCGTAAAAATCTGAGAACCGAAATTTTTCGCGATTACAATACTTCCTTATTACTCCGTACAAGGAAGTAAAAATGAAAAGCATATTTTATGTGTTTCCCTGGAGACCTATTCTAATTCTTAGCGACCGATCGTCTGTTGTTTCAGTCGCTAAGTCAATCAAGTCAAATTTTGAGTCAAAATCTTAAGAAACTAATTTTTCTATGTTGGTATAAAAATTATTTTGTGTTGGTACTCATTATGTACCTATGTCAGCTTTTTGATATTAATTTGTCAAAAAATTGTCAATTTTTGAATTTTGATTTGCAATCCGTCTGTAATTTTTGTTATCATTATGAGTGCACGTGAGCGTGAGATTGAGGGTAGGATGTCGATGGGGCAAAAAATGTGAAATTATATAATTTAATAACAATTTATTTAAAAGAATGCGAAATTTATTTAGATAATATTGTACTAACCTTATTATATATTATGTATAACAAATATTATATTACTCAACCATTTTTTAATTTTCCAAAGAATAAAATACACTCAATTTTAAATACCACGCGACTGATAGTACTACTTCGCAACTGCCTTGTAGCAGTCGCCAAGTTTGAAGCGACTAGTCGCGAACTATGACGTCATATACGAAGTTTTTGACTATACCAACAGATGGCATAAGTATACAGTCGCTAACTATGACGTCATAAAGTCGCTTATTACAGTCGCCAACGAATTAGAATAGGTCTCCTTGAATTATAAGCACCCAATCAGGAGACCTATTCTAATTCGTTGGCGACTGTAATAAGCGACTTTATGACGTCATAGGTAGCGACTATGCAAACAACTGTCAAATAAAAAAATAATTCAAATTAAATCAAAAACTACCTAAACAGAGAAAATAGTATAAAATATTCGTTACGGAAGGCTTCTCTAGCACTCGTTCGTTCGGTCACTCTTGCTAGAAAAAGTCGCCTTCCCTAACTTATGTTTTAATATACTATTAAAAAGGTAAAACAAGATCATTACTAAACGTCAGAATTGACACATCAACAACTTATTTACACGCGCGCTATGGAAACCTACCTCTAATGATACAGCAGAGACATCTATCTAAAGGTACTCATCCTGACCACACATCCACACTGGCAACAGCGCACCAAGCAACGCTAGTGGTCCTATGAGCGCTATACGTTGTATGGGAAATTTGCAAAATATGCAGTAAAAACAATACTTTGAAGTCGATAAGAACTTCAAAACTAAACTAACTATATAATTAGAAGAAACATAATTCAAAATTAATTGTAAATAATAGTGAAATAAACAAACATCAAATTTATATTACACCTATTATTTAAAATTTAATAAAATTATTTATTTAAAATGTTATGAACAATCAACTTACTTTCATTTTAGCTTTGTAGAACATTTTTACTTCCCCGACCTATGTAATAGAGGGAAGTATTGTAATCGTGATTTTTTGACAGTTCGAGATTTTGGTGAATCTTCACGTTTTAGACCCTACTGAACCCAAAAAACATAATTTTAAAAAAAGTCGGTCTGTCGGTCTGTTAGTCTGTCTGGATGTTGGATAACTTAAAAACGCGTTGGAATTTTGGACTGAAATTTTATATTTAAGATCTTGAGCCAAAATCTGACTTCAAGTTCGTTAATGAGCTTTATTCAACCAGTGGTACCAACTTTATAAACATAACTTTTTTATTTTTATCATAATACTATCGTGTGTGGTATCAAATTAAAGCTCTCGGGAAAATAATTCTAGTAGAAAATCAAAAATAACATTAAACGATCGTCAATTGTTTTTTTATTATAAATTATTCAAATTATATCGAGTTTTGTGTCAATTTAAAGCGCTTGGGGAGATAAGTTTAGTAAAAATGTAAAAAATAACATTTATGCGATTGTCAATTGTTTCTAAAAAAATTATTACATTTTTTTTATTCATCCAGTGGTACCAACTTTATAAATACAACTTATTTTATTTTTATTAAAATATTATCGTGTGTGGTATCAAATTAAAGCTCTCGGGAAAATAATTCTATTAGAAAGATAAAAATAACATTTAACAGATCGTCAATTTTTTTTAATACCTACATTATTCAAATTATACCGAGTTTAGTGTCAATTTAAAGCTCTCGGGGAGACGAGTTTAGTAAAATGTAAAAAATGACATTTATGCGATATTTAATCAAGTTGGTATCAACTTAAATAGTTTCTGAAGAAAGATAAATTTATTTACATTTTGCTGAATAAAGCATAAAATTAAAGGCGTTACGAAATAAGTTATTAAAACTTATAGTCGGGGAAGTACTGTGGTGGACACAGCAGATTTTTGTTTCTGTTATCAAAAATAATATTTCGATAATAGGAATAGTAATAAGTTATACTAATAATTATTCTTACCTTAAATTTGAAATATGATTTAGTTTATTACTAAATTATATAGGTAAACAAGAGACAGAGACGATCGAACGCTGAACCTGAACTCTAAACATGGCTACCGGACACAGTAGTCTTGCGCGCTTTGAATACTACTTGTAATGGAGCGTGTAAGCAATTAATTTTAGTTTCTAAGTTAAATATCTCACGATACAATCAAGATATCGCTATGCTTCTTTTAACAAAATAAAATTTGAATCTTTCTCAACAATTCGTACGCTTATTATACTATATGTCTATTTTAACAAATACAAAAGTTAGCAGCATACTACTTTTTTACATCATTTATGAACATAGCATCTTTCAAATAATTGTTACAATTTTATTATAAACAATTTTAAATTTAAAATTTATTTTTGTTATGAACATTGTTATTAAAATAATTGGCAAAAATTTCATTACGAAATCTGCAGTAGTTTCTGAGTTATTACAAAATAAATTGAAAAAGTACTATGTACATTTTCGTTCGTTTTGTGAAAATCGGACCACTGGCCTTGTTGTCATTATAGTGCACATTCCGGCCTGATAAATAGAGACGGTCGTGTTCTGACCGCATAGAAACAGTGTAAACGAATAGGGAGTCGTACAACCTAATCTTCTTTGATCGTGCACAAACCTGACATAAATAATGAGTACCAACATAAAATAATTTTTATGCCAACATCAAAAAATCTGAAGTGGCCTGCACACAACCTTCCGCCATATCTAGACTTATAAACATAAATGTATACGTAGGGGAGCGGGGGTTTCAGTGAGACACAAAAAATTAAATACAATATTATGTTTGTTTATGATCAAATTAAATGAAAACAAAAATAATTACCATTAGGTAAACATATGAATTACATATTAGTATATCGAAAAATATAAAATAAACTATAGTATTCGACTATAAAATTTTTATTTGTATTGCCAACATTTGTCTCACTGTACCTATACCGTGATTGGGGAACAGTGAGACAGTATTAATTAATGTTATAATAGCTTTAATTAATACTGAAAGATACTTGTAATAACTGTCTTTTTGTTTATCCATGCATAATTGATTTCGGTAGTGTATGTATGATATCATATTTCCCATCTGATTTCAATAATTTTCGAAGAAATGAAATTTCGTAGTCAGTATTGTCTGCAATATTTAAAACTAATGCAAAATAATATTTAATATCTTTTTTGGTATTAAACTTGACTAGAACGTAATCATATTTGAATGACATATAACATAGCTTAATGAAAGTGAATGACACGGAGTACAGTCGTATAGTGAGACATGTCTCACTGTTTACTTTTGTAAAATGTCTCACTGTTGCCCAATGTAAACAAAACATATTTTTATAGGTCATGAAAAAACTACTTGCAATAATAATATTGACAATACAGATTTATTATCTGGGCAAATTCTACATTAACCACAATATAAAATTAATCAACAAGTAAATTGCAAATGTAACAACATTTTCAATTTACTGTCATTATTTACTTTTGCGGCATGGCAAACCGACATTGGATACATTTTCAATAAGGTAGAAAGTCTTCACACAAAATGTAATACAAATGTTGGAAGCAATTCTGTAGATGAAACCAAGATGATGATATCGCCAAATATTTATCACGTATAATAATAAATTTAAATGTCTCACTGTGAACACTGTTTCAGGGTACCCCCCGTTCCCCTATACAATCCGGTGTCCCTTTAAAATATACAAATAAAAATCTAAAATATTCAAAAACAGAAATTTGCATCACCTGAATCAAAAGAATCGTTCACAAGAAAACTCTTCTGTGTTGAAGCCATCCTCCGTTCAATTACTACATTTAATATCTTACTTATGACTATGGCGCTAGTATGTCAACTTGTAACCCGTCTCACCTGTCAATATTATTTACCTCCTTGATTTTTTACGCAGAAACAAAAATCAACCGAACATGGATTACAAGATTTCAACGTTTTATCTGATAAATATATTTTTTTAAATTTTACTGCAGTTCTTTAATGCTACCAGATAAAGACAATTTTTTTATAATGTAAGTTGCAAATAACTTTGCCACTTATTCTTATTACAAATAAATACTATATTTGTCCAAATTTATATATATTTTTGTTAATTATCTTTTTCAATCTTCAAAAAATATCACTTCCGGTGAAGTTATTTGTACCAAAATCTAATGAGCTCTTCCTATTCGTATACAATTGTAAATACCAAATATCAAAATTTTTGGGTAATTCGTATTTGAGTTATGCGACATCCGGCATCGGCCCGGACCACACACATACACACACACACACACACACATACATACAGACATCATCGAGAAACTATTAAAAATGAGTTGTAAGTTGTAAGGATCCTAATTCGTGCTCATCCACTTAAAACTCACAACTCGATTTTTGCATGATTCCAATACCTTCCTTTACAGGTAAGCGGAAGGTAAAAATTAGTTACCCAAGATTTTCACTCAAAATTTGACTTGATTGACTTAGCGACTGAGACAACAGGCGACCGGTCGCTAAGAATTTGAATAGGTCTCCGTGAAGGCAAAGCGTGTATGCAGAGTATAAGTTGGGACAAGGAAACAGTCAATTCACGTCATAAATGAAAGGAAGTAATCAAAGATTAATAAAATAGAACAAAACTAAATAACAAAATATGTTAAAACCTCAAAATTTTATGTTGATTCTACTTGTCACAACAAGAATGAGAAAATTGACAAGTTGTCAGCAGTAAACAATAAATGGTATATAACGAACTTTTGCGAATCTAAAAGAAAACAAAAATATACTTCTTCATAAAATGAATATATTACATTAATAATAATTCTGCTACTGCCGTTAAGGGGCAAGTATTTAACAAATTACTCCCAACCTATTAATCCTATAAATCTTTAAAAAATAGGTACCGTATAAAGACAAAGGCAGTAAAAACCTAGCTACGTTGTCGAATTTTTCAAATTGTTATTATTATTATTTATAAAACCCTACACTTAACGGTAAAAGGGTTACCATCGACTATATATATATAATTATTTATAAACAATTAAATAATAACAATAATTCTGAGAAATTTAAATGTTTGTATCACATTATTATATAAAATTTTCAAATAGTACTTAGTCGAGTAATTTTGTTAAATAAATTTAAAAATTGCATGCGCGCTAGACAATCAAATTGAGTATTTTCTAAACAAGAATGGAGCAAAACATAGCAATTAGATAAATAGAGACAACATGTGCTCATAAAACATAGCCTGTCAGCACGGGTACCGGAAATAATGGGGATTTGTGATCTAGCAGCGCTGAACGATAAAACCCCCTTAAGACACAAATTGATAAGCCTCGTCCCTTATGACATACGATATGCGTATAGTAGAAAATAGTTTATTGTTACCTTTCGGTGTACAAAATCTTTACAATATTACATTTGCATTTACATTTAAAGTGGTAGGTGTATTTTTATGTTCAACATTTTTATTTTGTTCTTATACTGTATACTTTTTTCACCCATTCCGTGTCTGGGTTTCCGTCATGTAGAATTTGTTGTGTTGATTTGCCGTTGTATAATTTTTCGTTGCAGTCTCTTCTTAGTCTTCTTAAATGGTCTATTGTCTTAAAGTCTCTCCCACAAATTCTGCATTGTCTGTCATCGTCTCTCATCCAGTATTTATTTCTTTTTTCTTCGTTTCCTGCTCTATATCTCTTGCAATTATTTTAACATTTTTGTTGTCTGTTGTCAAGTATAGTGGTTTATTTGTGGTCAATAAGTGTTTGTATCCTGGATTATAAGTTGATTTATTTATCTTTTCTCTTCTTATTTGAATTTGAATATCTCGTTCTGTCTGTGTAATTTCGTCCACCATATTGTAGCCTGTATTTCTTCGTCTTTCTATATCTGTCGTTGAATGTCCGTTACTTTCATAAAATTTTGCTCGTTTTACTTCCCATTGATTCTTTTCTTGTTTTCTTTCTTCTTTTCTTGATATTTCCACCCAACAGTCATATGCAAGGCTTTTCCATGGTGTCCTTCTTAATTTAATGCGTATAGATTTATACGAGTAAAATGTGTAAGAAAGAGATAGCTTATTTTGTGAACGTGGTGAATAGAATTTATCTGATATGACGTCACTCCTATATAAGCATGATAGAAAAGTGCAAAATACAAAGTACTAACCTACGATTTAAGGCTCTCACAGACAGGCGCGGCCAGTACTAGCGGTCGCGGCCTGTTGTCTTCGCTCTTAGTACTATGAGGTGCTCACACATACGCGGCTGCGACGCGTTTTGTACGCGGCCGGCCGCAGTCGCAAACTCCGCGACCGCATCTGTTTCTTTCATGCGCATGGGTAGTAATCACTCGAAAGTAAACATTCGTATGCGAAACTCCAAATTTCAGTTGCTTTATAGTAGGGGGATCGAAAAAAGGAAATTATTTATGATGTTTTTGGGGTAGAGCGGAAAAGTTGCTTCTATACATAAGTAACTTCTGTTCAAAATTTCACCACCCTAGGATAATGTCTTCTGTTCTGGCAAGGGACGTGGAATTTAAAAAATTTAGTAAAATCGCAAAAAAAAAAAAATTTTAAAATTTTTCAAATGTCACAGAAAATTTGCGGTATTGTGCAATAGTTGCACCATGTATGGTTAATTACTGTGCAAAATTTGACGCCCCACGGAATAAATGTTAGTTAAATAATGAAAAAACAGTGTATTTTTCGATTTTTGGGTAATTTCAGGCTCCTTGCCAGAACAGAACATATTGTCCGTGGGGCATCAAATTTTGCACAGTAAATAACCATACATAGGTACAACTTTTGCACACTACCGCAAAGTTCTGTGACATTTGAGAAATTAAAAAATTAATTTTTTTTTCGATATTACTAAATTTTTGAAATTTCACGTCTCTTGCCAGAACAGAAGACATTATCCTAGGGTGGTGAAATTTTGAACAGGTTACTTATGTATAGAGGCAACTTTTCCGCTCTACCCCAAAAACATCATAAATAATTTCCTTTTTTCGATCCCCGCTACAGGTTATTATTTTGTGATTTCATATTGTGTTAATATAAATGAAGAAATGAAGAGAAAGAAGATAAAGAATATAGATTTAGGAACAAATAGGAAGAGTTAATCTAGAATAATTGTCAAAAGGTCAAACTAGCAATGCGACAAAGATTAATTAAAAATTAGTTTACTTAAATTATAAATATAAGTGATATCTATTTAACAAAATGAATTATATTTTATTGCAGACTGCACAAAGGGAAACCAAATAAGTCATGAAATAAATAAATAAAAATATGTATTATAATTTATTAAAAATTAACATGATTAATTTAATTAATTGAAATACATTAGTTATGTCTGTCTGTTTGCTTTTAACTATCGAGTTCGTTTCTTAAGAAATATTAACATACAAATTAAATGTCTAAATGACAAAATAAATTCAAATAGGTAAATCAGAAACAAATAATCTTACTTTAAAATCCAAACAGATGCAAACGAACGCAACTTTCGTTCGTTTGCTTTTGCGTACACGACACGAAAACTTTCGCATGGTGTGAATTTGTGGTCATGCGTGACAGAAATAATTCGCATTGTACGCCGTACGCGGTGCGCTCAAATAAAAATTTAAATGCTTGTAACTTTTGAACTAAAAAGCAAAAACAGTAGGCAACAAATGAATCTAAAAACAACGCGGCCATGTGTTGTTTTCTGGCCGCAGCCGCAAGTCGCCACCGCGGCTATTTTGTTGTTGTTGTCTGGCCGCAGCCGCAAGCTGCCACTGTTGGGTTTCACTACTTTATAAATAAATAATAAAAGATTTCGTGACTAAGTATTTATTGTCAAAAGATTTGTGAAAAACATAAACACACTTCTACATTGTTTTTGTACTACTCCATGACAACTAGACAACCGTTTACTGCTGCCATCTGTGGGGTTTTTGTGTATTGCATACAGACGATACGGACTAGTACATTTATGTCAACAGCCACCACATACAAATATTTGACGTTTATGACATAAATAAATAAATGTTTCGTTTCCGTAAAATCTATAGTAAAATAGCTCGTATAAAATTTAAATATGGCAAAAAAATTGTTAGATATGCTTCACAGGATAAAACATCTGGTTTTGTAAGAATTACATTGAATCTCACGCCCCATATTTTTTCTAATGATTATTTTGCAATTGATTTTAGCACAATAGATATCGAATACTGCATATAACACCTCCCTTTTATGATGGGGTGGTCAAACTATTCCGTTTTTCTTATCTTAGTGGAGAACCATTGCTTATGGGTTCTGAGCTTAGTTACAAGTACAATCCAACTCTGGAGAACTTAATTATGGAATCCCTACCAGAGTCAATATCGTTGGTGGCTTTGTGTAAAACCACGGGAAACATCGTGGGCGCTGCTGTTAATCGCGGAATATGTCCATGGGACCCATTAAAGACACAAAAATTCGCCCAAAATCTCACGTGTCCGAAAATGAGACAAATTTTTAAATTGAGGGCTATGACGATGAATGTTGGAAACCCTTGGAAAAATTATAACGAATTCAAGATATTCGAGGTACAATTACATATTCATACCATACCATTCATTAAAAATATAATATGCATTTTCTTGCAGATAGCGTTTATAATGACAGAAACAGAGAATGAAAGAAGGGGTATAGCTTACAACCTAATAAAAAGCTCTTTGGATCTAGCTAAAGATTTAACATATAAGGTTGTCAAAATAGACGCGACAAATTTTTATCTTCAGAAATCTTGTAGAAAAGCTGGTATGAAGTTAATAGCAGAAATACCATATAAGTAAGAAATGCAATAATGAGAAATATTTAAATCATTAATAATGTTTATGATTACAGAAGTTATTTAGATGAATATGGTAAGCAAATATTGTTTCCTCCACCTCCTCATACAAGTGTTCAGATTTTTGTGAGTTTTCCACATACAATATCTAAACGTCGTGCTTCAAAGTGATATGTTTTATTTCCTTCATTATAATTTGTGCAACTGATCGCATGTGCGTTAATTAGAAAATATGAATAAAGATAAATTTTGAAATGGCAACATAGATTTTATAATTATTTGATTTTGTTTTCATTGACACATACCCTTTTGACACTCATACTTCCTTCATAAAAATGTTCATTTTTCGCAAAATTCACAGTAATGTCATTCTGCAAACTGCTTTAAACAAACTCAAACGACAGAATTTCGTCAGGCATGCTTCACAAAAATCCAATTTTGTAAGAATCTTTTATATTTATCTACATAATAAGCTGAGTTGGGCATGAATTAATTCAAAATGAATTATAAAATGATATTATTTCCTTTTTAATTTTAAATTATTGGAATTTAGTCCTTTCAAAAACAGCGATTGAAATCCTTAAGCTTAAACCCTTTCGAAAAAATGAATTGGAATCGTTTCATTTTAAATGAATTAATTCATTTTCAAACGAATTTATTCACTCCGGCATGAATTAAATCATTAACATGGGTTTAATTCATTTGTAAAATGTCAAATTCAACGACAACTTGCGTTCTTGTAAGTAGTCTGGACGAGCTAGCTGCTCTGTTATTCTTAAGAATCTGGCAGAAGTTTACTTTCGGACAAAATATGTTATTGCAGGGTAGGTATTTGGCATTTTTTACACAATTTATCATACCTAATATAATTTGGGTTTTTGAATGTGAATCAAGATTATGTGTACAGTTTTCTAGCTATATGGCAGCCGTTTTAACATTTAATGTTACACTGGCTTCATACTAATTTTAATAATGTAATAAAGGAACTTTACTTTAATAATGTACTTGGCGTAACAAAAAATAAATGTGTTAAAAATATATCTTATAAAAATTGATGTATTTACAATTTGAATGAATTAAAATTTACACGTAGGGTGGAGCAAAACAACCTGCCTAGTTTCAATAGAGAATTGTGATTCGAGCAGAGGTTGTAAAAGGATGGGAATAGCGTGTATATCGGCCGGTATATATATATATATATATATATAGTTTGCGTTACAAAAGTTTCAGTCGTAAACATAATATGGACGAACGAGCAACGCGCTTTTGCCGTAGAAGCATACATACGCGGAAACGAGTCTGTAATCGCCGCCCATTCCGTTCCGTATTGGATTCCAAATTCCCCGTCGTCAAGCAGTTCCGGACCGAAAATCGATTACGTTGTGGGTAAAAAACTTTCGGGAAACAGGATCTGTTGTCGGGTGTTCAAGCAGTTCGAGGTCGTCCACCTCTCTTCCTGACAACAGATCCTGTTTCCCGAAAGTTTTTTGCCCACAGCGTAATCGATTTTCGGTCCGGAACTGCTTGACGACGGGGAATTTGGAATTTGTAAATTTTAAATCGTTCAAAATGTAATACTTATAAATTATAATTCATTCGCATGTTAAATACTTCCAAATTTTGAATCGTACAAAATTTTACACGTGTAAAATTAAATTCTAATTTTATATCGTTCAGAATTTTATACGTGTAAATTTTAATTCATTCAAATTGTAAATACATCAATTTTTATAAGATACGAATATTTTTAACACTTTTTGTTACGCCAAGTACATTATTAAAATTAGTATGAAGCCAGTGCCATATAGCTACTTCAAACTAGCAGTTCCAGTAATTTAAATTTAAATCTGTCCTATGTACCCTAAGATAAAAATTAACAGTAGGTATACGCAATAATCCTCCGTCCAGTGTCGCCAGGCAAATATTAAGAGCATGGTTTATTCTAAGCTTTTTTTCCCACTGCACATTCCACAGGCGTAGCATTGATTTTTGATTGGGGCAGGGGAGGGGGTGGATCTATTAAAAATATTACCTATGCGTTGTTCCGTAAGAAGAAAGACAAAAAATAAGAGAATAAGAACAATAGAACAAACAAAGTAATATATCTAAGAAAATCAGTTTACTTTCTTATTCATTCCTTTGGTATAAGTACCAATAAAATTATGAAATATTTGTATTTGAGAGTACAGTGTACCGAGGCTTGAACTTAATTTTAAATTGGAATATAAAATACTCTGAATTTTTACTATTTGTTTTGATATGCGAGTATTAAAAATATCGTTTTCATATTGAAAATTAAATTAAATAAAAATATCGGTTTTCATTTTATTTTGTAAAGGAGTTTGTGAATTAAAGGCTTGTAAATTTGCAATTCAATTAATTAATTCCTTTTCAAGTGAATTATGAATTGTAATTCCTTTTTTGTTGTTGTGAATTGCGAATTATTTCCTTTGTTGGTGAATTGTCCCAGCTCTGATAATAAGTTTAGGTAGAGTACATATTTTAAAATTAATTTTATGCTTTGTGTTTCAGGACAAAAAGTACATAATAGTGCGACCAACTCCAAATGACTTTGAAAAGGTGATCGAACTCATGCGTTACTCATATTTCAATGGCGAACCAACCATCATGGCCGCCGGTCTCAGCTACAAGACCAACCCGGTGTTGGAGAACAAATTGCTAGAGTCCTTGTCGGAGGGGCTCTCACTCATAGCGCTTTGTAGACGTTCGGGGAACATCGTCGGAGCCGCTGTCAACTGTGGCATCTGTCCATGGGATCCAGACCGGTCGGAAGACTTTGCTAACACTTGCACGTGCCCAAAAGTTGCTTCAGTTATTCGATTTTATGCATATGTTACTAGGACTGGTAATCTTTGGGAAAAATTCCACGAGCACAAATTGTTCGAGGTAAAGCAAATTATTTATAGTATTTATATTTTAAAAAGAAACTATCTTAATATTGACAACTTTTGAATATCTACCATATAAATTCATAATCAAATTAACTGGATTTGAATAATAAAATAAACAATATAACATTTTAATACTATAATTTCTCAACGGGTACGTTAGGATTTTGCTAGTTATATGCTTCCACGTATATTAAAAATAAATAATTATCTCGATAATTATGATATGATTTCAGCAACATTTCATAATATAAATATTTAAAATTCCGGTATAAAGCAAAAACACCTATGAATTAATAATTTTTGAACTTATCTTTATATTAGTCCAGTAGCCAGCAACACTTCTGTATGCAAGTCATTGCAGGGAGGAAAATGTTGCTGGATATTTAATTACTTGGGTGTCTAAGAAGCCAGAAAAATTTGGGTGATTACCCCCCACCCCTCACGCTTGCGCGCTATGACGTAATTCGAAATAGAACTCGCATTTCTTCCGTCTTTATTCAAAAACAGTTCAAATTTAATTTTTTTTAAATAAATACTATGCAGCATAACATTCCTTGCAATAAAGATTTTAATTGTATTCTTCATATAGAACAAAACAGAAGTAACTAGAAAAGTTATGTGAACCAACTTAGTCCGGCAGCCAAACAGGGATTTTTGATGTAATCGTGTTTTGATTGAAATATTAAGTTTTTTTTAGTGTTGGTATTTCATGTTTAAGGTATGTAGATTCATAAAATTGCAGGTACCTACGCAGTACCTTTGGGCAACCCTCAGAATTTAAGATGGCGGCCATCCCTGTATTAAATTTTTGGGTACCGTCCAAATTATTTATTTATTTTGTTATAAATATAAGTTTCTCGTATATTTATATTCATACATGAGACCCCCCTCATAAAAAGTGGAGCCACCCCCTGAGGCCGTGCAGTGCAGGAGCCGTGTATTGCTTGTTGCATATCAATATTTTTGGTTTTTTGCATTTATCTTGTAAATGGTTAATGATACGAGGAAAACTGTTACATTAATTAATTATAGAGTACTAAAATTCCTATAGAAAAGGTTATTAGCAATATTCTTGTAAGTGGCACAGATTTCGAGAAAATCGTGAAAATGTATTTCGAACATTTCAATCATTTAAAAATAAGTCGAAATTTTGTCTCCTCACAAAAACTGCTGTTATTTATTAACGGATAAAAATATCAACCTCACGGTTTCTTGCACTGAATTCTATGAACATTTTTCTATAAAGTACATTATTTTAAATACGTTTTAGGGCATTATTTAAGCAAAAATTTTAATATTTTTCCAAGAGAAAGTTAAGAAAATCTACCTCAATTTTTTTGCATTAAATTCTACGAACATTTCTCTATTGGATAGGTACATTATATTTATAAAACTTGACATAGACGTACGCAGTACAGATCGGGAAGGAAAACATTTGTGTACAATAGATATCGCGACCGTTGCTATTAATAATGGGAAAAATCTTAAAATTACGGTCCTCGGAATTTTTTATAAAATGTATCTTATAGAAAAACGTTTGTAGAATTTAATGCATGAAACCGGAAGGAGATATTATTATCCGTTTAGAAGTTACAGTCCACTAAACACAATGAATACAAAATTTTGTTAAATTTCACAGTTTTCCCTCGGAAAAAATCTTAAAATTTTAGCTACCCTCTAAGGCACTAGTAAAATTTTAGTATAATGTATCTTATAGAAAAATGTACGTAGAAGTGAATGCAAGAAACCGGCAGTCGATATCATTATGCATTTGACAGTTACAGTTCATTAAACACAATGTGTACAAAAATTTCAGTTTTCTTTCGGAGAAAATCTTAAAATTTTAGCTATACTGAAGGCCCTAGTAAATTTTTAATACAATGTATCTTATAGTAAAATGTGCGTAGAATTGAATGCAAGAAACCGGAAGTCGATATCATTATCCGTTTGGAAGATACAGTTCATGAAGCACAATGTATACGAAAATTTTTAAAATTTCAGTTTTCTCTCGAAGAAAATCTTAAAATTTTAGCTACACTAAGGCCCTAGTAAATTTTTAATATAATGTATCTTATTGAAAAATGTACTTAGAATTGAATGCAGGAAACCGGAAGTCGATATCATTATTTGTTTGGAAGTTACAGTTCATTAAACATAATGAACATGAAAATTTTTAAAATTTCACAGTTTTTCCTCGGAGAAAATCTTAACATTTTAGTTAAATTGAAGTCTTCGTAAATTTCTAATATAATGTATCTTATAGAGAAATGTACGTAGAATTGAATGCAAGAAACCGAAAGTCTTTTATTTTAAAAAGTTTAAAAAATATGTATTGATTATGCATAAAAACGGGAGAAATGTAAATTATAATTTCGAATTACGTCATAGCGCGCAAGCGTGGGGGGTGGGGGGCAATCACCCAAATTTTTTTTACTTCTCATACACCTAAGTAATTAATCCAGCAACATTTTTCTCCCTGCAATGACTTGCATACAGAAGTGTTGCTGGCGACAGGACTATATTACCTACATGTCATTTTATTCTTTTAATATTTGATTTTTTGCGTTACTCAATTTTCAAAAATTCGGTACCAATAACTAACGCATAACTATCACACTTCAGTTACATTATTCCTAAAACGTTCCCGTTTTAAAAATGATAGTTGAAGAGTTAGTATGACCAAAAGGTCATACATGTTTGTCGATGGTAATCTCAGGGACTTGAAAAATAAAATAAATTCTTTAAAAAAATTATAACTTGATTAAACTATAGAAATTACAACAATTTTCATAAAAATTTTACAAAATATTGACGAAAAACGCTAAATTTCAATTAATGCTTTAAACTTTAAACCGTTCCGAGCCAGTTGGTTTGCCACATTATTTCTTTACGGTTCGGGTTGGTTCGCGATTCCCTAAAATTACGCGGTTTGAGTCCCTGATCACATATACGAAAAAATATAAACATGCGCACTTACCTTTAACTCTGAAGCTGAATTATCTCGGGGTTTATCCTCCGGCCCGGTCGGGGTTATCAGCAACCTCACAGGAACCAGCAACCTCACAGGAACCAGCATTCCTCCAGGAAATAGTTCACTTTTCAATCACATTCACTAGTTTTATAATGCACTCGGAACAAGTTCGGAACCTAGACAATAAAAGACACAATTTAATTTTTTATTGCTTGCGTACATATAAATGTATTTTTGAAAGACAATAACCGTTCAACTTTTAAGACATAATATTACAACAAAAATAGGGTAATGGCGGTAAAGGTATAATTATTAACAATCAACTTCTCTTCTCAACGCTAGATTACAAAATTATCCCTGTATTATTATACACAAATTTCAAGTAATTATAAGTGTTTTTAAATCAATTACATTAAAAATTAAATTTTTATTATTTGATTACAGTAAAAAAATATATAAAATGATATAATGATTAACAGTAAATCACGCGATAATTATTTTTCTTACAGAGCTTCGAACTTGAACCGAACCAAAACCAGAGCTAAACCGTACAATTTCAGTGAACCCGAACCCGGAACTGAACCTCAAATATTAATGTCATAAGAACCCGAACCCGTTTTTAAAATACAGGTTCGAGGTTCAATTCCGGCTCAGATTCAGTATTCAGATCTGAACATGCGTAGTACTCTCGGCAAGACATTAAACTTATCCAAACAATTTTCTCGAATCGAATTTTCAAATTATTTTACTTGTTACTATTATAAAAGTAAAGAATCGAACGAAATCTGAACCTAAAACCTGAACCGAACTTTGAAATTTTGAATCAGAACCGAATCTTAATCCAACTTTTAAAAAAATGGAACCGCAGGGACAAGGCCGATTGCCTGAATTAAAACTATGTTCACTTCATACAAACACCCAAAACGGGAACGTCTTCAACACTGGAATATTATAAACTAGAAAATTCAACAAGAGAATATTCTTGACAGGAATCATAAAATTCACGAAATCCCAAGCTAAGGAAAATTCATTCACAAAAAAACATTAATAGAAAAGACATATCTGGAATCAAGTGAACAATTCAAATCTGAAAAAAATATGGTCACTTGAAAAATACGTATTTAAACTACATGCCACTAGATGGCGATACGTCATATAAATGTCAGTGCGTGCATTATCGATACGTACGAGTATGTCCGTGATTATAGATCAATAAATTTTGCTAAAGAATTAAAAATACGCTACTTTATCGATTATGCATATAAATTTATATTTAGTGGTACGAAAAGAAACTAACATGTCAATGGCCTAGTTTACACCGGGAGACCTGACATAGGCCAGACCCATATCTGACCTATTCTAGGTCCAGACCCGGGTTGTTTACACCGCATATCAAAAGAGCCTACACAGGTCAGATATAGGTGGGATACAGGTACTTGTTCACGCCATCTAGAAGTTAAAGGTTAAGATAAAAAACAAGAATACTTTATTACCCAGTTTTTAAATTTGCTTAATTTCAAGTGTCAAACTCTTCTAACGTCATTTTTATTTGGACTGTTAAGTTATTTAAAAAGGATATTGAAAATTTTTATTTAAAATTTAAAATGTTGTGGTGGATTCAATTGAAAACAAATATTATTCGAAGGATAAAACTTAGAAGAAAAATTATAAAGAAAAGAAAATAAGTGTTATTAAACATAGAGAAAGATACCGTTTAACAAAATAACACTTTCAATCAACTTTTTATGAACTACATTACCAATTCTACCAGTTAATTTGTAAACTATTTTAGGTCTATCTGTTTACACCGCAATTAGTACGTTTGGGCCGCGGCCGCTTCATATTTTAAGTGTTTACACCAGGCGGCCTAGCAACATTTGGGTCGAATTTGGGGTATAGGTCGAATATAGGTCTGCGGTGTAAACTAGGCCAATGACATATGACATCTAGTTGCACGTAGTTAAAACAATTTTTTCAGCAGCCATATTTTTTTCAGTTTTGAATATTCCTTTACCTGCGTTATCTGCATCAATCAGATTCCAAATTTGAATTTTCTATGAATGCATTTTTTATGTAAGCATTTTCTTGTCTCTGAATTTTCGTTTATTTCATGATTCCAGGCAAGAATTTTCTTGTAGTTGAATTTTATAGATAGCTCGAGTTTTCTAGATTTGAGTAGACATACATTATAAAATATAACAAAAAAAACTATCAATAAATGCATTTCGGTCCTATTTACTCGTATTACGTTTCCGGATTCAAAAATGCATTTATTCATTTCAACATTGATCTATATATTTTGGCTAATAAATACATTGTTCAAAATAAACAATTTCTTAACAAAGTTCCCTTTCTAGCTCCTAGATTATCTTCCAGATATAACAATACCTTTTATAATCTTACTCCAAAATCGAATTCTTTAGTTAAATCACCTATTCACTTTATGTATGTCTCATGCACCTTACATTGATTTATTTTATAATAACTTGAGCAACATTAAGAAATGTGTTTCTGATTTCCCATGAACTTATGTTTTTCCCTTACCCTATAATTGGGCTTACGCCTGTTGGCGTAATAATAATAATAATTATACTGACACTATTAGCCAATAGTCAACAATCAAGAATCTACCATAATAATGAAATGCGCATGCGCACTCATCATTGTATCGTTTATTATTGTCTGCTGTCACCTATTAATCTAAACATTTTTAATAAATAATATTAACACTATCTTCAACAATACGAAATAACAATGTTGTTTGCTTTGATACCAAGTAGATTAATTATGGTCTGTTCCAAATAAGAATATAGTATGGGGCAAGATAGGGCTTACGATTTGAGCGTTCTGATTGGTCTAGCCGGTAACCAAGTTTACATCAGCGAAAAATTTGTGATATGCGCGCATAATTTAGCTATCGAACGCCGTAGTAGTAACAGCTGGTATTGTTGAAAAAGTGGGTCGTTGATTAGCATCAGTAGCGCGTGACGCGCGGAACATAACACTATTTCAAAAATACCGCGCTACGTTTAAATTTCTATTTAATGTGTGTAAAACGGGCTGTCTCCGCAGCGCCATCTACTATACTCTTATCTGGAACAGGGTATAGATATAGTCTAGTCAACGAAGCTCAAAATCGGGGTGAAGAAAAACATTAAATCCAAAAGTTTTTTTCTTTGAGCCAAAATGTCTATTAGACCTTCCTGTTACATACTAAAAGTCCCCTAGGGTGGGGGTCCGGGAACCCGTCGCCATCTTGGATTTTAGGTCACATTTTTCGGTTTTTTCGAAATAACTCGAAAACTATCAACTTTTTTGAAACATATTAAATTAGAAAAATGAAGATAGTTAAATTCTCTACAAAATGGTTATATTCACTTTTTTTCTATCTCTTACCGTTTTCGAGAAAATGGCATCCGAAGCAAGTGGTTTCCGTAAGTTATGAAACTTAGGCAAACCACTCATCACTCCAAACAGTTTCTATGCAGAATTAATTATTATTTATTATAATATCATTAATTAATTATTATTAACTAAAAACAGTGACACATTTTACTACGCTACGGACTTAGCACACACCGTAGTGCCGGGGATTTTTGGTATAATCATCACCAAAGACCTCCAAACACATCTCAAAAATAAAATCTTTAGGATCAAAAAGTTTGTCTACAAACCGTTCTTTGACTAAACTAACTGCTCATAAATAGAATAATTAATTAATGATAATATAATAAATAAATAATAATTAATTCTGCATAGAAACTGTTTGGAGTGATGAGTGGTTTGCCTAAGTTTCATAACTTACGGAAACCACCTGCTTCGGATGCCATTTTCTCGAAAACGGTAAGAGATAGAAAAAAAGTGAATATAACCATTTTGTAGAGAATTTAACTAGCTTCATTTTTCTAATTTAATATGTTTCAAAAAAGTTGATAGTTTTCGAGTTATTTCGAAAAAACCGAAAAATGTGACCTAAAATCCAAGTTGGCGGCGGGTTCCCGGACCCCCACCCTAGGGGACTTTTAGTATGTTCAACAGGAAGGTCTAATAGACATTTTGGCTCAAAGAAAAAAACTTTTGGATTTAATGTTTTTCGAAAGATCTTCGTTGACTAGACTAATAACTATCACAGAACAAGAGACACAAAGAAGAAGCGACAGATCCAGCTATCTGCGACATATGTAATTGTTCCTGGCGCCATCTCTTGCTGCCCAAATGAACTAATTTAAAAAAATTTACAATAAATTATTTTTTATTTTTAATGTTTATATAAATCAAGAAGGATATAAATTTATATAGAACAAAGAGTGGAACAGTTTTTTCTCTAATTTTATTTTTATATTTAATTTTAATAGTATACTACAATATTTTAAATGGTATTTGCTCAAAAAATATTTTTTATAATTTTCGTGACAGGTATTAATAATGTGTATTCAATAATGTCATTTGGCGAAAGGGATACCATACGAACCTTGTAATTCTTAACATTCCACCGATTTAGATTTTTCTGGCAGTTTTTCCATGACGTGTTACTGAATTCGTAAACGTAAAATAACCATTGCTAATAATACATAATACAGTAAATATTAATAATTCACACTTTTAACACAGAAAAAATATTAAAATAGATGTAATGAATACCTTTAACGCCTTCAACTTTTAGTTTTCAATCATAAATGACATACTGGACATAAGTAATAATGACTGTTGTACAATTTTTTATGAATATTTTAAATTTTGTATTTATTCAGCAACTCTGATCATTATTTTTATTATTTTAATTAAATACTTATTTCGGGCAGCAATAGATGGCAGCAAATGAAACCACATAAATGAAATTCTATGTAGCTGTCGACCGCCTGATAACTATGTTATGCTACGTTTTGCGATTGTTTTTTTTAGTACAGTACAATACCTACAACTTTTTACCTCTCGCCACACATATCTGTAAGAGAGGTATTGTAATCATGCTAAAATTTCGATAGTGAGTTTTCAATGGATAAGCACGTTTTGAGGTCCCTAGAACACGATTTTGATAATTTCGCGATGATGTCTGTGTGTGTGTGTGTCTGTGTGTCAGGATGGATGTTGGAGGTACGATAACTCAAATACCACTGAATAAAAAAATTTGAAATTTTGTATATAATATTCTGACACCCTAGATTAAATCTGATTAGATTTTGGTGTTGATCGTGCTATCGGAAGTGGTAGTTTCTTGAAGATCTGAAGAGTTTTTCTGGAATATCCTCACAATTTATGAATTAATAGGAATTTTTGTAATAACATTGTATACTAAATGTTACTGTCTACAATATGTATTCAAAACGTTGTTTCTATCTAGCACAATTTTCCAATTACAAGAAGTTAAAAATTCTACAAATTTGTTACAATTTTGATTTATCTGCCTCCCTATGGAAACAAAAAATAAAATATTTGAGTGTTAATGTCATATAAATTTTTGACTTTTTGGCAAATTGAAATGGAAAATATGAAATGTCATTTAGTATTTATAAGGTGTTAATAAACTTTAATAATATTATAAATACTACAATTCCCGAATTCCCTTCTAGTACAATGGTATATTTGTGAGTAAGTACCTTCATACACACTTAGTAAAATAGTAGAGTATATGGCGAGAGGTCATGTGTTGGCTACATCGGATTTTTAAATTACGACTTCCTTACTAATGAAAATGTTAATCACAATCGATAAATCAATAGTTAATCTAAATAATATTTTTACTAATAAGCTACCTATGTTATTATTTTATAATAATTTCAAAATAAATGGTTAAAATAAAATAAGTTAACACTTAGCGGTATAACAACCCGATATAATAATAAAATTCACAAACATCTCAAAAATTATAAAGTTATAATGTTAATTATATTAACAATAATTAATTAAGGCCATTATAAACTATGTAGGTATTAATAAAAAATGTTCTATTTTGCTGGTTGTAAAAAAATTCTAATTTTTTTCATTTTTTAAAATTTTTAGATAGCATACGTAGCAACAGATGTGAATAACCAAGGAAATGGTGTATGCTACAATTTAATGAAAAAATCTATAGAACTAGCTAAAGACTTAACATACAACGTCATTAAAGTAGACGCTACGAGTGCTTTCACAGCAAAAGCATGTCAAAAACTTGGTATGAATCTTGTAGCAGAAATACCATACAAGTAAGATAATTTTAAAATAGTTTTTGTAAGAAAATTTAAATAACAACTATTGATGATTGTAGAAAATATCTCGATTGTGATGGTAAGCCTGTGTTTTTACCTCCCCCGCCCCATAACGTTGTTCAAGTTTATGTGACTTTACCGCATGCCACTCCAGCACAAGTACACAAATTACTTATGCAAAAATAAAATATGTCAAATTACTGTAATAATATTGTCATCCAGTTTAACAGAATAAACGATTATTTACAAAATTATTCAATGTTTTTCACTTGACTGCATCTATTATATAATTGTGAAATATTATTATGCCAGTTTAGAAATATCTCTGCCCCACTAACTTTCCAAAGATATATAAAGAAGTTAAACTGTTTTTGAGAGATAGATCTGTAAAGTTTTTATCCGAGTTAACTGTTCAACATAGAATCAAATGGATTTAATTAATTTACTAAATAGGATTTCAATTTCACGTGTGTAAAAATAAAAAATCTTTATTTAGAAACAATATACAAAATACAACGTTTTTATAACAATACTTTCACAAAGTTTCTCTCTTTAATAAAAACTGAGTCTTTGATTTCTTAGTGGCCGTATTCATATCCGTAGTGCTTGCCGTCATGGTGTCCACCATGCTTTGCATAACTACTTCCTTGGTTATGGTGTCCTTCATGTCCATGGTGTCCCTTGAACCCTTTATGGTCGTCATTGTAGTGTCCTTTATTGTGGTGTCCCTGTTTACCATAATGGTCATCATGGTATCCGGAATGATGGCTTCCGCCTTTCTTATGTCCACCATGTTTGTTGTTATGGTGTGTGTGGAAGTCTCCATGTTTGTCATGATGTCCAGATTTGTGATAATCATCATAGAATTTATGTTCTTTATGGTACTCATCTCGGAAGAATTTATTATGGTATCCCTTAGTTTTGTGTCCTTTTTTATGACCCTTTTTCTCGCCGAATTTTGCTCCCTTATGACCTTTTTCACTTTCATGGTGTTTGGCGTAGTGGGAACCTTCGTCATGGTGCTTGTCGACGTGCCCTCCGTGGTCTGCATATTGTCCAGAATGATGGTCGTGCCCATGGTGTCCTACCTTTTTTAAATCATGATGATGATCGCTTTTATAACCTTTGTCGCCCTTTTCTCCATGTGAGTTATGGTGGTCGGCATGGTGTTCTGATCCTCCACCATGGGAATAATGGTGTCCTGGTGCTGCACTAACTAATAACACGCACACGCTACCCAGTGTGAGAAGTTTTAGAGGCAACATTGTTATGTTGAACGTTGTGGACTAACTGATTGCAGAGGCTGAGACAGCATTTATATATCAAATAGAGCGAAGCGAAGTGATTGAAAAACGTGACAATTAGTGGTTTCACGCTTCAAAGCAGCGATAAAAATATTCTTTATTAAAATTGTAAAAATTCTAGTTGTGCAATACGGTTTTTTGGCTAGATTCCGTGCAAAAATAGGAAAAAATATCGAGGAAGGAAATAATAATTTTCTAATTAAGACTCGTTATTAGATAACGAGTAAAATTTGTGCTGTTTTCCCAATTTTGTTTCGAACCTAAACCCCAAAATTATAAATTAAAATGGGATAGTTGATCAGAATATTAATACAAATTCATGTTGTATTTTACTTTTTATTAAGTAAAAACAGAAACAAAGTATGAGCATCGCACACAAACACTGCTGGGCGCCAAAGACTGATTTGTCGAAATATGAAACAGATAAATATCTTTTAAATTTTTCCTGATGATGTATAGTATACAATGTTTTTATGGACCCTTGAAAGTAATGTTTTACATGAGTTGAGTAACAATGAAATGTAAAGTAATGTATTGCACACTTTCTGTTTCTCGCAAATCAGTTTTTCACAGCAGTCTGGCACCAGCATAGACTTATATTAAGATCTCAAAATGACTTAAGTGTAGTTTCTATCTACTCGTATATACATATTACATGTTATTTTTAAAAAATATATCATTTTATCAAACCTGTAAACCGGCTTTGGTTCGCTTGAAGTTTTAAACACACTAGAAAGTTTATCACTTGCAATACGAAATCAGTCAGTTTGACAATACTTTAACCCTATACTAAATATATACAAGTTTACACTTCACCAAATAATACTGCAGTAATACAAAATTTCTTTTATGGCACTTAATTCTTCTGCTGAGCATACTAAGTAATGTTTATATTGCCAAATACACAAGTCTAAATCTAAATAGTGTTATAACAGAACTCAGGTACTCGATACGCTAAACTTGATAAACGCAACGGAACTTAATGTACATAATGTTCGTTGTTTTGGCCTTTACCATACCAAGGAATGATTGTTAATTCTATTAGTTTTCTTTAGCAGCGATTTTCCTCACTTTTCTTATTGAAATTTGTATTTTATCCACGCGTAAGGAAATAAATATAATGACATTATTTTAATTTGGCGGTACAATTTTACAAAATATTTTCGATTTTGATATTCTTAAAATTATTGCTTTAATCGCTTGTAAATTAAAAACAAGATTTGATTTAAGTATTTAATTCTTCGGTGGTATATTTTATGAAAATATAATGATCTTTGAAGGTTTTGTGCGCATTTTAAAAAAACTGTAGCTCATGTATAAAGATTTGTATATCTTTGAATGATTTATACCTTGGTAAGGTAACGGTAATGAAAATGAAGCAAAATAAAAATAAATAAAAAAAACTTACGTGTCCCTGGTGTGATATGTAACTAAACTCCCGTGATATCCTTGTATGGCATGGTGTGTATTTACGTTATAATATATGACGAAGTATTATTACTGTCTCACCCTGTCATGTGGTCTCTTCATGTTTTCCTTTTACTTAGAGAATACTGGTCTGTATTGCATATCTTTCAAATACTAACGAAGAGAGAAATTCATTCTTGAACCTCCCAACTTACAATACTTAATTATCACTGGATAATTCTAAATCACATTTTTAGAGTTTATTATTTCTAGACAGTGTCTAGCAAATGTGGCACCATAAAGTGGTGGTGTGCAGGTGACGTTGGTCGCTGATGAAGCTTTTGATGCCAGCGACTGCGGGTGAGGCGGCATTGACGCACAGTTGGGAAGCAACGTGGCGCACGAGTCGTGCGATTACACGCCGGGTGGACATGGTGGACTTGCTGATGAAGGTGGCCGAAACGGAGAGGGCGAGGGTGTGCTGGTACGCAACGGCGACCCTAAAATCAATAAATTTGTTTATTAAAAACATACATTTTCTATTATTCTTATATGTACTTATTGTGTTTTTTTGCCTTGATAAAGCCACAATTGGTGGCGAAACGTTGGCGAATTTGACTTACTTAAATAAATAATTTTGACTGCTATACCGCAAAAAAAATTTAATTTATTTTTCCATTGATCGTTTATTAATGAGTATGTTTAATGTAAAAAATTATACATTTATGACTCCTATTAATGCATGAGTTTTATTAGTCAACGATTTTTTGTTGAATGCGTTCAATACACGTAATATAGTTTTACCGGTTTCAGGATATTAAACCTATATTTACATGCACAAAAGTAGGCTGGTAAGTAAGTAATAACTGTATTCTGTAAGCTGTAAGATAATATTACCATACTGACATGTCAAAACAATCAAGAAAATGAAAATAAAACAATGATAATGTAACACTATTTATTAATACAAACGGAACTCAAAACAACAATAATACAAAAATTACTTCTCCTGCTTGTCATAATATTAATTGTATTATTTATTATATTAAATAAAAAAATTATTTATAAATATGATACAAAACAATTGTAACCATAACGTTAAATAAAAACTTACAGACAACAGACTTACTTGATCACCTTCTAAAATGATGACAATGACGTTATTCATTAAAGAATTTCAAAAACTAATATTTATTAATGACGTTAACGTGTTATTATTCTGAAACCGATAAACTATTGAACAAACCGCGGATGTTATGAGTCATAACAGACCTTAGATGTATTAAAATCCTCGCTCTACGAGCTCGGATTTCAAACTGACATCTGCGGCTGTAATGATACTCATAACATTCCTAGGTATGTTAATAGTTAGTTAATATTAGCTAGCCGTAAGTTGTAAAAAATGGTAAATAGAATAAAACGAAATTATTTTGACAGTTCTAGCTAATAATATTGATACTCAGCAATATCAATCTTTACTAACCTAACATATTTTTCATGAAATAAAATTAGTTTTTCTCCAAATTAAAAGGTATGATCAACGGAAAAATATTGTAAACTAACTCATGTGTTAATAGGCGATTAATAATCTCGACAATTAAAAAATGTCCCAATTATTAATCGCCCTCATTAATATTATAGTTAAATAACTATATCCAACACCTTTTAATACCGTGAGTTTTATTTAACGTGAAACATGGGATCTTTCATATCCATGGTTACGAATTTGACAGCAATGTATTAGAGCGTTTCATTTAAAATAGAACATAGCAAATTAAATTATGTATGTATTTCTAATCATTTTAGAAATGAAAAAAGTTGCAAGAAATATAAACATTTAATAGATATTTTTTCAGAATACAATTTATAACAAATTCTCAAATACACGAAATAAATCAGATACTTGTCTGAAGCTAACATCTGCATACCAACGTATCATTTGCACCTTTTCTTCAATAATTGTATACCTTATTTGCAACAACACAACCCTAATTGACAGGTAATATTTATTTGACAATGACAGCCTATGTTCTATTTCAAATGCAACGCTCTAATAGATTTCTGTCAAATTCGTAACCATGGATGTGAAATATCCCATGTTTCACGTTAAATAAAACTCACGGTATAAACATCATTACTATAGTGATTTTAAACAAGCAAAGTAAAAGATTGTCCACTAGTGGTTTTGTTCAAAATTATATCTAATAGTGAGTAAATTGTCATCGTAGTAACAATGTTTTTGGTTAGAACATAATATTTTAAAAATATTTATGCTTTTAGCTCACGTTAACTCACTACCATGGGTATTGCCAACCCGATGTAAGACCATTGTTACAGCCACTAGCCAGTGCTTGATACCATTTTGGTTGCCAAGATAATTGTATCACAACACAAGATTGTTTTACATTACACTAAATCTTGAAATTGTGTGAAATATATAATAAAGCAATTTATTGCTTAAGATTAAAGATATTGTTCAATTTTTTGCGCAATTTTTTGTTCAATATTTTGCGTAGGTAGTGTAAAACGGCCATTAGAATGGTGACGAGAGTAGTTACCTAGTTACCGATAGAAAATCCAGAATGTAAAAATTTTCAACATAACACAGACAGATTCGAAACCCACGACATCTGTATTAGAGATCAGATAAGATGTTGGAGATTTTGCACTACTCAATCTCGTTAGTTATATTAAATTAGTTTTATTAATATTTTTGATTTCAGTAATTTAGTATTATAATAAATAAATTTGTGATTTACAGTTTAGGTGTAAATAAGACATTTGTTTGTCTCCTTCTAGTTTAAAAAACAAAATAACAAATCTTCAATAACTTACGCATAGCAACGTCGGGCATGGATCATAAGCTCTCGCTTTGCTATTTAACTCCGTTTTCAATTGCCATCCGTGAAGATAAACATGAGGACTGAGGGGCAAACTCCCCCGTTGTAGTCTCAGAACAGAATGCCACCTGGTTATCAACTGCAGCAGCTGTGAATGTCGCCCTTGATGGCGAAGAATTTGACTTGCGCCTAGAACTGCAGGTTGATACGATGGAGAGATTTCTAGGGCTTTCCAGTAGTAGCGAGCAGCAGAAATATACGAGCCTAGAAAAAACATTTATTTAAAATAATTACATATTTAAGAATTACTTTAGTACATATCAGTTTTTATTAATAATACGACGTTTGGGAAGTGATTATTTTATTTAAATTATTTTTAGAAAGTTGGCCTTGAATTTTGACTGTATGTAAAACAAAAAACAGTCTATTGTTGTGATTGCTCGGATTATTGTCAACAGTTAATTGTTGTATAATAAAGGAAATATTTCTATTGAATTTTTATAACAATAATTTATTGTACAAATGAGTGATATGGAATTAGATGATACTCCTGATATAAATGAACTACATGAAGTTAATGGATTTGAAAATAAAGGTAGTATGTAAAATTAAAAATATAGTAAATTATTTAACGACACATAATGTATGCTATAATTCAAGAGGTTGTAAGTTTATGCACGAGCTGAAGGCGACTGTATAATCATCCTAGCGAATTATAGGCATTATGTGCGAGTCAAATACGATGTTTTATCTACGACTTTTTAAATAAAATATTTCTAAATACATTTTTATTCATTAAAATATTAACCTAACCACACATTTTAGTGTGATGATCTGATGACAGATAACAGTTGGGTTGAATAATGGACTCATAATACAATAGTGTTGAATTATGAATTCATTATACAATAGTGTGTCTCAAAAGGGAGTTTATCTTACTAAAGTTACCTGCATAATAAATGTAATATTCAATAGTCGTAGATAAACAAATTTAGCAAACAACTAAAATATGTTACAGAATTAGCAGCCCAAAATTCCGAAAAATACTCTGAAGAAATGATTTTTACTCAATGTGTATCAACAAATATAATTACAGAAACTAACAATACTAGTAAATCTGCACCAAATAAATTTATTCTTCCGGCAACAAGCAAAAGATATTCAGAAAATTCTGTATTAAATAAAGTAAAAAAACGAACAATAAGTACTCAATATGATATTTGTAAAAAAGATGAATCCACTCAAACGGTAGAACAGTGGCCACCTAAAAATGTAATCCTCTTTAAGAAAATTGGAGAAAATAAAGAAAATGTTATCGTCAATATTGAGATGCCAGATGAGGAAACTAATTTGATAAGACCGCGAAAGACTATTCGCTTAGGATTGTCGAAGAAGTGGAAAAGTGCCGACAAATATTATGAATAAATCATTAAAATAGTTTTTTTATAGTACTAATTATTATTTGTAATAGATTTATCAAAATAAATATTAAAATAATGTTGAATTGTTTTACCTTGTTCTCTTAACCAATCAGCATAATTAGTAATATGTTGGGGATCCCTTGAGTTTAAATGCACCACTTTCTTGAGCAAGGAGCCAACGCTAGGATCTTGTCGTCCTCGTAATTTCACCAGTTCAAGATAGGCCGGCGTAAACGCTGGTTCCAGACGAATACAACGTTCCAACATTCGAGCTGATTCCGCCGTACGATTTGATTTCCTAGATAAAATAAATCCCAATTAAAACAGATTAACATAATGAATAATTTGTTTACTTACCGATATAACTGTCCCAAGTTATAATGAGCATTGACATGATCAGCTGAATATCTAATTGCCGCCAGGAAGTGATGTTCGGCCAATTCGTCGCTGTTCATCAATGTGCCAAGATTGTTGTGCGCACTGGCGTACGCTGGCCATAATCTACGGTTAGAATTCAACGTAAAAATCACAGAAAAAGAAGCATAATGTTGGAATAATACTAGAATTTTAGAGCGGCAACTTGCGTGTTTATAATACCCCATTTTGTTATAAACAAAATTAAATAGGTACTGATTTTTATGGTTCCGACTATAATCTATCTATTTCAGTTAAGAATGGATTTGCTGATTTGCTTGCGAAACTCGAAACGATCCTAAACTTCTGATTGGCGCGAACCGCGAACCAAGTTTACAATAGCAAAAAATTTGTATTATAGTTTATGAATGGCATAACCTTAGAATAAGTATGTCTTGTACAAAATATATGTACATAGACAAAACTACAAGTAATACTGCTCTACTCTAAGTTTAAATGTATATTTTGTGTGTAAAACGGGCTGGCTCCGAAGCACCACCAAGTTCATTAGTAACTGGAATTTTTAACAAGAAATTATTATTGCTTTTCTTCAATTTCAAATGATAAATCAATGATGAAATAAACATGTCTCTCGCACACATCTTACCTTCATATCATATTTAAAAATTAACCACAAATATATTATTATTAATACTGATCTATAGCTGGATCATACGAAACAGCTCGTATAAATGAAGCATCTTAACAAGCAAATTTAGCTGCCAGTGTATTATTTGTATTTGGACTGTGATTGTGGGGCTGTGACCACAGACCAAAGATAGCTGTGACTAGAGACACAGCAACAGCAACTGACCAAACCGCTGGGATTAGGGAATTATTATTATAGATTGGAGATTGCGGAAGTGCATCTCATCGCATATGAAATTCCGGGATAAGTTAGGCGCGAGCTTTCAAATTTTGACATAAGCGAAATTCAAAATAGAAGTAGACCAGCTATTTGTAAGTATATGTATATTTGTGGTTTAAACACACATTTTTTCTGAAATCGCCAGTAAAGTACAGAGAAATATTGATTATAATAAGAGAAAACAGCATAATAATACAAATTTATCTCGTACGGCAAAATTAAACTTTTCAATTTCATTCACATTTGACTAACTTATTGAATCTGATCGAATTGATTTACATTTTTGATTATGATAATTACTACTATAGGATTATTGCTACTTTATTCATATCGTAAAATAACTAGTTAGCTAGTAGAATTTCAAAGAATTTTAAGTAATTTTAATACAAAACTACAGATTATAATTATACCTTTAGTACACTAGGTACTTACACTATAACTAAAATTTAAAAAAAACTTATTATTTTATTGTTTGACGGTATGGGAACATATTTTATTTCAAAGCATAATAGAATGGCGCAAAAGTATCATAAATTTTTAAAAATGTACGTACACTAACGGGCGACTCTAACTCATAATAATTTTATTTCTGTACATTATGTCCCTATAGTGTCTTATGAGTTGAATCGTCCCGCGGTCAGATGTCATTTGACTTACTGCAAAGCCTTGTGGTAGTGCGAAATGGCGAGTTCCGGACGATCGGTGTCTCGAAGGAAATTGGCAAAGTTGTAATGCATTTTGGCGTTGTGGGGTAAAGCCATTAGGCCCGCCCTGAAACAGATATTTCATGAGATTCTTCACAAACTTGGGGAGAAATTTATTATTGAAATTATTGTGTATTCAGAACTGTTTAATAAATAAGCAAATGGTGCGAAACTTGTACGACAGATCGTATTAAAAGATTGTCTAATAATATATTCATTCCCGCGTAACACTTAAACTTTGTTGTAGATTTCTGATTAAAAATAGAAATATGTACCTTATAATTAGTCTTGATTAATATGCATAACTATAGCGAATAAAATCACAAACTTTTCTTAAACTCACGCTTTGAAAGACCATATAAATCACGAATTTTACACATGACACGTTCTGCAACTACATTAGAGATTTCTACATAGTAATATAAAATTGTTGAACTTTGAACTCACCTTAGTAAACTCTCCCTTGAATGCCAATCTCGGTTTCGGTGAACAACTCTGCAGCAACCTGCCACTAAGAGCAATATGGCACCGACGATGATGGTTTGGCGATGTCTCGCTACCGCTGTCCAAAGGATTTGTGCTCCGTACACAACTAACAACACACATCCTAAGCTCGGGATGTAAAGTACACGTTCTGCTACCACAAATCCAACGGTTACCACTAAGTTAGCGGCCGGGAGAAACGGCAGTACAAGAAGAAGAAGACCTAGCACTAGAGGGACGTGTCGTTGTTGCTGAAACACGATCAGTAAACGCCGATTAACATAATTATTAATAAAAACATAAATGTGTATCAAAAAACATTTCGCATGTTCAAATTTACAGCTTGAAGTTACGGAGGAGTAATTGTCCCATGAAACCCTGTTCATACAAGGATTATTTCATGCTTTTGAATTTTGAGAAAAATATCCTGGTGAGAATCGCCTGCCAAATAGTGGCGCTGAATCTTTAATGAGTTTTGGAAAAGAAGAATTATTTATAATTCATTGGTAGCTCAAAGCAGGAAACAAAGGTTGAACTAGAGTGAAAAATGGAAAGAAAATGCGCCGCAAATGAATTTTTTCCAGCAATAGTGCGGGAAATAGACATTCTGACATTCAAAATGAGTGCAGGAAATAACCAATTCTAGCACTAGTACGGGAAATGTAATTTTTTTGTTTTATTAAAATATTGTTATGTGTAAGTACCGTCATGATGCTTAAAAATTAAAGATAATAAGGAAGGAAAGATAATATAAGTAAATAATTAATAATTAACCACGAATGAAGATCATTAGTAAGTATAAAGAATATCAAAATATATCTAAAGAAAAATGAATACTAATTTTATGTTTATGAGGACGATTGCAGAAAAAATCTTGTTTGTAACACATGCGGAAAATGTGATTCTGAAACATCATGCAAATTCCGAAACTTGCTGCGCTCGTCGCGGATAATTTTCATTCGTTTCAGAATCACTGATTTCCCGCACTTGTTACAAAAAAAACTATCTTATTCAAGAGCAAATCTAATATAATTTTTTAAGAGATGTGAAACTGCATGTTTTTTACCCATTTCATTTGCAAAACTAAATCGTTAAATCACAGAAAATTTTCGAAAATAAAATAAATTTAGAGAATAGTTGATTTTAAAAATTTTCGTTTTTCTTTAATCAAGTCAAGACTCATGACGGAGGTGATAATTATAACTTTTTACACTCTCTTGTATACGTGCCTGCACACACCTGTTTGTCATCCAAGTCACACATATAACTTTTCACAGTTTTGTGTAAGTTTACCTCAAAGTCCTGGAGACTCCTGTAGGCGATGAGCGTGGCCGTGGCAAAGAACAAACACGTGACGAGGTTGCGACTGTCAGCTGCAGATGTTAGTAGAGGCACCGAGCCCATCTGCCAATCGTGCGAGAGAGTCGCTGGGCACAGCAGGAGCCACCAGTTGAAGGCGGCAAGATACGAAAATGTTAGTAGCCTAGCAAAAATAACATTTATTTTATTCGCTGACCGCTACCGCTGCGCCAAGCAAAAAGAAAATCAACTGCAGATTTTTCTCGCAAAAACAAAACAAAGCAGTAAAGTAACATTTAGATAAATGTTGGCTTGGTGCTTTGGTAGAAGCAATTTTACTTTTTGTGGTTATCGTGCACCTTTTCTTAAGTGAATCTAGTGCAGCTTGCACTTTGTACAGCCAAGCCCTCCATTAGTAAGTTTCACTGCCAAACTTTCATCTATCGACAAACGTTTGCAGTAATTGAAAAACTTGTACGAATAAACAACTCTATCATGGTTGCTACACGAGTTTATTAGTTATTTTGAGATTTGCAGCCGTCGTTAGCGCTTAATGGCAGCAAAAAGTTTTTAAAATGCATGTTTCAATACTGGAAAATGGAATTGCGAACGCCAACAACGCGCAGTTCCATTAGCTTCTCTCGCTGTTCTCTTGAGTTCTCAACAGTTTTGTGCTGCTTGTTGTACAGATTTCGTATTTTATTTCTCAAAATATTACTGCAGATTTAAACCTTCGAACTATGTTGTGTGATACCAATGAATTCCGAAATAAATATCACTCTAATTTAATTAGTTTCTGATTTATACTTTAGAAAGCGAGTAATTCAATTTTAATATAACATATTATTAAATATTGTTGAACATATTTCACGTTCAAATTTCATTGGCTAATAGAGAAACTATGTAAATTTTTTGTTGTTCTTTTGCAACTTTTATCAATCAAAAGTAACGTGAGAGCACAACAAAGCATTTTCAACTCAAAAAGTGTGTGGAGCGAAATTTAATTAACATTGATGCAAAGAATATGTCGACAACATACTTCTAACAAAAAACATAAACGCAAAATGGAGTTATGATTAACAAACAAACATTTATTTCAAACGAAAAAACATTTTAAATCTAGTGGAGTGGTATTTTCACTCACACAATATACAATAAGTTCAGAAATATTTAAAAAAAAAACAGCGTTGAGTAAGACCGCAGGTTAATATAGTAAGAATGCAATTTGTTGGGAATGTGAAAAATCCTATGACATAGTACATAGCACGTAAATGAAGAGTAAAAATGCAGTGCATGCAGGTCTATGAAGAACATACCTGACATACAACGAGGGGTGAAATGCCGTCGGGTTGTCTTGTTGCGAAAATTTCGGTAAGGAACCTTGTAGCATGGCCAATCTTACCGCAAGTAGTACGCCAAGCTGTACACAAGAGTATTAACAATTATTTTTTAAGCTGTGTCAGTATTATTCACAGGTAGGTACATAACTATGTGATCTTGAATTTTAAAAAAAAGTTATACACGACGATAAAATTATATTATCGACTCGAGATAAATAATTCACTCGCTTATGAATGAATACTTTTCTTTCGTCGATAAAATATAATTTCATCGTCATGTAAAATAAATAACTATTTATCTGGTTGCAAATAATAGCTTAAAAGTAGGTATGTAACAAGACTGCCGTAAATCGCCATGGTTCAATATCGTGATTTTGAGATATGTGCCTTCAAATTGAAATTTGGAAAATATGATAAATTGAAATAACCCGAAACTTTAAAGAGATCTCCAAATACGGTATACGATACCAAAACTATTTTAACTGAACTAAAATTCACACCAAAATTTAATATGATATTCAGCAAAAGACGATCATTCAAATTTAAATTCTTCATTAATTTTGTAGATTAATAAAAGAACTAAATTCAGAATAAATGATTGCCTTAATTAATAATTCGTTGTACGAAGTACAACAAAAGGTAAACGAAATGAAATAATTAATAATTAACCACGAATGAAGATCATTAGTAAGTATAAAGAATATCAAAATATATCTAAAGAAAAATGAATAATAATTTACATATTTATCTCATTAATAATTCAAAATAAAGCTGCGTTTTAATGTGGTGATTATTCACCGTAAAAATCATTTATTAATTGTGAGTATTAAAATTACAGATTAATTTTCACTAATACCTTTTGATTAATTACTTCATTAAACAGAAAATCGAGTAAATGAAATAACTAGCTACACTACAAAAATATCAGCTGATTTTGTTACTTACGGATACTAGTACTTTGGCGACACGTCGTACAAACTTCGTACTTTCATCATTCCAGCGTACATCAGTAATAGTACGTCGTAAATGAGGCCAGCATCGATACAGATCGTACACCAAGTTGAGAAGAAAGACAGTCACTCCGGTTTCTTTGGCTAGCATACTTAGTCCGCCCAAGATTACGCTTGTCCACACTTGACATCGCCCATCAGCATGTCTACGACAAAATAACACTTTAGAATAATTTATTTTATCTACAACAATAGAATAATGTATTCATTATATACGTGAAAGTAGTATAATAAACCCCTCCATAAGGACACATTATGAAATAATGAATTCATTATTTCACACTGTTAAATAATGAGTACTTTATTCTCTCGAACTGTCAAATTGCCATCACATCTGTTTTAATATTAGTGTTACATCAAGTTATCACTTTATGACGTTGTAAGCAGAAACAGTAAAAATAATAAAAATTTGTAAAACGCTGTATATGACTAGCCCATAATAGTTCTAAATTACTCGGATAAATTTTCATCACACCAAAGTTTGAGGTTAAGTTAATATCAATACAAATTTGTAGTAAGAAAATGTTGTTTTATTTAAAAAGTTGTAGATAAAACGTCGTATTTGACTCGAAAATAATGGCTATAATTAACTCGGATGATTTATACACTCGCCTTCGGCTCGTGAACAAACTTTCACCCTCATTAATTATAGCCTACATTATTTACTCGTTAAATAATATACTATTACTGCTAAATAAACTGGTAGAATCATAATGTAATGAGGGATTAAAAACGAAAAATATTTCGTTCGTTTCCTATCGGATTTTATTATTTATTTATTTATTTTACGTTCTCACCTTAAAATTTCGTTTCCGTTTCCGTACATCGAAATTAAATGACGGTTAAAAATGGTTTTAATATTTCACATTTTATTACGACGATAGAATCCAAATTTTGCAAATATAGTCGTGAATATTAGTTGATTAAAGATTAAAAGTAATTAAAGAAGAATTAAAAAAAACTTTTTAATAATCTTAAACGCAAACAATGAAATAATTTATAATACCTGATGTATTTACTTAGTAGTTAGTAGCATTTGTAAAAATGTATATCCTATTCAAAGTATTATCATCTTTGCTTTGTATAAACATAAACTAATAGTATATTGTGCTCTAGGGACGAAAATGGCGTTTTTCCGACGAGAACACTTTTGTTCCGAGATGCACACGATATTTTTTTCAATGCCTGCTCTTTCGACCCTAATAATAGTGACGAAAGGTGGTGTTTTCGGTGTAGGTATTGCAAAAAATATATTTAAACCACGAATCATTATTTACGTTGATTAGATCTAATAGAATTTTTTATTATAATGAAAATGTAAAAAGTTAAAAACAGTTTAAAACCGGCAATAGATATTATTGAACGAAAAATTAGCATTTCGATTTCGTTTTAATTTTCCTTCTAATAATATAATATCGGTTAATTTTGTTATTTCGTGTTCGTTCCAGGGTGTGAAAAAATCGATTTTTTTGGAAAAAAATAAAAAAATAAGATTTTATTAAAAAATCAGATTTTTTTGATTTAAATCAAATTATTTTTCGAGTCGCATATCAAAATGCTTGTATTTTATTGAATTTTTCATCTACTATAACAGTAAAAGCATTCAAATTTTTTTTAAATATTACAATTATTATTCTATTAGTTTACTTATTAATTATTTGTTATATGAAAACGGAACAGTATAGATTGATATTCTGTTGAAAACATAATAATTGGTACCTAATGAAACAAAAAATAAATTATAATAATTTTTGACATTTTATTAAGCTATTTCATAAAATGAGAAATTTTGATTTAAATCATTGATTTTAATTTAAAAAATCATGTGATTTTAATCGCGATTTAAATCAACGATTTAAATCATATGTGATTTAAATCATACACACCCTGGTTCATTCCGTTTTAAGTCTGATAGGAATGCATTAGTATTAGTATATTTTACTTTCTAGTTTCTAATAAAACAATTATTATTATTATGTCACTTATTTTAGACCATTGTAAAGCAAAAAAAAGTAGGTACCTAGTGAAACACAGTAATTGCATTTTCATATCTAATTAAAAAACTGGAAGTAGGATATTAAATCCCCGTTATTTTTAGTTCATATATCTAGTACAAATCGTGAAAAATACTAGAAAATCTTTAAATAAATAAACTTTGATAATCTGTAATTCATTTTAAATACGAGTATGTTTATTCAGAATTTTACTCAAAATAATGTCCTCCAACACTGTCAAATTTTTTACATCTTGTCCTAAGTTATCCTGTATTGCAAAAAAAATGTTTCCCCTAGATTGAATAGATTGTAGTTTGTGTCTCGCGTCGTTGCGTCGTGCTCAAAATTTGATCGGTGTTTGTTTTTATATTGCAAGTGTGTTGAAGTACACACCTGGTGTACACGGAAAACGTTCGTCCGAGACAGCAGCTTTAACAGATCGAATAAAAATACAAAATAAATCTACTTCAAAACATACCATTTTACAGTTTGTGAAACAACACTGACGGTAATCAAACGGATACTTTTTAATTCAATGCGTACTGCTGTATTTACAACATTACAACGTTTCAAACGTTCTCAAATTGTGTTTTATGTTTAAAGTAGCAACAAATAACCTCGGACCTGTTTACAAAACGGAACCGATTTTGATTGATGAAATAGAGAATTTTGTACTTCCCCAAACTATACAGGGTGTTTCTATACCTCTGCACGTAACTTTAAAGGGTTATATAATTTAATATACTGTTTACAGATATTTTTTTTTCAAAATTCGCAAAATAAGGGTAGTGAAAATATAAGTTCCATTGGTTTGAACGTCCATTTAAATGTTTATTTAATAATTATTACATAAGAAGTGGCTATTTGTAGATAGTCTGATACTATTTATAATTTTATTTTATAAATAACGTAATAAATAAGCAGTTAAATGGACGTTCAAACCTATACGACTTAGATATTCCTCTGAACCAAAAAACATAATTTTAAATAAGAAGACTTGGACTTCCCATAATTTCAGAACGCATTAGAATTTATTAATTTTTATTTCCCCGACCTATGTAATAGAGGGAAATATTGTAATCGTGATTTTTGACAGTTCAAGATTTCGATGAATCTTCACGATTTAGATCCTTCTGAACCCAAATAATCGTAATTTAAAAAAAGTCGGTCTGTTGGTCTGTCTGGATGTTGGATAACTTAAAAACGCGTTGGAATTTTGGACTGAAATTTTATATTTAAGATCTTGAGCCAAAAACTGACTTCAGGTTCGTTAATGAGCTTTATTCAACCAGTGGTACCAACTTTATAAACACAAGTTTTTTATTTTTATTAAAATACTATCGTGTGTAGTTTAAACGATCCTCATTTTTTTGTAAATAAATTATTCAAATTAAGTATTTGGTGTCAATATAAACTCTTGGGGGAGATAAGTTTAGTAAAAACGTAAAAATGACATTTATGCGATTTTCAATTGTTGTTTCTCAAAAAATTATTCAAATTTTTTCAAGTGTATTATCAAATTAAAGCTCTGCGAAAAAATCTAGCCGATGAATTAAAAACAACATTTAAACGATGGTTAGTTGTTTTTTTCATATGATATTCAAATTATGCCGAAGTTGGTAACAACTTAAATAGTTCGGGAAAAAAGATCAAACTTAAATTTTGCTGAATAAAGCATTAAATTAAAGTCCTTACGAAAGCAAGTTATTAAAACTTATAGTCGGGGAAGGAAGGCCACAGCAGATTTTTTTATATTTATACGATAGAACCGAAATATTAATTCTTTTTAATTCTTATAAATGAATCTTAATATCATTTGGAACAATTTTTTGTTTGAAGCATCTTTAAAAAATATTCTAAATATTGGTTTATTAAATTACAGTTCAACGATTATCTAAAAAATGTTTGTTAAAAACATTAAAGCGAATGTCATTTTTTTAAATAAGTTCTTTGATTCTTATCGAGTATGGTATTAAGGCGGAACTTCAAGGGTTTAGAAATAGTGCTATCATTTATTCGGAATTCTGGGCTTATTTTTAAAGATATTTTAAATTTTTTTGAAGTACTGTAAATATAAAGGATGGTTCTAAACCCGTCTTAAAGTTTTAATAAAAATATCAATTGTTTATATATATATATATATATATATATATATATATATATATATATATATATGTATATAAATGACACATATATTTTGACGAAAATCTGCATCTGTTGTTCAATACAAGACATACTTTCCTTCTACTCCGCTTACCCAAGCTAAGAAATTTTGTAGTGAACTGCACGTCGCTGCGTAGAAAAATTTGATGTTCCGCCTTAAATTAAAGTCTCAATAAAGGCAATTATGAAGAAGTGTTAAAAATAAAAATTTCGTTAATTTGGTGTTGGCCTCAGCAGATTTTTATTTAAAAAATCAGCGGTATTGTTAGCTTTTGGCGTAGTAAAAGTAATACTGCGTGGAAATGCGATGATGCGCTTGGTGATAGGCCGAGTTAGTTTCGTTTGTCCTGTGTCTAGTTATTCTGTGACTCAATTTGAGGTTATCTTCGTTCCCTGCGGACACTACCAACACCAACAACATTCAGTTCTCGCGTTCGAGTTTAAATCTAACGGAATTCTGTTAACATCAGTTCAAACAATTTATGGTATTCTTGACATTTTCCGCCCTTCTTTTATCTTCCTATTCTATTACAGCAAACGCGATTTTTTCCTGAGCGTTTGGGTGGAAACAAACAAAATGTATTTTCTTTTCTTTCGTGTAGAGAAGAGTAAAAAGTAGAAAGACTCAGACGTGCAGACTTTGAGACTTACCCGTGGTACGCCAGCAACGAAACTAAGAAGAAAACGCATGCTAAGACGTCCGCGCGACCCACGATGCCTGTCACCTGCAACAGACGAGATAAATAATTTTTAAATTTACATTCTACACAGACAAGAGAAATGAATACAGATTGAAAAACAAACAAAACCGCATTACAAAAGTTGTAACAATTTATTACATTCTACATAATAGAGAAATTGCCATTTTTACTTCCCAAGCCTTGTTTTGTGATTTTTATTTTCATCAGCCTCGAGATTTTGACAAATATTCACATTTGATACTTTACTAAACCTAAAACAAACAAACAAAAGACTGTCTGCCTGGAAGCGCAATAGCTTGAGAATGTTTTAGAATTTCGAAACGATTTTTTAAGCATATGAACAAAAAGTTAGTGTCAAAGCTCAATCCATACCTACTACTTATGGATTGAACTTGACTTTTTCCGTTCTATTACTGAAAGGCTTATTATTTTTTGTCTGTTTATTTCGTAATTGGCAATGTTTATAAATAATTTGTTAAAGGAAACATTAATCCCAATAAAATTTGGAACACAACGAGCATTTTGCTTTTAAAAATATGGTTCATAACATTTGAACGAGTGGCAAAAATCCTACAGTTTTTCATATCGAGCGAGGTTTCAAAATGAAAGTCTTAACTCATTAACGCCCATTTTTAGTGAAATATTAAAAAAACAAATGAATGATATTATATTCATAACCCTATACCTAATTTTTTTATATAAAAAAATAGTAAAAAATACTATAAGGTTTTGTTATGTTATATTAGAAACCCATTTTTTTTCATTGTCCGAATATAAGTTTATATGTGTTAAAAAATTATACATATATAATAGGTAACATACATTAAGTACCTATCAAGTGTTTTAAAAAATCTCTAATTTTGAAATTTACCTACTAAAAATTTACAAAAAAAATTTAATAAATAGCTCAGTTCTAGTCTGATCATTAGCAATATAATCGCAAAACATTAATTTTGCTCCATAGAAAATATTTAAAAAAATCTTAAAGTTACGTACCTATTAAAAATAGGACACTGGAAACAAGGATAATAATTGTGATTTTAAATTGTTTTTTTCAAAAGTTGATCAATTTATATCGAGTAAAATATTTAATTAAAGGAGTTCTGAGACGGCAGTATAAAAAATTAAAAAGAAACTGCGAAACTGGAAGCGTTTGTAAATTGTTTCTTAAAAGTTGCTTAACTCATATCGAACCGGTTGTTGAACAGAACAGAAGTATCAGAAATGATGTTTAAGGAATACATATTTAAAAAAATTAATATAGGTAACTTAAGGTTTGATAAATCTGGTGTCTGGTATTTTTCTAATGAAATATGCACTATACCAACAAAAATATCCTACCCTATCCCGCTGTTTCCATTTATTTTTATGTACCATTTGAGTCTTGTAAGTTAAAATGAAGCTTCCAACTTGAGCATATGTCACTTAGGTATTGTTTCACTTGCAGTCAGGTGCAGGTGTTTTTTACACGTGGAGCAAGGCGTATTTCGCTGCAGCAGTGTAGTCTGCGCAGTTAGGGGAAAAGGGTAGGTACACGTCGTTACCCCAAGCAATATCTGTTGGCCCAGGATGCGCTCAACTAAACTTTGTATCATACAACTAAACTTTATTCAAGAAGATTAAACTGCACCACTGCTTTGCTGGCATGATATATGATATTGTATGCATTTTTATATGTATTGTAAAATTTTAAATAAATACACTTTATTACTTTTATTATGTCTATAATAGTCTAATTCTTCGTATTATGATCTTATGCTCCTGTTGGCATGATTATATAACTTGTAGCAACTAAAAAATCATCTAAAGAAGGACATTTTACTTTAAAGTACCAATGAACAAAATGATTGCCAATCAAAATATTTGTAAAAAAACTATTAAATATGTTCTGAATGTAATGGAGTTATAATAGTGGTTCCCATGTTATTCAAGTAGCATAATTATGTTTTAATGTTTTCTTAGTTTTATTGTATGTTGAACAAAAATATTGTTTACGCAGTACGCACACTGTATCAAAATTGTTTATTTATAAACTGGTTACGGCGTTAGAAATTTTTGCATTGCACTATTGGGCCTCCCTTGTATTCGCACTTGACTGGAAAATTTATAGTTATATACACATTGATATCTTACATGAGTGACTTTCAATAAAATTAAAACAAGAAAGTGTAATATAAATTTTTAAAGTATTTACGAGAAAATCTCCAAATTAAATTTATTTCTTTGAATTGTAGTAAGATCAAAAATAGTTATAATTAGGAAAGTAAACAGGCTTGCTGGATCTGTTCAAAATATTTATTTTATTGTAGGACGTTTCGGACGTAAAAATTCGTTTCTCTTCAGCCGAAAATAACTAAAATGAGCTAACCATACACAGAATAATAAGTATAAAATACCTGAAAACTTAGGCAAAAGTTGTCAATAAAACAGCCGAAAAATTGACTGTTAGGTAATCTGGTTTATCTACTAAAATCAGAAACCACAAATTTAACATTGGATGAAACATCATGTCAAAAAATTGCTAATTATTACTAAGTAAAGAATTAAAAAAGTGGTAGAAATTAGAATGATTTGACAGGTATTAGAGAAGAGAATTTACGAAAAATTACGTTTAGCTCATTTTTGTTATTTTCAGCTGAATTTTTATGTCCGAAACGTTCTGAAATAAAATAAATATTTTGAACAGATCCAGCAAGCCTGTTTACTCTCTAATTAAATTTATTTCTTGTTTTGAGGTCCTACATCTATATTTCAAGTTAGGATACTTAACTCTGAAACAATGATTTCTGTCCAGTCCACCGGGTATTAGTGTTTTGCGACCCATCCGCCCGTGTCTGTACGACACTTGTCGTGTAGATAGTTTAGTTCGGGCAATGTTTGTACAGTTGCATCCTGGCTAGGGTTAGTGAGTTTAGATGCCAGACGCACCTGGTGAACCGCGGGCGCCGCTGGTGGTGTTCGCGGCGCTGACTGCGGTCCATGTGCACCGCCCGCCGACTCGACGCTCGAGCGCCGCGACGGTCAAATTGCATCGGCGCCATACCCCCTGCACTGCTTCATATCGCACCCGCATGGGTGTGGCTACCGCACATACCACTGTGAGGCAAGTTGCCTTTATAAATAGATTCGAAATTAATTTATTAAATTTTCAGGCTATAGGTAGCCTCTAAAAAGTTGTCCACAAATGTTCTTTCAGTGTGTATTTTCCCATTTATATACAGGGTGTCCAAGTTAACGTGCTCACCATTGGGATCTCGAGAACAGTAAGAGATACGACGTCGGTTAAATTAGACAAAAGTTGCCCCTTTAGGGGGCCAATTTAGAAATGTTTTTGTTTTCCCACAAAAATGCATATGTGACTAGATATACGCAAAAATGTAAATTTTGCAAGTTTCGTTTTCACCTATAACTTTTTTGTTTGAATTGGTACAATTTTTTAATTTGCAGTTTTTAGCGAGGAATTCACAGCAGTTCTCAAATTTTTTTATCTCCTACAGATTTCGAGAAATTCAAACCATATTCAAATTTTCATATGAAGCTCGAGACAGAGACGAATCCCAAGTTAATTCGAGACTCTCCATTTCATACCGAGATTAGTCGAGAAATTTTGAGACAAGGCGAGACGAGAGTGACTTTTTATTTGGAAATTACGAGACGAGACGAGAGTCGGGCTAATTTCGACAAACGGCACCACTATACGCAGACAGGTCTTCCCTCCTTTATTTAAAATATTGATAATTTATACTGTATTTAACTTTTTTTTAGTTTTCTTTATTTATCTTGTATGGTTAATATTACGAAACAAATTTTTACAAAGTATATTGTAGACCATAAAATTTGCTATAAAATGGTATATTTATTTTATCTGTAAGTAGTACAGTTCTCGAGAAAATCGGGAAAATATATTTGAGCAATTTCTAGTCATTTTCAACAAAAGCGTAATTTTGTCCTTTCAAACAAGAACAACTTTTATTTTCGAATGAATAAGAATCGACTTCAGGTCTTCAACATTCGATTTCTTAGATAATTTTTTGTTACATACAAAATTTTCAACATTTCGGCAGCACTACTTCGACCACAATTCAAACATAATATCTTATGCCCTGTTCACACGTTGCTACTTTGAAGACGCATACGTGCTACTGTAGCATGAAAAGAAATTCAAATCGAAACAATTACCGCAAAAAATCGCTGTCTACACACACAACGATCAACGATGTGAAATTATCAACGAGTAGTTCTTGATACTTTGATGCTACAAATTAGCAGCGCTGCTATTTGACAAGCGACTCAGATTTTTTCTTGCTACAATAGCACGAATGTGTCTTCAAAGTAGCAACGTGTGAACAGGGCATTAGAGATAATAGTGAAATTTTAGTACTTTTTGTGGTTTTTGAGCTGTCATTTCTGAACTAATTAAAATATTGACTTGCGGTTTCCTGCATTAAATTCTTCAAAAAAATCTCTATAAGATTTTATATAGAAAATGTTCTTATGTCTTAATTAAACCGATACTTAATGAGGTTTTCCTAGAGAAAATATGAAAATTTAAGTACTAATTCTATTTTTTATGTTAACCGCCGGACTATAAGAAATGCATTTTTATTTTGAAACTGACCAACCAAGACGAGATCTTTGTGGGACCACGGGTTAAACAGCAAGGACATTATCAGGTGACTTTATGATTATAGTTGAGTTTTTCGGATCTCATTGTAGTGTTTTATCTTTGACCGGTCGGTGTGTCGCTTCGCTTTGCCTCGCCTCGCCGGGCTGTACTAGGCCACGAGCCGTGGCGGTGGTGGGTATCGTATCGATTGTCCCAGTAGCACAAGCAGCTCCTGCTGACGTTCAGCATCGAGTGCCGCTGCTGCCGGGAACTTGGCACTGAATTCACTCAGTTCCTTGCACTCGCAGTCCCAATGCCCTACTTTACAATACACAAGATCATAATACGACTATCACAAAGTAGGCACCTACTGTTCTAATTATCCAGATGCATTGTGTTTCATTGCTTTATAATACCGTCATAGAAATTGAAAATCAAATGTAGGGAGAAATTTTTATAACATTTGATAATAACTTTCAGATCAGAGCTCATTATTATGTCAGTAAGCCTTTTGGAACTTTATTAATAAATGATTTTTTCTAGATAGGCCAGAAAAATTAGGGTAGGTTGGACATTTTAGTGCAAGTTTTGTTTCGAAAAATGTAGAAGAATGCCGAGCAAAGCGAGACAAGTAAGTACAAGGAATTACCTAATGTTTCCTGTGACTAAATTTATTAGAAGTACAGGGTAATTAAAAATATATTAATAAATTAAAATATTTATACATCCATAGAAAAAGATTGCATAAACAAATAGGGCTGGTTTATAATGGATGTATGTAAAATTTAACAAAGAAATTTGTATGTTATGGCTCTGTGTCGTTATGAACCGTATCATAGAAATGCCTATAGTTCATCTTTAAAAATACAGAATAACCGATTACATCCATTATCCAGTCTTCAGGCTCTTTACATTTTAACACTATATCGTTCTGGAAAAATTATATTATATTCAGAATGTTTTCTCTATCTACAATGTAAAAAGGCTCGAAAGTACGAAATTGCCATCAGCACGAAAAATTCAATTTTCCTTTTTTTAGAAATTTTAACTTTAACTATTAATTTATTGTGAACTACTGAAGATAATTTATTCAAATTGTATATACAAGTAATATTAGGTACTTATGTAGTAGGTACATCACTATTTTATCAAGAATAATATATTGTTTATAACAAAGAAAGCCGTTCATATACGGCAACCGCGGCGAAAGGGTTTTGGTTTTAATACTACAAAACGTTATAAACAAATTTATTATACTCGTAACTTGTCAATTTCCCAATGAAGTGAATCTAAACATTGTAATTTGTTAATAAAGTATGCAGAATTTAAAACCAAAAGACTAATTAATTGTTACTATATAAGTAATAAAGAATTCTGAAAGTTTTTATGAAATGTCTCAGAGCATTTCTTTATTTATTTTCAATTCCAATAACATTAACACACATAGCAATGAAACATAACTTAATGCATCTGGATTATTTGAATAGTACTGTGGGATTGTCGTTAAGAAACATTGCCTAAAGCCCTATTCAGACAAGGATTCTTTGAAGATTCTTTCAAGATTCTGAATCTTGTAAAAAAATAAATTCACGGTTTGGAAGCAATCAATACATTATAAATTCTTGTTTTCCATGACTCGTTGAAGATTCAATTTAGCGGGACCATAATTTGAAAGGTAATTCTCGCTAGAATTATGTTTCTCAAATATTTGGAGCATGAAAGAATCTTCAAAGAATCCTTGTGTAAACAGAAAAAACTCACCGGAGATACCGAGATACATCGCCGATACGCTGCAGAACATACATTTTATAAATGCTTTTCATTGTCGCCGCGACCAAAAGATAATGCCGCCAAGATATATTGAGGATATTCAAGCATTATGGCTCCAATCAGTTATTTATTTTTACATCAGGGTTTATGTGCTGTTTTTATAATATTTTTATTTCCTGAAAGCATCTTTTTTGTTTGTAATCGAAAATCAAATTCTTTTTATGTCAATATATCTGGCTATTTTAAACATTGAGTTTTATTTTACATTTGAAATATATTTGGCTTTTCAGCTTCACGCAATGTAGATTTTTGCGTTTGTTAATAAATTGCATGTGTAACTGTTTGAACTCTAAACAAAGAATTTCCTTTTTTACTCTGAAACCGATATATTAAACTGGAATTACAAATCAATCACATCAGTCAATATCACGATTGCGCTTTTAAAAATGTACCGCGCTGTTCGGTTATTGACCAGCGGATACAACCAGGGAAACTGGATCATTTCTATATTTTTATTTTCAGTTCCAATAACTTTTGCACATAGCAATGTAACATAGCTCATGCTCAACGATGAATTAAAATAACAAATGCATCTATTTAATTCAAATTATACTTTGTAAAAGATCACATAAATCAATTATTGACCAGGATAACTCTTTCTTTTCCGGAGACCCAACTAAAGGTGGGCCGGATGATCCGGTACCCACCCTGCAAAGGTTTTAATCCGTCCAAAAAGCCCCTTATGCGTTCCAATCCGCCATCTTGGAATAAAATGGCGGTTATCTAACTCAAAATGCACCGATTTGGTTCAAATTTGGTATGGTAATAGTTTAAGATCTAACTTATACCATGAGCATATTAAAATGTCAATCCGCCATCTTGGAACAAAATAGCGACTATCTAACTCAAAGTTTACTGCATCTATTGGGTTAAAATTTGGTATGGTAATAGTTTAAGATCTAATATATCACATGAGCACAATAAATTGGAAGTCCGCCATCTTGAAACAAAATGGCAGCTAGCTAACACGTATTGAAAAAATCTGACGTGGCCATCACACAACCTTCCGCCATATCTAGACTTTAAACAGAAATGTATACGTACAATCCGGTGCCCATTTAAAATATACAAATAAAAATCTAAAATATTCAAACACAGAAATTTGCATCACCTGAATAAAAAGATTCATTCACCGGAAAATTCTGCTGTGTTGAAGCCATCCTCCGTTCAATTACTACATTTAAAATGTTACTTAGGACTTATATAGCGCTAGATGCCAACTTGTCACCCGTCTCACCTGTCAATATTTTTTACGCAGAAACAAAAATCAACCGATCATGGATTACAAGATATCAACGTTTTATTTGATAAATTTATTTTTTAAATTTTACTGCTGTTCTTTAATGCTACCAGTTAAAGACAATTTTTTAATAACGTAAGTTGCAAATAACTTTTCCTCTTATTCTTATTACAAATAAATACTATATTTTTCCAAATTTATATACAATTTTGACAATTAACCTTTTCAATCTTCAAAAAATATCACTTCCGATGAAGATATTTGTACCAAAATCTAAGGAGCTCTTCCAATTTATATACAAATGTTAAATACCAAATATCAAAATTTTCGGGTAATTCGTATTTGAGTTATGCGACTAACACCCGGTCTTGACCACACACACACACACACACACACACACACACACACACACACACACACACACACACACACACACACACACACATACACACACACATACACACAGACATCATCGTGAAACTATCAAAAATGAGTTGTAAGGACCCTAATTCGTGCTCATCCACTAAAAATTCACCACCCGATTTTTTGCATGATTCCAATACCTTCCTTTACAGGTAAGCGGAAGGTAAAAAGTGCGTGTTCGAATACTGTAGGTAGTAGATAGGTATAAATAATGATTGCTGGTAAATGTTGACTTTTTTATATAATTATTCCATTTTCAAAGTTTGAAATTTTTTGACGAGATAGAAGCGCTTGGCGCTTGGACATGCGCCCTTTTTGATTACCTATGAGATTTTTTACTTCCAAATATACCTACAGCTATTTAAAGTAGATTTAAATTTTCCTAATATACTAAATTTAAAACATACCTACTAAGGATTCTGTTTCTTAGTACGTTAAAATTCCAATTTGGAGAATAGCGTTCCAAAGGTAAAACTAGAATGTAAATAAAAAAAAATGCGCCACAGGCGATAGTTTTTCTCATTAAAGGCAAGTGCTTTATAATTAAATTTACCTACAAAACTTTAAATTACAGTTAGAATTATCAAGAAAAAAACATTAATTTTAAATTAATTGATGTGGTCCACCGTTTCGCTCCTAAAAATTTTGCGCCAGAGCCCGAAATTCTTAGGCTTCTATGGTATTTAAAATGGAAAGGGTTTAAAAGAATTTTTCTAGGCAGCCAAGGATGGGCCAGTGAAAATTAGCTTGTCTCACTTTTTAGTCCAATTTTTGTTTCGAAAAATGTAGAAGCTCACTTACACAAACCCCGATTTGCGCAATAATGCTTGAGTATCCCCAATATATCTTGGCGGCATTATCTTTTGGTCGCGACAAAGAAAAGCATTTATAAAGTGTATGTTCAGCAGCGTATCAGCGGTGTATCTCGGTATCTCCGGCGGGCTTTCTTATGCAGTGAGCCCGTGCTCTTGAGCGAGTTGAGTTGAGTGGCTTCTTAGGCACTGCAGGTATCGATGTATCAGCAGAGCAGCCGGCGGCGGCAACGGCAGCGGCCACTTTCAATATAGCCACTCGCGCTGGATTTATGGCGCATAAAGCCCAGCTTTGAGAGCTTTGCTGACTGCACTGGTCTGCCGCACAGAGAGCTTTATGTCGCTGTATGCTCTACGTTATACAAGAGGAGTAACAACGACAGGACAATAAGACAATGAATATACGAGTACTTCAGTTTATGGAATTGTAAGAAATAAATCCCTAATTATTGCTTCACAATTATTTTTGTGCCCCATTACTCACTAGCAGGGTTGAAAAAAAAACTGTTTTTTATTACTTCCTTGTACGAAGTAAGGAAGTATTGTAATCGCGAAAAATTTCGATTCTCAGATTTTGACGGAAATATCCGTTTTGACCTTTTCTGAATCCATTATGACTAGTTTCGACGTGACGTCTGTACGTACGTACGTATGTACGTACGTATGTACGTACGTACGGACGGACGTATGTGTGTCGCATAACTCAAATACGGTTAGACGTAGAAAGTTGAAATTTTGTATTTAGGACTGTTATAGCATCTAGTTGTGCACCTCCTATTTTTGGTTTCAGTCTACAAACCGGAAGTAGTACTTTTAAAAAATATTTCGATAAATATTTAATTTTAGACAATTTTTTTTATTTTAAATGAAAGATTATGTGATTATTACCTACAATCGGTATTTTATAAATATTTTTGTATCTGCTATCATTTAAAAATAATTAAAGTATATATTTATAATTTATAGTATTTCGGTATCTTGTAGTCCATGATCGATTAACATTTGTTACTACGTAAAATTTAAATGATTATGACATGACAGTGACAATAGTAAAATATGCTTTATATCTTCTTCTGCAGTTTAAATAAAATGACTAAAATATATTTGTGAGTATACTAGTATAATAAGTTAAAAGAATTTTAATATTATTTTACATTTTAGTTATTAAGAAAAGTATGAACACACAAGGCGTACAAGGAAGTCATGTGGTGTCCACGTCAGATTTTTTATTAAAGAAACATGTTTTAAACAAAAAAAAAACAGTGTTTTAATCAGCAAGGAGATCTGAAATACGCATCATTACGCATTATGGCAATAAATATGCTGGGGATTTCCCTACCTATACTTATTATTTATTATCAGGTTATGGCTATATGGTTCGTGCAGCCTGGTTGACCAACAAACCATTATTTATACTAGCTTGGTTTCCATTGTGTGGATTTGCTGATTATTTCTGTTTTATTTTTATGAAATTTTCAGTTATTTTTGCAGTAAAACTAATTTATTTTTATTTATTTATTTCATCTTTCCACTGCTATTGAAATTTTTCTATTCCTGCAATCGTTTTGAAGGCAACCGATAAAATACAATATTTTTATTTTGCGGATTTCTACTTTTCTAGGCACAGCACATTATGAATGAACTGTCAATTTTGATGGTCCACCAGGCTGACGTCACGTGCACGAAGCCTATGGGTGACATCTAGTGCAAAATAGTATATATATATATACTTAGCAATAGGTACTTTGTTTGTTTTATTACGGAGATAAAGTATTAAAAATGTTTAATACGTTTAAAACATGTTTAAAAACTTGTTTTGTTTTAAACGTTTATTTAAAACGAAATATTCTAAACGTGTCAACCTTGCTAACTAGTGGCTTTTTAAAATTATTAATTTGGTTCTATACTAATACCATTTTTTGTATTAGAGCTTTTGCCCAATAGAACTTTTTATAATAAAGCGTATTATAAATAGTCCGTTGCTAGGTAACGTATATAATTTCAAAAATAAAATATTGTATGTAACTCGTACATAATCGGACTTTATAGACTCGCCTTATTTATTAGCCTCGTTCGCTGCGCTCACTCTGCCATAAACAACGGCTCTTCAATAAAGTCCTAGATTATGCACTTGTTACATAAATATCTATTTTTCACGGCATGTACATAAAACTAAATATTTTGTCTTCTTGCGAAATACAAATACTAAAGAAAGTAAGTTTTTCGTCTCTAGAAAGGAAAGCAGTGTTTCACCAGTGTTATTTTGCGGTAAAACATTTTACTCACAATCGGTTAGTAATGTGCGCTTTTTTCAAATCGCGGGGTCCCCCCTAAGCCGGAGTCCCGACGCGTTGAGGCACTTTGCACACCGCCCAGTTACACCACTACTCGGCTGTAAGCATTTCCCTGCTCGGTATGTAATATACTATTAAAATTGTAAGTAAAGACATTATTTTATTAATTTTCTTTCACACTTTCAATGTGTTAAGCCCTGGATTTTCTGAAGAATCTTCCATGTTCCTGAATCCTGAGAAAAAGAATCATGGTGAGAATTATCTGTGAAATAGCGGCGTCGCTAAATTAAATCTTCAATGAACTAGGAAAAGACTAATTTCTAATTTATGATTAGCTTTAAAACCTCAAATTTCTTTTTTTTTCAGGATTCAGAAGCAAGAAAGAATGTGTGAACAGGATTAAATAATATTTATTTTGTTACAATATTTCATAATTTGACAAGTTAAACACTGAATGTGGCATATTGGCTGCACTGAAACATTTCATTGTAACGTAATTTTGACAGGTTTTAATAATCGTGAACAAAATGTTGTGTCTAACACGAGAGGAAAGTTCCAGAAGCTCTTTTCTTCTGTAGTTGAACAAATAACTAGCTTTCCTTCTTTCATCTTAAAATTTCTTCTTTGTTCTTATTAGATGTTTTTTCTAATGTAGATTGCGTCGGTTGTTTTTTGGCCTCATTAGCTGTCTGTTCACATAAAGGGATGCAAATATCTGGCAAGTGTCTTTCGCTGGCATATAGGGGTATGTTTACACAGGCGACAAACTAAAGACAGCGCTTGTGATTAGGAAGAAAGCTTTGCTTGGTGGGCATTTCGCCATTTTCCATTCTCATTAAAAACAATGCGCCATGTTGCTGGCGTCAGAGGCTTGCACGTTGATCTTAAGGGAACAGTTGTCAAGTATGTAATTAGATATAGCGTAATTTTCTTTGTTCTCCGATTTCGCAAAGCAGTGCTGAGATAACGTTGATGCGGATGGCGGAGGAATCCTACACACCTTTGTCGTGCCATGCGGACAAAGCAGTTACAAATGCCCTTCCGTCAGCCGTACTGACGGCTACATTCCCACAAAGTCATAAAGTCATGTTATGTCACTCTGTTTTTATCACACGAGCTTTAAATAGCTTGTTAGATAGATAAACAAAAATATAAACTTTACTTAATGTCCCATACACACGGTTGCCATAAACGTTCTGCCAGGATACGGGACAAAAATACCAAGTAGAATTTATCAGGATCGCTAAATACTATCATCATCTGATAGCCCAAAAATGAGAAAGAGAGATATAATCCAGATCGTTTCACAATAGTAATTTTCATAACGAGTATCGAAAGTGAGAAATATCGCGCGAGTGCAACCGAGTGAGGCAACACACGAGCAATACGATATTTACTTTCGAACGAGTCATGAACGCTGTTTTTAGGCGACCACGAAATACACATTATTTTTCACACACAACATTCAAATGACAATTAATAGAATGTTGGTTTGGTCTCATAATTACGATATAACCATATCGTGCTAGAATCATATTCATATTATACTAGTTCATAATATTTTCAACTATCTTAAATAGGCTGCTGCCACAATATCTATTACTTTCTGTAGAGGTAGTCTAAAAATAAATTTTTTCTTCAAACGTCAGAAAAACATAATATTTCATATCTCCATAGAAACAGCTAAAGTTTTACTTTCCTGAGAGCGGCAGACAATAATATTACCTGCCGCTGTGAGCGTCAGATAATATTATCTGCCGCTGGTGAACCAATCAAATTGCAGCTGTCAATAAAATTTAATTCAAATTTTTATTAAACAAAATAAATCAAAGACGACTATATTATTTCAATCCAAATTATTTTAATAAATTTTCTTACACGAATATCAATTTTATTGTAAGGTTTCCACGTCTGAAGAAAAAATAGCATATTTTATGCGGAGCTAAGTGACTTTTTATGGCTCATCTGTAGTTGCCGGATGAGCGCAGCGATTCGCCTACAGATTCGCCACAAAAAGTTCCACTTTAGCTCCTTATTAAATAATATACGAGTACTATTCCATTTCGAATTATAAACAAATACTAACAAATTTTCAGCAAGTTGGTTGAAATTTTTTACAAAAATCCAATAGCTATTCACATAACAAGAGTAGCTAACCTAAATAATTTAGGACTTTTTTGAACGAACCCTAGTAATGTACGAGTTCCATATATTGTTTTATTTTCTACCGTTTAAAAACTGTCAAATTTGTGAGTAAAGTGTTCCTATTGTTCGTAATGTCTCAATTTCAACACAGTCAATACAATAAATGATAGACTATTTACTACACCAATAAAGTGGTATTTTGTGGACTGTAGGTAAATATCACAAAACGTCTTAACAAAAATCTTGTAAGCATTACATGAGTAAAAACTGTGCAGTTAGTGATTAATATTTTTTCGTCACACGTGCACGCAAAGCACGGTGTTACTCCCTGTTTAGAGGAAACAAAACTTGAAGTGACGTGCTTCGCGTGCACTTGTGACGAAAAATATAGTAAGCACCAGGTGAGGGACGCGGCTATTACCTTTGGTAAAGTTGCAGCACTCGACTCCACCTGCGGGAATAGTCGCGTGCTTTCCTCCCTTGTTGCATAATATACTATTCTTTTGACTCCCTTTGGTATTTACGAGTATTTCGTTAAAAATATGAAAATGTTGAACAGAATAGAGAAATACGGTGACAGTCATTAATGGAAAAAGATAATCTATATCGGTCAACTCTGTAAATCATACTTGTAACACACATTCTGTGTATTCATTTTAACTATTACACAAAGTTGTAGTATTGAAAGTCCTGTTAATAGTTGGTCATTATAAGTACGTAGAAACTAATATAAGTTTCTGCTCTTAGTAGAATTTCCCTCTCCGGTGAAGTGTTGTATGTTCCTCAAGACAAATTAGCCTGATAATCTGTGTAAGCCAGTGAACATACATCGAACACTGAGCTTTAAGCTCCCCAGAGCTTGCGATCAAACTTATATCGTGCTTTTCTCCACTAACTTAGCAGCGCCTGACACCAGACCATTTAAATGTACGTGCGGAATTGACCCCGATTAGATACGGCGAAATGATGTTCAGATTGTAAGCTTAGCGGAAAATGATCAATAAAAAACACGAAACACTTTGTAATACATGTCTGTTTCAACTCATTTTTACTGTTTTATACACAGTAAAGCAAATCTTGGTATCATGAAACAAATCGATATAGCGATTTTGATGGAAATAGGTACATGTTTTGAGGTCCTCTGAATCCGTTTTGACCATTTTTTTATTAATGTCTTAGTCAGTTACGTTAGTTTGCTATTCTATTGTATCAAGACTGTCAAGTGCAATTATTGTACCTACATAAGGTAGGGGAGAGGTGGCATGAAAGGGACAGGTATTGAAAGGGACACTGATCATATTTTAATTATGGTACGTATTGTAAATCTGCAGATTTTTTCATAAGATGCTACTACTGTAAGAGAAAATATTATAAAATATAAAGACATTAGCTACTATACTTCAGGAGATAGATGTGCATTTAGTGTTTCATATAAAAAATTATCAAAATCCAAGTGGTCGACTTTGAGTATAAAAAGAAAGTATAAATTTAAAAATAAGTTAATTATCCCGCAGCGCGTTGTCTTTTCTTTTTAAATACTCTGGTTCAACCTTTATACGACATAAGGTCTATTAAAAACAATACATTATTTTTAAAACTTTATGCGACAGCTAAAAGCATTGACACTGCTTAGGTCCAAGCATTTTTGTCATTGACGTCCATTTGTCGTCAATAATGTAAGCGTCCCTTTCAACACCGGGAGTGTCCCTTTCATACCTGTAAAAGTCTTGAAAGGGACATTTGCATGATTTTTTAAATTTAATCAATTTTCAGTTTAAGACAGGTTGGTTTTAATTGTTTATGTGACAAGAAGATAGTTAAATCATATAGCTTTAATAATATGTACTTTTTTAAAGAAATAATTTGCAATTGCTGAACTATAATGATTTTCAAAAAATTGTCCCTTTCATGCCACCTCTCCCTTACATGTGTACCACGTAATTTTACCCAAGTTGGGTGTAGCAGCCTTACATTATATAGTTAATAATTTAACATTAAGATTTATGGAATGGATCGAGTTCTGTATAAGTCGTGCGGTGACCACACCAGATTTTTGTTTTACTGTAATTTTCAACAAAAATAATAACAGTAAATTATAGAAAATTTATGGCTATCACCGCATAAGATCTTTCAATTATTTTCTGCAGTTTATACTGTTGTATTTCTTGGGTTTTACGTCCAAATCTTAAATTTTAATAATCATAAACATGAAAAATATATAACCCTGGTAAGATTTGTACAGATTACAATGTCCATTTATCCTTTTCACATAAATTTCTGGATCACTTTTTATTCTAGAAACAAACAATTCAATTGGCCAGTTGCCAGACTCGCCTTTGTAACGTATTGTACGTTCTTCTCAAGATAGATAAGTTGTAACATTGAGATCTGTTTTGTGTCCTTCTGACAGTAGCCTTATTAAATCATTTGTTATGCTCCTCAAATTGCATGAATAAAAAATCAACAGGTAGACATACTTTTATGATTGCAAATTTGAAACTCATTATGAAATAATAAGCTCGTTATTCCACACAGGTGGGGTTTAATCAGAATAATGCACATAAATTTCTTGCATCCAATTTCTGATGCCGGAGGTTGGAGTTTTTCAATAGAGTTTTCGTGTTTGAAGATCCGCGAGGGAAAGAAACGCGCCCTTTAGTCTATTCAAATTCATTTAGGATCCGTTTCACATTTGCATACAGCAGATAATAAGCATTGTGTAGGAGGGAAGCACTAAGGGCTTTAGGCTTTAGGATATTGGAAAAAGTATAATGAATTTAATCATTTTAAAATAGGGACTTGAACCTAATCGAAATATAAACCGCAAACCGGAGTAAACTAACTTTGGCGTACTACACTGGATCTTAGACCGTTTCTTAAAATAATACTAGAACTTTAACAGGAATTGCGGCAAATCGATTAGTCTCTAATATTATTTGCTTTCTTTTGTGTTGTGTTACTTCATAAAAATAAAGTTAAAAGTTAAAAGGCATCCTTATTAATTTATATTACCTCATTGGTTTGTTATCTTTCCAATTACAAGAAAATCGTTAACTGAAATCAAAGACGTCGGAAAAAACGAGAATTAAATTTTGATGAAAAATAAGGAAACCGAAATATTTATAAGAAAATAGTTATATCGCTGCTTGTCCCTACTTTTTTCAATTCTAATATGTATTACATAAAACAAGTCTTCTAATTTAGAAATCGGGTCTTTTTTATCCTCCAAGCCCTGAATGTTTATATGGCACCCTCGCTCTCTTGTAGAGCCAATTGAATCCAACAAATTGAAATCAAAACATATGTATAAGAAGTTAAGAAGTACCATTTTTCGCATATAAAGAACTCTCAAAAACTTTAAATTCAAAGAAAGAATATGAATTTAAATGTGTGATCATAATCTTGCATAAATATATTTTTGTAATTTTTGATGGCTAATGATTATTACCAAAAACCTTTTGGGAATTCTGTCACAGTAAAAAAACCATATAAAGACAAAAGCGGTAAAAACTAGCTACAATGTCGAATTTTTTAAATTGTTATTATTTTTACTTATAAACAATTAAAAGATAATCATTCTGAAAAAAAACTCTTCGTAACTCTGATTGCATTGTAAAATAAAATGTTTGTATCACATTATTATATAACATTTTCAAATAGAAGTCGAGTAATTTGTTAAATAAATTTAAAAATTGTATGCGCGCTAGACAATCAAAATGAGTATTTTCTAAACAAGAATTGAGCGAAACATAGCAATTAGATAAATAGGGACAACATGTACTCATAGCACATTTAGCTGTAAAAGTAACTAAAATTAAAGTCAACGGGGTCCGGATCAGGAATAGCCGACGTGACGTGTATTATCTAAAACTAACATGACTGATATGGTTTTGCCTTTGCAGGTAGCTTTTTGAGACAGTACATGGAGGAAAATGACTCACACTGTCATAACAGTACTATCACTATCACTCCTCATAATAATACTATAATAAAAAACTAGCATCGTGAAAACCAGTGAAGTAGGTAGAACTCGTCTTTAGGTTATACTCGTCTTTAGAAAAAACTCATCTTTAAGATAAACTCGTCTTTAGAAAGAACTCGTCTTTAGATAAAACTCGTCTTTAGATAGAACTCGTCTTTAGATATAACTTATTTTTAGGCTATGCTTATAATAAAATTGGGAACCAATGATATTTAGATAATTTTGAAATGTAAAAGATTTTCCCCTGCGTTGCGTCAAAGTGTGAAAATATTTATGAGGCGTCGTTTGGGCGATAACCATATCTGATCCATTCCCACTTCCCAACAGCATCGGGTGATAAAGGAACCTCGAACGCGCCTCTACGCATTCCCTACTTGTCTATAAATTTGATATCGATAATCATGCGAGATGGGATAGCCCGGCCTCAGCCTCAGCCGCTTGAACAAATGCTTAGATAAATTTTTAAAAATGTTCCTTTCGCTCGTAAAGTGTCACCTCGCAGCACTCGTTTTTATGAAGACGTTGACAGCGGAGATATTTTTAAACCTGATGCTTGTCACGAAGCTTTTCTTTCACAGATTTCAAGTTATAAATGATGTCTATTGACAAGTGATGAATATTTATTTGATGGCTAATCGGAACAATCGATTGGCGATTTGTTTCGGTGACATTTGCAACTACGTATGACTAGCGTTTGTCGAGAGACGAGACAAATTGTGTGACAAGGCATCTAATCTAGACGGCTCGTATTTCAATCTAAAATAAGTAAGTACCCACTACATTTCCGCAAAAACATAATTTTTCTTGATTTTAATGAATTTTAATTTTAAAACAGGAGATGAAATTGTTGATTTTGTATGTCTATCACACAATTTTATTCCGAAACAATCAAATTGAGTGGGTGGCCACAATGAAGTTAGTGGCAAGCTGCCAGTTTAAAATTTAAATATAATATATTACCTCAATTATCTAATCTATTTACTGATTATTTTATATTTTAAAATAGATTTTTTAAATCGATTATTTTCTAGAAATAATTGTTTTTTTTAAATAGATGTTTTTTACAACCCTAATACTAATACTAGTAGTTACTTCGTAGATACGAAGATATTATGTACAAATTAGAAGTCGTAAACTATCAGACTTACTTATTATGTACTCTGATTTTGTATTAAAACGACACAAAATTGGGAGAAGGCGAAATAGAGGATATCTCGTCTGGTCTCATCTCGACAAGATCTTATATCTCGATATTCCGAGCCGAGACGAGACAATTGGTTATCTGTTATTTCGTCTCATCTTGCGGCAATAGCGCAATAGTACCTAACGATGACATGTTTTCGTTATTATGTACATAATGTTTCTTTCTTATCTTCTTCTACACTGTTGATTTTTATTCTCGCCCTTCTGTTCTTAACTAAACCCCTTTTACCGCCCACGCCCTCCTAGCGTCATTTAAATTAAAAAACAGAAAACAAGCCGATTAAATTCACGGGGTGAATTTAATTTATATTATGGAAATTCTCGCTGTAAACACGACGCGCTCCGCGCTTAACTCACCGGCAAAAATTACAAAATTCAACCGTGCCTTAAAATGAGAAGACGAGAGAATTTCATTCGCATTTAAAAATACTATCTTAGATGCAAATTACACATTTATTATTACGCAGTGTTCAAATTTATTGGAATTCTGTGAAATGTATTAATTGATTTAATATGAATAATTGGACGAATTCGGTGATATGTGCGTATTAATTTGACTGATGACTGAAATCTCGCATAGTTTCCCGATGACAAAATGCAAGCTAAATTAATCATTTTACTAATGGTATAACGTATAACAATTTTACTAATTAAAATTTATAGTTGATAATTTCAATATTAGATATTAATCAGTCTTAATCTATAAATTAATTTTGAAAATCATAATTAATTCACATATAATTACAGATAATATCACAAGCGGTGATCATTTTTAGGGAATTGTGTAGTCATCATTCAGTTTAATGACACAAAACATCATCTGCAAATTTAACGTAAAAACTAACGTACATAAAGTTGGCATCCCACTTGTAGCACCCAGCAAAAAAAATTGTCTGGTATTTTGTTACTTTTTTGTTGCTATTTTGTTACATCAGAATCAATTTTGTACCTTGAGCCGTTTTCTTATAACGCGCATGGGTGCTAGCTTCAAATTTAAGTTAGCACCCAACGCTGTTACTCAGCTCCTAATACACGTACAGTAATGAAACTGATATCAGAATTTGTTACTTATCAAGTACTTTACGAAACCAAGGTCAAATTTTAACAAAGGGTTATTATCAACCCCTCAATTGTAATTATTTGAAAATGACAGCGCTACCAAGTAAAATGCATAGTTTTGCGCATATAAAAGCTCATAAATATTTATTTATGCAAAAAATAATTTGTTACATAAAATTCTATAAAGCAGATAATAAAAATTGCTGTGACATTCATAGAATACCGCTTCTTAATCTTATCTTTGCCCTTACAAGTTGTTTTCCATTTAATATTATAAAAAAACTAGTAACAATATCAAATTCTATAACAATATAATATAATTAAAGAAGATCTAAATAAACTATTTACTGCATGCTGGGTTCTAGGATTAACAAATTATAAACAGGGTTAAAATATGGTATACGCGATTTTTAAATACTTATAAGATTTAAACTTGCTTTACTACAAAAAGAAATTAGTAACAAATTATCTAATTGTTCATAATACTTAAATAATAGTATAACAAATTATTTACTGTAATATCAATTTACTGTAATGCTAGGGGTAAAAAATTAAAAACAGGGTTAAAGAATGGAAAACGCAGTTTTTTAATACTTCTAAGCTTTAAACTTGTTTTATTGCAAAAAGAAATAAGCAACAAATTCTCTAATTGTTCAAAATATTTAAATAATAGTATAACAAACTTATTACTGTAATATAAATGATGGGTGCTTGGAGTAACAAATTTAAAACAGGGTTGAAGAATGGAAAATGCAGTTTTTTAATACTTCTAAGCTTTAAACTTGTTTTATTGCAAAAAGAAATTAGCAACAAATTCTCTAATTGTTCATAATACTTAAATAATAGTATAACAAACTTATTACTGTAATATAAATGATGGGTGCTAGGGGTAACAAATTTAAAACAGGATTAAAGTATATGGAATACGCGATTTTTAAATACTTATAAGATTTAAACTTGTTTTACTACAAAAAGAAATTAGCAACAAATTCTCTAATTGTTCATAATACTTAAATAATAGTATAACAAACTTATTACTGTAATATAAATGATGGGTGCTAGGGGTAACAAATTTAAAACAGGGTTAAAGAATGGAAAACGCAGTTTTTTAATACTTCTAATCTTTCAACGTGTTTTATTGCAAAAAGAAAGTAGCAACAAATTCTCTAATTGTTCATAATACTTAAATAATAGTATAACAAACTTATTACTGTAATATAAATGATGGGTGCTAGGGGTAACAAATTTAAAACAGGGTTAAAGAATGGAAAACGCAGTTTTTTAATACTTCTAAGCTTTCAACGTGTTTTATTGCAAAAATAAATTAGCAACAAATTCTCTAATTGTTCATAATACTTAAATAATAGTATAACAAACTTATTACTGTAATATAAATGATGGGTGCTAGGGGTAACAAATTTAAAACAGGATTAAAGTATATGAAATACGCGATTTTTAAATACTTATAAGATTTAAACTTGTTTTACTACAAAAAGAAATTAGCAACAAATTCTCTAATTGTTCATAATACTTAAATAATAGTATAACAAACTTATTACTGTAATATAAATGATGGGTGCTAGGGGTAACAAATTTAAAACAGGGTTAAAGTATGTAATACGCGATTTTTAAATACTTATAAAATTTTAACTTACTTTACCACAAAAATAAATTAGCAACAAATTCTCTTATTATTTAAAAAACTTGAATAATAGTATAACAAACTATTTACTATAATTTCAATGATGGGTGCTAGGGGTAACAAATTCAAAACAGGGTTAAAGAATGGAAAACGCAGTTTTTTAATACTTCTAAGCTTTCAACTTGTTTTATTGCAAAAAGAAATTAGCAACAAATTCTCTAATTGTTCATAATACTTAAATAATAGTATAACAAACTATTAACTATAATATCAATGATGGGTGCTAGGGGTAACAAATTAAAAACAGGGTTAAAGAATGGAAAACGCAGTTTTTTAATACTTCTAAGCTTTCAACTTGTTTTATAGCAAAAGAAATTAGCAACAAATTCTCTAATTGTTCAAAATATTTAAATAATAGTATAAGAAATTTATTACTGGAATATAAATGATGGGTGCTAGGGGTAACAAATTTAAAACAGGGTTAAAGTATATGGAATACGCGATTTTTAAATACTTATAAGATTTAAACTTGTTTTACTACAAAAAGAAATTCGCAACAAATTCTCTAATTGTTCATAATACTTAAATAATAGTATAACAAACTATTTACTATAATATCAACGATGGGTGCTAGGGGTAACAAATTTAAAACAGGGTTTAAGAATGGAAAATGCAGTTTTTTAATACTTCTAAGCTTTAAACTTGTTTTATTGCAAGAATAAACTAGCAACAAATTCTCTAATTCTCTAAAAGTTAAAATTTTATAAGTATTTAAAAATCGCGTATTCCATACTTTAACCCTGTTTATAATTTGTTACCCCTAGTACCCATCATTCATATTACAGGAAATAGTTTGGTATACTATCATTTAAGTATGATGAGCAATTAGAGAATTTGTTGCTAATTTCTTTTTGCAATAAAACAAGTTTAAATCTTAGAAGTATTTAAAAATCGCGTATTCCATATACTTTAACCCTGTTTTAAATTTGTTACCCCTAGCATCCATCATTGATATTATAGTATATAGTTTGTTATACTATTATTTAAATATTTTGAACAATTAGAGAATTTGTTGCTAATTTCTTTTTGTAGTAAAACAAATTTAAATCTTATAAGTATTTAAAAATCGCGTATTCCATATACTTTAACCCTGTTTTTAATTTGTTACCCCTAGCACCCATCATTGATATTATAGTATATAGTTTGTTATACTATTATTTAAATATTTTGAACAATTAGAGAATTTGTTGCTAATTTCTTTTGCTATAAAACAAGTTGAAAGCTTAGAAGTATTAAAAAACTGCGTTTTCCATTCTTTAACCCTGTTTTAAATTTGTTACCCCTAGCACCCATCATTTATATTACAGTAATAAGTTTGTTATACTATTATTTAAGTATTATGAACAATTAGAGAATTTGTTGCTACTTTCTTTTTGCAATAAAACACGTTGAAAGCTTAGAAGTATTAAAAAACTGCGTTTTCCATTCTTTAACCCTGTTTTAAATTTGTTACCCCTAGCACTCATCATTTATATTACAGTAATAAGTTTGTTATACTATTATTTAAGTATTATGAACAATTAGAGAATTTGTTGCTAATTTCTTTTTGCAATAAAACAAGTTTAAAGTTTAGAAGTATTAAAAAACTGCATTTTCCATTCTTCAACCCTGTTTTAAATTTGTTACCCCTAGCACCCATCGTTGATATTATAGTAAATAGTTTGTTATACTATTATTTAAGTATTATGAACAATTAGAGAAATTGTTGCTAATTTCTTTTTGCAATAAAACAAGTTGAAAGCTTAGAAGTATTAAAAAACTGCGTTTTCCATTCTTTAACCCTGTTTTGAATTTGTTACCCCTAGTACCCATCATTGATATTATAGTAAATAGTTTGTTATACTATTATTCAAGTTTTTTGAATAATAAGAGAATTTGTTGCTAATTTATTTTTGTGGTAAAGCAAGTTAAAATTTTATAAGTATTTAAAAATCGCGTATTCCATACTTTAACCCTGTTTATAATTTGTTACCCCTAGTACCCATCATTGATATTACAGGAAATAGTTTGGTATACTATCATTTAAGTATGATGAGCAATTAGAGAATTTGTTGCTAATTTCTTTTTGCAATAAAACAAGTTTAAATCTTATAAGTATTTAAAAATCGCGTATTCCATATACTTTAACCCTGTTTTTAATTTGTTACCCCTAGCACCCATCATTGATATTATAGTATATAGTTTGTTATACTATTATTTAAATATTTTGAACAATTAGAGAATTTGTTGCTAATTTCTTTTGCTATAAAACAAGTTGAAAGCTTAGAAGTATTAAAAAACTGCGTTTTCCATTCTTTAACCCTGTTTTAAATTTGTTACCCCTAGCACCCATCATTTATATTACAGTAATAAGTTTGTTATACTATTATTTAAGTATTATGAACAATTAGAGAATTTGTTGCTAATTTCTTTTTGTAGTAAAACAAGTTTAAATCTTATAAGTATTTAAAAATCGCGTATTCCATATACTTTAATCCTGTTTTAAATTTGTTACCCCTAGCACCTATCATTTATATTACAGTAATAAGTTTGTTATACTATTATTTAAGTATTATGAACAATTAGATAATTTGTTGCTAATTTCTTTTTGCAATAAAACACGTTGAAAGCTTAGAAGTATTAAAAAACTGCGTTTTCCATTCTTTAACCCTGTTTTAAATTTGTTACCCCTAGCACCCATCATTTATATTACAGTAATAAGTTTGTTATACTATTATTTAAGTATTATGAACAATTAGAGAATTTGTTGCTAATTTCTTTTTGCAATAAAACAAGTTTAAAGTTTAGAAGTATTAAAAAACTGCATTTTCCATTCTTCAACCCTGTTTTAAATTTGTTACCCCTAGGACCCATCGTTGATATTACAGGAAATAGTTTGTTATACTATTATTTAAATATTTTGAACAATTAGAGAATTTGTTGCTTATTTCTTTTTGCAATAAAACAAGTTTAAAGCTTAGAAGTATTAAAAAACTGCGTTTTCCATTCTTTAACCCTGTTTTTAATTTTTTACCCCTAGCATTACAGTAAATTGATATTACAGTAAATAATTTGTTATACTATTATTTAAGTATTATGAACAATTAGATAATTTGTTACTAATTTCTTTTTGTAGTAAAGCAAGTTTAAATCTTATAAGTATTTAAAAATCGCGTATTCCATATTTTAACCCTGTTTATAATTTGTTAATCCTAGAACCCAGCATGCAGTAAATAGTTTATTTAGATCTTCTTTAATTATATTATATTGTTATAGAATTTGATATTGTTACTAGTTTTTTTATAATATTAAATGGAAAACAACTTGTAAGGGCAAAGATAAGATTAGAAGTGGTATTCTATGAATGTCACAGCAATTTTTATTATCTGCTTTATAGAATTTTATGTAACAAATTATTTTTTGCATAAATAAATATTTATGAGCTTTTATATGCGCAAAACTATGCATTTTACTTGGTAGCGCTGTCATTTTCAAATAATTACAATTGAGGGGTTGATAATAACCCTTTGTTAAAATTTGACCTTGGTTTCGTAAAGTACTTGAGAAGTAACAAATTCTGATACCAGTTTCATTACTGTACGTGTATTAGGAGCTGAGTAACAGCGTTGGGTGCTAACTTAAATTTGAAGCTAGCACCCATGCGCGTTATAAGAAAACGGCTCAAGGTACAAAATTGATTCTGATGTAACAAAATAGCAACAAAAAAGTAACAAAATACCAGACAATTTTTTTTGCTGGGTGCTACAAGTGGGATGCCAACTTTATGTACGTTAAAAACTAAACTAAATTGGGAGAAATTTTGTGGAGTGAAATTGCAATAAAATACAGCAATTCTTAACTCAAATTAGTAGATAATTGAGAAGATTTTTTTTACATATGACGTGTCATAATTATGAAATATTATAATACGGAGTAGCTAAAAAAATATTCGAAGTAATATCACTAGAACTGACAATTTAAAAAATCGCATATCCGGAAAGTTAACTTTATCAACATTATGACACAAAACATCATCTAAAATATCTGGAGTGAAATTGTTGTGGAAAAGACAAAACATAATAATTGCTATAATATTGTTTTATTTATAATACTGAAAACTAAATTGGTCCGAATCTATACAGGGCAAAAGTCGTTATAATAAGGCTATATGTTTGATTAATTAGCAAAATATGTAGGTATATTAACGTAGCGAGAGTTTTGTGGGCAGTACAAGAATGGTAACATTTATTTTCAACAAGGATTATAACTTAAAAATCAAGGAACAATTGTGCCTTTTAAAATTCTAATATAAAAATTTGTAAATTATAAACATTCTTCAAAATGTCCAATCCAAATGCATAGTTTACACGGTTAGGAATTTATTTTTAAAATTTTAAAAAGGTAGATCCATTCTATATCTATTAAATGTTTATAAAAACAGTATCTTTAAGTCAGTAATAAACCGACAGTTTACTCGGAATTTTAAAAAGGCACATCTGTAGATCCATTCTTTCTCTATTAAATGCTTATAAAAACATTATCTTAAATTCAATCATAATCTGACAGTTTACTCGCAACGAAAACACTTTTACAGTATTTTCCAACTTTAAAATGACATTGCATAACTAGGATGCGGCAAAGTACGGATCTCAGTCTAGATTCGAGCAACCGTGGTGGTGGGCAAAAGAGAGGAATAGAAAAAAAATGAAATCGAGAGTACTCTACGAATTCAAAAAACAGGGAGACGGGTCGCTTAATCTATATGGCAGAAGATAATTAGTAAATATAATATTTTTGTTTATAATTTATAAATCGATTATTTTCTAGAAATATTGTTTTTTTTAAATCGTTTTTTTTTGACAACCCAAAGCGGTATTTATAACAAACGCAATGCAATGGGTAACGCAAGATGCAATGCAGTAGGTAACGCAACGCAATGCAACGAAAAATTGTTTGATTTATAACAACGTATCTGCGGTAGCGTTTCACCAATACCAATATTCTTTAACTTGACAAGTACCAGTTGACATCTGTTAATTCTAAAACTATTTTGTATTTAATCCTATAAAATCTCTTTCTATTTTATATGAGTAACTAATTAGTGAGGTGAATTATATTAATAACTATAATAATAATGTCAAAATATGTACCTGCTAGTATTTTAGTGCAACATGTGACAGCTAAAACTAATTAATGATAGATACAAAATTTCAGATATGTTGATTTTTCCACAAATTTAAAAATATCTTAATTTTGATTGGCTAGAGGCAAGAAGCTCACGCAAGGCAACGCAAAGAGTTGGAAGTTGACTATCCTTGCCTTGCATTGCGTTGCGTTGCTGTTCACCTTGCGTTGTTATAAATCATCCCTAGCAAATGTACACATTCATCTTTTTACCTTACCTACTGCGTTGCGTTGATATAAATAGCTCTTTAATATACGAAGATATGTGCAAATTAGAAGTCGAAAACTATCAGACTTACTTATTATGTACACTAATTTTGTATTAAAACGACACAAGATCGAGAGAAGGCGAAATCGAGGATATCTCGTTTGGTCTCACTCGACAAGATCTTAAATCTCGATATTCCGAGCCGAGATGAGACAATTGGTTATCTGTTATTTCGTCTCATCTTGCGGCAATAGCGCAATAGTACCTAACGATGACATGTTTTAGTTATTATGTACATAATGTTTCTTTCTTATCTTCTCAGGCAAAAGAGAGGAATAGAAAAAAAATGAAATCGAGAGTACTCTACGAATTCAAAAAACAGGGAGACGGGTCGCTTAATCTATATGGCAGAAGATAATTAGTAAATATAATATTTTTGTTTATAATTTCCGCAATTTTCGGAAGTGCGCATAAGGTAATTACCGTTAAATAAGGTCTGTTCAAGGAAGGGTACAAAATAAAAACAAAATATAGGAAACAGCAAATTACATCCTGGAGAAGTTTCGGAAGTCTCGCTATTAAATTTAGCAAAACACTAGGACCTTTCTACCCCAGTATGGTAATTATAAACGTTGTGAGCTTTCAATTTGGGCTCTGCCATGCGTTACAATCATTCTTTATAGCATTATACCTAACAAGTCCTCGCAAAAGACATTCTTTGTGACAAACGCACAGCCAGGCGGGGCAGAGGCAGCTACCATCAACGCTACCAGCCAGCTAACGAGCCAACGTTTGTTGAAAGGACGAGGGCGAAGGACAATTAAATTTAACATAAAACTGTGTCATGCTATATATGCCATACGAGGGCAATGTCACGAAATAAACACTACAAAAATATACAATTAAATCATTTGGTTATATGAGAAGCAGATTTTTATTTGTAGAACTAGGTATTCTAATCATGAAATACTAATCCAATCAAAATTTAGTTTTCCCACAACCAACATTTCCTTACAGCGAAAATAAACAACATCACACATCCGTTCATACCGTTCGATATCTTATCGAACAGGTCGTATCGCCACAGTTTAAATTTTTGTTTCACCTTTTAGTAGGTGTGTGTTGTCTTTCTTACATTTGAATTTTTTTCCCTGTCATTATGTATTTCGTGATAAATTGTATTATTCCATTAAAATGGACAAACACGCCATTGAAAGTGGTTTAACCATACATAAATTAAAGTAGTACTTTTGCTGTATCTGTTATAATTTAAAAATTTAAATGGAATTTATATTCCTATTATTGAAAATTAAAATTATGACAGTGATAGTTGGAACCAAAATAAAATGTTTAATATTTATGGTCGTGGAAAAGATAGTGTAAACAACTCTCAGGAAAGTGTCTCGTGCGTCAACATTCTCACTCACATGATATCAATCACTTTCCTTGCTAATTATGTAATATACTGTTTCATTTATTATTTTGATATTTAAAATAAAAGCTTTCTCCTGCATGACCTTATACTTGATCCACCACAATAAAAGTTCATAATAGACCATCATTCAACAACATAATTTAGAATTCTCTGTTAATTCGTATTTATTAATTGAATTAACTAACTGACGTGGGTATAGAATCGAGAACACAGGGCCGTTGTTGAAAAATTAAAATCCCATTATGTATCTTGAGATAAATTATTATAAGTTTAAATTTATGTTATATTCAAGCGAAATCTTTTAATTATTCAATATATTCAACTCAAGTTTAACATGGTAACAACTCATTCGAATAATAAATTTTCGTTTCTAATTTCGTTAGCAATCATTGCATAATATACTATTATTTATTTCTGTAGCAATTGATAAATTCAAACAAAATTTATAATTTTTTCTTAAATAGTCATGACTCTACTACTATTACTATTAGTAGTACTATTCGTGAAATATAAATACTTTTCTACTAGTTTTTACTAGTTTTCTGGTTTTAAGTTCTGTAGTTATTTATTTATTTCAACGTTTCGACAGATTACACGTCTATCTATCTAGGTATAAATAAAAATATATAATATATGAGTTTTGCTGAAAGTTTCTTCACTATTCGTGAAATATTATTTCCAAAAATATTTTCATCGTAATTTTGCTTCCACGTCATTCGCAAAATTATAATCAAGACATTCTCTTAATTGAAATATTACCGGTTTAATTATAGCACTTATGAAATTATAATGGCTACATGTGTCAAAGTTTTGTACATTTTCAATGATGAAAGATAAGGGTCTTATGATTTGAAGGTAATTGCATAATTCCCAGTAGATCCCTATGCTTCATCCATTATGATGATATCCCTAGAGTACGCCTGCTTCTCTTTGACTAGCTTACAGCACTATCATGTATCATGTATTCATTTAATCATATCAAGAGCGTAGATTGCAAAATCATATAATACCGTTCTAGGAGAATATAAAATTTGCCTTATAATCACATGTTTATGAAACGTAAAATCTGATGCAACAAGCACATAAACGCCCGCCGTACTAAAACTTAGAAATATTTTGTTATTAAAACTGCACAAATGAAAGTAATGATATTTTATAATTTTAAAACTGTCTATAATTTATTTGTCATCGTTATTATGCTGTTTATGAATCAGCATCAGCAGATATATTAAATTAAAATTGTTACATTTATCCAGTTTTAAATATATTATTGTAATTTATTAAGTACTAAGTTTTAAATAGGAGTTGTAGTAATATTTTCTAATAACAAAAATTGCAATTGGATAATCCATATTCTAGAAAAATCTTCTAGACCTTTTAGTAATCTATCACTTCTGGTTACAGGATTAACATAGTGATTATTTATATTTTTGAAGAAATCAGTACAAAACTTATGTTTTATATAGACCTATTACTATTGACAAGTTATAATGTAAAGGAAAATAATGAAAAATATAGCTTTATACACCAACTAAAATAATAAATTATAAGAAGTAAAATGCGCAGCAGGCGAATATTTTTTAGAAACATTTGATACATTGTACAGAATATTGTACATTATTATGATGAATTTAAATAATAATGTTTGAAAAACAAGTTTCTCTTAAAGCTTTAGGAGACTCCAGAGAAGGAAATCAGTACATTCAGTACATTATACCTATAAGAAATCAGTACAAAATATTTTCAAATTGTTTATCAGTACAAAAGTCTGAAAATCAGTACGAATGGTCACTCTAGACCTCTAGACTAACACCAAAATCTTAGTTTTATTATAAAATGTTCATCCTATCTACTCATTAATTTTTATTCATCTATCCACACACACACATAAACAAAGACATTTAAATTTTTTAAACTTCTAGCCTCTGTATCAGTATCGTAGCTAGTGTTTGGTGGGCCCTGTATCCAAAATTACAATAGGGGTCTCTCCCCTCTGGGATGAGGTTGTAAAAATGAAGAAATTTTCAGTATGTTTACCGCTTCATTTTTCATTTCATATTAAAAAAAAAACTTGTAACCACTTTGTTAATATATATTCCCTCAATAATCCAATCTATTTGCATAAGAGAAGTTCAAAAACAAAAATCAGATTGAAAATCTTATAAACTCTTCATTTAAAAAAACGACCCGTGGGTGTCTTTTCAATCACTGGTGCTATACGATTTCAAAATTTTGCATTTTTGTGTCACCTAATCAACAAATGTGTAGGTTTGTTCAGTCAAAAACAAAGGGTATCCTACAAAATATTAATTTTGTGCACTTTACAATTTGTATTTAATTTGTAATATTTTTGTTTTTCTGAAATTTTCCTGAAAAAAATTTAAACAAGAAGCATTGTTATAGTAGTTCATACTTTGATTAAAATACAAAATATAATTAATTATCCTGTAAGTTAACAAACGAATTCAACATAATCCATAATGTTTGCCACTAGTGTAAAAACAAAAAACTATCCATTGAAGACTCACTACCACCAAATAATTAAATACTTTACTTCGAAGATATGTGTGTTATGGCAGGTAAAAAAAGTAATGTAGTTTAGTTTTAATTATATCCAACAACACTTATCTGAAGGCATTATATAAAAGCATTTTCATCCCTTGGTTGAACTTGCGCCCCAAGTCGTCAATTTCCAATATATCCACCCTTTATTTCTCTATCCCATTTGTTAGCACCCTCGCGTCCTTGGTCCTAGCGTCTATCGGTTATTGCTATATGAAACCGGGTGGTAACCAACCCTAACCGAACCGAACCGAACCGAACGGTCCAGTGGCATCGCTGGCTGCGTTCAAGCTGTTGCGTAGTAAAGATCACTGATTTCACCCTCCAGTGTATTTTATACCCTCGTAGGGATCATTGCATGGTCGACAATTACCAACTAATAACTGGAATTGTTTCATTGCTGTCACTTTTACCCGCACATAAATTACACCGAATTCTGGAGGGTTCGGATTATTGTTTAGATCTAAGCTACTGCGGACTAAATTCAATCATTTTCAAGGGTTGCTTGCCATATAAGCTACAATTTATGAATATGAAGTGTGCCCTGCATATAAAATGAAGTTCAACTGATTTACTAACTTATTAATTACAATTAACTTGAAAATAATATGCAAATTGTAGTTATTTTGTGTCATATGTTTGATAAATAACATCAGTCTTAACTCTTTTACTTCTGAATGCAGGATATAATCCATATTTAAATAAAGCTAATATAAATTTGTGTGTTAAAATATATATTTTTAAACTGTGTAATTTTAAATAGCGATATTCACCTAGTAAATATTTACATTATAAGTGCAGTAAGGTTAACTTTACATTTTAAATCAAAGATTTTCTGAATGCGTTCAACACACGTATAATATAGTATATTAGCTAGCGTTAGGTTGTAGAAAAATGTTAAACAGAATTAAACGAAATGATTTTGACAGATCCAGTGGCGTAACTATAGGGTGGCAGGGCTGGCAAAATGCCACGGGCCCTGCGGGGGCTGGGGTCCCGGCCCGAGCTCAGAAGTAACCTAACATTTTTAACAAAATTTTGTAAAAATTATCAATTTTATATAAGTACTTAAAATTAATTGAAGTGAGACACAATTAGAGACCATGTACAAATTGAAATAAATTATTAAGATTTAAACGCATTCATGAGAAAAGGATGTCGATCATTTTAAGAACGCGTCCATTGTTTAGTTAATTTTTTGTCGCGGTACTTTTGTGGCGCGGGCGAGCTAGTGACGCTCGGGGAATTCCCGCATTTTGTTAAGCAAGAAAGTACTTTTTCGTGGCGCTGGCGGACTATTGACGCATGGTGTTAGGGGAATCCCGGATTTATATTTTATTTTATATTTAAGTACGGAGGGCTCTACTCTCTACTACGCATTCTTCGTTAGTTTGCTATGACAAAAAGATCATTTTCGAAACTAAAATTAATAAAAACCTATTTAAGAAACTCAATGGGACAAGACAGACTACGTAACTTGGCTATTCTGTCTATTGAAAATTCTAATGCACGATCTTTGAACTTTGATGACGTTATCGATACTTTTGGGGAACAGAAAGCTCGGAGGAAAGAATTTTATTAATTAACATCTTGTAAAGAATAAATTTTTATTTCATAATAAATATGTAATACCTATGTTTTTGAAAATAAAATGTATTTGATATTTAACAATAATGCACATAATATTAGTAATACTGTTGGGTAACTGATTTATAAAAATTTAATTACAACGTGACGATTTTTACTGGAGGAGTGCGGGGGGGAAGGGGGCCCATTCAATAAATTTGCCACGGGCCTCAGATGGTTTAGTTACGCCACTGGACAGATCTATAGCTAATATTCACGTAACATTGACACAAAGCAGTAATCAAGAATTACTATAACCTAACATATTTGTCTTGGAATAAAATTAGATTTTCTCCAAATTAAAAAGGGATAAATCAACGGAAAATATTGTAACTAATTCATGTGTTAAACGGTGATTAATTAACGCGTTCGCTTCTCTCTTGTATAAAACCTTTAAAGTTTAAATGTCTTAATTATTAATGAACACACTACACACTAGAAAGTTAAACAACTAAGTACATTAAAATTTTTATTTTTATTAAAATACAAATTTCTAGCTCGTTTTTGCGAATTTTTTCTAACACAACCACGCATTACAAATTACGATCTGATGCGGAGTTGAGTTACGTGGAGACGGCACTCTTAACAATAAATTCTGAAAGTAACTTACAGCTTCAGTGTGCACAGGATGGGCAGCAAAGAGCAGTCCAGCAGCAGTAGCAAACGGTGGCCGAAGATTAGCGACGCTCACGCACACGCGCGTGAAGAGCACGCACGCCGCCGCGTGGAGAGCGACGTTCGTAGCGTGAAACCACGCGGGCTGAAGTCCGCAGCATAGGTAGTTCGCCCTGCAAGCAAAAACACAATCAGTTTACTCACTAATAACCAGCTCTTTTGTTTGTCCTTGAATTCGTGTTTAGTTCTATCTAGCATCAAGAGATGGAATTAGGTGTTTTCTGGTTTGCGTCCGAAATAATTCTAACCAATTAAAATGGATTAGATGAAATGTCAAAAAAAATTATTATGTTGTGTGTGTCACGGTGTAGTTTGAATCTAATTTGCAGTTTTGCAAATATTTCGGTTGGAAAGCCAAATCAACTACTGCAACTCATTCATTACATTTTCTAACTTTCAAAACATCTTTTGAACCTGGACTGGTTAAAGTATTGTGGGCACTGATAATGAACGCGTTTGCGAGGTGGCGAAAATGAGGGTTCCCTCGCTACGTCCACAATTGGTTATAAAACATAATTTTGTTTATTGCAATACATTCTTCCATGACTAAAGAACTAATGAATCAATCTGGAATAATTATTTATAATCTTATGTTGACAATAATTGAAAACACGTTAACTCCGTGGTAGCAGACCGTCGATATCACCTTAACCGTTATTATTAATATGATCATTACTGCGATTACTTCTATTGTGTGATTTGTACCAGTTTTAAACTTTGACAGAAGGGAAAAATCGTAAGAATAACTTTATTTGTAAACTTGCTGAATGTGTTATTCCAGTTGTTATTGTCAGACGTAATCCTGATGAAAGAAATTGCAAGACTTTTATATTTTATATAATTACATCATTAATATGTTTTCAACATATTATTTAAATTAGATAGGTACTTGTGTTTTATTTAAAGTTTTTGGAATTTTATATATGTCAAAATTTGAATACCCTTATAAAAATCATCAATATAGCTTTGATTAAGTTCATCCTAGCACCGCAAGTTAGCGCTACAATACAGAGTAAAAAATAATAACCATAGCTGTCTTGTCTGGAGTGCTAATAACTCACAAGTGCTGAATATACGGTTCCCATTCTGCATTGATAGTGTATTTAATCAAGTAACTTTGGCTGTTGGCCAGTGTTGAGAGCTTACAAATATATATTTACATAACTGGCAAATGGAGATTCGGTGATTGTATTTCGTGTAAGCATTTTCCAATGATACGAATAGTGCTGCGCAATCAGCAAATGGAGACCGTTGTAAGCCGAACCATGAAGCGGGATTTGCAGATGAAGGAATAATAATCACTTAGACATGACTAGATGTGCTGTTATTACACATACACGCCATTTCCTGAACAATGATTGCAACAAGAAAATACGTATTTCCCATACCACTAACTTTCTTTAAAGATGTTCTGAGCCAAAAAATATAGCATGAGCAGAGGTAATAGTATGTTCATTTTAAGAAAAAAATATCTTGATTTTGAAAAGATGTTGATAATTTAAAAAAATATAAAATGTTAATTTTATGCAATATTAACCAGTGTTGATTCCAGAGAGATTATTCCGGTAGGAAAAATGAAAATTTCGGAGGTGAAACATTTTTTTTTTAAATATCATACATATAGTTGATAACAACAATACTCGTATTATAATACTCGTACTATGTAGGTAGTTGCAATTAATGTTTGAATGAAAGTATCAGCATTTCTATATTTTACTATTTTTCGTCTCGTCCGGGGGAATTCCATTTCACCGGAGTCACCCCCTGAAATCAACACTGATATTAACATTACTTATATTATGATACAGATTATTATTATTAGAAAATGTAACCAAGCATAAACTTAATTTCGTTCTTCGTTTGTAAGCTTTATTGTTATAAGAACGTAAGTATGTAATTTATAAATTCTTTCAAGAACCTGTAGTATAAGAAATTAACCAAAAAGTGTTTTTAGTATAAAAGTTACCATCATGCGGGAATTGTCTTGAAGGATATATGGAACCAATTATAACCTAAATCTTAAGGTTGTTGCCTACCGAAACTAGTGACATCGGACGGTATACATCACGAAGTGTAAATTATTTCAAAGAGGATAAAAAAAGTAAACAAATTTGGCATTACCGTACTACAGAGGCACATGTATGTATTGTATTAGTGAGGAACTAATAATAATAATAAAAATGTTTTCGTTGTGAGTAAACTGTTAGTTTATTATTGACTTCAAGATAATGTTTTAATAAACATTTAATAGAGATAGAAATGAATCTACAGATGTGCCTTTTTAAAATTTTAAAAATAAATTTTATCAGGTGATATTCCGTGTAAAGTTTGCATAAATTGGAAATTTTTCTGAATTTTTCGGAATTTTTATAATCATATACAATGTTTTTATTAACATTTTAAAAAAACACAACTGTTAATTGCTTCTTTAAGTATATAATCCTTGTTGAAACGAAATGTTACTATTATTATACTGGCCACAAAACACTCGCGTACATTTTCTGCTGGATTTTAGGAGGTAGACGGGCCTCTTAAGCGCAACACTTTCTTGTGAATCCAGGAACTTCAAAATTTCAATAACTTAGGCTGTATTATTAAAAATTTCAAACTGAAAAACATGAAGAATAATGAATCATTAGTGGATCGTTAAATTAATGCATGGTGCATGTTCTATAGCTGTGTAAGAACAACCTTTAAAAGTACATCATTATAAAATATGAGATCAGACTTCAAAACCAAAGTCATAAAATAATTTATTGTAACATCCTTTCGTGCTTCAAATTTCAAATAATATTAACAATAATAATAATTTGTAAACCTGAAAAATTGAAAAAACAATAAATAGGTACTAATAAATTTATTTTGTCAATAGATCAAAATATATAATACGTCACAAGAGATGCGCCTTAAAATAAAAATACAAAGCAAATAACCATTTGACCGCGATTTATATATAAAAGGCCCTGAATTGAACACCATTCTCCATCCTCTTGTTAGGCCTTAAAAGGAGTGTTGTATTGTTTGGAAAAGTTTTATTCCGGATCAACGAAAAGTATTTATTTGTAAAAGAAATTTCAGTGATTGTTTTCATATTTGTTTGAACACATATGTGATTTTAATGGCCGCTGTTAGATCCACATTTCAAAACTAATTGATTTCGTCATTGGGTCGAAATTTACTTTTAATTTGTATTCCGTGTAGAATGTGTCGAGCTCTCGTGTTTTGCATTTTCCGGTTTTTAAACTGTTCACTGATCAGCGACCGGCTGATTGATTGTATAATCAATTCTTTTTGCATTTTCTTCGTTAAGTTATATTTCAAAAGCGAATTGAATCGAAATTAAAAGCAGGGGATTAGTCTAACAATACAATTCCCATGTCAAGTATACTAAAGAAACAACAATAAACTCTACAGAAATGTTAGCATAAATATTGTATCACTTTTCATTTCAAATACGAAATCCTCTTTGACTTTACATGCTGCAAATTCATGCTACATTTCATTGAAAAGATTACAACAAGTATTTATACATTTGAAACATTGAATACAAATGTAGAAACAGCACAAAGTAATCGTAAACCTTTTACTTCCCTTATAAATTTAATTTTCGTATGACTGAAACTCAGCAAATTTGATGTACTATTGTATAACGGTAATGTCGGTATCATGTTCAAATTATTATAATTAAAACAATAACAGAAGTATCAATTCGAACTGAATACACAAAAGTAAAAAAAGATATAATATAATATATGTAATAAATTATTTATTAATTCTAATCCCAAATAAAATAATTTATTTATTTGCATAATATTTGTATTGCTACTCTCTATCACTAAACTCAAATGAGAGCATAAAATACTTTTTACATTGTTTCCGAATATTCTGAGTTTTGAACGATATTCAAAGGTAGTTTTCTAATGAGTCATTAGTAATGACAGACCGACAATAATAATGTGAAATGATTTCTTTTGTACTTTCCAAATAAGCGTAACAAAAAGGTAAGTATATCATTACAACATTACAAGTTTCTATTCTTAGCATTTATGGAATGCATGTAACAAAAGTGCTGGTACGTTTTAGGCACGTATCAAAGTTATCAGTAATTAATATCAGATGTTATCAGCGCATTCCCCGCCTATGTTAAAGTAGGAGAAGTAATCTACATCCCTGGATTGCGTGTCTAGATAAAAGCTAATGGATGTTTTAATTTCGATTTTCTTCAGTGGTTTTATTCGGAACGATTTGATTAAAATCTTTGTTTGAACATGTAATAACCCTAATATATCTAAATAAACCAATAAAGTTTTACATAACGATATTTATTATTGATTGAATAAGATGTAGCAATTGAAGCAACGCAAAAATAATAAAGTATCCTGCTTTTAATGCTGAGCTTAATAAAACTGGGCAACCCAAGAACATACCTAGTAAAGAATAACTGCTGTATTATGGAGGAAATACAATTTATTTTCAGAGAAACGAAAAGTAATAAATATTATCTGATATACCTTAGAATATTATGTTACGCGTAAAGAATGTAATATCAACCTTATTTGAATACTAAAATGCTAAAGAAAAGAAAATTCCATTTTATATAGCTACCCAAATATCCCGTCTTTATTATTCTAAAGCGCATCCTGCGGACACATTCACCAACGAACTTTCATTTCTCTTTTATTTTATAACTATAATTAATATTGCAGGACTTGTAATTATAATTAAACTTGACATGTGTCATAATCTTTAGCGTATCGAGCCTTCAATCCACCATTAAAGTAGACGTAGATTAATAGTCAGTGTTTCTCATTACTGCTCCTATCAATAAAGCTTTCATTAATTCAATTTGTTTACTTACGAATAATGATAAATAATTAATACCTTAAATTAAGATACAGCTGCGTACGATATATCGATGGTTAAAAACAATACCTCTTCAATTTTGCGTTTTGTACTACTTATGCCTTATATCTCCAATACAAATACAGTGAGTGCTCGGTAGTGTTGTAAATGGAAATATTTCCGTTGGAAATATTTAGTTAAAAACATTACTATTACAGACTTTGTGTTCCGGTTTTTTCACTTTTAAGCGCGCTTTTAACACAAAGATCTAAAGAGTGAACACGGTTAATAACGATTATGTGAGCAGTGCTTTGTCAGTCGGTACATAAGTACAGATCTACTGGAACCTTATTGGTAGATAAACTAGCACCCTGAATTCTAAATACGAAGTTTTAAAAGATTTAGTAGCTCTAAGCTCGATTTTCTATTTCTAAGAAATTAAGTAAAACAAAAATTATTCGAAAAAGGAAGGTTAGCTGCAGGCTTCTTACTTTTTAAATTTTTCTTTCCATTTATAATGACCGAAAAAAATCAAATAATGACAAAAAAGTCATTTTTAAATATTTTGTACTTCAATTCCTAGTCCAAAGCAAAAAATAAAAAACTAGAGACATTAAGAGACCCTTTGTTAATCCACTGATATGTAAAAGCATCATATATTTCAATTATAACTAAAGTAAACGTGGCAGGCGTACACCTCTGTAGTAACGTTGTAAAATTTTAGGCGATATTCTATATTTACAGACATCGATAAATTTAGTGCAAAGTCAAATAGTTTGTAACACTGTATCAAAGGAGAAACATGTAAAACATTGAATGTAACATGTAGCAATTGCAGCGTCATATACGGATTTATGTATTTGCGGATTTGTATCAGTGATGATGCTTATAGCGAAATTGAATCCAGAAATTTGTTGAGTTAAATCGGGCGCATGTAATCGGCTCAGGACTGATAGAGTTACACGATTCGATACAGTATCGAAATCAGAATCGTTGTGATTGTCCACAACAGAGATTTGCATCCCGAAAAACACACATCGATTTTAACCTGACAGAGGAAAAACTACTCATATTTTGCACACTTTAAAAGATCTTGTGTTTTAAATAAACAATAATCTGGTTGCATCCACCAGAATGCTGCAAAAGTTTTATGCGTTTTAATAATGCAAAGCTCTACAGTTCTGAAAAGGCTGCAGTATTCAGAGATGGCAGGAATGTATATAAATAATACAAAGGCAAAAGAATAGACCCTCGCGAATTTCAATTTTTAATAATTCAATCTCTTACCAAATTCACTCTGTTTATATACTGTAAATTTATACTCTGTCAGATGTGAATATTCAATGATATAAAATTAATTATTTCTTAAGCATTTCAATATTAACTTTTGTGATAAGTAACTCATTTGTAATTCAGAAATCAACAAGTTGAAATTGTATATTTCCTGTTGTTTAATCATACATTCTCACAGTACAGTACAGTAGTAAAAGAAATAATCCCAAGAAATGTTTACAAGTTCTAAATGAAGGAATAAAGCAAGAGGATTATTTCACTTTTATCTGCGAAAGGCACACATCACATCACTTTATTTAGCCGCGCTACACTTTTCCAGATTACATATTTTTATTATTTTTCTTCATAAACTTTACTTTTTATTATTTTCATTCATTTTATACCGTATATTCCAGCTTTAAAGTAAGAAATTACTTAGGAAATGTACTCAAGTTCATACTACAACAAATAATACTCACTCATGACATCATTTATAATGTGTTCCACACTTGCGAATGCAAATATTTACCGAGATTAGTTGAGTTGAAGTGAACTGTAAAACAGTAACACAATCTGTAACTAGGTACGTACCTACCTACCTACCATTGCTACTCTATAGATTTTAAACCTTGCTGCAACTGCAACTATTATGGACTGAAATTGGTTAGAATATTTAAATACAATCCGATAGTTTTCATTTCATTAATTAAAACCAGTCGGAATGAATATAACGCTCCATTTCCCAATGAATTCAGAATATGTCATATAATAACAAAAATTAGTGTTTCAATTATCATAAGCCCCTACCTATGTAATACCGTGAATTTATTTTAACGTAAAACATTGAATTTATCATATTTATAGTTATGAATTTGACAGCAATGTATTACACTGTTCTTTTTAAAATGAAACATAGGGAATAAATTTAAATATGTTAATTCATGTCAAAATGCTGCTATCTGGAAATACAATGTATAATTAGAATAATTAAAAGTTTAAGTAGAAAACGTCCCTTTGGAACTATTACAGCTACTCAAATATATAATATTGTTCAAGAATAATGCTCTAAAGTTACATTGAGCAATATTGCAGATGCAAGTGCAACTTTTGACAAATTAATTCAATATTGCATGAGTGTAATACAGAAATTGCACGCTCAACAGGCAGAAGCAATAACGGTTGCATGGAACAGAACATGTTCTAATTTTTGTAAGGCTTGCAGGTAATTCACAGTTATTTCTAGTTCGTTATGATGCTACCAACTGAAGATAAACGTCATAAAGATTCATTTGTGTTTGAAAGTTAGTGGTTATAATGTCATTCTATCCTTATTTTCCAACAATATACAATACAACAAATCCAAGAGATTAAGTTGACATAATATAGTAACAAAATATTGGTAAACTTATTAATATATTTATACATTAAATAAGTAATTGCATGATGATGATGTTGCTCAGTGTAAAATGAAAAAATGTCTTCTGCAATTTTCTTGTTCAACTCTGACTTGAAGATTGCAGTTGCCCGTTGCGCTACCTCAATGTAAAATCCCATATTTCACGTTAAAATAAATTCACTACAAGTATTTATAAAGAGCCATGAATTTATTGATAAAATTACAAATAATTTCACTGACAAATATTACAAATATGAAGCAAAAAATGACATACTAGGGTTTTGTTTATTGTTTGGTTGATAAGAAAAAGGTAAATAAGGTTTTATCACTTGCAAAAAGTTACCTTCCTTTTGATCCGCTGTCAAAGCGATAAAATTGTGTTTTGTTTACGGAATCGCGAACAACTAAATCATTATAATTGGTCAAAAATGATGTGTGTGGAAAAATATGTGATACAAGTAAATGTCATCAATAATAATGTTTTCCACACTTGCGAATACAAATATTTAGCGAGAATTGTTGAAGTGACGTGTAGAACAGTAGGTACCTAAATCAAACAACAACAGCAGTAGCACAATCTGTATGATGTGATGGTGTTCCTCTGTAAGTACTCTTGGTTCATTTAGCAAATACTTGTCGTAGAAGCTTGCGGTGTTGTAGGATTACCTCTAGTGCAAATGTTAATTAAAACAAACCAGAGCATTTGTGCGAGTCAGCAATCAATTTTCGCGTGGAATAAATCCACGGCATCACACTGGTGTTAGAGTTAGCGTGCGACTGATTGATCGATTGATAGATTATTCCGCGAGCGACAGGCGGCGGAAGGTGGATTGCGTGGATTTCATGCATACGCTTAGATTAATTGAACGCGCGGCTAAGAAACGCATCATTTATAACGCGCACACATACACATTAGTTACTACGCTTCACTTCTTGTGTTATAGCAATACCAAGAATTTCAAGATTCTGAATTTATTGACTGTTTCTCTCGTAACGGGGTTTCAACCAATTAGAATGATTCATTTTTCATACAAAAGCCAAGTATTAACAGAGATTATGCTGTAACCGTAATTATTTTGCCCACACTATGTTTGGTTCTAGGATATAACATCCGCACAGATATAATTGAGCACAGGAAAATGCACACATGGATTCTTCAGTCACACATACTCGGTTTGTGTAAAAACTATGATAAAAATTGCAAGTGTTTATAACTGAACTTAAGGCGGTACATTTGTGATAAAAATTATAACCCTGCTATAACAACACCTACACTACTACACTGTTCATATTTTATATATAGTTAGTTAAAAGATGACTCTAGAGTCTGGAGTGTCATGAAGCTATATTTTTGAAATACTTAATAGTCTTTTGGTAATAAATTAGGAAAAAGTATATTTTGCCAATTTTTTAAGCAATTGTGTAATTTTCGTGACTATTCCACTCATACAAAAATTCATGATTTTACAGAGTTCTTTGTTTTATTTTGACAAAATACCCTCACACAAATTTTTTCGCACCCTCCTAGCCAATAGACTGCTGTATTTTCGAAACTATGTTATTATCGCAGGAGGTGATATGTCGTGAAAAGTTACAAAAGTATGCCATAATGTATAAAAATATAAATATATAAATAAATTGTAACTTTTCACGACATATCACCTCTTGCAGAAGACCCACGTGGGGCCGAACCCGGTAGAGGTTGATTAATTTTAATAATTGTCTGCATACCAGCATTGTGTTTTATTTCTGATAATGCTTCAGTCAAGAAACTTCCATTATTGAATAAATAAGTACTTGTATTTTTTAAGAAACTTAAGAACGCGCTTAAAATTGAAAAAAACCGTAACACGAAGTCTGTACTGGTAATGTTTTTAGCCCGATAATTTTTAAAATCTTATAGGTCATAACATGATTTTTTTTAAATGTTTTTTTTTTCTGTAAGTCACGACATTAAAACTTTTACATGGCTCATTTTACACATGCTTTCTGCATAAATTTGGGATAAACGATGAAAATTATGTTACTTACACAACGAAAATAATACATATTTCTAATTGCCTTATTCTAAAAATTATGTCTGTAATAATAGTTCATTTTGCATAAAATTAATTGCAATTTGATGAATTTTGCTCTCTTCTTTCATTTCTACTGAAAATTTTATTTATTTTCAGCTTTCAGGTATTCTTATTTAGCATATAAGGCAATCTAGAAACTCTAATGATCTATTAATATATATTATTTATGCCTATTTCTTGTTCCTATTTGCAGAAATTTATGCAGATAAACTGTCTGGAAAACAGTTTCAAGCGCGACCTTAAGTATTTTTAAATGATTTCAGTATTATTAAAATAAGTAAGTATTTAAAAACTACTTCAATGTTATTTACGATTATGAAATATAAATAAGTCTTAAGTACAAGTTTTTATTAAGTGATAAGTATCAAAAAGCATTCATACTTAAGTACAAGTAATAATAAATAACAATAATAAAAATATTATGTCAAACATTTTAATCATTTTATTTAAGTAAAACTTTATGCTTTTACAGTAGTCGTAATTGTGTAATTCTATATAAGTATATTCCGTAAGTAGAACAAGTTCAAAAGATATAATCTAAAACTGATTTAGATTTGTATCAAACGCTTTAGATTGTTAGAATAAGGAAACGGAAGAATGTTGGGTGTAAAATGATTGGTGGTTCCGTTCGATTTCTCATAGACCTTTCACTGTACTCAGCATCTGGTTGTTAAAAGTCGGTTCTTATTAAAAATATAAGAGTTGGGTGCATCTCCAACCCTCGCTATAAAAAACAAAAATAAACAAGCGCTCGAAATCATAAAACTCTTTTACTGCCTGTCGTTACTGACGGCTCCGGTCCAGGCTCAGCTCACTAGGCTTCACGTTAGGCGTTTCTCTACCTCAGAATGTTCGCAAGGGTTGATGGACATAAAACACATTTCCAATGGAATTGAAATACGTAAATCTTATTATGTCTGTAGTGGGATAGGATAGGAGACGACGACGGTGATCTGTTATGCTGACGATGGGATGTCCACCATTATGGCTTTGACCGCGTGAAAATTTCATAGCGTTTTTCTCTACCACCCACCGTTTACATTATTCAACACACGTACCATCAAAAATACTAAATTGCACCCAAGCAAAACACACATACATTTTATAAAATAGCGAACACAGATTATGAATAAATTTTGTGGGTATTCAAATTTTATATTGCTTCTACTAAATGTAAAATCCATGTTGACAGAAGGATATCATTTATAAATTAGAAGTTTAAGTATTAGTAGCGATTAGCATCGCACCGGATTAGTTCTGAGAGTAGAATTTCCAGCTCGCTTGCGTCTAATCTTAATTTATAAGAGATTTAGATTTTAAACTTTGCTGCAACTGCAACTATTATTAATTGAAATTGGTTAGAATGTTTAAATCCACTCTGATAGTTTTCAGAACATTCATTAATTAAAACCAATCGGAATGAATATAACGCTCAATTTCACGATGAATTCAGAGTCTGACAGATTATAATACTATCATAATATTATGATAAAAGCAAGAAAACTGTGCCGACTGAAAATGTGCTCTAAATTTTTTTGGTAATTATATGATTTAATTAAATTACGTTCTCATCTTTGACAACGATAATACATAATTTAAAGTAAATTTGATGTACTTCAAAATAATTTTGAAGGAAGTAATGACTGGATAGTTGGCTTAAAGGTGTATTTAATTTTATTTTAAAATGACGACGTATCAGTAGTGGGATTAGCCATCTTCAAGTCTTTACAAGTCCTTGGTTAACAACAATGATTTAAAGTTAATACAGTTTAAATTACTTAATAGTTTATTGTACTTTGTAATACAAGAGTTTGGAAAGGGCTTCATTGAAAAACTAGTTTGACAGTTGGATCACGAGCGTTAGCAAATTCTCTTATCATACGAGTTTTTCAATGACTCTTTTCGCAAGTGTGTTACATATTATTTTTTCTACAAAAGTGGGAAATATTCAGTCTGTGACTGTGCTCTGTCTGGTGGGTTCTGAGATGAACGGTGAAGTGCGTTACCATTATTATTATTAATAAATAAATTTAGAAATATAATATTTGCAAATTTAAGAAAAACAAATCAGGTATAGGCTTTCATAGTTGAAAACAATACCAATAACTAAAAACTGACAATTCCTTTTTGTAATTTTGCATTTATGGTGTGATTTATAATAAAAATGAAGACATTTTATGTAGAAAGTTAAAGTGATAGTGAAAGTGTGTTTATTTGTACGCCTTCGGACATTTTACAATATTTGTGAATCTAAACTTTTGTCTCTGAAGTCAAAAATATCCTGCCACCTTTAACCTTCCAGTAATTGCACAATTTCTAGTTCAGCAAAATAATTTATGGCCCAAAATTCAGTGAAAATCGTCCATTTGAATACATGTTATAGAGATTACAACAAATAAAGTGTTTTAGGTAGGAAAAATGAGAGTGGAAATTATTTTCACCACTCAATGTTTCAAAAGCCTACTTACACCATTAATTTTAATATCTGAAAACATGTGAACTCGCACTTCCCTAGAAAAAATTATGTTATAATAATTTTAAGTAATTAAAACTGTATTAACTAATCATTGTTGATAACCAAGGACTTGCATAGACCTGAAGATCATTTTAAAATAAAATGGAGTACAACTTTAAGCAAACTATCCAGTCATTACGTCCTTCAATCTACTCTTTTGGATTAGTAAAAAATCATTCTCAAAATAATGTTGATTAAACAATAATGTAGGTTCTGAAGATGATTCCGGAAGGATAAAAAAGTTTGCAGTAAATAAATATAATTATTGACTGAAACCCAGTAATTTTCCTGCCCCATACTAGTTTACTATCGAGTCACGAAATTGTAACTTTATTCAAGAAAACTTAAACTTCTATTCTAAAAATAGTTCTCTTATAATAAATATTTTTACTATTAGCATACTTTTATTCTAAAGAATAGTACAACGAGAAAAAGACTAAGTATGCAAAGTAAAGTACGTTTTGCGGTATTCTATTCTATTAGAAGAACTTTTCCCATAATAATTCCTAATTCAACAGACGGAAAAAATGTTTTTCTTGGATGGAAACTCAGGTTGGGCAAGTTTTCCAAGTAGTTCAGTTACGAGCATTGTTTCGTGCCCGCTGTCGATGTATAATATCAGCTTCAAGCTGAAAGTTTTAAACATTCAACCGTGAAAAACTCCAAAGAAAACCTATCGAAGATCAAGTCGGACGTTGAGCTTAATTAATACGACAATTCTGTTCTCTTCTCCGCTTCCACTTCCTTTAGGCCAGGTTTTATTAATTTCAATTATGGAAATGATTTAGTACACGAAGTGGAAATCACGGTGTGTGAATTTGATAAACGCTACTCGACGAAATTCAATTTTACACAATTTTGAATTTTTGCTTGTGCTTACGTGTGGAATAATTATGTATTTTAATACGGTAAATGCCACCCGACAGCTTAAAGGGTGCAGATATTGATTTGTAATTCACAACAGATTTTTCAGCAGGAATTAAGCGGGCCGTTTACTTTTTTTCCGAATTCCTAGAATACTCTACTATACATTTATTAGATCTAAACTTGAATATTGTTCATTGATTTGGAGTCCTCTGTATATGGTACACAGTAATCTTGTAGATTACATATACAGATTTTTTTTTTAAAATACATATATTTCAAAATTATTGGTAGTACATACCCAGATCGTAGAGTTACATACGAAGTTCTATTGAATATATTTAATGTAACATCCCTGGCACAACGTATAGAAAAATATTTAGTATTACTTATCTTTATAAATTAATACACAATAATATAGATGATCAGCACTACATTTTGCTCATAAATTTCTCAAGTCCATCAATCAACACTAGATCATGTTCTACTTTTAATTTATCTGCAGCTCGCATTAAGGCTCGGGTATAGCTACTATAAAAGTGTCGTTCGTACTTTACTAATAACTTAATTTAGGTGCACTTTAGAGAAAAAATTTATTTACAAAAAATGTCTATAATTTTATGCTTAACATCGGATTGATTCAAAAATTTCAAAATTTTCAAAAAAAACAAATTTCAAAATTTGATATTTTTTTTAAATTAGAAATTGGGAATAGTTTTTGAAAAAATATTGACAATCCGATGTTAAGATACTAATGTAGATTATGTGTAATTTTTTTGAAAAAGATATTTCAATCGTAGCATGAGTTATTAGTAAAGTACGATTTTTGATGTTTTTCTAGACTTTTCATTATTCAAAACAAGTGCGAAAAGTCTGAAAAGACAATACATATATTTAGTATACTGTAACCAAAATTTGATTCATAAAGCATTTGAAATGCACGAGTAATTAATTTAATAAGGAACTACTAACGCTAACTATACTAGCACCTTAACGTTTTCTTCTATCATGTACATATTTTCATAACACCACGAAGCAAATTTGTTTCAGTTATAAAGGGTGCCGTTACAAATTTGTAATTAATAGTACTTAGTATTTTAATTCTAGTAATGTTAGAATTTTTGCTAGTTCTTAAGTAACATATTGTTTGTTTTTGTCTAGCTATAGGTATCTTGATATTTATATATTTTTTATAAAATGATGCTTGCATAGCACACCAGCATTTTGTTTGTATTTTTACGTATTTATAATTATGGCTGTATACCTATACTTTATTTATCCTATCCTGTAATTGGGTTTATCCTGTTGGGCAGTGTATCTAAATAAATAAATAAATACTCTCGATTTTATTTCTATTCCACCCTTGTCCCCACTACTAAGACTGCCTAAAACCAGCCCAAAACTTTACTTTACCGCATCCTAGTAATGCAATGTCATTTCGAAGTTGAAAAATTCTGTAAAAGTGTTTTCGTTGCGAGTAAACTGTTAGTTTATTATTGACTTCAAGGTAAATAAATAAATTTCTATATATAACCGATTAAAGTCTGCATTAATTGGAATCGGAATTTTTATAATAATGTACAATTTTTAATTAAAATTTTAAAAAGGTACAACTGTTAATAGATCCTTTATGTATATAATCCTTGTTGAAATACAATTTCATTCTTGTACTGGCCACAAAACACTCGCAACGTTAGTACGTTTTGTGCTGGATTTCAGCACGTAGACAGGCATCTTAATTACATGCCGGGAATGTTTAATAAAATATTATTTACTAATGTATGCACATTGTTAACAAAGGTATTACTACTTGTAGAGTATAGATTGTTAGGGATTAGAGCAATCAGCATAGTCTTACGTTACATTTGGTTTGGTTTTGTATTCGTATTACAATATGTCAGCCGTTATTTAAGTCTATAGTCGTGAACGTGCCGCTTGCACAAATGATATGTAAATATTAATTATAACCGTGCGAAATTGAAATTTATCATCTCTAAGATTTGAAGAGAACAGATGGAAATTTAACTGAACTTTGATGATGATATTCGAGCACATTGTTATAAATAAGAATAGCGAGAACTTTGCCTTTATTTAAGTATTGACTTAGCAAAATTTTAGGTTTAAATAACCGAACCGTATAATGATGACGTGTACAGAGTGTATCATAACCTCGAGTACATACGTAAAGGGTACAGTTTGATTTGCTAATTACGAATTTAAAAAAATCTGGTATGGAGGTGTGGTCACAACACAACTTTCTTATACACAACTGTATGACTCGTATAAATATTGCACTTGACACACGTTTGACAGAATAATTGACGTAACTTAAGCTTCAAGCAACTATGATTATTGTTATTGAAATGTATTTATTAAATACTATATAATTGAATTTTTTTCAAATTCAAAAGCAAATATAGGAAATTAATTAACGATATTTAGTCCTTATATTATTAACATTTTATATTTGAAACATTTTTGAGCCTACTTTCTTATTTGAAATAAATTGAATTTATTGTCAGTTGTTGTTTTGTTACAACGTAGTAGAGATGTCTGAAGTTTTTGATTTTGTTAACCTATGTAATCTTTAGCACTGATGAAGATATAATAAATTAATAAATATATTAAGAGATTGATTATTTAATCCATATTATTTATCCATCATTCGGCAATCCATCACCTTTAAATAAAATTTTTATGGATACGAGTAACATTCAAATTTATTGTTCTTGTACTTCCTCTTTCGGTTTTCGAAATGTGACCAAATGTGACCTTTTCAGTTCTGCGCATTATCCTAAACTTTTTAAATACCAAGTTTCATTATTTTATTTTTTCTCGTTCATTTAGTTAGGTATTGAACATATTGAAAAAAATGGTCTAAACGGATTCAGAAGACCTCAAAACATGTATTTTCCGCGAAAATCCCGGTATCGCATTTTTCATGATACGCACCTAGACTGTAAAAGAAAGTAATAGTTTTTCAGAAATTCTAAAAATTAAGGATAGGTAGTTAACTAACACGGACCATTTTAAGTACCACTAGATTCACATAATTAGAAGAAAAATTAGAAGTTTTGTTAAAATAATTATCAATCCAGTGGCATGAAAAATGTTCTCTTAAAATAATTTTTGAAAAAAATAAAGTAGGCATTTGGTTATGTGAACTAATAAAAGCCTGGGGAATTCATAAAATCAAATTGTTCATTTAATCGAAAATGTACTTTAAATAATCTATTTAATATTATTCGAAGCATATTCATGTTTACAATACATTAAAGATAATTAGTTTGTGTAAAAATTGTGAAGAACCCAGCGTGAAGTGGTAGTAATTGGAATAATTTTTATGAGGAAAAGGGGGATTTCCAAATAAAAATAAAAATATTTGTTTCGTCTTGCTTCACGTTCTTTATTTTAAATTTTGGTCTACCGGTTTCAACTATTTAATAGTCATCTTCAGGACCGGTTAGTAGAACTTAAAGTATGTAGCTATATACTTTAAGTTACATACATAAGTTACATACTTTAAGTTCTACTAACCGGTCCTGAAGATGACTATTAAATAGTTGAAACCGGTAGACCAAAATTTAAAATAAAGAACGTGAAGCAAGACGAAACAAATATTTTTATTTTTATTTGGAAATCCCCCTTTTCCTCATAAAAATTATTCCAGATAATTAGTTATTTGTTTTTGCAATATTTTAGCACTGAATCATTTTAGTAATGCCATATCCGCCATATCTCTACATTTCCGCGATACAAGTAAATAATCCAGATAAAAAACATTACTTTCGCATGGGCTTAAAAATATAAAATGGAGTTCTAAAGTTAATAATTGTTTTAAAATTTCGTATTTAGAGGAAGTCTCAGTTTATATACCAAAAGGTACCTACCATGTAGATCTGTACTTTGTACTAAGCACTGTTCACATAATAATCGAAAGTGACCGTGTTCACTCTATAGAACCTAATGTGTTAAATTTTGACTATTCACATATTATAATAAAGTATTCACATAACCGAGCGCCCACTGTATTTTGATCTGTAATTAGCATATTAAACTTAACGTATACATTCGAAGTTATGATGCATCCTGTATTTCTTAAAGCAATAAGGTCGATGAAAGAATGGTGTTGAACAAGGCAGTTTGTGTAAATCGAATTGTATCTGAGAGTGAACAGATTCCATGTTGTCTGGAATTAATAAACGTGCCTGAAAGTAAGAAAATTCCTTGGTATTCTTTCTTTGCACGATTTGTAAATAAGAGCAAATGAATTTCTTTCCTCGCTGTAGCGTTCGCCTGTACGCGATCGGAATCGAATATGGCGGGCATAAATTTGTCGTTCGTTATTTAATTCCGCAGGCGACAAAGAAGCGCTGCACAAGAAGCGCCTCGCGTAATGTACGGTGATTTGTTTCGAGCGGCCGGGAATGTCCCGGGTTCCTTCCACTCCCGTGGGATACTTTATGGCTTTGTCCAATTTATCCCGCGCCCCGTGATTCAATAAGTTCCGTGTTCTGTGCCCTGTCCCTAAGGTTTGAACAACTAACCGAATTCTTTCGCAACGTGTTTGTATAAACACCGGCACAATCAAACAAACACCGCCCTCCATTTTGTTACCTTTACGTTAGATTCTAACGCCTGGGACACGAATATTTACTAAGGTATGGTTTCTACATCCTGGTAAAAAGCCTCCCCTATCCTATATAGAAGACAAACTGTACTACTCTGTTTTCGGTACCGTTTTAGTCCGTTAGTCCTGTAATGTATTCGCTGGTCTATGTGTGGTTTCCCTTTCCAACACTTTCAGTTTCTTTCTCTCTGCTTTTGGGCTCTGTGACGATTTGTTACACACGGTTTTACTTTATGTATTTCCACTTTCGATTTCCCGCTTTATTCAAACCGTTTTTCACGCCTAATCGATAGCCCGGACAGCGGTTTATTATTTATCTAACCCCGAACTTCGAGCAACAGATTTCAACATAAATTAATCGTTTGAAATTGCTGCTATTTTACTTTAGATTTACTTGAAACTTTCTCGATTTGTAATTTTAGTTATGTCTTTGTTGTACGCCCAGGAATAAGCTATCAACACGCGATCGAGTATTTAGTAATTAATGATTTAGAACGCTATTGAACTTCGAGGAAAGAAATTAGCTAATAATCATAATGATCGTAATTGATGTGATGGCCAATTTCATCCAAAATGGCTTTATTAATTCTTACAGTAGTCTTCACTCTACAGGCGGACTAATCAAAATTTCACAATAGCTTGTTTTATGATTTTTAGTAGGTAGTCTTATCACACATACATTTTTTAATATTGCAGTTTTTCACTGCACACTGTATTTTGCAGAATTGTAAATGTTCAGATTAGATTTTACGAAAGTTCGTAAATTTTGTAATATCAATACATAACATATCAAATTTTGAAATAATTCATGAATGATTGACCGTGCCGCTTCGTTCTGATTTTGTTTTTGCAGGCTCGATGTATTGCGTACTAAACTAAGCTCACTATCGAAATTACAGTTTAATTTCAAAATTACTTCACTATCTTTCTGCTTTGCTGCAATTGCCAAAAAACATGCTGTTTAATTTCAAATTTATCGTAATGGCACTACATAAAATTCATTTGACAAGAAATGAGTAGGTACTTACTTTTTTCCGTGGAATATAATTTTATCAGAAAACGAACTTTTCCAAGTCACGTGATGGTCATTCATTTATGATTACTCTGTATATCCATTTAATCTATGAACGGATATTTTATATTCGCATTTTATTCTTTAGACCTGTTCAATAAAATATTGATAAACCAAATAGGTATATTAAAGAATTAAAAAAATTTTTCAGTACACTGTTTCGTACCTACCTATATAATGAATCAAATATAAAACAAAATTGAATTACGCATGAAATAAGGATATAATCTATACTATTTCCCTCATTATATTTTAACCAATTAAAATGCACTATTTTTCACAAAAACCATAAAAACTATCTATTAAACAACTATTCCAGTGCATATTTTTAAATATTGACATAGTATGCGTATATTCACCGTAATCATGACACAACAAACAATAATAAATGTTTGTTTATTTTTCACAAATGTCAAAATATTTAAAATTAAATTAAAAATTATGCTAATAAATAAAATTGTGTTATTTAAAATTGTTAAATTTGTTTTATTCATGAAATAGTCAATGCGTATACCACTCGATCATCAAAAATAATAGAAAAAATACTTTTGTTTCCTGGTTCGACGTATTTCCGCAAAACACCTCTCGACCTCCGATCTCGAGTTGTTTCTATGGAAATACGTCTCATCAGCCGGCAATATTTTCGATTATTTTCGAAGCTCTTAATATTATAATACAAAAATAAGCACTAGTTTCTTTTAGCAACAAAAAATGAATTTATCCTTTAAATAATAATCATTCTTCGTAATAAAACAAAATTCTGTTGCCCGGTATGTCTTCAAGAGCGCTGATTTCAATATTTGATCAAAAATATTAACAAATAACAGTATCAGAGATATTTGATAAACTAAATCTAAGTATTTTGTAACCTTACGAAAAACGTATCAATGTTGCAGTGTCCGGTTACTGGTTCTGGTTCTGGTTACTAGTATGTCATGTATGTTGCGCTTGATCTATTTATAAACAAATAACAGTATCAGAGATATTTGATAAACTACAAGTATTTGGAAACCTTACGAGTTGAGTGGGTAAACGTATCAGTGTTGCAGTGTCCGGTAACTGGTTCTGGTTCTGGTTACTAGTATGTCATGTATGTTGCACTTGATCTATTATCCCGCCTATCACCAACACAATGCGAACGCCAAACGCCGCGACGCCGACGCTACGGGTTATAATTACCTAAACGCCTACCTTGTTACATGTACGCAAACGAGATTACACTATGAATAGTTAAAGTTAATTCTGTTACTGTGTTACTCGCTACTGTTGGAGACTACGTGACGTTGATGTAATTCACGATAGAACGGAGAACGCAAACACAATCGTTGCGAGTTTGTCGCTACAGTTTTACTCATTTTGTCAAGACCAAGAACATGCATCTGATTCTATTACAATATATTACATATTGTTCTTGTTTAATGCAAACTTACGCTGTCCTGTTACATTTTCTATTTTAAACAAACACTGTCCCATTGTCTTTTTTACTTTTTGTATCAAATTCAATTTGTTTACATACCTACATCTAGTGGCAGACTAGCAACATTTGTTCTGTTGGCAAATTTGGGTTTGCTCAACTCTTTAGAAAGAAGAACGTCCAATATTAACTGAACAGATTGAGAAATAAAAAGCTCAGTGAGAAAATAAACTGATAACCTAAAATAGAAGCGAATTGAAAACGAATTTAGATCCGACATATGATCCCATGACATATTGACAACTTTTAGTCTGGTTTCTGAGAAATATACGACCAACCGACATTTTAAACTGAAAGCATTAAATATGACCGAAATGGAATTTGGTTATCTGCATATGAAATTTAAAAATTATTGTTGACTGCATTTTAAAAATTACATCAAAGTGATGCGTAGGTTCTAAATTTGAGAAGCATTATAAGTAAATGGGTTCCCAATTTTGTTTTATTTTTCATGTACCTCTAGGTGATACGAATTTAATATTTGAAAAACAAAATAACTCGTTTGGGGCTTAAAACAAGTCAGGGCCTAATGAAGAACTTTTCGACATTTCAGATAATTCAGTTTTAATTAGTTCCATTATTGATTTTTAAGCACGAATAAAATGTAAGTTCATGAAATTAAATAACAACTTTTTTAGTACATGCTCTCTTAAACGATATTTTGCGAACAGTTTTGACTAGGTACGTAAAATAATATTTTAGGGGATCCAGTCTTTTAAATTAACGTTACCTAGGTAATGAAAATGACCTGTTATTTACATTTTATAGGATTATTTTCACTGATTTTCATTGTTTCATCGCCTGCATTTTTCAAAATTTTATTTTAGTCATATTTAATATAATTTCAAATAGTTATTACACAAAATTGAAGAGCATATACTTAAATTTTTTGTATGTAACACGTACACAAACTGAGTTTTAGAGGACACATAATTTAAAGACTCGGTTTGCGCTTCGCCCATAAATAAATTCGTCCTTTAAAACTCTATTTTGAGTACTTGTTACATAAATAACTATACAAATTGAATCCTGACTGCTGAAATTTTGATGTTGGAAGATCGATTAATGGGTACAATTGTTGTAGATTTTGTTATTTATTCATACAGTCGACGTTTCGGCTAATTATTTAGCCCTCATCGACACAAATGTAATTTACAAAATCGAGTCAGTAATCCAAAAATGGCTCAGGGCGTAACATAATGATTATTCCGATGACCATTTGACAAGAAATCAAGAACTAATAAACTTTTGTAAGTAAGTACGGCAATGACTCTGACGAGCAATGGACTGTGTGAATAAATAACAAAATCTACAACAATTGTGACTGGTGTGTACCTATTATTCGACCTTCCAACATAAATAACTATATTAATATATCTGTTCTTCTTTGTTTTACAATAAAAATAAATAGAGATGCACACGCCGACCTGTCCAGTCCGCCACTGTGTAGGTACTACAGACTACACTATGATTTTTATGACAACTTTTAAAATCGCATTACAGTTTAATAAAAATGTATGAACTATCGATGGCGTTAAATTGCGTTACGAAAAAATGAAACGAAATCAAGAAAAACTCCTTCGTGTTCGACAGAAATAGACTTCTAGTCCAACAAAAATCAAGTTTTATTTTCAAAAAATCACAATCTAATATAGAGAGGCAGAGGCTACATGCGATGGCCGGTGGGCGATTCAGCGGTCGGCATAAAAACTGTAAGAAAATGGCGGGTGTAGGGCCAATGAACATGTCGTGGAACAGAAGGCACTTGATGACCGCGCGGCTCGTAAAAGTTTGACCCTAAGAAGAAGAGGAGAACAGCGAACAGCTACGGCTGCTGCCGCAATATAAACTTTCCTCTACTTGTACGTCGGTCGTCGGACGCCCGATCGCCGGATGCCGTACGCCCGCCACACCACGAATTGAAAAGGGCCGTCAAGCGGTCGACAAATGCCCGAATTTGTAATCGTTTAAGTAAATGCTCACGATAGAAACTTTCATACTTATTCTTTTACCGCCCGCATCATTTCACTATAAATAGTTTCTTTTAACATGGAAACAGATGTACCTACAAGTACATTCTGGTCAGTATTTTCTAAACCAGCCTTGTTCAGAGCTAGGAAAGATACTTTGATTTATTTATAAGATATGTAAATTTGTTTAAGATATAGTATAAGAAGATATTTTTAATTCGTTGTATCTTATAAATACATATATTTCTTAAATGTATAGTACCTATAAGTTGAACTTCCAAAAACGCAATGGCACTACATAAAAATTCATAAGAATAACTGCAGTCGTCTGAGTTATTTTAATGCTGAAAACATTTTCAGAGATTATTTTTATTGATTAATCACTAAGCCCATAGTACTCACATCCCGTCAAAGTGTCCAGTTAATCCAGATTATATTTTTACATTACAAATATTTAATTTTTAAAGTTAGGATTTTGATTTTTCGTCATTTAGTTTGCATTATTTTGATCTGCACCCGACCACCCGTTCAGTATTGTAAATATTCACTTTTGGTAATTGTTTGTTTTTCATGTGGGTTGACGTAACATAATACCAAGAAAAATATATATTTGCTGAACAATTTATTATTAACGTAATTATTAATATTAATTATGCTTTTCAAAATTACTTCCATGATAAATAAATAAGTACCTACTTATGTAGTAAGTATGCTTGCTCCAATACAGACATACTTACATTGTTTAATAAAACATAACAAATGTTTAGCATTAAATAGAACAACCAGTGGCGTAAGACAAGGGAGGTATTTCGGGTACGGATCCCTCCCCTTGACGATTTTAAAATAAAATATTCGTAAAAATTTCCAATTACTGAAGATATTTGTAACATTACCAGTAACAACTAGCACTTCAAAGCGAACATTTTCGACGCTAAAAAGAATAAAAACTTATTTACGAAATTCAATGTCGGAAAATAGACTAAATAGCCTGGCATTGTTAAATATACATCGAGAAATATCAATTACGGCTGACGAAGTACTGAGTTGTTTATCAAAAAACACCAGACGACTTAAATTTAAAATCTAAATTTGTTATAATCTAATTATTTGCTATTTATTTAGGAATTATTGTTTTTGTACAGATAAAAGGTCTAAATTATTTGAAAAATATAATTTTCTTGACAACAATTACCTACTAAGTACTAAATAATTTTTTTTCATAAATTTTTTTTTTAAATAAAAATAAATATATTATGTAACCTAAACAAATTTTGAACCCTCCTACCCTTTTTAAAATTCCTGGCTACGCCACTGAAAACAACGATGATGTTTTATAAACGTAAATTATTCAAAGACATATAATATTAGTACTCCATGTATAAAATAACTAAATCTCCAGAGAAAACTTATCCATTTTAAATGAAATTTCTTCTCCAGAGAGAACTGAAGACTACAGGAAAATTACTGTTAGTTTTTATATTTTGTATATTACTCGCTCCGCACAGAAACATGAAACATTAATACAAAACAAAGTTCAGCTTCTAATCGAGCGATTTCTTTCTTTACTTTGATGTCGACTTGGCGACATCAGTCAAAACTACGCATAAAAAATGAATGCGACATTTAAACCTACTAATGGATGTGGTTGTCTCCGTTATTTGGAAATCAAAATGTCAAAAGGTATATCGATCGCTGAATATCAAATATGATATGATAAATTATGCATACATATTAACGGCCTCTCATACAAGATTTATTTTTATTTTATACTAATTTGAGGCTGACTCATCAAAAATGCACTCTTCAAGAGGGTATACATTAGGGGTTGCCACACCCAGAAGGGATAAAAATTTTATGATATATTTATTTTTATTTTATTCTACAATTTTTCATTGTAAAAACTGTGAACTCTGTTTAAAAAATCTGGTAACTTTTGTATTTTGCAGGTCGATTTTGATATACCTACAATACAATGGTACAACAGTTGTGCGTAGAGATGTAACTGTTCCAAATCAATTACCGTGAATGTATTCGAATTACCTAATTACGCGGTCCAGGCCTAGTCAGTGTTATAAAGCGGCACAATTACCGTGAAAATAAAACATCATATTAGGAATTAAATTACATATTCTGATTTTTATTTAGTTTAGCTAGTTAGACAGGGTCAAATTAAAGTCAGCAAATCCAAACAATTTTTTAAAGTTTAAAACTGATTTTAAATTTAGAGCTAAAACTGAATTTAAAGTGCAATTTTTTAATTTTCTAAAGAGTAAAAAATTATTAATGTTAGAATAGACATTTAAGGTGAAGTCGACGGTGTGGTTACCGACATTTGCAGTTTTGCAAATATTTCAGTTGGAAAGCTAAATCAACTACTGCAACTGATTCATTAGATTTTCTCACTTTCGGAGCATCTTTTGAACGCGTTTGCGAGGTGGCGAAAATGCGAGTTCTCTAACAGTGCCTACAATATTTTACAAAAGATGCTCCGAAAGTGAGAAATTTTAATGAATCAGTTAATAGTGCAGGCGCTGAGAAACATTCCGTTTGCAAAAACCGATGACCTCATTCTGATTGATGATTTGAGTTTAGAAAGAGTTAAAAAACGATATTGTGGAGGTTGCCGGACGGAATTATGGTCCAGTTTTGTTTTTCGGCCCTATAATAGGAGTTTTCGGTTCCATCGTTGTAGCTGTTAGACCGGGAGCCGGCAGGTCAGGTGGGTGTATGATTTGTCACATTTCGAGGTTTTGGTGATTGATAACCAGTAATACCCCCACCCGCAAAACGCAAGTATGGCGCTCCTAAAGTGTAGCTTTTACACGGGGCGAATTACCAAACTTATCAAAAATTGACATGCCAATGGGGAATAGGCCACACGATGATTGTTGTTTTATGTTGTTCGGAAGGTTGCCAAAGCACGGAAACGCAATATGCCATACCAATATGGCGTCGCCTAATGTCCGCCATACTCGCCGAAACGTGTCATTTTTACTTCCTTGTACGGAGTAATAAGGAAGTATTGTAATCGCGAAAAATTTCGGTTTTCAGATTTTGATGGAAATATCCGTTTTGACCTTTTCTGAATCCATTATGACTAGTTTCGTCGTGACGTCTGTACGTACGTATGTATGTGCGTACGTGCGTACGTACGGACGTATGTGTGTCGCATAACTCAAATACGGTTAGACGTAGAAAGTTGAAATTTTGTATTTAGGACTGTTATAGCATCTAGTTGTGCACCTCCTATTTTTGGTTTCAATCTATAAACCGGAAGTAGTACTTTTTAAAAATATTTTGATAAATAATTAATTTTAGACAATTTTTTTTATTTTAAATGAAAGATTATGTGATTATTATCTACAATCGGTATTTTATAAATTTTTCTGTATCTTCTATCATTTAAGAATAATTAAAGTATATACTTATAATTTAGTATTTCTGTATCTTGTAGTCCATGATCGATTAACATTTGTTACTACGTAAAATTTAAATGATTATGACATGACAGTGACAGTAGCAGTGACAATAGTAAAATATCGTTTATATCTTCTTCTGGAGTTTAAATAAAATGACTAAAATATATTTGTGAGTATACTAGTATAATAAGTTAAAAGAATTTTTTATATTATTCTACATTTTAGTTATTAAGAAAAGTATGAACAAACAAGGCGTACAAGGAAGTCATGTTGTGTCCACGTCAGATTTTTTATAGTCGACATGTATCATTGGCCATGTATGATCGGTACCGGTATGGCGCTTTGGTGGCCGATCACACATGGCCCTGGTGAAAAATCGACATCTTTGTCCTGGTATGCGGGCACTTAGCGATACGTCAGCGGTATGGCGTTTGTATATACATGTTCTATATTTAATCCCGAACAAATATCGCCATAGAACAGCGTGTGGCCAATGATACATGTCGACTGTAAAAAATGACACGTTTCGGCTAGTATGGCGGACATTAGGCGACGCCATATTGGTATGGCATATTGCGTTTCCGTGCTTTGGCAACCTCCCGAACAACATAAAACAACAATCATCGTGTGGCCTATTCCCCATGGGCATGTCAATTTTTGATAAGTTTGGTAATTCGCCCCGTGTAAAAGCTACACTTTAGGGGCGCCATACTTGCGTTTTGCGGGTGGGGGTATTACTGGCTATCAATCACCAAAGCCTCGAAATGTGACAAATCATACACCCACCTGACCTGCCGGCTCCCGGTCTAACAACTACAACGATGGAACCGAAAACTCCTATTATAGGGCCGAAAAAAAAACTGGACCATAATTCCGTCCGGCAACCTCCACAATATCGTTTTTTAACTCTTTCTAAACTCAAATCATCAATCAGAATGAGGTCATCGGTTTTTGCAAACGGAATGTTTCTCAGCGCCCGGTCTATAAGGATATCCCTCAAATATTATTTTACATAGAATTGAATTCGAACTTGTATCTAAAAACAATACTCGTATGGTTAGTCTACAACTTGACGCATATTGAACGTGCATGTGGAGCTTGGCCTGGTTAAACATAATGACGTTACACTGAAGTACTGAAATAGTGAAGTTCAATGCAGCGTGTATAATTATATACGTACACAGAACCGCCCTGTGTCAGGGTTTGTTCGTTTACTAAAGAAAAAGACTGTTGGCGTTTTACTGATCGGAGATAATGTTTATTGTCGAGCTTGAGTGTGGAAAATATAAAGTTGACGTGTTGAAGTTTATGTGAATAAAACAAATCACAAAAATGTGAAGGTTACTGGGTGTGGCAATATTGAAGTCTTATATTAAGAGGGAAACCGGTGACCAAAAGCGTTCGAATTACATTGTTGAAAAATCGTAGCAAGAATTTAAATTTGATATTTTTGCACTTCGGCATTAAATTCCATTTGATATTCTCGATTAAATGCATCACTTAATTTTGAATTAAGGCCGAAAAATACAATCTTATTAGATTTTACAAAATTCCTTTTTCTTGTCGCACACTTCAAGTAACAAAATTCATGATTTTTTAAATTGTAAAGTAATTTTTTGTTCAAATTAATTGTTGCTCCTTATCACTCGTGACAAAATTTAAAAAAATATATGACAGTAGCTCAAAAGAGTTAGGTACGTTTTATCTTTCATTTAAAATAAAAACTGGGTAAATAACTTTAAGTATATGTCAAAAAAAGAATTTTGTAAAATATATTAAGATTGTGATTTTCCAATTCATACTAAATAGCTAATGGATAATCTGTGCATTAAGATGATAAAATTAAGTAATTAAAAGATACTTTCTTACAAAGCCTATGTATACCTTTCGGAGTAAAATATAGCTGAAATTGTCTGTTTTACTAGATTAGAAGTACGAACACGAACATATTAAGAAAATACACTCTGCTATCCAACTCATAAGTTATCCTATTTATTTCTATTGATAGCACACATGTTTTTAACAATTTAACTAACTATATATTAATCTACATTAATTCTTTAAACAACTACCAAAATATATTATTATTTGAATAATGCAGAAACCGCTACACCACTACAAGTAACATTTTGTTGTAAAGTTGGAACCCTCAAGTAAATAATATTCTTGAGTGTGTAATACATCATAGTAAGAAATGGGGATTAGGGAGTTAGGGTTTCAGGTACTGTCCTTCATCACCGACTCGCGACTACCCGACATCAAGTTTCTCCTCCAGCGTCGAGACGCCCAAAGTTTTATAAAACATTTACATTCATAATTACTTTCGAACATCATTAAACAAAGTTTTGACGAGATATCTCACCGCTGCGGTTTAATCTGCGTCCGCCATGACAGTTCCGGCCGACGTATTTAAATAGCGAGCAGCGAGGGGGGCGCAGCCCTAACCCTAACGTCCCTGCTATCCCGCAGAGTCCCGGAGAAAAGGTGCGACGACAGAAATCTCAAGCCTGAATTATTTCAAATTATTAATGAGTTTATGCCAAGAGAAAATGGGCTGTCTAACCCTTCTGGACAAAATTAAATTTAATAATATACCATTATGCCCTAATTTACTTCTATACACAACACCGAACAATATGTCTTTAGTTTAGAGACAGGCACAATGAAATCAAAATTTAAATATTAGAAAATAGGGCGGATAGTTGAGACCGATTGTGGTTGTGACAACTCAGGATTGAAATCAGTCAGAGGTAAGTACATATGTCAAAAATCTCCCCTGTGTTGCACAAAAATATTTCTTGTGAAGTATATTCCATGAACAACAATAAATTGACTGACTGCTGGTAACCGCACACACTGTATAATACATGTACTCCTGACAACTTAGGTTCGAACTAAGTCAGGTACTTACACATTTCAGTTTAGCTGCACAAAAATCTTTCCTGTGATGTATTTTTCAAGAATAAAAATACACACGGTATAATAGGTATTTTTTGTAACATGATCGACTGGTTCTGACAAGTTAAGTTCAAATACAGTCAGATACATACTCGTAGTTTAACTGCACAAAAATGAAAAATCGCTTGGTGTGATGTATTATCTACTAACAAAAAATTAGTACCCGTGAGTTGACATTGACAACTTGTAATCACATACGGTACAATATTTATCTATATCGATGATCCACAATTGTTAATTGGAAGAATTTCGACAATGTGATAGCGGTTTGAAAAATAAGATGTAATGTATTTAATAGATTTATTACACATTATAAAGCTTTAGTTTCTGTAGCCGAAAGTCGTGGGAAATACAGTCGAACGTTTTTGTTAAGTCGCAGTAAGATGCTGGTACAACAACATTACAATCATTTACGTAGTTAATAACATTTATTAGAATTAGTGCAGTGCATTTACCTGTCCTGAGACCAAATTGTAACATAGTTAATAATTTATTAGATTGAAAATAATAATTTAGTTGATTTCAAATTGCAATTTCAAATATTTTTCCAAAAATAGGTATTATAGAAATAGGTCTGTAGTTGTTGTCATCACTATTAGTTAAAAGGCGTGAAAAATAATCGTATGTATGTATGTATGTAAATATGTGATCTACGTATGATATGTTATTGATTCGTAGTGAATTGAAATATCTCGTATTTTTATAAGCTTTCTTTTGCCTTATTATTGTAAAAGCTCCATCATTCTGTGAAAATAAATAAAGCAAGTGAACAAGCTAAGTGCAATCAGCTGGGTCTTTACAGTTAATTGCACAAGAATAACATGCGCTAAAAAGAGCAAATCGCAAAAAGAACAACGCTTTTTATTCGCTTTTTACGTTAAATTGCTTTACAATGAATTCAAACCCATGTCATTTATACACAGAAAAAATATACAATATAAAATGCTGATTCAAGAGACCGGCGATCAATTCTTTCCTATAAGTTCCAATAGTTCTATAAATTATTTAATTTTAAAATAAATGTACAGAAACAATATCGAATAATACCTACCAATTTATACATTTTGGCCATTTCAGTACAGAATACTGTATAGACATGATTTTATTTTTAATACATAAATGGAGTTAAATTACCTACCTTTTGGAGTACCAGTTTTCATTTAAAATTTCTGCACAAATATGTCTTTAAAACACTTAAAAATTATATATTTAGACTCAAAATACAGTGAATAATATTTATGAACAACAGAGACTGTCACTTCACCATCAAGTAGTAAACACAACTGATGCACAAATCTTGGGATTCAGCTTGCATAAACTGGACTGTTGACGTGTGTGCTAAAGTTTGTCCGCGTTGTGGTGACCGGTACGTCATCAAACATATTCGTTTAAGGCGGTTCACTTGTACCAAAAATATAGCGGAAAAGTGACCTCGGCATATTATAAACTGAGCCCTTGCTTTTAAACCTACACTATTTATTTTTTATATATGGCTAGATAGTAGATGTCTCTAGAGTGCTATGAAGTCGAAATCTTCTTATTGCTTAGAGTTTTATTATTAAAAATTAAGGAACATGACCAATTTCACTCATATTTATTCTTAGTTTTTCTTTATTTCTGTTTTTAAAATTAACAAAATAGCTCCATAGCACTCTTCACAATCATATAAGTAACGTTTTAGAACAAAGACAAAGATACTATCTTAATATAAACACGTGTATTTTGTAATATTAAATTGGGCAATTTACTTCATTTTTATATACAGTGGTGTCGCTAGTAGTGCGTCGATGTTCGCCAGACATCAAGTCCCGCCTACGGCATGTCGCGGAGAGAGGATCGAGGGGAGGATAGTGAAGCGAAATTATGTTGTGGCTTCTTACTTTGGCTTTCTGAGTATCTGAGTAGTTAAAGGTTTTCTAAATTTCACGAAATTTATTTATTATGGCGAAAAGTGACCGACATTTAAGCCGTAAACCACGGTTGTCAAAACAACGAAGATCGTTAAAATTAAAACTTAGGCGTTCTCAAAAGAACAAAATATTAAATAAAGATGACAATGCGATTTCGAAAAATAAAGAAGAAAAATCTACAAATGATAGGTAAAATAATACATATTAGTAAAGCTGATGTAGGATCATGCCAGACATGGGCGTCGTTAGGATATTTCCTAGGGGGAGGGCAAAATATTTTTTGGACCAATAATGTGAGCCTATAAAAAAATAATTTGGCAGGGAGAAAGAAAAAAAGCGCCGAAGGCGAAATTTTTTTTGAGTTCAAGGTCAAAGGCTGCTTCATTAAAAGTTAAGTTATACATACATTTGAAATTACATCTAAATTTACCCTCTATCAAGTACAAAAAATTAAAATAAATAATACATTTTAAAAAAATAATGAAATAAATGTTTTATTTTAGCATTTAGATAAGTACGTAGGCAAAAAAATATATAAATATACTAGTTCGCTGGGGGGAGGTGGTTTAATCCCTAAACCTCCCTTATTCCGCCAATGATTAGAACAATAAATTTCTGATATCCAGTACATACATTAAAGATTCAGAATAAACCTTCAATACAGTTTCTTGCAAATCTCTATACCTATATTTAATAAGAAATAATAAATTTAGCAAGAAATGCATATCAAAGCTCGCTGCAACCCAGGTTGCCCATTGCTGCTTCATTTCGATTTTCGAGGAAAATACTACTCTCCCATTAAACTCATTTTCTGAGTACAGGAGCATTATTCTTGAAAAGATTCGCGTATTTCGTACATTGAAATTTCTAAAAAAAATTCCAAGTGTTTGGTCTTTTTTGTCATATAGGTATGAAATTTGAGTTTCTGTATCATTATCTAGGGGGGGTCAAGCGCCCCCCCTTGCCCCCCTTGCCCCCCCTTGCCCCCCCTTGCCCCCCCCCTGACGACGCCCATGATGCCAGATTATATTATCAGGGCTGATACGAGCCGGGTGCAGGGGGATGCAAATTATTTAATTTGTTTGACATATTTAACTATTATAAAGCTAATATTGCAAATATTTTCTGTAGCCAAAAATTAAATAAATATAGTTTCTTACAATAAATTCGTCGACTATACAATTTTGTGACATTGTAGTAATTTCGAAGCAGATTCTTGAGTTTTTGTTAACATTGTAAGAATATTCGCGTATTTGTATACCAGAGGTGTAGCTGTTTATTCTTGATAAAAATAATAGTCTCGTTAACCATTTGTGGGAATTTTTTTTTCTGATTCTTCGTTTAATTCTTTTATTTTATAAATTTTAATAAATATTTATGTTGTTAAAATATGTTTACTAAGCTTCGGGATTTTGAACCTTATTGGGACAGACAGCAACTACTATGACGCACGATCTTTGACGTTGGCAGATTTCAAAATTGAATACCTTTGGTACTCGTATATCGTATATGATAATGTTTTTATGAATTTTAAGTTCATTATTAATAATTTCGATTTTGGTTAACGACCCTATTAAATTATCTAAAGTCAATACCCATTGGATACATTGTTTTCTATACAGAGGATTGAAATATTTTTGCCCCGGGCTTCGGGTCCAAAACAGGCTTTCGATGCCGATTTGCTATGGTCCTACCATAACTTGATTGTAATTTTCAAAAATAGGTACCAATTATTATAAAATGTATTAATTTACAGTTGTACTAAAGAAATGCACAATAATGTTGATAAACAAAATAACAGGTACGTACCTACCTATACTATTTATTCATATTTTACCCTATCTTTTCACTTATATTTTTTTTAAGTGACCCGGAATTTGATAAACATATCAGTATAGAAAATAGACATATTTCTTTTCTGGGCAGGTAAATAATAAAATTTTAAAAATTCCTAAAGTAGGTAATATTAACATTAAACTGGTTTTAGTATCTCAGAAAATGACTTAAAAGAAGCCGGATGTAGTTTTTTATCATGTACTACAAATTCGCCATCAATCGAAACAAAGTATATATACCTATATACAGGGTGTCTGTTTATAAATGGACCAGCATTTATCTCGCTTATTTGTTGATTTAGCGTTTTTTGTCAAATACATGATTTATACAGTTCATGTGTAGTAAATGATAGCGGATGTGAATCCTTGGTATCACTTCCGGTTTTTGAGGAAGTCATAGCAAATTTCAAATGGAACATTGTATTTTTATTACGAATTTGAAAAGTACATTAAATTTGCTTTACGGTAGTATAAAAAAGTCATATGTTGTATTATTAAAATATTAAATTACGGGCACTTAAATTATGCACATATGAACGCTGAAATAAGTAAGCCTTGCCGCGAAACAAAAACAATAGTTGAAAGCAGTTACCTGTCAACATTTTGAACATCTTTTATAAAATTAAAGTTAGGTACTCCCGCGGGAGTACCTCGCGAGGTACTCTAATAAATTAATTGTTTCTTAATTATTCATAATACGCGTTTTCTTTATTATAATTAGATTTAAGAGATATTTTATTGTAATTTACATTGATTGTTGACAGGTACCTATGGGGCGCCGTTTGTTCCATTTATAAAACGTAGATAAATAAACTTATTTCTGTGATAATAAAAATATTTTTAGCGATAAAATGTTTTCTCACAAAATATTTTCTGAAAAATAAATTTCTGATAAATGTTTTTCTGATAAAAGTTTTTCTGATAAATGTTTTTCTGATAAAAGTTTTTCTGATAAAAGTTTTTCTGATAAAAGTTTTTCTGATAAAAGTTTTTCTGATAAAAGTTTTTCTGATAAAAGTTTTTCTGATAAATGTTTTCCTGATAAAAGTTTTTCTGATAAAAGTTTTTCTGATAAAAGTTTTTCTGATAAAAGTTTTTCTGATAAAAGTTTTTCTGATAAAATATTTTCTGATAAAAGTTTTTCTGATAAAAGTTTTTCTGATAAAAGTTTTTCTGATAAAAGTTTTTCTGATAAAAGTTTTTCTGATAAAAGTTTTTCTGATAAAAGTTTTTCTGATAAAAGTTTTTTTGATAAAAGTTTTTCTGATAAATGTTTTTCTGATAAAAGTTTTTCTGATAAATGTTTTTCTGATAAAAGTTTTTCTGATAAAAGTTTCTCTGATAAAAGTTTCTCTGATAAAAGTTTCTCTGATAAAAGTTTCTCTGATAAAAGTTTCTCTGATAAAAGTTTCTCTGATAAAAGTTTCTCTGATAAAAGTTTCTCTGATAAAAGTTTATCTGATAAAAGTTTCTCTGATAAAAGTTACACATTACAAATTTAGACGAGAGATGGCGCTGCATGTAACGTTTTACTTACATAACTACATTTGGCAACGTTGCCCCCCGTCGCCCCAACCAAGGTGTTCGCGTTGGCGCGCGAGGCGTCTACGCCCAGTTCATGCCTATGCCACACCGGTCGAGGAGCATCGAGTAACTCCTCGATGAAACGATAGAACGCACCCCGTCCTCGACGAAAAATAGGGGCGCCGCTATTTTCATCGAGTTGTTCCTCGATGAAACGAATGTATCTCATTTCAGACGTATCTTTTGTACCTATTTGATTTCGCGCAAAACTTTGATATATTTGTCACCGATGAAATAGAAATCCATCGCGGACGGGTGCGTTCTTTCGTTATGTAGTTATGTAAGTAAAACGTTATGTAGTTATGTAAGTAAAACCTTATGTAGTTATGTAAGTAAAACGTTACATGCAGCGCCATCTCTCGTCTAAATCTGTAATGTGTAACTTTTATCAGAAAAACTTTTATCAGAGAAACTTTTATCAGAGAAACTTTTATCAGAGAAACCTTTATCAGAAAAACTTTTATCAGAAAAACATTTATCAGAAAAACTTTTATCAGAAAAACATTTATCAGAAAAGCTTTTATCAGAAAAACTTTTATCAGAAAAACTTTTATCAGAAAAACTTTTATCAGAAAAACTTTTATCAGAAAAACTTTTATCAGAAAAACTTTTATGAGAAAAACATTTATCAGAAAAACTTTTATCAGAAAAACATTTATCAGAAAAACTTTTATCAGAAAAACTTTTATCAGAAAAACATTTATCAGAAAAACTTTTATCAGAAAAACATTTATCAGAAAAACTTTTATCAGAAATTTATATTTCAGAAAATATTTTGTGAGAAAACATTTTATCGCTAAAAATATTTTTATTATCACAGAAATAAGTTTATTTATCTACGTTTTATAAATGGAACAAACGGCGCCCCATAGGTACCTAACTGTTTTCAACTATTGTTTTTGTTTTGCGGCAAGGCTTACTTATTTCAGCGTTCATAGGTGCATAATTTAAGTGCCCGTAATTTAATATTTTAATAATACAACATGACTCACGTGTATTATTTCCAAGTACAAGGTCAATTACACATAACAAGGAAACTGTTTTGTTACTTTATATTTTGGACTCAGGAATGCTGGTTGATAAAGTATGTGTAAATTATAAGCAGGTACGTACCTGTGTCATAAAAACTATCAAACTATTTATTTTTATAGATATGCTATGATGAGGACTTCTGGAAAAATATATGTCGCCCAAATTAAATTATTTTTACTATAACTGCCTTTTACCAGATATAATAGATAGTAGACAAAAACGAAATTTACCTCTAAGAGATATAAAGATGAATGATTTATATTTATAAAAGTTTGTAACCTGCAACAATCATTCCAAATAAACAATTTTTTCTTATAAATGCATGATTTTTATTAATCAACGAATTATTGGTTGCGTTCAAAACACGTAATATTGTATTATATTGCCCAGCTCTAAGTTTTACCAAAATGCAAAACAGAATTAAAAGAAAAAATGATTTTCACTCTTCTAGGTAAATAATATTTACGTAGAATTGCTTTAAAATGAATATAAAAATAATAACATCATTCTATAAACGAAAAAACCTTGGGATTTAGTAGTGCTAATCAATATTAAGTGAACTGACTGCACCCGCTTCTCCCTGAAAACAGTTCGATTGTTGTTGTCGATACAATTGTGGTGAACATTTAAAGCGGTACTAGCCTAATTTATTATGGAATAAAATTTAATAAATTTCAAATTAAGAAGGTATGACCAACGGAAAAATATTGTAACTAACTCATTTGTTAATAGGCGATTAATAATCTCAACAATTAACGCGTTTGCTTCTCTCACGCGTTAAAATGTCTCAATTATTAATCGCCCTCATTAACACACTAGTTTGTTAAATAACTATAAATATTTCAATTTTCAATCAAACAGTATCGTACTAGATAAATAAATCTATCTGTACTTAAAATTTTAACTGAATACTTCCAATATATTAATATTACAAGATATGTTTCAAATACAAATGCAAAATTTTAAATATCTACAAACGAATGAGCTGTTATTTTTCTGCTTCCTCCTGATTGGCTGATTGAAATTTAGGGAGTAGGAGTTGTGCCAGCCTCTTTGCTCGCTTATCGCTACCTCGCCCTTTACACTTACAAAACCATAGATGGTACGTGAAAGCACGTGTTACGCCTTAAGTTAAATTTTTTAGGTGGGGGAAAATTAATTGACGTCATATAGGTTCTCAACCAGTCATTCGTGATGAACAAGACCAATAAGTAAATATAAACTTTAAATTAATAATTATGTAATAAAAAAAATTAAATAGTAATAATTTTTCATGTTATTATCATTATAAATTACCTAAAAATGAATTCTGATGGCAATGGATTTGTTTCATATTTAACAACGAGAACCATTGTTTTAGATTCACTGGTATGTTTTGACATTTGCAATTTTCTTCTGAGGTTCTTAGTATTTTGTAGTTTATGGTTGTGTTTTGCTTTATGTTGTGAGTATCGTTTTATTAATATTATTTGTAGTTTCTGTACCTTGTACAAATTTGTGAATATTCTTAATATTTTTTGACCCATCGAGTGATAATTAAAAATTCAACACAGTACCTATCCAAGATGTCGAATCTGTTTCAGATCTCACATGCGAGAAAGAAGCTCGAGAGATCATTTCATGTTACATATCCCGAAACACCAAACCGCTCTTTTTAATCGTTGTTTTAGCTATAATGCTGCAACCTTCTACAACCAGGTTCCAGATCACTAGGTACAAGATATTGTCAACACAGATTTTCGAAAAAAATGAAGAGTAAAATTTTATTGTCTCAAAGTTAAACAAAATATTCCTGAAACTAATGTTCCTTGTTGTCTGAATTTCTCACTTTATTAAGTTCATACGTACTGTGTATATTTTTCTTTTTGTATATTTGTAAATTTATTAATCTCTAGATTTTTGTAACATAAATAATTGTAAATAAGGTTAAGTGTAAAAACAGCTAATGCTGAACTTTGCCAATAAATGTATATTATTATTATTATTTTCATTTATTTTTCTCTGCTTTAAAATTACAGGTGTTTTGTACAAAACATTAAAATATTATTATTAATCAGCCTGTATAATAATAATAATAATGTACGTATGTGAAAAGTGTAACTATAATATTTAATATTGCAAGCAATTTCAGTAAAAGGAAGCAGTAAAACGATTTTTATCTTTCTGATTATGCAGTAAATAACACATCACTCGCGCATTTTATTTCAATTTTGCTGAAAATAGATGCAACATTATACTTTACTACTTTAAAAATCCATTTCAGTGCATAATATTTACCTAGCAAAAATGTTTCACATAAAAATATAAAAATGCAAGGTCAGTAGTACATTAGAGACAACAGCGTTAAACCAGAAAAAGCGCAATAAATTTCACATGTTTAATAAGCATAAAAAACGCATATTTTTATATTAACTTCACGTGGTTTTCTAAGCTTTCAAGCTGTGGATTACGCCATTTTAATATTCAAAATATGCAAGACACTTTAAAGTTGTCGTAAAACGTATATCATAAACATAAACATAGAAAAATGGCGTCGTGAACGGTCTACTTCAGCGCCGTCGATACTTTACGGAGCTGTTTTGTAATTTTATGCTTTGTACTTGTTGAATCGCACGAGAGGAAAACTATAAAAAATGTAAAACTAATAAAGTTGCACTAAACATTGACGGCTTAATTTATGCTTCACTTTCATGTTTATGTTGTGCTCGTGAATGTTATGTTTAAATGTGGAACTAGTAAAGATAATAAAACAATCAACGTATTTATTATATCTGCAAAACTACAAAATATGTTTAAAATCAGTTTCCACCGCCCCTGAAAGAGTTAAATCTTTTGTGAAGTAAACTGCTATCATACAACGTACATTTACAAAAATAATGAGTATGCTGCCATGGTGATCGTTTGAGGAGCAATATCGAGCAGTTTCTCGTTCTGTCATCGACAGATGGGATAACAAGTGCCTTCGGGCTGGAGGTTTACATTATTTTTTTAACAAATTTTGAAAATTTCTATTGTTTTTAGCGATATAGTCGATAATAAACATTATTTTTTATCCCTTTATTTTTACAAAATTGTTCAAATCCCAATTTTGTAACTTTGTACAAGCGTTTGCGAATAATCTCCAAATGAAAGTTTTATCTTGTTTTGAGGTAATACATTTATATATAAAGTTTGGATACTTAACCCTGAAACAACCTGTAGGTATATTGAATAGATTGAGTTTGTTCTTTTATTGTTCTCAGGTTACTTCTAAATTTTGTTTGTTTTTGACCAAAGAGCAAGCAAGTTTAAACTATTCAAAAATGTTATATCCAAATATTTAAATTTATACTCGGTTTTAAACAGAAAACTAAACATACTTTTCACGATTTTAACGACTAGCAATGCACCACCTAAAATATTCCGAATGTAGTAGACTTTCTCCTTCTATAAAAGCGCCATAAAAACACGCAAATCTTCGTGAAATATTTAGCAGGATTTTTGACTACTCCTCGTATACATATAAGTCACCTATACGGTGTATTCTACCTGCTAGTCGTCCTCCAGTCTGCAGTTTTCTTTCCCCAAAATAACAATTCCGCGTCGCTTGGGTCTCGACCCGCGCGCGTCTCTATTACTTATTTATTTTTTGGGATTTCATTTAGCGAGGTAGTAAAAAAAGCGCGACGCTTGTGAATCGCACCGTCGGGACGCCGCCGACGTCGCAGGAGCGACGCGAGATTTCCCAAGATGCACGAATGCCACTATTAAGCAATTATTAATGAAGATATGTCTTTGATTGTTTACTGATGCTGCCTGATGTCTTTCTTAAGATTCGCAAGGAAAGATCGGTGGATCTTCTACTCTTAATCATGAATTGATTGAAAAAATTCATTTTCTTATACGTGTTGTCTTATTTTCTATTTTTTCTAATAATAATAATGAGAATAATACATTATTGAAAGAGACTTTAGAAATTACTTATGACAATGAAAGTATACTAGGAAAACCACATGCAAATGTCGTAATCCTTCGAATAAATATTTACCATATTAAACTTGAGTAATTATTAACCTGAAAATAAGTAGGTATGCATGTATGTAGCTTGAGTAAAATACTATTTATTTTAAGGATTTAAATATTAGGCCAGCCATATGTATTAGAATTTTGATTCCCTAAAAGGGGATACTTTGCATATGTGTAGTACTGGTACCCAGTAACAACATATAAAAAATCAACATTCGTGTATGCTGTACTGTGGCCGCCATATTGGAAAATGGCTGTCGATTATCAAAGTGCTGGAAACTGGAAGTATAGATATTATCTTAATCCGGTCAGAAATAACAGTTGATTAAACACAACAAACAAAAACATTACAAAAATTAGACTATTACCTTTTCGCATAAAACATTAAATATCGGCTTAGCTAAGGCCTTTTAAATAATTTAAAATTATGTGTCTTACATAAAAATGTCTGAGAAATCTAATGCTGGAAACCGCAAGTCGATATCTTTATCCGTTCAGAAGTTAGAGTTGTTTATACACAAGAAATTTTTAAAATACTAAAAAACTTTAATTATTTTTGATAAAAGTGCGGCTACACCAAGGCTTTTAAAATTTTGAAAATAATAGTGGCAATAGAAAAATGTCTGTGGAATCGAATGTTTGAAGCCGGAAGTCGTTTTTTCTATCCGTTAAAGTTACAGCCGTTTTTGTGTCAATATTATAGATTGTTTAATTTATATTTGTATTGGGTATCTAAACTGTAAGAGAAAAATTATAAAAACAAAAAAGATGTGTAATAATTAATTAATTAATAAAAAATTAACAATGTTAATCAGATTTGAATTATTTAATTTTTTTAAGAAGACTGTGTAGTAGGTAATATCCAATAAAAAAAGATATAAGAATATAATGGAATTATATAAAACCTAAGCTTATCGACCACATCAGAATTGATTTTACATATGCACAAAAATATGAAAACCTTAATCTAAAGTGGTTAATTGCTGTCATTTGCTTTAGTTTCTTGTACTGTTATGTTTAAAATCAAATTTCAGTTTCTTTTCAACAGATTAGGTAACGATTTCGGTTACCATACAATTCTTATTTGCGAATTCTTATTAGGGTTCCATAATTGAAAGAATAAAGTTGTTTGATTCTTGAGACCATTTGGTTGATGAATATTTGAAACAGCATCGTGACAGCTCTGCTCGTATCATTTGAGTAACACAGAAGCAAGTGTTTGCTTTGTGTGGGTTGGAAATTGAAAACAAACAATTTGATCTCTTCGGAGTAAAGGTTTCATTCTACAAAGCCTAAATTGTTGTACGCCTTTATACTGCACAGTTTCTGATTATGAGAAATAAATTGAAAGTACTCTCAATGTTGTCTTTCTTCACTTCTAATTTAAAATTAGATTCGCCAATTAATTATTTTTATCCAAGTGGGTAGTTGCGTAGTTTTCTATCTCATTTATAATTTTGCAATGTAAATTAATTTAATCTATTTTATGTAAACTGTTAATGTATTCCAATGTTTTTGTATATTGTTTCTGTACAGTACACAAATGGTTATTATTAATAAATAATAAATTAACACAACATTATTCAAACTTACACACGTTGATGAAACTATTGTATAAATAAACATGTATATTTCAATTTCAAAGGACTAAGATAATAATAACATTATGATTATTTATGCAACTACTTCATTGTACATTTTATAGAATAAACACTGTGACAATTAATATAATATAATAGTATAATGAGAATAAAATAGGGTGGGCCAAATAAGACCTACCGATGTTAAACACAAAATAACTTTTTTATTTTATGATTTAATTTTTGTTTCTTTTTGTAGGTTATAACTGAATTCTTGGAAATTAATTAGTCACACAAATTGATTTTTTAAATAATGTTTTGATGTCGAATGAAGCGCATTTCCATTTAAATGGTTATGTCAACAAACAAAACTGTAGATTTTGGGGCTCTGAAAATCCAAGGGCAATACACCAGCATCAGTTGCACCCATCCAAATGTACTGTTTGTTGCGGTGTTATGGCCAATAAAGTGAAATTTTTGGCGTACGTCTGATTTCAAAAAATTCAGATTTTCCTTGGCCACCTCGCTCCCCAGATTTCACTGCGCCCGACTTTTTTTTATGGAGATATTTAAAAGACAAAGTGTATGTTAATATACCAGAGACTATTAGACAGCTGAAGCAGAATATTCGAGACGAAATACTGAGCCTTCAATCAGAAACATTACGTGGTGTAATGGACAACGCGTTTTAAAAAAAGCCGATATTTGTATCGAGAAAAATGGTTTACATTATTTGTCTGATGTCATATTTCATACATAATTCATTATGAAGGAAAGTGTTAAGCGACTGTGCGTGTTGTAGTAAAATGAGAGTACACAGGAATGCAGTCAAAATGAAACTTTATTAATCTAAGGCCTTAGATTAATAAAGTTTCATTTTTACTGCATTCCTGTGTACTCTCATTTTACTATAATTCATTATATTCAATATATTCATTGTATAAAAAAAATTAATCAAAATAAATGATTATTACAAGAGTTATCCGTGTTGAACATTAGTAAGTCTTATTTGGCCCACCCTGTATGTGCAGGAAATAGAGTTTGATTTTGTGTAAAGTGTAGCACAGCACAAATAATAGTCAAAGTTTCGGTTATTTCTGAGGCAGTATAATTTAACCCCAAACATAAATATAATACCGCCCATTTAATGCACTCCAGTTTGGTAATAGAGTAATTTGCTTAGTTTATAATAGTTTATAGTTAGAAGGAATTAATTTAAGATGTGAACGATGCTATAAAAGATAGAAGTTAGTGTTTAAAGGTAGTTAAGAAAATATAATAGTTCCCGTTAACACTTCTATGTCTTCTGGAGAGCGGGAGCTTGTTAGTTTACCAAACTCTGACGATCTTACGAAACAATAGTTTCCAGGGATTTATGTCAGATACTTAAACGAGAATGGCGAATGAAGATGTGAATATCAAATGAAAATAAAACATAGACTATAGTTAAGTGTCAAGTGGGAGTGGATGCGAAGATGCGATATAAAACCTCTTGCAATAAGAACGTTTCTATAGCATTAATTACATTCATTTCGAATCTATCAACCATATATTTATTACCACAGGGGCTAAAAACTAAACGAAAAGGAAATAAGGAAATTAACCGAAATTTTTAGAAGAACGAAAACGAAATGTTAATTTCTCGTTCAAGATCGAAAACGAAATTAATAATATCGATAACCGGTTTTAATCTTTCTAAACTTTTGATACTATCATAATAATATTTGGTCTATAAATATAAAGAATTTATAATACTTATTTCTGTATTAAGAGCGTAAAGTGACTCTTTGTTACTCGCGCACGGTAATTAAGGCCCGAGCCGAAGGCGAGAGCTGCAATAGTGCAAGAGGAACAAATACACTTTACGCTCGTAATCCACACATAATTTTATCTACGGCTGAAGTTATTTGTTATTAAAAATAATGGTATTCAGTTAATTCAATCTACGTTCATCTAATTTATGTTTTATTTGTAACCATGACATTACCAATAATATCGGAATAAAAAACAATTTTTTTTGTTTGATTGAGTAATTTTCTTTTATTTTATGCAAGCAATAAAACACTTTAGGAAACCATAGGAAACGCGCAATAAAGTGTTTATTTTTGCTTGCTCCTCAGTAACAATCAACTTTACGATGACAATTGAAATCATAAATATAAACTTTTTATAGTAGTCGTAGATAAAAAATTATAAAGGTAAAGTATATCAAAGATTTTTTATGTTTCATTAATTTTATTAGTATCTATCAGGGTTAGTAAAAAACATGTTTTTTTATTTAAACAAAAAAAAAACGTTTTTTTTGCTGGGGATTCTCCTACCTTTACTTATTATCAGGTTATGGGTGAAATTTACTGAGAAATAGTATACAGGTTGGTGGAGGTGAAATGCGAACATAGGAAACATAAATGACAATCGAACTTTCATGCCAGGTATCTTGATATATTTTGTAGTAGTGTCACAAAACGAAGTAATGTGAATTTGTGTGGCAAAAAGAGTAATCAATAACAGAAATAATAATAAATTCTAAAAGTGCATGTAAACTTTCTTCTTCTGCTCGTACACATACATTATTATGCAAAGAAAATATTTTAATGAAAATAAAAATTTCAATAATATGACAGCTACTTTGACATTGACAGTACTTATTCCACGTATATCAAGATGCCTAGCATGATAACTCCATTGTCATATATTTTCCTATGTACGCATTTCACCTCCACCAACCTGTATAATATAAGTACACTATTATTAGCAATAGAAACTTTTAATATTTGATTTATTTACGAAGATAAAGTATTAAAAATGTTTACAACATTTAAAACGTGATTTAAACACTTGCTTTATTTTAAACAAGTTTTAATGTTTTGTTTAAAATGAAATGTTTTAAACGTGCCAATCCTGATATATACTATCTTTTATGATTATATTTGCAAAATTTGGACCATGTCCTATCAATAAAACGTGAAAATGTAAATAAATAGTTTTAACCGGTTTTTAATTCCGGCTCACGAAACCGAAAACGAAATTTTAAAGTAAGAACGTTAAACACGAAAACGAAATATTCCGTTTTCGTTGCGAAAGAAAACGAACGATATTTTTTTTCGTTTTTATTCCCAGTTTATTACAATATTAACTGCGCATAGTTAATGTATTCATTAGAACATTTAAACTACTTTGTTATGCCACAAAATTTAATAGCATAACAAGTAAACATATATGATTCATCAAATATTTAAGTAGGTATGCTTTACTCGCAAAATACATGATTGGATATGTACGCACATGCAAAACAAGAACATGAAAATGTTTAATGTTTGAAATTGATGAACATAAATAAATATCGGTTTATGTTGTAGTAAAACTATAAATCGCTTTAATAAATTGGCAAGCATACCTCCACTGTGATTATAAAAGCCTCTGCGTGAAATTTAAAAATCCGTGGTCCTTTAGCCCAGAAGCCATCAATAACTCCGGTTAAAAAACAATATTTCTAAAATCTCATAAAGTCACGTTGGCTGAAAGCGAACTTTTTTCACCGGTCAGTTAACATATAAACTGTATAATGGTTGCGCGCATACGAAATTCGAAACCGAGTGAAATCGGCCGGAAATTCATAATACTTCCGGCGAGATTCCGGCGGTAGTGACGTCACGACGTCACGTGCTGGCCATCTGGCGCTCGGAGAGTAAAACACCGCCTACCAGCACGGCAAGCACGGCTCACTTGATTAGGCTGACCAGACTCCCCGACTCTCTCGAGCAAAAAGAGGTTTTCAACGGGTTAAAAGTTCATTTTTCCATCCATTTTCATTCTAAATGGCTCCTTTGTTATAGCTACCTATTACTGAATTATACGGTAAAAAAGTTTCTAAAGTAGCAGCTCTAAAACCACCAATGGAAATTGTTTTTTCACTGAATAGAACTATTCAACTACATGCGTTGTAATTTGTTCGGCTAAAGAGCAAATAAATTTACTTTCATATGAAATTGGGGCGTTTATTTGACTTAGTACAACACTGAAACCAAGGACGGATCCAGGGGGAGGGCGGTAGAGGCGATTGCCCCCTATGACAAATTGTGAGAAGTTATTTTTAAAATTATATTATTATATATTTGAAGGAATAATAGTAAAATCTTATACATATAAGAAATAAAAATGTCAAACTGTCTCGAGGTACAATGCGGTGTTGTACTTGGTTGTACTTCGGGACAAATAAAATATAAGGAAAAAAGAAAAAATCAAACGAACAGAAACAATTTTTTTAAAACTACTATACAGTAATTTTAAACGAATGTATTTATAAATTTTTTATGTTACACATATTTATTCAAAGAAATATATTTGAGTTTGGGAAGAGAAATAAAATGATCCCATTTTATACGATTTAAAGTCTATCTATACCGTAGCGCGATACTTAAAATTTTAGTTTAGCGATAAATGTACGCAATTATAATTTCCATTATCCTTGAAAATTAAATTTGAAGTTTACATATCCTCAAGGTACAAGCAAATTATTGTGGAAAGGTACAACTAAGCAAATATTTTTATTAAATATAACGCAGTATTTCTTTAATTAACTTTTAAATATCAATGCAAGAAGTTTTCGTAGAAGTAACAATGTATATACTGGACTATCTGACAATGAAAGGTACCAAATAGGTACTTTACTTAGTAATACAAAATACAACATACGATCGAAAAAAAAATATTTCCCTCTGAAAAAAAACCATTCATCTTCAGTAACTGAACAATAACTGCAATAGTCTTGAAACAACGTGTAGCACTTTATTTTCAAAAGTGTGAATTTGGCCCTCCCATAGAAATCTTCTGGATCCGTCACTGACTGAACCGGTATTTGTTCCGCTGTTTTCACGGGGGTGCGAAAGTAACTGACGAGCTAAATGCATTCCGCTGCAATTTTTCCGGTTTTTAAATTCGAATTCAGCAATTCTCTCCGAATCAGAAAGCTTAAAAGGAATTCGAAATTCTAGTTGCAGATAAAATTTAACGCACAATTTAGAAAATAATTTTAGTGTAGTATTTCAATCTGCGGGGAAAGCTATCTGAGTTCTATTGAAAAACCTCTTAATTTTCTATTGACGTCATACAAATCACCGGTTGTACGCCGGGCGCTTCCTCGACGTTTTCCGGGCTCAGTAAATCACATAATATATTACATGAAATATGAACACGCTCATGACAATTCCCAGTTCACGTGTTTGCCTTCCGCTTCGCTCGTTAGCCGCCGTGACGCTATGGCGCTACCATCGCAAAAATACTAGCGCTAGCGCCAGGAACCACAAAGGAGTCAGGAACCCAATCTTTATATAATAGTCTCATTTTGGACCTTTTGTAATTAGATTTATTAATAACTATTCAAATTTCAACAGTTTATGGATGTAAGATCTTGTACTGTAATTAATATTATAGGAGGGTAATAAAAAGTTGCTCGCAATATCAGTTTCTTAATTATTTTTATTTTTAGGCCGACGTTTCGTCTGTACAATAGACTTTCTCAAGGCACTATGCATTTCATGCATTTGAAATATTTTTTTAGTTTAAACTAGTAAAAACTCGAAAAATTTGAGGCTATTTGTACAAATTAACCTAACCTAACCTTATCTATTGACTATTCAAAACAAGGGTTAGGTTTGGTTAGTTCCCAATTTTTACTAGTTTAAACTAGTTTTAAATGACTTCCGATTTTTACGGTAAAATATACATAACCTTTTTTTTAATGATTTTGTGTATATATGTAACAAATTGATTATAATTTGTCTTCCGAATTATAGTGCCCTGAAGAAGTCCTGTCCAAATTTCAACAGTTTTCAGAACAAGATTGAACCTTGATTTGGAATAGAAAGACAAAGCCAAGCAAGGTCAAGCAACGATTACGGTGCACTTTGGTAGTCGTTTGTATTATTTTAAAAAAATACCAGAAAAGGCTATCAATTTTTATTTTAAATTAAAGTGTGTGTAGCAAAAGTTTTTAATTAGCAGTAGACAGCACAAACTGAGCACCATAATATTAAAAAGTAATCAAAAATGGGGTTCCGCTGTATGTGTTTACAACTACTTAGATATGCTGAGTTAGCTACCTACTGAAAAAAAAATTGATCAAGTTACAACCCAAGACAATCGACCAAAAGGAGACATTGATATAAAGTTAGATTCAAGTTATACGAGTATACAACCGTCAAATTCGACAAAGCGACATTTGAGTGATTTCAATATTTAATAGATCTATTTTAACATCAGATTGGACTTCATAGTGCTGTAGATTTTTTTATATAAAATAGGTCTATTTTAACGTGATGCCTAAGTAATATGGATTTGTATGACACATATTTTTGATATTAATTATTTTGGATGATAGTGTGTATTACAACATAGGTAAAGCTGATGTTATGTATTCGCGAGTTGTGTATATTTTATTAATTTTAAAGAGCTTGAAATATGAATATCATAATAAAATAATGTAAATAAAGATGAAACTAAAGGTAAACGGTTAATTAAATACTTACGTTTCAGGAACAAATATGATAAAATGATGATACTACTTATTCAGCAGATATCAAGAGAGAAACAGAACGAAATAAATCTAATTTAATGTACGGCGAACTCATTTGTAATAAGTGAGTTAATATGTATTTATCTAATGTTTAATCAAAAATAATATTTGTTTAGTTTATAAAAGTTATTTCTAAACTAACATTGAGGTCTAAATTTTTTTAAAAATATGTCAAACAAGTTTGCAAAATGACGTCCGAATAGACGTCGAAATTAAGTCTAAATAGTCGTCAAGCAGCTCCACGTTGAGACGTCTCCAGCATGACTGATTGACGTAAATTAGTACGACATAATGACGTCTATTTTAGGTCATTGTGTTACTTGGGTACTTATTTCACAAAAATGTATCTTAAGCTATTGAATTGTTACTTATTTAAAAAATTAATGTATCTTAGTATAATAACAAGTAATTAGATAAGGCTACTTAAAAAATTACTGATCGATTACTGACTTACTTGGGTACGTATTTCACAAAAATGTAGCTTAAGCTACTGAATTGTTACTTATTTAAAAAAAAATCTATCTAAGTATAATAAGAAGTAATTAGGTAAAGCTACTTAAAAAATTACTGACCAATTACTGACTTACTTGGGTACGTATTTTACAAAAATGTAGCTTAAGCTACCGAATTGTTAGTTATTTAAAAAAATAAATCTATCTAAGTATAATAAGCAGTAATTAGGTAAGGCTACTTAAAAAATTACTGACTTACTACAAGCTATTGTCCAACCCCGATTGCTGCCTCGCAAAGCAGATTAATGTTTTATGTTGTTTCCAATGGAAATCTTCGTTTCTGGTATGAATTATGCAAAACAGTTGAACTTGTGAGTGCACACTCACACTTTTCCTCGTGATGGCGGTTCTGACAAATGTATCGATTTTGTAGAAATGGCCGGCGAGTGCACATTTATCAACGCGAACCGAACATCGCACACCACGTTCTGTCTTTCAGAATCCATCAAATAGAGAGTTATAGATACGCCTGTCCAAGAACTGTTTCTTTTTTCCCCGGGAAGGTTTTATTCCCAGCCTAATGCAAGCGTGATCATTTTTTCCCGAAGCGTCAAGGTGTGCGTAGCTTGTCATACTGTCATAAACGGAAAGCGGATCGGGAATCAAACAAATGTGATAGAAGAAATAAGTACACAATCAAATAATGGAAAATTTGTGTGAAATAAATGTTCTGACAGTATGTAAGCATAATGTGAGTTATAAAAGAGAAAAACCTCAACCTCAATGATCGATGCTTGAAAAACTTTTATCATTAGATACAGCGCCAACATGTTCCTGAGAGCTTCTCTGCTTCACACGGATTTAAATCAAATTTACGGATTTTTTACTATTCAAAATGACACTTCAGAACTTCACACACATAAAACGTATATTTTTACTGCTTTTTCCTAAACAAAACTGAATTTCAAATGATACCAATTGATTTACGATCAGTATAAACTTACTTATATCGATAATAATAATCAAATAAAACCACTCTCATAAACTGTATAATAAAATTTTCAAATTTTAACCAGAATGTGAATGTGTATTGATATTAAAATTGCATTGGTGCATAATGATACATTGAAATAAACAAGCTATTAGCAGTTGTATAGAAATTATTTATTTATACGTTATTAATTTCGCAATTTCAGCGTTAAGCGAAGTATTAAAATTCGAGATGAGTAAATTAATAATTCAATTCTATTCTGTGGAACCATTGAATCAAATTCAAAATATTCGATGTTTAGTTTTAACATTCTGTATTTTAAAATCCTGACTCCTGTAGTAATGCAATCACGAGTTATATGTCATATTAATCTGTGATCACTCGTTGCATATTTATTTAGTTAGAGAATTTGTAATGGAATTTATTCTCTACAAGATGGAACTAATATAACATCCAAGCCTTATTTGTATGGAAATATAAATATAGTTCATTAAACTTTAACGAAGTACTAACAAGATACATGAAATAAATGAATATTTATTATAGTTATTTTAATGACTACGAGTAGAAGCTTTGAAGTTAATTCCTTAGCCAAAATTAAATAACAAAATTTACATATTTATTATAGGTTCAATATGTTTCGAATATAATTAAAAAATTAATAGCATACCAAAGAAATCTATCGTTTGATACAACATTATTTAGCTGCAACCTTTTTTACCTGCCGCCACTACTAATTTGAAATTTTATTCATAACATTCTGGGACCTTAGAAAAGATAAAATTTTAGTAATTAAAGTAATATATAATTTTTAGTCGAGGCAAAGCCGAATTCACAAAATCTTAGTTAAGTTAAACTTTTCGCAAACGAGTAGTTTACAAATATTTTTTGTGCAACTGCAATTTATAAAAAGCAGGGACTACAACCGAAAAAATTTTGGTTCAGTTTCGGTTTCGTTCATTGGTTACGGTATTTTAAAAGTTTTTATTGGTTTTGGTTTCGGTTTCAATAAATTATAATTAATAATTTCTGTTTAATAATGGTTTCGGTTCTAAATTAGCTTCATTTTTATTTCAACATAAATGCATTTGGAATGTATAGTCCTCATGCTACATAGTATTTACATAGATCAAGTAACATTATGTTGTAGGAGTCAAAAAAAATAAATAATATTATTTAAGTTCAACTTCAATTCATGTCAGTTTAAATTATGCTTTTTGTTTTAGAACCGAAATAGTATCGGTTAAAAAACCAAAATAATATATAATATAAAAACATAAATAATATGGGTTTCGTTACGTTGTCGGTTTCAAAATGAATTAATTTTTCGTTTTAGTTTTCAGTTTCCATATTTATAGAAAATAAATATTGGTTTCGGTTTTTGGTTACGGTTCAAAGAAATGTTAAATATCGGTGCAGTTTTTAGTTACGGTTTCGTTACGGTTTGAGTCCCTGGTAAGAAGTAATTTAATTAATTTAGAAAAGAAACATTGTGTGTTGACCTTAAAGTGAACATGATTTTGGTAACTAAGGAAATGGGAATATTTTTTAATACAAAAAAAAAACAATTTTGCAGCTAAATCAATTGTCAAATCAATAGAAAAAGTCGTGACACTTGTTTGGAAACATTTATGCTGGTTGCATATGCGTTGCCTACACGAAGGCGAAACGTGACGTCGCACTTTTTCAGTCTATTGTCCATAAATATTTTACTTAGCGGCCTGAATACAGTGACATTTACATAATGGACTGGAAACTCATATGTTTCAACAATGTAAGGGGCTGGTCACGAGAAACGTCAGCGTGGGATTCCCTATCCTTGTTTAATTTTAATTGTTGACTCTCTCTCTAACATAGCAACTAAACATGAAATTTGACATGCGATCTTCAGTGGCGTCGACAGTAATTTTTTTTACCTATACTGACAAATTATTATCTATAAATGACGTTTGATGAAAAATATATTTTTTAAATACTAGAACTTATTTAAATAAAAAGAAAACATAAATAATTGAAGTTTTGTTCAATCGATGAACATTTCATGTATCTGTCAAATGTCAGACATGACTGTTCACATAAACAGTTTAAGTACCCCTTGACACCCTCCAGTTGTGCTGGCTGCATAAAAATTTCATGTGGCACGAAAACATGGTTGCTTCGCGGCTGTTTTAACAAACCGCGAACCAAAACGAACCGTTAAAAATAATTTGGCAAACCCATAACCGGAACAGAACCGATGTTTTTCGTTTTATAATTTTTTTATGAAAATCGCATGACACAAATAACAGCCAATGAATGAATTGATTACAACCATATGTATGTATTGAAGTTACTGTCTGAATAGCATAGGTTTACGTCAATGTCAACTTTTTGACAGTTGCGCAAAAATATAACTATTTTTACTGGATTTTATTTATATATGTTTAGAACTATATTAAAGAATAAGAATGAATGTAAGAATCAGCAAAGTAATTTCGTTTCTTATAAAGTTTAAATTTAGTAAGTAGGGCATCATTTTTTGAGTATTCTTCCGAGCAAGTGATGTAAAATTCTCCAAGTCTATGTGAATAAAGCTCTGCAAATATTTATTTTAAGATTCCCTGTGAATACTTAAACATGTTAAGTCACTAGTCTTATTCATGGCAGCGTTCTAGCTTAAAGATACAAACCTTTCTATTAGATTAAAAAATGTTACATTCAAAATTAATGTGTTAATTTAGTGGAATTCTCCGTATTTGTTTTGATAAATCAACAGCATTGATTTTTCCATTTGTGACCTTCTTTAATCTATTTGTTTCCAGAGACGAAACGACGTAGTAGACATTACATTATTTATATTACAGTTTTCTTATCGATTATTTGTTCTGCACATAATACTAACTAAACAGTAAACACAAACAACACAGTTTGTGTTGAATTTAAATGAAAGCAATTTAGTAAAATAATTTGACATGGAACATTGTAATGATATAAATTGTTAAGTACAAATAATTAAATTACAATGAGGTTAAAACTATTTATCTTGTATTAGTTTTTCAGCGTAGGTATTTAGTTTAGCTGCAGAGATATAAAGTTTGCCATTTAATTAAACGAAATTAAATATTGCACGGAACGCGAATTAATCTGATACGAGTATGTTGCTTCTGCTGTAACGAGAAATGTTATTATTTTATTTTCAAAACCGTGTTTCACCGGAAGCAAAATAATTAAAGAAAAATATAATTGAATATCTCTACATTGCATACACCAAAATACTTCTTGCACGTAATGTTTTAGAGGAAAAGAATTTAATGAAACCAAGTTATGATTTTCCTTTTTCAGATTTGAGATTCCATGTTCGTGTTTTTGTAAATCTTGAAGAAATTGTGTGCGTTTATGGGTCTATATATCTCGCGGGCGACCTATGCTACGTTTTCAATTCACAGCGGACGTCGTTTGAGATGGGATGTTCGTTTTATAGCTCGCATGAAGCACGGCACATACAGAGATCTACAGTTTTCATTTTAGGAACAATCTCTATCTTACAACGGCAGAAAAGAAAAAATATTATGCGGCCACCACATGACCTTTCTATATAAATACAGCTACTAACTGGTAAAGAAGAACTGTCACATTCAAATAAATTAATAACCTTTTTGTTCTTCTTTTTTTCTCCATTTATAAAATTCATGTGACAAAATGTAATTAGTTCACAAGTTTTTACAATACTTATAATTTTATTAAAGGCGTTATTTCTAAACGGTTTATAAATGATGTTTCAATATTATCGTAGCAATTTCTTAATACCCTTGGGTATAATGTAGGCATAGTGTATCATCTCGTATCCAAGCCGTAAATAATAAATATTGTACTCGTAAGACATAAAAATGCTATCAGTGTTTCAAGTAAAATATTACTTCTGGTTCGTAATTTTTCACCAAACCTAATCAGCTATTTCTTGGGGCGTAACAAATGTACAATGCAATAATAATGGAGCGGATAATCAATGCGTTATGTAACCGACTGTAGTTAAACTAACAAATGCAGTATTATCCATTAACGACTAACAACCATGACCATGAGTAGGTATACCCGTAAATTGACGGTTAATAAAAATACTCTTGCCCTTCCTCTGGATCTGAAAAGTTTACCTACTTTCATCATTTTACAAATCATTTCATCATTTTACAAATAAAGATCTTTAAAATTAATATTATAATATTTATTTGCAAAGTAACATCAATGAAAACCGAATTAAATTTTAGAATCAGAAACCGTGGTTCAATAAATGGCACCGTCATATTTTCATTACACCGTCACGCCATACTTCGCACATCGGCGTTTAATTTGATTTTGGTAAGAGGAAAGCCAAAATTTGAAAAAATAAATTTTGTTTTCTAAAAGTTTCAATGCTTCTGTTATCAATTATTACAATTACAATTATTCATTTTTGCCCCATGAAGTAGGTGAAAAATATGCAGCTTATTGTCATTCGTGAAAAAATTTTACTATTTGATCTTGAATGGAAGAAAATTTCGCCTGAGGCGCATTTTCTTTCCTCAACCTTGAATATGTACAAGATCAATGTTGCCCTTTCTACAAGATATTTGGCAATTCCTTACTATGTAAAATTTAAATGATTATGACTTGACAGTGACAGTGACAATAGTAAAATATCGTTTATAACTTCTTCTGCAGTTTAAATAAAATGACTAAAATGTTTGTAACTAGTATCTAAGTAGTATGAGTACCTATGTATATATTAATAAATTTGTATAATAAGTAAAAAGAATAAAGTAAGTATGGCGGGAAGTATTGTGCTGACCACATCAAATTTTTTACAGATATTTCGATGGCAGGAAAAAGGATGTGTTACAGAATTGATATAATAATTTCCAGGTCGTATTAACTGTATCCAGAGATAATAAGCTTACTGTGCTCCTTTAAGTTCCCTCTAAGAAACAACCGTACAAACATAACAATTAGAATCCCCTACAGTAACTTTTCCCATTCCTCTTAAGACCCTCGTATTCTAATCGGCTTTTCCTCTTCGTTGTTTGCTCTACTCCGCAGTAATTCAATTATCTTTCGCAATGCAACCTTTACACCGATGACTAGTGTGTAATTATCACATATGTTAGGTGAGTACTCGTATGGTTCGATCGGCCAGTGTCTTGTAGGTACGTGAACGTGAACTACAACACAACATAGCAAGAGACTTACGTCTGCGACAGACGCACAACAGAATGGAATCCTGGAAACTTCGTAATTGAGTTGTGGTGCGCGGAGTTTAAACTTTACAAACAGATAGTGGGCAACGCCCAGCCACGGAGTCAACGCACTTTAGACTTTAGAGGGTTGCACTTGCTAGAGGAAAGGTATGACGTGCATAAAACATGCTATAAAATATTTTATACGAAAGGTAAACTCGGCACGAGCAAACAATAAAATAACGCCTTGCTACAACGAATGAATTATAAATGTTTTTGATAATTCCAAGATTAAAAAGCCAAATAATGTAAGACAGTTAAATAATTTCATTGGTTTCCTATGGTACTATTGAAATGAAGAGTTGGTCGCGCGAACTACTAATTTTGGTCTTATGCCCATGTCACACTTGTAATATTTGTATTATGTATGGTGAAAATTGTCGTGTGTGATGAAAAACTCTTGTACTGAATGTCACACTTGTATGATAAAAAGAATATGAAAAATTATATAAATTATTTGGAGTAGCAAACGCTTTCGTCTGATTCGGTATGACATGTATGACGGAAATAGGTGTGACATGGGTATTAGAGACAGACATATAAATGTAAGAAAGTCAGGAATTTTCTCTTACTGGTGCTTGCATCCCTTAATAAATAATTTGTTTTGATAATTGTACTGTGTTCAGTGTTGTTTGCCGTTGTCTTCGATCATATATAGGAATAGACAAACAACGCAAGCCTTTGTTGTGAAGAACTAGTGTAGCGGTGTGAGTATGACCGCCATACACCTTGAAGTGTTGCAGTTTACCTATTTTCATTCTCTATTCCTTCTATTCCATGACAACAAACCAGTGAGTCTACGAAAAGAAGAATTTTTAATTCATTGCTAGCTTCAAAACAGTGATTTTTTCCAGGATTTAGAAGCTGATTTTTTAATATACAGGGTGATTCATCGTAACTTACTTATTTCAAAACGCAATATAATGTCCATTTTATGAATCAGAAACTTTTTATTTTTATTTTACAATGTAGGTAGGTACATATCTAAAGTTTTGTTTCACCCAGTTTTCAAAATCATATAAGATAGGTGACGCCCCCCATTGTCTGTACACTGAATAAGCCGATTTCTGGCGTTTGTCATAACCCTTTCCAGCATGGCAGCGGGTATGTTGCGAATTTGCTACCCGGATGTTGGCCTTCAGGTCTTCTAGGGTCCTTGGACGGTTAACGTAAACGCGGGATTTCAAAAAACCCCACAAAAAATCACAAGGAGCCAAATCGGGCGAGTGGGCTGGCCACTCCAAATCGCCCCTTATTGAGATGAGGCGCCCCGGGAAGTGTTCCCTCAAAACAGCCATCGATGCTGCTCCGTGTTCCAACGCATGATGGTGACTGACCGGGTGGGGAACAAAACTTTAAAAGTGCACCTGTCGAATGAGATCATTCTCTCCCCACTACGATCCCCACAGCCTGAATGGCTTGCATTTTAAAAAAGCAAGTTATGATGAATCACCTTGTATCAAACTATTATTAAAGCTAAGTTTGACGTTTTTCTTTATTTTGCCTTAATTATAAAAAAATTCAGATATTTTTTCTCGCGAACTAAATGACGTAGCGTGTGCTCTGTATGTTTGGATCAAGTTCCAAACTTGTGACATGTAAATTTATACTTTTACTTAAAAAATCGCTCTAATGTAAGACAATTGTTCATTAAAACCACAAATCCATTATAACTATTGAAGTTATTCTGAGTCTTCCAGAAAATGTTTTTATAATAATAACCAATTTCAGAAAATATATATCTCAAGATTTAATGGTATTCATTTTCAGGCAAAATTAATGGTAATGTCATATCGAGTTCTCATAACCAATACAATTTAGTTTCCTTGGAAGTTTGTATCGATATTTATGTATTATTTACATTCCTGAGTGCACAATTTTCTTATAAAATATGCAGAAGGGAAAATACTAACTAAACAATCAGTATTTCTATTTCTACTTTGGAGACAAGAATGATGCTTCTGTTTTATTAAAAGAGTAGGTATTTTATAAAATTCCTGGTTGGTTGGTGACATTTCTTTCTAAAGTAGAGTTAAAATGTTATTTTCTATTTGTGGATTATGTGAGAAAAATAATTAATAAGCAAAAACTTTATGAAAGCGTGTAAAGTGTCATTTTTTCTTCTTTTGTCTGATAAAAACTCAACGAACTTTGAATATTAAGTTCGTTGTGCTGCTGTAGACAATAAGTGGATTAATATCTTCCATTATTTTATGTAGAGGTTTTGTTTTCTTTACAAAAGGGAAAGTTTAACTAACAACAAGTAATTACTGGAAACTTTTAAGACCTGATTACAAAATCAGGTTTGCATATTTCCAATTCAAGCAAATAATTGGAATAGTTATCACCTCATGAGACTCGCATCTATGCAAGTGTATATTGTTCTGTAACAATTAGTCGGTGGATAATCCTGTGTGCTCAGTGTAATGGACAGATTCCACATGATTGTAGGAATGTGTATTCAGACCACATCGCTTACTGAAAGCTGAAAGCTCACAGCTGAAAGCTCCGCCAGTGGATAGTAAAGCTACAATGTCCGTGTCAGAACAGAATGTAGGTACCGGTGATATGCCCGGGAGAAAACCGCCGACTTAGTTTGGAACTTTCACAAATCACCGGAATGTAACACCACATTACTTCACACGTTTTCATTTTGCGCAGTAGTAATAGTAATGGAATCTAATCTCAGTCTTTAAAAGTTAATCCGCAAAAGTATACTATAGTTCAAATTCAAAAATATAGCTCATTTCAGCTAAGAAAAGGGTGTTGGGTGAGATAGGCCGTTGATTTATACTAGCAAACATATTCATTTTTTGTTAATATTACTTATACCTTCTAATTTTGAATTTCGTAGTTACATTTAAGTACTACATTATTCTATAGATGATAGCTTCATTCACAAAAATAACTTCTTTAAGTTCGCACCTGGAACTTATAAAATGTGTGAGTCTCAGTGCCATCTGCCTTTTTCTTAGCTAAAATGAGGTATACAATAAATATTTTGGTTTTAAGTTCTGTATAATACTTTTTATTTTTTATTTAAAAAATACATCGTTTCGATCCACTTGACGTTAATCTTCGACAGGAAATACAAAATAATTTCAAAATATCGTAAATATCCAAATTTATAATAACAAATTTTGTTATAATACAAAAATTAAAACAAAAATAATTATTGTAATTTATTTTTTAATTGAAAAATTTTTTGTATGAGAGACCATGTATGTCATATATTTAGATGATATTCCGATATTCGATATTATTATTTGTAAACCATCTATTTGTGTGTTGATATCGCCTCTTATTAGACACTAATATTTTAACTTGATGGCAATGCCAATAACTATTACTTATTTAAAAAAAAACATTTAAAAAATGACTATTCTCTGTCTTTAAATTTGGGATAGGTACTTGTTACGATTTAAATAGAAATCTAAAAGATTGTGTCATGTATACCTTAACATAGATTTACTGTAGCAAGTCTGTAGTTCAAAAAATAACTGAATACAAGAAATAACAAGTATACCTACTGATAATAATAATAATAATAAATTTATTTTCCCAGAGCTGTATACAACAACATGCGGAAATAAGTATTTCAAAATAAACAAACAAATATTGCTATCATTTACAAAAGTAATAGTAGAAGTACAAACAAAAAAGAAATCATGTAGATTCATTTCATATAGTTCCTACGAATTTATAATTAGAATTAGAGGGAAGGTACTAAAATTAAGGATAAACCAGAAACATGAGTGGAAAAAAAATAGTGATATAAATATAATTTTATAGAATAACAGTACCTACAAGTGCTCAAAATAGATATTTCTCTTGTGCGAAGGATGAATCAAAATTAAATTGTAATTTTGCTGCATTTCTATTATACTACTTAATTATGTAAAAAGAGTTTTTCATTTTAATGTTCAAATAATAATTTAATATGTTTCATTAATAAACCTACACACTTCTCCTACGTACCTACTTACACAACCTATAAAAAATTACAAAAGCATATAAAAATTTTCTATTTGTTCATTCTGTAAAAAAGTTTAATTAAAATTATTAACCTTGATATAGAAAATTTAATGTTTTTAATTAGGATAAAAACGCTCACAATAGTGTTTCGGAAGACCAACACTGACTTAGTAAATCTTGTCTTGGTCTTGTAAATATTGTCTTGGTCTTGTCGAAGTCTTGAACACTTAAATCTTGGTCTTGTGACATTCACTTTTGAATCAAGAGTCTTAATAAAAAATATTTATTTAAAAACTGCTTCATTGCCAAAATAAAATTAGTTCTGGTAAAAAAATTTATTTCAGTAACATGTATTTTTAAATAATTGAAAAAATGGCACCAGTAGCAATCAATTTAACCCCGAATAATTTTAAAGTATGTACCAAAATTATTTTTTATATTTTTGATCTAGAGCGTGTAGTCTTTTAAGTATTGGTCAAGACCAAAACTAGTCTTGGTATTGTACGAAGCAGCCCACTTTTTATACATTATTATTTACTAATAATTACCCATATTATCTCCAAAAATGACCTTTACCTACATACAAAAATGCTAGTGTTCCAACAAGTCTACACTAGTTTTAGTGTTTAAATTTACACTCATTCTACTTTAAAAACATAATTAATTTTATATAGGAATTTAGAAGTACAATACTTACTCTTTTTGAAACAGAAAAGTTTGGTTCAATCGTTTTATTTTAGATCCAGACAACTGTGGATAAACAGTTGCATTAATGACATTTTGTATTTGCGAACATCCGTGATAGAACATGTTGTAACTATACATATTTGACTATTATATATGTTAGTCTGTAATATGTGGCAAGTGTGTAACAAATGTTCCATTTCTAACTGACATTTAAATCAACATTATGATTACGTGAATATTACATGAGTTTTATGATAGTTCCGACTGGCAGGCACTAAGCATTGAGCATTATATTGTAACAGTTGCGATGTTTGTTTTATGTCTAATATTTCATTACCGCAAGCGAACTGCAATTACTACAAACGTTAATTGATTCGCAAAGACGACATTCAAGATAGAATCAACTCATAAGTTTTGGTAGACATTGCTGCAAGTAATATCTAAATTGCAGAACCGGCATTAAGGAGTTTAAAATAAGAGGGCACAACGAACTTTATTTTTCAATAGGTACATATTTCTACGAAACATAGTTTATTAAGACGAATGTATAACTAAACTTTATGTACGACTAAATTAATTGACAGCAGTCATAAATATTTTCATGTCGTGATTTAGTTATTTTACTGAGCAACAGACTATTATATTGGAATTTCGTTACGTTGATTGGTATACAAGTGAAAATTTGACAGTTTTACTAGCAAATTATGTTAACAGTGCTAGCAAAAAAACTGCTGCTTTTACTGCGCTAGCGCTATTAAAAAAGATAGACAAACCTTAGTACCATTATTAAATTTACACTGTTGCACCGATTAGCATAAAGAAACTTGCTAGCTTCATTGAACGCAGCTAATACGTAGTTCTATTAGCTTTATTAGGTAGGTACTCAAAAAGCAAATTGAGTAATTTATTATAACACACTAGTGAGTAAACTATATCATTGTATAACTGAAAAATCATTATACCGGGTATATACTTGAAATCTATTATATAGAAAAAACAATGTTTTATTTTTTAATATTGCTGTAGTTACTCACAGCTTGGTTTGAGATGAAAGTTGTAAGTACTTGTTCAAAATTAAAAACTACACATTATGAGACCACGCTCGATCATATTGCTTTGTTTTCGAAAAAACCTCGGAAGAAAATAGCCATATATTTTGCATTAGCATTATTTTCGATAATTTCAGTTTACCTACCATGAAACAAGTGATGTTTTTCTCATTCTTTCCTTTCTGTATTCAATTAATAAGAATTATTATTATTAACTTAAAAGATAAAGTGATAATATTTAAAAAAATATACAATATGACTAGCTCCATGGCATCTTAAATATAATGCTATAAATTTCCAGTTTCTCTTGCGTTTTTCTCGAGAACTAACAAAGCAATATGATCGATCGTGGTCTCATATTGTGTAGTTTTTAATTTTGAACAAGTTTCTTATTTACAACTTTCGTCTAAAAGAAAAGCTACTGAATTTATATGAAACTGAAAGTCTACAAATTTTACCATAAAGATGCTGATACGACTATAAGTAGAATTTTGGATAAATATTTCTCATGATTATAATTTTACCCTGTCTAGATAGTATGCTCCATCAAATAATTTGCTGAAGCGTACTCCTTTGGCAGTTATTTTTTGGATGCTTATTTATTTATAAAAAAAAAAATCCCTCAACAAAACATTTAGGTACTTGTCCAAACCAAATCATCAACTTATAACTCATTGCAACATGTAAAATCAGGGATACCAGAATGTTTCTGTTAAAACTAATAAACTATTTAGGGAGATGTTGACAAAACAGAAATTTGTTAGAATTTTGTTGCTTAGAACAATATTACTTACCTAGAAAAATATGATCAGAAGAATTTGGTTTGAGGAAGTTTTGTTCAGATAGTTTTATATATTATGCATAAAACTGCAAAGGCTTTTTAAATTTTGTCGTAGTTGCTCAGAAACCAATTCCCTTGCAAATTTGCCCGCTAGGCCTACACTAGTCCCCCTCTGTGGTATACCTGTGAGATTTAAAGTTCCCCGTCTTAAGAATAATGAGGCGTATCACGTTCATCTAGCAACGTCGTTCGTAAATATACTCGTAGTCTTGACTTAATTCCAAGCTTATTTAAACTTTAAAACTTCCACAGACTGCGTGTGAAATATGCCAGAAATTTACACAATCAAAGTAAGCGTCAGTGAAGACGAAAACGTCAAGGCATATACTAAGCCGGGGTAGATTCATTTAGTAATTGAAGAAGAGTTTAATGTGTTTATGAGGAGACAACACACAAATAACAAGTTCCAAGGATGTTTTTATCCTATGTAGACTAAATGAATGGAAATCGAGGCGAACACAAACAACAATGAATTACTAAATTAGTTTCTGAGTCAATTCAAGAACATTACTAAAACGAAAACTAAAAGTTTCTTATTAATGCGAGACATCTTAGAAATTTATTTCATTATTCAAAATACAATAGGAATAAAGTATAGTCTGGAGAGGCTCGATATAATATTTTAATTGTCATCGTTTTTACAAGATACTTTACTTATCAAATACACAAAAATGTATAAAAAAATCCTTTGAAGATAAACGTTAATCAAAACAGAATAATCATAAATAGGGAAACATTTTCAGGGGTGGGCAACCTATTATTTATTGTGGCCACAAGTGTGGCGAATATAAAATAAAATTCCCCACACCAGAATTTGTCAGTACAGGGTGGGGGATCTGTTTTACAAATATAAAACAAACTAAAACACACATTGTTTGAACAACTATAACTATACCTACATACTTACAAAAAATATTATAGGTATACTCGCATAACGGACAAATAAGCACGATTTCGTAAGCTTCTCGCTTAATATGTGCATAAAAAATATGCAATGTAATAGGTATTTACATAAGAGGAAGATAACTGGCGAGAAAATAGTAGCTAAAATCGTTGATTGAATAATACTAAAATACTATTTAATCAATGCTAAAATATTATTCTTCATTGCAATACCTATAAAATATGAATAGTAAACAAACTTATTCATACAAATTTTTGCAATAAACAAAATTAACATACAGTCCATATCCATACACTTATGAGTATAACCGAGTCATTTGAAAATATGGTGGCATTCTGTTCAAATCTGTAAGTTTTACAAATTTGTAAATATTGAACAAAATCACATCTACATTTGTAATATAGAAATATAAAAATGCTCATATGCTTATAAATTTCATTGCGATTTTGTTTAATATTTACAGTTTTATAGATCTGTAGCAACTACAAATTTGAACAGAATCCCACCAATATTTACAGTTTAGATCAACTAGATTTTCACAGAATCCTACTATTAAATTCGCTACACTTTCTGACCAATTCGCCACATGTGGCGATTGGCGAACGGGTTGCTCACCCCTGCATTACATTTATTCCAGATATGTTAGAAAATCTACTTCAAAAAAAAAACGAAGTAAATTTGTAACCTTTTGAATACCTTTGTAGATGAATGAAACGTAAGCTCTGGGATGTATGTTGAACGTCTTTAGTGCATTTGTCTTCGCTTAAATTCATCGTCGTCTTGTTTTACTGTCGAATGCCCGTAAATGGCTTAATAACTAAATCGGATTTTAAAAGATTAAAAGTTTGTAGGTAATGTAAAACAAAGGATGAGAAGTTCTAACAAACTTTTTAAGAGCCACTTACAGAGGATTTTTTTATTTGCAGAAATAGGAAAGATTAAATTCAATTTTACACTGTTTTACCTTTAACACTACAGAAAAACTCTAACTAGATTGTTTTAACTACTCGAGTTCGATTCCGGAGAGAATAAAAAACTTTTAGAGAAAAAACCACTGCTAACGTGGATAGCCGAGACTACTATGTTACCGCCTGTGATTCTGACAATTCGAGATTGAATCCATTCACGTACACATTTCAGTTAAATTACACACAAATCTCGCTGTTATTTACTCTCCACTAATTGTCTAGATAAGAGTATCGGTAAGTTTACGGTAAGTAAACCGCACGCGATAATTCATAGTAGGTAGGTAAGGCTCCCACAATCAAGATGAGTAAAAAGGCTTGATTACTCATACTAGAATACCAACCAAGTATTAATCAATCGAGGGTAAGAATAAAACGTTAATCGACCTGATCTGCAAAGAAATGCACAGATGGACGTAAAAACCCGCTGATCACATTTAACTACACTAAATAAAGAAACCTAATATCCTTCTTGAGTCCCACATACTCGATTTTGATAAAACTCTAAGCGACGGTTTCTGAAAAGATATCTGACTGACCAGTAAATTTAACTCTTTGTATTCACTGGTATTTCATAAATTGAAAATGACAGGTGACAGTGCGCGTATAAATGCGCGTTCAATTTAAAAATAAGTGTTAGTTCATAATAAATCCATGAGTTTGTTAACTGACGTATAATTTAACTGGAGCAGGTTTTCAAAAACCCAAAACAATTTTAACCTTTCAATAAATTTAACGGGAAGTTAAATATCATTTCAGAAACCAACCCTAATTGAACTGAACTCTAAATAAAGAAACCTTATACCCTTGTTGAATTCTACATACTCGGTTTGGATTAATTTAATTTTATTCTTTTTTACGTGCATCTGTGCATTTCTTCGCAGATTAGCGCGTGTCGGTGGTCAGAGCTGGGTCTCTATTTTGTAACTATAAAGCTAGAACGAATTTAATTCGTATGTAATAAGAAAATCCCAACCACATTGCCAAAGACTTTGCAGTCGCTATTTCTATGCTATTAGAGTGGTCGTGACCACACGAATACGCATTCTACTGGAATATTATGCTTGACCTGCATTGTAAAATTATCAGTGATCCATATTCTGCCATATTGAATTCGAATTCGTTCTCGCTTTCTAGTTACAAAATTATTTTATTCATTCTTTTCCGACAACGAAAATAAATATTATTTTATTTATTGCAAGTTTTTAATTTATTGTTGATATATATTGTTGTATTTCAGTTTAATTGCACAAAAATCTCTCCTGTGGCGTATTCCGCACCAGAGAGTATTCGTAGATTGGCTATTGATAAAAAAAACAAGGTGTTTCACAGTATAAGTACAGTCTTCACACCTAAGTTGGATATCGAACTGAGAAAATAACCACCAAGGATTTAATAATAATTTATAAAATAATAATAATTTATAAAAAAAATACAATTCTCTTATTTTACGTGAGTTTTCAATTTATTGTTGATATAATTTATTTTTAGTGCACTGACTTTAATAACAGGTTTTTTATTTATTTCTACGAGAACATAGAAATGCTCTTAAAACGTTAAATCTAGTATACCGCGCTCTTTTTCCATTTAGATAGAATTACTGTTCGAGCATATATTGTACATTTGTGATGTATTTCACATGCATCTAGTGTACATACATGATAAATGCATTTAACATTTTACGTAGTCAGTTAGATAATCACGTACATTATAATTTTATAATAAAAAAATTGTATTTCCTTTGTCTGTTTCCAACGCAAACTTATTAATGCATTCAACGGAGTGTCTTAGCGTACTAGTGAAAGTCAACAGAGATAAAGCGACGCGTAAGCAGTTTACACGATCATAATTTAAGTTCATACGGGAGGAAGTGACGTCTAGCGTCGGCGTCAGGCTGCTATTATGCCAATTGTGAACCGGAAGTCTGAATGTCGCAGCCGTATTTTGTTCTGACGAATTCAGAGAAGGCTTTAACCGACCAAGAAGATTTACTTCCTTACATTCACATCCAGCGTAGTAAACAGATTATATAATTAAAAAAATCTGGCGTGTTCTTCACACGACTTTCTCATACACAACTCAATACATTAAGAGCGCAGCAAAAACATGCTTTTGAATTGGGAATGAAATTCAGACTAATTTTGGTCGGATCGATTTAATTTTTTTTTATTTAAAGATAAAGATAAACTCCACATCCGCTTAGTGTTGAAATTTTTGTTTTATTTTTTGTTTCAGTTTTACAATACCATAAACTTGTCATAACTTGTCTAACTTCACATAACTATTACTCAGTATATCAACAAAAATTGCAAATTTCAACACTAGATGGATTTAGATTGAACTTTTATCTTTCAAATGAACCCTTGTTTGTGATGATCAAATTTAGTACCAATTTTGATCCCTCTACCAGAGCGCGTTCCCTATTGCTATCTTTGTTCGACACAGTAAATCTGTATAAATCTATCCTTTTCTCGCAGACAGCTACATTTGGGCCTTAATCTTAATTTCAATGTTTGATAATAATTATACACATTATGAAAACTGCGTAACTGACTAAAGCCTGTTTTACATTATACTTATTTTTTTCGGCTAGAAACTTGAACTAGAATTTAAAAAACTTTTTTGTTCACAATCAGAATCCAAGTTTTGTAGGTACTAGTTTCTTGATCAGTCGGTAGTCAATGTTTGTTACCATCACCAAATTTCAAATTTCAAACGGAAAACGTAAATAACAAGAATAAATCAAATCATGAAATTTTATGAAATGTAATATGAAGAATCCATGAATCTGGAGTCGCTACTGGTTGTTGATGTCGTTATGTAGGTACTTAAGGTTGGCAATGTAAAATGTGCGTTTACTGTGCAGGTCTAAAAACTTGGATGAAAAATTGCTATTTTTCAACGAAGCTATTTTTTAAGTCGGAAAAAGACATTTCAAGTATTTAATTTAGATGGAGATTTTCGTGTTTTACATTATTATATTTAGCATTCTTAAATCTAATATGAAACTTGTCAAAGTTTCTAGCCTAAAAAAGTATAATAGAACAGGTTTTAGCTTGTCTGTTCTCAACACAGTTAACAATAGCAACTATGATTGTTTAATTAATTTAATTTTATTTCTGATGGCAACTATTCAACTATTCCAAGATTTACTTGAGTAATGTGTATAAGAAAGTAAAAAATAAGACTTACTACTTTTGATAATAATTGAAAGCGCGTATTCCGTAGCACATACCTGAAACAAAGAAAAAAGTATTATTAATTTTAATTTCTATTGCCTCCGGAATATAGCCATAAACTAATTAATATTCAACAATGTCTACGTTTGAGGCTGGAAATTTTAATTTTCCTAATTAATTATATGATAACACAACAAAGGATATGCAGATCAATGTGGAAAGCATTCGCTGTTCGATGTTCATATTATGTACAATATATTCTCATGACATTTGTGTTTTGAGTAAAACTACAGGGAATTGAACATAATATATCGATATTCGAACATGACGCCGGCAAAATTAATTTTCATCAAGTTTAGTTTAAAGCTAATTAACCGGGGACAGAAACACTCCATGGTTAAATATATTTATCTCCTAGCGCTAAATCTAATTTGAGGAAATGCAGTTATAATATTATGTTACATGCATTGCTTAATACATAACTAATAAAGTAAGGTTACCATGTATCAATAATAAGAATAAAATACTGGCCAGAACGCTGACTTTGTTTTGAAAATAAAATACAGTAGGGGAGAGGGGGGTTCAGTGAGACACAAAAAATTAATTACAAAATTATGTTTGTTTATGATCAAATTAAATGAAAACAAAAATTATTATCATTAGGTAAACATATGAATTACATATTAGTATATCGAAAAATATAAAATAAACTATAGTATTCGACTATAAAAATTTGATTTGTATTACCAACATTTGTCTCACTGTATACCATGATTGGGGAACAGTGAGACAGTATTAATTAATGTTATAATAGCTTTAATTAATACTGAAAGATACTTGTAATAACTGTCTTTTTGTTTGTCCATGCATAATTGATTTCGGTACCTAGTATATGTATGATATCATATTTCCCGTCTGATTTCAATGATTTTCGAAGAAATGAAATTTCGTATTCAGCATTGTCTGAAATATTTAAAACAAATGCAAAATAATATTTAATATCTTTTTTGGTATTAAACTTGACTAGAACGTAATCATCTTTGGATGACATAACATAGCTTAATGAAAGAGAATGACACGGAGTACAGTCGTACAGTGAGACAATGTCTCACTGTTTACTTTTGTAAAATGTCTCACTGTTGCCCAATGTAAACAAAACATATTTGTATAGGTCATGAAAAAACTACTTGAAATAATAATATTGACAATACAGATTTATTATCTGGACAAATTCTACATTAACCAGAATATAAAATTAATTAACTTGCAAGTAATTTTAAGATTTTGTTCTGGGTTCATTAAAATATTGGTTTTCGTTCCAGTTTTCGTTCCTGTTCCGGTTCGGTTCGAGACCCTGCTATAGCTGAACGTATCTCTTTTTGTGCATTATTAACAGACCTGGGTCTCCTTGAGAGCTCCTAAAATTCATTTGTCATCATAATTAGGTAACATTTGTTGTTACTAAAATTATAGAAACATGATTTTTTAAATTATTAAAACTACACTTCTGTCTGCCAAGTGAGGTAGGTACCGGGTACCATATCTATAAAAGCGTATGTTTTGATAAAAGTGAGCTTATTTAATTTATGCATTAACATTTATTATTACATTTGTTACAAAATACGAGTATAAATTATTTATTATTTATTTACCCTTGAAAAGCCTTCTCCAAATCAAGTACTACATTTTCACAAACATTCATGCGGCGCTCGCTTGTTTATCAGTATAAATAATATCTTTGGTAGAATTATCTTCAGTAGCCATTATAAATAGGGACAATTAAAGAATTAAACATTACGTCCTTATACGAGCAAGCTCAAGATTTAAATTTAAAAAATCTAATTTGCGCTTAAAAACATATATACCAATACATCTGGGTACCGGGTACCTTATTCGGGAGATCGAAGATATTTGTTCCTGATAATATAAGGGATAAACAAGAATGAATACCTGCCTGGATTCAAACCTCAGTTGTGAGAACCACAGTCGGTAACGTTACGCGTCAGCATTTTAGTAAGTAAGCATTATTTTGACCTCAGCACAGCTATTATTCTTCCTCTACAATAATTCTTTCTACAGTTAATGCAGGTTTGATTCTTTTAAGGAATGACAAGAAGCTCGGACAGAACGTACACGACACAATGTAAAATATTTGAAGCAGCCCGAAACAGCTTTCGCATTAATATATGCAGATGCGAATCAGTAGGCTTTTAGCACGGATATAAAGTGATTACCGGCACGAGAGAACCGGGGAACCGACAGAACCCGGGAACGAGGATTTGATTACTATGAACACAGGCAGTACAAGTGCGACAGGGGTGGCTTCCTTAGATGCTAAATAATAGTAAAAATATGTTGGAGTGTGAAGAATAGGCTCATTATTTTTGTTTTTGAAAAAACGAGAATCATTGTCTTCAGTGAAAACTTGGCTATACAATTATACAGGATGTATGTATAACTTCCAGTAGGTGTTGATTTCTAATCAAATATAATTTTTCAGAAATTTGAATAAGGGCAATTTACTTACATGGTACATTTTATTGCCATTGGATTTGCATAATTACCTACTATTAAAAATAAATGTAATACCTAACGTATGTATGTTTTCTGATAAATTCTATTTGATTAGTAATCAGCATATAAAACTATATACCTACCTACCTTTAACATACACATTGTAACAATAAATTATTTGATTTAAAATTATGAAAACTTATTTTTTAAAATGTTACTTTTAGTATTTCTATTTTATGGTCCTAATAAAGACCTTTTATTATCATATTATTCAGAAAGAAACAAACAACAGACCGACTTTTTAAAAACGACTAAGTTCGTAGAGTCCAAGATTAAAGAATTTGTTTTGAAAGGTTGATCAAAAGCTCGAGGTTGACGAAAAATCACACAATACATTAGCCCAAAAGTGTACTGTAAATAAAATAACATAAAAAATTAGAACATTTAAAGTCTGTACAGTTACAAACTGTTTGGTTCCTATGCACCATGTGCAAGTGTCAAATATTGAAAATCACGAATTAAAAAAAAAAAAATAATAACAAAATTTAAAAAATCAAATCAGGTGTAGCAGGCTTGCTGTCATAGCCTAAAACAATAACAAATACAAAAAAAATTAGTGTTCATTTTTGTAATTTTGCATTTATGGTCTGATTTATGATAAAAATAATGGAATTTCTTGTAGTAAATGGTAGTGATAGTAAAAGTGAGTTTATTTGTATTTCGCCGGACATTTTACGGCAATTGTGAATACGAAATGTTCTATCTCAAAAATCAAAAATATTCTGACACCTTAGGCTTTCCAGTACCACAGTTTCTAGTTCAGCAAAAATATTTGTGTCTCATATTCAGTGAAAAGCAACCATTTGAATACTTATTACAAGGATTACTACAAATATAGTGTTTATGTTATGAAAAATGTATTTTTGTAAATACGCATAAAATGAGTCTGGAAATGATTTTCAATGCTCAGTGTATCAAAAGCCTACTCTCACCATCAATTTTAATATCCGAAAACATGTGAATTCGTACTTTCGTAGAAAAAATGCATTGCAGTACTAAAGTAACGTCTCTTAGCAATGAAAATTCAATAGATTGTAGGAGGTCCGTCTACCTCCTAAAATCCAACATAAAAATGTACTAACGTAGCGAGTGTTTTGCGGCCATACAAGGATGGTTAAATTTTATTTCAACAAGGATTTAATAGAGAAAGAATGGATCTACAGATGTATCTTTTTAAAATTTTGATTAATTTTTTTACGTGATTATAAAAATTCCTAAAAATTCAAAAAAATAATAATTTACATATGCAAACTCTACTACACAGTTATATCTCATGATAGAAATTAATTTTTAAATTTTTTAAAAGGCATATCTGTAGATCCATTCTTTCTGTATTAAATGTATTAAATCCTGAAGTCAATACTAATCTGACAGTTTACTCGCAACAAAATCACTTTTACAGTATTTTTCAATTTCAAAATGACATTGAATAACTAGGATGCAGCAAAGTACCTACGAGTTTCGGGCTGCTTTCAGGCAGCCGTAGTAGTGGAGAAAAGAGTGGAATAAAAAAAAATCGAGAGAATTCGAAAAAAACGCAAACTAAAAAATTAAAATTTTGGTTTTCAAGTTAAAAATAAGCATTAATTTGTGTTACCAATATCTAACTTTCCGGGTGTAGTGGTTAGTAGATGGCGCCATTTCCCGGGTATCATATCATTAGCTCCTGCTAACTTCCCAGTCCATTCAATCACCTTAAATCACGGTGACGTCATCCCCGTCGTGTACAAATACCGTGATTACCGGTGCACTGATGGCGTCCCTGGGACTCGGGCACCAGGTGAAATTGAGCGCTCATATTTCAGAAGTTCCGAAGCAGAGCCGCACGACACGTGTTTCATGCACGTGTGCAACGAGGGAATGCGAACATACAACCCCAGAACATATGCGACCAAACTTAGATGATAGAACGAAATTGTTTCAGAGGGTGAATCTATCTTTTCTATGGGGTCAGTCAGTTGGCCTGTACCATTTTATTATTGCTTTGTTTCAATCAGGGACTTGAACCGCTCAAAATAACAGTTCAGCTTTTTTTCTTGAATAACACAGTAACAGGTTTATTGAATTGCGATTCAAGGCTCAACGATGCATTAAATTATGATCAACTATGTTCCAACTCAAGAAAATAATGGCACGGCGAATGTAGTCTGTTTTACACTCACACAATATATAAGTTTAAACCGTTTAAACGTTGAAACGAACTTAAAGAAAGTAATCTTGTGAATGTAAACTGTAATCTATAGAATAAAGAAGCACACCACACATGGCAGGTTGTATGTAAACACTTAAAGGAGCTAACGGAAATAAAAACGCAAGTCTCTCCAATGTAAAAAGAAAAAATATTCTAAAAAACTAATTTTAGTTAATACTTAAAATCGTTCCGAACTAGTTTTCAAACATACATCCGTTCGGCTTTGGTTATGGGCTCAACCAATTTTTTATTCGGTATTGGTTTGGTTCCGGTTAACTATAATAGCCCGGTTCGTTCGAGTTTCGGTTCGATTCTCTGTTTTTAATGTAGCTTATTATTTTATTCACGACATGCGGGAAATCACAATATTCTTTTCGTGAAATTGTGAGGAAAGTAAGTTTTCCCTCTCTAGAGAGGGAAGTAAGCAGTGTTACCACCAATGTTATTTCACGATGAAATATTTTAAAAATTGTAAGTAAATTTATTATTTGATTGAAAATTCTGATTTTTATAGTGATTATTTTACAATTATTATGTTTTATACATTCTTTATCTACAATTTCATAATTTTACAACTTAAATTTAATTTGGCATATTGGCTGCAGTAAAACATTTCATTGTTTTTAAACGTCAGTCTGACATATGGCAGTTATAACCTAACTTTTAGTTAGATATGTGTTAGATATACATTTACAATGTGTTTAAATATGTTGTGAAAAAAATGATGTGTCCAACACAAGAGGAATGCTCTTTTTCCATTCTCGCTCGATTGCCTCACTCGCTTCGCTCGTGACATAAACTACAGTGGGAAAAAGAAGCACTTTCCTCTCTAGTTGGACGAATAACTATTTTCAGTTTAAAGTTTGGGATTCATGCTTTTTCATGATGATCGTTCACCATTTTTATGGATAAATGATTAATCGTTGTGCTATATGTAAATCCGATATTGTACTCATTTTACGAATGTTATTAAAAATGAAATATAAAGATGAAGTAAAATCTAAATTTATGCGTCGTTTGCAAATTTCAAAATAAAATTAAACTAAAATGTAAATAGTATTGAAAATTAGCCATTTAAATTAAAATGCTGTTTTAGTAGAGTAGGTAAGTACGACTGTAAAATAAAATAAATGAATTTCAAGCAGATCCTAAACACAAATTTGTCTCACACTCACATTCACTCACTGACTCACTATTGCACACATCTTGTACAATATTGCACACATAGTTAAAAAACTATGCTTCATTGAACTATAAAATAAGAAAATATGAATCTAAACAAAGAAATCATGAGGTGGAGGGCAATCTGACACCTTTTCTATAAAAGTGTTAAAACGATGAGTTGATTTGATCAAGTATAAAATAAGTAAATGAGGCACAGTGTAGAGTTTCAGCGGCGCCTTGTCTCGAATCTCATCAGTCATTCAGGGAACGAATCACCAGGTACTTATCAAAATTGGTATCCGTTTTTGGAGGCGAGAGTGAGCGGTTCACGGCGCTTAAAATCTGTCTTGGCGGATTTTGTGAAATGGATTTTCTGGCGGGGATATTGGCTGGGGCTCGCGATGTTTTACAAGTCATTTGCAGACGTTCCATTACCACTTCGTGTTTTTTCTTATCTCTATAGCAATGGCGATGACGATGGCGATTTTGCTTAGAATAGAATGAAGCAGGATAAGACTTCCTGCCATTTTAAATATTTGTTTTCCATTTGCGAGCGAATGTAAGAACGCAAGAACGCCACACAGAATTACAAGTGCTCCAAGCCGCTGACATTTGTAAGAAATTTGTTCCCAGTGTAAACAGCCGTGTGATTGTACTTTTTGTCGTTCTGTTCGCCATTCTACCGACGCAATTCAAACGCAGATCATATCAGCGGATTAAAAATTCATGATCTTTCAATATTTCCGCCACATATACGAGTAAATTCCGTATTGATCCAACCGCTATTTCAGACATTATTATAAATTTTTTCTTTGTTTGCAAATAATATTCCTGCAATTGAAAATCTCAGGTTGGTAGTACAAACGTACAGTTTGTTAAGATGGCAAGTCGTACGCGGATATATGATTCACGGTAAATTATGGCAGATACACAGCAATTGTTCACAATTTAAAAGAGACGGCAAATAGTTAATATATTGGCGCACATACAGTGAATTTATTTTAACGTGAAACATGGAATTTTTCATATCTATAGTTACGATTACGAATTTGACAGTAATTTATTAAAGCGTTATTTTTAAAATGATACAGAGAATCAATTTAACAGAATTCTTTTGAACAATATAAGATATTTGGGCAGCTGTAATAGTTCCAAAGGACGTTTCTTTTAATTTGTTAAAGTATACGTTGAATATCCAGATAGCAGGATTTTGACATCAATTAACACATTCAAATTTATTATGTTTCCATTTAGTTAGTTTTTATTCAATATAATTAATGAATCTAGTAATAGAAAACATATAAGCTTAATATTTTCTATAATGTCTGAACTCATCACTTAGAATAGTTTAGTAATTAATACTTTTACAGTGACAGTTAAATAAATGGCAATATTTTATTAATGTCACCAACTAAAACGTTACACACATAAATTTTCCTAAATCGACTTGTGTACCTATATTTGTGGCAGTATAATTTTAAATTTTAATATTAAAAAGACACCACTTAGAAAAAATAGTATAAAGTACTCATTTTATACTTTTTTTGCACTTGCCCGAGGGTTCGTTTAACTAAATTTGGACGCGAAAAAATCATGTCTTATAAAACTTATTCGTTAATATACTAGTGTAGTGTTGTTTTCATTTTTTATTTAATGTGTAAAATTCCTTCAATCACAAGCTAATCGAAAAGATTCAAAAATGTACATTGATTTGCCACCTGAATCTAAGTTCAAAAGAAAATTCAATAACTTTTGGAATGTAAATGAGGGCCTCTTATAGACAAGACCACTCGAAACCTTCTTACAGTTGAAGACACTTTATGATTTTTCTTCAACGATATCTGAATGAGTTGACACCAACGCCAATTTGATACTCTGTATCAACAACCTTCAAGAACAGTTTAACTCATAAAAAGCGGAAACAAATAAAATTCCACGGAGGGCAATTAAAATAACAATTAATTAGAGTGTGCAGCAAGGGGGTGATAACGAGTTAACCCCTCTAACGACGCCACTGGCGCTGATGCTCGCACCACGGTTGATTTACACCCTTCGAGTTGTTTAAAGAAATAAATAAATAATCTTTCTTGAACAACTTGCTATAAACATTAGGATGAATGATGGGGTTGTTTTTGTGTGAGTGGTAAATGAATGCACATGTTCCCGTTTGCATCGTGCAGGGACGGACTTACATGTTACAGAGGGTTGTAGCTTTTAAACATTTCAGGCCCGAGATTTTTTGAGGTATGGGGTTAGGTCAGTGACGGATTCAGATAATGTTAGTAATAATAATAATAATTTTAGACTGTTTACAGTATAGAATGCGTCAGGTACAAGAAGAAAATAAAATTACATCTGTTACACAATGAAATGAATTTGTTAATAGAAACTCTTTTAAATACATTTTGTATTTGTTTAAATTATTACAATTTTTTATTTCATCGGTAAACTGTAAAATTTATGTAAACCTTTTACCTGAGGTGCGTTGTAAGTAATAAATTTTTTTGTGAAAGGAACATAATAATTACTTTTTTGGCGAGTATTTGTCTCGTGAATATCAACGTTTTTTGTAAATTTATATTTGTTATGAAAAACGAAGAAACTAACCTCATATTATCAGGGGGACGGGGTTGTCAATGGGAGAAATAATAGAAAATGCACTGCAGAGATACAAATTTTAAATTATAAGATTGAATACGATTAAAATTGAGTTTGTAGAGCTAAACTATGTAGGTATGTTTTTTAGTATACCTACTCGTATAATGAGAAATTTTTTTTTTGTATAGTCTGACCTAAAATCAATTATTACTCACGCGGTTATTTTCTTCGGCTAGCGCTTCGAAAAATATTTTTTTGTGCAACAAAAGTTGACATTTACATACGCAATTCAGGCCCCGCAAAGCGCAAAGTAATCATTTGAGTACAATAGATTATGCGGCCGTTAATATTAGTAAAGGCTGCTAAAGTTGAATTTCGCGGCCTGAAAAAAAACGGATGTTTTTTTTATGCATTGCAGCTGCATATTATGCACACCTCTTCTGCGAAATGTGTTTCGTTTCCTCGAGAATATTTTAGCCTCGGCCTTCGCCTCGGTCAAAAATTATCTCGAAAGCTAGACAGTCATTTCGCAGCCTAGGTATACAAATAACTATTTTATTATTCACGCGGTTATTTTATTGTGCAAGCGCTTCGAAAATCAATTTCTTGTGCAACTGTCAAAAACAGTTAGCAAAGTAAAACATTTGTACCTATATGATACATTTCGCGACCGCGTTGCGAAGTAAATTTATTAAGATATGCATGTCAATGTCAGATATTTTTGACAGTTGTTACAAAAATTTATATGTGTGTTTTTATATGCATTGCAGTTGCACAAAAAATATTGTGTATATCTTGTCTGTCCAAAATTAATAAATTTAAATTGTTTTAATTTCATAATTTAAAACGGAAAAGTTGCCTTTTGATTGAACGGGGCCCTGGGCTGCACCGTGCCCAAATCCACTCCTGTGTGTATGTGTGTGGGTGTGTGAGGCGAGGGTGGATGAAATGACATAAACATGGCGTCGTTCGGCGTCGCTTGCCTAGCCTCGCCTGCCGACCTGGACCGGTGCCAGATGATAGCAGCGTATGGTGTTATCAGAAGGAGACATACACTGCGAACTATCGGAAAAACATGACTGTCTAACCGGAGCTGTTTATTAAACGCCAGTCTAAATATATTAATGAAATTTTGCTCTATTCATCAATTACTGTATACTGTATTTAGTAGTATGTAGATTAGAGGTAACAGATCGATAGTTTAAAGAATTTGGCTGTAGCAGGGTTTATTCTAAGGTTTTTTCTCCACTACATATACCTACCACAAAATGAACACTCAGTCTTTTTTATAAATTTCTATTGGGCACACAAATTTTATTACATTTAGTGCCATATTTTAAATTTTCTTTTGGGGGAGGGGTTCATTATTAAAAAGAGAAAGCAGTTAAAGTAAACGCGAAATTTTTTTGGTCCAGATCAAATACTATAAGAAACTCAGAGACCCTGATCGCACATAACACTAAATACACGAACGTATTTTATAATGCTTTATTACAGACTCGTGCGACAACACCAGATATACTTACTGCTCAAGACTACAACCCCATTTAGTATTTCTAACAACAACATCCCACATAAACATAAATTATTTATAAAACATTCTTTAAATATTTTACAGTACCATAAAATGACTTTTTAAAGATGAATAACAGCAACAGCACATTTTTCTCTCTTTCATGTGCAAAACTAAATAAAATCTAAGCTAGTTTACGCAATTCAGAATCACCATTCACATATTTTTATGATGAACTTGAATAATAACAATAGAAAAATAAAGTTTTCCTATATTTATCTTGCACAAGAAGTTTCAAATTCCCACTGCACTTCTTATTTCTCCACTGCATATTTTGTGTCATGCACGTTAGAATAATCTCTGGGTTATAGATAAGTACCTAAGTATACATGACAGTGGCCTATAGTATAATTATATCAATTATTGAACACAGGAACTAAGTGATATTTTTATAAAAACATCGAAAATGGTGCAAAATTCTTGTATTGATATTCTGTAAAACACAAAGCTCTTACGAAGAAACGTAGATGAACCAAATAATCTTGCATTTTTATAGCGCAATTGCCACAACCTCGTATTTCGCTTTTATCCCCTTCCAGATTAGCGCGGTCCACTTTAGTTCTCGAAAGTTTCTTAACCGATAGTTTAGTTTCTCTATCTTATAGAGTTGAACTATTATCATCTTGTTGACATAAAAGTTAAATAATGTTACAAAATTACATTTTTGTATACCGACTTGAGTTTGGCAGTTTGATATATTGTGCGCCATCTGTAGAAATATGTCGTAGTCTGCTAATCTGATTGTGAAATACGTTTTTTCATGAAATACCGACATAAAAGGTCATATCACTTTTGGTATAAACTCTTATTGAACTGAACCAAATTAAGAAGCTTATGCCCTTCTTGAGTGTAAGAAAATGTATTTCATGAAATACCTAGATGTTTCATGAAAAGACAATCAGACTAAGATAAATATTTGTTATAACGTATGTGCGGTTACTAGCTATCAATTAACGGGTTCTCATAGTTGTTAGTGAAGAATACATCACAGCAGAGGTTTATGGTATTATGTACCTCATTTTAATTCTTTGGGTGATTCAAGTTAGGCTTCCTGATGATTTTGCGTCGTACTCTTCAAATAAGCCCAGAAAAAGATGAGTTATTCACATGATCTTTGCGGTCAGTTGATGTCGCCGTTTTGTGTGATGATTCGGTCTTCAAATTTTTGCGCAGTAGCGAGATCCTCGATGTCCATATCTTCCAATTGGTCCTATAAATTGATCGCTGAAAAGGTCTATTTTGTATACCAAAATATTTACGTAGACCGCGCGGTATGCGCTTCTCCATTTTCACAATAAGCTGTGATAATTTTGACGCGATTTCCGTCGTGTATTGCTCCATTACTAATTTTATACAAGATTCTAGTCTACAAAAGTTACTGTAACACTGACAAATACCGTAACGTTTGATAAATATTTGCTACTACCATGATCTTAATCACCCTATAAGGGTGTACCATAACTTGAGGTACATATTGTAACGGCATATGGTATTTAACGTTCTGATTCCGGAATAAAAAAATTCCTATTAAAAGTAGTTTACTTACTTAAGGAGAACATTTTAGTGCCATTGGCTACTATTTATTTCAAAAGAAGAAAGAGTTATGTTACCGGCTGCTTATTTTATTGTATTATGCATAACATTAGTTATTAATTAGTTATACAACGTAATAGTTAATGTTAAATCTAACCATCAACTAGTGGTCCAAAACTATGTCCTTCACAAAATTCAAAAAATAATTTTCGAATTTTTAAAATTCTTTATCTAAGACTGTTGTTAAAAGTGGTTCTTTTAACGGTTGCTTAGCATATTGAAAGTGTCACTTTATGGAACCAGTTTTAAAAGTAACATAGCAACGTGTTAAAAGTTATTTTATTGTTTTACTTTTAACACATTGCTAACGATTTGTATCAATAAATCAACAACTATAATCTAACATGTCGAAATGTCATTCATCAATTTTTAGTTTTTACAAATACACTACGAAGGTCGTAGATAAAAAATTGTATGACAGTTGTGTTAAAAGTGATTTTGTTTCGTTCGTGAGGTTGCTTAATTCGGCTTCGCCTCGTTTCGCAAACTTTCCCATTCTCTCAAAAAAAATCACTTTTAACACTTATATCATAAATAACTATTTTGTTCTGTGATCAGTACTATATGTCATTCTAATATGTACCTCCAAGTTAAGGTACATCCTATATTAACTGAACATACCAAAGACTATGAAGTGACTAAAAGTACATTAGCAGCAATATCGATTTATTTTTATACGATAGTTTTTCCGGTTTGAATGTAATATTTATCTTGAGTAAAGAAATCGCGCCACACCTTAATCTGGATAATCTGACCGTAAAAATCAATGAGTTAGAAGTGTTTGAGAGTCTTAAATCACGCAATATAAAAATAAATAGACAGGTGGTGATTTGTAAAACAGTGTATTATCAGGTCGGTAGAGGCGGTGTAGTAGTGTTTAAGCTAAGCGTTTCACTAGCGAGCTATTTGCGGCCACTAATCACCTCGGAACTAAGCGATGTCTCGCATCTCGCTATTATCGCCAGCCATTAGTTAATTACTCTTATTCTCGACGAGAGGATTGCTGCTACTTAATCGGTCCCCTATAATGAGATAAACTCTAGCGGCGTCTATCGTCTTTTGCGCGTTTCATTATTTCTTTGTTTGTGTCCAGCCAGTGGAAGTTTTTTATGAAACTGGGCGTCGTTGTCGTTTTAATAACGTAAATGTGAAACGTGAAGTTTGATGTCGATGATGAGAGATAACTCACTTATCAGAGGCAGAATTAAAATACTAATCGTGTCATCCGCTGGAGTTAACGAACCGAATTAGAAACCGGAGACGCTAACAATGTCAACTGGAATAACGACACCGCATTTTTACCCGACTCTACCTCATACCTCGCCATTATAAATATGCCACGGTATTATTTGTAGAATTGATGTCTGCGTGTAAAGTATTAAGTAGTTAAGTTTCCTCGCAACTCTGAGAATATCAACTTTTCCATTAAAGTGGTCAGAAGTCTTGTTTGTCAAGTTTTTGCTGCGATCCCCTGTGACACAAATCTCTAAACCCATCATAGGTTCAAAGTTCAGGTCAGTTTTGTGGAAGATTTCTTCACAGAACCGGAAAATATTTTTGAAACACTTTTTGATCGTTTGCGAGAGGTAATTAATCTCAATAATTTCCTGAATGCGCAAGAGAAGACGGTATCGCAGAACACAGAAGGATAATTAAATGTGAACGAAACTGTTAATTGACCGGGAAAGTAGATTTTCTTTTCCTTTAAACAGTTTCTTAAAGCGTCGTTCTTTAATGTTTACAAAGTGTAAAAAATTTAAAATGTAGGTACCACATAAACTATACATACCGAGTGTCTACTTTAAATCTGTTACCTATGTAAAAAAACATTGTTAATTATTGAATTTTGCTGCAGTTCTTTTACCTACTGATTTGAGATATAAGGTATAAATACAAAATTTGTTAAAAACTCAAAACTGCACAGATACCGCAGCCGATCATTTTGTTTTATTATTTTTCGAGTAAAATGCAAAAGAACTTTATAGTATCAGGGAACTAGAAACTTCTGTGGTCAGTTATACTGTTCATAAAGATGCAAAATTTATAAGCGGCCCGTCTACGTTTATTCCGAATTCCTAGACTATTATCGATTTTACTTTTTCTTCTATTCCATTCCCTTCCCCACTACTATACAGCCGTCCGAAACTCGTACATTGCCGCATCCTAGCAATGCAATGTCATTTTGAAGTTGAAAAATACTGTAAAAGTATTTTCGTTGCGAGGAAACTTTATTATTGACTTAATAATGTTTTTATAAAGAAAGAATGGATTTACAGATGTGTATCGTTTTAAAATTTTAAAAATTAATTTCTATCATGAGATACAAACGTTTGCATAAATTGGATCTGTTTTAGAATTTTTCAGAATTTTTATAATCATGTAGGTACAATTTTTTAATCAAAATTTTAAAAAGGCACATCTGTAGATACATTATTTCTCTTATTAAATCCTTGTTGAAATAAAATTTTACCATTCTTGTATTGGTCACAAAACTCTCGCCACGTTAGTAGATTTTATGCTGGATTTTAGAAGGTAGACGGACCTCTTAACTAAAATATAAAATAGTAAAATTTGTCAAATAACCCCCCTGGTTCTGTGCTACTCTAAAATAATTCTATAAATGGCAAAATAATCGACTGTGGTCTTATAGTGTTTAGTGTGTAGTACAAATTTTATATGCGCAACTTTAATCTCAAATCAATAGGTAGCAGGAAAATTAAAAAAAAATTCATTGTTAAAAGATACATCCGGTATATCGTTCATTGAACTCAACGAATATTATGGTAAATTTGGTAATTAAATAAATGTTATTCTATCTAATATCTAAATGACATAACCAAGTAAAAGATTATATCTTAAATGTTACATATTTTATGTGTAATTAAATATATTACTCAAGCGTTGACGTCCGTCTAAATAATTATAAGTAATTAAGTAAACCACCGGGAGCCATTACTCCTACACATCTTCTAAATTAACTGTAGTAATTAATAATAACCATGTAAAATGAAATACGATAATATTTAGCCCTTGTTTGCGCCTATATCAAAAGCAGAGTTAGATTTAAGTTCTCGGCGCTATGAGCAAAACGATGCTCCCCTATTTAAACTAAACTAAAATCAATTTTTTAAAAACCAGTAGTAAAGCAGAGATATTGTTATTGTCATTAGGATGAGTGAAATTAAAATCTATTTAACAAATTTTTTGAATAAACTTATATACTATATACTTATTTGTAGTTACGGTTTAGAGTTTCGAAAACTTTAATATACCTAAAAATGAATTAATCGATAATTTGACTGTGTAATCGCCTTAATAGTTATTTAACTATCTAGTGCGTTAATGAGTGCGATTAATAATAATTGAGATATTTCAACGCGTGAGAGAAGCGAACGCGTTAATTGTCGAGATTATTAATCGCCTATTAACACATGAGTTAGTTACAATATTTTTCCGTTGATCATACTTTTTTAATTTGGAGAAAAAATAATTTTATTTCATGACAAATATGCTCGGTTAGTAACGATTGATATTGCTGAGCATCAATATTACGTGAATATTATTAGCTAGAACTGTCAAAATCATTTCGTTTTATTCTATTTACCATTTTTTATAACTTACGGATAGCTAATAATATAACTATATAGGTGTATTAAAGGCATTCAACAAAAAATCCTTGATTAATAAAAATCATGCATTACATTAATGATACTCATTAATAAACGATCAACGGAAATTAATATTTTATCTGCGTATTATTGGTGCGTAATTCAATGACCTTTTTTTTCCTTTCAGAGGTTAAGCGCATTATTGTCTGTGTAGACTTATAGATCGACTAAATTCTTGGACAATTGCCTGTATTGCCTATTCGCTTATCAGGTCCCGATCAAAAGATAGTTATTTGTTTTACTAGGCAAAAAAATATTAGATTTGCTGCCGGGGTTAGAGAGAGACGAGGCGCAGCCGAGTCTATGAATCTAGCTTAGGCAGCAAATCTGTTTTTTGCCATGTTAAACACATTATTTTTTCGGCGATTATTTTAAATATATTGATAGGTATCGCAATCAAATTATGTTGCTATGCGTATGTTGACAGTTGCTATGAAAAAAACAAAATAGGTTAGGTATGTTGCTGAATTTTATAAATGTCAAATTTGTTGATTCACCATAGTAACAATTACTTTTGTGGCCTAGGCTTTTTTACTATTTTTGCTGCCTAGCCAGCAAAAGTGACACTTTGTTGACTGTCAGTTGTCAAAAAACAGCACTTTTAATGTCAATCGCCGAAAAACAAATTTTCTATGAACAGAGTTCCTAAACCTATCCAGACTGGCATGATTATATTTGCACATTCAGAACCACTGGTTCAGGTCCGCATTTCCTGCTGTTTAGGGGATGTTTACTAAGTGATACGAACGCCATCGCAAATTGCACGCGGCAGGATTACAACGATACAATCACAACGGTCGTGTGTGTGTTTTTGTAGCTCGTGTTTGGGCTACATTTTAACGTAATCTCGGTGACCGGGGCTTGGCCACGGTCGAGGAAGCAAAGGTGTGACTGTGGACGTGAAAATTACGGCCTATGGTTAACACTTACGCCCACTGCGCGGAATTGATTTCAAATGGAAAGGAGAATTGATTGTGTTTGTGTTTTTGATTGTCGCCCGGTTCCAGGATAGCCAGATTATGGTTTTTTCTACTCCCTACTGGATATTGGCAACATATCTTCATACTATCATATATGGATAGAGATGTCATATGGTGTGGATATGAAATTAAAGGCCAAATACGTGAAAAAAATTATTAATGCGTGCAAATTATGTTTTTATTATGACAAATAATTATAACAAACATTGAATCAACTGCTATTTAATAATTAATTATGTTTAAAAGCATGATTTTATTGCTAAAAGAGCAAATAAAATTTAGAGTTTTTAGGTTTTCAACAATTATTCAAATGTCATAACGTCAAAAAATAATTGATGTTACCCTACTTTTAAATAATTTTTGGCATCATATTGAGTGCATTTTATTGCAAAATTTATATTTCGTAGTAGATTGATCGTAAAAAAAATAGGCTGTACAACACGAGTGGATTGCCTTTATCGCACGCGAATGACACTTCCCCTATGGGGTCGTGACTGCAAACTCGTTCTCGTATTCATAGGCATTACATCCACTCTTGTTGTACAATATACTATATTGTAACAAGATAGCCCCAAACATATTTGCGCGACAAAGACATTAGTTCTCTAGTATAATATTGAATTACAGTTGACAGTTTAAAGCAATAATTTAAGAAAACAGATGTAAACGCAGAGAAATCGTGGGACACAATATTTCTTAAAATTCTTAAAATCGTTGTCCAAACGGATGTCATAAACTAATCACCATGAACAAAATGTCATGTTCACTCAAAGCTATTAGTCTGTCACCATTTCTCTGTGGGTCCGAGTCTAGGGACATGGACGCGACGTTCTTAAATTTCCCAAATTCTGAAAACTACCCCTCTACCCTAGACCAATGAAAATAGTTATTATATAAAATGTTAACGAATAGTAAGCTAGTTTTTAAGAGTCGATTTGAGTAGGGATGTTTCGGAGGCAAACAAAGGTTATATAAGCCATAATCTTCGTTTGCAGATCGGCTTAAGTAATCATTTTTAAAATCAATCAGATCAGTTCTAAATTTTGTATAAGTCAATTGTATTAAAGATAACAGTCTAAATTTCATTATTAGAGTCAAACACTTTTGCTAATCAAAGATCGAGATAGATTTGACAGTTAAGTCTACTTAGTTGGATTCCAGTTGTGAAGTTGATATAAATAATTCAAGTTATAGTGGAATATCAGTATAGTGAGATATTGGAAGTTGTGGATTAACAAGCTTGATGTATGTAAGTAGAAACTACTAATTTTTGTAACTAACTTGGAATCAATTGAGTGATCGGGTTAAGTCTTGTGTTCCTAACATAGTGATACATTCTTTAAGAGTTAATAAGCACGGTGATTTATATCTAACATAGAGTCAAGGATCCGCTGTTTTTAACTAACACGATTAAATCTCTCCGATCGATCTGCTCTTAAAAAGGGAATTTGTTTTATAATTATTCAAGTGTAATAGTGTAGCAAGGTTTATATTTAAGGTTATATTGTATTTTAAACTGATTCGAATATATAAGATTAATTGTTGATGTTTTTTCCAAATTTCATTACGAACTTCTGTTTGAGGTTTTTTCGGCCTTAATCAATTAATATCGAATTGATTATAGGTTTTTCCCTTAGACGCTTAAGACACATGTCGGAAGTTTCGTTTTTTATAAATTCATTTTGATTATAGTATAATTAAACTCTATTTATTTTTTAAATATAATTCATTGGTTAACTTTACCGCTGTTGTGTTTTATTAAAGTTCCTTTTTCTTTAACACTTCTCTTAACTCTTCTGATCGAGAGTTTATAAATCGATCAGTGGTGGTCGCGCTACCCTTGGATTGAACTTGCTTAATTAGTAAGTAGATTCAAGTAAAACCCCTTGTGTTCTTCCCGACAGTAGTACAAAGTGCACGGGTTGTCACAATATGTATAAGGATAATGTTATTTGAAATTGTTATATAGAAAATAATGAGCAGGAAGTATTCCTGAATTTTTTTTGTGAACGATCAAATTAAAAGGCGAGATTGTATTTTATTTTGTTGGTAACCATTCTACAGGATTTACTCCCAATTATAGAATGGTTGATGTTATTAAAGTAGAATCCAACCACTTCTAGACTGATTCATCTTGGTGCTGTCAGAATCTCAATTCAAAGTGACATCGGATAGATTCTTATGCAACGAGGACTACATGTAAGACGATCAAGTGGTCAGTTTGAAGCGCTCGAGTACGATTTAATGACAAGATGGTTTTTTTTTACAATTTAACGATAATTACACACTGCCGGCCAAGAGATTTGAACCACAGAACTTCGGGTTCCTACGTCATCTCCCGCAATGGTATAGTGCTCACCTCTAAACACAGATCACAGTGGCCATGAATTCGAATCCGGGTGAGGTGTGAAATTTTCAAGGCTTGATTAGGATCGGTATCCACTCTCGTTACCATTCCAAGTTGGAATACAATTAACTTGGCAATTTGGTAGTTGTAACAAGGGTTCGAGAATAAAATAAAAATAAATTATACAATTTTAAATAGTTAAAATAAAATGGAAGTCGTATTTTGTAAGGAATGATAAATTTCACCGTTCTGCCTATTTGTGCTCAAATAGATGAATAATTATAAAATAGATTTATAACCAATTTTCGTTACTACAAAAACAAATTATTATACTAGAGCTAGTGTTCCATCAGGTCTTAACTATTTTAGGTGATTATATTTTCTGTAATTCGTAATCTTTCTAGAAGATGAAGCACAATTTTTGATTTATTCGTTAAATATAGTGTCATTTACATAGGTTAGGTTAGGTTAGCTTACTGTAAAATTGCTTGATGTCGTGAAAGTAGAACTCATAGATTCAGTCTGTAAGTAAGGCATTGGCCAATCTTTTATGTTCATATTTCAATTTTTAAAACGTACCTTAGGTACTACATTTTTATGTGAAAAAATAGAAGAATAAAAAAGTATATCCATTTGGGATGCATCACATTCTATAGACAAGTGTTCAGACTAGTGATGCCGTGAGACGACAGACGAGACGAGACGAGAAATAGTCAACTCTCGTATCGTCTTAAATTTTCGAGACGAGAGATTTAAGTTTTCCCGTCTTGGTCATTTCTCGGCTGTTTAATTCTCATCTCAAAGAACTCGATTCTCGTCTCGTTTAAAATTTTCGGAAAAAAATTGTTCCTATCTATTTGAAAAGCTAGAAGTGAATTTAAGAACTTTTTTACCTCTCTTTTAAAGTTGCACACACAAAAATGCTACGAACAAAGAAGAATAAAATAATATTTTGACAAAAGGTTTTTCGTTTTGTTATTCTCGAGATCTATTTCTCGTTTTGGAATTATGAATTCTCGTCTCATCTCGAAAATCCAAGACGAGAAATTTGATAGTTCTCGTCTCGTAATTTCGAGACGAGACGAGAATTAAACGAGAAATTTCTCGTCTCGGCGGCAACATTAGATCAGACAGCTAGGCTCGAGCCTGCAGCCTGGTACAAAGTAAAAATAATCGCCACTAAATTCAAACATTTCATTCGTGTTAGAGAATTAGGAACTTCTCTCGCAGACTTGCAGCAAATTAATTCCAGTTATTGCAGTGTTGATTAATGAGGCGCTGGCGCCGCGGGTGTGAAATAAAGAACGAAGCCCTGGGAGAGAATTGCAGAGTTTAGTGCCGAGATTTCGATGAACTCGCGGCTTCGAGCACCGCGTGTTTACCTAATCAACTCTACGACTGCTGTGCACTGTTTCCTGTTGCAACTGCAACGAAACGAACCACTCCAACCAGATGAAATTTGCAATCACGGACGGAGAGTGCACTAAATTAGAGGGTTGTTTATTTACCGGGAAATTTACACGAATTAAAGACTAAGGAGGGACTGCAATCATTCCTGCTTTTAAACACGATTTTTAATTTTCTTCCACTGTTTACTTCAGGGGAAGTTTTCTGATCGTGATCATCGACCAAACGATTTTTAATGCGCGACAGCTCGAGAATTTATTGGATTTTTATATTTATTAAACAACTTTGCTTAAGAAGAACTATGGTAGGTATGTTTGAAGTTTGTAGACCAGGATTGATTATAATTAAAACTCATGTTTTCGAACTTTCCTTGTCTTTATTACACACAAAAATACACAACATTTTGATTGGTGGAGATCTCCAATCGACATGTTGTGTATTATGTTTATTATGGTAGGTATATTGAAGCGAACATTTTAACGAATTTTAACATTATATTCCTTTAATTTATTGTGACTTGAAATTTCAAATGCTAAAAGGAAAATTAATCGTTATCAGACTTTGAACAATAAACAGAAAAAAACATTCAAGAAATTGTCAATGCCTTTTGTAAAAAGTATTTCAAAATAAACAAATGTTTCTTTGACTGATTGGACCGCCTCTTCCAACAGCTGATCACAAGAGATTTTCAACCATACCTTTTTAGCATAGTGCACAGGTTCTACGCTCAATCTCCCCACTATTAATAATCAAAGGTTGGCACAACTTCTAAATGTAGAAACTCCATATAATTTACATAATATAAATTCCGATAAATTCAAATTTTTGCCTCATCTACATTTATTAACCTTGTCATAAGATCTTTTAGTTTTTCCACTCAGAAAAATTGGGGGAATAAACCAACAATTAAATCAATCCATTTACTTACCAAACATCCATGCAAACGCTTACCAACTATCTGAATACTTGATTGATGCTAACCAAATCATGCATATAGTTAAAGAAATTGTGAAGAAAATACGGAAATTGATACAAAAGTGTTAAATTTTCGGAAAGCATAGCACGATTTTAGAGTCAATTAACAGTTTAACACTTCCGTGAAAGCCAATACTGTTCGATAGCATGTTGGCGTCTTTATCTCGTTCGGTCGGTTGAGCATATTGGCCGCTATCTCGCCCTATTATAAATATTTGTTATTTACTCGTTCGCATTTCTTATCAGTGTCACATTGGCGACTTTTTGCGCTTTTTAAGACTGTGTTTCCATATTCTGCGGAAATAACAAGTGCAATGGTGCATCAAGTCTTGCATTTTGCATTTGCGATTCTCAGAGTTGCATTATAAATCGAGAACATAGAGCGAAGTTGTACGAGACGTTTCAATCAACAAATCGATACGCTCGTTTTGTACTTTTATCGCTACGTTTTAATGGAACAAATGTTACAATATTCAGTTTTGTTTCTCTTTTTCACCAAGAAAAGTTCAGAGGTACAAGTTCACATTACTGTTCAACTATCATTAATAAATCATGGATAGCTATAAAATATGATTTAAATTAGTTTACTCTGGCGGAAAACTATATCCGATTGTATCATATGTCGGAACAATATCTTCTTTGAGTGGTTAATTTAATATAAGAAGATTCAATTCTACTTTGTCGCAATAGATATAATCTATTTGATAGACTAGTAGAAGTACACAAATAATAAAATATATTTAAGGTTGAAAAATTACTCGAAATATCAGTCATACAACATATATTAAAATTAACCTAAAAAAGTAATTGGATGTGTACGATACATGAATTTTTGTAAGATATCTTACTACCCTGGTTAAAATGCCAGATAAAATGGTAGTTAATACAGATAAAGTTTTAATGAGAATTTATCGTAACTTATGTGCACACGCCGAATTTTATCCGCCATGCACAAAGTTGTAATAAAAACTTTATGAGAATTTATGGGATTCTATGAGCCGTAATATTTCTATTGTCATTTTATACGCATAGTGGTAATATATTCTATTGGGTTTTAATCTGGAACATATTTTATCTGCAATAATTGTAAATTTACGATAAAATTCTTAACGGATTTTATATGCTTCTATGAGAAATGTAATCTATTCGGTTCTATACGCAGAATGGCAATTAATTTTCTATAAGAATTAATACGCAAATACACAATTCGTTATTTTTATACGGTTTTATAGTAATTTCGCTATTAACTTTTAATTGGATTATATCCGTTTCTACGTGACACACATTCTATTTGGTCCTATGAGCAAAGTGGGATACTAATTTTTATGAGAATTTATACGCATTACACACATTGTGATTTCTAGACGGTTTTATAGTAATTTCGCTATTAACTTTTAATTGGATTTTATCCGTTTCTATGTGACACACATTCTATTTGATTCTATGAGCAAAGTGGCATACTATTTTCTATGTGAATTTATACGCATTACACACTTTGTGATTTCTATACGGTTTTATAGTAATTTTGCTATTAACTTTTAATTGGATTTTATCCGTTTCTATGTGACAAACATTCTATTTGATTCTATGAGCAAAGTGGCATACTATTTTCTATGAGAATTTATACGCATTACACACTTTGTGATTCTTATACGGTTTTATAGTAATTTCGCTATTAACTTTTAATTGGATTTTACCCGTTTCTATGTGACACATTCTATTTGATTCTATGAGCAAAGTGGCATACTATTTTCTATGAGAATTTATACGCATTACACACTTTGTGATTCCTATACGGTTTTATAGTAATTTCGCTATTAACTTTTAATTGGATTTTATCCGTTTCTATGTGACACACATTCCATTTGATCCTATGAGCAAAGTGGCATGCAATTTAGTAAATTAGTATCCCACTTTGCTCATAGGATCAAATGTGTATCACAAAGAAACGAATAAAATCCAATTAAAAGTTAATAGCGAAATTACTATAAAGCCGTATAGGAATCACAAAATGTGTAACGCGTATAAATTCTCATAAAAATTAGTATCCCACTTTGCTCATAGGACCAAATAGAATGTGTGTCAGATAGAAACGGATAAAATCCAATTAAAAGTTAATAGCGAAATTAGTATAAAACCGTATAGAAATCACAAAGTGTGTAATGCATATAAATTCTCATAGAAAATTGCATGCCACTTTGCTCATAGGATCAAATAGAATGTGTGTCATATAGAAACGGATATAATCCAAATAAAAGTTAATAGCGAAATTACTATAAAATCGTATAGAAATCACAAAGTGTGTAATGCGTATAAATTCTCATAGAAAATAGCATGCCACTTTGCTCATAGGATCATATAGAATGTGTGTCACATAGAAACGGATAAAATCCAATTAAAAGTTAATAGCGAAATTACTATAAATCCGTATAGAAATAACAAAGTGTGTAATGCGTATAAATTCTCATAGTAAATAGTATCCCACTTTGCTCATAGGATCAAATAGAATGTGTGTCACATAGAAACAGATAAAATCCAATTAAAAGTTAATAGCGAAATTACTATAAAACCGTATAGAAATAACAAAGTGTGTAATGCGTATAAATTCTCTTAGAAAATTGCATGCCACTTTGCTCATAAGATCAAATAGAATGTGTGTCACATAGAAACGGATAAAATCCAATTAAAAGTTAATAGCGAAATTACTATAAATCCGTATAGAAATAACAAAGTGTGTAATGCGTATAAATTCTCATAGAAAATAGTATCCCACTTTGCTCATAGGATCAAATAGAATTTGTGTCACATAGAAACAGATAAAATCCAATTAAAAGTTAACAGCGAAATTACTATAAAACCGTATAGAAATAACAAAGTGTGTAATGCGTATAAATTCTCATAGAAAATTGCATGCCACTTTGCTCATAGGATCAAATAGAATGTGTGTCACATAGAAACAGATAAAATCCAATTAAAAGTTAATAGCGAAATTACTATAAAATCGTATAGAAATCACAAGGTGTGTAATGCGTATAAATTCTCATAGAAAATAGTATCCCACTTTGCTCATAGGATCAAATAGAATGTGTATCACATAGAAACGGATAAAATCCAATTAAAAGTTAATAGGGAAGTTACTATAAAACCGTATAGGAATCACTAAGTGTCTAATTTTCGAAGTGCTTACTTCTCCGCTATTTTTACCTGTGGCTTCTAACGTATACCTTCTACCGATATTCGTATAGAAACAGATAGACTGTAACCAGCAATGAATGGTAAATTACATATTAAGTACCATAGATTCCAATAAAATCCGTTCTACTTGTGTACCATTATATCCTATACAAACGGATAGACTTTCATTCTTATATGCGGATAAAAACCAATAAAATAAATTCCTGGATTTCCAGCAGTTTACGGTAAAATGCGCGTTCCAATACACATATTAAATACCATAGATTCCTATAAAATCCGGTCGACCTGTGTACCATTATATCTCATACGAACGGATAGACTTACATTCGTAAATGCGGATAAAAACCAATAAAATATATATCTGGATTTCCAGCAGTTTATGGTAAAAGAGGTGTTTCAATACACATATTGATTACCATAGAATCGTATAAAATCCGTTCGACCTGTGTACCATTATATCTCATACGAACGGATAGACTTACATTCGTAAATGCGGATAAAAACCAATAAAATATATATCTGGATTTCCAGCAGTTTATGGTAAAAGAGGTGTTTCAATACACATATTGATTACCATAGAATCGTATAAAATCCGTTCTACCTGTGTACCATTAAAACTCATAAGATCGAATAGACTTACATTCGTATATGCGGATAAAAACCAATAAAATATATATCTGGATTTCCAGCAGTTTATGGTAAAAGAGGTGATTCAATACACATATTGACTACCATAGAATCGTATAAATTTTTTTTTATGTGTTTCTATGTGGCATTCTAACCAGGGTAACCCTTAAGAAGATTTAAGTGTAAACCGAAACATCGGTTATGTAAGAAGAAGAATATATGTTGTATAACTGATATTTCGAGTAATTTTACAACCTTAACTATCATTTCAGTCAATTACATAGTCACTTTAATAAACAATATTATTTAAAAAAAATAGTAATGCTAATACATAAGTAGGTATTAGTCCTAATAAATCAATTTTCATCATGATTGTGCAAAATTCATAAGAATTTTAAACTGTCTAAACGTTGCACATTTGCCACATAGAAGGCACACGCATGCAACACACAGGCAATAGAAGCACAATGAAGAACGTATGGAACGTTAGTGACCTCAAAATTGATTTTTTCTTTACCTACATAGAAGCTACAAAATAGTGGCGACTCTATTTCACAAGCATCACACACAATATATCTCACTGTTGCGTGTGTCTGTCTTCTAAGTGTCCTTGTGTGAACAGGGCTTAAAAATCCTGGTACCTATACTGAAATGCAACTAATTGAAATTCCGCAATTTCAAAATCATGAGAACAAAATACTAATTTTATTTATTTTGTTTTTGCAACTACTTGTAACATATTGTGTTAGGCTCATTTCTATTAGTAAGGTTTTAGATACTAATTCGTTGTTTTAGTTAATTCAGTTTTATAGATTCATGTCTCCTAATATATCCATAAGATTTATTTCCTCTCCTAGAAGGTGAGCATTGAACACGTTTTGTATTGAATAGAATTTTTAGGTTTATATCTACTAATAATAATTCTTATAAACTTGATACTGCTTGAAACCTATTCTGTACTTATATTAAAAAGACAGCTGCATAATAAGAAAAGCGAAATAAACTAGCTCGTTTCTTCATACTAAAACACAGTTCATTAATTTTACAAAACAACCTTTATAAAATATTCTCAAAGTAATACATATTTTTAATGTTAACGCAGCAGCAGCGTGCAAAACAGTAATGAATAAAAATGATACAACAGAAGCATTGTTTTAATACGTATAACGCAAAATATATTACTTCCTTTTAGATGGCTGAATATGTATAAAGAAAATGAATATTCATATAAATACAACACTTGTATTATGGTGCTTGATTATGCAATGATTCAATAATAATAATTACTACTTTCTTATATTATCTCGAAGTGAAAGAGTTGACAATAGTAAACCTTGTAAAAGTCAAACTAGGCAAAATAATTTGGGCATTTGGCCAACCGGCGAACGATCTTTCTAAGGCCTACAATATTTAGCTGCCCATTTAATACATGAAAATAAAAAACTAGAATATTCAAACTCAGAAATCTGCATCACCTATATCAAAAGGTTCATCACAGGAAAATTCAATCAAGAATTGTAGATTCGGCATAAATGCAAGATGCAAACACAGGAAATTGCCAAAGCAGGAAGATATAGGAAGGAAGGTGCAAAATTAGCTTTAACTGAACTAGGTAAATGAACAATCCAGAACTATTTTTGACTCTCACATACTCGGTTTTGACTATCAATTTTATAGATTTGCATCGGGAATGTAATTAATTTTATTAAATATTGAAGATCGCTAGCTTTAATATATTTTAAATAAATAATTAGTTTCCACACGGTTTCTCCCTATGATTGATATTGACAATTTATTTTATGACGGCTTCTAGCACTTGTTTTACTTTTTAGTAAAAACTTTCTTCGTGTGAACAGGGCATGATGAAAATGGATGTGGCAAAAGAAGTGCGCCTAGAAAGTAATATTTAGCAAAGAATGTTGCGAATGTTGAGAATTTTGTATTATTTTGTTATGAGGGACTTTGTCCATTTAAGGAAAATGGCCTGACTTTTTTGTATGCACGTATGTATCATGAACTAATATTAATTAGAACGAAACTATATGTTGTCTTTCAAATCCATTTTAATCACTATGCTTGAGTTTGGAGCTGTGATTTATATCAAATATTTAAATAGCCATATAAATTAGTCACAGTTGATAGAAAACGTAGGATTTTCGCATAATTACATTTATATACTTGAGCATGTATACAGGAAACTGGCAAACTGAAAACATATTTTAATCAGGACACTGGACACTAAAATATTAAACCAGGACAGTTCTATAACATCCTGGGACGTCAGGTTACCTCTATTCTACCCGCTAAATTATACAATAATCCATTGTTTAAGGTGGTTGGCTTCTAACCGTTAAAATGGTGAAAAGTATGTTTAGTTTTCCCATTAAAATTGAAGTAAGAATTGAAATTTTCGAATTAACTAAGATATTTTTGAAAAGTTTAAGGATGCTCAATCTTTGCTCTAATGCCAGTTTTTTAAGTTTTTTCTTCAATTTTTTTATGTGCATGGCTAAACATGTCCAATTTTGTGAATATTTCATGTGTATTTTAATACAATCCTACATAAAAATTCAAAAAAGTGGCATTAGAGCAAAAAGAGGACAACTTCAAGCTTTTAGAAAACGTCTTATTTATTTAAAAAATCTTATTGTTTAAACCAATTTTGTGGGGAAAACTGCATGTTGCTTTTCGCTATTTCGACGGCTGGTGTTGATCCATTTTAAATTAAATTTTCTGGAATACAAAATTCAAAAAGTGTTCAATTTATTTATTCAGATATATAATTTAAATCTTTGTTTATTAAAGAGGCAAAAAGAAAGGCAACAAACAGAAAAGAGTGGAAAGACATAATTAAAATAAGAAGGTGAAAACAATCTCGACACCCGAAAGGGTAAAAGAGATTTAAATGATAATAATAATGATTATTATTATTAAAGTAATACAGAGCGTTCAGAAAAACCTATAATTTGACTGCGCAATCGCCTTAACACATACCTAAATAATAAAATAATTATTACTACGTTGGGCCGAGTCCACTCTAAAGTTAAAGGTGCTTCTCTAAAAGTAATAAATAAAAACAAACACATTTTTAACATAGAGACAAAAGATATTTCTATGGTTATTAGAGAATCTTCTAGCTTTTAAAGAAGAGTGCTGGATTCAGCCCTTCGATCATTTACAATATAAGATGTTGATTACCTACTTTTGCTGTTTGTGTTTAATAGAAAAACCAATCCAGTGCAGTACTACAAAAATGCTGCAGGTAAACTATCCTGAATTTTTCGAATTTAAAAAATTCTGTTTCGTAATCTACACATGTCATACTACTTGTTACCCTTAAATTTATGACAGTAACTTCAAAACCATCCTGTATAACAGTGAGAGGGCATGAAATGTATTACAGGTTGCATTCTGATGATAAAAACGCGTATGTAATGTCGTTACAAACAGCTTGTGCTTAAAAAATGCATTACTTTGTTCGTTTAAATTAGTCAAATATCAAAATTTAAACTCTTATAAAAATAGTTATTTACGTATCAAGTACGGATAGAGCATTGTTTGTTGCACGCGTCAAAGCCGAGATTGACGACTCGCCAAGGAAAAACAAGCTCTATGCAACGAGGTGCACACAATATTTTGTCCATAATCGTATAACGTCAATACAGTTAATTTTAAAATTATTATTTTAAAATTATTATGACAACGTTTATAAACAAAATAAAAAATTTTCAAACAAAATGTTCACAATCGTAGTTGAAGGCCAATTTGATGCAATCAATTTAATGGTTTTATGTTTTTGTCGCACAAGTGCGACAAAACAGTACTTTGTTGCACTAGTGCAACAATTTTGTACATATTCTAACTAAAAATTGAATAACAATGTTCATATTGTACAATAATTATTGTAGACAAAATAATTTGTTATTTAGGTACTAAACTTCAGATAGCACTGACATTATAGGTTATCCAAATTCCGATTTATGTCAAAGCATCTCCATTCAGCCTATTGTATTTAAATGATTAAATTCAGACATTCGAAAGAAAATAGTATATTATATATTGAGGGACTAAAGTGCATGATTTAATCCTGAGGGTGAAGTTTATTTCACGAGCCGAAGGTGAGGGAAATAATCACCTGAGGGATTAAAGATACTTTAGTCCTGTGGTATATACGCTATTTTTTGCACTTCATCCAAATGAATGCAAAATAGTTTAAAAGAATACACATTTTGCAATTTTGACAGTAAATTTTATGACAAATATTTATATTGTTACCATAGATACTCTGTAACAAATAGCACGTATTTACTTGACAACGGGAATAATTAATTCAATTTCTTGACAACGGGATTAAATATGAAAAATAATCCCTTGGGATCAAATTAAGAACCTTAGTCCCTAAAAATAAAGACTAAAGAAGAGTTTTAGTCCCGGAAGTGCAAAAATTATTTTTTAAATGACAATTTTAAAGAAATAAAAATATACAACGATATTTCATGCATGAAACATCTATAATATCTACTTTTCGAACCATGTATAATATCATGTAAAAGACAGTCTTTCGGAATAAAAGTGTCTGGGGTTTTCGAAGGTTTCCTGCTTCTGCCCTGGCAGGGCCGGTCGGAGGGCACGTGCCAAGTTCCGGCGCTCACTATTAAAAGACTCCCGCACAATGGAAGAGGAAATGAATGTGTGTTCGGAAGATTAATGAAGTTCGTGCGTACAAGTTCATGTTCATTATAATACTGCCGACTACTATTCATGTTATGTTCCACGTACAATGTAAAATGGAATTACCACCGCTGCGGAATTACGTCGCAAACATCGCTCACTAGTCGCCAATCAGAACGACATACACGTGTTACTTCCCCACGATTTTATTTTACAAATTTAATTTGAATAACTTCAAAGAAATGTTTATGTTTGTATTTGATATCATTTAAAAACACGGTTCGCTTTGAAGTCAACCAGAATGTAAAAAAGAATGTTATAAATGTAAATAAATACATTATCACGTCCTTTACATAACTCTGTTTAGCTAACTGGGGCACCTGGGTTCTCTAGAACGGTAAAATATATACCTAGTTTTCCAAAGGTTGTATTGAATTCCTGGAATCATTTATGCTTTGATTTAAGAGCAGGTACTTACCTAGTTTGTAAAGTTTTTAAAAATTTAATTAGCGAGTAAATCGTTCACTTTAGAAAGTTCTACTTACATAACTAACTGATTTGTTTTTAATTTATTTAAGCGAGAGTTAACAACACAATTTAAATTTTTTTTTAAATTCTGAAGTTAAATAATAATAAGTTAATTGAATTTACAAACTTATCAATGCAGAATATATAAAACTACTTACTAAGTAATTTTGCTTCAATTGAAAAAAAATATATTTGAATACAAGTATGGAAAGTGCTTCATTGAAAAACTAGTATGACAGTTGGAGCTAGAGCGTCAGCGAATTCTCATATCATACGAGTATTTCCATTATCTTTTCCGCAAGTGTGCTACATACTATTTTTTCTACGAATGTGTGAAATAATTAATTTAAAAAATATATACCTATAATAATAACAAACTTTAGAAAAACAGATCAGGTAGACTTGCTGTCATAGCTGATGTAATCCGGTGTATGTGGGGGTTATTTTACGTGGCTAAAGGTTACTGATGCCACATACACCTATTGCTGGGTTTAGGGTTGGGAGTGTATTGAACGGGAATACTTTACTTACCCGTGCCAGACGCAGGTGCTACCACGACACTGATGCTGTCTACTCTTGATCTTATCACTGATCACTTATCACTCAGGAAGGATAGTAATAATTATTAAAACACGAATCAAGTAATATAATGTCTTATTTAATTAACGAATAACGAATAAAGTAAAAATGGTTAAACAATACAAAAATACTAAATGTGGAAGTGACGACAATGCGGGAGTCAACTCAAAACATAAAACGAACGAAATCGTACTCTCTAACTCGGACCGTACACTTTGACTCTAATCGTACACTCTTACTGTGCGTCGTACACTTCGCCTGTGCGGGCGGGTCATCTAGATTTTATATCAACATATCGCTGACGCTTCAGAATCAAATCTAAACAAACCCACCCACACACTGCACACCGCATTGTCACACTGAAAACATTAACAGACACAGAAACTGACAGTTCATTTTTGTAATTTTGTATTTATGGTGTGATTTATAAATTTCTTGCAAAAAGTAATAGTGATAGCCTGTGCCTTCCCCTGGATACGGCCCTGACCAACACAGTATAGTTATCTGCAGACATCCAGAAGAGAACACGGCAATGTGTACCAAATATGAAATGTTGGTACACGCAAAAATATCACATTGCCTTTATAGTGCTAATTATGAAAATATTTAACGCCGAATGAAGCGTGTGTTCAACGATAAATTATTATATTATTTAGGGTGTACCTACCTATATTGTATATTAAGTACATATTGGAACAGCGTTGTTAATAATACTGGAATACGAATTTTCACTGGTTTTAGGTTTAATAATGTAGGTTGTCCACGCTCTATCTATTATTTAGCATTATATATTTATATGCACCGTAAGTTCTGATTTCACGATTTCAGTTCTGAATGAATAAAACATGCCCTGATTCCTTTACAGTATTTCTTACTACTTCTTTTTATTTCCACCACAAGATCTGAAATCTGTTTCGTATGCGCGTTGTGTAATAAGCTTAGTAGGAGTATGACAAACGTTGCATAAAATATAATGAATAAAAATCCGCGCGGTTCCTTTGTGCACGTTCCTTTGTCTGTGAACTTTTGTTTCTTGACGTGGCCACCGCAGATCTCAGTCCGTGACCCGAAATAATGACCTCGAGGACGAGGGAAAATATGTTAAGAGTTAAAGAAGTGTAAGCAAAGAAGATCGAAATGGAAACGCGGAAAATGTCATGTGTAAATTGATCAGTGGCGTATTTTCAGTTTTTGCCGAATTCCTAGAATACTCCTGATTTCATTTTTTTTTCATTGCACTCCTTTCTCCACAACTCGGGCTGCCTGAAACCAGCCCGAAACTCGTACTTTGCCGCATCCTAACTATGCAATGTCATTTTGAGTAAACTGTCAGATTATTATTGATTTCACGATAATGTTTTTAATAGAGAAAGAATGGATATACGGATGTACCTTTTTAAAATTTTAAAAATTAATTTGTATCATTAGATATAATTGTGTAAAGTTTGCATAAAATAAGATTTTAAAAAAAAATTTCGGTATTTTTATATTCATGTACAAATTTTAATTTTAAAAAGGCACATCTGTAGATCAATAAATTCTTTCTCAATTAAATCCTTGTTGAAATAAAATTTTACCATTCTTGTACTGGCCACAAAATACTCATGCTGGATTTTAGGTGGTATACGGGCCTCTTCAAAACGGTTTTTAAGACAAAGCCTATAAGAAATATAAAAATACTACATCTGAACATTTGTTGAATTCATATAATAGAAAATTTCTCTAGTTTAATTTGGTGTCATAATTTTTTCAAAAATGTTTAACCCTCTACCAAATACAAGGGGAAAATCGAGAAAAACTCGTTTTTTTCATAGCTTTTTTGTTATAAATTTTTATGCAGGAGAGTTACGAGGTGGCAAACCTGAAATTTGTAGTCAGCACCCCAAAAAACATATTGGCTGAAAGAAAAAAATACTTCTCCAAAACTTTCCAGGCAGAGACCTTTTTGATCTAAATTGACTGGACTACATAGTAAAATATTTAAGAATCTCATTTGGTCCACAATTAAGAGGTTTTTTGAAATATTCTGCATCATTTAAAAAAGTACGTTTTAGAGAGTAAATATGCCAATGATATTGATATGTTCAGATTTAAGTTTCTATTTTAACCTCAACAGTGCATAGTCACTGATATAGTACTATGTAGTGTAGTCGTATTGTAGCGAACAGGAGAAACCTTATTGTAAAGTTTGTTTGCATCGTTAGCGACACTGTAGAAGTTTCGTTTTACCGGTTGTTATTTCTTCCTGATCGATTACTTGTTATCGTAAGTGTATCTTATATTTCAATAATAACGTTTATGATTTGGTGTTACTACAGTTCTATAGGTACAATTACTGTAATGTGTTTTAGATATCGTGTATCAAACTTTTATAAACACAGACGATTACGGAAGAGATTTGTCTATGAATTATATATTATGCTATTTGTCACACTGTGATATTGTACACAAAATAGTCTAGAAGTATCTCTTGATTTTCATATTTGATAAAAGTTTTCGTCTCTGACAATAAACGCGGCGAGGCGATATAAATCTATGAATATCAGCTCATAATCTAGAGGAATATTCCGGTTCTGTTCCGGATTTCCGCAGTTAAGCGAAGCCAGCGCCAGCGTTGATTTCACTCGGTGAAATTACCGGTTCCACGTTTATCATAAACGATCTGATTCACTTGGTGACCGATGCGCCTTTACCGGTACCGCTACCGGTTGGAATTCACACTCGATGAGATTCTCGCTTTCATTCAAATTTAATGGATAAGAGATTAAATGGATGATTATTTACAAGTACGGTCTGATTAACTTTAAATATTGTTTTTTTGTTAAACAAACAATATTATAAAAGATAATAAAATAAAACAAAGAAGTTTAATACGTGGCCGTGTTCATATGAATATTATACCCTGTTCACATGCACGAGGAAAGTTTTCACTAAAAAATTTCTTGAAAGTAAAACAAGTGTTAGGAGCTGTTATAGAAAAAAAAAACTGTCAATACCGTTCATACGGTGAAAGTAATTATTTTTATTAAATATATTTAAGATCACTAGATTTAATATACTTGAAAGAAATAATTAGTTTCCGCCCAGTTTCCTCGTATGACCGGTATTGAAAAAACTTTTTACTAAAAACTTGTGTGTGAACTAGGCATTATAAAGAATTATGTATGTTTTATAAAAATGCTTAGGGCAGACATGTAGGTAATCTTGCTAAAAAATTTAATAACAATGAGTGTAAAATATGTAAAAAATAATACATACACATTTACTTTTGTTTGAAAACCAAATTAAAATTTGCTGAGATTGTTTTATACCTATTATTTTTAACATCTCCGTTAATTAATTTTTTTTAAATTTAAGAATAATGTCACATTAATCTGTATCTGTTGGTACCAGGCTTATCGTTATTTTGCCCAGCCCGAAAATACCCGAAAAATCTCATGAAATTGTGTGTAAATAGAATAAATAATGTATGAATTTGAATTTTATCGCTTTTCAAATTCAGAACTTATAACGATATAGGGTTACGTGGTTTTCTATTAAAACATAATGTTAAAAAAAAAATCCGGGTTTTTGACAATCTAGATTATACAGGTTGGTGGAGGTGAAATGCGAACATAGGGAAATATATGCCAATGGAGTTATCATGCTAGGCATCTTGATATACGCGGAATAAGTACTGTCAATGTCAAAGTAGCTGTCATATTATTGAAATTTTTATTTTCAATAAAATATTTTCTTTGCATAATAATTTATGTGTACGGGCAGAACGAGAAAGTTTACATGCACTTTTAGATTTTATTATTATTTCTCTTATTGATTACTCTTTTTGCCACACAAATTCACATTACTTCGTTTTGTGACACTACTACAAAATATAACAAGATACCTGGCATGAAAGTTTGATTGTCATGTATGTTCCCTATGTTCGCATTTCACCTCCACCAACCTGTATAGTAGTAGGTACATATTACCTAACATTAGAAATAAAAGAATAAATCTTACCATAATGACATTTTTCTACATCAAGCTAATCACGAATTTACATTTTAATAAGAAATTTCTTGAGAACTAACGATTTATAATTTTTTGAATTAAATTTCAGTTCTAAATTTTCAATGATAGTTAGAATTGTTAAACTTTGGCAAAGAACTAATAATGTAATAATGCTTAATACTTATATACATTTATTTGGGTAAGTTGAACCATTTTTACTGAGATTTATAATTCAGGTGATTGCCGATGCAACGTAAAAGTATTTGTAATTCCACCTTACGTATAAATTACACTTTACAGGTATTATGGTAACTAAGTAAATGCGTTATTAAAGATTTAGACCGGTAATACATTACAAGTCTCAGAAGTGGTATTACAAGTCTATTCTCTCAAAAATTTTACTACGATCAACAACCTTTGATTACAAAATGTAATGTATCTATTTAAAAATTATATAGGTATAGGTAGTTAATTTATCAAAAAATGTTGGGAAGCTGGAAATAAAATTTTGTACGCGGTTCGCTTGTAAATAATTTTTACTGCGCTCACTGGATTAAGGAGTCTCGCTCCTTCATCGGTCGCCAACAAACTTTCCAGCTCACCCGTAAAGATTAAGTTACTACGCTCGCCACGTAAATACTAATATTTATCAGGTTAAACAAATAAAACATATTTACAAAAAGACACGGTTCGAAATATACAGACCGGCAAATTGGATTTATATTCTTAAAATTTGTTTTAATCTCTAACTTATATTTGTGATGAAATATGCCTTAGTGACTGCAAGATGTTGATGATAAATAAATAAAACTACTGGATTATCAATCAAATAATATCTTTAATTTGACTCTGAGCAACGTGGCAGTGTTTGCTGGTCATTTATTCGTCATGATTCCTGTCTATCTCAATTCCATTCTGCTCAATCTTAGATAACGACTGGGTGGTCAATTCAAACACGCCGTATCTCTGTATTGATTGACAATAAAACATGTAGTCGTGCTGTGCTGGCAATGGAGGCAACGTCGGTCTCCTGGCATTACACGCTCCAATATCCTGTCGCGGTGCTGTGGCGCACTAACCCTACAACAACCCGCAACCAGACCACGTGATTTCACGCCAATTTATACTACTATTTGACTTCGCAAAGATGCTATGCCAACATCATCACTTTACTTAAACAAATCTGAAAAATCATACATTTATGGTTTTATTATTTGATTGATGATCTCGATGGTTACCGTTCAGGATTAACTGAATGGTGGATGCTATTAATGTGGAATCCAACCACTCTGAAAAATCATTCATTTATGGTTTTATTATTTGATTGATGATCTCGATGGATATCGTTCAACAGGATTAACTGAATGGTGGATGCTATTAATGTGGAATCCAACTACTCGGATCCAGTGGAATTATTGTCGGTTGCTGGAATCGAATTCGGAAACTTACTAAATGGACAATCAAATTTGTTCTTCAATGAGACTCAATTTGGTACAGATTGTATTGCAATATTTATTTTCGTAAAATGAATACAGACATTTTTGAATTTTTATAGAAAGTAAGTACCATTTAATTATACACGATCGAATAAAGGATAAGGAGTAGAAAATTGTGGTAGTTGGTAGGTAATGGTTAATAATACAAAATACAGTCGATTTTGATTCGTTTCGTAATCTTTATACTTGTGTAATATTAGTATATTACCTATGTATCACGTTTTATAATCGTTATTTTAATCACGAGTTTTTTTTAGGAACGAGTATCTAGAGAGTTCATAAGCGAGTTACATATACCTTTTCTACGACCACAAGTTAAACAAAATAAATATATAAAATTTCATTAATAATTAATTTAGGTTAAATCATGTCGAGGTGTGTTTAAATAGTACTTATATTATGTATCAAGTTTTATAAACGTCATTTTTGTCACGAGTTTTTTAGTTTTTTAGAGTCACATACCTACTATACTTTTTCCACGAACACAAATTAAACAACATAAATTCATAAATATGTAAAATTACATTTATAATAATTTTAGGTTAAATTATAATGATATTATATACATAACTACAAAATTCTACTTAGGCAAGTGTATTTAATTTCTATATGGGAAAAAATTTACAATGATTAAAATAAATCATTAATTTCCCTCATGTTTTCTCAAAAATTAAATGTCAAATATAGGAGCCAATTTCATCTCGTGTTTAATATATCAGTTGCTATGTTCAGCCCGAGACTAAAAACGGCCAAAGCCACGGCTTGTCGAGGTGTGTTTAAAATGTTATTTAGCGCCATTTAAACTAGTTCGTTAAATGATGTTTTAATACCAGGAGTAGAAAAAATAATTTAAAGCTTGTTGCGTAGTATACTATTTAATAAATTAACAAATCACACAGTTTTCTAGAAAACACCTTGCTCTCACAAATTAAATTGTAATTGTGGAGAGGAGAATTATTTAAAACGGCCTGTGCAAATAAGTAGGTAGTACCTACCTACGCATTTATCTATTGTTTTTTGAATCAAATATTATTTTATACTACGATTCTAATTTGATTTACTTTAAGAGACGGATTACTTTGCTCAGAACCAAATCAGACGTTAAATAATGTACAGTCAAATATAATGACAAAAGGGTTGTTGATAGTTAAATTAGATTGAACCAAAGAGGCAAATATATAACACGGTTGATGATTCCCAGTTATGATGTACTAAGCGAAACTTTTTCTTTTCGATGTTAAATAGCGGTAGTTGGCAGTTATTATTCTCCCCATTCCGCCAAAAGAAAAAAAATCAGAGGCATTTAAAGAAAAGAAAACCATAAAAATAAAGCACGCAACAGAAGATTAAATGAATTCCCTCATATACAACAGTCAGAGTCGTTGTGTTTTTTCCATTACGGTTCTGTAAAAAAAGAGAAAAAATTAGGAAACTATTGCCTCTGGATTCTTTCGACTCTCAGTATCCTTTGCGACATGTTAAGTGAATCCCCTTAAAACCGCAGTTGAGTACGTCGGATGTAGCTGAACAGCGGCTCTAAAACTGTTCCCACACGCTGGCGAATCAATATCAAATGCACAACCTATTCAATTTATTTCTTACGATTGAGATCATGTTGAATGATAATATTCGTTTTTCACAACATGCGGAGAAAACACGATTTTCTTCTCGCGAAATATTGAGGAAATAAGTTTTCCCTCTCTAGAGAGGAAAGTAAGCAGTGATACAACCAGTGATATTTTAGGATGAAATATTTTAAAAATTGTAAGTAAATTCTGATTTTATGGTGATATACTGTAAACTATTGTTTTACAATTATTATGTTTTATACTTTATTGTTCTACAATTTAACGATTTTACAACTTAAATTTAATTTGGCATGTTGGCTGCAGTAAAACATTTCGTTCTCTTTAAACGTCATTCTGATAGGGGGCAGTTATAACTTAACTTCTAGTTATGTGTTTCTTCTGCATTTACAAAGTTTTTAAATATATCGTGAAAAAAATGTTGTGTCTAACACGAGAGGAAATATCTTTTTTGTCATACCTGCTCAAAAAGTAACCTTTTTCGTGCCTGTTTTGCGTGCGCAAAGTGGCTTATTTTTTAACTAGACAAAATGCGTGCGCAAAGTACAAGCGTGCGGGAATAGCGTGCGCAAAATTTCACTTTGCGCACGCAAATTTAACATTCACACAGTTTTCTGTAGTTACCGACACGAAATGTGCGCGTAACACTAGCGCCACACACGTGATAATCTAATACTACAAGCACGTGAACAGCTGTAGTACCTACTTCTCTATGCATAGTTTCAACTGTCGACTATTGTGCAGATTGTGCATTGGATATTGGATCTAATGGACAATAATATTTTATTCTTATATTTTAATGTTCTTTTCTTTACTGTTAATAATTAGTTTCTTATGCTTTTACATGTAGGTAAATATTAGTTACTTTTTTATTTTATACATATTAATTTTAAAAGTATTCATTTTATCTTTTGATAAGTAAGGTCACTCAAAAGGTTACTTTTTGTGCAGTAATGACAAAAAATATCGTGTGCATCTCGTGAGCAAAGGCGCAATTGCGCTTGACTTCGTTGCAGCCCTCGCCGTAGCGACCCTCGGCCTCCTCGGCTCGCCTCGGTAGGCCTCGAGCCGCTACCGCTCGGGCTGCAACTCGCCTCGCGCAATTGCTTACTTTGCGCACTAGATACACAATATACTATTTCCAATCTCACTCGATTGTGTCACGAGCAAAGCGAAGCTGGAGTGGGAAAAAGAAGCGTTTTCCTGTCTAGTTGGACAAATAACTATTTTCAGTTTAAAGTTTGGGATGCATGCGTTTTCATGATGATCGTTTACCATTTTTATGCACAAATAATTAATCGTTGTGGTTATGTAAATCCGATATTGTACTCATTTTACAAATGTTATGTTATTAAAACTGAAATATAAAGAAGAAGTAAAATCTAATGTTATGTGTCGTTTGCAAATTTCAAAATAAAATTAAAATAAAATGTAAATAGTATTGAACATTAGCGTTTTAAAATTCCGTTTTAGAGGAGTAGGTAAGTAACCCAGTTGACAAAATAAAATCCCCAGAACATTTCAAGAATGTGAACATCCCGGCTTGTTACTTGCTATATTTGCCCATTAACATCCTAATAATATCTTTGCGATTGCTAATGTCCACCCTTGGTAACATTAGCTATGTTACATCCCAATGTTGTAATTTGGTAATAATATCACAATTATGCATCCCATTCTCTGAGATGTTTGTATTGAGTATGTAATTTTTGATCGTACTCAGGATGTGGCTAGGATAGACTTACGTAACATCACGTAAAGTACAAGAATAAGATATTTTTAAACATCCCATGGACGATTCATGTCAAGTGGGAAAGTACGACTGTATAATAAAATAAATGAATTTCAAACAGACTCCAAACACGATTACTCATATCATATCTCTAAGAATACTTTAACATGGCAGAAAGCCATGCTCTAGTTTTCGTTTTTCTGGGAAATTTAAAACTAGATGTCTGAACACAATTTACTCCCGCATGTCTGTTTCTTGGGTGTCCGAAAACAGATAGTCGTTGCTGAGAGACCATAAAGTGAAAAAAATTTACTTAATTCGAAGAGTTCGCGCGCGTTTTCGCGTCTTTAATATGTAATTTGTAGATAATGTATAAATAGTGTGGTATTTAAGTGTTAATTAATAATATTGACTATAAATATCCGATTATCATTTTCACTCTCTGTTCAACGGTTCAATCTCTACCGAACGCCAACCCATCGTCATTCCGTTTACGTAAATCCCCCGTGCTACAAACGAAGAGTTTTAGTATTAGTTAAATGGGTTTTTTCTACTCCTGGTATTAAAATGCCATTTAACGATCTGGTTTTCATGGCACTAAATTCCATTTTAAACACGCCTCAACAAGTCGTGGTTTTGGCCGTTTTTAGGCACGGGCTGAACAAAGCAATTAACATATTAAGCACGGGGTAAGGTTGGCTTCTATATCTGACATTAAATTTATGCGAAAAACTGAAGGAAATTAATGATTTATTTCAATAACTTAATTTTTTTCCCCATATAAGAGTTAATACACACTTGCTTAAGTAGAATTTTGTAGCTATGTACTTGTATAGGTAAGTAATTATCATTATGATTTAATCAAAAATTTCAAATTAATTATAAATAAAATATTGCATATTTACCTATATCGTTTAATTTGTGGTCGTAGAAAAAGTATAGTATGTGATTCTTTTTATAAACTCTTCAGACACTAGTTTTTATACACTCGCTGCGCTCGTTCCTAAAAAACTCGTGACTAATATGTCGTTTATAAAACTTGATACATAATATACTATTATAATATAAGAAATAAATCTAATTTGTTTACAGGCATTAAGTAGGTATATACTGTGGAACAAAATGAAATCGGAATGGTGGACCAAAATTCCTAAATTTTGTATTAATTTTATTTTATATATTGACCTATTCTATATATTTTTTGAAAATTTGTTTTTAGATCAAGTTGGAAAGAAAGTGGACGGTCCTCTGCACAGACTTCTTAGGAGTAATTACAATAATTTTAATATTCCTATGAGATTAAGAAGCCCATTTTATAATTTATCTTTTAATATTGAAAAATACTGCTAGAATGTAATAAAAGATATACTCGTATATAAAAAATTCTCTCTTATTTTATAAATTGCGTTCTGCAGAAATTTTTTAACAAAGTTCACAAAGTTTCTTCTTTTCTATGATGTTCAAACAAGTAGAAATAAATGAACTAGCATCTCACAGATTTATCATCTGGAAAGTATTTCATACTTTAAGAAAGTAAAGAAAAGTTTGGGATGTTCTGTCTATAGGAATCCTTTACGCGACGACCTAATTCTACGAATGTACCTACATCTCCTATATTTCACTAGAAAGCATAACCAAGACTAAGGAAAGACAAACTATCAGAACAAATTCCATAGTGCTCTGGATTACAGTTGAGCTAGATTCAATTAGCAATATAAATACGAATTAATCTAGCGTAGAACACCAAGAAATTACAAAAATATTTCAATGATCTTACGAGTGTTAATCCTGTGGTTTTCAAATATCTAAAGTTTTGCAAGAACTGGAGAGATAAGCATTTCAAATTATTTGGAAAATCTTGCAGTTTAACATCATCAGGGACGGGTCCAAGGGGGGCGCCTCCACATTGAAACTATATTACAGGAAGAAAAACTCGGAGTTCGTATATAAAACTCAACCCAACCGGGTTTTTTGGGTTTTTAAATTTAATGTTCTCTAATAATTTAATTGAAAAATATGATCTTAAGAACTTTTTCGAATTGTACATTATTTCTCATTGAATGTGTTCGATTTATTTTTGAGGATTCGCTGTAAGAGCAGACCAAGTACTAACATGACGGTTCATTGCGTTTTGAATTTCTTTTTTACATAAATTTATGGAAGAATAAACTATTAATTTATTTATTGTAACTTATTCTTACTTTGTATAATCTTTATTTTATAATGTGTTCCTGATTTAATTCAATAAATGGGTTTAATTAAAAAATATAAAAATGTGTACCTATTATTCAATTTCTAAAAAACTGGGTTTTTTAATGTGAGTTTTATTGAGTTTTTTTGGGTTGATAAAAATTACAAGAACCCTGCAGGGGCCACATAATATGAAGTTACAAGTTAGAAGCATATGAATGAAAATTAAATAAACTTTGTATTTTATAACAAGTTTCTTTATTCAATATTGACGCTTCAAACTATTCTTTTTAACAATAACATCAATTTTAAATAAATATTTATTCACTTGTGGACTAGATAGTTTTAAAATAATTTTGACGTTTGAGACTAGCAAAAATAAATTCATAACATGTTATTATTATGTCAAAATTAAATAATATATGTAATATAAACTACGTAAATAAAGTTTATAAATACATATGACACAGATAATTGAGGTAATTTTTAAATTTTAAACTAACAGCACGCCACTAACTTCACTGCGGCCCCCTCCCCTCTCCCAATTTGATTGTTTCGGAGTAAAATTGTGTCATCACCTGTCTTATTATACTTCGTGATTCTAATGATAAAAGCTAAATTTTGTAAATTATTTGTATTTAAGAATAAATCTTTTTTACCATTCTAAAAGTTGGCAACACCGATGATTTATTAAATAAATATGGAGCCTCAAATTCGGCAATGGGCAGTTTAGCCCTGTTTAGCCTTTAAATTCCCATATGGTTTGAAGTGATCCTGCCCAATGGGTCCTGCAGTCCTGTTAGGTTACTATGTGCCAATATTTTATAATATAAATAAAAATACTAACCTTTGGTGTACTCTGACGATGGTATATCCTATACCTAGGTGTCCCAGCAAGTCTTTAAACTGCTTATGGCACTACACTTTAAATTTAAACAGTGGTTTTTAATTTATATTCTTTTACGCATTAAAAAATTCAATTGCACGCAATTTATAGACATTTATACATTGAAATACATCAAAATATATAAACAAAATTATCAATTTTATCTTATGAACATTGATACATGCACGACAACAAACCTCGTTTAACTGAATTTGAATTAATATCGATTCCAACTTCACTGTTCAGCGCAAACAAGGTCTGAACAAGTTTAGTTTGTTTCTCTATAAAGAATATTGAGCTCATTATATAATATTATTTGATTTTAGTTAGTAAATCAGTGATACCCAAACTGTTTTTATGAATGTGTTGACGTTGATAATATTAAATATGAATGTGAAATTTAAGTATATCAAATATACAGGGTGTACCATAACTTGAGGTACATTTGTAATGGCATATAGTATTTAACGTATTGAACATAAATATTTTTTTCGAAATTCCTGTAAATAAGGGTAGTTTAGTATCACTAAATACTATTTATTTTGAATAAAGACAGAGTTCTGTGGCTTACTTGAAACCACGGTGACTTATAGGTGAGGTCTGAGGTCACGACGGACTGAAATCTGACGGATTAAGTGGGCAAGATGGCCGCCAAAGGGACTTATCTTTTGATTGTCAATGGTGTCAGCGCCGGGAAATGAGACATGTAAGTAACTCTTGATAAACAATTGAAACAAAAATACAAAATTGGCAAATTGACAGTATAAAATACAAGATCTATTCGAGTAAATAGGAAGAGTGTTACGTGAATAATTATTGTAAAACGGTTTACAAATTATTGAAATTAATCTCCACGGGATGCTGTGTGTGAAAAGTATCTTGACAGTTATTTCGAATTAAAAATATAGAAGAAATGAACCGGGTCCCAGTAAGGAGAGACATCTACCGATCAAACATCTGAACTAGCCCCATTAATACGTGAACTTCGCGCAATGCTTTTATATGGTCTTCGACACCGGACCTGATGATGATAATGTTAATTATAGACACCGGCAGTCCTTTTAAATATAAATAAAGAGTGAAGATCAAGACGTAATTTCAACAATAATCTCCATTTCCTAAATATGTAATATAAATTTTAATTTTAAATTTGGCGAAACATTAACATATTTACAAAGCGAGTAAGGTTAATAAATTCAAATCAATCAAAAATTTACACACATTATTCAATTTTAAAACATAAATTTATTTTAAAAAGCTTAATTGAAGAACCGTTCGTAATTTAGAAACTTATTACAAAAACATTAAAATAAATTAAAATGTTTACTCAAACGATGCTATTTTATTCAGTTAATAATAAATTAAAACATTTTTTCATTTACTTTGTACTCTATCATATAAATTATATTAAAATATAAATATTTAACAACATTGTGCGTTGAACTGAAAGTATAAACAGGTCAGTGAACTAAGCATAAATCTAGAATAAGCTTGAAGCTTTCTGGTGAAAGTTCAAATAGTAATGAATTTAACATGTAACAAGTAAACAGTTCACAGTTGAGTGGTAAATAATGCAGGGTGTTTCACATGATGTGGTGTGTATTCGTGTGTCAGGTGCAGACTGATGTGTCGAACTCCAATTTAGGGTAATTATGGACGTGAGCAGTTAATGAAACGTACTGAAATGTTTTGTGAGAGCCGGGAGTGTCTGTCTGTCAGCTTACACACTAAAATGTTATTGCACGGAGAAACACTGCTACCAGGCAGGGGGGTTGTTTACATTGTGCTGACGAACAAATTCCAATTTTTAAATTATTTTCGTTGTAGTTCAGGGTAGAGGTGGGCACGGATCGTGAAATTTTCGGGGCACGTTGTCACGCGTGAGCGTGAGCGATTTTGAACTTTTAGGTCGTGAACGGGCGTGAGCGTGAGTGACATGTAATTTATCATGATCGGGCGTGAGCGAAATTTTTTCGGGCGTGAGTAAAAATCATTAGTCACGACATAATACATAATTTGCATATATCAAAAACAAATAGTAATTAGTAATTAGGTGTGGGTTTTGCTATAATTCTCGTTAGTGATCGAGTATACAAGATAGCGCACTAATTGGTCGAATAAAATTGGAACAAAAGTTGTTCATCTCACTACGATTTTGCGGTGTTAAAGTAACCCGAAGTAACCTATTGTTGTATAATTTCATTAAAATATTTTTACGTGACCCGTAGTGCGTGATCGGGCGTGACTGAAAATAAATTTGTGAGCGTGAGTGCTCGTAAGTCAAACGTAAAATGTTGGGCGTGATTATGTTTTTAATTTCGTGAGCATGCGTGATCGTGCACACGCAAAGTTACTAACCCGCTCAGCTCTAGTTCAGGGTTCAAAATTGAAATGGTTGCAAAATTAAAAGTTAAGAAACCGCTGAGTTTCGATAAGTCGTTTAGATTTCGAATTATTTATTTATAATAACCAAACCATTCAATAGGATTTACTCCCAATTATACAATTTATATTGTAATCCAAACACTTCTAGACCGATTCGTTTTAGTGCAGTCATATTCACAATCCGTGCGACGATCTTTGAGAGTCAAAGCGGCATCGGAGGGATTATGCAGACTACATTAAGACGATCAAATGGCCTGGTCAAAGTACTAGTGCGATTTAATTTCAAGATGTTTTCACAATTTAACGGCAATCACACATTGCCAGCCGAGAGACTTGACCCACGCCGGAACTACGTGTACGTCATCAAATGCAGAGCAACTACTGCCTACCGATTTTAAACAAATTAATAATTCGAGGGCACATAATTAAAAAATTAAACTTAATATCGAACTGCATTTTGCGAAATTAAGTTTCTCTAATTTAAATAGAATAATATGAAAAAAAACACTCTTAATATTTTAAAAATAGACATGATAGTTTTTTCATCTTTATTATTCTATGCCAAATAACCTGAGTATGCAAATTTGTGGAGTAATAAACTCTTGAAAGTACTTTATTTCTACAAGATTTTCAGATTTTAAAATCCATATCTTTTACTAAAATGGAAAATTAAAATAAAGCTGAAAATGTGTTAATAAGTTAATTTAAATGAAATAGAATGCCACAAACCACATGTCGATATCGGGTTTAATTTATTGGATTTACGTCCGTAACGATACGATAAGAAAAATATGAAAATAAAAAATTTATAAATTAAACAATATGTCGAAACAAAGTTTGCGGCAGATATTATACGAGTATATCTACTGGTAGAGCATCTGATTCAAATGATTAGCATTTTCGGGATTGAACCGATAAAAATGAAACGTATTTAATCAAAAGCTGTCTTTATGGATTATATAATTGCATTCCTAATAAAACTTGTTCAGTTCTATATTTCCATCCTTCACTTTTTCATTGTGTAATCTTTTTACGAGTTTTCTTTTTGTTAAATACTTTAATGTCAATTTTATAACAATGAATATAAAGTGCCTGCAGTAATTTTAATTTATATTGAAAATTGAAAACCGATTTTCCATTCCAACTTCATTACTCTTCATACTTGGTGCTTTCCATTCTGATATTATCTTGATTCTACTGCTCATAGAATATGTAAAACCAATAACAACCTCCATACAATATTGAAAAATAAAACAAGTCGTCGTGCAGTGCAGTGAAGTATAAAACCTGCTACCAAATTCAAGGAAGTGTATAAAAATAATATGAACTGTTTAGGTAAATGTCGAGACTTCGCTATATGTCGTAACGTCGTAACCGTGTGTCGTAGATGGTTGCGACATACGCTGCTGCACAGCTGTAAAACCTGCCATTTTATACAACGACCACTGTCTTATAAAATGTACTCCGAGATAATAAAATACCCTGACGGTTGACGTCTCCTGCAAACTTTAAACAAGATTTCGATGGGCCTCAATTATTAAAAAGTACACAAAAAGATCCATAAACTTTACAAAAGAATTTTATTAAAAGGACTATATTGGATACCAGAGTTGTTCATTCTTCACAACTTACTGATCATGGACAAAAAAACCACTGGTTTGTTGATTGTGTAATGGATATTCAACTAACTATGAATGGAATAAAATTAAATTTTAATTAATTATACAATGGCAGGAAGAGTCAATTTATGAAATTCCGTATGATACAGTGACCCAAAACTGTTTGATCAAGAATCTTGGACACTAAAATTGCAAATTTTGAAATAATTCTTTCAGTTTCGGGATAAGTAAGTTCAGTACTATTTGCCATTAAAATATATGCACGAAGATGTGAAACTTCTTGTATTTTTGATTGCTCATATATTCACATTGGTTTTTTACCTTCATTTTGTTTATCATGAATTCAACAACAATAACAACGCAATTAATTATATTTATACAACTACAAATTAAATTAAATTAATTATAAATGCCTAAAAGTGCTTTTATTAATAATTATTATGGGATTTTACTAAAGAAACAAGGTGGATAGCCGATAGTATATACTTCAGTCTCTGGAAACAGTGTGATTTAGAATTGAGTTTCGTTTCATTTATTGACATTTATTGACTATCCTATACTACCTATTACTATTCATTTAATAAATTGAGTTTCGTTTCATTTATTGAAATTTATTGACTATCCTATACTACCTATTACTATTCATTTAATAATGAGATTAGTCGTACAGAGGTAAATATTATACAGAATACAATTTTAAAGGAAACTTCAAAACCCGGTATTTTGAGATTAAAAATTTAAAGTCATATAAAGTCAATCTCAAAAATCCTTCAAATAAAATACCTCAGACACAAATTGAAAAGCAAATAAAGATTAATTCATTTGAAACTTAGTACCTATACCTACTTTTCAATGAAATTTTTGTGAAATTTCGACAAAAAATATGAAAATATCAGAAATCTATTAATATTAATTATTTAAATTTTTTAAAACATTTTATTTTTATTTTTATTGTCTAAATAAAACACATCGTTTCCGAAACACATCATATAATAAATAAAATAAAGGTACAAAACCAAATTCCAAATAAAAAAATCAGTTACCTATAAAAAGTATTCCTAATTCATTTATTTAAATTGATTTTTAGTTTTATACCCAGCTGACAAAAGAAATAAGTAGGTATAATATAAAAACGAAAAATAAGTTTCTAATTTTTTTTTTGAAATCTATGAAATTTATGAAACTTTCATCACTACGTACAATTATACAAACTATAATTTAAATTTATTTTAGTTATTTACCTTAAAACCTAAGTAAGTATAAGTATGAATCCGTTAGGAGATAGCATTTTTTTCCAGCAATATAATCAGTCAATAGATTCGCTTAATAAATCTTTTCAAACAAAATAGGTACTACTATACAATTTTGATAAAAATTGTTAAATGAATAATGTTCCATAGTCCGTTATTTATCATTGAAAATAGATAAAATTATATAACATAACAGTTTTCCATGAAACACATTAGATCTTTTACAAGATACTTCATATAGTTATGAACAAAATTACACCCTCACGCTATGTTGCATTTTATTTGCCTTCTCAGACTGTTAACAGAAATATAAATTCGTTATTACTCGTGTAACACGCCTGCAACACGTATTAAGTTATAAAGTTTCGCTCGGAACTTACATTTTATATTTCAGCGAGTCAATAACAATAAAGTGTTTAATATGTTGTGAGTTTCATTTGAAATAAATTGCGAAGAAACACTATCAATACGTTTGTGGGCTGCGCACAAGCACATGAATAATAAATAGGGGGTGTGGAGAACGTAAAGCTCATGTTTAGTGCCAGCGACGCCGGTAAACAATGTTACACATGAAGTACATCCGGTTGTAAAGTAGCGGGAAAACTCCACACGCTATACAACTCAAACTTTTCTCTCATCGTTACTTACTATAACATATTTCCTATAATGCACCACTTACATAAATTTCTTTCTTTAACAGTAGCTATGTTTCTTCCAGGGAAAGGCTGGGCGCAGTGGCGTAGCTAGGATTTTCCAATGGGAGGTGTTTTACAAAAATGCCATCACTCACAAAATATTATTCGCCACTTTTTATAAACACAAAATTACAATCATTATTTTGTTGTTTAGTATTAGTAGTTTAGTACATCAATACGAGGGCGGATTGAAAAGTTTCCGGAATGACAAAGTAAACAAAAGAAATCTGGCTCAAATTATATATTTATTTTCGTAACAATCCATTCAACATTCAACACACTTAGCCTAACATTTATTAAGCTTTCCGATTTCCTCTCGGAAGTGATTTTCTTCAAGGTCCTCAAAAAAGGCGTTTACAGCCTTGATACGACAGAAATCTCTTTCTAGCCAGGATTTTTTTTGTTTCAGGAATAGGTAGAAGTCAGAGAGAGAGAGAGAGAGAGAGAGAGAGAGAGAGAGAGAGAGAGCCAAATCAGGTAAATAAGGTGAATGCGGAAGGATTTGTTTTTCATTAAGTATGATTTAAATATTCATAATGTAGAAAAATACCTTCTTGTTTTTGCTTATAAATATCAATTTCTCCATCAATATACCTATATTAAATTTTCTATGGGGGGTTTTTGAACCCGTAAACACTCCTTTGCTACGTCACAGGCGCCCAGCACAGCACCTTGGAGTAGATGCGTCGTTTTCATTTTGAATTAAGAGGCACGTTCGGAAAATACCGAACTGTAAATAAGCTTCTCCACCATAATCGAAATAAGGAATATCAATGATAAAATCATAAATAACATGTCCATTAGAACACCACCGACGACACAAGCAAATGCCAGACTTTAAAAATTCATATCTCGCTCAATAAACGGAATTTTCACACCACGTTTTCACTTATCGTTAGGTATATAGTTTCTTATGTAGTTTTGTAAAAAAAAATATATAGTGGCGGAGCGTATTGAACAAAAAATGTAGGAAAAGAAAACTGAGCATAGAATGTGAACTAGAAAATCTACAATTTCTATACCGCAAACATAATCATCCTCTCATCATAATATCATTTAATTAATAACACAGAGGAATGAAAAATAAATTTCTTGTTAAGAAAGGTTTAATTTTTAATTTATGTTTTCAGAAATTAAAAATTACTGTTTGTTCATCGGAAAAAATATCATTTAAATCTAAAATAATAGCTGATTTCAAAGTCATTTTTTTCGAAAACCATAAAACAAAGAAGAAAATCTAAACAGTGAGACCTTTAACATCTTTTGATAACGGGACCGCCCCACGTCATCTACTCCATTTTTTCTACTACAAATTTTTTCTACTTTATTATATTTCTACTTCCATTTTTTCTACCTTATTATATTTCTACTCCATTTTTTCTACCACAATTTTTTTCTATTTTATTGTATTTCTACTCCATTTTTTCTACCACAAATTTTTTCTACCTTATTATATTTCTACTAATTTACTAATTCTACTACTTCATTTTTTCTATTAAAAACGGAGTATGTTGGACACACTAACGGTAAAAAGGTTGAATTATTTAGTTTAGTTTCATAAGAGTATTTATCTAAAACGGAGTATGTTGGACTCACAAAGGGTAAAAAGGTTGAATTATTTAGTTTAGTTTCATAAGAGTATTTATCAAAAACGGAGTATGTTGGGCTCACAAAGGGTAAATTAAATTAATTTAGTTTCATAAGAGTAAAATTGGTGGAAATAATAAAATGGTAGAAAAAAAATTAGTAGAAAAATATGAGTAGAAAAAATGGAGTAGAAGAAATGGAGTATAAAAAATGTATTAGAAAAAATATGAGTAGAAAAAATGGAGTAGAAAAATTGGAATAGAAAAAATATGAGTAGAAAAAATGGAGTAGAAAAAATGGAGTAGAAGAACTGGTATACAATCTTTGGTAACATGTGCATATGTTGTATATAAAGAAAAAACATCTAAATATCAAATGACCATGGGACGAGCACATCTCTTTGCTTTAAATTTAACTACCAGACGGGATAAAATTTATAACAAAAAAAATTAATTCACGGTTTTGAAGCAATCAATGAATTCGAAATTATTCTTTTCCAAAAGACTCATTGAAGATTCAATTTAGCAGCGCCGCAATTTGACAGGAAATTCTCACTAGAATTATTTTTTTCAAAATTAAAAGCTTGAAATTGAAAGAATCTTCAAAAAATCCGTGAGTGAACAGGGCATAAAGATACTGAAATACTTTTAATTAGAGGTAGAAGTAGGTGCATGTACAATTTATTATGTTGTGTATTATATTTATGTACAAGTTCATGTATAAAAAACTATATATTTCTGCTCAGGAAAGGGTTAAAAAATAACAGCTGTTCTGATAATTATATAACTTTAAATGTATTTGAACTCGTGAAGGTCTCAAATAGAATTTAATTCAATTGTTGTTTGTAGTAACTGAAGTCAATATGAATTATGAGCACCGCAAACTGAAATAGGTACCTACCGGTAGGTACCCAAGAAAGATTAAATTAATTGAATCCAAATTCAATCATTGATTATTCTCAATAATTTCCCGTCTGCGTTATTTCATAAATAATTTCATGAAACACTATTAGGAACCCTCTTGCTGTATCGTAACCATAAAATAATACATTAAACCCCTCAGCAAATATAATTTCTTGTATAATTAAAGTGTTACGAGATTTATAACATGGTTTTCAATTATGGAAGCTACTATAAGGACCAATGAATTATGTTTAATATTATAACAGATGCTGAATATGAAATAAAACCGAAACTATAGAAGACAAACAGGTACCTTCATGCTACTTTTATAAGAAACAAATACAAAAATGAAGAATTTTTGTAAATAAATATTATTGTCATGAAATGAATTCTTCTTTTAACAAGAAAAATAGTAAAATAAAACTCACATTGTTACATTTCAGCGACTTCAGCTCAAAGAAATTTCAAGAAGAATAACTGGTAGAGAATACATACCTGTAACAAAGAAACATCAATTAACAATATTATTAATACACTTTAAAAATAAACCAAATCATATTATTTTTATAAATTAAAAGGAATCCGGAGGATCCTCCTTGGGATATGTCCCTAGGGTGACTTGATGGCGCACACACAGTATTAATTTTTACTTTATACTTTGCCACGTTTTACTTTACTGCCATGCGCGTTGTCAGTCTACTCGGCTTAAGCCCTTTTCAGCCCCTAGCCGGGGCCGATAGCTAGAGGTTGCCACGGTAATTTGATCCCAACTTGAAATGGTAATGAGAGTGGGTACCGATCCAATTCAGGCTGTGAAAATTTCCTGACCTGACCGGGATTGGAACCCACGACCTCTGTAACCAGAGCCTAGCATTCTACCACTATGCGCCACTATGCTATCCCGTCGATTTGCCAAAGACCAATGAGGAACTATTTTTAATTTCTAGTCCATAGATTCAAGTTTTTTTTTTAAATTATTAATTACGGAATCAACATTAACATGTTAAAATATACGTACCCTTAAAGTATGTACGTATATGATACATCCTGTATAATATAAATATGTACACTTAAGTTGTCAATATAATTTTTATTCGTTAAGTGTTATGTGTTTATTTACTTATATTTATTTAGGTTATTTTACATTCGTAATAAAAAATCTTTATGTAACCCTCTACAATATATAGGTATACGAAATTACCTACTTAACGTTCAAAAATGCGAAAAATTCTAAACTAAATCTATAATAAAATGACATATTTCGGACTATTTATAGATAGCAAAATAGAATTTTAAGAGTTAGCCGAAACGTAGGAATTAATAAATATATTTAAGACTGATATCCGAAAAAATTTTCATCAACTATCAATATTTAGTAAATCAACAATGGGCTACTCGCATGGTAGGTACTGAAAATTATATTTTTATCACTTTGAACCAAATGTTAGGTCTAAAACATTGGTAAATATACAAATTTTATTTTTAAAAAAGTATGTATTTTAGTAAATTGGAAAAGAAATTTTCGGTGATGTCATTATTTTGTATAGGAGATATGGCAGCATTCTACGTCACATCACATGTTATTCAATTTTCATTAATTATTTTTGGGCTTGTTGATAAATATTTTGTGAAAATAAAAAATCTATCTCTCTTTCAAAAATATTTAATAAAAAAAATCATGTAAGTAGCCCATTATTACCTTCAATAAAAATAAAATGTGAGGTACAAACAATAATTAGTTGTAAAACGTATACAAATAGCTGAGCTCATTAAAATAAGTATCTAAATGATGTAGCTATAAACTGTATGAATAAAATTTTGCTGTTTATAAAATTATATTGTAAATGTGCGTGACAATATGTACAAACATACAACAAACTGTTGATACAATATTTGTATAGTTCAAACAAACATTTTTTATTGACATCAGGTTCTGTTTGCGTAAATTGTAAAAACTTCTAATATGAAAACCTTGGCGGACGCCCATGATCTTGTCATTTTATGAATTGTTTTTCATCTCTTCGTCAGTTCTGCTTTGCATTATGAATTGTATCTTTGTCTTTGAGAAATTTTATTTCCCGAAGGCAGTCTTTATTGAATAAGTCAGTAGATAAAACAGCGAAAATATGTGCAGCACAAGTCTGACTTGAGACGAGACGATATAATTTCAAGACCGTTAAAAATGTATGCGATCTTATGCGAAATTACATCTTGTATTATTCCGTGAACTGTGTTCACTGCAGCCGACGAGAATGTTTGTCAAAATTTATAAGACAAACTCAGGTTGCTGTACCCGCTCACAAGTGCACACAAGATGAAAAATTTAATTATTTTGAGAGCTGAATACATTTCACGTTTCATTAAAAGTAGATATATTAAATGTTTTATTTACCTTTACTATTCTCAGGAGCAAAATGATTTATCATGGTTGCTTATTTATTGAATAATTTGCAGTTTTAATGTAGTCAAAACAATTTTTTACAAATAATTATTCATCGTTTGTTTAGGCTTTATAAAATGTTGAGGCTTGTGCTTCAACCATACTTGAACTGTAGCTGGACGAATAATTATGATCCTGGGGTCATAAATTTTTCAATAAACGAAATCAATTAATTTAATTGGAACATACCTATATTTTACAATACACTATTTTACCTACCATACTATTCAAAGTGTTTAATAGTATGCATAGAAAAAATATAATCAAATAAATATTCATTTATTGGCAAAGTTCAGAATATAGCTGCTCTTACCCTTAACCTTATCAAAAATATTATACGTAAATACATGGTTATTATATTAGATAACAGATAATTAAATTTGACAACAAATAATTAACATGAAACGATGACACTTAACTACATGATAAGTTACGTTACAAGCTCTACAAAATGATAATGCGTTACCTAGTGAAAAGATCAACTCTAAATATTACTGTGAAATAGATAATGTTTCAATTTAGTAGCTAAGGTGGATATGCTTAATAGTCCAGTCAATTTAGATCAAAACAGGCTTCTGCCTGGAAAGTTTTGGAGAAGTTTTCTTCTTCCTTCCTTTATGTTTTTTGGTGTTCTGAACGCGAATTTTAGGTTTGCCACCCCATAACGTTCCTGCTTAAAAATTTATAAGCGAAAAACCATGATAAAATCGGGGTTTTCTCGGTTTTCCCCTTGTATTTGGTAGAGGGTTCAACTTTTTTGAAAAAATTATTACAACAAATTAAACTAGAGAGATTTTTTTTAAAAAATAACTTTTCTACTCAATTTAAGTAAAACCGCAATTTTGTTTTGTTAATCGTCTTAAACAAAAACCACTGTTATTTTTGAATGAATCAAGATATTGACTTCCGGTCTTCAACAGTCGATCTCTTAGATATTTTGTTGTGTACATAATTTTCAATATTTCGGGAGCACTAATTTTGCCACAGATCAAGCATAATTTCTTGGACAAAAGAGTGAAATTTTAGAATTTTTTGTGTTTATTGAGATGTCATTTCTAAACCTTCGGATTCCTGCAGTAGATTCTACAAATAATTCTCTATGAGGTACTTTGTATGAATTTTTTCTTTAAGCCTTAGTCAAATCAATGTTCAAATATTTTTTTCCTGAAAAAACAGTAAAATTTTAAAATTATTTGATTAACTGTAGTTTCTGACCGGATCAAAATATTGATTTGAAACTGCCAGCATTCGATTCCTTAAAGATTTTTCTATAAGAAACATGCTTAACTTCTTAACAAAATTTGGTTCACTCGAAATCAAAAGATATTCTTTGTGATATTCTTTAGAAATAGAAGAAATTTTAGTGTTATTTTCTTTAGTAACTTTATTCAATTGGTCATCTTCAGTAACTTTATTCAACTGTCATATATACACGAATTAAAATATCGATTTACGGATTCCAGAATTCAATTCTAGAAACATTTTTCTATAAAATGTATTATTGTATCATTTTCCAAGGACAACGGTTTGACCTCAATTAAAAGATATTGTGAGAGAGAACTAATATAAGCGCAGTTGTTTATTCAATTTAATCAATTTGTCATTTCGATTTATATCTGAGATTTCGCTTATGAATGTTAGCTCTGAATTTGATTTTGCAATAAATGATTTATTTCTAAAATTATTTTTAAAATTTTTCAATATTAGGTATCTGTGTAATATTGGAAATTATGAATTTAATTATTTTTACTTATGTTTACAGAATAGATGCTAGAATTTAATTTGGGACAACAAAGCTAGGCAAAACAACCTAGAAACCGTATGTAAATTGAATTAAAATTTCTAGCTCTAACATTTAATGAGTTCTGAGACAGAGTTGGAGAGAGCGTGAACGGACCGCTTAACGTTTTCGTCGACAAATCTTTGCATAGATAAATAATTCTCTTGTCTGTGGTTTCGGAGTTGTGATGCGAAGTGCCGAGCAAACAGAAAGAGGTTGAAATAGTAATAACGCGGCTAATTCGATGAGAGTAGAGTGCATGTAGAATCGTCAGTGTAGTATAGCGGCAGCGGCTATGTCTGTACGGCTGTTAGTTGTCGGTTGTCGGAGGTAAAAACCATCTTTGCTCTTGGGTCACGTTTGCGGTTAGAGAACACGAGGCCGCTCTAATTGATCAAGAGCCCTTTGGTGCGCGAGGCAGAGAGCCGCGCCCAGCTCTAGCTCACCGGACAAACCCGGAGCGAACACTCAACTCACACCTTCACTTTCAACAGATTCTTCTTATTTGTGTACAGCAAACTAACAGAGTTGCAATTAAACACGCTTTCTGCTAGAAATTTCAGCACTATTTTTGCTGCTGTCGCTTCAAAAATCTTATTCTGCTGGCAAACGTCAACTAAGCTTTCAGGAGGAAACTGATAGTTGGAAAAGCTTACTTTATCCCACGAAGTATAATAAGACAGGAGATGACACTCTGTTGATTTTGTATGTTTTTCCATGTCACACAATTTTACTCCGAAACAATCAAATTGGGTGGAGAAAGGGATCCACAGTGAGGTTAGTGGCGAGTTGTCAGTTTAAAATTAAATAGATATTACCTCCATTTTATTTCTATTTTCATAGGTATTTATAAACTTTATTTCCGTGATTTAATATTTTATTTTATTTTGCCATAATAACATGTTATAAATTTATTTTTACGAGTCTGAAACGTTAAAATAATTTTAAAACTGTCTAGTCCGCAAGTAAATAAATCTTCATTTAAAATTGATGTTAGTGTAAAAAATAATAATTTGAAACGTCAATATTGAATAAACAAACTTATTATAAAATACAAGTTTAATTTAATTTTCATTCATATGCTTCTAACTTCAGACTACGTGGCCCCCTCCTCCTTCAGTTTCAAATGTCATTTTCTGTCGTTATTTCGAACTTTATCCACACAATCGTATAAGATTACCAGTAACCAAGATATTGTTCACTTATTTGATTATAAAAAAATATAAACATAAATTATTTTTTTAGATCGGTATTAGGGTTTTTGGACTTCGCCTTGTTACTTGAAAATGAACAATTATTAATAGTGACGGTAGGAAAATATTTTCATACCGCTGCTTTAAAAAATCAGTTCCAGTAATCATAAGTAATTTATTAAGATTTGTTTAAATTTATACCAATATTTTAATTTACAATCAAAATTATTTCTAAATGTCGAGCTTATTATTTACATCGATTTACATTTATGTATGTTGTTTTAGCTTTCGTAGATATGATGATATAGATAGAAAATTACAAAATTTGTGTTTATTGTTAATAGAAATTAATTAATTGTAGAAAAATATTGTGTATACTTCTGGCTGAAAATATTTTTGCAGACTTCGACTCGCTGCGCTCGTGCTACAATCTCTAGACTTAATCTGCAAAAAGCTACTTTCAGCCCTAGACATACGAATAAGTTGTCCCCAAATACAAAATTTCAAACACATACCTACTGCCAGATTTAACGCGGTTCAAAGTAAAGGTTATTGTTATTGAATTTGTATAATATCTTGGTAATTTCCACTTATAATCTCACATGTGCATAAATTCTTTCTAGAAAGTTTATAAGTGCTTTGAAATAACGTTTTAATAAATGAATTAATGAATGACACCGCCGTCCTATTTTTGAATTCTATTTACAATAGAAACCTGAAACTGGTTGCGTATTTACAAATTTATACTAAAAATTACAATATAACCACTTTTTAATTTAACTGACAAACTGACAGAAAAATTCCCACTTATAAATTTCAGTTAAGTTACTCATGCTAGTAGTACTAGTACCTAAATGATATTCGAAAAAATTTTAATCATTGATACCTACTATAATATTGTAATTAATTCTTCCATTTCATTTGGGTCATGCGATTGTCAATAAAATATATTGTATTAAAAATAATAAAAGCTTAATAATTTAAAAAAAATAACTACAATTTTTTTAACCATTTTTAAATTTTTTTTTTAACTTTCTCCAAAATTTTATATTTAGTTGCGCCTATGAATATAAATCATTAGGATGATGTAATTGATATTAGATGTCATTGAAATTAATAGTTTGGTTCTAAATATATGTCAAAATCATATAGATTACTTTTGCTATAAATTGTTATTATTTATCTTTAAACTCAACTCTCGCATATGGAGCGATCACCAAAAAATTCTAGGCGATCTACTCTCTTAGGTTAGACTAATCAATTATCAATTACTAATACCTACTACACGCAACGTTAGATTTAGATACTCTATTTTATTTTTTAACTGGTATAAATTGACATTAATTACAGTGATAGTAATTAGAATACATAAGGTGCAACTGGTTTCTACTTTAGCAATAGTAACGTGAGATCCGATCGTACCATAAATATCTTTCTATTAGTTTTTGGATAACATGGCTCTAGTTTTATTAATTGATATTCAGTTATGACAACGTTTCGGTCATGATTATGACCATCTTCAGGTCTGGTCAACTAATTGAGCCTAGAATAAATGTTGATATTTAAAATACATACATATTTGTAGAATTGATCACTTTCTATTATAAACCAATGTCGCGGTTGTTGTAAGGTAGAGGTTAGAAACAGGCTGTTGAAATGTGAAGTGTAACTGGTCCAGCGGAGCGCAGCATCCAGTGCTCTCATCTCTTCATCGTAGCTTCAACTGAACGTTCTACTACGTCTCCGTTAGTACGTGTCTGATTGGTTTCGACGGCACGGAACACAATAAATAGCGATTGACGAATGTCGAACCCAATTAAATGACCTATTCTCTCTTCACTTCTCTTTCTCTGCATTTCAACATTTGATTCCTTTTAACAAACGCTTCGCTTTTACTACACATCTCAAAAGCTCTAATCAAATTTCTCTGAGACAAAAACGTGTTTGTTACAATCCAAATTGTATAAACTCGACTCATAAATTTCACACTGACGTTCCAATTCTTTTTTCTAAATCGAGAAAGGACATAAATTCTTATTTAGACTCCGGGGTTATGTGCTATTTCAAAATTTTCGACGTTTTAAGAACCAAATTATTCTTGTAAATCCATGTTTCACAAAATATTTTAAAATCGGTCAAACGTTTACCTTTGTACAATTCACGCCAAATATAATCACATTTATAATTTTTATGCATGAAACATTTTAATTTATGTGTTTAATTTGATGTAAAAATTATTTATACTGCAAATAAATTTCAAATGTGAGTGGTTAAACAGTAAATAAATATATAATGTGCAAAAGATAATTGCAAACGTGCTCGCAGGTCATATTCATGTAGTTAATTTGAATTTAGAAATTAGTTGTTTATGTTAGCTGGACTCATTTTGCCGTAAACTCCAGATTAAACTCAGCCAAACTTTAATTTCAAATAACAATAATAAACTGTTTATGATTAAATTATGTCCTATTACATCAACTAGAACTACCTAGCATATTACGTAGCTTATACTAACGAAAATAAATGTTTATAACAAACCCTTTAAAAATTACACCCATATATAACAAAAATAATAACCTTCAATGCAAATAATACCAATATTTCAAAGGATATTTTCTTTTCTCCATATAAATGTAGTTGCATTTATTTCAATTATTGTTCGCGGTTCTGTCGACAGTGGCGCCGCGACGGCGGCATGGCGAACTAGGCGGCGTCGCAAGCTTTTGATACGACGGCTAATAAATATATAATGTGGCCGGGATGTAGCTCTACTCTGATACAAGAATAATAAAGTTGTTCCTGCAGAGTGCACTAGGAATAGAGGCAGGAATTTTAAAGCAGTAATTGATCTGGGTTTAGTAGGAGATTACTACAAGTAGATGGCTGTATTACAATCTAATATGATTTAAGTTAAGAGGGATCACCGGGATACTGAAATAGCATCAGATTTTCAACGATTCAAAACTATACTATAGAAAATTACGAACTGAAATATAAAAGGACGAATAATATCACACCATAACGGTCAGTTGTAAGTTCAACGGTGCTAATGGACCTTAGTTCGATTCGATAACAAACAATAATACTACCTAGATTCTCAACAAACTATAAAAATAAAATAAAATAGAGTAAAATTAAACTTAATCAAAAGCGATACTTTGCTACGGTATCAGAAAATTTAAAGTTATTTTTGCATTTTGTGTATAGTATAATATGCAATTAATTCGTAACTTTAAATCTGCACCTCATGTTTTTAAATATTTTAAATAAAACAATCTAGCAAACTTAAGCTCTGTTTACACATGGACACACAGCGGACACGTAAGATTCTCACACACAACAGTAAGAAATAGGTAGGTAACTGTGTGTGTTGCTCGTGAAATAGAGACGCCGCTATTTTGTGGCTTCTTACGAGTGTAACTCTTAACATCGTTGAGCCTTGCATAGTACAAATAAACGAGTGGCAAAAGCAAAACTTTTACTACAATAAGAAATATTCAACATTCAAAAGAAGAAAAAAATTCGCAGCAGTATGACGTTTTAAGAACAGTAATACTAATTTCATAGATATTTCATTTTAAAACTGGGAATAGAAATTAATTTTAAAGCTACAAATAAAAGCCCCATGAATGAATGGTTAACTACTTGTATCAGACAAATTTTGCAATTACAAAAACTGGAAACTGCAAGCTTCAGAAGCATGAAAGTGTCTTAAAAAATACAAGTGTGTACACAGCTTTATTAATTCAGATTATTTATTACCTATATAACTACCCCAATTTACCTTGTTGAACATATGATGGTATTATTGGCTCCTGGGTCGTTACGATGATGATGCTAATGTTCTGAGATCATAATGTGCACATTCCACTAATTTTAATGTTTTTCCTTTTTTCATTTCACATTTCAATAGAAATTAACCTGAATTGCTTAACAAATGAATATTTATTATTAAAAAGTGAGGTTGGAATACTTGTTCGCTCCCTGACAATGACTAATTTTGAATTGGTTTATTGATTAATATTACGATAAATAAACAATAATTTCAACAAATATATCTGTGAATTTTGAATTATACCTAACAATTAAAACAGAGAAAATTATCACTTTTATGTTCACAGCACAACTTATTTTAATGAAATCCTGCCGACGACTAACAGAACGTTGGCACTACGTTCTACGTATCTTGCATGCGCGCTAGTACAGAATGGAAATAACAAGAAACAATAAATAAAATATGATTTGTATATGGAATTTTTTTTATAGCTGTTATGGTTTTACCCGTAAGTTAATACATTGAAATTCAATTGTTATCTTTATTATCTTGTTTAGTGCACATATAGTTCATTGTTAATATAATAATAAAGTTTAGTTAACCTATAAATTTGATTTAAGATCCATACATTTTATACTTGACAGATGACAGATATAAAATATGTGATTTTGCGAGACTGTAACAAAACATACTATGAGAAGACTGTACCTACAGATTTTATGTTGATTTTAAATTGATGGTATAAATTTTGTGAGTACATCTCCGATGATTTGAGAGCCTGGTTTAAATATTCATGCCCTTCCAAAGCAAATTTCAGTCCTGAAATCTTAAAACCATTATGAACAAAACTTGTATTTCTCTTCGAGTTTCGGCAGTCATAAAAAATTCATCCGGTAATTTGAACAATTACATAAAAAAGGATCCCGCGTAAAGGGAATAACAAATGACCAGTGTTTTCTCTCTGCAAAGGTCACTTTGTGTCCAGTTCTAGAAAACGTCATCGACCCTCGAAGGACCCGGGCTGTTTAATCTTGAATGCGAGGCCTGTGGATGTTTCCTTTGTACAACAACCGTTTTAAAAATTCAACATCTAATAATTGGATACATGCGCAAATAGTAAAGCAGGTAAGGACTTCTTGCGCGCAATTTACTAAGCACCGGAAAAACTACTGTATTTCCGGTTGAAGAGTGCTGTTTACACCTTGTTAAATTAAGAACAAAAGCCTGAAGTAGAAATGTGGTACTTAAAAAAACACTCGACTTATGAGTGAGGCAGTTATAAAAAACGTTATACGTAAAATTGTAGGTATGCTGAAAAATTGATATGGCCAGCACTCATGTTTCAAATAAATTTTACAATATTTTATAACACTTTTTTACCCAATTTTGGTGTGATAGCCTCCATATAGCGGATATGTGCGGTTATCGTCATTGACTTACGAGAACACTACAGGAGCGATTTTTGTGTAGTTACACTAAAATGTGTAAATGACTGGATTCGAACCTGATATCTAAACCAGGATGTAAACTGCAACTTTCATAATAATTAATCAGGACTACAAAATACTAGAATTAAAAACATTTTTTATTGTTCATATTTTATATTATACGATATACCAGATTGTGCTAAAATACATTATTTATCGAGATATTTAGAATCAACCATTAAGGAAGACGTGCCCTGAATAGGGCAAGTTTGGGACAAAAGTCATATAACGTAGTTAAACTTGTTTGTGCAAATTAAAAAATTCAAGATAAGTCTGGGCATAGTGATTCATCAGTAAAAATTTCGCCTACAATGATGAAACAGTGTGAGCACAGTATACACTATTAAATTTTTTAAGCTGCAAAAGTAACGTTTTTGTATTTTCTTTATTTCAATACATTCCTTATTATTGTATAGAGAAAAAGTTAACGTTTATAGTGCAAAACTCGTTAGAACATCTAGTTTTTATTGGCAATATCATAAGTTCGATTTTATAAACCTAACCTGTGAATAAGTTACTGTATCTACGCACTAAAGTGTTATGTATGAATGGAACATTTTTTCAGTATTGAATAAGACGTGTTACATCATTATATTAAAAACACAAAATCGGAAAAAATAATTATAATTGAAAGTAAGTTGCGAGAATTAACGGAAAACTTAATTATTTACTTATTCTGTCGATTTTAAAGATAATACGGATAATAAAATTTCAAGCATACTAATTTTGGAAACTATTGCACTTAGAGAGACACGGATTTCAATTAAAATATCTATGTCATTATATGTAACATATTTTTTATTGTTTATTTTTTTAAATAATAATAATAAAATTACTCGAGTAGGTATTACAAAACAAATGTTCTCTTGACAAAGAGCATAGTTGTTGTAGTGTAAGTATAAATATGATTTTGAAAACATTAAATATGCAATAGTTTTTAATATAAATAGGTAAATTATTATTTAATAAATAAACATTTTTAAAAATGTTACAAATTGTTACATAGGTATATATTTTAATACCTACTTAATACAAATTTGAAAACCGAATCTCACTAAGTTTTCAAGATTAAAAGATTTATTTCAGATATACTTTGAACGCAGTCTTAAATTGTATTTTTGCTATTGACTTGACTTAGATAAATTATTTCGTGTTATTTTTATAGTTTATGTAATTTTTTACTAATTTTATACTAGGAAATTGATAATAAAATATGTTTAAAACATTTTATTATATTATATTACTTGTCCCATTAAATACTGCATATTTTATGGATGGAACAAAACTAGTATTTTAAAAATATTTATTTCTATTATATTATTAATATTTTTTTAGAATTATTATTTTTTTCTGTAACATAAAGTACTCGTGTTTTACAAAATATCTAATATATGCTTTTACACAGTATTTTTTTCAGAAAAAATGTCCCATTCATGGCACCTCTCCCCTACAACTTAAAACCCTAAAAGTAATGTAGGTACAACATATAAATTTAATACAGCTTTAAAAATTCAAACCATGGCTTGTCATACATAAAATGAATGTGTGTTTGAATAATTATATTCGAATAATCACAAAACTTGAATGTATGGCCAAATAAATTCGTAAAAGGTGCCGTAAGATGGCGACAATTATTAATTTAATACTTTGTGGAATGAAATTATTACAATAATTGCCTTTAAAAAGACATCCATTGTTATTTCAAAATTATGACTTTGAGTGGTTCACAACAAGGTAGAATTTAAATTAATGAGCCATAGTTTTAATAAGGCGAGTTTATAAAGTCTCATTATGTCCGAGTTGCATACAAAGCTTTATATGTAGTGTAGATGCATGATGGTGATATTGTTTTGAAATTTGTTATTATATTTGAAAAAGTTGCATCTCAAAGGGTGCTTTGATGCTGCTTTTATATAACAATATTTTTATGATAAATTGCTAAACCTTCCTGTTGTTTGCATTGCTATACCTTCCTAAAAAAATATGAGGTAGAAGGTAAAAAATTGTAAAGTAAAATTCTAACAATTATTTTGCGAAACGAATATATTACCTGTGAAGTCTCTTAATGTTTGGCGTGTGAACTCGTTCTCGAAAGACTTTTCTTTTTATCTCACAATGTTCATGAAATTCTTTGAAGTCGCGACCGCAGTTGTGTAGTTTTTTATAAAGTAATTTTATGTTTCCAGTTCTGTTTCTGTCACTGTTGCAGCATGGAATAAACCTTGTTACTCTGAACGAACATGTTGCTAGTAAAAAATCAATAACAAGTCGTTTTTACAAATGCTAGTTTTCTGCTCTACTACTGTGATTTCGTACTCAGGAAATTTCATTTCGTGTTTTCCTGAACTGTTATTTTATAGAGAATTGATCCGTTTTGTCCGTAATATCATGCAATATGCAATGGCAAATATTTGTCAGAAAAATATCCATAAATTGTGGAAAAAGCATTAGAAAAATTACTGGCTATAAAAAGCTAAGTAGTGACACAGGTAGTGACTTCATTAGTTTGTGACTGTATAGAGAAGGTAATGAGAAAAATTCTGTGCAGCAAATACAGTTTTAATTTCCATGCACATGTAAAACTATAAAATAAAATTTATGAGTACTCCCGGGTTATATTTCATCACTGTTATTTAATTCTAGGTGCATATTCACATTTTTTATATCGCTTTTGATGTGAACATGATAAAATCTCATACAACTTCATAATCTACAGCGCATTTATTTTAATATTAAGCTTTTAATATTACATTTCATAAATTTAAATGCATATAAAAATAAATGAAAACCATATTTGAAACATTAAATGTAAAATAGATTAGAGCTCCAACCAAAGTTAACTAGATAACATCGCATTTGAAAGTTTCAGCGCTCTTTTGTCAACCGTCTTGCGTGACACAGTAAATGTTAAACGCCGTCATTATAATTGCAATGAATACAGCACTGTTACAAATCACAAATAAATAGTAATTTACACTGAAAACGAAAGGTGTTTTAGGTCTTGCCCCTGAAGCGTACACACACTAAATTAACGAGATACAACCCTGTAATTTGAATTTCAATATTGTACTGTTCTTGTGCCTGCGGCATATTTGATACAACAGAGTGTATGTGTTTTTAATTAATAAATATTAATTATATATTTTAAAAACTTCGCAACCTTTTTTTGATCAAATGATGAACACAAAAACAAAGCTTAGAAACAATGGAATGTGTAATTACCTTTTATCAAAATACAAATACGTAGTTAGAAATGAAGAATTTTAATAAGCTAGCATATGGAGTCTGAAAATAACGAAGCAAGAGCAAGATTTTTTTGTTATTTTTCCTTATTTGCTTGTTACCTGAATGTTAGAATATGCATTAAGTTTATCTCTACAAGTAAATATGCATACGTCGGCTTAATGGATGTACAAGTATGTATATTTAAAACATTTTACATAAAAGAATATGTTTCTACAAATGAATTAAAAATATTCTATTTAAAAGTTAAATTCTACTAAATTTAAATAGAAATTGAGAGGTTCGTAAACCCACATTTAGTTAAATTTTAAACTTCGCTTAACTAACGTAAAGCTGCATAAGAAAATAGAGAGTAGACAATTCCAGTGAATCACAAAGAAGTTTTACTGAAGTTTTACTTTTAATGAAGATGAATCAGTCAGGGGTGTTTTCCCTCAAATCACCACTAACTAAGGCCTTTTATATTACTCTCAGCTCAGACGACATACATTTAAAATGAACAAAATTACTTTCTTTACTGTCAAGAAGTTTCAGTTTACGCCAGTTGAAGTATGCAATAGTTATCCACTTCTACAGATTGCAAATTTGAAAGATGAAACAGATAGATACAATTCAGTTAACAAGAATGTGCTAATTTCAATCTTTTGTAACTATACATAGACTGTAAAGTGTAATGAAAAAACAGTTTAAGTGAAGTTGACAAATAAGGAACGTAGAAAGAACGTTAAATGAATTTGCTCGGTAATAAAAATGCAGAAATATATGAATTCTCTAATCCTGGAGATTTATAATGTAAGCGCTTGCTGGATTCTATTCAGTGCTGCAACAACTACGAAATGAAACTTTTCATTGCGTTAATAGAGACATTTTCATATAAAATTTCCATAAAAATTGCATTATGTTCACGAAACGTGAACCTCTGAATACGTCGCTATACAGCAATACACAAAATCACACCTACGTAGTTATAATATTTTCATGCGTTCATATTTTATGAAAACATTTCCATTCTCGTTGCGAATAAAAGTTTTTTGAATACCGTGTTATTAAAGAACAGCGCAGAGGTACGGAATAGTGCATAGAAGCTGTGCGACATTCCTGCAACTGACGGCTCTTTTCACTTCTTGTCGCAGGAAATATGCGCACAGGGAAATTAATAATTCATCTAATTCACTTGTGTTATGTTCGCAGCGATACAAGCACTGCCAGGACCGGAATTCTCCTTTTTTACCCCAGGGCGAAAACCAAAACTTACAAAGAAATATCTGTCTTTGTATCATTCAGTAATCAAGGAATTATGTATGTGCCTATTTAAAAATATCTTTATCTACGACTAATTAATATATAATAAATTTATTTTTTGTTAGGTGATCTGGAATTAAGGATCATTTTTTAGAACATAAAAATGATCAGTTAGTAATAAGACAAAATAATTAATTGTTGAATTACAAAAGTAATATGTACTAGGTACTCTTCTTTAAATTTAAATTTTAATACATAGCGTAAAAACAAAGAATCTTATCTTCTTTTAAGATTTTTATTATGATTTTTGATCTAAATCAAAATCTAGATTCATAAAGATGATTTAAATCAGATTAAAAATTACACACATTGATCTAGATCAGTCAGAACACTGGATACCGGTAAACGGAAGTCAATATATCTATCAGTTCAAAAGTAGCTGGCTATAACATAGCTTAAAAAATTCTACATTTTCTCGGACAAAATTTCAATTGCATCACGGGCACTAAATTCCAATCGAATAGAGGAATGTTCAAAGAATCGAATTTCGGAAATCGAAAGCCAACATTTTATGTGTTCAGGTTATTAAATTGACTTTTCGAATAATAGCGGTCAAACAAAAGACTAATATTCACCTCTCTTTTACTTATTTATGACGTAATTTTTTGACTTAGTCGTATATTTAACGAGTACTTTTATATATTTGGCGGAATTGAATTTCCTGTAAGTTGTAATATAAAATTGTTATCTGTGTAGCTGAAGCCGTGACTGTAGCTGTGCTTTGTGACTTGACTGGGGTGTCTGTGCTGAACGTCTGAAATTTCATTTATTCTTGTATCGTTGATGAAGGAGATTTTTTCTATGTTTTGTGCGTTGTCTTAAGAAGGGATGTTATCTGCTAAATTATTTTACAGAATCTCTAAGAAACAAAAATTCTTTGTCATTTTATATTATCAGCCAGGAAGGCAGGAGAATAATGGATATGTCTCCGTTGCCTCCTCAAGAATATCTTAATTAAGTTTTCTTATTTGAATTTCACAAACATCTGTCGTCATGTTTAAATTGCAGTTAAAACAATAAATCTGCTTGCGAGATTTTACTTAACGGGATGATGAACTAACTAATTAATGAAACTAGTCAAAAAGCAATTTCCAGAATGGCTCACGCCTCACGTGTTAATTTACTTGGTTGGAAGTTAGTGACGCGGTTTTCGCTCAATTGTGCCAATTTTGCACTACAATTGAGTTGCAGTTTATAGAGAGTGGAAACTGAAACTACAAGTGGAGTGCTTGACTCGATTGTCAATAGATATTGTTTAACACTTGAGAAACTAACTGGATGAGAAGCGTCGCCATGGCGACCAACAAACAAAGCACCGTCATATAAACAATCCACTATTCACCACAACTTTCCATCAGACGGTAAATGAGACCAGTCCAGTGTTCATTGTTTACCTGCATCAATTTACACGGACATGATCACGATCATACTATTAACAATAAATTCTTTAACAATTTGCATACATTTCAAATGGGAAACCATTTCAGCATAGCAAATACATCTAGGTTTTCAACTTATTTAATATAGATGACGTTGTATCTTCTTGAATGGAAATGGTTTGTTGAAATAAGAGAAATGCTTTAGAAACAGTCAATTTATTAATAAATTAATAAACAATTGACTTTGTTTTAGTAAGCATCATCATCATCATTGAGACAACAATCGTTTATAATGTCTTGATCTGCTACATTTTAATAGATTGATACAAAAATTTGTATCTGATACATAATTGTTTCTGAAAACAATGAAAACACAACAAACTGTTGAGTGTTGATCCCCAATCCTGTGATTTTACCGTCGATCAGATAATACGCAAACAATTTCAATTTGATTTTATCAAATTTCTTCCGACTATAATTCCTGTTCTCCGCAATCGTGCGGAAAATAGACATTCTAACACTCAAAATGAGTGCGGAAAATAGCCAATTCTAGCATTAGTGCAGGAAATGATATTTTAAAATTTTAATTAATTATTGTTACGTATAAGCAAAGAACGTAATTTTTTTAAGTTCAAGATCAAGGATGGTAAATAAATTACTCACCTATTACCATTACACGTGTACTGTACACTATACAGACGAAATCAAATATTGTATTATATAATATTGACAGATTTTTAAATATTTATGCTTCAAGCATGTCAGAATATATATTTTCTCGTTTGTTACCTATAATATAAACAACATTTATATATAAATTTAAAAATATGAGATTAGTATTAAAATGATTCTAGCAAGATAGAAGTTCGCAATCATTAATTAAAGGTCTGTTCTTAAAACAGTCCAATAAACTACATTAAACTAACTGCAATTCCTCTATATTATATCAACATAATTTAATTTAAGTACTAGTTTGAAAATAAAATTTTTAGGTTTAAATATTTATAAAATTTAACTGACCATCAGTCAATCGCTTACCGGCTCACATCCACCGAATAATTTCCCAGTATTCCGCCAGGCCCATCCGTCCCTGCCGTGGGTAATGGTAACCGTAACCGCACATACGGTATAATATGACTCACAATATCATGTGAGGCAGTCACACCAAAAATGGGTGATAGGCGAGATGTGCATTATCCATAGTAATTATCCATAGTAATTAGCCATAGCAATTAGCTAACAGTTTTCATTTACGAAAAACTGGTTTTCATTTGAAGATTTTCTGTCATGCTCGAAATATTTTGCAACTTTATATTATTTCATCTGCTGGTTTTAAAAATAACGAGGTATATTGAAAGTGCAGCTATATCGGCCCGAAAACAAATAAAACGCCGGATAATGTGATTTTTTTCGTAAAACCATAATTATATAAATATCTCCGTACGACCAGCAATATATTTAATGTAGTAGAAACAATAAAAATATTGATTTCACATTATTGACCTCAAAAACAATTACGTTGGTATTTACCAATTTATGAGCATTTGTATTTCCCAGTAGATACACCATTCTATGTGCAATACCTAGAGTTCATATTTGAAAAATACACAAACAAAAATTTTACAGAATTTAATACCGCAAGCGATAACATTTTTTGCGTTTATTAATACTTATTTTTCGATTTGGATGACTGTAAAATTTAGAGTGTTTTAACTGCTATACTAATGTAAAAACAAAGTAACAAATTTTTTACAGCTTGCATTAAAAGTTTTTAATGTGAGGGTAATGAATAGACTGGCGATCATGCATACTGCCACGTAACTTTTATTTATACCGTTCTATTTCATGTTTTCTTTTATAGAGGGAAATTTAGGAGAAATGAAAAAATAAATAATTAAAAAGTGTACTGAGAAAGTTATTTGTACAAACAATTTCAAATAAACAAATTCCTATTACTTAAATAAATAAAACTTGAATGAATATAAAATACTTCTACGAGTATTTCACAAAAAACAACAATTTTTTATTTCTTTTCGGTTTATACAAAAATATGTGAGATACAAAATCGGAATGTTTAATGGTAGTACGTAGTAAGTACATGTTCCTAAAAAGTAAAATGGCATGCATTTTACTTTTTACCGAAAAAGTGTTTGTCTACAATTATTTGCTTTTAATTAATTGAACCCGGAAGGAGGATTGAATATCAATATTATTTTTTCCTATACCTACTCCTAATGAATCACGTTATGTAGAAAATACCTATCTAGTAATAAATAAGTAGTGTTTGATGTTAACAGACCTGTGGATCGAATCCAAGAAGACAAGAAACTGCATAGGTACATAAAAAATCCATAAATAGAAAATTCAATTCTAGAATCCGATGGATGCAGAAAACGTATGTAAGTATAAAGGAATATTCGAATCTAAAAAAAGTGTTGGATTTTTCCAGCGATTGTGAAACAATTATTTAGAAATAATTTTTGTGTAACAACAAACTCGCTGTAGGCTTTTAAAACTATACTGACCCTAACATTATTGAAGCCGCTGCGCGCAGCTTGTTGAACTGTCACGAGGGGGGGCGACTAAAAGGGGGGCACTATACTCGTCGGGTTGAACCGATTTTCAATTTTGATTCAATACCGCTGACACTCGAGCAGAACAGAACCTAACGCATGCGTAATGAAGGCGGATAGGATTTTTCTAGATTTGAATCTTCCGTTTCCACTGGATTCTTGATAGGTATTTTCTTTTTATGTTTATTTTTGTGTATGGGTTTTCTTATGAATGAAGTTTCGCTCGTTTTATGATTCTGTGTAAGAATTGACTCTTCATTGAATTTTCTAGTTATAAAATATGTTAGTGCGTTGAAGAAGTTGCCCAATTCCCTACTGAATAAATAAACGAGAAATAGGAAAATCTATATTTCCATAGTTTAATGTAAAGCTTCAATAGGTATAATTTAAGATCGTTAGGTACTTATTTAAAAAAATTATAGTCGTTGTTTTTTTAAACCTGAAATCCTACAATTTGCTGTACCAACAGAACACGTGAGAATCTGACGCGTGTGTAGTGAATACGGCCTTATTTTTTCTAGATTTGAATGTTCTTTAAGATGAATTCACTGGGATTCTAGATTTGAATTTTCTTTTTATGTTTTTCTTATTGTATGGGTTTTCATAGGCGTGAAGTTTCGTTTGTTTTATGATTATAGGTAATAATTTTCTCTTCATTGAATTTTCTAGTTATACATAGGTATTCTAATGTTCAAGACGTTCCGAATTACAGGGGCGCACTCAAGGGGGGGGCTCGTGGGGCTTGAGCCCTCCCCAGACGACTGGACTTTTTTCACTTTTTTTCATTAAACATTTTAAACATTATGTAAGATTTTCAAGGTTCACTGAACACTAAAAATAATCGCCTTTTTTCTGTTTTTATGATTATCTTACATTCAAATAATTCAAATATACAATAATATACACTCCGTATAACGTATGTGTACGATTATTGGGATATTTTCATAAGAATGCGAAATTTTGAACTTAAACAATGGTGCACTTGAGAGTGAAACTAAAAAGATGCAACTGAATTAACATATTCATAATTATTTAGCATGTATAGTATATGCTCGCCTACTTACATTAAATTTTTCTATATAACTGACATGACTCTGCTCAGAGTCGTTCTTATGAAATTACATCAAGAGAGCTGCCGAAAAAACAACGTGTGTGCACAAAAAAGAGAGTAAAACGTGCAACTGTTTATCTTTAAAAAAATGAAACTTTCAATTTAAAGGTGTTTGACCTTGAACTCGAAAAAAATTTCTTGTACCGTACTACAGGTTTCATTTAAAAAATTCTTAGCCCCCCCCAAGATGCAATCCTGGGTGCGCCACTGCCGAATTAGATAAATCAAGTTTCATAAATAGGTTTTCAAAATCTCTTACATTTGAAACAAAAGTATCGAGCTCCCCCTGAAAATATATCACCCGAACAATATCTCGGATATCTCGTACACATTTCAGTTTCAGTATTAACAGAATTCTGAAATTATCAATCGCGAGCACCGGCGACGGAGCAGCAAACAATTCATTTGTATCTGTCGACACTTAATCAGCATAACTGCAGTATCGGCTGCCGGGCTCGATAACAATACTCACACCGGTTATGTGGACAATATATCACGATTTTTCACACACTCGAGATATCTGCATACCAGATATCGTGCTATAGATATCGCACGGACTATTGACAACTGTGAAAAACTAAATTGTTTTTATGCGCCGCTGGTGTGACAGGCTTCGCAAAAAACGAAGATTGTATCACCGGTTTTAATAGTTGGGATGATTAAATATGTATTATTGTTTTAAATGATTGATTGGTTTTTATAGCAATTAGCTGTAATTAAAGCGTACTAAACTATTATTATTGTATTGATCGCGTATGTTTTAATTATGGTAATTATCCTGAAATTTAATTGCATGTTCATGAGATAATGTATAACATTGTTTGTCGAGGAAAATTATCAGGGATACTGGGAGATGATTCAGGGCCTGATAAATCAGATTTCCGGACCTACTGCACCTCAAAGTAATATTATAATAATTGTTACAATTTTTCTGCGTTAAAAATTAGTATTGACATCATTTAATGGTTAAATTAAAATTTTATTTTATATATGTGCAAATAATATTAAGATTAAGACAAAAATGAATGCTTCTTTAGTTGAATCGTCTTCCTAGCTTTCTTGTCGGGCCTGAAAATTGTTACTACAAGTTTGTAACGTTCTTAAAAGCGCTACCAAGAGCTTCAAATACGTCAATTTTCACTGAAAATTTCTAAGATTCTCAAATTGAATATAATAATTGTTTTGATTAATTTCTAACATCAAAGTATTGAAATTTATGAGTTTTAAAAAACAGTAATAAAATAGTTATTTGTTTCATTAATACAAAAAATGCATGATTTTTGGGACGAGTATAAGACGATTTTGCCTAACGACGCGCAGCGGAGTTCGGCCATTTTACGAGTCTCAAACAAGGATTTTTTGTATAAATGAAACAAATATTTTCGCTAACGCTCAAATATATGTGATTTCATTTAAATTGACATATCATCATAATACGCAACATTTAAAATGTAAACATACCAATGTGTTTTTACCATGCCAACAATCATTTTTGTATTACTCCGAGAAGTGATTTGTGATTTCACTTTTTGTACAATTGCTATAGTGATCTAGCAATCCCAAAATATTTTTACAAAAAACAATGATACATAGCATCAAATATGGACGGTTGGCGAAAAATGTTATTATCTTGATTATTACTGACTTTATTAAAAAAAACTGATAATTATTTTTAAAAAATTGATATTTTTTATTTATTTGATGTTAGCAATTAATAAAAAAAATTCAATAAATTTGAAATCATAGCACCGTCTGACAGTGCTTACCGAAACACTAACATCAAAATTTTAAAAAATTGATAAATTTCAATATTTTGATATTAGCAATTAATAAAAAACAATTACATTAAACTTGAGAACTTAGATATTTCCAGTGAAAATCCACATATTTGAAGCTCTGTGGAGCTCTCTTAATAGTCACTTCTACAGTCAAAAGATGTATATAATGTATTTCATAATAAGCATCATCATTTACTGTAAGTGTGCCTTTATGTGTCCTTTATTTGTACCGCATGTTAGATTTTGTTCAAATACGAATGTATTATTAAGAAGAAAATGTAATATTTTATATATTTGCTTACAAAAACGAAAGAAACTAGTTTTATGCCTCATCACATTTTCAAATAAATATCTGTATCATCTTATAATATTGCTAAAAATGTACGTTTACATAAATATTTCATGTTGATTTATAAAATTTATCAAAATTTTAACTCGGCATAAACCTAGAATTATTAAGAATACATTTATCATATTACTTTACCACAAATATAAATATGAAATAAATATGCAGAAACTGCTGTATCTTAAATACACGAAACATTTAACTGCGGAAATGGGATTCTTAACAATTTAAATTGGAAGTTGTAAACGGGAGCAGAGCGAAGAACCTCTAATAAAAACATGAAATAGTAGCGAAGTAAACTCTATTGCTTATTGCTTTATCTTTAAATTTTACTTTCTTTTAAGTTGATTTTTACGGTTACGAATTTTGAAACTAAATAATTAAATTGCAGAATTAATTTGGGAAGCAACGCCACGAAAAAATTGATTTTATATGTTACGTTCATCTTTAAAACAGATACATTTTATATTATAGCAAGAGCAAGATTATAATAAAGTTTTTCTCGTTGATTACGTCCTCCTCCAAATTTCTAATCTTCCGCAATGAGTCTCTTGTTGAAAATAAGTATTCAGGTGTACATTTCAATCCCCTTACTTGTAATGAATCTCTACTTCGGGTCTTGAATTATTTAATTCCGCGTAGGCCGCAAAAAATTGGAATTTTTAATACTCTGCCGTGGAAATGAAGACACGGGCCTGCGAGAGAAGCAAACCACATCTATCGCCGTTATGCTTTCATCGGATATCGATTGAGGTCGCAGTGGCGCAGGTGAGGGGTGGGCCGGGGCGCCAATAATGTCGCCTCGACTTAATAAATGACTCGAAGACAGATTCTTGCGGCAGAGCAGAGGGCACAGGTCACGGGGCGTCTACTGCGGGAAGATGTACACAGATTCACTACACATTCACTGATCTTTCATCCTGCACTGATTTGTCCAAAATAGTCAGAATAAATTATGCCACTGCCATTAGTAGATTCATGATCTTAATTATTTATTTGATTACTCGTGGAACTAAACCACTGAAATCCAGTGGTATTTAATCAGTAAAATCTGGATTACCAGATAACCATTATTGATTACACTAACGTTAATTATAAATAAAGCCATCTACAGTCGTACAGTCTGGTACAGCTTTCATTAAAGGGACACAAATCTATGCATAACGCTACAATTATTATAAACTTTGTGTCCCTTTAATGAAAATTCTCGTGGAATTTAGTATATGACAAATTTTTTTATGTAATTGGAAAAATAAGTGCCAAATCGAACCAAAACATATTGTGCTTGCGACTACTACTCGTGCTGCGCACTCGTAGTCGTAATATTCATATCCAAGCACAAAGCACGTTCGTAATACTAATAATCGACATAACTACGACTACTTATGGTATTATAAGTGAGAATTTTGTAGCTCTGCATGTAATAATTTAAAAACATGAATATTGTAAAGGTATACTAATTTCAAAAGATTTAATATGATGTTTTTCCAACGTTTCTTAAACATTATACTGAAATCAACATTTTCAACTTTGTTTTAGTTAATAAATAATCACACTTTAGTTAACTTTGACATTTTTCAAATTAAAAACGATTTTATATAAGTACGTAAAACCCTGTTCACACATGGACACACACGGGACACATAGAAGATAATAGTAAAAAATACTGTATGTGTGTTGCTTGTGAAATAGAGGCGCCGCTATTATATGGCTCCTATGTAAGTAAAGAAAAAATCAATTTTGAGGCCACAAACGTTCCACACGTTCTTCATTGTGCTTCTGTTGAATGTGTGTAGCATGTATGTATTTCTATGTGTCGCATGTGTGTATTTCTATGTGTCCATGTGTGAACAGGGCTTTATATGCTTTTTCCTCTTGAAGGAATTTAAGAGTGTCATCTATATCAAAACATAATAGTTGGAGAATCATTTTAGAAAAAAAAAGTAGCAGAAAATGTAAGTATTAGAATAGAACAACGACCTATGTTTTGATTTTAAATATTTTGTACTTGATTTGGATTTTTTTTTCAGAAATATTTTATAATAAGTAAGAGTATATAGTGCAGTACGGTTTTCAATGGTTATTGAGATAATAATAAGTAACTGCATCATTAATAATTTACCCAGATAGAGAATAGACGACATCTATAAAATGTTGGGCAATATTGTAATCAGGACGTTGCGTTGGTTGATATTCTATTTCGTGTTATAACGTATCCTAAATCCTATTTTTATTCTTGTAAAAAACATAGTATCGTTTTTTATTATTTATAATATTGTGGATGATCGTGTGTTATCTTAAATTAATTCTGTGTTTTTATTAATTTTCAAATATTTCTCTAGTTGTTCAAGTTTCATATCTCTCATGCAATATCCGCTTACGGCGAGTAAAAATTAGCAGGTGTTGAAAGGTTTTCTCTGTTGGATTGCATGTTCGCATGTTCCCTTCCCGCCATTGTCATGTACCAGTCGCAGTTCCGGTCAGTCCGGGAAACCGATCCCCGCCATTCTTCGGATTTATCTCGCCGTACATACATCCCAGCCACGCAGGCAGGAACTCGTATGCGGTATGATTGTAACGCTGCGCTCGTCTTGAAGACGCGCGCTGTTTTTTCTGTTTTAGATTGAAACGTGGCTGTTTTTGGTGATTTATTTTATTAGGGCCGCCTGCTTGAAATTAGCACCACGTTCCACTTCAAATTACATACTCTACCCGGCTTGCTTTGCTACTCGGATGTGCAGAGTGGAGATTCAATATTGCGATGAAAGCTGCCTGTAGCCAATTACGACACTTGTGTCTTGCTTTTAATTAACTCTAATGGAACGGGTAGTTATCGACGCGTAGACAAATATCGCTTTCAATATTCATTTACAGGGTGATTCAATATTTTGCCTATGACCATAAATATTAAAATAACTTTCTAATGCCGGGTTTATACAGCACAAATTTCACTAAGAATTAAATTAGAAACTAACATTATAAATATATACCCGTAAATTTCATCATTTCTAAACACGAGGTTCAATGGTTCAATATTATTTGTACACATAAATTACATTTTTGTTTTGCTGTATCTGGTAAAAATGTAATAGTTATTTACGTGGCAAGCGTTGTAAATTAATATTTACCGTCGAGCTGGAAAGTTTGAGGGGCGAGCGACGAAGTGAGCCCAGTAAAAATTAATTGCAAGCGTGTCGCGTACTAAGTATTGTATCCACCTTCACAGTGTTTTTTTGTGAATTTGCTTTATAATTTTTATTAAAAAATCCGAGAAAAAATCATTAAGTTTTGTAATCATAGGACACTTATATGAGCCTGTATGATTTCACAGGTCTCTTCTATGAGCTTGTAAAATTTTAAAAGTCTGAGCGCAGTAATAACTCATTTACTTAGTCATCATAATGCCTATAAAGAGTCATTTTCATAAAAGGTGGAAATAAATACAATATCATAGTTATTGAAACTCTTGTATTTTGTAGTTCATGAATCATGATCGTGGTATATTTCTATAACAATATAAAATTTTACTACAAAAATGTTTTTCCTTTTAACTTTTAAAAAGTATTGAAAACTATAAATAATCAAGAAAGTATAAAAATATGCAGCTCTACCCCTATATAAACAGAACGCTTAATTTGCCATTTGCCAACGATATGCACAATGATTGAAACATGTTTCATGTTACAGAATAAAAATGTAAGTGGAAAAACAATTTTAAGCTGCTTGTAATTCTAAGCATAATTCTGTGGCAAAAACGTATCAAAATGCGATCACATAAATCGTTTGTACAATCTCATATTAAAATCTAAAGTATACATAACTCTGTAGCAGCTACACATACACATACACAATTACCACGCAGTAGAACGTACTCAGTATTCGTTCAGATTCTATAGACGAACAGAACCAATGTTGAGTTGAAGAAAATATGAGATTTTCCGAGAATCTTTGGCGAGTATATGTGCTTATAAGTAAAAGAAATTTCGATTGCACGCCACATGCAGATGTTGACGTTCCATCGTCTGCATTTCTATTACTGTACGGGAACGGAAGTGAATCTTGTCAACAGGTACAGCAGAAATATTCCATCAAAGTGTCTTCGACACGCGTTCGTAATTCAAATTACACGACACCTCTACATCTAATTTAAAGTTTCTCCTAAACTTTCATACATCTTATTTTACATTTTAAAAGCGAGATACGTTCCCGAGGTGCCCGAGGCGGATTTACAAATATTAGTTCAATTTCCAAACACGTTAAAATAACTTTTATATCTGTCAACAAAGTTGCATCTTCTCAGTCATTTCGTCTGACAATTTTACCAGCAAAGTTTCCAACTTTCAAACTGGGGAGAAGGAAGCTAAACCCTGTACAAAATTACATTTCGTTGAATCAAATAAGATCAGCCAGGGTGCATGGTTGTTTAACTTTGACAAGAGAATACTCCGAATATGATATATTCTTACACTGACACAAACAAGCATATCAAGAGTAAACATAATCAACAATTTCTATATTTTCTTATGTCATCAATAAATGTAAAAACAAATTCTGGAAAAAACACCATCAACCCACGACATTAACTTAGTTTTTTATGAACAATAAGAAAAATAATAAACCAGCAAAAAGTAAAAGTAGAAAAAGCAGAAATTTCACCACGGGTCATCAATCATAAAAGGATAAGAAATACTTACGGTTTCCTGAATAACATGACATTTATAAGTAGGAAAAATGATGACTTACCTACAAGAAATAAAAGCAAAAATATAACCATAATATCATAATTTAATGCAATATATTATTCAATAATTTCATTAAAATTTTATATCTAATATTACAGAAAAGTATATAAATGGCTCTTTTACACGATCGGTTATTGTTTAACGTTTTCTGGCTACATATCGATTAGAAGGCGGTACGTATTAAATAACAACAAAAAACAATGAAAAATTATAGCAACAACATCACAATTTAAATGTATTCTTTGCTATTGGTCCTACAAAATAGTTATTTGAATCACAAGGCCAGAAACTAACCTTTTGCAAGAGCGAGTATTTTTGACACGCCGAGCCACAGGCGAGGCTTGCAAATTACGAGCACTAGCATAACAGTTTCTGGACGTGTAATACACAATATTTTATGTGCCGATTTCATTACAGAAATATAAAATAAATTTAATTAATTTGTATTTTATTATACATAACCTAAAAAATTGTGCACTGAATACTTGCATTTGACCTTAAAATATATTTATTTCAGTTTCAATTAACGATTTACGTCTAAAATTTGTCAAAATCTTGTTAATTCTTGTATAAAAAATATTCAACGCATAAAATTGACATCTGCTTGACAACTGTAGTAATGTCAAGATGCCAACCTATAACTTCCGGTTGTTTGCCGACCTAGGCTGGCAACAAAGAGTTTTTGGCGGATTTTGAGATATGGAAAACTAGCGATGCCGACCGGATGCATACAAAAGTATTTTGGACGTTAACGTTAAATGTATTTTATTCTGGTTTCAGATCCTAGTAAAAATCGTGATAAACTGCACTTACCGCCCTTTATACTAGATGAACTAACTCATCGTATGAACCATTCTTTGACTGTCCTTGCAGGACGATTTTTTTTATTCGGATCTATAAAGTTTCGATTGCTGATTTAATTTGAGATTGTATTACAGTTTTCAGTTAACATAAGATACACTACATTATACTTGTATTTTAATTTTTATTTACGCTTTTGCACAACAAAAAACGATTTTTTATGTATGGGCCAACTCATGTGATTTTGGGCTAGATTATATCTATTACAATTATAATTGTTCATAAAAATTGTAAGCAATGACAATTGCAATATTGTTAGTAAAAGAGGAAAACAAATAAAACATTTTTCTTCTGCTGGGAAGCCTAATTCTGGCTCAAAAGAAAGTTAACTTTTGGTTAAGCTCGTAGAAAAAATTTAAAAAGAACATAAAAACACTAACTACATAACTAGAGAAAGCCACTCCCTTTGTAGCTTTAATTATACTTTAATGTAAGTTTCAAAGAGATCTAAATGGGTCAGTTGAGATTACTTTAAACTTATACTTGAAGCAATTTCGCAAGATTTTTATAAATAAACAAGTGGGTGTATTGCGACACCTCTTCCTAATTTGCTCAATTTCCATGTGAAGTCTTGTACGCCTTCCATAAAGTAGAAGTATGAAGTTGGTAGAAGCGGCGTACTTATTAAGCTCTGTAACAAATGGTTTCTTGTCTGGTAGCTGATGGGCGGTTAGTGTAATATATTAATATTGTGCATAATACCATTCGCGTCAATCACTCGCATGCATCAAGAATTTGCGCTAATTATTTCAACACTGTTCGATTAACGCCAACATAATTAATGATAGAATACTATTTACATTGAATAACGACTTTATAATTAACTCATTCACATCAATGAATACTACATTTTTCTGCCTTTCTATAAACACTAATTTTGTTTATGCGAAATTGCACGGAATAATCGAATTTTAATTTAATTTTTGGCAAGTTGTACTAAAGATGGTAAATAAAACATTTAGCAAAGCAGGTACAATAAGTAAATCAAACTACTCTATCTAATATAATCATGAATTTCTTATTCTCAAATGAAAAAGAAGTCAATCTTCGACTATCAAATAATACATACATTATACGATTGTTTTCAATAGCAAGTAATGTTATATTACAACAACATAAATTTTCTAGGTATTTAATTTAAGTTCGACTTTGGTACATACAATTTTAAATTTTTAAATTTTAATTAGTCAATTAAACTTCTTGCTTGTACTGAAGCATGTTCATACACATAATAATCTTGTTCCTAACAGTACATAGATTTAAAAATACAATGTTTACCCTATAAAATATGAATTATACATATTTTTTTTTGTAAGAATTCTATATATGAAATATTGGTTTTACATTTTTGAGATTAATAATTTACATTATGATAATTTTACTCAAACGATCGACAACCAACAGCAATACTGGATATTTTCTAGATTTTTGTTGTTGTGTGAATTAGTTTTACTATTGACAAATAAATAGGGTAAAAAAGTTTACAAAGGGCGGCAAAAAAAGGAAGTATAGTTTATTTTTCAACATAGTCGTAGAGTATAATATATTACATAACTAGCAAGGTAGTTTTAGTTTTAACTGCTGAAAGATGGAAAGCAGTAAAACAGTTACTTTGCGTGTATTGCAGAACATTTTACTTGTTACTTATTTGTAAACCAAAATAAGAACTAAAGAATTATAACCAAATTCTGTCATTCGCACACAACTGTTTTGTCAAAAATTGTCTTAAATGATTTATCATAAGCCTTGGAAGTATTACTGTGGCAACGTGCATCGTTTATTATAAACATATGAACAGCAACTAGCTTGTAAAATTTTTACAAGTCAGCTGTCAATTTTACAGATTAGTAACTTTGAGTAACTTGTAAAGATTTATTTTCAAAGGCTAGAAAGGGATTGATCAAATGACGTGGCAAATGAATAACAAGTAAAAATATTTTACATGAGTTTGGTATGGCAATTACTTATTCGAATTATTACGAATCAAATCTCACCTACGGCTTGTTTAAGGAACATTCATTCTTATGCATAGAGATAGAGCATAGAGATTTCTAAATAGAAAAAGAAAACTAACTGAAGTATATTCTTTACAATTATTAAAATTTGGTGGTAGCCAAAGTGTTTTCTGTCTTGTATATTTTTCCAACATATTATGTATATACTTATATTACATATTTAATAACATGGTGGAAAATGTTATGGTAAACGTTTTTGTCACGTAAATAACGTTGAAATTACAGCTCTTTCGTTGGTGTAAATCTGGGTAAATTCCATGGCTTAAATGTCATTGATTAATATCGCATTTTTCATGGGGGTGACATGGGAAATTCCTGTATAATGAAGGCGTGAGACAATGCACCGTACCGCGATATATCATGTGAAATGGTCGCGCTCACTTAATAATCCAATATGGTCCGCAGTCGGCACTAAAAGCATAGTTGCTTGAATAGTAGGAATTTACATTTAGGCTTGATAGGCGGTGGCCGAGGATGGCAAAGGGAATTTGAAAAGGGATTCAGACCCATTACCAAATTAACCTTTACAATGACAGACGCCATTTAATATGTATGACACACAACAAGATTCAATTCATAGCCTGCTGTATAAGCCATAAGGGTTTACACATCAAACTATGGACTGTATTCCATCTTAATAAATCATTGTAGATTATTTTTCACGATCAATGCCGGAACTACGATTGATATACTTTAAGGCAGAAATGTGATGGTTCATGGGGTAGCTAGTATTACAAGAAAAAGTTTTTAGTCTAATTTAGTTCAACTTAAACCGAGTTATACTTCAAAACCGATGTTGCAGAATAACAAAAAATGGAAAACTTGCAAGCAAATTATTTAACAAGATGAAGAAGTAATTTCTAATTATTAAAACGTCAAGCAAAATATTTTCATGACAGTTGATGCTTTTAAATTTTTAGTAGAATTTTATAGGTACCGATTTGCTTCTGCATGGTCTAGCGATGAACATAATATTGGCTTATTAACTTGCGTAGATTATTTTTTAACCAATCATATTGCGTAATGATGGCGTAATGTAGCCAATAGAATTCTAAATGCAAGTAAATAAGTTTTTATTTAATTGCGTTAGTAACAACAAATAAATTAATTTGTTAAACTAAACGTCAAAAGTGTTTTGCAACTTCAGTCGTTTTAGTATTGTTTTAACAGGAACATATTCCTAAATACCATTCGAGATAATAATTTTTTGAGAGAATTGTCTGTTCCACCGTAACTTATTGCAATTTCACTTCACAAAACATAACGGAAAATTTCCCTCAACTACGTTTGAAATTGGTAAATGATATTTTGTGTATTATTGTAATTGTCGTAATAAGTAGCCGTGGGAACGACAAAACATTTCGCAAAATTTATCGTCAATGATAAAAAGAATTTTTGCCCACGCAACGGCAATTATCATCTATATGTTGTATTACCTACCACTGAACATTATTCCAAATTGATGCATTTGCTATTAAGTGTAAATCTGGATAATTGTAATTGGGGAACGACAACAATTTTTAAACAAACAAGAAATTTCGAAGCCTTTGTTGACAACGGCCGAAAAAACTACTGTACATAAACTTCACAGAAGCGTATGTCAATTATCAATATTAACATTTTTGATAGTTGTTTTGCAAAAAATAACAAAAGAGAAAATATGTCAAAACGTTGATAAACATACGTCAAATGCATTTTTGTCGTTTGTTGTTTCTAAACTTGTTGAATTAGAACATGGTCCCATTGAATATAATATTAATTTCACTCAGGTTTGAGCCTTTGTTGAGCGATTTGCACAAATTAAAAAAATTCCACACCTCTGAATGCAATACTTTATCAAAGTTCACATTAATAGCTTTGATTTGACATCGCAATTTCAGTATCCTTCATCATAGCTCGCATCTATTGAAGCTCCTCATATTACAGAGATTACAACATTGAACATTCCTCGTCATTGAGCGCAATTCGACGCAGTATAGAACGCCAAACACAGCGGCGTTCGCGTCATGTGAATCGCATTCACGCATTTCATACACATGTCGATAACTACAGTTCAAGAGAGTGTACTCAGCCGCGGATATCAACACTACATGTCAAACTTTGGATTAGATGGCTTAAGAGAGATATTGAGTGACAGAGTTTTTGTTGTGTTAAATGTGAGGGGTCGAAGAGTCGAGTGCATTCACACTGTTCACATGTGGGAAAGGGGAAAGGAACAAAGGAAGGTTGAGATTTTTGGTATTTATTAGTGAATACAAGAGACAAAATTGTATGGTGGAATTCGGAGCATTATCTAAAAAACAAAATTACATGTGTTGTTGACATGTTCATTAAATTATTGATGTCATTATTATATTGTTTAATGTTTACATTTTAATAAATCTGTAGCAATTCCAAATTTTCAAATAGGTAATTACAAAATTAAATAAATATTGACTTTTGAAGCTACAAATTGGAATGCAGAATTTCAAAATGATCCAGTATTATTATATTATACTTTTCGAACAACAACTATCTATATTACACAAAATATTTTTATTTGTCCAACTAGAGAGGAAAGCCCTTCTTTTTCCTACTCGAGTTCGAAGTTTGTGACACGAGCGAAGCGAGTTAGGGAGTGAGGTAATCGAGCGATAGTGTAAAAAGAGCTTTCATCGTGTTAGACAACATTTTTTTCACGACATATTTAAACACACTGTAAATGTAAAAGAAACACATAACTAGAAGTTAGGTTATAACTGCCATCTGTCAGAATGACGTTTAAAAACAATGAAATATTTCACTGCAGCCAATATGTCAAATTAAATTTAAGTTGTAAAATTGTGAAATTGTAGAAAAAGAAAATATAAATCATAATGATTGCAAAATAATAGTTTTCAGTACATAATTATAAAATCAGAATTTTAAATGAAATTATTAATTTACTTATAATTTTTAAAATATTTCATCATAAAATAACACTGTTGGTAAGACTGCTTTCTAGATAGGGAAAACTTACTTTCCTCATTATTTCGACAGAAGAAAATTATGTTTTCTTCGCATGTTGTGAAAAAAAAAATCCAAATTGGGTAAAAGATGAAATAGATATGTTTGTGAATAAAAAAATTAAGACAATCCTTGGGTGCCTGCTCAATTCTTGAAAACTCAACTAGAAAATTCAACATCAAGAAAATTCTTGCGTATAGAATCATAATAAAACACTAGAAAATTCAGAGACAAGAAAATGCATAGGTACATAAAAAATGCATAAATAGAAAACTCAAATCTGGGTTCCGATGTAAGCAGAAAACGAAACAGGTTAAGCGCCAAGGATATTTATCTAAACTTTCCACACGGACCAAGATATTTTTCGACATATTTTGATGAATCTGTGTCTTTAAAACCTATTTCACACAATTTTGGCAAATTTTAATCTTTGCAATAAAAAATTTCTATTTAGTTCGTTTGATTTGGTTTTTAATGATTTTTCAGAAAAAAATGAATTATTTCTGCTTTAAAATTGTGGCTACAGAAAGCCTGAACCAGCGTTTGTTTTGAAGGGCCACAGCGGACACAATACAACATTGAAACTCGTAAGAAAATGTCCGCTTGGCCAGACAGGATCGACTAAAAATTAAAAGCATAGCGGACACCGGTGTCCGCCATGGCCGAATTGGCTAGGCGAGTAGAGGACACCGGTGTCCGCCGTGGCGCTTAACCTGTTAAAGGAATATTCAAATCTAGAAAAATGTTTTTTTAAAACTATACTGCCCTTAACATTATTGAACACGCCGGTGCGCGCAGCTTGTGGGACTGCCACGATGGGAGGCGAGTGAAAGGGAGACACTATACTCGTCGTATTGGACCGATTTTCAACTTTGTTTCAATACCGCTGACATTCGAGCAAAACACGTGAAAATCTGGCGCATGCGTAATGAAGATAGATAGGATTTTCCTACATATGAATATTCCTTTACATGAATTTTCTGTGTCCACTGGATTCTTGATATGAATTTTCTTTTTATGTTTATTTTTGTGTATGAGTTTCGTAAGCATGCAGTTTCGCTCGTTTTATGATTCTATGTAAGAATTTTCTAGTTATAAATATTTGAGTGTTGAAGACGTTCCCCAATCCCCTACTGAATAAATAAACGAGAAATAGGAAAATCTATATTTGTATAGTTTAATGTTAAGCTGAAATATAATTTAACCGTAAGTCGGCAGGTACCAAATTTGTCTTTGTTTTTTGAGAACTGAAACCTACAATTTTCTGTACCTACAGAAAAGTTTTAAATATACTACTATAAAAAAAATTGTACCACAATAGGTAAGCTTTAAGAAACTAAATCTTTTGTAAAATAAACTGTAACACTTTCATGAAAATTTATAAGAATCATTTTATAGAGATTTTTCTGTACAATTTCATAATTAACCGTTTTTCTTTAATGTTACCCATTTACTAGACAAACAAGAAAAACGTACATAACTACAAAAAATAACCCTAAAATAAGGAAAGCGGACGGCGGATCGTCTAGGATTTTTAGTATGATGTTCAGAACTTCAAATAGAGCAAGTGTGCAAATTTTCAGCTTCACACTAATTTTTACAAGAGTTTCTTGAGATGTTGATCCAAATGTAAGAGTTTGAAACGACGTAAAGATTGGCCTATGGATCCAGGAAAGTGAAATGAAAACATCAATTCGTCATGTTAATTTTATTAAATGTAACATTTAATAAAATTAGTGCAAGGTTTAGCCAAAATTTTGTCTAAAACGACTGGGCTATAAGGACTGCCTTAAATGAAAAAGCAATTGTGTTACTGTTAATATTAAATGTCTAAAGCAAAGTTATGTACAAAGTTATGAAAGATGCACGCGAAACGTGGAGAATTTTAACGGTCGTCTGGTCTGTGAAGTTTGTCGGAAATTAAGTATCACCCGCTTCCGTATGCCACAAATCACCCGAAGACAAAGACAAGACACTAACATGTAATCGTCAAATAAAGTACATCAATCACGAGGGCTTTGGCTTTACCACACCAAAATGATTCTTTAAAAATATTAAACGTCGAAGAATGACTTTCCTTTAGTATAGAGAGAAGCTATCCGCGCTGCGTTGAAATATATTGATGAAAATATCAATATTCAGTGTCGGCCTTTTGATTTATTACATGACACGTTTTTGTGTTGATCTGTTTTTACTACGTTATTATAAGAAAAAAGCAGCCATTCAACCGAAATGGCCACTATTATGAGGCTTCTAAAGGAACTATCAACGCGCCATTGTTAACAATGATTTGTACATTGGTTTCCGAAATTATTTATGCACGAATATCACGCTATAAGAACCCATAACCAAAACACTAAACAGTGCATTCTCATTTTTACTGTAATTATAAATTAGCACCAGGAGCGATATTTATTTGTAGTTCAGGTTCGGTTTCGGTTCAAACAAAAAAAAATCGTTCTGGTTTGTGTTTAAGTTCAAGAGGTTTAAAATATAAGGGTTTAAAACCTCTACTATTTCATTTTTTTCGGGCTTCGGTTCAAAAATAATAATTATCAAAGTAAGGCACATTAGGTACTTGTTTACTTAACAAAAAATTAATGTTTTATTGTAAAAAGAAACTAAAAATAATAAAATTTATAAATAAACATAATTTCTTCATAAATGCTAAGTAAATGGTCATCAGTACTTTCAGTTTACTGAACATTAATAAATAGTTTTTACTCAAAAATAAATGAGCAAATTTTTTATATTGCAGTCGTTAGCCAAACCACATACTGAATATTTTATTCGCTCTTATTTAAAAATATTTTCTAGGTTTCTCCTACAATGAGTAAAGACTCTCTACAGATACCTGAATAACAGCAACAATCTTGTGCCGTAAAATGGCATATCAATGATAATTTTAAAATGAATAGAAACCGATATTGTGAAAATGGGTTACCGGATATAACTAAATGATTCGGTTACGATTCCGGTTCGTTGACCTTCAAATTTAACGTTTAGGGTCAGGTACGAAGAAAATACAGATTTTTTTGGGTTTATGGTTCAGGTTCGGGTTCAGCTCCAAGTCCCTGATTAGAACCGAAGTGGAACAGAAATAAAAACCGGAACAAACCGATTCTTTTTAATGTACGCAGAATCGAACATGAATCTGCAAAAAATAGGCAAATAACTCTTAACCAAAAGTAAACCAACTGTTCTGAACTGATTGTGGTATTTAGAGCAATTGAAACAGTACCTAATTTTTATCCGCTTTTTGTGAATCGGTTATCGGCTCGTATCATGACGAAATATTAAAACAAAAACAAGTCCAAACCGTGTAATAGAAGCTAAACCGCAAACCAAACCATAATCGATATTTTGTACGGGTCGAGTGTCTGCTTTTTCCTTATGCTAAATTTATATCGAAATAATTCTGTCATTCGATGTTGATTACCCTTCCCGTCAAAGAGAATTCCGGCAGTCATGTTTTGGAGACAAGATAAACAAAGCGTATTAAAGCACGAGGTTAACTATCTCAGACTAATTTCCTAAAATCGAACGAGTTAGTAGTGAGGCACCTGGCACACCAGTCACGGAAATAAATTGCTCATCACGCTCGAAATACGAGACAGAATGACATGAAGTTCTCTGTCTGCAGCAACAGCGAATCCCAAAGATTTCACAGAATAAAATGATGCATCATATATCTCTATATCGAAATGCAAGTAAAACGGGTAGCTTTACTTGCCTAGCCGTATAACTCAAATCAATGTTAATCGTATTGTATAGGTTATCATGAATTTTTAAAAAGCACTTTAATGGAAAATGACTTAATATATTTTTTACGACGAATTATATATTTAGATGGTTTCTCGTAGGTACAGCAAATATTGTCAAAATGATTTTTTGTTCAGGGATCAAGAAGATATTGCCCAGGGAGGAAGTAGGTAGGAAATATTTTTTGGAATATTTGTTCTTGACTTAACACATGCTAAGTTTAAAGTTTAAATAAAGGTTCAAAGTACTACATAATAAATTAAGTAGAATTTGCGGATTTAAATCCCAACATGTTAAAAACAAAACAAAACAAAACAAAACAAAACAAAACACGACAACAAATTAGAATTCTGATATATCAAATTTATTCAGTAAAAAACTACTTGGTGGCTAGGTTTGGAGAGTGATAAGTTCTATGGGATAAAGATTTTTTAATTTCAAAAGAAGTGTTTATCTATGACTATTGCAAATACATTTTAAAGGTGTTGATCAAAATCCCAACATTAATAAAAGCTCAACAGTCAAAATTTCAATAAATCATATGTGTATTATGGTTTCGGGATTTGAACCTCTTTGGGTTATGCCCCGAGGGTGACTTGATGGTACACACACAATATTATTTTTACTTTATACTTTGCCACAGAGTGTGTTGTCAGTCAACCCAGCGCAAGCCCTTGTCAGTCCCTAGCCGGTGCCCGGTAGCTAGAGGTTGCCAAGTTAATTAGATTCCTACTTACAACGGTAACGAGAGAGGGTACCGATCCAAATCAGGCCGAGAAAATATCCTGACCTGACCGGGATTTGAACCCACGACCCCTTTCTCCAGTCCACAGAAGAATCCAGCTCTCTAACCACAAGATCTATCCCGCTGTCAATTCCAACAAATTATAAACATGATTCATGTATTCAGTACGGAGCAAATTGTTAGCTCGGCTTGAAAGGGTATTTCTTAATATGTTGACTGTTAATTGGGGCGTGGTTTAGGAGGTTGGTTTACACCAAAACATATTCGATGTTTGATAAAAAAGCGTCAATAGTCCACAAAACCGTAAATAAATAATACGCAGAAATAGCCAAGTTAAAAAACAACAAATAACGAACAGAACTTCCAAAGAAGGAAATCAGAATAATTGACAACATTTGTATTGTACCTATTTGTTTAAATTGTTCTTGACAACAGCACATAGCAGCCAATAGAATCACAAGGATCTGTCAAAATTCTTTCGTTATTTCAAACAGGGTATAGTACAAAATCAGTGAAAGGAGAATTAACATTAACATAAATGATCCAATCACACAATATTCCTCTTTTCATAGCAAAATAACTTTAGTTGAGATTTTGGTCGGAATTTTGAGTGGTTAATATTTTGACTGATGGGATTTTGACCTCGATTAATATCCAAACATACAGTTAAAACTGTAGCAAGTAGCAGAAGCAGAAGAAATAGTGGAATCGAATGTAAGATTGTTATGGTGTATCTCCATTTTGAGTGTCTCTGGTTACCGGTGCACAGCACAGGTAGGGTTGAAATCAACGTAATAACCCTCGAATCAAATGCCTAAGCAGTAAGCAGGTCCCATAAATAAACAGACAAAATGGACGACAAGCCATCTGTCTACCTCGCGATTCCAACTCTCGTCTCATGCGACCCCCGCAAATAATACATCAGCCGTTTAACAGAGGCATCAATCACGTGACTTAAATATGAACACTGCATAGCACAGCACGGCATAGCGTAGCGTAGCGACACAATGTGAACGTGAACGTGGTATACATATCTACGCTACAAATGCGCACTGTTTACTAAAAGCTGCCGGAGCAATTTATCCCGTCGTTACGCGCCAAGAGATTGTGCGAAGAGAAGAGCCCCGGGCATCAGCCAGAGAGGGATGATGCACACAGATGTTCTGATCTTTCTTAGACAAAAAATCTGATGTGGCTAGCACATAACCGAACGCCACACTTTATTACCTACCTAAGAACAATCATCTACGATCGTTATTAAAAGTAGGCTATTTAACGGTAACTTAGCGAATTAAAAATAGCAATTATGATACTATTAATATAGTTTTAACACGGTACCAATGGCAGGGCCGTAATAAGATTAAATGACGACAGAAATTGTGCCTAATTTTCGATTTAAAAAAGCTCCGGATTCAATTTTTTTGTTCAAGATCAAATAAATTGATTCGTTTTCTGCGTCCCTATCGGCCCAGTACTGAGTACAGAGGTTTTATTCTGGAAATTACTGGATTATTCCATACATTGTTAAAGATTTTCATAGAAATTTATAAAATAATTGTTACAGTTTTACAAATATAATAATAATAAAAATTAACCGCACCCGGCGCCTATTTTAAACGGCGCCCTGTGCCTGGGCACCGCTCGGTTTTATGTTTTCTTAAATAATTTTATTCTGATACCGGTTTCAACTACCTCAGTGGTCATCATTAGACAAACCAGAAAAAAATGTAACAATCTACATTACGATTGTATTATCTACATTTCCGTGCTCATTGTAATAAAACGAGTATCACGACCGCACAATTAGAAATTAATTTGGCCATGAAAATTCAAAGCAATGTAATTATTTTGTATTTCTGCAATCTGCAAATTAAACATACCTCTCATAGGCGCCCACAGCGGGGATCTAATGGATTATTGGTACGGTGATCATTGTATACACATCATGAAAATACAAAAGAAGCGTGCGAAGCACGCTAAGACGTGCCCTTCGCGGAGGTCCGGTGGTGGGGCTGACCGTAGACATTTTTTGAACACATTTCTGAAAGTGATTTTAAAGCATTTTTAATGCAAAAAATTAATTTATTATAATTGATTAATCAAAAGATGAATTGTTGGAGAAGCAGTCATTTATTTAAAAAAAAACCGAATAAAACACCGACGTTTCGACTGTAATTCAGTCTTCCTCAGGGTGCTGATACATACAAAAATATACAATCAATCAATACAATCATACAATAGGAAACTTTAAAGAGTAGGCACAGAGTTCAGAATATGAGTATTTATAAATTATGTTATGATTAACTGATTTACTCCGTGGTTTTCTTACATTTGACAGCGGTCTACCGGTAAATTAGGTTGCATTTAAAATTTAAATGTGTGCTTCTGCGAACGATAACCTTTAATAAATATACTAAAGGTAAGTTCGCAACAGCGCACATTTGCTAACATTCAGTAATTAAAAAAGTATACAATTTTCATTATATTTAAAATATAGTACAGAAAATAAAATACAGTACAAAAAATTATACAGTACAGTATTTGAAGGTATTGTACTGTATAATGGTCACCGTAATCATAGGCTCCCTCTTCATTTATGGATTTAAATAAGTTTTTTTCCATTCAAAAAATTATAGAATATTTTATTATGATGCTTAATATCGCATGAAAACGAGTTTGCGGTTACGATCCCATAGGAGACGTGCTTGCAAACGTTTAGCGTGTGATATAGCCAATCCACTTAGAGTTGTACAGCCCATTTTTTCTACGATTCAATAAACAAATTAATTTTTTGCAATAAAATACACTCCATATACCTAATGTAAAAATTATTAAAAGTGTGGTTCCCTATATCAATTATTTTTGACATTTTTTATGAGTTTGCTTAATTGCTACCAACGTAGATATTTTAAATTTGATTAGCTCTTTTACAACAAAATAATGCCTTTAAGATTTAATTATTATAGTTAATTTCATGTTTTAATGATTATATTTGTTGTAACAAAAGCATAATTAAATTTTTTTTACATTATTTGACCTTGAATTTTATATCCCGACCTGTTGTGGATATAACATCCATATCCACACGTGTTAGTATGTTTGTAGATATGTTGTCAATATCCGGTAGGGAGTCGAAAAAAATATAATTACATTTTTCTATGTAGGTAGGTAATAATAAATTACTGGTCACAATATTTTTCTTTTTTATATCAATCGGTAAAAGCCCAAGAATGAAAAATTTAAATCCATTATCAGACAACTCATACAAGTAATGTCGAAGTAATGTATCAACATTTAATTTTTTTCATGAACTTTTAAAGCTTTGTTCTTTATTTAAATATATTTCTTGTTAATGTATTAGTTTTTAAATGTTCACAGTTTATAATGTTTTGTCGTTTATGGAGATGAAATGGGGAATGAAACGTGCACATTTTCATGTCTGTAAAATTGAACTTGCGAATTAAAAGTATTTGTCCTTGAATAAGAAATTTCGCCTGCGGCTCTATTACTGCAAAAATACTGTTATCTATATTATTAATTCTCAGCCTCCCTTCAACAAAAAATCTGGGTTCGCACGTGAAAAAGAGAAAGGTTATAATTATTATCTATTTTTAAAATTCGGTTGCCCTTGTAGAAATTTATGCGGGCGCCCATGATACCTAGCTAATTAAATTGTAATTTATTTTTGATATAATATTACAATAAGAAAGAACCTATTCATCTTTTTTATGAATACCATCAGTATATTAACCCATTAAATCGAGTTTAAATAAAGGAAAATGTATAAAAACTGAAATAACACAATATTCCGTCATTTAATTTAAAAATATAGCAACTAATGTCTACCCAACATATATTTTTTATAGTAATTGTAGTAATTTCTAATTATGCATTCGCAAAGGTTGTATCAGTAATATAAAAGCAAGTAATAAAAGTAATATAAAATTTGTAGGCCTATAATTTGGATATACCAACAATGATAATTAAAAGAGTTGAATTGGAATATCAGAATTCTTCGTTTGGTAACGTTAACCTTACAGTAAATCGAATATCAAGAAAAGATTTTGGTGTGACTGTTTATGTGAATCTTTATAAAAACATAACTACTGATATTTATGTTTGTATAATCTTATGTCTTTGAACTTATATAAAAAAATTGTTTTTTTTAAGGTTGATATTCAACTATATGCATTTTACAGTAATTCCTATAAAAGGACAGTAATTGCTGTTAATCGGCAAAATGTATGCGATTTAGCAAACAGTAAATATGCCAAATACTTTGAAGATAATATAAAAGTCATACAACAATATGGAGAAATCCCTTCGACTTGTCCTGTTCTTGCTGTAAGTATATTATTAAATTATTCAACGATAGTTTAACAAAGAGAATACAACATGTGAATGATTTACAGGAAAATTTACGTTTTCTGGTGACTTACATTATGGATCTTATAAGATTTTTTTAAATAATAATTGATTTTATGTTTTTCGTTGTGAAAAAGTTACTGAACTATTTTATAGAATAAATAGCATAAACATGGTGAAGAACAAATAATTTTCGTTGTCCTTTAATGCAGAAAAGATATAGGTAGTAGCGTTGATAACCATAACCTAAAATACTGAAAAAATTGTAAAGTCAATTTTTCACAGAGCATACAACATAAATGTATTGTAAAATTAAATTTAAAAACTAATTTCAAAGTCTAGTAGCTTTCTTCTGCATTATAGAACAATAATGAAAATCAATTTTTGTCTGTAAAAAAAGTTACTATTTACATAACTGTAAATTACAATATCAAGATTATATTCTTGTAAATACAATGTATAGTTGATTTCTTAACTAAACGGAGCAATCTGAAGTTGGAATGCTAAAACGGATCGGTTTTGATTGGCTGATGTAATACCAGTTTTACACCATACAAACTTTGTAATGTAAACAAACGAATGTTGTCCATCTTGTCTCGTCAGCTGTTGTCAGTGACTGTATCGAGTTTGCCCGCTGATAGGTCAAATTCAATTTTGCCGCCAAAAAAATATAGTGATATTTTTCTCGTATTTGCACAGTGTAAATACGACTCAGGGAGACAACTTCAAATTGCTCCGTTTAGTTAAGAAATCAACTATAGCTCTGTCAAATTTCAACAGTGTCAAAATAGTTATGGAATAGTCTCCACAGCTTTATGAGTAAATATGATGTGGTAAGAATGCGTTTTGACACAGCGGTAATTTGACTAAGCGTCATTTGGACGCAGCAGTGTTAATTTAAGTAAATGGCAATTTGACATAGTGACATGCATCCTTAAAACAATCCTGTTTACTTTTTAATGTGGATCGATTTCTAGGGTTTTTACTACTTTAAAGATTATGTGTTTGATGCTACCGTATGTCCTGTTTTACCATGGAAACAAATGATGACCGAAGTCATAGTATATTTAGATAATAATATAATTTTAGCAAAGTCAAAAGTATATTTTGTTAACAATCAGGAAGAAATAGCACTGTTGGGACACATCTCTTAGTTGTTGTACTAACGTGTAACTGTAACCTGTATCATGTGTTTTGTGCTTCACATTAATGACTAAAATATATAAATAACTATTATGTTACCTTGACAATCATTCAATATACCTATATTTTGCACGTTTTTTCTCAGGTAAGGAAAATGAATTAAATTTTAATGAATTTAACAAATTAGAATTAAAATACAGTTGTAGAAAAAATGTTGTCTGGATATCGAGCACGAAATATTTTAGTGCGTTATTCAAATAACTTATTTAATTCAGCAAGCCTGGTCAAATAGGTGACATTCTCACGCAGACAAAATATCAACTTTATACAAAAATAACTATTTTGAACAGTTTCACGATAAGAACTGTGTAATTTTGTTTATGTTCACAGTTTTAAAAAAGTGTAGTAGGTAGGTACTTATATTATTTTTCATGTAACAGAGTGCACTGTACATCGCTTAAACTCCCATTATGTATTGTTCATATTTAAAAAATTATTAAATCTCAAACGGAAAATAAAATACAGTACTAATACAAAAAATAATACCGTACAACACCTTCAAATACTGTACTGTACTGTATAATATAGGTACCGTACGAATGGTGACCGTAATCATTGGTCCTCTTTTCATTTACGTATTTAAATAAGTTTTTTCCTTTCTTTAAATTATAGAATATTGTACAAAAGTGAATTATGATGCCTATATCACACGAAAACGAGTTGGCGGTCACGATCCTAGGGGAAGTGCTTGCAAACGTTCGCGTGTGATATATAGGCAATCCACTCGAGTTGTACAGCACATTTTTTCTACGATTAAATAAACAAATTAACTTTTTGCAATAAAATACACTCCATATGACATAAAAATTAATAAAAGTAGGATTACTTGTATCAATTGTTTTTTGACATATTTAATGAGTTACGATATTTGCTTAATTGCTGCCAACGTAAATATTTTAAATATATTACAATAAAATATTGCTTTTAAACATAATTTAAGATTTAATTATTATAGTTATTTTATGTTTTTAATAATTATTTGTTGTAATAAAAGCATAATTTAATGATTTTTTTTACATATTTGTCCTCGAATTTCATATCCACAGCACACCTGTTGTAGATATGACATCCATATCCACACGTGATATAGTATAAAGATATGTTGCCAATATCCGGTAGGGAATAGACAAATATATAATTATATTTTTCTATGTATAGGTAGGTAATAATATTATTTATTTCAATCGGTAAAGCCCAAGAATGAAAAATTTAAAACCATCATATTAAAAGACAAATCCTACGAGTAATGTAACAAATTCTAATTTTTTTCATGAACTTTAAAGCTTTGTTTTTTATTTTTTTAAGATATTTCTTGTTAATGTATTAAGTTTTTAAATGTTCACAGTTTATAATGTTTTGTCGTGCATGGCGATGAAATGGGGAGAGAAACGTACAGTTTTTCATGTCTGTAAAATTGAACTTGCGAATTAAAAGTATTTATCCTTGAATAACAAATTCCGCCTGAGGCTCTATTCTCTTATTAAAAAATGCTGTTATCTATATTATAAATTCTTAGCTTCCCTTCAACAAAAAATCTGGGTTCGTACGTGAAAAAGATAAAGGTTATATTATTATCTATTTTTCAAAATTCGGTTGTCCTTGTAGAAATTTATGCGAGCGCCCATGATACCTACCTAATTAAATTATAATTTATTTTTAATATCACTTGACAATAAGTACCTATTCATATTTTGTATGAATACCATCAGTATAATGGTCCAATCCATTAAATCGAGTTTAAATAGGTACATCAGGAAAATGTATAAAAACGTAAAATAACACAATATTCCGTCATTTAATTTAAAAATATAGCAAATAATGTGTACCCAACATATATTTTTTATAGTAATTGTAGTAATTTCTAATTATGCATTCGCAAAGGTTGTATCAGTAATATAAAACAAGTAATAAAAGTAATATAAAATTTGTAGGCCTATAATTTGGATATACCAACAATGATAATTAAAAGAGTTGAATTGGCATATCAGAATTCTTCGTTTGGTAACGTTAACCTTACAGTAAATCGAATATCAAGAAAAGATTTTGGTGTGACTGTTTATGTGAATCTTTATGAAAACATAACTACTGATATTTATGTTTGTATAATCTTATGTCTTTGAACTTATATAAAAAAATTGAACTTTTTTAGATTGATATTCAAATATATGCATTTTACAGTAATTCCTATAAAAGAACAGTAATTGCTGTTAATCGGCAAAACTTATGCGATACAGCAAACAGTAAATATGCCAAATACTTGGAAGATATGGATGTATTACAACAATACGGAAAATTCCCATCATCTTGTCCTGTTCTTGCAGTAAGTATAATAATATTATATTATTCAACGGCAGTTTAACAAACGAAGTTTCCACATTTGAATGAAAGATTTACAGGAAAATGCATGTTTTATGGTGACTTACATTGTGGATCTTATAAGATTTTAAAAAGTAATAATTGATTTTATGTTTTTCTTTGTGAAAAAGTTACCGAACTAGTATTTTATAGAATAAATAGCATAAACATGGTGAAGAACAAATAATTTTCGTTGTTCTTTAATGCAGAAAATGTATAGTAGCGTTGATAACCATAACTTAAAATATTGAAAAAATTGTAAAACCAATTTTTCACATAGCATACGACAATAGTTATTTGTGTATCAAGGCTGTAAAAGTGATCTTTTTTGGCCGAATCTGAAGTTGGCAACCGAGGCGTAGGCCGAGGCCAGCAATTCAGGTGAGGCTAAAAACACTTTTAAGCCGAGGTGCACACATCATTTTTAGGTGGCTATTAAAAAATATATAATTTTATGTCAAAAAAAATTTCTTAGTATTATAAATAATTTTATTTATATAATTTAGGCTAAGTAAGTTGTAGGTAATTACTTCTACATATTTATTTACCAATTAAAAATTTAATAAATTTGTTATTTAGCGCCCGTGAAGTAAATGCGGCCGTGCAGTAAAAGCGGCCGTGAAGTAAATGCGGCCGTGCAGTAAAAGCGGCCGTGAAGTAAATGCGGCCGTAAAGTAGTCATTTTGACAGATGTCAAAAAATGTGACACTTTGCGGCTGTCAAAGGATACGTAAAACAACTATTTATGCAATAGCCACCTAAAAATATATTTATGGCATGCCATATTACTTTTTATTAAATAATTCTGGATATGAATCGTTATTTAAAGACATCCTTAATTTATTTAAAGACGTCCTTAATTCAGATGAGAGACGTCTCTTATACAATTGCGGACGTCCTTAATTCAAATTAAGACGTCTTAAAATTAAATATGGAAAAATAACTGAAATGTAATAAAAATTAATAAGAGACGTCCTAAAGTAAATTAAGGACGTCTTAAATTGTATTAGGGACATCTTTAATTGAATTAAGGACGTCTAAAATTGAATTTAGAACAACTCTAATAGAATTAAAGACGTCCAGAATTATTTAGAGACGTCATTAATTAATTAGGGATGTCTCAAATTTAATTTTGGACGTCCACAAATATAAAATGACGTCTTGAATGAATTAATGATTACATAATTTATATCAAAAGAATATGTATTTGTTCATTTATTTTTAAAAGGAAATGTATTAATTCATTTTTGTTAAAAGGAAATGTATTTGAATTATGGAGATGTGATATCCATAATTCATTTTTTTCAAAAGGAGATGTAATCATTAATGTTAAAAGGAGATGTATTTGAATTATGGAGATGTGATATCCATAATTCATTTCTTTCAAAAGGAGATGTATTTAATCATTAATGTTTAAAGGAGATGTACTTGAATTATGGAGATGTGATATCCATAATTAATTTTTTTTTAAAAGAGATGTACCTATTTATTCATTAATGTTAAAAGGAGATGTATTTGAATTATGGAGATGTGATATCCATAATTTATTTTTTTCAAAAGGAGATGTATTTATTCATTATTGTTAAATGGACATGTATTTGAATTATGGAGATGTGATATCCATAATTCATTTTTTTCAAAAGGAGATGTATTTATTCATTATTGTTAAATGGACATGTATTTGAATTATGGAGATGTGATATCCATAATTCATTTCTTTCAAAAGGAGATGTATTTATTCACTATTGTTAAATGGACATGTATTTGAATTATGGAGATGTGATATCCATAATGCATTTCTTTCAAAAGGAGATGTATTTGAATTATGCAGATGTGATATCCATATTTCATTTCTTTCAAAAGGAGATGTATTTATTCATTTTTGTTAAAAGGAGATGTATGTTAACAAAGTTATTTAAAGACGTCCTAATGGATTAAGGAAGTCTTAAATGAATTAAGGACGTCTTAAATGAATTAAGGACGTCTTAAATGAATTATGGACGTCTCAGATTTAAAATATATATCCATAATTCATAAACATCTCCTTTTAAGAAAAATTATTTAAGGACGTCCTTAATGAATTAAGGACGTCTTAAATTCAAAAACATGTCCTTTTAATATAAATTATTTAAGGACGTCTTAAATTTAATTTCGGATGTCAAGAAATGAATTAAAGATATGCAAAATTGAATAAGAGACGATTGAATTCAATAATAAGAGTCTGAAAATTAATTTCAAAATATGGAAAAAAGAAAATAAATACATATTTTTTATTAGAGACGTTCTTAATTGAATTCCAGACGTCCTAAATTCAATTCAAGACGTCTCTAATTAAAGACGTCCAAAATTGAATTAGAGATATCCCTAATTTATTTAAGACATCCTTATATAATTTTGGACGTCCGCAATTGTATAAGAGACGTCTCTAATTGAATTAAGGACGTTTTTAATTAGATTAAGGACGTCTTTAAATAGTGAAATATGTCCAGAATTATTGACTAAAAAGTAATATGGCATGCCATATAATATATTGTAAAATTAATTTAAAAAAACTAATTTCTTCTGCATTATAGAACAAAAATGAAAATCAATTTTTTGTGCAACTGTCAAAAAAGTTACTATTTACGTAACTGGAAATTACAACATCAAGATTATATTGTTGTAAATACATTGTAGCTCTGTCAAATTGCCAGAGTGTCAAAATAGTTATGGAATAGTCTCCACAGCTATATGAGTAAATATGTGGTAGGAATACGTTTTGACACAGCGGCAATTTGACTAAGCGTCATTTGGACGCAGCAGTGTTAATTTAACTAAATGGCAATTTGACATAGTGACATGCATCCTTAAAACAATCCTGCTTTCTTTTTAATGTGGATCGATTTCTAGGGTTTTTACTACCTTAAAGATTATGTGTTTGATGCTACCGTATGTCCTGTTTTACCATGGAAACAAATGATGACCGAAGTCATAGTATATTTAGATAATAATATCATTTTAGCAAAGTCAAAAGTATATATTGTTAACAATCAGGAAGAAATAGCACTGTTGGGACACATCTCTTAGTTGTTGTACTAACGTGTAACTGTAACCTGTATCATGTGTTTTGTGCTCCACATTAATGACTAAAATATATAAATAACTATTATGTTACCTTGACAATCATTCAATATACCTATATTTTGCACGTTTTTTCTCAGATAAGAAAAATGAATTAAATTTTAATGAATTTAACAAATTAGAATTAAAATTTAGAAATAAAATACAGTTGTAGAAAAAATGTTTGGATATCGAGCACGAAATATTTTAGTGCGTTCGAATAACTTATTTAATTCAGCAAGCCTGGTCAAATAGGTGACATTCTCACGCAAAAAAAATATTAACTTTATACAAAAATATCTATTTTGAACAGTTTCACGATAAGAACTGTGCAATTTTTTTATGTTCACAGTTTAAAAAAATCTGACGTGGCCATCACACAACCTTCCGCCATATCTAGGCTTTAAACAGAAATGTATACGTATACAATCCGGTACCCATTTAAAATATACAAATAAAAATCTAAAATATTCAAACAGAAATTAGTATCACCTGAATCAAAAGATTCATTCACACGAAAACTCTTCTGTGTTGAAGCAATCCTCCGTTCAGTTACTACATTTAATAGCTTACTTATGACTTATATAGCGCTAGTATGCCAAATTGCCACCCATCTCATCTGTCAATATTTTTTATGCAGAAACAAAAATCAACCAACATGGATTACAAGATTTCAACGTTCTATTTGATAAATTTATTTTTTAAATTTTACTGCAGTTCTTTAATGCTACCAGATAAAGACAATTTTTTTATAACGTAAATTGCAAATAGCTTTTTCTCTTTATCTTTATTACAAATAAATACTATATTTATCCAAATTTATAGAAATTTTTGACACTTAATCTTTTCAATCTTCAAAAAATATCACTTCCGGTGAAGATATTTGTACCAAAATCTAATGAGCTCTTCCTATTCGTATATAATTGTAAAATACCAAATATCAAAAATATAATATAATAATAATAATAATATATATACAAAAATACCTGTAACAGAGAAATAAAAAATAAAAAATAATAATAATAATAATAATAGTGATCCCAGGAAACACAAATATATCCGTACTACATATACCGTGTGTCCCAGCGAAAGTGTGGCATAGGCGTTTAACATGTGAAAACAGTTTTTTGTAAATAAAAAATATGATACCATATTGCACAAGACAATACTACATCCATTCCTACATCTTATTTAATACACATTACTTCAGTTTCATAATGTAATTTCAAGAAATTACTGAAAATAATTTGAAAATTTTAACCTTTACTTTTTATTGCTACATTCGTACGATGACAGCTGTCAATTCTTAGCCGAATGTGAGCGGCCTACGGCGAGCCTACGGAACCAAAGGTCGTCCGCCACAATCCTATATAAGAATTATATAATAATCATATTCCACAGTTAAGTCATAATTATATAGCGCTGATATAGATAATATGTAGTTTTATAATTGATTTTAATTTGAATTGTTTTCAATTTTTTTTAAAAAAGGAGACACTCTTACGGCCTAAAGTTGTATGTTTATTAGTAAGGCACTATGTATATATATATATATATATATATATATATATATATATATATATATATATATATATATATATATATATATATATATATATATATATATATATATATATATATATATATAGTAATTTAAATCTAGACAATTACAACAATTTCTAAACGTTCTCGATCTTCAGTGGGATTCGACCTTGCGATCTCATTTCTAACAGCTTCAGCGCCATAGTCCACGCGACCGAGCGCGCGACCATCCTGGTTAGTTGATTTATAACGAATGATAGTTATAGCAATAATACCAGTATTTTTAATTACATACGGAATTTACAAAGCTATGTTAAGTATATTATATATATATTTTGTACTACCTACTGGAATCGAAATATTTACCTTAAAATTATATTTGACGTGTACAATTCTTTAGTTGAAAGACTACATATTTCTTTATATACCAAACAAGTTATTTGAAAAAAATAAATTATGTTTACTAAACAAATATATATTTTCCATTATTGAAAGATTTTATTTATTTGAGATAAAAAAAATACTAGTAGGTTGTCACACCGACTACCGACTTTGTGCGCATGAACTTCTCTGGTATACTCTACTCCTACTCTAAGATAATAATAGATAGTTGATTGAAAAGTATCGTGAAAACACTAGATATGTTTTATTTTGGAAAGTGTAAATTTGTTATCAACTCACGATTCTAGTTTTTAATGGCCATTCCAGCCGCATAGTTGCTTACAAATATAAGAGTAGAATTTTATTTAAATAAATAAACTGGCACTGGTAACAAATGCTGCATGCATACAGATGACAAAGTAATCTAAAAATAAATAATAGATTAATAAAATTCTTATATAAATGGAATATAATATTCAAATAGAATACATACAATGTAACTACCTTCAAATAATATATTTAACTATATAAAGAGTATATTATTTGTGTTATATAATTGAGATATATTTTGACATAGATAATATATTCCATTAATAATATCGTTGAGATATTCCACAGTGGGAAATATTATGTATAGTCTACATAAAAATGCTACATTATATTAAAATTTCTTTGTGATATCTTAACTATACAATTTCTACAAGTGTGTTTGCTGGGGATGCTTTTAAACAAAATTTAAGATTTAATTATTAGAGTTAAGTTCAGGTTTTTAATAATTTTTTGTTGTAATAAAAGCATAATTTAATGATTTTTTTTACATATTTGTTCTCGAATTTCATATCCACAGCACACCTGTCGTGGATATGACATCCATATCCACACGTGATAGTATGAAGATATGTTGCCAATATTTGGTACGGAATAGACAAAAATATAATTATATTTTTCTATCTATAGCTAAGTAATAATATGGTCACAATATTTTTCTTATTTATTTCAATCGGTAAAGCCCAAGAATGAAAAATTTAAACACATCATATTATGAGACAAATCCTACGAATTAAAACGAATTAAAATTAAATTAAAAAGAATATCAACATCTAATTTTTTTCATGAACTTTTAAAGCTTTGTTATATATATTTTGAAAGATATTTCCTATTTATGTATTAGTTTTTAAATTGTTCACAGTTTATAATGTTTTGTCGTGCATGGCGATGAAATGGGGAGTGAAACGTGCACTTTTTCATGTCTGTAAAATTGTACTTGCGAATTAAAAGTATTTATCCTTGAATAACAAATTCCGTCTGAGGCTCTATTCTATTACTAAAAAATGCTGTTATCTATATTATAAATTCTTAGCTTCCATTCAACAAAAAATCTGGGTTCGTACGTGAAAAAGATAAAGGTTACCTATTTTATTATTTATTTTTCAAAAATCGGTTGTCCTTGTAGAAATTTATGCGAGCGCCCATGATACATACATAATTAAATTATAATTTATTATTAATATAATTTGACAATAAGTACCTATTCATATTTTGTATGAATACCATCAGTATAATGGTTCAATCCATTAAATCGAGTTTAAATTGGTACATCAGGAAAATGTATAAAAACGTAAAATAACACAATATTCCGTCATTTAATTTAAAAATATAGCAAATAATGTGTGCAAAACATATATTTTTTATATTTATTGTTGTAATTTATAATTATGCATTCACAAAGGTTGTATAAGCAATATAAAAACAAGTAAAAAAAAGTAATATAAAATTTGTAGGCCTATAATTTGGATATACCAATAATGACAATTAAAAGAGTTGAACTGGAATATCAGAATTCTTCGATTGTTAACATTAACCTTACAGTAAATCGAATATCAAGAAAAGATTTTGGTGTGACTGTTTATGTGAATGTTTATGAAAACATAACTACTGATATTTATGTTTGTATAATAATATTATGTCTTTGAACTTGCTTCAAGAAATTGAATTTTTAGATTGATGTTCAAATATATGCATTTTATAGTAATTCCTATAAACGAACAGCAATTGCTATTAATCGGCAAAACATATGCGATATAGCTAAGACTAAATATGCCAAATACTTTGATGATATAAGTGTCTTACAACAATACGGAAAATTCCCATCGTCTTGTCCTGTTCTTGCAGTAAGTATAATAATATTATAATATGTATTATACAACGACAGTTTAACAAATGAAATTACACATTTGAATGAAAAATTTACAGGAAAATGCATGTTTTATTGTGACTTACATTATGGATCTTATAAGATTTTTTTAAATAATTGACTTTGTTTTACTTTGCGAATAATTTACCAAATTATTTTATAGAATAAATCGCATAAACATGGCGAAGAACATAATTTTCGTTGTTCTTTAATGCAGAAAAGGTAGTAGCGTTGTTAACCATAACCTAAAATATTGAAAAAATTGTAAAACTAATTTAACTTAAATATATTGTAAAAATAATTTTAAAAACTAATTTCAAAGCCTAGTAGCTTTCTTCTGCATTATAGAACAATAATGAAAATCAGTTTTTTACGCAACTGTCAAAAAAGTTGCTATTTATGTAACTGAAAATTACAATATCAAGACTATATTGTTGTATGTAAATACATTGTAGCTCTGTCAAACTGTCACTGTGTCAAAATAGTTATGGAGTAATCTTCATAGCTATACAGGGTTTTCCACAACTTAGGACAACAAATTAAAGGGTATATACTGCACGACGTAATGATCATGAAGTAAAAAGAATTGCATCGTATTTCAAGCAAATATTTTTTTGTCACTGGTCGGTAGATATTTTTAATAATTTTTTTCAAATTTTCTACAAAGAAAGTAATTGTTTACATAATATCTAATACTAATAAATGTCAAATTATCAAATATACCATCAAAACAGTATGGTTATTAAAATGTACACGTGTCAAGTAAACTACCCTTAACTTTGCGAATTTTAAAAAAATTCTTTTTGTTTCATGATTAGCACGTCGTACAGTATAATATACCCTTTAATTTGTTGTCCTAAGTTGTGGAACAACCTGTATGAGTAATTATGTGGTAGGAACTCATTTTGACTAAGCGTCATTTTGACGCAGCAGTGTTAATTTAACGAAATGGCAATTTAACACAGTGACATGCATCCTTAAAACAATCGTGCTTATTTTTAAATGTGGATCAATTTCTAGGGATCTTACTACTTTAAAGATTATGTGTTTGATGCTACCGTATGTCCTGTTTTACCATGGAAACAAATGATGACCGAAGTCATACTATATGTAGATAATAATATAATTTTAGCAAAGTCAAAAGTATATATTGTTAACAATCAGGAAGAAATAGCAATTTTGGGACACATCTCTTAGTTGTACTAACGTGTAACTGTAACCTGTATCATGTGTTTTATGCTCCACATTAATGACAAAAATGTATAAATAACTATTATGTTACCCTGACAACCACTCAAAATATATTTTTCACGGTTTTGATAAACGTTTTTTCACGGTTAAGGAAAATGATGTAAATGTTTGTGAATTTAACAAATTTGAATTAGAATTTAGAATTAAAATACAGTGGTAGAAAAAATGTTGTTTCTAGTATATCGAGCACGAAATATTTTAGTGCATTCGAATAACATTTTTAATTCAGCAAGCCTGGTCAACTAAGTGACATTCTCACGCAGAAAAAATAACAACTTTATATACAAAAATAACTATTTTGAACAGTTTAACGATAAGAACTGTGCAAAAAAATTTACGTTCACAGTTCAGAAAAAGTCTAGTAGGTACTTATTATATTATTTTTCATGTAACGGAGTGCATTGTACATCGCCTTCACTCAGTGAAGGGTACACTCTCATTTTGTAGTGCTTGTATTAATTTTTTTTTAAAATCTTAAACAGAAAATAAAATACAGTACCTACAAATACAGTACAAAAAAATGAACTGAAAAGTTTTTGACTATAAATCCTTTATAATATGAGACTCGATCGATATTTATTTATATTTTTGTTTTCATTGTAACTCTTTCTTAGATACTGTGTTTCAAGAAATCAGATTTTTTCTTGTGCCAAAGTAAATGTTTGGTCACAACAAGCCTATGTACCAAATTTCGGAGTTAAAAAGCGTAGGGTATGGCGGGAGGTCTTGTGGTGGCCACATCAGATTTTTTCTTGTGCCAAAGTAAATGTTTGGTCACAACGATTCTATGTACCAAATTTCAGATTGATTGGATATGGGGAAATGAGTATGGCGGGAAGTCTTGTGCTGACCACATCAGATTTTTTCTTGTGCCAAAGTAAATGTTTGGCCACAACGAATCTATGTACCAAATTTCAGATTGATTGGATATGAGAAAATGGGTATGGCGGGAGGTCTTGTGCTGACCACATCAGATTTTTTCTTGTGTCAAAGTAAATGTTTGGTCACAACGAGTCTATGTACCAAATTTCAGAGTTAAAAAGCATAGGGTATGGCAGGAGGTCTTGTGGTGGCCACATCAGATTTTTTCTTGTGCCAAAGTAAATGTTTAGTCACAACGAATGTATGTACCAAATTTCAGATTGATTGGATATGGGGAAATGGGTATGGCGGGAGGTCTTGTGCTGACTACATCAGATTTTTTCTTGTGCCACTTGAGGAAATGGGTATGGCGGGAGGTCTTGTGCTGGCCACATCAGAGTTTTCTTGTGCCAAAGTAAATGTTTGGTCACAAAGAATCTATGTACCAAATTTCAGATTGATTGGATATGGGGAAATGGGTATGGCGGGAGGTCTTGTGCTGGCCACATCAGATTTTTTCTTGTGCCAAAGTAAATGTTTGGTCACAACGAGTCTATGTACCAAATTTCAGATTGATTGGATATGGGGAAATGGGTTTGGGGTATGGCGGGAGGTCTTGTGCTGGTCACATCAGATTTGTTCTTGTGCCAAAGTGCATTGTTAGGTGACAAAAGTCTATTTGCAAAATTTCAGCTTGATAGGATCACGGGAAGTGGGTCATTTTTGACTTTTGTTTTTTTGCCGTACGTACGTACGTAAGACGATGAAGTTAATATAAAGGATTTAAAAATAATACTGTACTGTAGGTACTGTATAATAGGTATAGTACGAATGGTCACCGTAATCATTGGCCCTCTCTTCAATTATGGATTTAAATAAGTTTTTTTCCTTTCTTTAAATTATAGAATATTGTACAAGAGTGGATAACGAATATGATGCCTATCACTTGACTTGTACTGCCCATTTTGTCTACGATTAAATAAACAAATTAACTTTTTGCAACAAAATACACTCCATATGATATAATAGATATTTATACACCAAGTGAGATACATGAATGTTTATTCAAGAGAAGAAAGTTTAGCCCCCGAGCCTGAAGGGCTCTCTTGAATAAACATTCGTATCTCACGTGGTTTATACAATATTTTATTCAATTTTGACGAAATTATTTCAAATATATGAATTATAAATTTATTTTGACATAACAAAAAAAAACTAATCAAAGTAGTTGTTAGTGGCAAGTTGTCATTGTTTTTATGCATTTTTGACGTAATAATAACGTCATAGTGATTTAAAAAAAAATAATTCACTTGTGAATAAACATTTATTTAAAGTTGTTGCTATGGAGTTAATAATAGTAGTTTAAAACGTCAAAATTGAATAAAAATTAATAAAAGTAGGGTTACTTGTATCAATTGTTTTTTGATATAGGTATTTAATGAGTTACGATATTTGCTTAATTGCTGCCTACATAATATTTTAAATATATAACAATAAAATATTGCTTTTAAACATAATTTAAGGTTTTATTATTATAGTTATTTTCATGTTTTTAATAATTATTTGTTGTAATAAAAGCATAATTAAATGATTAGTTTTTACATATTTGTCCTCGAATTTCATATCCACAACAGGTGTGCTGTCATCCATATCCACACGTGATAGTATGAAGATAATATGTTGCCAATATCCGGTATAGGGAGTAGAAAAAATATATTATATTTATTATTTATATGTAGGTAGGTAATAAGAAATTAATGGTCATAATATTTTTCTTTTTTATTTAAATCGGTAAAAGCCCAAGAATGAAAAATTTAAACCCATCATATCCTACGAGTAATGTATCAACATCTAATTTTTTCATGAACTTTTAAAGCTTTGTTATTTATTTTTTAAACAGATTTCTTGTTTATGTATTAGCTTATAATGTTTTGTCGTTTATGGAGATGAAATGTGGAAAACATGCAGATTGAATTTGCGAATTAAAATTATTTGTCCCTGAGTAAAAAATACCACTTGCGGCTCTATTACAATAATACTGCTATCTATATTATAAATTCTCAACTACCCTTTAACAAAAAATCATGGGTACGTACGTGAAAAAAAGAAAGGTTATATTAGTATCTATTTTTCAAAATTCGGTTGACCTTGTAAAAATTTATGCGGGCGCCCATGATACCTACCTAATTAAATTATAATTTATTTTTAATATAATATGACAATAAGTACCTATTCATCTTTTGTATGAATACCATCAATATAATGGTCTAATTCATTAAATTGAGTTGTAATACAGGAAAATATATAAAATCGTAAATAACACATTATTCCGTCATTTCATTAAAATATATACTAAATAATGTGTACAAAACAAATATTTTTTATAGTAATTGTAGTAATTTATAATTATGCATTCGCAAAGGTTGTATAAGCAATATAAAAACAAGTAATAAAAGTAATATAAAATTTGTAGGCCTATAATTTGGATATACCAGTAATGATAATTAAAAGAGTTGAATTGGAATATCATAATTCTTCGGTTGGTAACGCTAATCTTACAGTTAATAGAATATCAAGAAAAGATTTTGGTGTGACTGTTTATATGAATCTTTATGAAAACATAACTACTGATATTTATGTTTGTATAATAATATTATGTCTTTGAACTTATATAAAAAATTGAATTTTTATAGGTTGATATTCAAATATATGCATTTTACAGTAATTCCTATAAAAGGACAGCATTTGCTATTAATCGGCAAAGCTTATGCGATATAAAAAACAGTAAATATGCCAAATACTTTGATGATATAAAAGTCTTACAACAATATGGAGAATTACCTTTGACTTGTCCTGTTCTTGCTGTAAGTATAATATTAAATTATTATTCAACGGTAGTTTACCAAAGGGAATTACACATGTGAAAGAAAGATTTACAGGAAAATTTATGTTTTATGATGACTTACATTATGGATCTTATAAGGTTTTTAAAAAATAATAATTGACATTATGTTTTTCTTTGCGAATAAGTTCATGAATTATTTTAAAGAATAAATCGCATAAATATTGCTTAGTTTTGAAGATTTTACACAAAAAATTTGTGCAGAATAACTCTGCTGTCAATAGTTTTTGCTTGTTACCTAGGTTTCATTACAAAAGTGGTGTCTAAAATACGTAAAATTTTAATTATTTATCTGTCAATATGTCAATTTAACTAAATTACCTTACTTTGGTGTGACGTAAAGGTATATTTTTTTATTTGTCTGATAATGTTAACATTGAAAAATCGACAACGCAGATAATGTTTTTTTTTTAATAATAGGTAATGTATAAGCTGATACATGGGAAATGTTTTTCAGTAAATATAAACAATTGGATAAGACTGGTAATTGAATTAAAATAACATTAAGTTTTAAAATTTGACGGAATTCTCTGCGCATGAATTTGCTTGACTGTTTTTTCCTTACACTACATCAAGAAGATGTCTTTAAAATTGTGGATAACCTCAAAATTCTCTCAGTACTGATGCAGAGTTAATAAACTCGAAACGTTTGCTTATTGAATAGATGTAATATTATTTATTTTACTTCCTATCAGTATTCATCATTCGTTGAACTTTCTGCATTTGTTAAAATTACTAGATACAACTATCAACTTCATTATTGTAAACAAATTGTTGCTTTGTCAAATTGCCACAGTGTCAAAATAGTTATGGAGTAGTCTCGACAGTTATATGACTAAATTTAATGAAACGGCAATTTGACACAGTGACATGCATCCTTAAAACAATCCTGCTTATTTTTTAATGTGGATCGATTTCTAGGGTTTTTACTACATTAAAGATTATGTGTTTGATGCTACCGTAACTCCTGTTTTACCATGGAAACAAATGATGACCGAAGTTATAGTATATTTAGATAATAATATTATTTTAGCAAAGACAAAAGTATATGTTGTTAACAATCAGGAAGAAATAGCAATGTTGGGACACATCTCTTAGTTGTGCTAACATGTAACTGTAACCTGTATCATGTGTTTTGTGCTTCACATTAATGACAAAAATGTATAAATAACTATTATGTTACCCTGACAACCACTCAAAATATATTTTTCACGGTTTTGATAAACGTTTTTTCACGGTTAAGGAAAATGATGTAAATGTTAATGAATTTAACAAATTTGAATTAGAAGTTAGAATTAAAATAAAGTTGTAGAAAAAATGTTGTTTGTATGTCAACCACGAAATATTTTACTGCATTCTAATAACTTATTTAATTCAGCAAGCCTGGTCAAATAAGTGACATTCTCACGCAGAAATAATATCAACTTTTCGCACTCCATACAATTATAACTATTTTAAACGGTGCAAAATAAATTATGTTCACCGTTTACAAAAAAGTGTAGAACTGTACATCGCCTTCACTCTCATTTTGTATTGCTCATATTTAAAAAAATTAAATCTCAAACTGATAGTTTGACATACAGGGATAGGAATTCGATATTTTTGTTTTTGTCATAGAAACTATTTTTCCTTATGTTGAAATAAAAATGTTTGCTTAAATTCAAAAATAAATGTGTTTTTCTTTAAAATTAAATCCGACGCTCTTGTTGGGACACCTATTATAAAGCAAAAAATAGTGAAACTTGTATTAGTAGGTACGTAAAAGTGTCTTTTTTACACTAGTTACTCTCAGAACACTCACTTCGCTCGTATTCTAATATTGAGCAAGTTGGTGTTGTAGTACTATTGAAATGAAGAGTCGGTTACGCGTACTACAAAATTTTGGTCTTTGAGAAAAATGTAACTTATCTACTCTCTAACTCAGAAACATCAGTCAGGAATTTTCTCATACTGGTGCTTGCATCCCTTAGTGAATAATATGTTTTGATAGTTGTACTGTTTTCAGTGTTCTGTTTGTTGTTGTCGTTACTTATGCAGTACTTATATTCTTATGGTGGAAAACGCAATATGGCAAACGGTACAAAGTCAAATTATATAATACCGACTCTTCACTTCAAACTACCTATAAAAGGCTAACTTTACGAACATGTAAACTACTATTTTATCAATGAAAATTCTTATTTATTTCGATTTTGAATTCAGTACACAATACGTCATCTAAAAAATAATACAGTAGGCAGCATGGCAGCAAGAAATGTGTTGACAGAATGTATAATTGATTAAAAAGTGAACGAGTTAACACACACGGCAATCTTTCTCCAAGGGTCCAAGGGAATCCCGCAATAGTTTGTTTAAAAATTCCTTTATTCCTTGTTGTGTTGTATTTCAATTTAGAATTTGAAGCAACAGTGAGTGCGCCGTTGCTGTGAGTGGCTGCGGTGTCTGTGTGTTGTTTATTCCTTCTTTCGGCACAAAATGGAAAAGTCAGCGTTGAATTATTGAAGCGTTTGGAATGTATATCGCAAGGCGAAAGCGCGAGGCGCGTGGATAAGCTCCAAATCCTAGCTGACTGATACACTATACAGTGTGCTATGGAGTCCTTGTGTTGTGTTCTTGTGTTGTAGTCCTCATTCAGACGAGACGCTATCGGTGCTGATGACTTTCATATTTCTTTCATTTTGCCAACGAACGAAAAGAAACCCGGATTTCATATTTACAACGGAGAATGAGAGTTTTTCAATTTGGCGGTGGCTAAGTGCATAACTCTACCGACTGTGGTTTTGACAACTCATGTTGCAAACCAGTCAGGTAGGTACACATTTCAGTTCATCTGCATAAAAATGTTGCCTGCTGTGGTGTACTTCTTCACTTACTAATAATCACGACATCACGAGTACATTATAACGGCTGGTAATCGCGTACAAGGTATAATTATAATTATTATATCGATGTCGGGTAAGATAATGATAAAAATTATCTAGATACGATAAAAATAATCTTAGATGAATTTCATCTAGATAAGATAATAGAAAATTTGTTTTTGGTTATATGTAAGATAAGGATACAAAATAAATTATCTAGATAAAGATAAGATAAATTTTTCGAAAATAACCAGGATAAGGTAGATAATGCATCTTAGTTGCTCAAATAAGTAAAGTTTTGTTAGAATTAAGTAAATAAATAAAAATATAAACAATGACTTTAAGGAAGTACGTAACTGTTGATAATTGATGAACAGAGTAACGATTGAAAATAAGTAAGTAAATGAGTACAGAAGCATTAAAAAAATAAAATACATGATTTAAGAACATTAGATGCGCGAGGTAATGAATAAAATCATTGGGTATTTCTTATATTTTATTTTAATAAAATTTTAAAATTATCTTTTATCTTTCACTCAAGATAAAATAAATTATTATCTAGATAAGATAAATATGTAATATTGAAAAAACGAATTTAAAAAAAATTATCTAGATGATTATCTAGATAATGCTTGATAAATCGGGTTCAGATCTGGACTGATCGGATGATGCGGAAACGTATGCCGTGCAGTAATGTTTTGAAATGGATAGGTATTGAAAAGTTATGTAAATGCAATCAATGGACATTCAACGCGCACAAATTATTGCTTTTTGTTTTAGAAGTTCATTTCACAAAGATTCAACGATTTTGGTACGAAAATAGTCAGGTTATGGCCAAAAAGGCGCAAAATGGAACTCCTTTTGAAAAATTCATAACTTCGCGCCAAATCATCGCAGGTTTTTGAAACTTGAAGGAAAATGCCTTTATTGCCCTGGTGGTCGATTGAATCCAGGATTTTTCTTACTCGCGGTACGTCTCGTTCAAATTGAACATTTTTGTGAGTTTGGTGGCAACTTAATTTACAGGACCGTACAGAGAAAATATCAAATTTTTCAGAATCCAAACATTCAACGATTTTGGTACGAGAAGAGTCACGTTATGGCCCAAAAGGCGCAAAATGCAACTTTTTTGAAAAATTTATATAACTTCGCGCCAAATTATCGCAGGTACTTGAAATTTTCAGGAACTTACAGGAAAATGAATGAACTTTCTCGGTTTGTTGGTTAATTGTGTGCAAATTTTTTTTTTGCAAGCCGTACGAGCTGTCAAAGTTGGACATTTTTTGACATCAGGGACAATTGTTTTCTTAGGGGGAATAGATTTGGCATCACATAAAAGAGAAAACTTCAAACTTTTTAGAACTGAAAGACTTAACCCATTTTGACTAAATGCAACCGAGTTATGGCACTCATAATATTTGCCATTTTTTGTGCATTTTCAAGTGCTGCGGTTTTTTCCTCTAGGTATATTATATACCATGTGTGCGGTTACCAGCAGCCCTATTATTTTTTATTGTTACTGAAGAAAAGGAGAGTAAATCACAGGAAAAGAAAATCGAGGACGTGCCGCAAGCGAATATTGGAAACCTGTATCTAACTTTACAGGTAGGTATAGGTATTATATTTTTTTCGACGACAGTAAACCGTTTTGCCATACCATCCACCGTGTAGTGTGTCGTCGTGGAGTCCTTTCGGCCTTTCGCTGTGTCATTGTATTGTAGTCCTCATACATACAAATCGCTATGACTGATGACTTTATATTTCTTTCATTTTGACAATGAAAGAACAGAAAATAATTCCGGATTTCATATTAACAACGTTAATTCAATTGTGCGATGTTTTGTATTAATTTTTCAGCATATTGATCTAATATTTCGGATATCCGTCACACCAATTCTGTTAATAATTAACACGATAGCGAAAGTAATTATACGGACTATGAACAGAGCGGACGAAGCTAACATTGTCAACTTTTGCATTTAATAAATTAATTAGCGACACGTCAAACTGCCACAAATAGTCTATGAATAATTAACTCGTACCAGGTAAAGTTATTCCGAAAGAATTTGCTAAAATAACACGAAACTTTGCGCTTGTAAATAATTTACAGTAAAATCTTTGTAATTTGATAAATAATTTGGATTTAATATCAAAATTTTTGTTTTTGTATAATGTTTTTCACTAATTTATTTATTATAAACCAGAGATAATATTCTTTCTTACAGTTCCGGTTTCAGCTAAATGATTTAATTAAGAAGAATAAACTTTTGAAATACAATTCTAAAATTAAAAATAAAGGGTTAAGTTGACAAAACAACAATTTTCCATAAAAGGTTTATAGTATTTTACCACAAGGCAAGCCAAGTTTCGAACCAGTTAATCGGTTAAAAAAATGTTATCGAATTCACTAAAATAATTGCGGTTCGTTCCGGTTTTCGGTCCTGTTCCGGTTCGGTTCGAGTTCCTGTTATGAACTCAGTTGGTAACATTTCGCGTCTAAAAGTTGATCTGTCTTGGTTTGTGACACTAGTCACTTCTTCTTTTATATTAGGGTGAATTTTCCTTGATGTAGTAACTCTAATCTAGGGCTAATGCTTTAATGCATTTTTGTCACCCCTGTTGGTAATTCTACCCTGTGATTTCTTTTGTGAGCGCACGTAACAGCGTGAAAGAATAAGACAGCAGTAGTCACGCGCCCAACTGTGACATTTAAAAAGCCTGGATTAGTGTTAGGCTTCGTCACACCTTATAATTATACTAATTTACCCTAAAAATACCGCCACGCAATCCTAGACCACTTGTTGGCCGACGAAAAGAAAATCAATTTCTTTATTTACATAATCTTACAAAGTTACAAAAACTTAACCTACCGGTTTATTTGATTTTCTCTGACAATGAAATCTCCTGCAAAGGTGAAATGAGTTTCATTTTCAAGATAAGAGCACTAGTTACATCAGCAGAGATTAATGTTAGTAAAACCGCAAGAAACTTTGACAGTTATGTAAAATTTATCCCTTGAGACATTACTCTGTTTTGTATGTAACCAACTGCGTCGAATACTAAAGAATTCTACACAATTTAACTGTAATTTTGTTAGTGTTATTACTATAATATTTTCAGGATAATTTCTTGTAGGTATATTAACATTTTCAAACACTTTGATGACTATGTTGCGGCAGAAGCAGGAATTAAAAAGTTAATTATTTAAAAAAGATTTTTTCATAGAACTTGCAGGCATCCGGTACTCATTCCCTAGTGTAGGTACTCTCCACTAATAACCATGAGTAGAGTTCCAGTGAGTTGGCGGTTGCTAATAATCGCACACAGAATAAAATTACTCACGCATGTGAGACAGCCATGCATAAAAGGTGTGATTAGATAATATTTGCTTGTACGAGTATACAACTAACAAACATGAGTATACCTCTGTGAGTTGGTGGCAGCAGTTAGAAATATTAATTATATACTAATTCAAGGTCAAATACCCTAAAATTTTCAGAGATGAATTACTACAATATATTATGTAGAGAAAAAGTATTAAATATTTAAAACCAGGTTAGGATTCTTTGTTGATAATTTATAATCAGACCTAAACCTAACCAGAACAGAAACGAAAACCAGAACGAACCTAATAAGGAATTTAAAAAATAATAATAATCTGTACTATCTTTGACACAGTTTAATTAATCGACCAAAACTTAGCGGCAATTTGACTTGAACAGCACGAGTGCTCTGTCCAGATTGAACAGAGCGGCTGGCCTGAAGCGACTAAAAACATTTATGTAACAAATCGTAACATTCCATTCATTTAACAAATCACATCAAATTTAATTATGTAGGTACAAGTAAATATATAAACAAATTAAACTGCTATTCAATCATAAATAACATTAGGTAATCCACATCATTAAAATAAATTTATTTACTTCTGTTCTAAAAATAATTAATTATTGCTGGGTACTAATTTATTTCTACCAATATTTATATATAATGAATATAACGACGCCGTGTCTGCTTTGGCCCTGTCGTAGAATTTGAAAAAAATCTGCTGTGGCCAGCACACGACCTCTCGCCTAATTCTGCTTATTCTATTAATCTCAAATAATTTTAGTTACATTTTAATAGTTTCATATTCATGTAATAAGTAAACGATAATGTAAACCAAGATGCAAGCAAAAGATGTCAACTGTACTGTCACTTTCATAATAATTCAAATTTTGTGTAGAAACAAATTACATATCATGGACAACAAGATACTGGAATTTCAAAAAAGTAGATTTAAATTGTTCTAGTTTATAAATGGTACAGAAAATTCTTTAAAAAAATTTTCTGTTCTATTTAATTAAATATAATTATCATAAATGCTAGAACAGACACTCTACCGTAAGAAATTCAGCTAGAATATTGTACCAGTTCAGCAAATACTGCAGCAGACACCGGTGTCTGCGTTAACCCTGTGATTAAAACAACGAACAGATATCGGTGTCTGCCATGGCACTCAACGTGATAAGTAATTGATTGCTACTCAATCAATTTTTGAACGAAACCGGAACTTGAACCGTTTTTCTTGAAAACCGTTATCGTTTTATTTCGATGAGACATAATAAACCGGACGGAACAAAACCGAACACTGCAAAACACAGTGAACTGTGCATGATTTGAGTCTCTGTTTATAACTTTGTATTAAAAATTTGCTCCTACGAATATTTTCCTGGGTTCTCGAGCCACGAAGTCCTTACGTAATCGGTGTCTATGGTCTCACATGTTGCAGCAATTCATCAGTTCATTGGGGTACATAGTTACCGTTTAAACCCGAAATCAGTCAATTCTAGTTTTAACTAGTTAAAACTCGAAGTTACTAAGGGTATTTGTGGAAACTAGTGTTGACTAGTCAAAACACGAAGTTGCTAAATTTTTTGTGAATCACTTTAAAAAAATCTGCTGTGGCCAGTACACGACCTCTCGCCTAATTCTGCTTATTCTACTAACCTCGAGACTAATCTAATAAATAGTTTTACTTACATTTTAATAGTTTCATGTTCGTGTAATATGTAAACGATAATGTAAACCAAGATGCAAGCAAAAGATGTCAACTGTACTGTCACTGTCATAATCATTCAAATTTTATGTAGAAACAAATTTCATATCATGGACAACAAGATAGAATATTAATTGTACTTTATTTTATTGTTAAATACTACCAGATTCAGCAAATTGTATTTATAAGTAATTGTACCCATAGATAATTATATTTTCTTTTATTTTTAATTGCAAAAATTGTCATAAATAAATAATGTAACAATATATTAAAGGAAAAGTTTATCAAGCTTCAAAAAGTACTACTTCCGGTTTTCGGATTTCTACCAAAATGTTATCCGGTGTTAAGATCCTTATTAAAACCTTAAATATGAAATTTGGTTATTAAAGGTTTGATACTTTTTCAGTTATCGTGGACGAAAAATCGTCAGTCCATACATTCATACAAACACACACACACACACATACACACACACAGACATCATCGTGAAAATAGTAAATTCGTATTATAGAGACCCTGAAACGTGCTTATCCACCAAAAACTCATACTCGAAAATTTTGACCCATTACAATACCTCTCTTATAGGATATAAGGCGAGAGGTAAAAATGACATGAGATGAATATAATTCATTTCTTAAAGATGTTAAGTAAAGTTTGGTTAGGTATGGTTAGGTAAGGTAAGGTTGGTTAGGTTTAAATCCATTTATTGTTTGTTTTCGCGAAAGTTGACTAAAGCACGTACTTTAATTCGGTTTTTTACAAATAATAGTTAAAACTAGTTCTGTCAAAAATGAAATTAATAAGAACTAATTTTTACAATAATTATTTTCAGTTAAAACGTGGATTAAAGTAAAAGAAACAAAAATTATACGGGTTTTTACAAAGCGATTAGCAAATTTGCGTTTTAACTAGTCAAAACTAGATAACTAAGTAACTTCGAGTTTTAACTAAGTAGTTAAAACTAGTTTTGACTAATTTCGAGTTTAAACGGTTACATATACATTTCATTGTGTGTGCGGTTACCAGCCGTTATGCGAATGCAGAGAAGCTTGTGCTAAAACATTAAGATCGTCGTTTTCGTTCATAAATTCTTAAGTTTCGACTATTTAATCTCAGTTTTCAGCCGTAGTATTTTAATTGTAGAATCACTTTCCGAATGTATATTTTTTGCTGTTCCCATTTCATAATAGTATATCATTTCCACATCTACTTTAATTCTGCCATTGTGAATATAATATTCAGTGAGATATAAACATGATTACATGATTCGTGCTGCGTTGTATTTTTGATTAAGAGCGTATGTCCGTACTCTACAACGGTAATGTCAAAACAGACATAGACATACAGTGATATGCATACGAATGTTTATGAGAACGGTAGCAATTTTTTGTTGTAAATATACTCTTCATTAATTTGCGTGTAATACACTGCAGAGCAATATGTTTTTACCGTGCAAATTTAACGTAGTTTATTTTCATTAGTTCTTTACTGTTATGTAACTGTTACAGTAAATAAATAACTAGGACGAGTTTTAAATTTGAAAAAGGGCTCCAACAGAACTCACTAATTTGGTTTATATTAATGTCTGCTAAAAACGAATATACAAGGATTTCCAGAAATGTTGTATACTTCAGTTCGTAGTTTGCAGATTGGTTCGTTATAATCTGGATGAAGTAATTTGAGTAAACCGACTTTCTGATGAAAGATTAAAGAGTTATTCCTATTCAAATAATACGTAATATGAAATCTAAGGGGCAAATAACTGAGTGCGTACCATGAACATGACCGACTCCGACTGTAAAGTCAGGTGTTCGATTCTAAGCAGATACACTTTCCAGTTTAAACTGCACAAAAAATCTCACCTAAGGTGTTACATAAGTACTCTTCACTTGTAACCATGAGTTCTCGTAAGTTGACGGTTGGCATCGTTAATTTAATGTGGCAGAACGCACGTCATCACTGCAAAAGAGTCTCTCTGTTGCCGCATTGAATTTCATAGGTCGTTGCACGGATTGCTGTTCAATTTTAAAAGAGACATTTAATACTAACATAAATGATAAACTTAAGCTAAGGCAACAAATAAATGCAAAATATTATAATAAACAGGCTAAGTCTTTACCAATTTTAGATAAAAACCAAAATGTAAATTTATACAACTCTGTAAAGAAATAATGGCAAAAAGGCAAAATTGTTGATATACATAATTCGCCACGATCATATCTGGTAAAAACCGAAAATAATGATACAGTTAGAAGAAATAGAAATCATTTTAAAAATCAGAAAATCAGTTCATTCCCAGATTTGATCTAGACGAAGAAATACCAGAATCAATTGTTAATAAAGAATGTGAAACCATTCCTGATTGCAACATTTTAGAAACTGAAAATGCTCAAATATTGCCATCAGAAAGGGTTACCAGATCTGGTAGATATGTAAAATTCCAGATAAATATAAAAATTATATTTTAAAGTAAAACGGAGAGGATGTAATATAATAGTAGTTAAATCATGTTGGCATTACTATTGTTTACCTGGACAAAAGATGTTTGTTTTGAAAAAGACAGTTGATATTGATTGTTGTACCACTCGACATAATAATAAATTTAATAAATGTAAAAAGCTCGTTATTTAATGATTTTTAACAGTTTTACAATATTCTTTATCTCTTTTTACAACTTCAGTTCGAAAGAAATGCATAGTAAGACAAACGATTTCTTTATAGTAAACGATGCAAACACAGGACAGAGAAAGGAAATATAGAAATATAAAACAAAATCGTTGCGTTTATGAACTCGTCAATGAGTAATGTATCCAGATTAGTGAATGGTGTAAGGTTTGATACAAAGATCGATAAAATGTATGATTCAATGCAAAAAACCAAACACAACACTAACTGGGATACAAGACTCGACACTAGGTTGATCACGACGCGTTTCGATCTTTCGATCATCATCAGGTGACTGAAATATAGTACTTATTCCTTATTAGTTCAAATGAAAATGACGTGTGTTCTACCAGATATAAAATAAACTATAACTACATGGACAGTACACAGTAACATAATACACAGTGATCATAAATGACTGACCGTCAAGTGACTTAAATAATCCGTTTTCAAAATAAAAACAATTTTCCGCGGAAATACCTATTATTCATATCCTGTCAAACGAACCTTATCTTGATTTTTTAAAACTTTCAGTAAAACGAAACTAATAAGTTAAGACATTTTGAAATTAAGCTGGATTTTTTTGACTTTTTAAGTTTAAGATGGTAAGTCTAGTTTAGTATGTACGCGTACGCAATCACATCCGGCGGCAAAACTCAAATCAAAACGAGGCGGCACGGTCAATCATTCGTCAATCTTGATGGTAGTAATGAAAGTGAACCGATTTTCTGATGAAAGGGATATTTTTTACAGATAATCATATAAAAGTTTGTTTACTTTGTGTTATTAGCAGATATAGTAGGTCACAAAATATCAGTGTTTTCCTTTTTATGAGAAATAGCCCATAGCCCAATAAAGGAGGCCCCTTACCGTTATAAAACCTTTTCTACTATGTCATAACGGTGATATTTTTTCCGCACTAATTCCCTGGGCTACAAGCAGCAGAGGCAGCAATAAAACCGTGTGTCAAATAAGCGAATCTTGTAGAAATCAAATAACCGCGCTATTAATCTCGGGTTTCCGGTGTCGTTTGTGCTTCCGGTGCGCGGCGCGGTGTGTCAGGTCGCCCGCAGCGAGGAATCGAACCCCCCAACCCACTCGTAACCAGGACAATGTAATTATCGAACCACGAGAACTGAACGAACATTTTGATTTTGATAAAATTTTATAATAATTTTACGATTGGTATAAAATAAAAAGCTAATTTTACAAAGTGTTATAAATTCTTCGGTCGTAATCGCTGTAGTAAAATATAAAATTTTAGGTCATGAAAACATGTTTTTCTCTCCGCTAGACAAATCATCAAATTGAATTCACAATCGCAATTCACAGATTTTAGTGAACAACTTCTTACGGCCTTATAAACATTTGATATTTTGATCTGAAATAAAACTGCATACTAGATGTAAATTTCATACCCTTGTAACTTCAGTCTTAAAAATGTTATTGAAGTATAAAAGTTATGTTAATAGCTAGTTTTATTACAACTTTTAATAACTTAGTATTCGATTAAAAGAGACGTAAATTAAAGTAGGATATGCCCGAGACTTTTTATACTTTGCGTGTTAGCCGGAAATTTTATGAATTATTTTTTATATTTAATTAAAACTTACCGAAAAGATGGTAATCTTCATTAAAGCATTATATTATACATTCATGAACCCGCAGTAAGTTTGATCAATAAGTGTTTTTTTTACTGAACACGATGTTTGGTGGATAATTTTCGATGAAAATGAAATACTTTTTAATATTAATGTAGAATATTCTCAAGAGAATTATATCCGCAAAAATTTGCAACGCATTTTAGGGGTGAAAATTAGTGAAAATAAAAAATCAATCACTCCCTCGTCACAGCGTACAAATAATCGAATCCCGAATCCCGCAATCCCTGGGATCGTTAAGGATCCCATATTTACGCCAAACAATTTATACCAGCTACAAATTTTTCATTCGAAACATGAACGAATTCCCACGATGTTCTTTCCCCCGTTTCCTCCTGTAACTACGCGCGCTCATGAAATGTAATCAGAATTTGACAAATGCAAGTGAAAATATCAGTTATGATGAATTGATTCACATACAGAACGTGATTCGTTTGTTAATTGCAGGAGATATACAGTGTAATTAAATTTTTACACATTAAAATGCAAAACTGTAAAACGTATCATTGAAAATATGTCATTTGTGGAGTTTTAATGTAATTTATGAATTGAAATTTGTAAGCCATTCAACAGTGATTTACTTTCGACAGCTGCCAATATTTATTTTCACAGTATTTACATAAATGTTTTTCCATTTAAAGTACCTCTACAAAAAAGATCAAATGCACTTTTTGTAAACTAAAAAAACTTCTGTTCTGTATCAGTAATACATATAAACATTCATACCAACCACGTCTTTAACCTAATATTACTCATATTCGAATGAGTAATAGTTATTTTGAAACGCAATTGGAATACTGAAATCGTAGTGAAGAGTACAACTTTAGCTCCGCGTTTTTCGACTAATCAGAGCGCTGCCAGCGCGCACTCGATCTGTAGCAAGATGACTCTCATCTTCTAGGCTCTGAATTTTTGTTATCTGAAGTTATTTTTAGATACAACGGTTCAGAGGTCATTTTCATCCCCCGTACCCCTAAGCCAAATGTCCCCTTGAGTTTTGGGCGTCTGAGCACACTTCTTGTAGAGAGTCGGGGTAAAATGGTGCTACGATAATGTAGCCCTTGTTTGCGGTTACGCAGTGTTGCGTAACTTTAAGTATTTTTTAATAAGTTTTTAGTATTTGCATTAGTGTTTATTCGATATGTGTGTGTTTATTAAAGTTAAATATTTAGGTAAAGTGTGTGTTAAAGATTTCGAATGTCATGATTAATTCCGCTCCCAATTAATCCCTTCCTAATTCAGCCACGACTGGTTCATCCTTTTCCTTTAAATAAAATTCCTTTCCTTTTTCATCCTACCCCCTATTTTCACCCTATATTGCTACATTGGCGCAGCCGGTAGGATTGTCGTGAAAAGTTCTGTAGTTGTTTATACAGAATCGCCATTGTTGTTTTTCAAAATGGCTGCGAGTAATTATAGTTTTTGAACTTTTTACTCATTACCGACAATTCAAAAGAACCTGGACAGTAGCAAGTCCGTAATCATGACATTCAATTAATAATTATTATATTAAAAGTTAAAATAAAGTGCGTTGCAATGGAGTGGTCTAGTTATACGTGGTTTACTTCGCCACCACCACCGCCGCCGGGATATGTTTTCCCGCCACATACGGCGTGGGGTACGCAGCATCAACCAGCGCCATGGCACCCGGGTTATGTACCTTACCCGCTGGCCATGCCGCCACCTCCACCCCCGCTGGTTCCATTGCAACAAAGACGTGTGAGTCAGGTCCTTGTGAACGGTCGCAACCACAGCAACATGAATTAAGTTTGACAACGCCCGAAAAGCATGGGGTTGCCCAAGTGCCGCTGCCACTGCCTATAGCGCGGATAAGTTTAGAAGAAATTGAGTCCATGCTGGCAGCGGAAAAGCGCGTGGTTGTGGACATTCCGAGGCCTGCTGTTGAAGAAGAGTTCGCCGTGTCTGTATGTATATCAGCGTCAGACATCGTCGGTAGCAGAGATATCGGCCGGGATAATGTACCCATAAAGCAGAAGAAGCGGAGACGTAGAAGGAAGCGCAATGAAGGTTCCTTGGTCCAAGTCGGTGACTGCATGTCACATTCGGTGCAGGTAAAATGTGTGTTACCTGTCGACCGCAATAGTTGCAAGAGGTTGCGGACCTCATTAGCTGGACAAGGAAATATCATTAGCTTCCATGGCGTACGCCTCAAGGTCAAAGGACCAAGATGCACATCATCCCCAGGTAGACGGCGACGACGACGACGACGTGAAAGGCGACCCCCGCTCTTCTTCAAGTCATGGCGCAGCCAACTGGAGAAGTACCGTCAACGACATCGGAAAAGAGGAGCAACTCGAACCCAATCATCAAGGTCGCAAATTCTCTTTTCATCGGCCCACCAGATGTTCATTGTTAAAAGTCAACGCCCGCTACCCTGTGAGGAACCCCCCCCCCCCCTCACTGTGCCCCTTGCCATGTGACTATGATTTTTTATGACGTTTCGGCAAATCCAGTGCTTGTGAAAGTGTTTAGTGTACCCGTCCTCTTGTTCAACACTTCGGACAATGAGAACCTGCGACCTTTCACAAGACAATATAGTTTAAGTTGCATGTTAGACAATAATTAAGAAGTATTTGTATACCTTTTTTGAATTATTTTTAATATGAATTAATAAAATTGATTAAAATTTGTGCTTTTATGTAAGTTAGCTAGGTTTAATCTGAACAATTTTGATTATGTGGCGTAACTTTTATTGATATTTGTGTTTAGTTTTAAGATGTTTACATTGTTTTGAAGTGAACTTAATTATCAATGTTTTTTTGCTATGAGTTACTATTGATTTATTTTGGTAATAATTTTTGCTAATATTTTTTAGGTTTATCATTTTGTTTATTGTGTATTAACATTATCTTTTGTTGTGTTTAATTATTCACAGTTTTGTATTTTCTCTGCATGCGTACCTGTTATCAGAATATTTGTATTTATGTTTATATTTTTCAATTTTTTTGAATTTTTGAAATCGTGTTTCTTTCAGGTGCGTCGTTGCAGTTAGTTATTGTTAATTATATCTATTAAGAGATATAATTATTTTAACGAGGGGATGGTGTAGCAAGATGACTCTCATTTTCTAGGCTCTGAATTTTTGTTATCTGAAGTTATTTTTAGATACAACGGTTCAGAGGTCATTTTCATCCCCCGTACCCCTAAGCCAAATGTCCCCTTGAGTTTTGGGCGTCTGAGCACACTTCTTGTAGAGAGTCGGGGTAAAATGGTGCTACGATAATGTAGCCCTTGTGTGCGGTTACGCAGTGTTGCGTAACTAAGTATTTTTTAATAAGTTTTTAGTATTTGCATTAGTGTTTATTCGATATGTGTGTGTTTATTAAAGTTAAATATTTAAGTAAAGTGTGTGTTAAAGATTTCGAATGTCATGATTAATTCCGCTCCCAATTAATCCCTTCCTAATTCAGCCACGACTGGTTCATCCTTTTCCTTTAAATAAAATTCCTTTCCTTTTTCATCCTACCCCCTATTTTCACCCAATATTGCTACAGATCGTTGACGAGAATAATTGGCCAGAACGTCGGCTATTGTTGTTGCTACCCGAAATCACCATTTGTTTTGTGTTGACATTTTGCTTTGGTGTTACAAATTTTAAATAATTTTGCGATTTCACAAAAATTATAATAAACATATTTTTTATTACTCACGTGGTTATTTTTCTCGTAATAAAAAATTCTTTTTAAAGCATAAATATATAAATACCCCAAGCAGCACAGTCTGGAAAAATTGGCAAACACAGCTAAAACAAGGCTGTTAAAACGTTGTGGCAGCCTTGTTTTAGCTATATATTAGCTTTATTTTTAGCTGTATTTTGTGTTATTTTTTTTGTCCAAATAAGTGTTATCGCAAACTAAATTGCAGCTATATTAACCATCCAACCATTTTTCTGTCTGTAAAGTTCGCTTTACAATCATCAAAAATGCAAAAATACAGCCACAGCTTTATTGTCCACAATTTCAGCTGTAAAATAGATTTGATTACTAACTTATATAGAAAAATAACAGCTAAAGCTTTATTTCTGTATTGTGAGCTATTAAATGTATTTTACAGCTATAAGTTCATACAAACTAACAGCTGTCGCAATATGTCCATAATTTTAGTTGCAAAATGTAGTTTGAAGCAAAATATAAATACCAAATCAAAGCTTTAAAATTTGTACGTAATTTTGGTTATAAAATACATTCTGAAGCTTAGAAAATCTACGAAATTTTCCACAATTTTAACTCATTTTAATTTATACTCACTGCTGTAAACCATTTGTTATATTCTTAACCGACAAAGACATGGTCAAATTTAGTCGGTATCAAGTGTATCAGAGAAAACAATACTTAAAAATAATGAACTTTCAGTCTACCTGAATAATTACAAATACAGCCACAATTCCAAAACTGACTGTAACTGAGCCAATTGTTGACATCTTTTCTAAGAGCTCCGCCCCTCTTATCCGGAAGCAAAAACAATATTACATTTTTCCAGTTTTCGGGCACAACACAAAGTGTAACCTTGTTGTCTTCTATTGTTTGTACAATTTTTAATTTGAACATTTTACTTGAAAAATAAGGTAGCCTGATTTTATGCAGAGGTTATGTTTATATTTTCATAATTACTGGTAGGTAGCTGCAGTAGGGATGAATATAACTAGATGGCTGCAGTGACTATTCTTGCAACTATTTGGGTTTCGTATGTAAATTATTGTACATCATTTCAGCCAAATAGTTGTTTTCTAGTATATTGCATGTACATTGACAACCATATTGCAACCATATAACTGTATAATCCAAATGGCTATTATTGGACAATATTTCATTCCACACAAGCTATATGTCTGTATTTCAGACAAGTAGACATCTTTTTAATCAAAGTAGCCGTGAAGAGAGACAGCCATTTTGAAAACAAGAAAATTTTACTTAAACAAGAAGTATTTAATCACTATTGCTGCATTACACATAACGGAAAACCATTTGTAACTTGATATTTTTGCATTGTAAACATATAAAAACTATAATTAGCCATAAAGAAAAATTCAATTAATTTCCATATTAATAAATAAATAACTAAATTATTGTTATTTTTGAAGCGCATCTTTTATTTCGAAGTATCACAACTACATTTAACGACCAAATGATGTTTCTTGTAAATTTTGAGTATTGTAGAGTGCAAATTTTGACTTATAATCTTTATGATTATGATATAGGTATCATGTATATTTGTAAGTTTAGCTTCTTAGGTACACGCATAAATATGTAACATAGACATACAAAATACAGCTATTATATCTACGTACTACAACCAAATAGTTATTTTAAGGCCAAACAACTAAATGGCTGTATTTTGACTGTATTACTTGCCAAGTGGTCACAGCTAAATGGCTGTGACAACATTTTCAAAGCAAGAAAATCTTTTACCACTTTGGCTATGACAACTCTTTAACAACGTTATAATTACGCTGCGATGCCAGCTGCGGTAGCTATATTGCTGTTATTATTTGCTGCAGCAACGTCACCGCAGCTTTTTTACAGCTTCGTGTGCTACTTGGGACCTAACTATTTTTCATTTTTAAAATAACCATGTTTTAAAACCTATCCCTCTGTTAAAGGCACAGTAAATAAGAGAAAAATGAACAGTTTTTTGTGCTTAAAACAAAAATCATTGTTACATTTACGGGCTGCACAATACATAATTTGAAAACTTCGCAAAAACTGTAAGTTTGTAAGCTGGTATTGTATTGTATTAAATCTGCCTATTATTATTTAATGCTATGCGCGTTTATATTATGTATTAAAAAGAATTTTTTGTTAGAACAGTTCACTAAATAACCGTTGGCGCCATCATCGATTTCTAATTGAATATCCTCTATTGGCCAGAACATCAGCTATTGTTATTGCAACTCATAATCACCATTTGTTTTGCGATTTCATAAAAAATATAATATATATTTCGGCTGTAAAAATATTTTTTATAACATTGTTATTTTTTTCGTTTAGCGCTTCGAATAATAATATTCCACATTCGTAATAAAAAAATCCTTAACTGTTAATTAACAATTAACGCATATGTAGATAGAAATACATTATATTTTCTAATTTAGGTAATTATTAATTATTGAACCGTTATTAATTTCATAGAATCAGGGTGTTGTTTTATTTACGTGCCATTAGATTTAAATTTTGCACCTATGTTATTAAATCTTGTGAATTGAACACGGTAATGTGTTAGGGTTTTACGTTTGTGCCCACCTATTCATTATCCGAAAGCAAAATTAAAAGCCAACAAAAAATCAGACCATTAAGTTGCAAATTTAAATTCGTGTTAACAACCTGCTCATGAAATCCTGGAATTCTGAAATTATTCACCAATAAAATACATCACGTTGTGGGATATTTATGTGCTGTACGGTGGAACTTTCATACATTTAATACGTTCCAGAGTGTAACGAGTGCTATTTGCATCTGAATCAGTGTGGCACCATTGCCACATAGCGCTATTGATCTGGCTAGACACTGCAATGGTCTAATGTGTGTAATGTAATGATATGGACGTGGGCACAAAGCTATGACTGTGACCGCATTGCCCGCGTACGAGGGATGTTCCACATATTTAGGCCACTAATGCATGCCTGTTTCTGATTTTGGAATTTTCAATTTACGTGACTTGATATTTTCAAAATTGTCTCACAGATAGTAACATAATCTCAAACTCCAATCTTGTCTATACGATTCCATTTTGTAAGACATGGAAATATTAATGAAATATTACTTCTACTGAAAAACATAATAATACTGACTAATGATGAAATTAGTCTAATCTACGACTTTTATTCCAACACGACCGTTCTACTGTTTGTAAGTTGACATATTCGAAGAATGCAGTTAATATCGGAAGTTCGAATTTCGGTGGTAGACGTAGATAATAATTTGTTTAATATAAACTTTGTAAAACGATTTGACTAGGAAAACCGTATTTCCGTAATATTTTATCCAATTTATTACACAAATTTATAAAAAACACTACTTCCCTATTTTCAAAAGGCGTCAAAAAAGATTCAATAAATGATTTTTTTGTTTTTTAATATTAAAAATAATCGAAAATGACTTGTATATGCCTCCGGTCGGCATCGCTAGTTTTCCATATCTCAAAATCCGCCAGAAACTCTTTGTTGCCAGCCTAGGCCGGCAAACAACCGGAAGTTATAGGTTGGCATCTTGACATTATTACAGTTGTCAAGCAGATGTCAATTTTATGCGTTGAATATTTTTTATACAAGACAAATTTTAGACGTAAATCGTTAATAGAAACTGAAATAAATATATTTTAAGGTCAAATGCAAGAGTATTCAGTGCCACAATTTTTTAGGTTATGTATAATAAAATACAAATTAATTAAATTAATTTTATATTTTTGTAATGAAACCGGCACATAAAATATTGTGTATTACACGTCCAGAAACTGTTATGCTAGTGCTCGTAATTTGCAAGCCTCGCCTATGGCTCGGCGTGTCAAAAATACTCGCTCTTGCAAAAGGTCAGTTTCTGGTCTTGTGATACAAATAACTATATGTTTAACATAGATTAAGAACAATTTCCTTCTGGGTAATATTTAAGTTTAGTAGAAGCTAATTAGAAAAGACATTTTTCTTCTGACGTATAAATTAAATTTTATCTTCGACTTTAATTTCAGAAGATTAAAATAAAAATAATAAACTCTATGAGATAAGAACATAAATGAAACTGTACTTAAGGTTCCTTTAATATGAACGGATATGAAAACATTTATTAATGAAATAAGTTAAGGTATGCGTCATGTACATCATATAAAGCAGAATTTTGTGCACAACTTCCAATACAATAAGAATCATAATTTCAATGTTATTTAGCTTTGAAATATAGTTACACAACAGAAGAACTCCACGTGTATTGAAAACACTGTAGAAAGGTGAAAGTGAATGTTATTTATCTGTTCACTGTGGAATATTTAACATAAAGTGTATTTTGTGAGAAGTGGATTTCACAGTATTTTCTTGCCGTTTTATTCTTCTTTTTTGCAGTGTGGTCTTATGAAGAAATTAAAACAATGATGTATACAAATTTTACTTTATTCCTACGGGACTAAATAATAAAATATTACCGTCCCGCTTGGGGAGACTAGAGTTCCTGAGAGTTACATTCAGTCTACGTCTGTGGAAATAACATTTTTATTTTAGGTTGTCAAAAAAATAAAAGTATTGACAAGCATTGTTTATTTTTGTTACTTAGGATTTAAAAATAAGGCTACACAAACATCACAAACAATGTTTTATACATTTATTACTAACATAGTCCTTAATATTAAATAAACACATGATGCGAACTATTCTGTTTTTCTTATAAGTACATACCATCAGAAGATAAACTATTATTATACAAAAACATTAAATCAACATTTTACCGAATAAGAATAACACATTGTGGGATTCGTTTGAATATTCTTCCAAAGAGTAAATATCAAAACCGATATCTTTTCCGGAAATTGACAAACCATCCCCGTACGATGCCAGTTGATCGTTTAGCCGGTAATAGTCCATAACGTATGTTCCCACAACCGTTCCAGATAATATCGTTTTAATAATCATTATTTAAAAGAGCCCACAAGCCTCCGTCCGCGCGGCGGTATCGATAAGGTACGGAAAGTAAATTGAAATTACGTTCCTTAATGACCGGCCGGGCCATGCTGTCAGCATGTGTCGCTTGGCCGTGCAACTGCATTGATTTTAAATTAAAATCAAGTGTTATGGGATCTGCACTGACGGCATTGACGGAGGTCAGCGGACATTACATAAATATTTAACAGTTATTGGTGAAATATTGCAGAGCATATGGTTGTTTTATCCTGGAAGATACAGTTCGAATAACACATTTCGACATTTCCATGTGGACATTTGGTGGCAGCGGTGGACATATTTTAGATAAATCTGTTCTATAATGCAGATATTTTTTATTGCTCTTTTTACTGTAATGTAGCTATCATATCACGCTATACCATATGCTTTCAGAACAACTAAAAAAGACACCTAGAAAAGATATTTATAGATAGAGATAGCGCTTGACGTTGTTTGGCTCTGGTTATCCTGGGTTCGAATCCGGGTCACGTGTGAAATTTCAAGTTGGGATACAATTAATTTGGCAACCACAAAGCTATCGGACAAACGCAAACGAAAAGTAGTAAGTAGTAAGTCAGTTGCTGAGTTTTAACAACTATAGCTTTGGTTTTTTTCAGTACAAGTAGTTGGCAATAAAAACAAAATTGCTATCATACTAGCGTAGGTATGTCACGCTATATCATCAAATAAAAAACGTACAAGGTGTGTTATATTATGCACCAAGGGAGGGAAGTACAAGACTTTTCCAGCAGGAAAAGTCGCAATTAGAGAGCTGTAAAGTTACTAAAGGGAATGGTCGCATCCCTCTCATGGTGCAAACTATATTTTTCGTTACAAGTTCACGCAAAGCACGCCGTCACTTCCTGTTTAGTAGAGGGACCAAACACGCTTTTTCTCCTTAAGAGATACTTTGATAACTGCAAAACACGTTTTACTCCTTATAGGGAGCAAAGCACACCCGAGGGAGTAAAAACGCGTCTTGTTCCTTCGAAACAGGGAGTAACGGCGTGCTTTACGTACACGTGTGACGAAAAATGCTTGTGCTGATTTTATGTCAAAATAACACAATTATTCGACAGGCTTTATTGGTCAGCTCTATCAGAACGTCATGACATAGCATTGGCCTCTGGCTAATGTTGCTTATAATTTACGTCTTACTATTTTAAAAAAAAATTGACATCCGAATAAGGGTGATGAAAACCGAGTTGAAAACTTGGTTCAAAGGGTTTTGTGAAATTAAAATGTAACAGTTTAAACGAATCTAAAAATCTGTACACAAACAACTTGAAGGTTTGTTTACGAATATACGAGTATAAGAGGTAGAGTCTAAATAACGAATTGAACGAAGCAACTACCTACATACAATATTTATTTGCTATCCAAATTTAAATTTTTAATTCAGTTTTGGGGGAACGATGGAGCATTTTCACCATTGTACGATTAGGATTATGAACTTTAAATACTGGGGCTAAGCAACAAAGAAAACACTTAGTACTTAATATGAATATATTTGATTAGGGAGGTTTCTTAAAGTGAAGATAGAGTGGTGAATACCAGTTGAATATCTGTATTTTGTTCCTAATTGCCCGTATGTAACAGATACCTCCCTCCGCTTGTGTTCCCATTCGCAATGCAAATTCCAGTCGAGCCAAGCCGCGGCCGTTGCCGTTGTGCGGTTAAATATTAAAAACGGCTTGGCCGAGTGTCCATTACTCAACGGAAGACCGGAAGTGCTCGCCTATCTCGCCACACTTCCGCCACACACACACACTAATACCACTACCCATGTTCTCTTTTTTCAACCATCCAAATTTTTCCCGCTATATATTTTGATAACGTTGTATGCAGCGCCGGCTGCTTTTATTAAAATCCGATATCGGTGGTTCGCCGTACGCCACCACTCGATATTTACATAGAATTGCTTTTTTTAATATCCACAACGATCGAGATATCCACTTTTTATTATAAAGATATCCCGAGATTTTCTAGCTTACACTTTTTACCACTGTTTGCAAATTTATAAAAAACCTACACTAATAATGAATGAGCTTTAAATCGCGTATTAAACTTCCACATTTATGGCTGCATAAAAAACTAGAAAGGCCATTATTGTTTTTATAATATACCTATACACTAGTGGTGCGCACTTTTTAAATCGCGCGCCAATAAAAAAATTTCAATTTCTTAAAGGACCATCCAAAAGATCCTTAAGGAGGAGAACGAAATCTTATAAAAATAGTACCGGGATGCGGTTTTTTGAAGAAAAAGAGTAGAAAAGCGCCGCAGTTTACAAAAGTTAGGGTTCAAGGTCAACGGCTGTTTCATTTAAAGTTACGTTTTTCCATAGAGGGGTAAAAATAAATAACAAATGTATAAAGTGAATATTGGGAAATTTATTTATCTGTAATTTGTCAGGCAACGATTGATTACAAATTTTGTATTCCAAATTATAAAAAGAAAGTATACACAGGTTCCCAACCGAATTATTTCATTACACAAATAATAGCAAAAATTATATTTTTATTGTAGATTATAACGCTGCGCGTCGTCCGGCAACAAATAACTATTTCAAAATTCTTAGTGATCAAAATCTATATGGCTGATTTCACAAAACGTAAGTGTTTTTCCCAACAAAGTCAAATTCAAGTTTTCGTTTTTCTTATGTACCTACGTATAGATATCCGTAGATAAAATTTAAGCAGTTTTGTAATTACAATGTTCAAAACTTTTATTGCAATTTAACATTTAAAAAATGTTCTTTTGTGTGATTTTTACTTTTACGTTTATTGTGGAATGTTTCGGTATTTTTAGTTTTATAGTACAAACTATTAAAAATTGTTAAAATACCTCCAGTCCTGAATCACTCATGTGGTTTGTTCGTTCGATTACATGTAACACATTATTCAAAACACATTTATTATATTTTAATACAATAATGTTCATTTATATTTTACAAAGAGGACATACAACACCATTGCACTACGAAAATTATTCGCAAATACAAAATACAAAATCTATGTCATGCATAAAACACGGTAGTTTTCTGACTGGAACTGGATTAATTAAATTCGACAAGATTCAACAAATGCAATGACTACGTTGACATGTGCAACAAAATTACTTTGATTTAAAGCAAATTAAATTTATTAGTGCGTTTACATGGGAACCAGAAATGAGATATTTTTAACTTTAGATTTTAAAATTAAATTCCACTTAATATTAATTTTACACGTTTCATGTCAGTCATAATAAGTAAGAGTACCTATCTATAATATATAGTTGAAAAGTGACTTTTATCATTCGATTTACAAAAATTCTTTGCAATATCACTGAAGACAGCTTAACAGCTGCAGTTTTATAAATGAATAATCATTTGAAACAATTACAGAGTGTTCGTGTTTTAATTATTATTCAAATAAAAATAATCTTAGACTTGAATGTACATGTGTAAATTTAGACTTTTATGACTAAGCAAAATAAATTTTGTTTCGAATTATCTTACTTAATCGTTATTTAGTTGTAACATTTTTAGAAATATGAATTTTAAATAAAGTAATTAAAGAAAAATAAAGAAATTACTTTTTTGTACATATTTTCTACTCCTGGTATTAAACATTATTTAACGAACTGGTTTCCATATGGCGCTAAATAACACCTCCATAAGCCGTGGCTTTGACCGTTTTTAGCCACGGGCTGAACATAGCAACTGACATATATTAATCACGGAGTGAAGTTGGCTCCTATATTTGACATTTAATTTTTGTAAAAAAACCGAATGAAATTTATGATTTCTTTCAATCATTGTCAATTTTTTTCCAATATAACACTTGCCTAAGTAGAATTTTGTACCTATGTATAATATAATAATAATAATATATTTATTGATCCGTAAAAAACATTACATAATGTAAGACGGAAAAGTCAAAGAGAAAACATGCCCAAACATAGAAACATTAATTACAAAGATATTCATTAATACTATAATAACATTTGTTTACTAAGTAATTTTTAATCTTATATTTAAATAAATTAAGACTGGAAATAAATCTAAGCTCTTCGGGTAGGTGATTGTACAGGCGTATCATAATGATTTAACTTTAAATGAAATTTTACATATTTATGTTGTTTAATTTGTAGTCGTAGAAAACGATAGTATGTGACTCGCCGCGTTTATAGAACTTGATATACTATTTTCCTAATATCGACAAACTAACATAAATATCTACCTATAACAAACATCATTAATATAAGAAACACAAAAATTATAAATATAATAAAATAAGCAAACATAACAATAACAATGAAATGATAAGTGAACATGGTCTTATTTGATAAAGGAGGAACTATAATATTTCAATTAAGTATGATTGATTTTTTGAATAAAGAATTACATAATTTGTTTAATGTAAGGTAACTAAGGTATGAAAACGTGTGACGTTCGTTAATTGCTAGATAAATTTGTAAAATACATCTTTCTAACGAATGCGTTAAAAATCGTGCAAGTGCCGGAGGTTACAAATTTATTGTGTTTGAATTACGTCAAAACAGCCCTAACAAACAGTCTTTTTGGTTTCGCGATGAGATAAAATGTTTGAACGTTATTTATTGTCGTTTTTGTTATTGTTAACCACAAAAGCAAAATCCAAACGCGTTTTACAAACAAGTCTTTGTTTGCTTTCTGTTGCTAGGTTTTAAATCAATACAACAAATGTTTAAAAATTTAAAAAGAGAAAATTAAATCAAGAGGCTTGGTAAATAAAGATTTCCAGCAGTCCACTAATGAATGGTTTCCGTGAAACAGATTAGTTGTTACTTTCGACAAGTAGTAGTCGGTAGTTGGGAGTTTCTGACCGACATTAATGTGTTTATTCTGGCCACAAAATAACTAAACTCCGCTAACTTTAAAGTTAATTCGAATAAATTCCACACAACAGAATTTGCTCCACACTTCGTTAGCGTTCACCCCGCGTAACACACAATATAACGTACAATGTGACTGCGTTTACGTTTGTTCTTTGACGTATAAATATGTATATGTTAGCGGGTAGAATATAGAGGAAGATGGTGAATTTTTTCGTCGACGTCTCGTGATGTCGGTCAGATACATAAAAGCTTTTATTTTATCGCTATCGCTTAAAAGCTCTGTCATGTGCTCGCATTTATTTGGCATAAAACTTCAACCCAAAGAGCAGAAATACGATAAATTCACATACAGCGTGCGACGCAAATTTTACACACTTTTGAACACGTTTTTTAACCCGACAGCTTCGCAAATACTGATGTTCAGAGATAAACGCATTTGTCACCTCATACTCATACATAAAATTTACCCCTATTCTTCAAAATGGATTCGTCAAACTATACAGGCAAAACCAAAACTCAACAAAGTAAATATACAGAAGTACAAAGTAACTGGTAGAATTCCAAAGATTTATTCGTATGAAACATTCTACATTTACACAACAGTAGTTATTTGTATAATTTAGGCCGGGAAATGACTATTTACATTTTAGTCGATGCAAGACCGAGGTCAAAAATCTTAACACATTTGCAAACGAGATATAAAAAATAGTATATCCAACACCTTTTAATAAAAGCATCATAACTATGGTGATTATAAACAAGCATAGCAAAATATTGCCCAGTAGTGACTTTGATCAGAATTATACCTACTTGTGGGTAAATTGTTACTTTACTCGATGGAAGTCACCATAGTAACGATGTGTTAGGTTCAAACTTAATATTCTAAAAATATTGAAGCAGTTATTAAGAGGTGTTGGATAAAACGTTATACTTCACCGTGAGCGAAAAGAAATGACCCACTCGAGAATATTATCTCACTCATCCTTCGGTCTCGTGAGGTAAGATTTCCATCGTGAATAATTCCTTACTTTGCACACTTGTAAACAAATAACTACTATTTTATTTTATATTGTGACATAAAGTGCAAAATAGAACTTTAAGGCCTATGCCGCAAAATTTCAGTTTAAAAGTCTAGGTCTATCATATAACAAGGTCAGTGCTTCGGTAACCCAATTTATAAAATAAAAATATTTCTGTTCTTTGACAAATACAATGATAATTCGTTAAATGAAGCACAGCACTTAAAAAAAGAGTACGAAATAAAATTTTGTATATATGCAAAAAATGTCAGTAATTCCGACATCGGCTAAACGCTTCGGCCATATACAACTTGCTTGTACCTTACCTTAATGTGTCACTTTTTGTTCTAGATACCTGTTTATTATTGTCAGTTAACTTATTGCTTATTGTATACATGTAAGGTAACCACAATAGCCGATTTCACAGTCGATTCTAATAGCGGCGGCAGCGGCTACGAAAATTATTATTTATAAAAGATGAATACAGTCTGAATTGCGTAACATTAATTGCAATTTTTTGACAGTTGCATTTTGTTTTCTAAATGTTGGAATATTTTATAAAATACACTAATACAGCTAAAAATGAATTCTTTCTGATAATATATTATTGAAACAAAAATGAACCACAATAGCATTACAATATTCAAGTTTATTGGTAAGGTAATTACTAATTATTAATGATTCATCATTATTTGTTTAAAATATCAGTTGATAAATTTCAATAATACAAACTAAATAGTTGAAATGCCGCTATTGCATAAACCGATGGATTGCCTATTAAACAACCTCAAATAATTAGGTATAAGTACAAAGAAATCCACAATAGAAATAATACTGTGAAAGTGCGGTTAGTACAAAACATTCATTCAGCATTGTCGAGTAAATAATCACCCCTGTGTTTGAACGAGCAAATCACCTGCCAAAGGGTCAATAAATGATCAAACGCTGCATTCTGAACTTCCACAAGCTTTTCAATGCATAAATCTACGCGGAGACAAAGCGTATGTGGACTAATGTGAAAAATTGTCAAGCACAAAGTTTTCTCGGATATGGAACACACTTCCCATTTCTGTGTATTCATTTGTCATTCGGTTCTGTAGCTGATATACATGGTAACATGGCTCGTTTTATTGTGAAAGATAGAGGTTTATTTTTATTGAAAGGCGAATGGCCACGAATTAGACGAAAATAAAAATGATGAATAAGGCATTGAGAACATAAAGAATCATATAGTGACACTTTATAACGGATACGATTTCGAATTCCGTTTTATTTTCTTTGTAAATACTGATAGTCTTATTTTCTTACTTTAGTATTCTTTCCGTAGCCAGAAGGGTTGAAACTTTCCACAGTGGTGTAGACCTTTGGTTTTGGTCTCAACCGGAAGTAGTACTTTGACCGCAGTTCATTTATTATTCGTACAAGGCATAGCTAACTCGGACCTTTACTTATATCAAAGAGAATCTATCATCATTCCATAAAATCAACCCGAATTTATCAACGAAACCAGCTGCAGGACTTTCTAATCATGAAATAGTGCGGTATCAACGAACCCAAAAGTGTGTACATAATAGTCATTATTATTAAATAATTAGGGCTAATAATAGTCATATTTTAGGCTGGACATGCTGGACATACATTGTATCTTTTTACAAGCAGATACTAAAACAAAAGATATGCAAAATACAATACGAAACCAAACTTGCCCTACGTGATGAAGTGATGATTGCTGGTCGAGTATATTTTTGTAATTAGGTGTCAATTATTATTGTTTGGAACTTGGAAATATGTTTTCACCATCTGAAAGCCTGTTCACACACACGTGATTTCTTTGATTCATTCAGGACATTTGAAACTTTAATAATTTTGAAACTGATGAAATAAAAGTTTTTGAGGAATGTTAGCCGTTCACACAAGGGCTTGTTTGAATTTGGCCTTACTGTTTCATATTACTGCCGGTTGTTCAGTTTACGTAATAATTTCAAATATTTTTTTGTTATTTGTTTTTCTCTCTCAATTTATTAAACAAATTGTTACTTGATTGATTCTGTTGAAATGTTACAAATGTCAACGAAATTGATCTGAATTTATTAATGGAATAAATAAAAACCACTCTTTTTCCAAGACTCTCAAAAATTATAATAATATCACTGACAAAAATGCTTGCCTTTGGACATGGAGGTCGTGGGTTCGAATGATTTGAATCCGGGTTAGGTGTGCAATTTTCACGTCTTGATTCGGATCGGTATCCACTCTTTTTGCCATTCCTGGTGATTGTAACAATAAGGGCTTGCACAAGATGGTAGATAGTCTATGCGTTAGATAGAAGAACAGCTTTTGACTGAATCTCGTCTATTGACAGGGGTGAATCAAAGTAAAATAATATAAAATACATTAAATAAAATTAATACATTTTAAAGATTTATAGTCTTAGTTTGATTCTGTGTGTACCTAACGAAAACTTTTTTTTTAGTAACAAATTTGACTGTAACTTAACAACTTAATTTTTAACTCATTTTAACTACTTCAGCTTGAAAATGGTCAGGATTTTGGTCGAAACGTTGTAACAAATATAACTTCGATTTACAATAAAGCCAATAATCTAAATAACAAGGAATTCATTCAATTTTCCAACCTCTAAAATTAATACAGTGTCATCGCTATTTGACAGACTTTTCTCAACATGTTGTATCTTCTTTTATAAGCTACCAAGCAATTCTTTGTCCTCAATGAATCGACACATGAAAAAGGCGTTAGACAATCATCAAATATTTTCGGGAGTAATATAACTTGACTGACTATCATCGGTGAAAGTAAGAGTTAGTCTATGAAAATTGACCTAGTTTTCAATGGCATTTCCCTTCCGATTACAACCGATTCATCAATTTTAAATCTTTACAAACAGCAATATCTGATTAAAAAATTGACTGAAGGTAAAAAATATACAAAAACAGTTGACATGTAACAAGCGGTGATAGATCATCGATTTAATAGCATCTTACTTCTTACTATCCTGTTTCAGCCAATCAACTGAGTCAAATATGTACCATATGACAGATAAATTATTATATATTCAATCAAATATCGAAGCACTCTTCCCTAAGCTAATGAAACTTCTCTAATGGGATACTTGCATGGTTTGAAAATGAGATTTCTATTACTATGTAGGTACCTAATATTGGGTCGAAAATATAATGTAAAAATAAAAATTGTATTTAAAAATAATTACCTATATGATCTTTAGTAAATTGTGAAAGAAAATTTTATATGACGACATTATCTTGAATAGGAGGAAGGAAGCATATTAAGAATGTAACCTGTGGTTGGCCGTTTTAGCTTACTGAGTGGCGTTCACTAGTTTGCGTCAGTACTATAGCTTAAGGCCAGTCATTGGTTCCAGCCGTTCCTAATCGTACGTCACTATTAATATTAAATTTTCATTATTTTTTTGGGCTTCCTGGTACAAATTTTGTCCAAATTAAAAATTTTAATCTGTTCTTTAAAAATATTTAGTAAAAAATACATGCAAGTAGCTCAAATCTACAGATGTAGCATGTGTTTCTCTTTGTTTGTTATTTTTAGAGAAACTTCTTTCAGGTCCGATGCAAATATTTTAATGTGTTTTTCTGGGTTTTTTCTTGCTACGTAATTTGTTTTACTAACAGTAGGTAACGAGGTGAGGTAGGTAATAAAAACAATGCAATAAAAATTCGACTCATTGTCAAAAAAACTAAAACATCTTCCTACCTGAAGGTGAGGGTGGTGAGAGGCCGGTAACTCTTATGGCTATTAACATCAGCCATGGGGGTACCCCAGAAGTCGTTCTTGAACACATGCGAGATGGGGCTCAAGGCCAGCACGTCCTTGTTGAGCGTGACCGCGGGTATGTCATCGTGCACGAAGTCGCCACTGAGTCCGTTGACGTAGCAGCCCACGGCCACGGTCGCCACCAGCGCGTACACGTGCCAGCAGCAGCCCTTCGAGGGCTTGGAAGAAGGGCTTAACACCACGCGCTTGCGCATTGTTCACACTGACACTACACTACACACATACCACTACACTAACACTGACGAAAACGGGATTGTAAAGAGTCTGATCTGGAACAAATAGAAAGAAGAGTTAGACGAGTGAATATTTGCATGAACAATGGACGAGAAAATTAATATTGCGTTGGATTTTTCGTTCAGTTTTTGAGATAATCTAATTTTTAACATTTTCCAACGAGAAACTTACAATTATTCAAGCTCGATATAAACCTGCATTTCGATTAAAAACATATCAAGTTACAAAATATTATTATTCTCTTTATCTCGAAAATGGTAGATTAAAGAGAAAAGTTACTCTCCAAAATTTAATCGGTATCCGCAAGGGTACCTTACCTATTGCTATTCCCTATTTCCAGTTTTAAATAATTCTTTTTTAATCGTTTTATTAAAACCATACCTACGAGTATTATAATTTATATACTACAGGTTGTTTCAGGGTTAAGTATCCTAACTTAAAATAAAAATGTTGGACCTCAAAACAATATTATTACGGATGAGATATTTATTACGTTTTCATATTTTAATTTTATTGAAATTCACTCATGTGATATATCATTGTGTAGCTAAATGTTCCAACCATATTTGTCGCTTTATACTGAAACTATCTCCTGGGACCGTCACAGATTCCAGCCAAGTTTTAACATAAGATTTTTATTATTATTGATACATCATTAATTGAATAATAGAGTTAACATGTCCACATGGAGCACAAAACTCTCTTTATTCATACAAAATAAATTTAGTTCGTTTAAATCTTTTGTAAAGTAAACTGCTATCATGCAACGTACATTTACAAAAATAATGCGACATGGTGATCGCTCTGTAATGGAAACACCAACACGAAGAAATAACACAGGAACAATATGTCATTGATAGATGGGATAACAATTTCTTTCGGGCTGGAGATTTAAATATTTTTTAACAACTTTTGTAAATTACTAATTGTTTTTAACAATAAAATTAATAATAAGCAATAATTTATTTATTTATTTATTTTGACAAATTTATTCAAATTCTTATTTGTAACTTTAAAGTTCGTATACTTAACATTGACTCACCTGTATAAACAACTTGCAAAAGAATGTTGGTATGCATGTATGTAACTCGAAGTAAAGAATTTAATGTTGGAAAGATCAAATCGTATTTCTGAACTTTTTAAGACGTTTGGGGGTATACGGTGTTCTTTTAAAAGAAGTAGAATATGAGTTCAACGATTTCAAATAAATTATAATAATTGTGAAGGTATGAATAATTGTCATTTATTTGGTATATGGGTAATAATGAATTATGAAAAACCTTGTAAAATTGCTCACCGTAAAATAAAATGAAATTAACAATAACATTTCATATTCTGATCAATAGCAAGAAATAATTTTGTATTTAGTCAGAATAAGGAACAATAATTCGTAGTTAGTCTTAGTTGATGACAGAGCTAGGCGTGGGTAGTGACGGGTCACTGGGAATTTCCCGTGGGGAATTATTTTTTTTCCCGGGAATTTCCCTAGAGACGTTTCCCGGGAAAAAATCAGAAATTTAATTTTGGAAATTTCCCGGGAATAAATAGGGAAATTCCCGAACGGAAATTCCCGAACGGAAATTCCCGATAGCGATAATAATAATTATTATTATTTAAACTTGGTTAGTAGTTACTGCTCGTCTGCTTGCACTTATTCTTTTGCTTTGTGTTAATACTATTACTAAACAACTTTATAAAAATGTGTGGCAAAAAGAAAAATTTTAAATTAATTATTATTATTATAGTAAACATTATGACATAATATTGTTATTTAATTTTCTTTATTTTTGAAATAAAAATTTTGTTGTGCTTTTGATTTTTATAAGGAGATTTATCGTAAATTTTTTCACAGGAATTCCCCGGAAAATTCCCCAGAAATTCCCCGGAACTTCCCCAGAAAACTTCCCGGGAAATATCCTGGGAAATTTCCCGAAATATTCGTTCCCGGGAATTTACCCATCACTAGGCGTGGGTCGTAAATTTTGTCGGGTCAAGATGGGTCACGGCGCAAGAAATACAATGCCGGAAATCACATTTTAATATCAGGATTACTATTTGGGGAAAAGGAAAACAACTTTATAAAAATCTAAAATTAAACGAGGTATTATCAAACCGCAGTTTGCGGCATTCGTTTTCTGGAGCTGTGGCTCATCTAGATCCAGATTACTAGAATATAACATTCTTATACATTTACTTAACTAAAATTAAAATAAATACATATCTACGTGCTTAGTGAATATCGAGATGCGTATTCCATTTTATTTCATATTTTTTGTACAAATCGTAGATACGCATTTGGAAATATTACCTATATGATATAAGTTTTTTTAAATTTGATTTGCGTATAATAGTTATATAGTGGTAGGTGGATATAGAGTGGATAAGAGTGATGTGATGTGTAGTTCTGTTGGTGAAGGCCTCGTGTGCTCGTATGTCTGGCCAGGTCACATGTGCGTTTTATTGTTATTAATGGCGGTTTTTAATTGTCGTCCTCGACGTGCCCATGTGGTCTCATAATTACAAAGGCCACTGCATATATTGTGAATGACAATGCCGCTACTCGGGACGATCTATATTCCCTACAATGTACAATGGCGAATGGCATTCCCCATTCCCAGTTGACTCAGCTACTTTTTATCTCGTCGTCGGCTAATAATGAGCCGGCTTTTAATTAAACCTCTCGAGTTTTATGTTAAAAATATGCCCCAAACCGCAACTGGTAGTTCGCACGTTCGCCACGGCCCGGAGCCATTGTGTAGTGGCGCTAGCATCGCACCGCTAATCAACACACAGCTTTGTGGAGCTTTCACCAGGTGAAATATAACCCCCTCACTATTTACCTACACTAGATAGCGATCTACTAAAGCGATATTTCACATGCTCTTCCCCGGACCCTTTCTTGTAATTTCACTTTCTCATTCTGATGATGGAATCCTACGCCTACATGTACAAGCTTCTATACCCGCAATCATTTACTCATTTTATCTTTTATTTTACGCTCAACAACATAAGCGCAACTACGAGTTTTTGTTCCTCATACGACCAAATACAAAATATAATTGCTGTTGTCAGTCACAAAATAAAATATTATTGTCATTTTCATTTTATTTTACTCTGCACAATTCATTAAAATTTAAATTGGTAATTCATTATTAAATAATATGCAAAAAAATTATACAACCAAATAAGAGTCTAAATTTATAAAGCTACCTGCTAGGCTGCTAGGTACTTATTTCAACATATAATTTTTTTAAATTGTGCTAATGCAAATAATTGCGACATCATCTTATATAAAATTATAAGAATTCGTGAGTGAAATAATTTGCCAGTTAACACAAAAAAAATTCTTTCAAAATTATGATTGATCTTGAGTAATTTTTGGTAAGATTATTTGACAAAATGTATTTTATTATTATATTTTTATGACGGTAGCCATTCCATTGAAATAACAAAATGAAACAATTAGAAGATATGTTTATTTACAAAATAATTATTTTCACACATATAATTGACACTGAAAAAATGGAACCGACTGACATCAAAGAAAATATAATGACTGTGCGGAAATGAGGAAGCTTTTGGACCCGCTTCACACGAGTGGTTTTCAGCCGGGCGTTTTTTTTTACCGCGCAATTTAAAATCGCCAAGATACATTGCTGCAAATGGAACCTTTCACAACCGTGTGCAGGCCACGTATAGTATAAAATCACTGTGTTGACGCATGGTACCCGCTTCTCGAAAATAATCGAGAGAGAGCAAAATATTTCTAGGCAGCAAAATATCTCAAGGGAGCAAAAACGCGTTTGTGCTCCCTCTAAACAAGCACGTTTCAGCTCATCTTGCGTGCCTTCGGCAGCCCTCGATTCAGTCTTGTGCTGTCAATTCACTCGCGGAAGCAAAATCGAGTTTTCCTTCCTTGGTGCATAATGTACTATCTTCTGCAGTTTAATAAAATGACTAAAATATAATTGTGAGTAATACTAGTATATATTAATATATTTGTATAATACATAAAAATAATAAAGTAAGTATGGCGGGAGGTCTTATGCTGGCCACATCAGATTTTTTTTATTTGTAATTTTAATTGAATTCAAATGTAATCAAACTGTGCAAGTATACAACGCAGAAGTTTGCAACGCTGCTGGTTAGCTAGCTGGTACCGCTTATACTTTGTATATTTTTGTGTAAGTTTTATGTAATAATTATCTAGGTAATAACTATTTATCTTTTATCTAGATAATTTCTTTATAGATAAATAAAAAGTAAGTTATCTGTATCTTTATCTAGATAAAAAATATTGTTATCTATTACAAGTACAACAATGGTAGCAATGTAAATCTCGACGATTTTAAACCGCGCGACTAAAAACAGCTCGTGTGAGACAGGCCAAAGATTTTCCGTTCATGTTGATCTCGCTCTGATTAGTATATAACTAGCGTCAGGCCCCGCTACGCGGGCCTTCGGCTAGGTCGCGCTGCCGCGCGACAAGGGTGATTCGCCCGCTCCGCGGGCTCAAATTCCACGCACCCTGAATGTGAGACAATTCGGCACTTCGTGCCTCAATTATAACGATTTTAACATTCAGACTCTACCGCTGGGCGCGACAAAGGAAATTCGCCCGCTTCGCGGGCTTAAGCTCCGCGAACCCTGAATGTGGGACAATTTGGCACTTCGTGACTCAATTATAACGATTTTAACATTCAGACTCTACCGCTGGGCGCGACAAAGGAAATTCGCCCGCTTCGCGGGCTTAAGCTCCGTGGATCCTGAATGTGGGACAATTTGGCACTTCGTGCCTCAATTATAACAATTTTAACATTCAGACTCTACCGCTGCGCGCGACAAGGAGGACTCGCCCGCTTCGCGGGCTTAAGCTCCGCGGACCCTGAATGTGGGACAATTTGGCACTTCGTGCCTCAATTATAACGATTTTAACATTCAGACTCTACCACTGCGCGCGACAAGGGGGATTCGCCCGCTCCGCGGACCCTGAATGTGGGACAATTTGGCACTTCGTGCCTCAATTATAACGATTTTAACATTCAGACACTACCGCTGCGCGCGACAAGGAGGATTCGCCCGCTTCGCGGGTTTAAGCTCCGCGGACCCTGAATATGGGACAATTTGGCACTTCGTGCCTCAATTATAAAGATTTTAACATTCAGACTCTACCGCTGCGCTCGACAAGGGGAATTCGCCCGCTTCGCGGGCTTAAGCTCCGCGGACCCTGAATGTGGGACAATTTGGCACTTCGTGCCTCAATTATAACGATTTTAACATTTAGACTCTACCGCTGCGCGCGGTAATAAATTATTTTATTAATTAGCCCTTATTTAGAAATTTGATTTGAGGTATGAAATTCGATATGACACTATAATTTTTTAGAAAAAAATGTTGATGTTCGATCCCCATTTTTAACAATTTTATAAAATAGTTATCATCTAGCACTTTAGTTTAAAAAAATATATAAAACTCGACGGATTTGTGATAAATTCCGAGGAAACTATAAAACCGGAAAATTCTAATATAAAATGTTTATAATTTTCACTGTAATATAAGTACTAAATTTTCTGACGTCTTTTGATGTGATTATTGGAATATACCAAATAGGTACCTAGTCATTAGTGTTTTAAAAAGAAAATAACAAAATTTTGTGAAAACTAAAAAAATGCTTTTTGTCCGACTAAAAACAAAAGCCAAATTGTTTAAAGTCATTTTAATGCATTTTTTGACCTTTAATTTGATATCAATCGCGATATAATTTAAAACATATTCAGAAAAAACAAATGCCGCTCACCGAGTGCAATTTATACTTACTAAACAGCCATAATTTTGGGCAACATTAGACGATATGTTTGGTACCAATCATGATTATATTAAATTTTTATTGAAAAACAAATGCCGATCATAGAAGCCATATTTTGTACCCCTTGGTGCTAATTATAATACCATACATACTTTTGTAAAAATAGATTTGATACTTGATACAAGTGCAATAACAATCTAGATCATGTCTAGTCCGCGTCGTGTCTCGTGCTTGTCCAGTTGTTAGTTAGTGTGCGTATTTATTCAGGATAAAGATCCCAGTAGGGCGACTTGGGCAGGACAAACTCAAATTCAACCCAAACTCAAGTACAATAGATAAAAATCCCGATTATCGGACGCCATTTTTAGCACGTTTGTTAAATTTGTATATTAATTTGACATTTATAACTTATAGCAAATTACTGAGAAATAGTATTATCCACGGATATTGGATATAGATACCTAATTTTAATTGAACATTTACACTTGGGTCAAAATATATTACTATAAATACTACAGTAATAAATAACAATATGATTCAACTTCACAGTGCATTGTAAAATTGAATAAAAATTTTCAAAAAATATATTACAAATTTCTACAAAAGCATGTAAACATAATACGTGCTCCATCTTTAAATACTCAATAAAATTTTCAAAATACTTCTACCTTATCAAATATAAAAGATAAATCCAAATAAAATTTCAAATTGGAAACGTCAAATCTGACAGTAGACAAAAAAATCATTTTTGTCAAAAAGAAAACAAAACATCCATGGCATGCTCCCATTTGCGTTCCGTGCATTTTTCAGTTTTTTCTTAATAACTTTCTTAATATACCCAATATTGGGTTGAAACATGCATAGAAATATAGTCAAATTCATCCTCTACCTATATGTCAAATGAAAAAACAATCGAATAACGTATAATGCCCGTATCCAAGGAGTCAAAAAAATCAGTGTTTTTCAACTCCCCTGCGACTACCACGCCATCTACAATATTCATATACCCAAAAGGCACTACTTCACATGAACCTCTATCAAATAAAAAAAAGTTCATAAAAATCGGTTCACCCGTTTAGGCAGTAGGCGTGTCGAAAAACGGTTGCTAAGCTGCTGAAAATGATCTCAAGCCTTTTAGTATATAAGATGATTTACTTGGCGTTTTATTATCAAAATTTTGTTCTAGAAATTTTATGATGTGTTTTTCCATTAAAAACTCGCTATAAATTTTTTAGCATGATAATGATAACAGTATCAATACCTACGTTTACAGATATTAATGGTGGAAGGTAAAAGAAACCTACGACGGAGGTCATGTTGGTCATAGTCTAGTTACGCCATTGGTCATCAATCTTAGATGACGGTGCGAGCAGACAAAAAAGAAAAATAATTGCTTGGGGTTTTTCTTTTCTGACTTTTCTTTCGTCTGATGAGATTTGCAGGTAATTTTGTTGTGCAGTGTTGGTGATATTGAACAGTTTAGCTAGGGGCGAAGGAAGAAGAGCTAATGCAACTCAAGCGCAAGTGGTCTACTTGAGTACAAAGTTAGACGGACGGATGTTATTATATTTGCGGAGTTCTTGAACGCTCTACTCGAGGGGCGAAACATTCATATATGGGATTAATAAAGTAGGGATGAATGCTGAGGCAATCGATTTTGCTTAAGCTTCTTTCATAAGGGTTTTTAATTTGTCCCAAGTAGGAACTTCCTTTGAAAACGGATAGTAAAGTAAATTTATATTTCACTACTTTCTTTAAAATATTTGAATCGAATTTGAATGATAAAATATACAGAATTTTTTTAAATTCTGTTATATTCCATATTAATCCAGTTCTTTCTAGAAAATCTTCAAGTTAAATATTAATAATCTAGAGTGAAAATTGAATAAAAATCTGGATTTAATAGTTATTTACGTATAGAGAGCCGAAAGAAAAAGATTGCGCTTGCGGACGAAATTTGAGATCTAACGCATGCGAGGGCCTTCATTCATCCAAAGTGTAATCTGTCTTTCTGTACGCACAACTGCGTATGTAAATATTCTTGTGAATTATTCGTTATTGTTATTACTATTTGAAAATACGTAATAATCTTCGACCATATATAGGAATAGACAAACAACGCAAGCCTTTGTTGTGAAGCAAAGAACTAGCGTAGCGGTGTGAAGAGGAGTATGACCTGCAGACACCTTGAAGTGTTGCAGTTTGCCTATTTTCATTCTCTGTTCCATGACAGCAAACCAGAATTCAGCAATGTGCAACACTATAACGTGTCCTCACCTCCTTTCCCCGCCTATAGCTGCTGCTCGCCGCTACCGTACTTCTTGCCTTCACAACATTGTATACTAGCATTGAGTGTTATCTGTCTATGCCTATATATGGTCGAAGGTAATAATATATAAGAAATTTTCTGTATCGCACTTTTGAAGTGTCTATTTCTTCTAAATTGTTAAACATAAATTTTTTACAAAAATTTAAATTGAGACTAATATTTGATTTAATCGACCGTAACGAACATCAAGAAAATGTCTTTATTCTCGCTCAGATTCGCGCAGGTCTTTACCGCGTTTTCGAGTTCATCTGTTGCTATTCCATTCCAGATAACATGTATGAAATATACAATATGAAATATTCGTCGAGATTTGCGGCTTTTCCACCTCTAAATCTAAACAGAATTCTCTCCAATTGTTACATTTCAATCCATTACAAATTCCGAAAATCGCAACGGCTGCTGTTGCCGGGCCCTCGGGCTAGTAGAATTATTTATCAAGATGAATTATTGGACACACGCGAAAGTCTTTCTGACAAGTCGTTTATCATTCAACACTGTAAGAGAAGAGCGAATTCTGAATTCAGACTTTAGTTTCACATCGTGGACGTGGAGTCTGGGTCGAGCAATGGATAAATATAATTACAGCGAAGATAAATCCATTTGTGATTAATATGTGTACCGTTGGATTACTGTCGATGAAATATGTTCGGGAGATTTAGCTTAGAACCATGTTCTGTATGTTATGTATTTCGCATATTTGTACATAGTGTTAAAAACATGTTATATGTATATTTAAAGACCATATATTACTTTTTACAACCGAAACGGCATATATTTTTGAACATTTCTAAAAACTGTTTTAGTGTTTTTGTATTTTCTAAAAGAGGATTGAAGGGTAATTTTAACTAATGAAAACCTCAGGAATATTTATAAATGTAGGCTTTAAAAAGGGTAGACCCTTTGGAAATGTATATTTGATTTAATTTAATTAAAAAACCCATTACTTAACTGTTATATTTAAAATTTAAAGAAACGTCCTCCGTCCATATTTACACAGGCTGTACCCTATACCTGTACATCTTATCAAAAATAAATATTGAACTGTTTTGTAGCTCAGTGAGTAACGTGACCGACTTTGGTCCTGATAACTCATGTTCGAATCCAGTCAGGAAGACATTCTAGCATAAGTGCATAAATATCTACCTTGTATTATATACTTTTTTTCTTACTATGAGTGCCCGTAAGTTGACGACTGGTAATCATAGGCGCCGCCATTTGAAAATTCGTGTGGGGGTTGTGGGTTTTACTAAGAAGCCCCGAAGTCCCCACGTAGTCGGCATCACGGCATCAGCAAAAATTAATTTTTATTTTATTGTTTTTAATTTGTATAATATATATTTTCATTTTTGTACTTAAAAAAATATATAGGTACATTAAAAAGGTGATGTGCTTTCAATAGTGTATACTGTTCCTATTAAAAATAAAAAGAGTAATAAAAATGCGCCACATAGATATGTGCGTTACTACGAACATATTTTGCTGTCTTACTATTATACTAATATAGAATACATAATACTGAATAAGTTCACAATAAAAAAATTTCCCTGATGTTGTTACTCGGGTATAGTTTACGAAATATCAACTGGAGACGAACTCAAACCACCATGTACCTATAGTAGGTAACAATACCGATGATCCACAATATGTTAAGCTGCCACACTCAAGTTATGTATACCTATACGAATTTAATTAGTTTAGACTTAATAGCAATTAGACGTTGTATATTTAAATTTAAAAGCATCAAAAAAATCATCATGTTGTTATGTTATGATCTTAAGAGTCTACCTCCTAAAATCTAGCACAAAACGTACTAATGTAGCGAGTGTTTTGTGGCCAGTACAAAAATGGCAAAATTGTATTTTAACAAGCTTTATTATACTTAAGGGATCAATTGTGCCTTTTTAATATTTTAATAAAAAAATAGTAGGTAGATGATTATAAAAATTCCGAAAAATTCATAAAAATTTCCAATTTATACAATCTTTACACGGTTATATCTCCTGACACATCTGTAGATCCATTCTTCCTCTATTAATTATTTATAAAGATATTATCTAGAAGTCAATAATAATAACAGTTTACTCGCATTTTTACAGTATTTTTCAACTTCAAAATGACATTACATTGCTACGATGCGGTAAAGTACGAGTTTCGAGTTAGTTTTATGCAGTCGTAGTAGAAAAGAGTAGAATAGAAAAAATATATAAAATCGAGAGTATTCTAGGAATTTAGAAAAAATGTAGACGGGCCGCTTAAGGGGGTTTCGAGTTACGATGGTCAAGAGAGATCTAATTACAAAAAATTAGCAAGTATTAAACAAAGGTAGGTACTACACTCAAGTAACATACGATTTTGGTTTAATTAATTTTTTACTTTGTAGACGGGCCGCTTAAGGGGGTTTAGATTTCCGATGATCAAGAGAGATCTAATTAAATTACAAAAATTTAGCAAGTATTAAACAAAGGTACTACACTCAAGTAACATACGATATTGGTTTAATTAATTTTTTGCTTCATAGCTCTGATATTAAAACTTGAAGAAATGCTAATTTTTTCTTGTTTGAGTTTGAGTATAGTTTTCATATTATCCATTCTTATTTTTGTTGCCTAACAGTCTGAATTTGTTGCTTAGTAACTGTCTGATTCATTGTAATAACAATGAAGCATAATCTGAAGATGATTTTGGATCGTGTTTTACCTCTCCTGACCTCTCCGCTTCATCTCTTATTGAAATGGATATTTAAATTCCGTTCGCAAACCAGATTAATCGTCGAATTCGTTGCGATGATGTATTTCGCCGTGGAAATCGGAAGATTTTTCGTGTCTGGTTATTGAAATTCTGGCAAGTGCCCGCGGGGACTTTGTCGTTACTCAGATAAATTTTACAAATTCATTTCCAACATATTCCAAGAGGAGATGCTTAAGTATTGATTGCCATTACCTACTTATTAGACGGCTCGTCTACCTATTTATTATTATTTTTGAGATCGTAGAACACACTGACTCTATTTGCCTATTTCATATTTTTTTCTATTCCATCCTGTAACATTATACTTTTTTCGACTAGAAACTGCAACTAGATTTTACAAACTTTTTCAGTTGGTAATCACTGTTACTAACACCAAATTTTTTAACTTTAATTTTTACGTTTTTTTATTAATGTAAAATATAGAAGTATATAACAAAAAATATTTAAAATAATTAAATATTATGAAATATAGGTGCAATAAGAAAAAGTCAAGAACCCGAACTCGCTTCTGGTTGTTGATGTCGATGTATGTACAGAACACAGAAGGTTGAAAACTCAAAATGCGCTTTTACTGCGCAGGTATAGTATGAAACTTGGATGGAAATAGGACCGGAGCTATTTTTAAGTCGGGAAAAGACGTTTCTAGTATGACACTTGGATGAAGATTTTCGTGTTTTACATTATCATATTTTACATTCTAAAATCTAGTATGAAACTTGTCAAAGTTTCTATTCGCAAAAAGTATAATGTAAAACAGGATTAAGTCATTACAATAAAGTATGTTGCGCGAAGTCAAGTCAATAGTTTAATAAGTCAGAGTTACCAAATAAATATAAATAAATATACAGGGTGAGTCATCGAAATGCCCGTCGTCGATATCTCCCTTGTCGTTAAAAATACAGCATACATTTTTTAACAGAATTTTTCGTCTACTCAAGGAGCATAACTTAAAATTATTTTCACATATACAGGGTGTTGCATAACGACTTGGCAATAATTGTTCGTCGTTTTTTAAATGAAACACCCTATATATTTTTATATATTTTGAATTGTATTTTACTTACCTATACGAATATATAAATTTCATTTTAGTTTTCCGCGGCGTTGCCAAGTTATTCAATTTTTTCTCTAAAAAAAGCCGAATACACGTATTGTTTTATAAAGGCGTACTGAAGTTATTTTAATAGTAAAAATTATGAATTTTTTTTTCTGTACAACTGTAACTATACTCTTTGTTCTGACATAACTTTTTTTAAATGTTATTATACAGGGTGTTCAGTAAAGAGAATCAAATTTACTCAATTGCAAATGGCTCTATAACTCGTCATTTTCAAATGGAACACCTTATATTTTATTATTCTGTTGTGTGTATTTTTGCATCTTCTTATGTTATAAAAGGTGTCCTATGCCTAAAAACATTAATTTCGAAATTAATTAAATATATCGACGACGGGCATTTCGATGACTCACCCTGTATGTGTGTATGCTAATACAAGTTTTGATGACTTAGGACTTGTACAGATTACGAGTATAATGGGTTTCAAATAGGGTAATAGATAGTTCCAATTCTGTTGCATTGCTGGTTCCAGTATGTGACAGAAACAGCATAGAGAATAAATACCTACTTAATATTAATATTATTATATTATTATCATTGTCATTTATTCATTAACTTCATTAATATACTTTTATAATGTTTAACTTTGACTATTAATTATTGATACTATAGTTTTCCAGTCTCGACAAGGACCCAACAAATAATATTGTTACCTCGCAAGGGTGTAACAATACCTTGTCCCCTACGGCTGTTCGTAACTAGCCCGAAACTCGAACTTTGTCGCATTATAACTATTGCATTACATTTTGAAGCAAAAAATCCTGCACATCTCATTCCCATCAAACATCTTACAGAATACAGAAGAAGTAACCGATTAACATCCATTATAAACCAGACCATATTTGCTTGAATTATATAACCAATGTTTGAATGCAACAAACATGATAATATTTTACATTGAATTAAAATATGTTTTTATTAATATTTAATAATTATTTAAAATAACATTTATGCATCAAAATAACATCAACATAATATTAATAATCAAGAAAAATATATGGTTGACGTGTGTAATCCACGCGCCTGAACTCGTACCTAACTAAAAGCCACGCGCCAACTGAAGGGTAAAAAAGGCACAACTGTTAGTGATGCTTGTAATACCTATATATTGAAATAACATTTTACCATTCTTGTACTGACGACAAGGCTACGCTACAAGACAGTTGTTACGTTTGTACATTTTATGCTGAATTTTAGACGGTGGTTACCTATACACCCATGCATGTATAATTAGCGAGAATCACCAAGAAAGAAGTTCGCTCGCAATTACATCTTTCTGTAACTTGTAACATAGTAGCAGTACATGTTAATCAATTCCATTATCCTTCCTACAAAGCCTTTAGTTACAATCAGCCCCTAAAGCCAACAATTTAGCTTACTTTACCCATTGTATGAGCCAGTTAATAGAGTATTTATGATGATATTGAAGTTCGATGTACTATCAATATACCTACAACAGTGTATAGAACGCATACACGGCCTATAGCTCTATATGTAGGTCAGTAAACAATGAAAAGGATAACCGGTACCGGAAGTTGAAGATACGCACTAGTGGCTTATCACTATTTCCTGCAGGACATGGGACAAGGTACAAGGAACTCTGATACTGATTGTATAGTGCTGTACTCACATCAATAGTGGTAGGATACAGGATACACTGTAGCGTTTTGACCAAGTTAGATACGTCAAATAATGCAATACAGGTCGCAAGAAAGTTATAGTTAATATTAATATGTCTCATTTATCATATTTTGAAAATATATGGTAGAGCTATTTTGCAATGGCTTAAAGCTTAAATAAAACTAAATTGATATTAATGTTGATATTTATTTCTTAAAGCTCCATAAATGCTGTATTTAGGAGATGGGAGACTAAATAATTTAATTTTATATAACTTGTATTCTAAAATTCTTTATTCTATTCATCAGGTATATGTCGTAGGCAGATTGTAAAATTAGGCTTTTTATAAAAAGCATCGGCAGGCATGCAGATATATTATAAAACACAATGTCACATCATTTTATTTCACTCAAGAACGGTATTAGGTTTTTTATTTAGTTCAGTTCAAACAACCAAAACTGAGTATGTGGGACTCACGATCGGTATTGAGTTGTTTATTTAGTTCAGTGCAATCAGAGTGTCTACTAAAACCGAGTCTATGGGATTCAAGAAGGATATTGGGTTATTTGTTTAGTTCAGTTCAGAGTGTCTACCAAAAGCCTCGCTTTTGTGTAATACAATGATATGACATTATAAGATATGCTGACTTAGTTTATAATTAGCCTGCGACATATACATTTCAGTTTAACTGAAAAATAAATTCCCCAGCTATGTAGTCAATTTGTAAAAAATTTCCTCTAAATTTTTATATAGGTAACGATGGATACAATTATTGTAATCAATTTTGCCATTGGGTGTTATTTGTGTCATGCGATTTACTGCAAAATATATTTTCAATAATAAAATAATACCAACGAAATTGTTTACAATGTATTGTCATTATTACAGTAAAAATTTTATAACTACAATTTCAATTTTCCGTATCATCAATAACTCATTAAAATCTACTTTTGTTCCAAGCGTTTGTTATTTCAAAATTATTTGATGTGATATTCAGCATGTTGTTATTGTGCTATGATAATTTGTGTTAGATTTTCCTGTATGCATAATACAAATGTGTCAATATACAAGTTCGCGTATTTTGTAAACAAAATTAATATTGTCATTCTAAACATCAAAATGATAATTTATGTTATTGAAACTAAAATATGAAAATAAAATTTAATTTTGGAGTTTTCGATACCTACCTACTAATGTACAAAAGCTGAACACTCGTGTTTATATATAAAAATTATTTTGCTTTAGGCTTCCTGCAATTACAAACGCCATTTGAAAATTAATAATCAAAATAATACCGAATCAGAGATGACCTATTCAAAATGTTCATGTTATAAATTATCAACATAATATATATATATATATATATATATATATATATATATATATACAGGGTGTTCATTTTAAGTGGCGCACCATTGCTATCTCGAGAAGTATAAGAGCTACGAAATTGGTTAAATTAGCAAACAATTTCTATTTTATATGAATACTTTAATGAACGAAAGAAAAAAAAATTAGACTAGTGGTTCTCAAACTACGGGGTGCAACTTTCTTATTTCAAATGTGGACATATTTTTTTTATTCGCTTATTCGATTCAGTATTTTTTTCTGAATTCAGCGAGATATTAGTTTCATACCCCGGCATAACAAAAACATGAGAAAACGCTATTGAAAATTATGATAATTTAATTAAAATTTGAGTGTTACAAGAAGAAAACAATTGAATATTTGTTTCATATTAATTGTTATTTGATAATGAAAAAGATTCTTTGATTTTAATTAAGAGATCAGGACCGCTACTGAGTGTATGAGTTCAAGGTACTAAGTACTCAGTAGGGTATAAGGTGGCGGTAACTACGGACACGTGTTTCGACCTTATTTGGTCTGATCAGTGTATTATACTAGAATCTTTTTCACTAACAATTAATATGAAACAAAATATTCAATTGTTTTTTTACATAACACTAACTAACAATCAGATTTAATTACATTATTATAATTTTCAATAGCGTTTTTCATATGTTTTTGTTCTGCAAGAGTATAAAACTAATATTTCGTTGAATTCAGAAAAAAATACTGAATCGAATAAGCAAATAAAAAAAATAGGTCCCCATTTGAAATAAGAAAGTTGCACCCCGTAGTTTGAGAACCACTGGACTAATTTTTTTTTTGTTTCGTTCATTAAAGTAGTCATATAAAATAGAAATTGTTTGCTAATTTAACCAACTTCGTAGCTCTTATAGTTCTCGAGTTAGCAATGGTGCGCCACTTAAAATGAACAGCCTGTATATATATATATATATATATATATATATATATGTTTTACTTTATACACAGGGTCGTAGCGTACCTATGGGCGCCTTTGTGCAAAGTAGAGTCCTGCGCATGTCTTCTTTTTTAGGACCCGCACCCAACCCGTACCCACTTAAATGAAAGCCGCACCCGACCCGCAACCCGCATGTTTACATAAAAAAAAACGCTACTGGAATGTAGTCATATAATTTTTTTATTATAGATTATTATTATTATTATTATTATCATTTGAATAGATCTCCATAAGGGTGCAACGGTTTTTATTACAGTTTTTACAATTGTATTAACAATTTTGTGATGTATCCATGTGCTGTGATAATTATTTATGTTTTATTGTTATTTATTTAGAAAATGTAAATACGAGTATTAGTTATTTTATTTTTATTTCAATTTTCTCAATCTTGAAGAAGACGCAGAGGCGTCGAAACCGGTTGATTAGAGGAAAATAATTTTTTTCATATGACTGCATTCCAGTAGCGTTTTTTTTTACTATTCATCCCACAGTCAAGTTAAGTTCAATTTCACCGCATATTTACATTTTAACTAACCCGTATATTTGTTCTTATACCCGCACCCGATCCACAAGCTGCAATTTTTATTTTGTAAATGCCGTACCCGACCCGTTACCCGTAAAAGTATTCTAGATTCGACCCACAACCCAACCCGCAATGCGGGTAATCCGCGGGTACCCGACCCGATGCAGGACTAGAGTCCTGTGGTACGGGTCTACTTTTTAAGATTTGCACTCGATCCGTCCTCGCTAAAATGAAACCTGCAATCCTTATATTTAAATTTTTACTAACCCGAACCCGATCCGCAAACCGTATATTTTTTATTATACCCGCACCCGACCCGCAACCCGCAAAAGTATTATAGATCCGACCCGCAATGCGGGTAACCCGCGGGAACCGACCTTATGCAGGACTCTAGTGCAAAGTAAGATAAGCGCGCCTACCGTAAAAAAATACTAATAGTATACAATATTCAAATGTATTGAGAGACATTGTTCTTTGTAAGATGAAAGCTGAGTTTGTTGATAACAATTGATAATTTTAGCCAGAATTTTGGAAGTGGGGTATATTATTTAGGCTTTATAATAATTTCAAGTACATAACGTTACGGGTACATACAGTTTGATAAGCAGGATTAGACTGGTATCATTTGGCTCCGTTGGGAACAATTATTGTAACTTATTGGCCCTTGGCCCCGTCGGAAAATGCCGTATTGCTGACCTGGCCAGTCCGACCCTGTGTGATATGCTGATGTGAATAAGAAGAATTTTTCAGAAATTCGAAATATTAAGGGTATATAATTACCTATACAATTCATGGATTCGCATAATTAGGTACCTACCTACCATTAAAAATTAATTTAATGAACACCTAAATAGAATGAAGTTCATTTAAAATTAAAATTTTTAGAAGTTAAAATAAATTATCAATCCAGCGACATGAAAAATGTTCTCTTAAGATACATTCAAATTTATTTTAAGAATTTAAAAAAAATCTTTTTACGCAACTGACAAAAAAAGGCATTGACGTTTGTAATTCAGGCCGCGAAGTAAAACATTTGTGCTTACGATACATTTCGAGGCCGCGTTGCTATTAGTAACGGGTGAGAAGTAAATTTCTTGAGTTATACTATGATCTCGTCATAAACAAAAATTTTACATGTAAAAATATTCGTTGATGACGACATAGATCATAGTCATAGCGTCATAGCCATTTGTAGGCCATTTCTTTTGAATCCCCACCTCGTCTGATTCGGTGCCTCTCTGCCTCTACTACACCCTTATCGTATGTACTCAAACTATGATGCATCCTGTATAACACAGATTTGCATAGATTAGATTACAAAATAAGTGATCACTAATTATATTTAACTGCATCGCTTTGTAGCAGGCAGAACGTCGAAACTCATCTTCCAAGAAGCTCAGTCGCTGAGACGCGAATTAAGCACGTTCCTGAGCATTGACAACGAGCTTTCCTTCAGATAAGCTCGAGGACTCCATGTTAAGAGATGATAAATACAGACGTTCAAGCTCAGATGCAGAAGGTGCATCCCGAATCCCGAGCTACATAGGATTGGAATGTGAAGCATGAGATTATAAGGAGGTATTAAGCGAAGCGGCTCGTCTTCACTCGAGCCAACTCAATTTCATAACCATAACCTATATTTTTGATATAAACTTGAAAGTTTCACATAATTCACAAAGTAAATAAATTTCCATCATGAGATAAAGATGCGCTAAGACTGCACGAAAGGTGTTTAAAGAATTTTAATAATTTATTACAAACATATTAATCTGTTTTATTATCTAGTAAAGTTAATCAGATTAAAAAAGTCAGATAAAGGTCATCCTGGAACAGTAAGATTTTGGTACCATCCATATTGTCATATTCAGTAATAATAACGGAACTTATAACAATAATAGTATTGAGTAGAACGAGCAACACTTTGCTATGCATGTCGTAACTTACTCGAAACTATATGAATTTTTGAAAGACAAACGTGTTCAATTCACGTTATTGCATACCACTAGATACTAGACAATGCAAGAAAGATCAAGATAAATATATACACCGTTTGTGTATTTGTTCATGACACAGATGACCATGACAAGACCTCTTTCATCTCAACAACTATATTTACTATTTCCTATTTTCATCTCAACAACTATATTTACTATTTCCTACCTTTTTAATATTAAGAATAAGTATTTCAATTATAAAAAAACTCAGGCACACTGATCACAGATAAAACCAAATACACGACAGTACTTTATAATGCTTTATTACTGACTCGCGCGACAACACCAGATATATACTGACTACTCAACACTCCAACCCCAGTTAGTGTAGTAGTTCTTACATAAACATAACTTATTTATAATACATTCTTTAAATATCTTACACAATGGCTGTGCACTTTACTACATGATTAACTGTTTCGTGTATTTTTTTGTAATTTAATATTTTCCAAATGTGAGGTGGATGGATCTCATGCGATTTATGGTGGTAGGAGTTCATAAACTTATTTTTTCTTCGCCTCTACCACCGAAATTTGCACTTCCGCCATTCATTGCACTCTTCGAAAATGTCAACTTACAAACAGCAGCACGGCCTCGGCCATTTGAGAATATTAATCGAAAACGCAGCATGAGCGTATCGTATAATGATTTTAAAATGCATGTTTCCTATCTGTTGTCATATTATAGAGCTTGTTAATTTATAAAAATGTAAGTAAATATAGAGTTGTTGTGTATACACTTGTCAAAATGCTCTTACATGTCCATGTTTCTTGCAGAACTGCCCTTTGGGTCATGCCGCAAATACAGCATTCTCAAGTAAAATGCTTTATTTCGACACTTGATACACAATTTATTATATTATCCCTACCTATTTGTTCATAAAAGTTATATTATGTTGTTAAACTGCCAAATGACGTAAACCTAGTAGGTATTTTACTTGTTATTCACTTGTAAATGCCATTTAATTACCGTATTACCGTTGAAAATTAATCTTAACAAGTTTCTAACCTGTAAAATTGACAGCTGACTTGTGAAAACATTTTTAAGTTAGTAGCTGTTCATATGTTCATAATAAGTGATTCACGTTGCAACATTAATAATTCCAAGGTTTATGAGAAATCTTTTAAGACAATTTTTAACAAGACAGTTTTGTACAAATTACATAAATTGGTTATAATTTTTAAATTTTTATTTTGGTTCACAAAAGAGTAACAAGTAAAATGTTCAAGGAGTAAAAACTGTTTTACCTTACTAGTAATGTAGTAATATACAGGGTGAGTCACCGAAATGCCCGTCTTCGATATCTCCCTTGTCGTTAAAAATACAGCATAAATTTATTAACAGAATTTTTCGTCTACTCAAGGAGCATAACTTAAAATTATTTTTACATATATAGGCTGTTCCATAACGACTTGGCAATAATTGTTCGTTTTTTTTTAATGAAACATCCTATTTATTTTTATATATTTTGAATTGTATTTTATTTACCTATACGAACATATAAATTTCATTTTAGTTTTTCGCGGCGTTGCCAAGTTATTCAATTTTTTCTCTAAAAAAAGCCAAATACAGGTATTGTTTTATAAAGGCGTACTGAAGTTATTTTAATAGTAAAATTTATGAATTTTTTTTTCTGTACAACTGTAACTATACTCTTTGTTCTGACATAACTTTTTTTAAATGTTATTATACAGGGTGTTCAATACAGAGAATCAAAATTACTCAATTTCAAATGGCTATAACTCGTCATTTTCAAATGGAACACCCTATATTTTATTATTCTGTTGTGTGTATTTTTGCATATTCTTATGTTATAAAAGGTGTCCTATGCCTAAAAACATTAATTTCGAAATTAATTAAATTAATGATTTTAGGCATGGGACACCTTTTATAACATAAGAAGATGCAAAAATACACACAACAGAATAATAAAATATAGGTTGTTCCATTTGAAAATGACGAGTTATAGCCATTTGAAATTGAGTAAATTTGATTATCTGTACTGAACATCCTGTATAATAACATTTAAAAAAAGTTATGTCAAAACAAAGAGTATAGATACAGTTGTACAGAAATAAAAATTCATAATTTTTACTATTAAAATAACTTCAGTGCGCCTTTATAAAACAATACGTGTATTCGGCTTTTTTTAGAGAAAAAACTGAATAACTTGGCAACGCCGCGGAAAACTAAAATGAAATTTATATGTTCGTATAGGTAAATAAAATACAATTCAAAATATATAAAAATATATAGGGTGTTTCATTTAAAAAAAGACGAAGAATTATTGCCAAGTCGTTATGCAACAACCTGTATATGTGAAAATAATTTTAAGTTATGCTCCTTGACGAGACGAAAAATTCGGTTAATAAATTTGTGCTGTATTTTTAACGATAAGGGAGATATCGACGACGGGCATTTCGATGACTCACCCTGTATAGGTACTATAAAAGTGAATGACCGATATTATTTAGGATACAAGTATCTTATACATATTTTACACGATTGGTCTTTTTTATCAACTTACCATGCCTGTTTCCAAGACAGTATGTTGTTCTTACCGGTTGCTAGGCTAATCAGAACGGTAATTTACTTACCGTTCACCGAATGGTAAGTAAATTTTGTTTCAGCATTGCTAATTATGAAGAAATTAATATTTGCGTATTAATATAAAAGATCAATCGCGCAAAAAAATGATACAAGCATAGCATCAAAAACGTTAAGGAATTACCGATGTCAGACGAAATTATTGTCTTCCTCCATCGTTAAATTGTCCGTTCTTGATACTTAATGTACCTACTATTTTGTATTACTATAAAATACTCGCAACAGAAATATCATTTACATTTTACTTTAATAGTTAGAAGTTAGACAAGGCCTTTTGAATAAGTTTCGATGAAATTTGTAATGAATTATCTGTTTGCAATGCGCTGCATATTTATAAATAAGTTGAGTTGTGAAGTTGTGCTGTTTGTTGAATCTTCAGTTTGTGTGGGAAATATCTCCCCATGTCACTCACGTCTCAAGTCAGCTATTTGTGTTTCGTGATTAAGTTTTTGTGCAGTTGGAAGTTAGTCTATTGGAAATAATGGAATTATCGTGGCTGAGCAAAGTTCCACTATCTCTTGGTACCGCCAGCGCGCTGCGTTGTCGGAATAACAACTTTCCCATCACTGTTGAATTTTAATTTTCTGTCATTAAATACATTTGTTTTAAAACACAAACAGAAGTAAAGTGCTGGAGATTCGCACAATACATCAAGATGAATAATGCAGCACGACAAGAAGGAGATGGACCGTACTCAAGGAAAATTCAACGATGGAACCAAATATCATATAGATTATAGAAAGAGCGTTTCTATGTATAGTTTACAAACTATGGTTCTGACAACTACAGATTCGAATCCCGTCCAGTAAACTTTTAAGTTTGCACTAAAAATCATCCGTTTTCGCAGGTGTGATATACTGAGTGATTCACATCTTCGTGCATATATTTTAATGGCATATAGTACTCAACAGCAGAATTTTTTTTAAAATAGGACAGTTTTCGCAAGAAGTACATTTTTAAAATCACTGGATTGTTGTTTGTGTACCTAATAGATATCTGAGTAACTATGAATGGAATAAAATTATTTTTTTTAAATATTGTGCGATGGCAAGAATATCAAATTTATGAAATACCATTTATAAGCAGTGACCCAAAACTGTTTGATTAAAAAACCTGAAAACTAAAATTGCGAATTTAAGAAAAATTCTTTCAGTTCTATGATAAGTGAGTTGAGCAATCTGTGATTAAAATATAGAGTGGTTTTGAAGTTAATAATGTCATGAATTTAAGGGTAAGTAAATAGTATGACATGTGTAGATTACGAAACAGTAAGAATTTTTTTTAAATTCGAAAAATCAACATCTCAAATTACATAATATCTACTAGTAAAATAAACAAACAAAATTTAATTATTTTTAATGAAACAATAATTATTTCACCCAATGGCAGTGGCAACGACTGGGAAACAGAAATTAAATTTGCGATTACAACAAAATTCTTTCTGTTTCGTAATCTACACATGTCATACTACTTACCTACCCTAAAATTTATGACATTAACTTAAAAACCAGCCTGTATACACGAAGTTATGAATCACCTGTATACAGTATGTTGGCCTGGTATGTACGTAGTAGTAGCAACAGTTTATATTTTCAGCAATATGTTTTATTGTAGTAACAGCTAAATGCTAGAGGCTAGTAGTTAGGCTCAACGTGTTATTGGTTCTAAGTTAAGAAAGATAGATCTCTGCAACCGACAAAAATACCACTGGGTTCAAGTGTGTCGATACAACTATAATGAAAATAGCATCTACCATGTCTTGTCTTGTCTTCGCGATTTATCCTGATGAATGTGTACAAGAGAGGAAAAAACTTAAATAAAATGTCATTCATATATTCTAACGCGTTTGCAAGTTGTTGCGTTTCTAGACCAACAGATACACAGACCAATCTTTTTAGAAATGATACTTTTGTTTAGTCTAGAAGATTAAACAATACTTCGTTTTCGATGAAAATCATGATTTCAATACAACCTACATATTAACGGAATGAGGAAGTGGAAAATGAAATTCCTCATGTTTTGCTTTGTAACATGATACTTACTACACTAGCAATAATTTTGTTGTACTACAAAGCTTTATACCGTTTGTGAAGGTTCTAATAAATCATTATATTCTGAGAAAGGAAATAATTACTACAATGCTATTAATAAATAATTAGATATGTAGCATTGAATTCATGTTCCTATATATTTCCAATTCAATGTGCGCAATTCAATATAATGGAACTATAGAATTTAACATGAATTTAAACTCATACAAAATGTATTTTCATTCATGCAACGCGCAATGTATAAGCTAAGTTAATTCTGCACAAAAACCTGTCAAAATATTTCTTTGTTTCAGTAGTTATTCAAATTGCAACAAACAAAATGCGATAAAAACTATTTACGTCATTCAATCAACTGTTTGATCTATTGTTTCCCATTTAACATTTTACACTTTACACGTTAAGCTGAACAAAAAACGAGTAATAAATGTTGTTTCTACTTTTTTCAAATTAGGGTGTATTAATTAATTTTTCATTTGGAACAAAAAACCGCCAACAAAAATAAATGACATACGAGAACACGCATTAAAAAAGTTCTAAACAATAAGTTAGAATTTATCATTCACGCATTCAGAGTCCCGAAACGTATCCCGTTGTAATTAGGATAGCAGGGATAGAAAAATCCCGGCGGACCGGGGCTCTGCTGAACCTGATTGCACAACGGATGTGTACAAGTCCCGGTCTTTCTCGCGTCACATAATTCAGTTAGAGCGCTCGGAACCACTCGGAACGCTCTGCACCAGCACGGCCTCCCCTGGGTGCTCACCGACGGCACACACTGGCGCAATGAGTCGAAACGTATAAGGAAATGACGAGACTTCTTAACGACCATGATTTCATTATTACAAAGGAGTAATTTTCTGCTAAATTGGGACTGAATTCGACGCAGTCTCTTTTATTTCTGTAACTGGTGTTGAACTTCAAGTCTGCACGACTTAAATATCAAACTCTGAACCTATGAACATCAAGTATTACTAAAAATACAATTTATGAATATGTTTATCTTCTTTCAATCAACTTAGGTGAGGCAGCCTCGCATAGTATGAGTCAACGATACCTATATGTCGTAGTCATATTATAAAATCAGTCGTTTTATTAAACGCTTAATCTTTTTTTCTAAATGACTCTGCATTATAAAGTCATATCATTTCATTACATAATATGCCGATGCTTTTGGTATAGAAACTCTGAACTGAACTAAAAATGAACAACCGAATTACCCTCTTGAATTATTCTAAAGCCTCGGATTTGACAGACACTCTGATTGCGCTGAGTTAAATTTAAAAAACCAATACTTACTTACCCTTATTGAGTCTTAAATACTAGTTTTGCTACAAACTCTGATTGAACTGAATTACATTAACAATCCAATATCCTTCGTGAATCCCATACTTAGTTTTGATGATTGTACTGAACTAAATAAAGAACCTAATACACCCTTCTTGAGTAACATAAAATGATGTGACATTGTGTTTTATAATGGGCCTACATGCCTAGGCTTTTATAGAAAGTCTAATTTTATATTCTGCGTAAGACATACTACTACGTATTTTTTTTCGAATCGGTAATATAATTTTATCGTAGGTACTTAGTGTATAAAATTCTATTTTTACTATAGCTAATGATAAAAAAAATATAAGAAAACCAATTTTAAATTAAATTATTAAAACACAATTTCGGAAGTTTGTTTGTAATGTTTCTCATCCTACTTTTTTCACAATGTAGAATGCAGAAATGTGTGAAAACAAATGCGAAGACAAAATTTAAAAAAATTAAAATACTTCATCTACCTTTTCTGTTAAAGTTTTACTTTATCAACTATATTTACCATTGCGGTTAAAGTATTGCTTTATGTACTCAAAATAGTCAATAAAGTAGCACTTTAACATCAGCTATGAAAAAAACATATTTACTGTTCTAGGTAATCTAAATTCTTAAAATTTCTTTTAATACTGTTTTACAGTCTTAGGTACTTACTCAATTATATAGTGGAGCGTCTGATTTCTATATCTGAACACGTTTCGTACTTTTCTTCTCCTTCGTCATTAAAAAAAGGTATAATCATAAAATATATAACTATGAAAATGTTAACATTGCATAGCTATTAAAATTTAAATTTTCATTAACAAAAACTTAATCAAATTATGTGTCAATATGTGTTTTTTTATAGATATTCCAATCATAGTAAGAGATAAGGTACGATTTTATATGGTTTTTAAATTTTCCATTATTAAATACAAGAGCTGAAAATCGAAATGGATGATACGAATAGCAAATATATTATTAACCAAATTTGATTGAATAAGTAATAAGAAATAAGTTACCTACTACAATATTCCTAATGCACCGATTGTAGATGTCTCCTTTGAAACCTTTATGTTTACAAGTTATTTGAAATTTTTAAATAATTTATTCTTTAACTGTATGTTCTACGTAAATATATATTAATAAAACGAGTGCAATTGAGATAAAATTGTCTGCAATGATAAGTAATTTTACCTATGAAACTGTCAGAAACACAATCCCCTTAACGTAGATAAATATAACTATTTTTATATCCACGTTGATTTGGTTGTATGAATGCATGACATGAGAGCATTAAACATCCCTTATCACAATTGTATGAATGCACGTAACAATGATTTACGCGTGTTGGTAACAATGTCACTATAACATATTCATGAAACTTGTTTACAAGTTACTAGCATCATAAATTCACACTACTATGGTCTAATGTACGCTCTATTTTCTACTAAAATACTAGGTCAATGGGCTCATCTGCTAATTTTATTTTGTTCTTATAGAAAACTAAGAGCATTCGCGAAAACACAATCTGAACATTTATTACAATACCTATACCTACCTATAAACGAGGTCTTTAATAATATACCTATATGTGATTTGGTTTACATTATCAAATAAGTAGTAGGTATCTTAATTTTTAACTAGATACCTATTTCAAATATCTTAGACAGAAGAAATCAGGGTTAATTGTGTATAGTCTAAGATATTTTTTACCCGTCTATTGTAATAAAAGGCAATACCACAAGGGGCACTAAATATTACAATAATAAAAATGGTTTCACTAAGAGTGATGTTTGACATGTTAAGATAACTTTAAATTTATGTAAGTAGGTAATTCAAATCTAAAATTATTAGGTACCTAAGTATTTAAAAAAAAATTTAAATTAAAACGTAGGTTCACATTCCAGTTTAACCAAACAAGAATATCATTTGCGATACTCTTTACTAGCAACAGTAAACACGTTCAAATATAATCACATATCACAATTTTCGGTTGAATTTCATTACGCTTTGGCTCTGATTCTTCATGAGAATATTGATATCGATCATTGAGATGAATTTTAATGGCTTGATATTGATTAATCTGTAAAAGTACTTATAGCGCTACACTAGTTGTTGACTGCAATAGAATCAGTATTCACGATTCTGACTATAAATTGTTCAAAATAAAAATCTGAAATTTACCATGAATAATAATAACGAAGTATTATTTAATCGACAAATTCATACAATACATTGTTGCGACAATTACAGAAAATAAGAATTAATTTATACAATTTAATATTATAAATTATGGTCTTATTATTGCATAATATTTATTAATTTTGTTTTAAATTGTCGATTCCTTGCATTGTTCCTAAGAGTGCTATGAAAATATTTTCTGTCAAAAAATTTCACATCTGACGAAAAAAAATAGTAAAATATACGCCAAATTTGATTATTTTTACTAATTTATTACTAAGACTATTAAGCATTCAAAAATATAATTTCATTGCACTCTAGAGTCATATTTTAACTATCAATAATATGAACAGTACCTAGGTGTAAAAACATAAGACCTCAGTTTGTAATATTATAGCGATATCATTTTTTCACTAAATTTTTGAAACAAGTGTAGCGCCTTAATTCAAATGTTGTACCCTCAATTACAATATTCATATGTTTCATCGGTTGCAAAAGTAATGTATTTCTTATAGTTGCATTTACTCAATGGTTGATGAGGCAATAATGGTGTATTGTCTACAAAAATCTACAGGTTTTATGTGGTGAATTGAGTGGGTTTTATCTCCACTTTCACTGTATCCCAGGCTCTATTCTATCTCGTCGGTTCTTATCCTTGAAACAATTGGCTGAGTCCTCCCCTGGGCTTTGACACGGGGGCTAATGATCCGGGATCAATAGTCCCAGCAGCAATCAATACCGGAAACCGATCGGGTCCGGGGAAGGCCGGAGAGCACAGGGAAAAGTGATGAGCCATGCCGGTGATTTTACAAATTATAATTGGATGCGAGGGACTTTAAACTACGAATGGAAGAAAGAAAGGGATGAGAAATCGAGAATGGCGGAATGGCGCGGTGTTCTAATTCTTACTCACTGCTACAGAACAATAAACGTGACTCGATTACGTAGAGAAAGGTTCGGGGAGACCTTCCCTCCAAAGCCGGAGATTAAGAAGCTGACACCAGATTCAGGTTCAACCCATTGCAGTTTTTAAATGCTTAAGCCATGCTAACGATGGAATATTTGTGCTAATTTTACCTGCTCTTAAACATAATCACATCATATCATCGTTAATAATAACCAAGTTATATTTCACCCCTGCATCATCAAATTACAACCTTCATTTTCTAACTGAATAAATTAATCGTAAAATCGCACAATTATAATTATGGTATTGCTGCAGCAAAAGGTAAAACGTTTAGTGGTCGAATGATTAAAGCGCTACTGTAAGTTTCAATATTTGATGGGTATACACTATACAGTCCTAACTTTGATTTCTTAATGTATCAAATGAAAACATTTTTGCGATTGTCATAAGAATTTGCTGTGACTGTTTGAAACAAGTTCACGAGACAAAAGCCAGGTCTTGTATATAATATGTCACGAGAGCAATTAAATTGCCAGAAACAACAAACTTGATTACAACTTTCAATGAGAACAAATTTTCTTATTTAAATTTTTATCACGAGACGAAGTCGACATGATATTTACGGAGCGACATCTTTTTAAAATATTACATGAATATACTATTTGTTTTTTTAATTCTTTAGAACAATTCTCTACCAATCGCCCTTAACTCACTATTTTGATCAAAAAATTGCCTTTTGATACCTAATTCCAAACACAAATATCCGCTACAAGGAGACAATGGAAATTATATCGCTGATTATTCCATACACGTCATTCTTGACCAATTAGAATGCTTTATTTGTTCGAAGAAGGCACTTTTTTAGCTACGTAGGTACCTATATAATTTTATAAAACTATAGTAGGTATATATCCAAGGTTACCCTTTGTTAATATTAAACATTTTGACATTTAAACTATATTATCTACGACTTTTATATTACATTCAAGATTTTAATAAAACAAATACCAATACGCAAAAATAGTAACATTTCCAAATGTCAATTCTTTATCACCATAGTTACATCATTAACCATTGCAATGTTAAAAAAATATAATTTGTACGGAGAAAGTAATTTTCTGGTTGGTGTAGAGAAGGAAATTCTGACTATTATTCCCTGGTATTATCCCTGCAGGATTCTTATTTTTATTTTTTTTATTTTTGTTGGTAACCATCCTAGAGGATTAACTGCCAATTACAGAATGGTAGATGTTATTATAGTGGAATCCAACCACTCGGGCCCAGTGGTATTATTGTCGGTTGCACTGGGAATCAAACTGGAGACCGCTAGCATGCTAGAGGGTCCCTCTAACCACTGGAATTATGTAGCAAACATCACACATTGAATGTTCATTCATATTATTATGTTAGTCGTAGATAAACTGTATTATTTTATGACGTTCGTGAAATAATCAAGGAAACATAATTCGAGCCATAAATTAATTTGATAATATTACTCACAATAATTCCTGCGTATAAACGACAAGTCCGTTAGCACGCAACAAATATTCGTAATTTTATCAATAAATTATATTATAATATTCATTTTTTTCAAGTTCTTGATTGGTTAACAAGGGGTGGTGTTGAAGAAATAAAACATATAAACTTGTTAGAATCCAAATTTCGATTTTTGGTATTTCAGAATATATGAGAGGTTTGTATTCTTTAAAAAAGAAACAAATAGCCTACTTAATACTTATATTGAGGATGCCGTTCACAAAGTTCCGGAAATGTTCTGAAAGTGGAGTATTTTTTACTGATAGCCTGTTGACAAAAACATCAGTTCGATAAAAACATCATAGGACCTAAACCCATAACCCCAACTTTTTATTCATTACTTTGTTGTTTTGATGTTCACCTATGTATAATTTTGTAATATTCCCGAAACTTTCTACCCTTGCTAAACGTTTGATTTTTCCCTCTTCCTGATTTGTAAATCCTGTAGCGGTAAGTTGTTGATGTAATCCAATTGGTCTAAGCGTGAGTTCGGCGTATTGTTCATGCATGGGAGGAGGGTAGGCGGCGGCGGGGTAAGTGTTCGGGTTCGTTATGACGGACTGGCGGCCTGGTTGGTGTAATCACGTTCGTGCGATGGGATCTAGGATGCTGTGAACGCTGTACACGAACCTCCCGAGAGTTCGGACCCGTTGCAGTGGTAGCCAAAATACGTGGAGATCCTATAATACTGACCACTTTCTTGCTTTAAGTCACGAAGTATAATAAAGACAGGAGATGACACGCGATTCTTGACCATGTCACAATATTATTTTTACTCCACTAGTAACTAAATTGGAGGGGGTGGGGACCACATAGTCTGAAGTTAGAAACATATGAATGAAAATTAATTTAAACATGTATTTTATAATTAATTTCTTTATTCAATATTGACCTTTCAAACTATTGTCTCGGAGTAAAATTGTGTGACATGGAAACACATATAAAATGAACAAAATGTCATCTCCTGTATTATTATACTTATTGAGTACAATCATCCATTTAGTTCTAAATGCGTCATTTAAATAACTTTCTGAAGGAATTATTTAAAATAACATAAAACCCTTGAGTTGGTTTGTCCGACTATCACATCAATGGGTAGGCGGTAACTGTAGGCATGCATAATAGTTTATTTGCGTATTCACTTTCTTGTTTTTTGTTAAGGCTACTTTTTTCGTCTAGATTCTAGTTCGAGACTCATACGAGAAGTTCCTAGCCATCTCTAGTAAAATGTAAATAAGAAATTCCCATCCGAGTTCCGTTCGAATTACATACTTTTTTCTAGTATAAAAATATACACCTGGCTTTATTCTTCTATTCGAGATTCGTACTAGATTTGTCTACGCATGCTCAGTACAGTGTGCAGTCAGTTTGACCAACCTTTAAAACTTTTGGCTCGAAGATTATCGATTAAATATGAATAGATCGGAAATAAAGTTTGAAACTCGAATGAATCTCGGATATAAATTGAACCAGAAATCTAGCAAAAAAAGTATAATGTAATTTAGCCTTTTGATTTGACTCAGTTTCTCATTTAACATCGACTGTTTGATATTTGATCTTTGACTATTATATGTATGCATACGAACTATTATATTTATTTTATGTTAAAGCCATTCAAAAGGATTAACTGTCAATTACAGAATGGTAGTTGGTATTTTATAGTGAAATACAATAACGCGAACCTATTGCTATTATTGTCTGCTGCTGGGATCGAACTAGGGACTGCTTGACTGCAGACGGACATTCTATCGTGAAGCTAGTTTAAAACTTCTATGGAAGAAGATAATTGAAATTATACATTAATAAAAAACAAAATAAACCAATAAATAGTAAAAGAACCTGAAGTCCTAAAGTAAATTTTTTGTTTATGTATTAGTCAATTATTTTAAAATTAAGCCTGTTTTATAAAATACCTACTGTTTCAAACATAAGATCGGTGGTAACGTAGATGGTGTATAACTTTGGACTATTGAATTGTTTTAAATATTGTATAGCATAAGTTTTGAATTGAAAATAATAATTCTAAACTTTATATAACTTTAAAGAAGTATAGTGTATTACGCCGTTAGGTACAAAATGCATTTAATTTAATAATACAAATAAGAAATAAAACACCAGTGAAAATGACATAGTTTCACAGTGCTTCAACGGCTATAGAAAATGATTTTGGAAAAGCTTGCAGCAATTATTTGTCAGTGAGTTACATAAAATTGTTAAATAGGTGTAGAAATTTTTCAAAAAGTAACTAATTGAATTAAGAGAAAATGCATGACCATGACCTGTGTTTATCGATCCATTCATGATTTATTATTCTTGGTGTTATCTTTCTGTTTTCTAAACTTTAATATTGTAGTTCGAATCGTTGAAATTGTTGCGCCCTGGCCTTCAAAGGTTTCTGTATGAAATCTTTGAGAATCGCTGTCGAATGTTCGTCCCTTCCATGTTCTGTCCCTAGCTGTCTGCATAGCAAATCAGCCCAGCAGATACACAGACATTGCCACAGACGTTGCGCTGGCCAATTGAGATATTCGCCCCAACTCCAACCCTTGCGTAACCATTCAAACGCTCGCCATCGCCAACCACTCAAATGATTTATTATTCTACTCAAACTGTTTTATTTCATTTCATAATCTTACTTAATCCGGCTTCACTTCATTTCCAATGCGAGAAAATCTGCCTCAAATAATATCGATTTGAAATTATCAAGAATGCATAAATGGATGGTGGGGGTAGTAATCCGTACCATATATTTTTATTGTCTTTTTCAAAAGGAATTTTGTGTCACATTAATCATGAAAAATTTAATTTTACAGTCAATTATTTATTCAGAAAGCTGCAACATTAATTTAGCTTATTAGATAAAAATAAATTTTGAATTTCCTTTGTTATGGGAAAGACAATGTCGCAGTCTTTGGGTGAATCTTTTGGTTTTGTTCCGGTGTACTGAATCAGGACGCACTGCAGCTAATGTTTCCCAGGCATCAGAGAAAATTGCTTTTTTCTAATTAGTTTGTCATGTCAAGACGAAACGATTACCATCAACTGAACAAAGGTTTTTTAACTAATTATACGTCTATTTTCGACCATTCAACGTTCTTTCTTTGTTTTTGTTGCAATTTAATTTACAGCGAATCGATCCTTTTTTCCCATATCTTTTAAATTGGGGAAACTTTGAAATTTAGTTCGCTTTCATATTAAAAGCACCGGATTACAGAATGACATTAAAATTTCTCGTTACGTTCATGTATAGCGTTAATTAAAATGTTAATAATGAACAGAGTGAAAAGCACATAAGGATTAATACACTCGTATTGTTACGACGAGTTATGCATTGCCGCAGAGTTGCGACCCAAACGCCTACAAAATTTCTACTAATTTAATCATGAAATACAACTGTTTTAAAAAATTACTACATTTATATTCAAAGAAAAATGCTTCACTTGTAGCTTATTCATATCATGATACGAGTTTATGTAAAACATTGGAAATGAATAATACCTACCTACTTTTTTACAATAACAGTTCAAAGGTTACGTTACCACAAAAAATATTGTATTGTATAAAAGTGTCGTAGTTTCTGATTTATTCATTATTCATTTTGAATGTACCAAACTAGGTATACTTCTTTTTTTTTAAAGACAGTATCTAATTGAAATATTGGTTTTACATTTTGTAGGTATATAATGAGGAATAATTTTACTCAAATGAAAGTCTCTTTAATAATGTAAAAGTAGGTAAATGGTAAGCAGTATTAACTATCTCAAATTTATTAAAAAACTCATTGCCAGTAAACTCAATTTTGAAATTTATGTTGTTTAGTTTGTGGTCGTAAAAAAAGTATAGTATGTGACTCGTTTATAAACTCTCTAGATACTCGTTTTTTATACACTCGCTGCGTACGTTCCTAAAAAACTCGTCACTACTGACTAAAATGACGTTTATAAAACTTGATACAGAATATACTATTATAAATCTTTAATCGACTGTTGATTTTATCAGGTGAAAAATTACGTAGGCACCTTTTTCTCCATACAATTAATATTCCAGTTTACTTTTAAGCATTCTTCAGGATAAAATTCTTATTAATTTGGAAAGTTAACGAGTAAACCGAAACATCAATTATTTAAGAAGAATACATACATTTAAATGGATTATTATTAAGTAATTTTTCCACCTCAATAACATGGTCAGAATTCAGAATCGTAGAAATTCGATTGCAGTAGCGGAGTGAATCCTTCTTGGAACATATATTGCGTTTTGAATTGAATAAAATGTTCGGTCGTATAAATGGACAAATATGGCAAGCGGTCCGAGTCCGGGTCCGGGACTTGCACTGGCAGAATCCGGAGCATCCAAGATCTGGCCCGGGTACAGTTCCAGAGAGACAGCTGACAGTCGGAATCAGCGGCGCATGAGATCTGACACGGAACATAATAGAAAGGCGTCTCTGTTATAAATGACTATCGACCGGAAAAATTGAAATGAATCGAAGTGTGAAACTTGTCAGAAAACGTATAATGGAAATTCTCTAGTATTATAATGCTGAATTTATAGCAACGTTGGGGATGTATTTCATTCTGTCCCTTTTCACTGCTCACTGCTGCTGACCGGGACCTTCTTCGTCCTTCTTTACAACGGCGTTACATCAAGGGGCCGACATATACGAATATTACATCAAACCTTCATAAAAGTACTCAAGTGCAAATACGGACACCAATGAATAAAAATAAGCACTTACAGATTTTTAAACTAAACCTAACACGCCGTAGGCAGGTTATGTTTCAAGGAAGGACACAAATTTTGTGGAAAGGGCAAGGAAACGCCGCAAGTAATACCTCATAATTGAAAGTAACAATTTTCAAAAGATGTGAAGCTGCATGTTTTTCATCCAGTTCATGAGCAAAAATAAATTATCGGATCACAGAATCAAAGAAAATTTTAGCAAACGAAACAATAATAATTAGCAAAAAATAGGGTTAGATTCGTATTACATCGATATTATTTTGCAAATAAATAATATAATAGTTTTACTAATTTTTAAAATGGCCCACCCTGCAAAGTTTTGGCTACCCAGTGGCTCACCCAAAAATTTTAGAATATTTTGCATAGTTTACGGAAGAGATATATTTAAAATATTAAATAATAGCTTACATAATAATAATAATAATAATAATAAAATTTATTAATCACATATTGAATTTGTACAATTAATGACAGGTCAGATATAAAGAAAGAAAAAAATTCATAATAAGTATTTAAAATTTCCGAGCATGCGGCTTAATCGAGATTAAGTGTAGTATTCAGAAATTCTTGCACGGAGTAGAAGCAATAATTTTGCAAAATGTTTTTAATTTTAGATTTAAATGTTTTAATGTCTAATGTAATTAATGAAACTGGTAGATGATTATATAGATCTAAATTAATTGAGTTTCTAGCTGAAGTTTCAAGTCGAAAACGTCTCTTTCTGAAAACATTAATAGATCTGGTATTGTGTTCATGAACTTCACCATTCCTAACAAACAAATTTTTGTTTTTGTGAATATATAATAAAGTTTCCAAAATGAAAATACATGGCAGAGGCAAAATATTAAGATCTTGAAATAATTTTCAAAAAGGTTCTCTAGAGCCAACATTGGCTATCAATCGTACAACTTTCTTTTGTAAACGAAATACTTTAATGGCGTTAGAAGAGTTACCCCACAAAATTACTGCGTAAAGCAAGTGACTATGAAATAATGCCATATAGGTGCTTCTTAAAAGGTTCAGAGATAGTACTGTTTTCAGATTCCTAAAAACATATATTAAAAATAATACTAGGCAACGGCAACAGATATAGTTTTATACTTAATTGAGGCAAAATAAATGCTTATGAATATGAATAGCGGATAGGTATTGCTGGTAAATGTTGTATTTTTGTATAGATTTATGTAGTAGCTTGTCTGAGTAGTCGTGCAATATTTATCTATATGCATACATAATTTGACATCATATTCTTGACGGAATTTTTGAAGAAACTAAGTCAAATTCCTTCAGCAGTGAAAAAATTATTTTATAAACTGTCCACTTTAATTTTTAACTGGCCCACCCTTGACCCACCTAAAAAATCCTAGTGACGTCCCGGAGTTGCCCTGAAGAAGCTAATAGTGCGGACCAGGCCCGTAGCCAGGATTTTGTCTCGGGGGGGCTTCGAAATTTTAGGAAATGGAGGGGAGGGGTTTTATTATAATGTTTCTTTATCAGGCCTGTATCCAGAACTTTTTTTTGAGGAGGGGCTTTTAAAAAAAAATTTACGAAAGGTTAGAACAAAAAAAATATAATTTAATATTTTTAGTACAAATAATAATAATACGTTTTTAAAAAAAAGATGTGATGCTTAATTGACTCGATGACGGCTTTGAACTTTTCATTTCAGTAGCAATAGCGTAGCTCTTAAAATACGATAAACAATGATACAACGATGGGCTAAAACAGCTAAAGTACAATAAGATGTAAAAAGAGAGTTTAGGCACGAAACATCAACTGACTCTTTCCCCTTTCCCCTAGCGCTCGCTAGGAGACTCATATCTGTTTCTAGTTATTGCGGGGAATAGGGTAGTTTACCATTTTTTTTAAAATTTTTTTATTGAAACTTCATGTTATTTGAAAGCGATTGAGAGTACTGATAAGCCTTAATTGTTCTTAATAAAGCTGTAATTAATTTTTAAAGTTTGTGTGACGTAGATGTACAACTGAAAATCTTCTCAAACAATGGGGCTGGAATTAAAATGTACTCATGTAAAATCAACTGTTTTTAAATGTTACAAAATATAAAATACAATTTGGTAGTTTCTTTATTACTGTATGTAATAATACACGTAAAAATATATTATTTAGATATATAATTTATAGATTTGCCTTCAAAAATTTGATCCTAAGTTTTAGTACCACTTATATGATTCGCAGACCTTTGTCATTCAACATATCTTGCAATGGGAGTATTCGGGCAAAGCTTATCAATTTTCATTACAGATTTGAGATTTATCAAAAAACTATGATTTTATGCTAGCGCGCTAAACTGCACATATTTTACTACAAAATTCGGGCAAGGTACATTGGAATTATCAAAGAATTTAATTTAATTTTTGTTACTTCAATTAATGACATTGATTGGAATGATAACGGATCCACGATATCTACGAAATACTTATATTATAAAATGTCAAATTGGTTAAATATTTTGACAATTATATCGTTTGTCTGTCCCTATGGTTTGTATTTATATTTTACGGTTAATATCGAAGACTCAACGAAGCAAAGTCCCTAACGTGTAACTTATTTTGCAGAAATCGTTATAAATAAATTTAATTTCTTGTGATTAATTTTTAAAGTACATTACTTTACATGACAGTTCATAGATAAAGAGACACTACGTTGAACAAAGATAGACGGCATACACGTTGCAATATTTCAGAATAGGGTAGATGTGTGAGAGAGAGAGCTCGAGAGAGAACGCATTACTGTGACGTAGATGTACGATACGTAAAATCTCAAATATTTAAAGAACTATTAACTTTTTGAAAACTTTTTTCATGGTAATAACTTATTACTGGGGTCTCCTTTCAATATAATTGACTGGATTGCTAATTTGCTACTATGGTAAACTACCCTATTTGTTTAGCCGTATAGCGCGTAGTTCAAATAATTTGAAATTGATGCTTCACATTTTGCCTTAATTCAAATAAATATGAATACATTTCAACAAAATGTCTGATTTTTAATAAATTTTAAGACATTTAGATACACATGGATGAATTTTAACGAAATTGATTAGAATTTCGGGGGAGGGGCTTCAGCCTCTCAAGCCCCCCCTGGCTACGTACCTGGTGCGGACTCAACATCGGCTTTTTGAAAATAAAGCATTTTTGAGACTGTATTCTGTGTAATTTATATTCTTCATAGACTGATAGAATTTAGCAAGTACCTATAGATGAAATCTTTAATTATTTCAGTATATAAGTATTTGAGTACCTACTATAAGTATATAGGTAGATACTATAGTTGTTTTAAATGCCGCATCTGTCTTAGAGACGTAGGGTACCATTCGTACTACAAATAAAGTTTCTTGAACTTTCGTATAAATAGATAAAAATTAAATTACTTCTTCTTGCTTAAGCAAATATTTTAATAATTATAGAGAAGAAAAGGTATAAGTAAACGAATGTACCTTTCTATTCCATTTTTAGGTTTGCCTAATTACCCTCATTACTCCCAGTGCCTTGAATTTGCAGTTGACTATCCCTATTTAAAAATCCTCTCAAGTTAGCAAATGAAAATATCAGCTTTAATCTCGTATAATAAAGGTGTTAAAAGCAATTTTTTTCAAAGGAAAAAAGATAAAGAAACCACGCAATTCAGCTTTCACTTATCTGGAAATCTTCATCCCTTTAATGTCGATAATAAAAAGGGTTGTCGTCTAAAATTTAACGATGAGCCGAGAGTTTGAAATTTCACAGAAGCATATTTGAGGTGAAATATATTTCCTGGCATTTTTTATTAAAATGGATTATATTGCTAAACACAAAATCGTTTAGTAAAATAGTACCTACATTTTACCTTACAGGATAACTGTGAATATATTTTCCTCCTTAAAGTTAACGAGATCAAATAATGATATACTATTACACTATTAGAATGAGAAAGTAAATTGTAAATAAAAAATAAGTTTTGGCAGTTTTTACCTATGTCTTAACACGTTCAGTGTGACTAAAATCGGTACCTACAGGTTGCAGAGAAGGACGGTTATGTCTCTTTTCTAAACTTGTTGTGTAATATACTATATACCATGAGGAGTGTCATAACCGATTAATGTTATTTATTGTAGTAAACAATATTAATTTTATTAAATGATCATTCATACTTAATCGTATGTAATAAACGAAATTATATATTCATAACTTCAGGTACGAACTTTATATTAGGTACTCGTATAGTACTCAACGTACTGATCAGGGAACAAAAAGAATTTTTTTCAAAATTCGAAAATATAATACCTACCTAGGTATTGTAGTTTTTAAAATACGCAGTTTTGGGCAATTTATAAAATTAATGTAATATTACTCGAAGCCTATTCATGTATATAATACTCATACATTAAGATAATTCGATATTTGTTTTTGCACTGTCTTACCACTCAAGCATTTCAGTAATGCCATATCAGTCATATCTCTACATTTTCGCAATACAGTAAATACTCAATATAAAAAATATTACTTTCGCATAGGTTTAAAAATAGAAAAAGGAGCTATAAAGCTAATAAATGTTTTAAAATTTCGTATTTAGAAAAAGTTCTAGTTTATTTACTAAGGTTCCAAGTAGATCTGTACTTTGCACCAAGCGCAGTGTTGAGCTGTTCACATAATCGAAATTGACCGTGTTCACTCTATAGAACCTCATGTGTTAAATTTTGAGTGTTCACTATTTATAGTGGACGGTTCATATAATGGAGTATTCACATAACTTTTGCTTATTCAATATAAAAGTAACACGCAAATCCAGTGGTATAGGTACTCAAAATGTACTATTTAAGAAAACTACCCTTAATTTTGTGAATTTTGTTCCGTGATCAGTAGGATAAATACTATATAGTGTCATTAAAATTTGTATCTGATGTAATGAATCACCCTGTATAAAGCCTGTTTTACATTATACTTTTTTCGTCTAGATTCATGCTAGATTTCTCGTTTGATTTCCATCCGAGATTCGTTCGATTTTCATACTTTATTTCCAAACTATTCGTATACAATCGGAATTCTTCGATTTTTTCCGAAATGGTCCAAGTTAGGCAACTTCAAAATAATAAATAATATTCTTACTTATTCTGACAAGTGACAACTTAAGATTTGGAGGTTAGAATTCATAATGGAATAAATATTAACACAACTTAAATAACACGTACAAATGCAAAACTCATAAACGTCAACGTGAACAAATCAAAACAAAATATAAAAACTTTTAAAGGTTGGTCAAACTGACTCGAGATTGAACTGCGCATGCGTAGACAAATCTAGTATGAATCTCGAATAGAAAAATAGAGCCGGGCGTATATTTCTATACTAGAAAAAAGTATGTAAATCGAACGAAACTCGAATGGGAATATCTGATTTATATTATACTAGAAATGGCTAGGAACTTCTCGGATGAATCTCGAACTAGAATCTAGCCGAAAAAAGTATAATGTAAAACAGGCTTAAAACGTTTACAAAACTTCTTATCATAAAATGTAAATGGTCCTTCCCATTTCTAAACTTGTGTAAAATACTATTATGGTTTTGTAAATAATAATAAATGCAAATAAATTGATGTATACACAAATGTAATTCTCGTTGCAGTTGTATAATTATTTCCAGTGTTAACGATTGCACTTCATAGTCATACACTTGGCTATCTGCAACATAAATATGTATAAGGCCTCATACTTCACGTGCTTACGAGGCGCGCGGGACTTATATACATTTGTGTAATTAGCCGGGTGTTAAATATTTCAGCTATGTTAACAACAGCAACAGCAGCGGCAGTAACAGCAGCAGATCCCTTCAACTAATAACAACACAACACCCCGTGCTGGATGTGCTCGACTGAACTTTACGTGGCTTTATGAGTGGAGATGCAGGCAGGCAGATCTCTACGTGGGGACACGCACGAATTAGACAAGAGTAAATAATTATTATTCCTCTTTGTTATACACACAAGGGCACGTACCACACGATTCTACATAATCAGAATATTAGTTTTACATATATTTTACGTCAATTGGTTTGCAGGCCTACACAAACATTAACACAATAAGGAATAAGGTCTGGAAAACATTATGTCTGGTTCTTTGTATCTTAGTATACGAGAATGTGTATTATGGCGTTCGGTAAGTCATATGTAGTTGGAGTAATGATGGAGTGATGTTGAAGTTGGAGTGAACTGAGAAAGCAAAGGCGCATTCCGAATTGACAAATAACAAGCTAAATGTTGATATCATTAAATTTACAAAATATTAATATGAAATATTATAAACTTTAATTGGGGCATAAACAAAATAGATATTAAAACCTTGGCCCGCCATTAGAGTTGCTAACTCTAAATTTTCTCAAAAGCGTACATATATATCGATGGATTCAAAAAAAGAAAAGAAAATGCGCTGCAGACGATTATTTGAAATTTTTCAAGGTCAAACGTGTTTAAATTCAAAGTTTGATCACATAGCGTTCTTAACAATGTAACAAATTGTTTAACAAATTAAATTACTGCGTTAATAAAACGCACGCAATTTGGTGTGTACGACTGATAACAGAAATTGTTTCTTATTGCAAAGCAAGTTATAAAACTCTGTTGCTCACGGACGAACAAAACAATCACAGTGTGATAGTCAAAAAATCTCCGATCATGTCCGAACTATATCCGATAGATATTAACGTTGACTCACAGTCGCCAATAACCACGGTTCGGCACTCTAGGAATTTACTGATGGAATAAGTCAAATACCTGATTACCAGAAAAGAGTACATTAGTACTACATTTTCTTTAAAAGCATGCGTATAGCGTACACATTATATTTTATCACGAAAACACGTCTACGCACCAAAAGCATATAGTTGGCAACCCTATTCTCCAACTGTACTAGCATTTTGAGGTTGTGCTAGTGGAGTTATCTCTTTGAACTCTATTTGACACTACACTGCATTTGCCGAATGCAAAACTTCGAAACGCCAAACGCTTTTGACTCTATTAAATTACCGAACGATATAAGATATAACAGTAAATTAAACAAATTTACCGAACGCACCTTTACATGCATATATAACAACATATCTGCACGCCTTTTACTCAACATGGGTATGACAAGTTCACATTTTGTATTATCCTTATTGATGTAAAAAGTGATTCACAACTTCGTGCACATATTTCAATGCGAGCAATTATATTTGACTTATCATGGAAGGAACAAATAGATTTAAGGGCAATTTTCACAAGGAGTACATAGTACATATTTGGTTTGAAAATTGCATAATAGATAACTATGGATTAAATTTTAATTAATTATGCAATAGCTAGTACAGATAAAAATTAAATAAACAGTGACCCAAAACTGTTTGATCAAAAATCCTGGAAATAAAAAATGCGAGTGCTATGCTTGTTAGGGCGGGGAGAGTACACCCCAGGAGAGATTTTTTGCGTTGTTAAATTGAAATGAATTTTAATCTATAAGTTTTCAAATCTGCAGTCATGTTATGATGTTATGCACTCAGTTATCCGCCTATGAAATAATTTAGGTACACACTAACACATCTCATTGCCGCATTAATTGGTCAGTGCTTATTATGTAGGTACTTATTGTGCTTATTGAGTTCAAATTTCCAAACATACACACGTTGAATAAATAAAGTTATGTTAAACAGAATTGTTTGGTTTAATGTGTTTTGTGTATTAAACCACCTCCCACAGTAATGCCCAATTACAATGGCTTCAATTCAAATATGTCAGAGCCCCTTTAAGCCCTGTTCACACATGGACACACAGCGGACACAGAAGACACGCACGCACAATACTGTGTGTGTTGCTTGTAAAATAGAGGCGCCGCTATTTTGTGGCTTCTATGTAAGTAAAGAAAAAATCAATTTTGAGGCCGCAAATGTTCCACATGTTCTTCATTTTGCTTTTGTTGCCTATGTATCGCATGTGTGTTTGTCTTCTATGTGTCCGCTGTGTATCCATGTATATTTTTTCGCACTTTTTGTCCTTTAGTAAACTCGCTCCTAAATTTGGACGCGTGCGAAAAAATCATTTCTTATAAAACGTATTGGGATTGTGGTTGTGAACTAACGGTTGTCATGATTATGATCAGTACTCCCAAAGCATATAGAAGAGAAGTAGATCTTGAGGAAGGATATTGGTCTAGACATTCATTATTGTAAAATAATGTTCTAAGTAATTGTTTTACTAAATATTTCCTTTCCTAAGAGTATCGATTTATGCAGCGCGTATTGCTTGTTCTGGGAAATAAAATATTGGTTTTCCGAGCGTTGCTGAAAGAATTGGGTAAAAATTAAAAGCGTGAAGGTGTATAATTAAATTAGATTAATGTGTCTTTGTAGTTTCAGGAATAAAAAGTTCTTCAGTGCTTCAGTTGAGAGTAAAAATTATGGATAATATTTCACCGGTTCGTTAAGTGGGATATAGAGAAGTTTCCAAATCGAAAAAGAAGAAATTGAATAATTTATGAAGAGATCCTAAACGGCTTGACTGATTCAATTTAAAACGAAGAGTGCGGAAACAAACATAGTAAATGAATCAACAGGATACAAAAAATTCTCATCATCGCGCAAATGGAAAACATGGCTGACCAATTAATAAGCGTCAGTTTTTAAATTCTTCTTTCAACTTCCTCTTAAAAGTTTAAAATTCAATGAATTTTAATTAATGCTATTCTTCGATGAACACGCGGCGGAGTGAAAAATACTGACAAATGCTTCTGCAGACAATGGCGCGCGCCTTCACAAAGAGACGCAAAACGAAGCACAGGGCCGGCGAGCGCCGCTGCTTTGCTGCTGCGTCCCATGTAAATAACTTGTAATTCTGTGAATCAACAAAGAACGCCAGCCCAATGGTCCTCGTTCAGAGTTTAATCTTCTCAAGAGAGTCAACACACACTAGGTGCTAGTAGTTTGCCAACCTTAATAACTACCATTATTCACTGCATCACCAACTAACGTTCGTCAATATTGCGTTCGTTCTGAGCAAAGGATCAGACACAGGACAATCAAAAATCGCACATACAATGTTCAAATATCATTACTAGAGATGGGAATTTAGTGATTTTTCATTTTTTTCTACGTGAGTATTAATTTTATGTGTCAGTACAAAATCCGTTTTGAATAAAATGCTTTCATTTGAACCCAATATGACTTTACCTATATTACCTAAAATATGGTTTTTTTTCTAATTTACTATTTTGTACCTAAATCGTGTTTATTTATTTTTTTACATTTACAGATAATTTGAATTTTTTAAATTTGTCAATTTTGATCTTGAGCAATTTTCTTTGCGCACAGTTAGCAACATTGACGTGGAATAGTGTCGTATTTGTTTGTTTCCATTAATTTTATTTATTTATAAATACCTAAATTTTTCTACCTAAAGTTTAATAGATCTGTAATAGTTATTTACGTGGCGAGCGTAGTAAATAAATCTTTACGGGAGAGCTGGACAGTTTGGAGGACGAGCGACGAAGGACCGAGAATCCTTAATCCAGTGAGTCCAGTAAAGATTATTCGAATAAATTTTGATATAAGAATCAAAATTACATTTACATCAATGTTTCTGTTATAAATTTATAAATAGTTGTAAGATATATTTAGCAAATACAGATAGTTAAAGAATTACACTATTATAAATATATGTAGCCATTAGAACTAGTTTTAGTTGAGCAGATAAACAAAAGCCAAGAAAAACTAAAAAAATACAGTGCATTTTGTGCATGCTCTCGGAAACATTATAAAAGTTAAACACATTACTCTATTTGATGATACTTAAGTTTAATGAAAGTTTGCAGAATATCTAAAAAGAAAAACAAAATATGAAAACATTGTTTATACTTAATGAACATGTAAACTAGAACATTACTAGTGAAGTAGTGAGGCAAGAAATATTAAACTTTTCTTGATTAATTTTCCAGCTAATTAATATAAAAAGCTTCTTTAATATTATAAGATTTTACGAGCAAGAAAAAAAAACAGGACAGTTTCCTTCAAACTATTAAACACTTCAGTTTTCTATACAATTTCAACCTAGTTCTTTATTTAATATTCACATTGGCAATTTAAATTAATCTTCTTTAACATCCTTACAACTATGCTACTAACACCGTAACTCTTATATTCATGAACTCTCGAATTGTGTCTAATATGTTCAACTATAAACTTAAAAACAACAATCTTGGAATTCCATTTGTGTATTAGTAAAATAAATTGTCCAATCATTATTAGTGAAACTACGAGACGTCATCATATTGCAATGGTTTTTTGGACGATTTTAGTTTTAGCAATAGAATACAAGAAACTAGTTTTAAGGAAATAAAAGAAATTCTTTAGAATCAGTCAATTTATTAAAATATTAAACCACTTTTTTTACATTTCTGACTCCGCCACCATAAGTGTACTTTGTTTGTTGTAACGTTTTTATTTTATTTATTTTCATGTTTCGTTATCTATTTATTATTTTTATTTCAACATGTTTGTCTTTTTTTAAACTATAATCCAACTCCTCAGGAGGGCTTAAGTGGAGCCGAAACCGGTATAGGTTTAATATATTTTAATAAATTGACTGATTCCAAATAATTTCTTTTATTTCCACAAAACATTTCCAGTCAAGAAAATACAACGTCAACTAGTTTTAAGTTCACAATTTAGCCATTCGATGTAAATTGCGTAACTTGAATCTTGAACACGGTCCATTAAATTAAAATAAAATATGTGCAGAATTTCGCATGGTCTAAATTTTGACGTGCTAGCATTCGGTCGGGTGGATGGAGCTCATTTGAAATTCTACGTTCGCAGCATCCACGCTGCTTCCATCGCTTCCATCGGCACATAACTTTGTTAAATTCACTGTGAACTGTTGTTTTTGAAGTCAGTCGTTCTTGATTACGGAATTACTTTTATCAAAATGGACAAATTCTAGTTTCCGTGCGCTGAAATCGTAAATCGCAGGGAGGATAATGTAGCTCACTAACGGTTCTTTTAAATTGCGCAGGACCTGGACGCAAGGAAAATAAAAGGCGGAAGTGAGAGCAACACTTTGCAAGTGCTTCAGAGGTTTCCTACAGACGCTTCCTCAAGCCGGATTCATGCCGCATTCATTGAGAGGAGACGCAAACATCAAAAGCGTTTCTTTCAAAAATAATTATCTTATAAGTCTTATAAGTTTCTTTGCAATTATAATACCTACTACGTGGCTTCATTGCTTCATATGTTTGTGAAGTTTATTCAAACCTTTCAGCTTCTTTTCTTCAGATTAATTTATAGCAATGTTATCTTTCGCCAAAGGCAGGTTAGTGTAGGAAATGTGAATCGTATTAAATGAGATATCGTGATTTTCTGATTTTATTTATTTGCGGATTTTGAATTATTTAAAAATCTATAATAATAATAATATTATAAATTGAACCCTGACTGTTGAAAAGGTCGAATAATGGGTACACCAGTCACATATGTTGTAGATTTTGTTATTTATTCATATAGTCGATGTTTCGGCTACTTAGTCTTCATCCGGATAAATGAAAATTTACAAAATCGAATCAAAAAATGGTTCACGGTGTAACATAATAAATTTCACGATGACCATTTGACAAGAAATTAAGAAGGAACATATTTAAAATATATTTTTCGGCGGACTGTCAGACTCAAAGATTTTATTAATCCAGTTTTTAAAATTTTAGTGCAAACAATTAATCAAATACCTAAGTATAAATAAAACTTCTTGCTCTACATTGCGATATGAAACTAACAATAATTTAAAGTTAAGAGGAATACCCACTGGTTTTGAAAGTACATTTAACAAATCAAAGATGCCGTCACAAACAATTGATACCAATTGTGACATCGGTTGATTCACTGAATGAACCATATTTAATCACTTTCTAATGCAAAAGGGGTTTCGTTGGGGATATTAAATTGGCACTAATTTGATACTCGTATACTTTTAAACAATTTTTTTTATATATGAAAGACTAAAGTCCAGGCTATGTCCGCTTAGTGTCCCTTTTTAATTTTCACTAACTTTGGAGCTTAAACAAACATGTACAAATTTAAAATAAAAAAATCTGACGTGGACACCACATGACTTCCTTGTACGCCTATTAAACTGTTCATACTTTTCTTAATAACTAAAATGTAGAAATATAATATTATACAAATATATTAATATATAAGTACTACTACTGCTACTATACTCACAAATATATTTTAGTCATTTTATTTAAACTGCAGAAGAAGATATAAACGATATTTTACTATTGTCACTGCCACTGTCACTGTCATGTCATAATCATTTAAATTTTACGTAGTAACAAAAATGTTAATCGATCATGGACTACAAGATACCGAAATACTAAATTATAAATATATACTTTAATTATTCTTAAATGATACCAGATACAAAAATATTTATAAAATACCGATTGTAGGTAATAATCACATAATCTTTCATTTAAAATAAAAAAATTTGTCTTAAATTAAATATTTATCGAAATATTTGAAAAAAGTACTACTTCCGGTTTGTAGATTGAAACCAAAAATAGAAGGTGCACAACTAGATGCAATAACAGTCCTAAATACAAAATTTCAACTTTCTACGTCTAACCGTATTTGAGTTATGCGACACACATACGTACGTCCGTCCGTCCGTCCGTCCGTATGTCCGTACGTACAGACGTCACGACGAAACTAGTCATAATGGATTCAGAAAAGGTCAAAACGGATATTTGCATCAAAATCTGAAAACCGAAATTTTTCGCAATAATTACAATACTTCCTACTCCGTACAAGGAAGTAAAAATGGCACTAGACAGACCTAGAGACATCTTTGATCTTTAAATTTAAAAAAGAGCAAACAAATCGGACCAAAATTAGAGTAAATTGCATGTCCCCAACGAGAACATATTTTTACTTTATTTTGTAGGGGTGGGCATTCCTCTTAAGTGGCGAAAGATAATGTGCTGAATATGTCGGATTTATTCAAAGAAAATATCTGGAATTTTCAAGGATCTCTTTGTAGAAGCCAGCACCACAGCAACCTAACACTAGCAATTGTTATCTCGGCATTGGAACAGGATCAGAATTCAATAGAATCTGGTGATAGGTTCAATCCTACTACACTTTGCACTACTTCACACTTCGCTTCAAAGCGAAAGAAGCACAGAGACCTCGCGGCCTTTAATTGAGGTCTGCAAACTTTATTTAATTTCGAATACATTAAACGCGAACGCAGGCGGCCGCGACTACTGGCGCATTGAGAAATAATTGGATTCTATCTGTTTATAAGCAGTTTGAATATTTATGCTTCACTCGAAAAAGGAATAGTTAAATACTCATCAATATTTACTACATCATGCAAATATCCCCCGCGTTACATCAAAGTTGGGACAGAGTGGGAGAGGAGATTCATTATAGTTCTAGTCCCTTCAACGAACCAAACGTTTGCTGCAACTATAGAAATTGCGATGTTGTGAAACTTCTGCTAAGCAGTGCGGTAAATTATGGTGTCACCCCCATGCAGTACCGTACCGCGGAATTCATTAAGGTTCAACTTTGAGAGAACATTAGTAAAGACAATTAAAATAAATTACTAAGCATCAAAGTACAAGTTGCATTATAACGAGTATAAAAGCTTAAATATTTTGGACATGACTCATAATTTAAATGAGCTTTACGAATTTTTGCTGGAAATGATCATTTGAATATCAGGATCAGGACTACTAATCCTATAGTGGATGTAACCTCTGTTAATTATACTGTATTCTGTAAAGTTGAACTATAGAAGTTTCTATATTACGGTTCATAATAATATAATACGGAGCCGTTAACTTGAAATCCGGTTATATCTATTACTTATAAACCAAGCATTTAAAGTAGAGAATCTGTTTAATCATAAACGTGCGTAAGTTTTGGGTGAGATAAGGCCAATGCAGTAAAATAAAGAGAAATAATAATTCTTTTTGGACTCCAGACCTGTAAACATAGCAATCACACATCGTTGACGTTCACGGTAGTTACGATTTTACACATGTCATAACTGTTTCCGCATATGATTCGTTAATACGCACTGAATTTTATTTCTTTAATGTGCCATTAAATAAAAAAGTAACTTTAAAATAAAACAGAGAGTACAAAATCGCTAATTCACTCAATATATTGTTCAATAGAGTCTGAAATAAATAAAATAGATTAATTTTAAATGTGACATTTACTGGCGACATCTCAGAGCAGTTGTTTCAAAGCTACTTGACAAAAGGAAATTTTAGTGCAAATGTCAAATGCATCTTTCTGAACATCATAGAAAATACGATATTTTAAATAAATAAGTTCATTGACCAAAAAATATAAAGCCTAGTGCACACGGAGAAACATTTTCACATGTTTCCTGAAAATTTTTTCCGGAAACTTCAAAGTTTTAACGGCGCCTATAAAAATGAGGCGTTTTCAGGAAACATTGTTAAGTGCAACTAACTTCTTATTTGTCAAATCGTCAAATGTGACATGTGATCATAAACATATTTATTGTTTTTCAAAAAAAATCTCCATTTTCTGAAAATTTTTTTCAGGAAACATGTCAAAATGTTTCTCCGTGTACACTGGACATAATACATAATGTGTGCGTTAAGTATTTGTATGACGCTCAGTTGTATTAAAGCACTCCGCTTCGCGCCGTACTTTAATATAGAACCTAGTGTTGTAAAATTAACCCTACCGCACTTATAATGTAAATAACTATTACAAGAAATTGGATGTAAATTAGAAATCATAGATAACCATTAATAATAATTGAATTCAAAGTTGACACTGCAATATACTGTGACATCTAAAAAATATTTTCTCGAAACTGCAACCTTCTACGCGCGCTTTAATAATAAATATATCAAACATCAAATAATAACATATTCGTTTTCCAAACATGTACCTATTGGGTTGTTAATATTTTTATGATCGTTTATTAAAACTACTATGCTACTGCCATTCTCCTGTATGCATAGGCAATGCATTTTAACTTGAAATGAAATTATTTTATTATATTATTATTATTTATTATATATTAATTTTGAGTCACATTTTGGGTTGTGACCATCAACGCATTTTCTACCTTAATCCTTAGTAAAGTAAGTCTAAAAATTCTAAGAGCAATGAAACATAAGCGAATGTTTCTAGATGTGACCCCTTTGATGGTGTCATCTCGACGCCAGTGGTGTTAGTAATCTCGGTAGAATGTTTCATGTTTTATAATATAATGCGTTAATCAACTTTCACCCCGACCCCTAGTCTTCTAACTGTTGCTATTTCAAACTAACAGAAAGAAAAATTCAATTCCAAGTAAATTTCAGTTCTGGTGCTCAGGCTGCATTAACATTTCTCTGCGGCTGCACTTTGTGATGAACGGAACGTTTAACAATTTGTGCGGACAAAGTTATGCGGTAATGAGTATCAAAGAGGGCTGAGCTGGGAGCTAATCCACGATGGCTTGTGGTGAAACTTTTGTAAACATTATTTGATTACACAGTTTAAAACGTTATTTTCTGAACAGCCATGAATTACAACGCTATGAAACTTTCACAATCAAAACACTCAAATTTTCTAAATTATTTCGTAGTTACTAACTATTCTATTGTGTGCATTATGAATACCGATGAATACGAATGAAGGAAAAAGGAGGAAAACTAGTTTTTCTGAAAATGTCAGTGAAGTGCATGGAAATGGACATTCAAATGATATAAATCGGTATTGAAGTCATCAATTGTAGATGAATTTCAAAACAACGTAGGTAGATATAAACTGTTTATAGGTAACTGAATAACTGAAAGAAAAGTAAATATATTATTATGCTGTGACCTGTGAATATTGGCAACCAAACCAATATGAATTTTTTGACAATCAATATTTGTCATTTTTACAAATAAATTGATCCAGAGAGAAAATTTTTCTAATTTTCAGCATCACAATTAGGGAATGCAATACCGGAATCCCGTACAAAATTTAGTCGGTACTCAAGACCGGTATTAAACATAAAATACAGGTTTTTCGAAATATTTTTTCTTTCAAAAATTCGGTTTATCTTGGCTTCAAAATTCATTGAAGTTGAAGAGTTCAGTAAAATAAATAATTTGTTAATTATTCTAGAAATTTAGCAGTTATAATAAGATTATTATTTTGACTTTCACTTAATCATATTCATTATTATTTATTTACCAAACATCTTACTGCTAATTAATTTAAATTTTGTTCCATTTTCTATAATTTTACAAATACAGGTTTTGCCAGTTTTTTAAACGAAATTACCGAAAAACCGGTATTATTTTTTTTGCTTGGTATTCATTCCCTTATCACAATTAAGCAATATTCCGATATCAAACATGTACTTTTGAAATTTAAAATATATCAAAAAAGAAGGAAAGTATGTATGTATGTATGTACGTTTTAAACATGAATTTTTCTGACACATTATTATTGATTTGTGATGATGAATGAACAGCGCAGTATAACATGGTAAGTATTTCTGTACTTTCATTACATTCGAGCAGTGTTTTCCAATTATATTGCAGCAGGCCCCTTGTGACGCTTGTAATTTTAAAATTTCGAAGCAAGCAGTGAATAATGCAAATATGGTTTTGATAGTAGGTCGAAGGATTAAAAAAACAAACTAACATGACGACATGGATAATTACAGCAAGTATTTATTAAGGGCGATGACAATCATGTGTGATGAATCTGATGAAAGAAGAGAAATGTTACTGAAACATATTATTTCTGCCATGTTAAAAACTTTCCACCTAACAAATAAATCTCAGCTGTCATTCTTATTGAATTTGAAGGTTTATCGTTCCGAAAAAACTAAACATATTCAGTAATCTACTATTCACCGAAATTACGTTTATGATTAGTCTGATTTATTTACAACATTCAAATTAGGTTTTCTGACGAAAATATTAAACAAAAACCGCAAAAAAAGATTGCAAGTAATTTTTTATTTGATGTGTAAATACAATTTCTTAGGAAATATTTTTTTCGTTTAAATGACCGTGCGGTTCTTGTGGCATGACGTAATGCAATTATCATAATTTTCGATTATTTCACGACACAATACAGGTTCTATGTCGTCTTGTTTACGTCGTATTTCCTGTTTTAGCTTAGCAATCGTATTCGGTTTGCTCGCGTAGACTCTACTCTTCAAATAAACCCGGAGAAAAATGAGTTATTCACATGATCTTTGCGGCCAATTGATGTCGCCGTTTTGTGAGATGATACGGTCTTCAAATTTTTGCGCAGTAGCGTGATTGTTTCTGCTACTGTCTAGTGGCACCTTAGATTCTAGATGTCCATATCTTCCAATTGGTCCCACAAATTGTTCGCTCAGAAGGTAGATTTTGTATACCAAAATATTCAAGTAGACCATGCGGTATGCGCTTCGTCATTTTCATAATAAGCTGAGCTAATTTTATCGCGAATGCCGTCGTGTATTGCTCCATGATTAATTTTGTACCAGATTCTAGTCTTCAAAAGTCACTTTAACACTGACAAATACATACCTATTGGGAAATATTCGCTACTGTCATGAGGAAGGAGATCTTGAATCACCCTATCAGTGACCTCTATTAATTATGGACTGGAAAGAAAACATCTGCCCGTGGCTCAAAAAAAAATCGTATGCAACCCGCAACAATGCAGAGTTGTTGTCTCTTTCTAACCAACGACAGTATTGCAATTGCGAAATTTTAGAGCATGCATGAGATGGCATGTTAAAAAAGACAAGGAAGAACTCTCTCCCATGACAGTTCGCAGGAGCCAGCCCCTTATGTGTTGAAAATATACGGCTTTCCCGTCCATAATTATTAGAGGTCACTGCACCCTATATAAGTTACATGCTAAGTGCGATAAGTGGTTCTGAAAATTAAGGATCGAATCCTGACAAGATTCCAGTGCAACAGCACAAAAATCTGCATTGTAAAATATACAGGATTTCCCAAAAGTCCCGGGAAGCAGCTATAAGTTTTGAACGAATCATAAACACTACATTCTTAGATAGTTTACGTGGAGTTTTTTTAGGGGATGACCACCCCAACATTTTTAAATAGCAACCTTTGTCGAGTTTCACCTTATTTTAAAAGTAATGAAAAAAGAAACACATCCCCATATACCAAAACCGATATCTTAATTCTTTCAGGTATTTAATTTTAATTAATTTTAATTTTTTGCACGTTTTTTAATAACAAAGGTTCAAATTGTCGACCTTCGGTCTCGCAATTACACAGACGCTTTAGTGATCCCCAATCTTTCAATTTTGTTTTCACTCGTTCAAAACTTATAGCTCCGTCCCGGGACTTTTGGGAAACCGTGTATATCTTTACAAAATACTTACAGTACCTATGTGAAGTCCCAATCAAGTTGAATAAAAAGCGTGATAGATAGATAGTTTCTATATTTGTAGAAAGATTCTGGTCTTGATGAGATCTATCGTGCAATGTACCAAAGCTATCCATTAAAATTTGAAATGAAAAATCAATATGTGTATGATGTAGTGTGATTGGTTGTATCACGGAGCCGACACATGCAACACAAATGCGTTTTCCATTAGAGCCGTGATTTCTGGGCAATGTACCTCGTTGATTTTTTGTGGCGTTGCGTGACTCGAAGATGCCTCGCTGCAATGTCTTCGCTCCATTCACGCTAGTTTCCATGCATGCCACACAACAAAGGAAAATTGTTTACCAGGAACGCCAAAGTTGCGTACTGGAAATTTCAAATAAATTGCTCAACAATTTTCACGCAAAATATGCGAAGCGTATTTTCTACTTAAATCATTAACGTCAAAAGAGGAAAACACTGTCGGAAAACTAATCGCATCGCAACTAACTTTGAAATATTTGATGGAAGATTAAAATTATTTATCCTCTTAACAAAAATATCGTTACTATGATTATTTTAAACAAGCAAAGTAATTGATTGCCCTCTAGTGGCTTTGCTCAAAATTATACCCACGCTGTACTTTGCTTGTTGGCAGTCGCCAAAGTAACGATGTTTTAGGTTGGAACATAATGTGCCGAATTTGGCATATTCTTCTCTAAGCTAAAAAAAACTTCTCTAAAATAACAAACAAAGACATAAGGTATGTTTACATCTGTATATAAAAAAGAAATAAAGGATGTTTCCATGGTAATGAAAGAGCTTCATTAGCTTAAAAAAGAGTGCTGAATTTTTGCCCAATGTTTTTCAAACAATTGAGCTGTTATTAAGAGGTGTTGCATAAAACGTTATACTTCAGCGGATCGTCTTCTGAATTCCTTGAATACTCTCGATTTTACATTTTGTTCTACTCTTTTCCCCACTACTACGACTGCCTAAAACCAGCCCGAAACTCGTACTTTACCGCATCCTAGCTATGCAATGTCATTTTGAAGTTGAAAAATACTGTAAAATTACTGTCTTTGCGAGTAAACTGTTAGTTTATTATTGACTTCAAGGTAATATTTTTATAAACATTTAATAGAGAAAGAATGGATCTACAGATGTGTCTCTTTAAAATATGAAATATAACTATCAGGAGATGTGTAAAGTTTGCATAAATTGGACATTTTTTATGAATTTTTCGGAATTTTTATAATCATGTACAATTTTTTTATTAAAATTTTAAAAAGGCACAACTGTTAATTGATCTTTTATGTATATTATCCTTATTGAAATACAATTTTACTATTCTTGTATACTGGCCACAAAACACTCGCTACGTTAGTACGTTGTGTGCTAGATTTTAGGCGGTAGACGTACATCTTCACACGTGAGCTTAAAGGAACGACACACTCCAGAAAATTATCTCACTCAGCCTTCTGTGTAGTGATGGTAATTTCTAACTTTGCCCACTAGTAAAATAAATAATAACTATTATCAAGTTATCGTCTTAAATACAACATATTTTGTACTCGTATATCACAAAATATGTATGTATAAGCTGACTAAAACAACTTGATTGAAATAATTAGCTTTTTTACTTCCTTGTACAGAGTAATAAGGAAGTATTGTAATCCCGAAAAATTTCGGTTTTCAGATTTTGATGGAAATATCCGTTTTGACCTTTTCTGAATCCATTATGACTAGTTTCGTCGTGACGTCTGTACGTATGTACGTATGTATGTACGGACGTATGTGTGTCGCATAACTCAAATACGGTTAGACGTAGAAAGCTGAAATTTTGTATATGACTGTTATAGCATCTAGTTGTGCACCTCCTATTTTTGGTTTCAATCTATAAACCGGAAGTAGTACTGTTTAAATTTTTTTTGATAAATAATTAATTTTAGACAATTTTTTTTATTTTAAATGAAAGATTATGTGATTATTATCTACAATCGGTATTTTATAAATTTTTCTGTATCTTCTATAATTTAAGAATAATTAAAGTATATACTTATAATTTAGTATTTCGGTATCTTGTACTCCATGATCGTTTAACATTTGTTACTACGTAAAATTTAAATGATTATGACATGACAGTGACAATAGTAAAATAAGCTTTATATCTTCTTCTGCAGTTTAAATAAAATGACTAAAATATATTTGTGAGTATACTAGTATAATAAGTTAAAAGCATTTTTTATATTATTATACATTTTAGTTATTAAGAAAAGTATGAACACACAAGGCGTACAAGGAAGTCATGTGGTGTCCACGTCAGATTTTTTTTAAGTCGGACAACCAAATACTTATGTATATATGACATGTTAGAATACAGAATGATATTAGATTCAAATCAAGTTTACTCCCCTTTTTGAGATAGTTTCCGGCACCATATGGCAAAACTATTTGTTTAAATCAGTAAAAACGATTTCAGTTTTTACCTATTGATTAGATTAAATTTGCTTTTCACTCATCAATAATTTGGCGAACTGTTTATTTAAATTCAAGCTAATGTAAAAGAAAAGGACTACAAGGACTGTGACAGTTTATCTTGCCTCATACAAAGTCACCGTCTTAAACAAAACAAATCAGTCTAAATTAATCTCCCCAATAAATCCATCACTTCCGTCATATCCCGGAAACGGATCAGCATTCCCAGATTCAGCAAAAACGTTCAATAACTGTCTGAATCATTGTTCCTCACTCCAATGACATCCCCGACATACATACAGACACACGGCACACCCTAACACTATGTCAGCAAGCCGGTGTTGTGCCGACAGAGACATCTACAGCAGATGAGACGAAGGGCTGACATGGGCCTACCGGCTACCGGGGCCGGATATCCGGATCTTCTAGTACTGGAGTCTTAGACCTGCATACTAAACACTGGCCATTGTTCGCAAGTTATAACTAAGATAGTTTAGATTTAGTTAGCGGCGAAATCAATGATGGTATTAAAAATATACATTTTATCGACGATCATATTATTCGATGAGAGTAAAAGAAGGTCGTTACTCATGAACCTGGAAGTTTATTCTGCAGTAAAATATTATAGTTTATTTAAGACTATATTGAATAATTCATTCCTTTTATAGGATTTTGAGATAAAAGCTGTGTGTATGATGTTTATCTTTGCAACGAATTATTATGTTGAAACAGGAAGTTCTATTCGCTAGAAATTATTACACTTACCTACACAAATTATTAACAGACACTAAAATCAATAGCATAATTAATGTATTAATTAAAAGCCGTAGATAAAATAATACAAATACAAGTACCTATTCAATTCTAGTTGGTTTTCAGATCACTATTGCTAAAATATTAACTTCTTGTGAACATGTTCAAATTACAACTTGCTTTTTGCCCATTAAAATTTTCTGTATTATGGTGATTGGCTACTAAAAATTTTTCGTCTAATTTCTAGTTCGAGGTTCATCCGAGAAGTTCCTAGCCCTTTATTCTAGTATAATGTAAATCAGAAATTCTCATCCTATTTTTCTTAGTTCACTATGCAGTCAGTTTGACCAATCTTTAAAAGTTTTGGCTCGGAAAAAGATTTCCGATTAAATATGAATATTTCGGAAATAAAGTATGAAACTCGAACGAATCTCGGATGGAAATGGGGGTTTTCACGATTTTTTGGTTTTTTTATATGTTAATCTATACATTAAAATATAAGACCCGTATTTTTTCTTTTCGCTTAAAAGTTGCTAATAAGCCAGAAAAAAATTCATAAAGTTTAAAAAAACAAGTGCCGCGAAAATCGATGCCGCGTGTAACAGTGTGACGTCACCAACATCTAGAACATACGTTCAACGCGCTGACAAGGACCGATACGTAGGTCTTACCTTACACAGTCAACATCTTGTCAACTTGAACAGAAAAACATAACCAAACTGTTTCATGCCGTTTCATTTCGATTAAAACCAACACAAAAATTCTTCAATAAACTGTAAGTAATCGTGTTTGAACCTAACCAAACTCGACAACGTGAACCCGTGAACGTTGGTGAACGTGTCAAAAATCGAAAAATCAACTGGTGGTCCGTCGTCCAAACGACAAAAAACGAACTTGCACGAACCAACTCCTGGTTTGCTAGCGATGTTGGCTACGTCACACATGGCGCATTTCAATAAACGATTCAAAAGACTTACATTTTCATTTCGATAAAGAGGTAATATTTCTATCAAAATTAACAATTATTATCACTTTGCTATAACTTATACATGCTGAAAATTGATATCCAATAAGTATTTCTTTAAAAGCCGTAGGCTTGAAAACCCCCATTAAATTAGAAATCTAGCATGAATCTAGACGAAAGAAGTAATGTAATTCAGTCCTTTCCTTTATGCGTATAAAGTAAGTAACAAATATTCCTAGATACAAGAATTTTAAGAATTCTCGAGAAAATATTGCGGAATAAAAAATAAACTGGAGAACCTTAGTCCCAGAGTTCATGTGGTCACGCAACCTTCCGCCTTATCCAGAAAACTGATTTTTAACATAAATATATAGATACAATCACTACAATATTTGATTATTTACTTATGTCGTTTAAGGGCGCGCTTAAAACCACGGAATTTGTAATTTTAATTCTTTTAACCCAATAATAGTTAAAATCTTATTATAGGTACGTCATAATTTGCTTCCAATATTTTTTATCTTGTAACTACTAGCGACGTCAGCGACACTTTAAAACTTTTACATGGCTCATTTTGCAGAAGTTTTCTGCATAAATTGCGGACAAACGATGTAACCTACAATAAAAATATATGTGTTCCTAATTGCCTTATTCCAAAAATTATGTCTGTAATAATATTTCAGTTTTCATAAAATTCATATCAATTTGATGAATTTGCTCATCCTTCTTTCATTTCTACTGCAAATTATATTTATTTTCAGGAAAGTATTGTTATTTAGCATAGGGCAATCTAGAAATTCTAATGATTCTATTGATATATTATTTATGAATTTTGCTTGTTCCTCTTTGTAGAAATTTATGCAGATAAAGTGAATAAAAATGATTATCTGAAAACGGTTTCAAGTGCGACCTTAATGTCACCTGTCAATATTTTTTTACGTCGAAACTAAAAAATGTCTTGTACTTCCGATAAGAAACGAATAATTTATCATCTCGGTAACATCAATACTTAAGCAATTTTTAGTCCCGTAAATAATTATTTCAATCCTTTACAGTTGATAAACAAATAATTACATACTGTTTACATCACTTTCATGGTTTTATGTTCATATACAAAATTCTTCCATTACCAAATATGATATCATTCTACGAGAAGAAATACATTTCTGAGAAAATTGCGTACAAAATTACTTCATTTTTGGATCCGTTATGAAGTCGTAATGAAAAGAATAAAAATGAGATTTGATTTTATTCACTACCCGTTTAAACAATTCAACCACAACAAAGTGTTTTTACGTCTCGTCAGCCATCTAACTTGAAGATATTTCCGTCAGTAAGTTCCCTGAACGTTTTGACGTAGCGTATAACATGCCGTAACAGATAATAAAAACCTGAAAGAGAACTACAAGCTACAAAACAGTTTCTCTGCTTGTCTTCCATTGTACCCGCTAACTCTAACACAACAATAGCCTTAAAGTTTCAAATTAATGGTGAGGTGATTTTTTGTATCGCAAAATAAAGGAAGAAATAAAGCTTTATAGTTCTGCATCGCTTACTGTTACATGAACCAATAAATAAAACATAAATGTGTCTGGGTCAATGTGTATTTATTCATGTATATCCAATTATTAAATGTATTTATTAGTTATTTAAACAATATTTTGCATATTTTATATTAATGTTGTAAATATTTCATATTTCGCAAATATCAAAAATATATTATAAATAAATAAATTCATAAATATAATCCCGATATCGGTAAGCATTTCATTAAAACGTTGAATAAATGATATAAATATAAACTAAATATTGATATGAATAAATAATGCAAATATAATTTATTCTCTCTAAAAATATTTACCTAATAAAATTAATTTATATTTAAAGAAACATAATTCCTTTACCATTACAAATGTGTGTATCATAAAGCCCTGCTCACACATGGACACACAGCAGACACATAGAAGACACATATACGCAACAACAGTAAGAAATACTGTGTGCATTGCTTGTGAAATAGAGGCGACGCTATTTTGTGGCTTCTATGTAAGTAAAGAAAAAATCAATTTCGAGGCCACAAACGTTCCACACGTTCTTCATTTTGCTTTTGTTGTATGTTTGTGTCTTCTATGTGCCCTCTATGTGTCCATGTGTAAACAGGACTTAATTTCGAGTCACTGAACTATATAAATTAAGGGGAAGGACGGTTACTATAGTTTAAAATTTTTTGCAGAGGAGTCACGTCTTCAATGTTGGTCACTAGATAATGTCGTCACGGAACTAGATAATGACGTCAAGGAATACTAGATTTACATGGTATACTAATTTAAATTTTAAAAATGTAATGTTGCATTATTGAATTTACATGAGATGATCAATTTAATTGAATTATTAGACGATTAATATTTAAATATCATTGTAAAATTTAATATATTTCCAATTACAACGTATAGCGTTACAGAAAAAATATGAATGTCATGTACAACACAAAACACAATTCTTAATTCAGTAATGCCAATGTCTGGTGTAAAAACAAACTACAATTATTTTTAATAAATTAAAAATTCATTAAAAACATTATATTCTGCTTTAAAATTATTGTAAATTTAATGAAAATGCAATATTCTTATAGTATGGAAAAAAGTAGTATTTATTTTATTCATTTAACATCACTCGGTCATTACTACAGTTATTTTTCATTTTGTAATGTTTTGATGACGTGACTCCTCTGCAATTTTTTTTTAACCATACAGAAATGTACTTCCAGCATGCAGTTCTCCATTTTGGATAAATTGGCTGCACTTCTAACCCTATATCTAGAGTTATTCAGTTTAGTGGTTGCCTGTAATTTTGATACTGGCGGGCATTTAAAATTAAAAATACTGAAATAAAACACGGTAAACCAAAAATGGATAACACAAAAATTCTAAAACAAACGAACAAACTGAACAACGCAAATTCAAAATGAAAACGGCTGTCGACGATTTGACGTGACGTATCGTTACAGAAGTCATGAACTTTAGGCAACAACAACAAAAATAATAGACACTAATTATGGGGTTAGCAGTGCTGCCAATACATCAAAAATTAAGGGCTCCATGGTGGAAGCACTTTTAATGTACCTACACCTACATACAAACCTACATGGTCCTTTTATATAGTTTACTTACATGGTCAATTTTAAGTATCACTAGATACGATACGTATAATTACTATTAAAAATAAATTTAATGAATAACTTAATATAAAGCCATTCATTTAAAGAATTAGAATTATTAGAAGTTATGTTAAAATAATTATCAATCCATCAGAGGCATAAAGATGTTCTTATGATCCTTCAAGAATCAAGATTTATTTTTGTAATTTAAAAAAAATTCTTTTGGATCCGCAATCAGCAAATAATACTTCAAACTGTAACAAAGCAAGTATGTAACTAGGTACTCTTATTGTGTGTGTAAATGTGTTATTTTACACTCCTGTATACTTAATTTCAGTTAAAAAAGTATTTGACAAAGTGTGGTATTGCATGAATTAATTAACATAAACAATAAATATACTATTATCTGAATTATAAATTACAGAAATAAATTCGTCTTTTTTATTAGAGCTTATTAATTTATGATAAGTTCGATCTTCGACAGTTGATAGCAGTTTGTGGCTTGTAAATGTCAATTTGTTTTTGCTGCGTGAGTTTGGTACAGTTAACCAGTTACAAGGCAGTAACTTTTATAACAATACTTAACTGTAATGAAGTATAGTATATCATTTGAAAATATCTGCTTTCAGTTTACCTTTATTTCTGTTTGTCCCGCAATAACGCTTCTAAATCCGTGGTAAAGAATAATCGTTTAATTTAATGTTCAATTCTCATTCTGAACCAAAATTATTTACGTTGTTTGAGAGTTTACAAACCGCACAAATTGCAATTAATGTTGAAATAGTAGATTATTGGTCAAATGTTTTAATAGGATTCATGGAATGTCAATTTTGAAATTCCTCGTTGATTAAACTCGTATGTGTTAAATTAAATTTTTCAGGAAACACTAAATTAATGTTTCTTTTTCAAACTTGAAACAAATAAATACCTAGTAAAGTATAATCAAAAGGTGACGGAGATTCGTGATATCTTTTTTAAGCAAAAATAAAATGATAGTCCGGTCTCCTGTTGATTAAAATCTAGATGGAATCACGTCTTCAATATCTGACGAAGACATTCTTATTATTATCCGGCATCGTGATTATAAACGTTTTCTGCCTTAGAAATGAAATCGCACTACTGCACTATCGGGAATTGAACTGCGAAATCCACACAAACAAAATAGGTCATGAAACAAAACTCGACTGACACACGACAATAAGGAAGAAAATTACACTTTTTATATTGTAATTATTATGCTTACTTGCAAAAACAGACTCGCAGAAAGATTGATTTCAAATTAAAGAAGACGATTGACGTTTGACGTTCCTACTAATGATTTGTAAATTGCGACTCCGGCATGACAAAAAGATTTCCAGATATTTTTTCGTTCTTAATCATTAAGCAATCGAAACTTTTTCCGAGAGAACCTTGAAATTAAGATTTGGGTAACATTTGGACAAGTATCCATTAGTGAGATTTCTTTAAATTTTTTAGGGAATATATAACAATTTATAATAATACTGAAGGATACCTACTTAATACAATACAATATTTTGATAAAGCAAAAATTTAACAACTCATCTTCAAGTTATTTCAAATAAGCAAATCCTTACTTAACCCACTTAACCTACGCGCAACAAATTTAAGTCTTTGTATTCGTTTTAGCATAATTGCCGTTGACTTTAGCAATACACTGCAAATCAGTTAGTTTGATTGCTAATATACTTTGGCAGTTTTAGTATAATATAAAACACCCGTAATTATAACGGGAAAAAATTTTAATATTGGCCTTTTACCCAACTTGGATATGGCAGTTTCACATAATGTGAATGTGAATGTAAATCATCGTTCATCATTCTAACTTCATTTGTCTCTGTTACCTATTTTCTTTCTTGTACTTACATTTGTTCAAATGTTATGCAATGTAAAAAATGTTTTGTGACTATTTTTATATATTATTACTATATTATTATATATTGATGTTACGGAGCGTAACGTCAATCATTATGGGGTTATTAAAACACTAGAACACGACTTTTACGAACGATATAGGTTACTAATCGTAGGTACTGCACACAAAATTATCTACTGCCGTAAATCAGTAAATAAAATCTGATGTGGACACCACATGACTTCCTTGTTCGCCTATTAAACTATTCATACTTTTCTTAATAACTAAAATGTAGAATAATATATTAACCGTATTTGATTTATGCGGAAATATCTAGAGTAAAGTGCACGATCGCAACCAAAAATATGAGGTGATCAAATAGATACAACATGAGTCTCAAATACAAAATTTCAACTTTCTACGACATACCGTTTTTAATTAATGCGAAAATTACCAAAAAGTACCCTTTTGGCACAGACGATCGTAACCAAAATTGGAGGTGCACAACTAGATGTTATAAAGTCCTAAATTCAAAATTTCAACTTTTTACGTCTAACCGTATTTGAGTTATGCAGAGCGTTGAGAATATTTTGTCAATATTGGAGCAAACTGAAAATTCTAGCAGTATTGGTAATAAATCCCTGCTGTACAGATGTACTACGAAATCCCTGTACATTTTTTGCCTGATGAGTGACCCTCGACTAAGTTAAATATTAACTCATCAACTCTGGTCAAATTCCCAATCGGAAATGAAATACTCCGGAAATTGAATCTCTCGGTATGCTGAGGGAGTCTAACTTGAAATTATTTAAATTATTATAAACATTTTCGTGCGTCTGGAAATATAATGAAAAAAGTTTAGTGTTAAATAAAAGGCAAAGTTTTCCCTAGCGTAAGTTTGAACCGTTCGTTGTGGAAATAAAAGAACAGCGAAGAAATACGAGTAATTGTGTTTAGTTCTCGGGAATATCACGCCGCGTCGTGTCCCCTGCTCTGTTGTGTTTAACAGGTTCACGTTTTTGCCGCGCACATGTGCGCTGTTGTGCTGTTCTGTTCTGTTCACCACGGTTCTCTTCTCGGTTCTCGCCAACGCCAGCCAACTCGTATTTCGATCGAGCACGCCTCACCCACGGAATTGGTTTCCACGGGGGGTTCTAAAACTTTTCACCTTTTCATCTATTTACACAACTTCCCTGTTCATTTGATTCTAAGATAATATCTCTTATTTTTCATCGATGGATATCTCAGGAGGGTTGGGCACATACAATGCCATAAACGCCATCTGTTATCTAGACAGTATGCTGCGGATGCTATGGCCAGCTATGACGTCTTCTAGTTGATGGCTTCCAACTTACAACAACTATAGGTATTCTACTTTACACATCCATAAAATGTTGAAATATTTCTGTGCAGAGTTGGTACGAAAACATTGAACTAAAAAACAAACGGATACTCATGTCCAGCCAAAACCTAAGAACTTTAGGTGCCCAACAAAAGTCCACCATAGTAGGTACCTCATTTTCAATGTACCTATTTTTTTTCGAGAACTATTTTTACTGAGCCAAAAGAATAGACTGAAAGAAGTAATAACTAGATTAGATAGTAGGCTTAAAGTTTCGGCTATGGGATGTAGCCATCTTCAGGTCTGTACAAGTCTTTGGTTAACAAAAATGATTTAAAGTTAATACAGTTTTTAATAATATAAGTCAACAGCTTCACATGTTGGCGAGTCGCTTATATTATTTTTTAAATTTACTTTAATTGCCTTCTGACAATGGACAAATGAGTGAAATTCAGCCAAGGATGTTCTCTTATCTCTTGAAAACTCATGTTACAACCACTAGCCGGTCCTCGATAGTGTTGTGATAGCCAAGTTAATTCTGTCCCAACTAATGATGATGAGAATAAATACCGACCCGGATTCGAATCTGAGCCAAGCACTTTACCACTGTCCTATATCGCTATTAATTCATTATTCGATGCATCATAGAGGTCTAATATTGAAAATGTGGTACCTTTATCACTTTCATCTTTATTCTGCCGTACGATAGTAAAGTGAAGTCATAAGTATAAAAGAACCCACCTTTTGATTGGTCAATGGTGCCAGTGCCGGGAAAAATGAGACAATAGTAATTCTTGATCAACAATTGAAAAAAAATACAAAATTGACAGATTGACAGCACAAAATACAAGATCACCTCGTGTGAATAGGAAGTGTTACGTGCCTAATTGTATGACAGTTTACAAATAATTGAAATTAAACTCTCTGGGATGCTGTGTATCTTGACAGTTTAAGTTACGAAGAATTTTTTCTTGACAGTTTGGGGGTAGCTGAGTTTTGCGACTGTTTTCCACGTAGGTTTCCTCAAATTTATCGCGAAAGAAACGCTCCCGCCGTGGCACATACGGCCAATGTAATTGCTGTGTTCTGATGAAAACGTGCCGATGATTGCACGATAGAATTTCATCCAGTATTGGTAATTATTACTGCTAGAGGTATTACAACTTTTCCCAATCCTGCACTCATTTCGACCACTGCCTTTTTTATTTTACTCGCAATAATTACTGGACCCATTCAAGAGGTATAAAACACGATTTACTCCAAGCGAAATGGTCAAGCCATGTCGGAGAAAATAAAATAAATACTTGCACGGAGCTGAAGTTTTGTACAAGACTCAACTCATAATGAATTCAGTTGCACCATAACGCTAAAGTGCATAACGTTATTTTATTAATGATAACAAGAATGATTTGCATCACGATTGTGTAGATACTAAATATAAAATGTCTTTAGTTGCTCGTAATATTTAAATAAGTAATTGTGTTATTCTCTTTGCCAGATGCATTACAATCGAGCTAGGATGCAAATTGCAAATGTAAACTATGCTCAAGTTAAAGTTATCTCATCTGCGACATTAATATCTCGAGTGTCATCTAAAATATTTCTAGACTTCTGCGTAATGTATAAATTTATATAGTTCTGCATAATGCAACAGAAAGTAATATGATACTGAATTATATTTGCATTGTTTGGTTCATTATTTGCATAGAAGTTTTATTTTTAAGGGGACAAGAGAATTGAAAAGTCGTTATTAAGAATATACATAATTAGAAAAATATTTTTCCTCAAATGTTCCAAACTCACACGTTGATGTCTCCGAAACTAAATTTCAGGTGTCAGTAAAACTTTTTTTGTTGTTGTAAGTAATCAGCGGATGAAAACTATTTTATTTTTTAAAACAAAAATATAGAAAATGTTACTTTATACCCTGTTCACACAAGGAAAGTTTTTCCTAAAAAGTTTCTTGAAAGTAAAACAAATGCTAGGAGCTGTCACAAAAAAAATTCAATACCGGTCATACGGGAAAAATGTGGGGAGACACTAAATAAAATATATTTACTTTTTACTCACTTGTAAACGTCATTTAATCAATCTCTAAATTATCTTTGAAAGTTTTTGTAACTTGTAAAAATGACAGCTAACTTGTAAAAATTGAACAAGTTAGTAGGCTAGTCATATGTTCATAATAAATAGTAGTTCACGTTGCCACAGTTATACTTCCAAGGCTTATGATAAATCATTTAAGACAATTTTTGAGAGAACAGCGAATGACAGAATTTGGCGAATTTTTTAATTTTTATTTTGATTTACAAATGAGTAACAAGTAAAATGTTGTACAATACACGTAAGGAATCTGTTTAACTGCTTCAACCTTGCTAGTAATGTAATATAATATAAATCTATAGCTATAGTGATCTTAAATATATTTATTAATAAAAATTATTTGTTTCTCCGTATAAACGGTATTGACAGTTAATTTTTATGACAGCTGCTAGCATTTGTTTTACTTTCAAGAATCCTATTAGGAAAAACATTCCTCGTATGAACTGGGCATAATATAACTTGTTCTGTGCAATTATTTCAGTTTTCAAAAATTCAACCTAAATGCACATATTAAAGGAACGAATAGAAGATGATTTATAGAATTTGAAGGAAAAAATTTTATCCGTTGAAAATTTGTATCTGTTCAGCGTGTACACCTGTATCAGATTAGTTATTTATGATACGTTTTTAGTTACAGTCCTTCAAACATACAATTCCTAGTTTCAAAAATTGAACAAATTGAATTTGATTTATCAAAAAATATTTAGTAGCTACGTTTCTAGTAGGTATATTATCTGTATTTGTCTGTAACGAATAAAGCATAATAAAGCAAGTGTCAGGTTTAAAAGATTTGCATGAACAGTAAGAAAAATGAAAATTGTAATCTGAACAGTGTAGAATCTTATAGTGTCTGTTGAATATGCAAATGCACATCAGGAAGACAGACAAGCATTAAATGCATCTGCATACATGATATGCACATATGGCTGTCAAATTTCCACTCAGCAGACTATAAACACTTTCATGTCAAACTATAATAACCCTTGTACTTCACTACAATCCGCTGTCATACCCTGTTTGTCTAATAATCACATATATGAACTAATTCACTGTAATTTGCGCCGAATTGATCCAATCACTCGACTCGTTAGTAATTAAGGGTTCTGACACCACCCCAATGTTTTAAACATCCAATGTTGGAAAGTTTAAATGAAATAAATGGAATTCAAGACAAATACAAATACTTGAAATATTTGCTTTGTACTACGTACGAACTACAGTACACAATCGTTTCATTTATTTCGTACTGAGTTCAATTTGTTCGGCCCGTTACTCTGTAAATTGTAAAGTTTCTGAGTTACTGCTACTTCGAACTAAGAGAATTATTAAAGAAGGAATTTCTACTAAGTTTAGTTGGACTTGAACACGCTAAATTCTACTAATAAAATATACAATATAGGTACATGGTTGCCAAAAACCCTATATCGGATTGAAAACCCAGCCAAGTAGAATTTTAATAGATTTAGCATGATTTTATTATAAAATAATAATTATTATTATTTACTTTACAATTGGGCAAAGTAAGGAATTACCTACAAGTTCAAACTTAAAATATGGTTACTATGGTGACTTCCAACAAGCAAAGTAACAATTTACCCACAAGTAGGTATAATTTTAATCAAAGCCACTAGTGGGCAATTTTTTACTTTGCTTGTTTAAAATCAACATAGTTAAAGCTTTTATTAAGAGATGTTTGATAAAGAAATTAATATAAAATATAAAAACAAATTTAAAAGTAAGAGATGTAGGTACATATTTTCTTGAGTTTACCTATTTTTATTTAAGTGTTTCAATATGGATTATTCGCAGATAATAATAAATAAATAAAATGTATTAAATCTGAATTTCATACTGGAAGGTATCTAAACAAGATATTTAGATAAAATATTTTTCATGAATGAGTTGTGTGAAATTAGAAAACATCATCCACGTGTTTCTATAATATTTCACAGGAATGGACTGGAAAATAAATCGATTTTAAGCAGAAAATCTGTATTTTTCGCTTTGTTAATCACTTTATTTTTTCGCTGATTGTTATTAATTAATATTGATCATGAGCATTTTCAATATTTTGACAGGTATCGCCATAAAATTTGTATTGTTGTTTGTTTAGCGATTGGATTGCTATAAAAAAATTGTTATTTATATTTTCAACATTTTTTGTGGATTCTCCACAGCAACAATTAGATAAATTGCGTAAACATTAAAAATAATTTTATTCCCTCGGCATTAAAAGTGACATTTCACAGACTAACTTGTCAATCGACGAAAAAGCTATTTTATCAAAACACATAAGAAAATTAAAAATTAATAAAAACATACTGATCTTCAAACAATGTTTTGGTATACCTTGTTCAACCAAACAAGCTCGTTGAAAGTTTTATAACTTTCACAGATTATTAACAAAAACCACGCTTGCTGCGTCATCCTCTCTCCAAACAATCCCAGTATTGACTCAAGCTATTTATCCTCATAATTACATCTCGTTGTGCACGTTGTACAAACTACAAAAACATTCCCTTGTAAAAAATCCCTCCGTTGCAGTGAGGACAATAACTCTCAGCGCATGAATCCGGCGCTGGCTTCTTCGCTCTTCTTCTTTAGTGGAAACAGGTGCAAGTAAAGAGCAAACTTAGCCAGCGACTAATTCTCGTAGTCATTAACGAATTAATGATAATTTACCCCCTGGCACAGGGGAGGGGGGTAGGCACGCGAACACACAATAAACGAGTTCATTCAATTCATTGCTGAAATCATCTTAATTGATATTTAACTAAGACGGAGTTTTTTAATTGGGAAAAAGATACAGTTTTATTGAGGCGAGAAGTTTAGAATTGTTCTTTACGAATTTTTGTTAAATTTTTTTGATTGATGTAGAAAGTATACAAATATTTTTATACAATCACATGCTTAGATATCTTTGAAGATTAGCGTATAAGTAAAAAAAGTTAAAATATTATTCGTCTACGAACGATGTTCCATAAGCACTATTATAAAAAGGATCAAAAATTAGATTCTGAATCAAATTTTTTGAAAATTCTTAAGAAATAAAAAATATAATATAATTTTACAACAATATTTTTAGGTTCTGCTAATAAGGGGTTATTCCGGGCGTGTGCAGAAATAATGAATTTAGTATTATTATGTTAAAAGATGACATTGAGTACAAAATTAATTCAATTTTTATAACAATATCTAAATCTTAAACGAATGATCCAAGATAATTTGCAAACAAATGAAGTTTGGATTAATGTGATCAAAAAGTATGTTAATTTTGAGACCGGCTTTAGTAAGTTTATCTTAGTATGAAATATAAAAATTAATTTTTTCGGCGATTGACATTAAAAGTGCTGTTTTTTGACAGCTGACAATCAGCAAAGTGTCACTTTTGCTGCCTTGGCAGCAAAAGTTGTAAAAAAAGCCTAGGCAGCAAAAGTAATTGTTACTATGGTGAATCAACAAATTTGACATTTATAAAATTCATCATCATACCTAACCTATTTTTTGTTTTTTCATAGCAACTGTCAATATACGCATATAGGAACATAATTTGATTGCGATACCTATCAATATATTTAAAATACCTAATCACTAAGTTAATATTAATTAATAACAATTGCCGAAAAAATAATGTGTTTAACATGGCAAAAAATACAGATTTGCTGCCTAAGCTAGATTCATAGCCTCGGCTGCGCCTCATCGTCTATGAAACTCTAGCCGCGGCAGCAAATCTAATATTTTTTGCCTAGTTAACAAATAACTCCTATAGTTTTTAAGTTTCAAATAAACGTCAAAAGTGAATTCAGTTTTTTCAAATTGTTCATTGCCCGTTGCCTACATATTTTGTTTATTTAATGCAGTGTTACCAGTCGCTGATAACAAAATTTCACCAAAATCCTAGCTAACGAAGCTCTTACAAAAATTAGAACTGATCTTCATTGGACCTTCAAATAAATAATTCACCGTTATAAAAAATTATTCTTTTGTCCTTGCATGTAAATATTTGGCTGAATTTGATTAGGTTAAACCAAGAGCGTATATAAATAATAATTGGTTCAGCTGAAAATTTCCTGTTTATAAAACTCAGGAGCATCCGGCTTAAATACAAAACGTAAACATTTACAAAAGAATATTGATTTAGCGAAAACAAAAGATTTGAGTCTTTTATGCAGTTTAAATGAATTGATTAAAAAAACATTACCGCCATACTCGTCGTATAATTGAAGTTTCGGAGACAATGGACATTCTGTGATTTTTTGCATTGAGTGTACGTCGAGAGGACCAATCAAACGTCCGATATTGTGTTTCTGTTTGAGTAAATAATCCATATTTGCCGATATTCTGTTATTGCGTCTATTCTTTATTATATGAGAGAATTTTATTTGCTCAATAGTGATGGAAGTTTTGTATACATGACTATCCGGGCTTTATTGCAGAAATAAATTAAACTCGGTATATAATGGACGATTCAATGATGATTTCCAACCATTCAATCATCGTTTTTATACCGGGGGATCATTTCAAACGTGCGATGAATTCAAATTAAATTGAAAGTAAATAAGGTTTTAATGTGCATTGTTCTTCATTATTTTTGCAAATGAATGACTGGCACGTTCATTTTATCAATTATAAACTTTTCATATTGACACAATTAAATGCAAAATTATTTATGCAAAACACAGACTTTTTAATTAAATAGGTTATGTGACAATTAACAAATTATATTGCATATTTTTTATTAACGACTATTAAATTAATAATGATTATTACACTGCTGTTAAATGAGTTAATCATTAATTTTTTAAATAAACTCGAATGGACCATTTTAACCGAGAAAACTTTTTTATTTAGATTTTTGGGCAACACAGCTTTATAGAATACAGAATATATAAATAACAATGAACTTCTGACATTTCAAACTTATTTAACTTATGTAATTAATAAATACATAATAAATATAAGTACAATAATATTAAACTGGCCAAATTAAAAAAATAATAATGCAAAGACAAACAATTTTATGATAGTGTTTAATGATATCAACATGTGATGCGCAAAATTTTTGTATTATTTTTGCTAGTTTATTTTTGAAAAGCGCTGTAAACGGGTCAAAATATTTTGTATTGCGAAAAGTAAGTTTTCCCACTCTACAGAGGAAAATAAGCACTGTTTTCTTACGACGAAACATTTTAAAAATTATTGTGAGTAAATTTATTATTTTATTGAATGTAAATTTAATTTCAAATATTTACTGAAGAGTAACATTTCATCGTCTCTAAACGTCAGTTATAAGTTCCAGTTCTGTGTTTCTTTTACATAAACAATGTTTTTAAAGATGTCGTGAATAAAAAGGTTGTGTCTAACATGAGAGAAAATCTCTTTTTCCACTGTCACTCGATTGTCTCACTCGCTTTGCTCGTGACACAAACTTCGAGCTTGAGTGGGAAAAATAAGAGCTTTCCTCTCTAGTTGAACAAAAATAACTATACTATCTCTAAAAAAAATTAGTAAAAATGTGTAGTTGATTTTACTGAAGCACTAGCACTAGTGCTACAAAAATATTCTTGATTATCAAAAATATTTACAAAATGTTCAAAATGAATATATAATACCTATACGAATACGAACTAAAAATTTAATAACAAACATAATTGAAACAAAAATGCGAATAAACTCTAAAAAATTCAAACAATAGTAATCTATTAGTCGAAACAACGCTGAAAATAGCATGAAAATATCTGCCGATCTTGCAAATGAAATTAGCGGGTTTTTGCTGCGTCCGTGTGGCGTTAAAGCACAACAATCAGATACAATTGCATACGGTTTTGTTCTAAATCGATATGATTGGATTAGAAGTCCGTTAACAGAGTCTGTTATTCCTGGGCACGTTCTCTGAATTCGATCAGATATTCCGTACTACTAGTACAAGTAGTCTCACTGGTACTATTACTACTGCGGTATTGTATTTAAGTTTTGAATAATGCAACAACGGTGCGATATCGTCGATAACGTTTTATTATAATTTTAACAAATTCGCCAATGGAATATAAATTTTCATTTTAAATTGCAAATTAACGGGTGAGCTATTATCGAATTAATTAATTTCAAATGTAGTTATTAAATTATATTTTAACGTATTACTGCTTTTAATGCAATAATTATAACATAAAATAGAATATGAGGATGAGACTTTTTTTTTAGGATGCAGTCATATCATACTTTTTTTTCTTAAATCTCGATATATTTTGACGCCACAAGGATCGAAAATAGGCGAGAGTTAAGAAATAAAAAATTTCCATTAAAAAAACTATCAACAAATTTGACATTGATTTCCGCAATTCAGGCCGCGAAGTAAAACATGTGTACGATACATTTCGCGACCGCGTTGCTATTAGTAACGGCTGCGAAGTAAATTTTTGAGTTGTGCATATCAATGTCAGATATTTTTAAAAGATGTTACAAAACATAAAATGTGTGTTTTAAATATGCATTGCAGTTTTATAATAGCTATTTGTTTTTTATAAATGCTATTTTTGAAACTTGCTTAGTAACAATTATTGTTCTCAAATTCAAGCTTATAATATTGTCACTGTGACACGGTATCAGATAAAGTAGTATATTATAGTATTAAAGGACTAAAGTGCATGATTTAATACTGAGGGTGAAGTTTATTTCACGAGCCGAAGGTGAGGGAAATAATCACCTGAGGGATTAAAGGTACTTTAGTCCTGTGGAATTTTTGCACTTCATTCTAAAACGAGAGCAAAATAGTTTAAAAGAATACACATTTTGCAATTTTGACAGTAAAATTTATGACAAATATTTATATTCTTACCATAGATACTCTGTAACAAAATAGCACATAATTACTTGACAACGGGATTGATTAATTCAATTCCTTGACAACGGGATTAAATATGAAAAATAATCCCTTGGGATCAAATTAAGAACCGTAGTCCCTAAAAATAAAGACTAAAGAAGAGTTTTTGTCCCGGAAGTGCAAAAACTAATATATTTACCTCGATTTTAGATAGTAGACATTTACGTAAATAATTATTTTTCGAGGCGATAGGTGTTCCCAATTCGTAATAAAAAATGCTTTTTTTATAGCTTAGATCTATTTTGAAGAAAAACAACTTCAGAACTCCCAATAATAAATAATTTTTTTATTTGGGAATTAGTTTTGTAAAATATCGTTCTCGAAACGTTATATTGTATTGAACTTATTCCCAAATAAATAAATCATTTATTAAATATACTTGATTTTTTCAAAGAAATGATAATAAACAAATTGAGTAAGGAGTAACACTCCTTTTCGCCTGCAGGATCAAATGGATTCACGGCCAAAAAATGTATTTGAAATAGATTGGTTGTTTTTGTGAGGCAATGCTTTTTATACATGATGTGAGAGCGTGCCTACGACATAAATATACATAACTCATGTAATTATTTCCAAGTTACAGTGATGGGGTACATGAGTCGAACAGTCGCGTCTGTGTTTTATTTTTTAATAAATACCTTTTTCATTTTTCTAGAAAATTAAACTGTGATCTAGTTGTAAAACTCCCAAACTTTAATTAATTCAATTTTGATAGCATGTTTTCGTCTTTCCGAGCAACTGCTGGAAATAAATTAGCATATTTCATGTCAAATGTTGTAAAAACCCTCGCAAAGTTTTTCATATCGGAACAAACTTGGAACCAATGTTTTCCTTATACCAAATTGCGACAGAAATTAAATCATTGCCTCGCTGAACAGAATCGATCAAAGATGCACAAAAACATTAGCGCGACTTCAAAACTAATTCCGATGTGTAAGGAATAACGAAAATATCGTATGCAATTATGAAATAATTTCGTATTTACCTCACGTTGGAGTTTCAGTTCGAAGTTTCGCAAGAGTTTTTCATGATCACGATGCAACGTACCTGAAAGCAAACACAAAATTAAGAAAAGTTGCAAAATTTAATCAAATTTTGAGAAGAAAATTTGGTGTAGTCGTATTATTTTTATTTAAAGTATTAACAAAATACTCCTCTTTTGAAGTTTCTGATTATATTACAAAGTTTTTGCAAACTTTCAATGGAGTATAAAAATCATTAAAAATTTACCATCGACAGCAAAATTATATAATATTTAAGTTTACCACTATAATTAAAATGAATTTAGCGTAGTTAACTTTAAGAGGTTATTGACCTACAGTAATATTTATGAAAACATAATTCAAATAATACAGAGTTTATACTTCATTCAAAGGGTTGGATAGAAATTTAATTAAATGTTATTATAAAAGTTTATATTCTCGAGATGTTCGCTTAAATTTCATCCACATTAAATAGCAATTAGTCAACTAATTACAGTGAATTTATTTTAACGTGAAACATGGGATTTATCATATCCAGTTACGAATTTGAAAGCAATGTATTGGAGTCACACTGTTGCTACCTGGAAATACGATTTACCTATATTTTGAACAATAATTAAAAGTTTATGTTGAAATCGTTCCTCGGAACTATTGCAGCTGTCCAAATATCTTATAGTTATAATTGTTCAAGAATAATATAATTAAATTGATTCCCTTAAAAAGAACACTCTAATACATTGCTGTTAAAGTTGTAACAATGGATATGAAAAATCTCATGTTTCACGTTAAAATAAACTCACTGTTTATATTATTTCTCATTTAGATTAAAATATAAAAAGTGAGCTGTATTCATATTATTGGACTTATATTTTATAGCAACATACAGATTATTTTATACACAAAATATATTTTCACTTTGTTAGGATTAAAAATTTCCGAGAAATTTTGAAACCCAGGCATTAACATTTTTGAACTATTTTTACTCATAATTTTTTATACACGCTACTGTTTTTATTTAATAAAAAGCTAATTTTTATTTGCTTCTACCGGTGCATTAAAAACAATGAATAATAGATCGTTCCATATGCAGTTTTTAATTTGGAAAAGCTTTTATTTTTGTTTAGTCTAATTTGATCAGAAAGGTAACAGTTGATGATTTCAAACATTGCTGGAAAGGTGCCGTACTACCTATACTACATTATTTAAATTCCATTATACCTATTTCCACACTTAGTCTGGTTCAGGTTCAGTCTGGAAAGAAGGATGGCCAATGGACGTTTTGTGTCCCTGCTATTTTCCCAATTATGTGTATCTCTCGTTAGGCATTTAGTTCGCTATTTATATCTTGCAGATTCAAAATAGTGAGTTAATTTTGATAATTGCATCCCTGTACTCCGTAAGAGCCTACACTGAAATTGACACATTTCGAGACACGGCGCACAGAAAAAAAATTGGAGAACATTATTAAACAATTGTCTATTTCTGTATTACAAATTGTAGTTCAAATAGGGACAGACACAAAATGTTCTAAAAATTTAAATAATGTTTTAGTTTTTAAAACAACGATATAAAAATTGATAAATATTGTATTAAACCATACAATAATTGTAATAATTTAGTCTACAAAATTTATAAAACAATATTATTGTAAAATTTCAAATGTAGTTTTTCGCTGTGCGATTTTGAAACTTTGAACCCTGAATGGGAGTGAGCGTGAGTAGTAGCTAAATTCGTCGTCAATAACACGAAACGACGTAACTCAAAAAAATCGAAAATTGAGATAAGTCACTCATAGGCATAAAATGGAGAGTTTTACAATTCCACGAAGCGTCGTATGCCAAATTCCTCATAGTTTTCATTATACAGAATAAATTTCACAAAAAGACGTATCTCAATTATGGCTTAAATTATTGAAATTTTACTGAAAAATGTTATGTAAAAATGTTCATACTGTCAGAAAGTAAATACATGCATCCCTCAATAACGAAAAAAGCTAAAGGCATACTTCTTTAAATCGCTCTCCTGCAAAATTAACAAAACTGAGTTACGTCGTTTCGTGATATTGACGACGAATTGTCGTGCGTGAACAACATTTTCGTCGCGCGTAAGCGTCTATACCGAACTCACGGTCACTCGAACCGAACCAGAACAGGAACGAAAACCAAACCGAACTTTTAAGGTTGTTCGACCTGGCCTCAGAAAACTGTTATTTTGCACTACTTTAAGACCATTTTTCTCGTTACTGTACGTTTTGTTTCTTTTCAAATTTTTATTACATATTATTGAATACTTTATAAACTAAATGTCAAGCTTAGAATTTTGAATAATGTTATTGTTAATAATATATCGGTACTAGTGTAAAGATGCTCATATTTTCTGAAATAATTTTTTTTATTGAATATTGCTCTCTGACATTTAATAGCATTGGTAAAATTATGCTGAGGAAGCTCAAAAAAAAATAAATTAGCTAACCACTAACCACTGGCCTATGCAGGATGTAGGTTTTTGTCAATACTCATAGTTAAGTCATGAATATCGCGGAGCTTATAATTCATTCCAAATTCGCGTAGACAGTTCGTTAATAATCCACGATAAATAAACAGTGACGATAATGTAATATGTATCACGCAGTATTTGGCCAATATCAGTACAATACAAAGATGCATGTATGCATAACAATACCAACATGCATCAGCGTGGCTCTGCCGCACTAGGACACAATATAAAGCGGATATCGAAGCACCGCGCAGCATTGTCAAGTTCAAAATCGCGTTAGTTTAATGCCGTATTTACAGGCTGTAATCCTCTTTCGCAGATGGACCTGTGTGGCGGGTGGCGGCCGTTTGAATTATACATGCAATGCCGAATGCCTACGACTGTACGACACATGGATGCGAATACCAATACTACTCAACTCGGTGGATTATTCGTAATGAGATATTAGTATTGGGAATTCATGACCATCGATACGTAATTAGATTCGGTTTGATTAATTTCTAAACAATTTCAAATGCAGGCCAATAATCCTAATCATAGGGTAGTTCGATAGTTACCGCAATTACTGTAACTATACTAATTGTCTTATTAGGATACTTTAGTATTAATAGAGGCATTTGCTACTCGTACGTAATAAATCATGAATAAAGATATTACTGAATATCCGAAGCTTGTCGAATATTTTGAAAGAAGTTTTAAAAAGTCCTGATTAAAATTTATATAATATTACTAAAATAACATTCCCAGTAAACATGTCTCATATTTGCGACGTTAGAATTAATCTCAAGGAAATCGCATTTGTGATATCACATTATTATGTACTACAAACATCGCAAAACGATACATTTTTATCATTGCTTAACCATATCACAGAGAGGTTAGGTAAAGGATGCTTCTGCGATTTACATTTGTGATATATTGTGATGATCTAAATTGATCACAAAAGTGAAATCGAAAAAGTGATGTCGTTGAGAGATCAATGGTCGCATGGATATTTTAATAAGATATTTTTTATGTGATATCACAGAGATCAATTTTGTTAAGTCAATTACTCGAGGTCGCAGAAAATCACAAAAGTGATATCGCTGAAAATCACCTTATAATAATTATATTGCACTCGTACGCTTCAAGCTAAGAACTTAATCGTGCTTCAAAGATGGTCGCGTGGATTGAGATTTTGGCTGCAATAAGACAAATCGATCTAGAAATGGTTGGTTACTAGTGATGGGTCTTTCGTTCATTTTTAGTGAGTCAGTTCATTTCGCTTCGCTCAGTAAAGTGAGTCGTTCACACTGAGCCGTTCATTTGAACGACTCTGTAAAACAGCACTGTGCGTTTCAAATGACACCGTGCTACCGTGCTAGTGTGCTGCTCAGCTGAGCTGCTTTGCTCATGTGCTCATGCTCACAGCACTGTGCGCTCGCCTTGTGTGCATGTGCGATGCGCAGCGATGTGGCATGTGCCAAACTGCATGAACCTAGCATTTTAGTTAGTTGATAGTTGTGTTCTCGTCTTGATTACTCGTTGCTGCAAACAATAGATTATTGAACGTTGCTTATTGTAGTTGTATATGTATATTGACAATGGAAAATAAACAAAATAAAAATTCTGCAAAAAGGAGTACCTATTGTCTGGCAACATTTTGAAGAATGTTCAACAAATTTAGCAAAATGTTACTATTACTTTTACATTAATGTATTTTTTGCATTTACTTTCCAGTCCTACATTGTTTCCACTTCCCATATTGTTGATTATTTTCATTGTTGTCCGTACAACAGAAACGCCACGCTTCTCAGAATACACAGCACTCAGCACCGTGCGCTGTATGTATGTTTCGTTCGTTTCGTTCATTCCACTCGCACTCGTTCGTCTTTCTGCGTTCAGCGAGCGCTAGCGGTGAGCGGAGGCTAAATAGTAGCACGGAGCTAGTGCTAGTGTGAACTGGTGTGCCGTGCTGAACGAACTAAAGAGTCGTTCGTTCACGGCACACTAAAATGAGTCGTTCATTTTGAACGACTCGTTCATGAACGACCCATCACTATTGGTTACTATTGTAATTGGAAGTAAACTCTCTTGAACGGTAAAAAATTATATTTTAGTGGTTCATATACTCTATTTGGGTATGTATAATAATAAATTATTATATAAGTTACTTGCTTAGCGACTGGTAAAGATGTTGGAATTGTCAATAAACAGGAATGCAGTCAATATTTCTATTTAGATATTTATTTGACGAACATCAATTATTATACTTTATTTAAAAATAATAAAGTAGCGTATTCACTGTTTTGCTAAAATAAAAATTATGGAATGGATGTTTTTTTTCTTTTTTGCACTTTTGGAACACTAGGTATTCATTTTTAGTCTGAAATATATTGCAATTAATGAAAATTCTTAAGAATTATATCGACTTTGATTTCAAAACCTAATGTTTGTTATATAAATTTATTATGGATTTGACTTAAAATTTTATAGTTTTAGAACAGACCAGCAGACAAATAAGAGCAAGTTAAAGTAGATACCTACAGTAAAGGTATTATGATAATTCTGTGGTCAGTAATAAGATTACCGTAAGTAGAAACCAGCTTAAAAACACTCATACACCCTCGCGCATATTAATTGTAAAATCCCGTCTATTTCCTCTTTATCTTCTCTCTCCTTTATTTCAATATTTATCTTTGATGTTCGGCGCTCGCTAAGCCCCGTCTGCCGTCTGGGGATCGAGAAGTTATAACTTCGCAAAGAGGATCAAATTTACAAAAACGCCATAGCTAGTGCGCGAGTGCTGGAGTGCTGTTCGTCGAGGAGCTAGCGTCCACGCCAGTTTTTTCAAGCGTTTAGACAAACACTTTATGTTCCATTGGCCATTATATTCAGATCGGGAGCGGGAAGGATTTGTCGAGTTTCAGCAGAGGTTTCAGCGGAGGTTTCAGCTTTCAGACCGTCATTTGGCGGCGAGATACTGAAGCTGTTATATAACGAAGCATCCGAAAATACAACTACTTACATATTTTTATTTATTTACGCTATCAGTATTGTACTTCAAAACAGGCAAAAAACTTCTTTGTATTCATTTCATGCATTTATTCAGTGAAAATACTTATGTCATTAAAGTTGATTAAATAATACAAATTTTTAAGAAATTTATTTGTTTTTTCACCGGTTTTTTCGGAGCATAAGTAGGTAAGTATATGTAAGTTTTGTAATAATAAAATAAATTCTTTTGGTGAAATAAAATATTTTAATTAAAAATTATTCCAGAAACCAGAAATCAATAGTTCAGTCCGTTAAAAAATTATTATTATTATTATTAGATTATTCACATCATCTTTCATCTGTCAAAAAAGACCAATAAAAATGCAGAATTATTAAATTTCGCAGTCTATCAAAATCAGTAGGAATGATTATTTATTGAAACTTCATTTTTCGGCAATTTTAATTTAAAACTGGATCTGATTCAGAGAATAATCTATTGAATACCATTTGTATTCATAGTCATGTAGATTATTTTCTGGTAGTATTATACATTCATGTACATTATTGTGCTTGCGAATATTACTCATATGCTGCGCACTCGTAACATTCATATCCAAGAACAAAGAATATTTGTAATACTACCAGAAAAATAACCGACATACTATAACTACTTTTTAATATTACTTATTTCAAAAATGTAATGTGGGTGTTTTTCTCAAAATTGACCATTTTAGTATAATAGTATGGCGACCATTATAAAAATAATATGTACAAAATAAGGACCGTTTAATTTGAACATTCATTAAATTGTTGTCTTATGTGAAAAATTTAAGTACCTTTGTCCGATTCAGTTTCTTTGCTTTGGCAAGAAAAAATTATCTTTCAAAATTTGAGTTTAAAATAAAATAAGACTAATACTGTAGGCGTTGGTTAAACGTTTAAAATTTAATCGTATTGATTATTGCATCCAACATAAATTAATTAGACAGCCATGAATTTAATTTAAAATGAAATATGTACTGTCCAGGCAATCTGCTACTGGTGTTGTTTTGGAGAGGGTGTCATGTATAATAACACATGATCACCGCATTATTCCTATTATTTATTTTGTTTTAAATACAAATTTGCATATTTCACAGTTTAAAAATACAGTGACAATCAACATTTATTTTGGTTTGAATACAGAAAGACGCGCTGAGCAATTTGTCATTTAAAATTAAAATTACATGAAGTCAAATTTATTCCAACTTAAAATTTTTCATCCAAACTCAGCTGTAAAAATTTAATTTAACTGGTGCTGAAAAATTGTCGCACTTGTGACAAGAAAAATTATTCCAATGATTAAAATGAAGTCCGGAGAGAATTCGCCTCCAAACTAATGGTTGGGATAAACTGTATTTGTGTATTTTTGCTACGTACAGGTGGAGTGCAACAAATAGTGTCTTTAAAATGTAATTGAGGGTTTAAAAGATAATTGCAATACGAGACTTGAAAATAAAAATATGTACTAAGCCATTTCCTTCTCTGGTTTCTCACGATTTCGGTTCGTAATAAAAATATCACTTCGTTATACGAAATCTTGTTGTAAAAATAAAATAGTTTTAAAACACAATTACTTAGGCAAGTGGATATAATTATGAATTCTAAATTTAAACTAATTACTTAACCATATAGTACCTACAGTAAAAGGAAATTATTAGTTTATATGCATCCATTTTGGGTGTATATATTGTGATGCTTCTTCTTCTTCCAATGGCTCTACAGCCCAAATCGGGCCTTCGCCTCCCCTTAATGCACCGGTATCACCGAGCCGCAGCTTTGACACTGCCGTAGGTACTGCCGATGCGGGGTTTCGTAGCCATTTGCTACATATTTAAGATGCACAAGTGGCTGGCTTGTGGCATCCGAGTGTGATGAATACATGTAGCTGTATTCTTTTTATTTAACGACAAATCACACATTGTCGATCGGCAGCGCTGGGACTCGAACCACTGATGTGTGGTTCGCGTGACGTCATAGCGAGCTAGGAGATGTACTAAGCGCGTTCGGCCACGGCGCCGATTATTGTGATGCTAATATGGATTTTAACGGTGGAAATTTGATTGAATTAATAAAAAAATATGGGTCTATATTTTAAACACAAGTAAATATACTTAATATGGTATTAATTTAAAAAATTACTTCAACTTTAAAGAGAAAAATCATTAAAAGAATAAAGTCTCATTCACAATACGAAATTTGGAGTTAGTCAGTTGGTGAGGGATGGGCACGTATAATACGTCACGTATTACCTATACGTTATTTTTTACGCGTTAACGAAGCATTAATGCGCAATTTTGAAAGTTTGACAACCAAAACTATAATTTTATATTATTTACGTTCTTTTCGTTATTTACATATTTTACAAATTTTTTACGGTATAAAGGTATAGAATTCTTTATTAGGCGTAAATGCCCATTCCTGCAGTTGGTATAGTTAACGTTAGTGATTTGCTGATTTGACATATTATGTATTTTACTTGTAGTGTTCACAATAACGAAATTAGCTCCACGTTGCGCTGTGCTAATTATATTATGCGCAGAGATTTGCATACTCCAAACCCGTAATTAGTAATTAATGATTTTCTGTATAAACAACCAATCAGAATTTGGAACGAGAATTACTTTTAACGTTTGACGTCTAAGAAGACAGTAATATTTTTAAATTCGGGATCACCTTTGTCAAAGAGACATTTACAATTTTGCACCATATTTACAAATGCTTCTTCAGCCATTTATAGACAAGGATTATTACGAAACGCAACTTAAGTAAACCAAACATAATATAAACCTATTTATAAGCAAACAAACTAACATTTCTGACTTCTGATGCTAATTTCAAAACAAATTTGTTTTACTAAGGCTAACTACAACATTAATTTTGTAATTGCGGCCTACAGTAGCCAAAACTATCTAATCAACTATAACTACTAACTATAACTAGTAACTATACCTACCACAGAGTAAATAAATATAATATATGATACAGAGGGAATGTAAACTGGGTTGATGGGCAAGGGAGGTTGCGCCATGAGACGGAAGGGGTATACACGAAAAACGCCCGATCGCCATCTTGATTCGCCCCACATTTAAAATTTGAATGCATACAAATACGTTACTTGCTGTCCTATTGACAAACCAAACGCTGTACATGGTCTCATTGTTTAAAATATTAATAAAAATTAATACTTTAGATTTTAATAAAATTTAATACTCAAATGTCAAATCATATACGGGGCGAACCAAGATGGCGACTTCTAAACTAAAGTGGCTACACGCCGATTTGACACATGCCCTCTGTAAGTTTATTTCCTCTGTGATACCTACTGACTATAACTACTAATTTCGTATTGTGAATGAGGGTTAAGGATCAATTGCGAAATAAATTGATGTATGAGTGTGGAATCGTGAACAATGTGGCCGATAGAGATAGAAAAGGAATAAGACAGTTGCGGTGGTTTGGGTATGTGGAACGATGTCGAATGAAAGGTTTGTAAAGCGAATATAATGCGAATGAGATAGTTGGTGAGCATTTGCGTGGACGTCCAGTGAGTAAATGGATTGATGTAATTGATGGTTTGCTGCGAATGCAAACGATTCCAAATTCCAAGTAGGAAGAATAAAAGGCTTGTATGATGGAAATGATAATAATCAATGTAGATGAGGCAAAAAAGTGTGAATTTAATTAAGTGTAAGTACCAATTTTTTTAAAGGAAATGCCGAAATTTTTACGTACATATCTGTGTATTTATTTTAAAATATACTAAATAATTAATGCAAGTTTCTGCATTAATCTGGAAATGCAGAAATCGCGGAATCCATAAAAATTCTCGTTACAAATTGCTAATAATTTATTACATCTGCACTTCAGCTGGTTTCATATTTGATGAATGTAATTGTATATTTTTAATTGATAACGAAGCAAACATATACAATTTTTTTGTCTGTTTATGGAGATATTGTGTTACACCGGTCTATGTATCATTATTGTAATTAATAAAAAAGTTCGAGGATTAAAAGCAAAAGCGTGTAGTATGCGTTTTTTATGAAGCCTATCATTAAAAATTAAATATTTGTAATGCATTATGTAGGGAGAAGAAGAGGTAGGCACTCATGTGTAAAGTGAAAATACCAAATTTATTTTTAGTGGATACAAAAAACCTACACAAAAATAAAATTGTAGCTTGCCTGTCATACAGTAACGTTCTCTTATAATGAACTTAAGTGAACTGAAAAAACGGTAGATTAAAAAATCACTATTATTTCATTTTTTAAAACAAAATATTCGTCACACGATTTTACGACCGAGTAATGTATCTACAATATTATCGATTTCAAAACAAAAATTTCAATTTGTGTATTGGTACGTCTTGCTATAAAATTCAAAGCATAAAAACATGTTACAATAAGTCAAATTGTTATTTTGGTTTTAATATCTGTGATCTCATCTCATATTATGCACTACCAGTAACCTTGATGATTAGCTACCTACTTAAAGGTTGTGCTTACAAGGTTACAAGGCTATAGAATTAAATTTTAAAAAAAACATCATGTGGTATTTTGTTAAACAATTTCTAAAATTTACTAAAAAGGTGAATTTTACCTTTTTTGACAGTCAATTGGTAAACTGTTAAAAAAATTATCTCTCTACAGCCGTCTTCCGACTAATTTACATTTTATTGATTTCATGAGAAAAAAATATTTTTGTGTATTAATAAGCATATAAATTGGATTATTTTTAATAATAAAAATTAGCTGCAAGCTAAATTATATACCCATCATTGTTGAAATTATGAAGCTTCTGGATTTTCAATGTGAACGTGAAAATTGAATTATTGAATGATAAAAATTTGCTCCAAGATTTGCTAATTCACACGAATTTTATTTATTGATTCATGTTTTTTATGTTAAAATTCAGTTCGAAATTTTTAATGATACAGCCAGAATCGTTGAAATTGTGAAGCTTCAACGAAAATTGAGTTTTACATTTACGTCTTTGTTCTCAAATCAAAAATTTTCTAAAATGATCGTACAAGAAGTTAGAAGAAGAATATGAAACGGGCATGTGTGCAATGGGCTCAACACAAGAAACTAAAATTCTAGAATATGCTTACACAGGAAAATGCATGCACGAGAAGATTCAAATCTAGAAAATTTATACGTAATAAAATACCTGCATTAAAAGGTTTATTCACAGGAAAATTCAAATCTAGAATTTGAGATTTGTCATAAATGCAAACAGGAACATTCATACCTGCATTAGAAGGTTTATTCACAGGAAAATACAAATCTAGAATTTGAGATTTGTCATAAATGCAACAGGAACATTCATACCTGCATTAAAAGGTTTATTCACAGGAAAATGCAAATCTAGAATTTGAGATTTGTCATAAATACAAACAGGAAAATTCATACACAAAAAGTTGCAAATCTAGAAAAGTTATAATCAAAACCGAGTATTTGGGACTCAAGAATGGTATTTGGTTGTTCATTTAGTTCACTTCAACCTAATTTGCGTATCCCTCTTGCGTTGAAGAGAGAACTAGTTTTCTAGATTTGCATGTTCCTGTGTTTGCTTCCTCCTATGTTTGCATTTATGCCGAATCTAAATTATAGATTTAAATTTTCCTGCGAATGAATCTTTTAATCCAGACATTGAATTACGTACAAATTTTCTTGATTCTTCTTGTACATGCATTTTCCTGTGTATGAAAATTCTAGTTTTTCATTTTCTGGTGTTGAATGGCCACCCGTGCAGAGCATATGGCTGTCACAAGTTGCATTGAGAAGTTTCACCGTGTACCACATTTCATATTTGGTCCACAACGTATTATGAATCAACTGAACTTCACCGCGTTCATTCCGAAAACATCGCGCTCTGTTGGCGCCTCCACCACAATTTATTATAAGAGTCCTCGTTCTCCCGGTGGCCTAATTTCGACGGTGGCGCCATCATCAAGCCGCGGATCACGGCGGAATTAACCAATACATTGACGCACATGTAATTAAAGTCGTTAAGTATGTGTGTGTGCGTTTAGCACTGAATTATTTATTACCCATTTCATAGCCACCGTGATCACGACCGAAATTCTGTATGAGAAACTTTTTATTAGGAGCTTTATATTTATTTGTTTTTGTGGGGGATATTAAAAGTAATATGTGTAGCTTTTATTATAGAGGTATTAACGATTCTGCTTTTATTATTAATAATTATGAATTAAAATTTTACTTGTAGACTAATATGTCTTTAGATAATTCATATAAGCTTTATGCATGCGGCTTGAATATCAGATTTAATGCATTATAAACTACGTATACCTACTAAAGTACCTATCTACTTTTAAATATTTAAATAATAAAAAGTACATCAATTATAATTTAACGAAATAGAATTTTATACAGTGATCTTTATACTACGTATCTGGAAGTGAGCTCTAGCGCACTTCAAAACAGCAGCAGTGAGACAAGTAGAGAGAGAAACAGACTTATGGCGTATAGCATTTGGGAAGTACCTCTATTACTATATAACTCATGTAGAACATGGGCAAAATACTTCCCTTTTTTAAGTACAAACTTGTAGGTAGTATAGAGTTCACTACTTGTATATCAACAGACATTTATTATTTATATTAATTTATAGTAGTATCAGTTCACCTGATGACGGTAACAGATCTTAGTTACCGAAACGTTGTGTAATATTATTTTATATTTGTGTTATTCCTAAATAAAGATAATGGAAGTCCAAAATTTAGTTTCATCTCTTCAAAGACATTTATTATGTTTTCAAATCCTAAGTTTCTAAGTACAGGAAATTCTATTAGGCAGAAAAAATAAATACCTATGATAGTAATTTTGAAATAAAAAATAAAGTCATATTTAACATTAAAAATAGTTGTATAATGGATGTATTGTTAATTTATAGAAAATAAAATTTACTTTTTAACCAAATATATATACTTGTATACATTTTGACATTAAAGTACCTAATAATTTTTATCTACGATAGTGTGTAAAATTGACAATTAGTTGTCAGTTTTTAGTTTGTAAAACAATTGATAATAGCAAGATTTCATTAATCACGGGTTGCGCAGCAACGAGTGGTTAAAGTTTTAAAACACGCAAAAACATCCGCACAACAATCGGTAACTAACGTGCTAATTTTCTTGTCAAAGCAAACTTGTTTTGATTCAAATTCAAATTTAAAAGGATTTTTTTATATGTTTTGAGTTTTTTAAATTCTATCGTAGATAAAATCTTATACTATACACATACGTAAAGCATATTTAGTCACTCACGGGTCTTAAATCGAACCCGTTCGTGACTAAATATTTGCTTTACGTACTTGTATCGTAAATAACTATTATTAAACTTAATGATAAATTTTATTTAGGTACCAATGTGTGCATGCGAATACGTGGTAAGATAATAAAGTACCTACCTAAGTAATTAAAGATTTTTGTGTAATTTTTATCTGCGTTTTTTCATACCAATTATTTTCTGATATTAAGGTCGCGCTCGAAACCGTTTTCATATAATCATTTTTATGCACTTTATCTGCATAAATTTCTGCAAATAGCAACAAGAAATAGGCATAAGTAATATATCAATAGAATCATTAGAGTTTCTAGATTGCATTATGCTAAATTAAAAATACCTGAAAATAAATATTATTAGCAGTAGAAATAAAACAAGAGAGAGAAAAATTCATCAAATTGCAATAAATTTTATGCAAAATGAATTATTATTATTATTATGGACATAATTTTTACAATAAGGCAATTAGGAATAAATATACCTATATTTCCATTGTGTGTAACATAATTATTGTGCAAAATGAGCCATATAAAAGTTTTAAAGTGTCGCTGACGTAGCACTAATAGTTACAGAAAAAAAGATGTTTTTTAAAATCAAATTTTGACGTATAATAAGATTTTGACTATTATCGGCTTAAAAACATTACCATTACAGACTTTGTGTTACGGTTTTTTCACTTTAAGCGCGCCCTTAAACTTCTTTATGAAACATTCAAACTACCTATTTCAGAGTTTTCATTTGTTTGCGTCCATCAATTTATAATCAAAAATTTATATTCATTCAAGTAATTAATAAAGATGCAAATCAGTATGTATTTTACATGAAAATTGCGATGAAAACAAATTTAATTTCACTTCGTTGAAAACATTTTTCTGCATGCAGATATAATTTTTTTTAAATTATTTGAACGAACATAATAATGCAAATTTTTGTAACATTTATTTACAGACTGGCTTAATTCTGGAAAATTCATTTGATAATTTGCCATGAATACATTTATTTCAATGCAAATTTCGTTATTATTTAAATACAGTGAATTTTCTCATTAACCTCAACAAAAACTGATTTAAATTTAAATACAATATACATTTATATATAAATTGGCATTCTAATTTTCATATTTCCATTTACACAATATTACAATAACTAAATGCACTCAACAATAATCAAATAGGTATTTGTATTCCTATTAATTTACAACAAAGTCCTGAAATTCCGATTTCAGGATTCAGGAACTCATTCTGCAGGAATGCGGTGCAGTTTCAGTGAACCTGAACTTGTGTAGGGACACGTGAGGCTTTTGTCAACCCCCTTCGCTCCTCAAGAGAGGGGAAAGGTCATGTGGACAAAGGAATATATTGAGTTGAATATGCTACAAGAATATGGGAGACATAATATAATCTAGTATGAAAAATAGAGCTGAAAAAAGGGTTGGACCAAACCCTCATAAACTACTGCAAGAATATTCTGTCATGTACTCATCAATTATTTTCAAAATTTAACTATTTTCGAATATATTATGGAAAGAAAATATTTTCTTTACCTAGTTGTATTTTTTAAATAAACAAACTGTATGATTAAAAAGATACAAACAAACTCTTGTTTGTATAAATAATAATATTTTACGTACTCGTATTTCGGTAAATAAGTGTTTACTTTACAACTAAAATTAATTTAAACTTATTATTTACTGAGTTGTATAATGTACAATGTTTTATTATTTTTATACCAACTGCTTCGTGTTTTTTTTTAAATTTTTGAACAAGAATTACTTAGCTAGCTTTTATCGGATTGTTCATTAAAAAGATTATTTTTATTTTAAGTTAATAAATATAACATCAACAATTTTCAAAAGAATGGGGTGAAAATAACGATACAGTACCGTAATAAATAAATATTATGAGATCTAATACTGTAAGATTTACTTACATTTGAGATTTGGTATAATTATTCCTGTAGTGTACCTACCTACCTAAAATGATTCTTTTGTATTAAATATTATAGCATTCTATAGCATACAAATTGCAATTGTAGTTCGTTTTATTCAATATTTGCAAAATTGCATAAAAAATGTCTTTTGAATTATCCATCCTGTAAAATTATACCTACCTAAAGTATATGTATTGTTTGAGTCGTTTAAGACATATAATTTTTTGAAAATGGATTTCAATTTTAAATCTTACTTGGCTGACGTAGGTACTACGTCACTCATTCGAATGATTAATCTCACCCTAGCGGACAAAATTAATATTTATTTATCATGTTGGAATTTTACTTTGATATTACTTAAATATCATTAATTAATTATTAAAACACTAACGATTATCAATCATACTACGAATTCTGATCAAAAAGACAACTGATAGTTAAAAAGTGTTCCGGTCGATGTTGTACATAATAATATTACAAATAATTGTAGATGCATGTGCAAGTATTGTCGTTGTGTGTGAATCGAATGAGTGACGTCACGGAAAAGATACCGAGAAAAGTTTTAATAAAATTATGAGTGAAAAGTATTTTAATTTTGGATATTCTTTAGCGTAATATTCACGGTAAGAGTCTTAGATTCTATTTTTGAAAAAAAACTTTTTTTTTAGGATGACCTCATTGACCTCTAATCAACATTTTATACACCTTTTATGATATCTGATTTATAAAATATACAAAATGTGGTGTAGGTAATAATAAACATAAGATATATTTGTGACATTATAGTGACGTCATTATATTTCATTCATTTTAAAATGGTAAAAATAATATTTTTGCCGTGTAAAGAATAATCATGTTGCAATTTCAATAATAGGTATATTTAATATTTCAAGCATAATTTATAATAAAAGAATATCGGATGATGAATTCTACAAATAAGATATATAGAGATATCGATATATACAGTAGGCAAAATTTAAATAAACATGGAAACATAATCCTGAGAAGATTACCCGTGTACGGATTCGTCTCGCGTCTCAAATATCACAAATAAAAAACGCGTGTTTTTATAAATGGAATTACGATTAAGCATTTCTCCCTAACACACGGGGCTTTAAAAATCAATGCGATCTCGATGTTTAAAGCAACGAACTTAAATAGAATTTATTTAACAGATATAAGCATAAGCCGAATTTATGTGAATGTTATACGAGTGTAAAATATTCGGGAATGCTCGTATAACGATTGAGAAAACGTCCCACAGATTATGCTTTACTATCAAATAAATATAACAGGATATTGAATGTTTTAGCGAAATCGTTTAAATTGTTTATAAGAAAGTTTTATAGCTGTTGGCGACAGGACATCATGTTGAGGCATCAGAGCATGAAATTGTCTGAAATATAGCGTCACATTCTGGGTTGAGTGCATAAAATGACAGCTCACTGTTACTTGTTAAAAGTTAGAGAATATCTTACCTTCATCAGAAAATATGCAAAACAGCAGTTTCGTTAAACTCAAACTAGTTGAAGGATTCATTATGTGGCTTCCACCCTTTTCAATTGCAATTTAAAATGAGTCAATATCAATTGCAATTTAAAAACTGACAAAACTTAACCATATTAGTCAACTGTAATTTAGAATACGTCTCAGAGTAGTTTTGAATACCAAATTATCAATTTAAAATGTATCTAACTTAAGGCTGAATTACATTATACTTTTTTCGTCTAGATTCATGCTAGATTTCTAGTTCAATTTTCATCCGAGATGCGTTCGAGTTTCATACTTTATTTCCGTTCTATTCAAAGTCAAAAGCTAATCTTTTTTTTTAATCCAAAACTTTTAAAGGTTGGTTAAACTGACTGCAAACTAAACTGAACATATGTAGACAAATGTAGTACGAATCTCGAAAGGAAAAAAATGTACAAAACTGAGTATTTAAGACTCAAGAATGGTATTAGGTTTTTTATTTAATTCAGTGCAATCAAAGTGTTGTTTATTTCGTTCGGTTAAGAGCACGCCGTTAAGAGTTTATAGGAAAAGCCTCGGCATATTGTATAATAAAATGATATTCCGAGTCATTTAGAAAAGAACTAGATGTCTTATGAAACGACTGACACATATAATACAGAAAGGACATTTTATATACATTTAAGTGGAATGGATATACGATACCATATCTACAAAAATTGCAGATTGGCCTTGTTTTGCTCGTAATTTTTACTTTATTTTCTAAAGAGAATAGTAAAAAATCTGTTGTGGCCAGCACACGACCTCTCGCTTTAACACTGTAATTTATGTGAATTTGATTTTAGTTAGGCTTTCTTAAATTATAATTTTGCAATAAATTTACAAACTTTTTGAAAATAATTTTATAGTTCTTAGTTCTTTAATTAGCTCTTTATAGATAAAAATTTAACTTTATTATTACCTTATTACATTATGTTCAGTTGTTAATAATATTTACATTTCTTTTAAAATGGTGCCACAAACATTTCAGAAATTGTGTATACGTCTGTTCATCTGTCACATTGACATATTCATTTTTGTTTTCAATTTTTTTTCCTATATTATGATTTACAAATCGTGGTAGGTAAAATTACAAATTTTTGAAAATTAATTTTCCTTTATTGGTAAGAGATATAGAAACGATGTTAAATAAATATTGTAAAAGATAATTTGTTCTTTCAAATGTCGAATGACAAATTGTAACTATCGCAGTATTTCCTATATTTTTTGCAAAAAATGTTAAAATTCTTCAAGAAAATACCATTTCCGGTTGACAGATTTTTACCAAAATCTTATCAGCTCTTCATTAACATATATAAATGTATATTGCAAAATATTAGAATTTTATGTTCATTAGAATTTGAGATAATGAATCAGAACGAAAGACTATAGTAGGCGCACACACACACACACACACACACACACACACACACACACACACACACACACACACACACACACGCACGCACGCACGCACGCACGCACGCACGCACGCACGCACGCACGCACGCACGCACGCACGCACGCACGCACGCACGCACGCACGCACGCACGCACGCACGCACGCACGCACGCACGCACGCACGCACACACACACACACACACACACACACACACACACACACACACACACACACACACACACACACACACACACACACACACACACACACACACACACACACACACACACACACACACACACACACACACACACACACACACACACACACACACACACACACACACACACACACACACACACACACACACACACACACACACACACACACACACACACACACACACACACACACACACACACACACACACACACACACACACACACACACACACACACACACACACACACACACACACACACACACACACACACACACACACACACACACACACACACACACACACACACACACATACATACACAGACATCATCGTGAAAATAGTCAAAATAGGTTCTAAAGGTGCTAAAACGTGCTTATTGACAAAAATCTCGACATCGAATTTTTTCACGATCCCTATACCTCTCTAGGCGAGAGGTAAAAATGTAGTTTCTTTTCCCTACTAAAAATTTATCAGTCAACAAAATTTTTTTTGATCTTCAATGCATAGAACAGAACATACAACAAATGTTGTTCCATGTCGTATTATAATATTTACATCAAAATAAACAAGAAAAATGAAATAGCCTTTACATAGTCTACCTAGTAATTATCCTCACTATATTATTTATTTAAGTTGTTTCTAAATGTATAAACTTCACATATTTATCTGTTCGTGCGGGTAAAATAATGAAACGTTTGAAGTTTAGTTTGTTCTGTGCGGTTCTGAGCTCGGGGTAATTTTGTGTGTTGATGGGCTGCGTTCAGCAAAATGCAGTAAACCGCAGACACAATGGCGAGTGGCGTGGCTCGTGGCATGGCTTGTGGCGTGGCGAGTGACGCTGCAACAGCCGTTTGCGTGTCGCGTGTCTGATATTCACCGCAAACAAATAGCACAGGATTGTGTGATGCTAAATACGAATACGCACTGCAGGGAATGATCATTGTATGATTGAGTGGGGACACAAATAAATAAATAAATAAAGAATTTTATACTTAGAGGATTGCTGGTATGGCCGAATTAAGTTTTGTACTTTTAGTCCAGGTGAACTAGCATTTATCGGCGACATAATTCAAAGGGATTTTTTTTCATTGGAATATTGTAATTTACTTCCCAACTAACATACTAAAAATACCCATACCAAATAGATCCGTCTTGTGCTAACTCCGCTATCTTGAAAAAATGGTGGAATGGAATAAGACGACCTTTCTCTAGTTTTTTGCAATAAATTATCTCGAAAATAGACAATTTTAAGCAAAAATGCCAAATACCGAACAGAAAGAGCTTAAAATTTCCTTCAAGATGATCACTTTGGTTTTACCGTTGTTCATAGAGTTTTGTTTTTTCGAATTCTAAAAAAAATATTTTTAAATCGTGATCAGTATGTCATCATGAAGTTGTGAAACAGCCTGTGTATTATGAAATTGATTATATTTTCATTTATATTTCATTGCGGTATTGTTTCTTATTTAAATTTTTATTTAACTGTACTGTGACAGTAACAATCACTAATTTCCATTTCCACCAAAAATTAATTTCTGATTATATCCTTGAAATAAATAGTTAGCCGTCTTTATTATAAAGATGACAAAATATTTCGTTAATAATAGTCTGCATTTGTGTACTAAATACTGCAGTAAGAAAAACAAGAATAATTTGGAAAATAATTATTCCTCAAATAATCTAACAGAAAATAGTAGGTACCTACCTACCAAAAGGGATTAACAAATGATAAAATTATAAACACAAAAACTAATAAAAGTATTATTACCGAAAAGGTACCTATGTGTAACATTATTACCGAAGGGCGAAGGCGTATAAATACGTGTTAGTAATTACACAAACAATAGTATCATCATACATAGATCCTCATACATCCTGCTAATAAATAATGGTATTAAACTTGATGAAACTTTCATATTTCATATTGTTGAGACCATCAAATAACATTAATGCCCAGTTTTTCAGTCCTGGTTTAAGTAAGAATTCAGTTGAGCGATGAAATTAATTTTTAGTTAGGTACATATTTTACTAGTTCAGTTGCTAAAGTGTTTATCAGTTATAAGAATGAACTAGTTCAGCTAAGCTCAAGATAAACTATTTTAGATTAAATTTTGACAAAGTTGATAGTTCTAAAGTGACATAATCTCAACTGTATTGACAATAATTAACAAATCGTGGCGATATTAGTTCGGCTTGCGTTTTTACTTCCCCAACCTATAAAATATGGAAAAGTAGGTATTGTCATTGTGATTTTTTGACATTTCGAGATTTTGATGAATCTTCACGTTTTAGACCCTACTGAACCAAAAAAACATAATTTAAAAAAAGTCGATCGGTCTATCTGTTTGTCTGCCTGTCGGCCTGAATTTTCAACAGAAATTTTATATTTAAGATCTTGTGCCAAAAATTGACTTCACGTTCGTTAATGAACTTTATTCAACAAGTGGTACCAACTTTATAAATTGAACTTTTTTATTTTTATTAAAATACTACCGAGTGTGATATCCAATTTCAAATTATATTGAGGTTGGTGTCAATTTATAGCTCTCGAGGAGATAAGTTTGGTAAAATGTAAAAAATGACATTCATGAGATTTTCAATTGTTTTTCTAAAAAGTTTTTTTTTTTTTCAAGTGTATTTCAAATAAAACTCTCTGGAAAAAAATTCTAATCGAAGAATCAAAAACAACATTGAAACGATGGTCAATAATAATAATAATTGTTTTTCACATGTTATTCAAATTTTGCCGAAATTGGTAGGTATCCTTAAATATTTAAGGGAAAAAGAAAAATATATTTACATTTTGCTGAATTAAGCTTAAAATTAAAGCCTTTACGAAAGCAATGAACAGTGTAGGTGTAATAATAAGAGCTCAGTGTTTGTAATATAGCGAGGCGACTTTTTCACTATATTTTTGGCACAAGTGTAGCGCCTTAAGTGAAGTTTTATAAACTGAGTATCTGTTTACGAATGTATCTGTTACATAAATTGCTGTAAGAGTAGATCCTACTAAACCTGAAAAAAGTGTAAGTGCGCAACCAATACGTCGGTATTTGCTGCATGACTGATATTTCGAGTATTTTTTCACCCCTCTACAACGATAGTCGATTAATGAAACACACTTAATTATGTATTTCTTCTCGTTACAACCATAGCGGCCTATACGGTACTTATAATTCGGCACGTTGTTACACAGGTTCGTGTTTGTGTTCTGTCCTCCACTTAACGTGATGAAAATTTAGCGACAATGCTCGGCTGGTAATGGAATTAATTTCCCCGTGCATAATTAATTTTACAATACGAGCAGGAATTTATGACTTGGTTGTAACGTTCGAGATGATCTATATTCGTCGCACGCGGGTGGGAATCACACGCGGTGAGCGCTAATCAGCAAATTGGATTTGAATGCGGCCAGGTAGAGGCAGAGGTAGATGACCACTCTGTCTGTGGTTGCGAAGAATCCTCCGGGACTCTGCTGATCAGCGCAGGAGGTACACACCCGGAATAATCACATTTCGAGGGCTGCCCGACACCCAATTTTAAGAGGCGTCGCTCTATCCGCAAAACGTATGCTCTGGGTTTATCGATAAGCGCTACACACTTTACAGTGACTTGATAGCATTACGTTTGTTGCTGCATAGAATTTCAACAATTTTAACTGTAAAGCTTCATTCACAATACGAAATTAGTAGTTATAGTCAGTAGTTAGTAGTTATAGATGGTTTTGACTACTGTCATTCACAATTACAAAAATAATCCAATTTAGCATTTAGATATGAACATTAATCTAAGCAAAATTTAAAAAATGCTTTGATCGGGATTTTTAATTTACAACAAAATGTAAAAAGATTTCAAGAGAGTCAATATAATTAAGAAAAGCGATGAAAATTTATCTGGTAAAAAGTAAATGTGCACATTATTTCAGATCATTATCCAAATAATTTTGTATTAATTTCGGATCAGACAATTTGCAAAATAGTTGCTAGATTGTTATCAGTAGTACAATTTGACACTAACTCAGTTTATAAATTTACGTTCATAAAAAAAGTGTATATACACATAGATTCTATCTATATCCATACAACGGCATAATACGACGTCAGAGTATGACTTATATTATTATTTAATTACGATGTCCAAACGTGATGGTAAAATTACATATTTACATATATGGTAGACGTCTATATAAACATAGATTCTTCGTTTGTACGACGTGAAAATATAACGTTAACATATGACAAAAATACAACGTCGATTTTGGTTTACGGTCAGTCTATGTTATTTGGGGAACGTCTGTGCGACGTCAAAGTATAACATTAAATTAAACCATTTAATTTTGACAAAAATACATCGTTTATTTTTGGTTTACGGTCAGTTTTTAAGGCAAAGAAATTTTTTCTCACGACCATATAAATATTACACATCCGTTCTACTCATGAGTTATGTTAACGCACAGAGGTCTTAACGTAGGCGGCGTGTGTTGTTTTTATGACATTTGATATTTTTTCCTGACATTAAAAGTGATTAATCCACATAAATTGAAGTTCTAGCATATCTCGAACAATGTCAGTATTGCCAGTGCATTGCACATCCAAGAATTAATGTTAATCTAACTTTTCCCGGCCAATGTTTGCTGTAAGCAACTATCAAATTTTACCTGTGAATAATCAAATTTTGAATTAATAGATTCTTTACATGTCTCTGAATGATCAAAGTAAATTTTTTTCACACAAATATCAAACAGTAATCTAAATACATGATTTTGATTGATTTTCTAAATTAGTTTCCCAAAAGACTATTAATTTAGACGAAATAATCTGTAATAACAATTGAATTTTTATCTCATTGAATAACAGATTTAATTTCAGAAGCTGTCAATTTAAATCTGATTGATTTAATAATTCTTCAAATACCGCCTTTGTTATCCAATAAATATTATTTATTTCAATTTTTATTTCTAAATAATCTTTTACTAGATATTTCAAGATCATCACCGACCAAAAAAGTTACAACAATTATTTTACAAAATAAAAAGATTAGACCAACGTTTTAAAGCCAGATTCAGACTTACACAATTATAAGTGTAAATTGCTAATTTAACCAACCAGTACCTACTCAACATTCGCACTTATAACTGAAATTGGAATTTTGTGGAAGCGCTGGTTGACTAATTTTGATCTTATACTTAAAATTGCATAGCAAGTATGCATGAAGCCTTAATTAACTCCAGTAATGTATTTGCGTATTGATTAACCCGTTGTATTTTAATAAAATTTGACACGGATATTTAATTTAGGATAATAAATTTCATTTCATCATATTTTTACAGCATATGACTGAAGAGCGTAATAAAACTGACTATGAATAATGTCTCGAATGAAAGTTGATTAATGATTCACGAAAAATGACACAGGTCTGCTCGTTAATAATCAGAAACAAAGTTCCAAAGTTCAAAAATGCTATCGCTATATCAGATACAGTAGCGTATATAGCATTTGTTTGAATATAAAAAACTGCAAAAACTGACATGATAAACTAATTTATTTTATTGAACTTTTAAATACCTCAAAGATAGCAGAAGTAGTTGTTAATTGGAATTATAAAATAACCGAATAAAAAAGTTATTTAAAACGTCGAATTGTGTAATTAAAAAAATTTAATTGGCATATTTCATCTGAAAATTCCGAGATAGATAAATAATATTTACATTTGAGAAAAAATTGTTTCTCTTTATCAGAAAAAAGTAATTATGGAAGTAATTCAACCGCAACTCATAATTTTTTGAACTTTGGTATTAAATGAAAATGTTTCTTTCTGTGTTCTGTGTTCATTTCATTTCTACAATTATCATTGAAGTGTGATTAATAGATATTGAAATACAGCACATTTTAACTTCCCACAGTTCGTCTTTACGACAAAAATGTAAATGAAGAATCACACAAAGAGAAGATCAATGGTCAATGAAAAAAGTTTAAATAAAATGGCAGAAAACCAATATAAAGTGGCTTTTCTTGTAGCCGGTCAAAAAATTAATTATTTGCCACTGCACATCACTCGTCACGGGCAGACGTTTCAAATGTAGCAATATTATTTTTGCTTGAATTAATTGAAATTTTTAACTGCTACTTGTGAGATAAAATATCCAGGTACTTGTACGTTTGGTGCACTTAATTTTATAAAATTGAAGTATTACATTTTCAAGAGTTCTAGTATCTCTTGCCAGTTTAATTAAACCAGATATGAAATATGTTAAACTTACTTTTTTAAATTAAAAAACTAGGATTTAGTTCTATCCATGCAACACAGTAAAAGGAGGATTTGTCATTAGTGACAACGTTTCTTTCTCTTTTAGTTTACATATTTTAATAAAATCTTACATATAAGAGCACGTGACGTAGTGCTAAGTTTGAGTCTAACCTTCTAATCTATAATTTAATATAACAGCTAACTGCTAACGAACCTTCGTTGAAACTACTGCGATGTTTTGTCCTTCAAATCACGTGTCACATAGTTCAAAACAGTAAATATTATTTTTAAAACACTTCTAGGTATACACTTTATAAAAATTCTACTAAAATATACATAAAGATTGTAAGCATTTGAAACGTACAACCGACAACGCAAAATACAAAGTAAAACTAAACTGTGTGTATCTGTTTTCTGTTTCTTATTGTTTGGCGTCAGTGAGATTGTTCAGATTTCGACAGGTTCAGTTTAGAATTGTTGCATTTATTTTATACCGAATAGATGTTATTGAAAGTTGTGATTTGAGTATAAAAAGCAGTGGTGCCCAAAAGTTTTATATTCCATATAATCATATAAAATGCTATAATTGTAATAATTATTAATTTTACTAATTACTACTCTACTACCCCAATATACTTAATCCTTATAACTAATTTACTAATAATCTAAACGTGGAAAGTTAGAGACTTCATAATTTACGACAAAATTATAACAGGTATTAAACTAACTCAAAAAATCTGATATGGCCAGCACAAGACCTCCCGCCATACCCTACTCTTTTTACTACTATAAAAATATCATTATAGATACTTACAAATATTCATTTAGTCATGTAGAAGAACATATAAATGGTGTGTCACTATTGTCACTATCACTGTCATAATCAATTAAATTTTTCGTCGTAACAATAATGTTAAACAATCATAAACAAGATAGGTACTGAAGTTTCTTACTCTAAATGATAAATAATATTTTAATTCCTATTATTAGTATTATGATACAAAAAATTATAAAATCTCTAAAATATGAATTATTACACATTTTTTCGTTTGCATGTTACAAGTTTTTCGGAAACGATAAAAATATCAAACATTTAAATACCAAATTTTTTATCTAAGGTTTAAATACGATTTTCAATAGACCAATAATTGTAGTTGGTGCCAATTCATAAACCGCAAGTAAGACTTTTCATATAGAGCAGTATTATTTTTCTTAAATTTTCTCGATAAATAAAGCATTTATGATAATATTTGTTTCATTAAATATAACAGAAATTTTTTTTAAAGAATTTAAAATAAATTATAAAATAAACTATAGAACAATTTAAATCTACTTTTTTGAAATTCCAGTATCTTGTTGTCCATGATCATATTATGCAATTTATTTCTGCACAAAATTTGAATTATTATGACAGTAGTCCAGTTGACATCTTTTGCTTGCATCTTGGTTTACATTATCGTTTACGTGTTACATGAACGTGAAACAATTACATAAACTGAAAGTAAAACTATTTATTATATTAGTAGAATAAACAGAATTAGGCGAGAGGTCGTATGCTGACCACAGAAGATTTGTTTAGTAGAGCAACCCGTTTCATTGATTACAACGCTTTAAAATTAGTTATAAGTGTAGGCGCGACATTTAAAATGCGAGCTATTAATTAAATAAATGGCAGTCTTGTCTGCTTGAACATTTCCTAATTCTTCGTTGTCTTTTTGCCCAACAAGCAATAAATCTCTCCTCCTTGATAAAACCGTCAAACCGTACATAGTGCCCCATAGCACGCAACACCACCATAAACTGCTAAAACAAAGATCTCCCCGTTGTAATGATCTCTAAATTTTCCACGGAATAAAAAACAAATCGTGCACATCCTGTTATGAAGTCTAAAGTTATTTTTAAAGAGACACGCGGGGTATAAATCAGCAAGGGCTGTAATAAAGTGTGTCGCCTGAGGGGTGATTTAGATTTAACCCTCCATATGTGTCCTTCGGTGGATGTAGATATCTTCAAGGGTAAAAGAACGCGAGAAGGGCGCTTTATCTACGGGATACATGGAAGAATTTCATGTTATGGTGTGTCAGGAGCTTCTGTAAATTTTGATATGGTGAAAAATACGAGGGGATGCTCAACAAGGGTTGAAAGATGTTGCAGGCGTTTTTCTCTGCTAATCTTGTTACTGAATTTGCTTTGTAACCGTGAAGATCGTTATAAGTAATTGATTGATTTCAATTTTATAAAACCTCCTTTATTGTTAGGAAAGTATCGTGTGAGTGAGAATGATGCCGAGTTCGGAATACTCACGAACATTCGATGGACACTGTCCAGAGAGTCATGTACACTATTTTATCCATGACCATAAATATTAAAATTTTTATTCATGGTTATATTTTGATGTCAACTGTCACTGTCATAATTTTAATTTTACGAAGAAACAAATACGACGGCAATGGGAATACATAGTACAGGATTTTCAATAACAAGAATATAAATTGCATTTAAATTTTTAAATTATAGCAGATACAGCAAAAGTACAACTTTAATTTATGCGGATAAATCACTTTTCATGTCTTGTTTGTCCATTTTAATGGAATAATGCAACTTATCTCGAAATACTTAATGACAGGAAAATATTATCAAATGTCAGAAAAACAACACACGCCTATTAAAATGTGAAACAAAAATTGAAACTGTTAGATACCATATCGAACGAGTTGAACGGATGTGTGATATTGTTTATTTTCGTAGCTAGAGGTAACTGTATGGAAACTGTTAGTTTCGTATAGGGTCGCCGGAAAAAACTATTTTTGACTATATAGTTTTATAATATAATATTTCTTTCCTGTAGTACCTAACTGATGTTTGAAATGAAATAAGCTTCGTTTTGTTCAAAGTTGTATTGTTAGAGGTTTCGTTATTTGTAGATAAAATGTTTCTTATAGAATTTAGTTCGTTCTTTCCAGAGGTTTAAACTGAAAGTAACCCTTTTCAGACCCAGTTTATCTATTTATTGTGCTATAATTATTAGTAATTAGTAGAGATGTCTGCATACATCTATAGAAGTGTATAGTGTTGCTATGATAGTCTTCAATTTTGAAACTGTCATTACACATTATAACTTCCCTTTTTGGATTAAAATTTAGAATCAAATCAAGCCACATAATCTACTTTAAAATACTTATTAACCGTATGTAGGTACTCTGTTTTCCAATGTAGGTACATTACTCTTGAAATATACTACCCTTTGCTAATACGACTACATATATTTCAGTGGCTACTGGCTAGCCTTCCTGTTCCGGTATTCACATAAATTCCGGATTTATTATGAAATAACGTACTTACTTAAATTTAAATTCTAAATTATCTACATTTAATGAGAGTATAAATAATGCAGCTTTCCAAGCCCGATAAAAGATCAATTATAATATTGGAAACTTCGACTACGTCATTATCATCAACCGATAAACTAACACATACCGCCCTTGATACTTAATATACTATTAAGCAAACAAATTGACACTTCTGACTTCTGACGCTAATTATTTCAAAACTAGTTTTACTAGGCTAACTACAACATTAATTACCTCTCGCCTCATATTCTATAAGAGAGGTATTAACTGTAATGGGTCAAAATTTTCAAGTATGAGTTTTTGGTGGATAAGCACGTTTCAGGGTTTCTAGAATACGAATTTACTATTACGTATTAATTATGTGACGATTTTTCGTCCACGATAACTTGAAAAGTATCAAACCTTTAATTACCAAATTTCATATTTAAGGTTTTAATAAGGATCTTAATATCGGATAAGATTTTGGTAGAAATCCGCAAACCGGAAGTAGTACTTTTTAAGCTTGATATATAGTTTTCTTTAAATAAATTGGTACTTTATTTATTACTAACAATTTTTGCAATTAAAAATAAAAGAAAATATAATTATCTATGGTTACAGATAATTTTAAATACAAATAGTAGAATAAGCAGAATTTGGCGAGAGGTCATGTGCTGGTCACATAATTTTTTTTTGTAATTGTGACGACAGTAGTTAAAACTAAATAATCAACTATAACCACTAACTATACCTATGACTATAAATACTAATTTCGTATTGTGAATGAGGCTTTATTTTTAAGTTCTTATGGTCAGTTGCACCGCTTCCACTTAAATTTTAAGTTTTCCTTAAACAATATCGAATCAAAACCAAATTGTAAAACGTAGATATAACATTGCTGTCATGAGTTCGATTCGATATTTTTCATTTAAGTGACACTTAAAATTTAAGTGGAAGCGTTGCAAATGCCCATAAGTATTGCATATTGCATGTATACTTAACCTTAATTTAAAATCCCAACCCTTAACTAATTCCTGAATTCTGTCTGGCGGTAATGGCGTATAACGTATGCCGGGTGTCGGGGTGAACAATGGCAACATTAAGCTTATGAATGGCGTTCGATACCACGTGATGTCTGGAGGTTCGACGTCTGTGTGCCGGAGGACGCTTACAGACGTCGCGACGCCATGCGGGTACCTAACACAGGATTATTACTAACTAAGAGATATTTGAATTTCCCTGCGCGTTTGCTTAACTGCCGATCAATGAAATATCGCCAGAGATTGTAACTGAGGGATGAATTAATGACTCGACGAGGTAAAAACGTCGTTTCTGGGTAATTTCTACTATAAAAATATGGAAATGATGGCGAATGCGCAAAAGCGACAAAAGAGCAACTTACAAAGGAGGTCAGTGTGTCAAATAACACAAAGGAAATAGTTATTTAGATTATAAGTGCGGTGGGTTTTATTTTACAACACGAGCGGAGTGCATTAATAAAACCGGGCGACATATAAATATCTTACGCACATAATATTAGGAATAGTATTTTTTAGCCGACGTATTAAAATTTCGTATTTTATGAGATTAAGTGAGATGCAATAAACTTACTTCGCAGCCGTTATTAATAGCAATGCGGCCGCGAAATGTATATCGTACAAAAAAATGTTTTACTTCGAGGCCTGAATTGCGGACGTTAATGTCAACGTTTTTTGACAGTTGCGCAAACAAATATTTATAAATTTATCGCAATATTTTTTATTTCAAATGAAAGATTATATCTACAATTTTTAGCATTTTGTAAATTGTTCTGTTATAGTACGTACTTTAGAGGAATTAAAGTATGATTTATAATGTATGAAACTTCAGTACCTATCTTGTTATCCATGAACCATGATTGTTTAACTAGTACAATGAAAATTTTTATTCATAATGATAGTGTCAGAGTGACAGTGCCAATAGTGATTCATCATTTATATCTTCTTCTACAGTTGACTAAATGACTAAAACATATTTGTAAGTACCTATATATTTGTATAGTAGTAAAAAGAGTACGGTATGGCGGGAAGTTTTGTGCTGGCCACATCAGATTTAAAAAAAAATTAGTACTTGAACTGATGAAAATATTGTAAACATTTGCGCTTTCAATATCATTAGGTACTTAATTTAATTTACATATTGCTCGTATTATGTCTTTAACTTATTATAAATACAAATAAAATCTCGAATTTGAAACGTCGCTCAATGACTACTGTCACTTAGGCATCGACAGATGTCGATTTGAGACATTGACAAATGTCACCTACGTTAAATTTTTGATTGGAGAAGTACTATGGTGGCCACAGCGGATTTTTACTGTTTACTATAATAGTGGATTGTTCATATAATTCATATAAACGAGCACCTCCTGTATAGCCAAATTGTTAGAATATTTGTTTATCTTTCTTTTTCTGTTATCGATATTTTATAAACTTGTAGATGACATAAATACATTTCTTCAGTTCAGCTTTTTAGCTATAGATAAAACCCTCCGAAGTAAGTTTACTTTACAAACAAGAAAAAGGCATGGGATATAAATCCCGTGAGTGATTTTTGACACAGTTGATGTTCTTCCATACACATGCAAAGAGTGTAGAGTGTAAGCACTAATAGCTAAAGCTTTTAACTTGGAAAATACACCTTCGCCCCGTAACGTGAAAACGCTATTTAAATTTCCAATTCAGATATGAGATAAAACTTTTTTCATTCTATGTTGAGTAAACTCCGATGTGTATCTTTCAATCTTACACTGAGCATAATGGTTTCTCCTTTTCAGCACCCTTGTTGATATGTTATACATATATACATTTTCAGTTTCGCGGGGTAGCGCTCACCTACAAGTAGTAAAGCGCTATCGATCAACTCTCGAATCCCCTGGAAGAAATTGTAAATCCAAGTCAGGGGAACTGCCGAAAAGTGCGTAGTCAATTCTATCTCAACAATTTGCAAGTAAATTTTTATTCATTTTTTATCTAAGACACAGACAGTATATTTGGATTACCTGTACAGGCTAAACCAAATTTATAAAAGCAATTTCAAAACAAATTTCAAAGAACAAAACGGTTTGTGAAATACACCGCAAGATTCAAATCTCATTCTTGGAAATCTAATTATCTTTAATATATATTTAATTTGCAAGCATATTCTAAAACCACAATCATAAAATAAAATAGCTATTTTCTCAAAATAAATTGTCAGAGCCGGATATGCAGATTTGAATGCCTCGGGCAAAATTAATTTCCACGCTTTGTTATTTCTTCAGTTTTAAAATAATAGTTATTTATATATCTATGCTATAAAGATGGATTTTTTTATTACGAATGTGGAATATTATTTTTTGAGTCGTTAGACGGAAAAAATAACCATGTAAGTAATACAAAATTTTTACAGCCGAGATATATATTACATTTTTTATGAAATAACAAAATTATTTTGAATTTACTAAAACTAAAACAAAATGTGAACACAACAAACACGGGTTGCAGCAACAATAGCCGACGTTCTGGGACTCGATTCTTGAAATTTCTCGTATGCGAAAGTTGTGCGAGATGCGTATACGGACTACAGAATGGTATTCTTGAAGCTATAAAAGTAAGTAATTGTACGAAAATTTCGTGCGCAACTACATTGCATGGGCAGTAACCACTCGGAAGTAAACATTCGTATGCGAAACTGCAAATGTCAGTTGCTTTATATTTTTACAAAGATCGTAATCATGAATAAATAGGGCGAGTAAATTATTATTATCAAAGGGTGGAGCAATGCGACAAAGATTAATCAAAATAACAAAATTAATAAATAAAAATATGTACCTACCTACACAGAACTAAACCCATTATGATTCATTAAAAATTAACATGATTAATCCATTTCTTTTAAATAATATATGTGTTAAGTCTGTTTGCTTTTAACCATTGAATTCGTTTCTTAAGAGACATTAAGATACAATTAAATGTTACAATAACAACTTACCAAATAAATATTTTGTTATTTTAATTCTTTGATCCTGAAAGCCATAACTCGGCCATAACGCAACTGGGAAAAATATGGCGTTTTTTGTAGGATGTGAATACCGCGGGATTTTATACACGTTCGGATACAACAACGAAAGAAACGGCTAATATTTAATTTTTTTAAGACTAAAATTGATTTTGTCGTACATTAACACGTAATTAAACAATAAATGTTACTTAAAATAAAAACGGCAATTATTTAAAGCAATTATATGCAATACACCCTTCTATTTTGTTCAGTAAATTCGACATGAGCCTTATAATTAGAACAGGATTCAGTGGAATCATACATGCCATACCATTAAATCCCTTCGACCATACTTATATAGGTATAGACAGATAACACTCAATGTTGTAGTATACGATGTGAAGGCAAGAAGTACGATAGCGGCGAGCAGCAGCTATAAGAGGGGAAAGGAGGTGAATAACTCGGTAGATTGTTGCACATTGCTGACTTCTGGTTTGTTGTAAGAGCTGATGGCAAACTGCAACACTTCAAGCAGTTATGGAAGTCATACTCCTCTTCACACCGTTTGCTTCACAACAAAGGCTTACGTTGTTTGTCTATACCTAAATATGGTCGAAGTTAAATCCTAATATAAAATTAAAAGGAAAGGCACTGGCAGTTTCACACGTAGCAGTGAATATATGTCACTTCATCAAATGTCATGTAATCCCTCAAACGTAAATGAAGTATTCCGAAAAACATTTTTACACGTATTTACACAACAATAATTAACGTTACTTCGCCTTCTCCCCATGATAACAAGCATGCTTGATTAAAATTTAGAATATTGTTAGCTAAACAATACAAAAAACGTATGCAATAATGCAGTGTATGCCTTTATGATTAATCATTTGTCCTACAAATATCGCCGCCTTTTGCCACCATGGGCGCTGTAAGTTCTATTCCAGTGTCACTTAAGGTCATTCACGTAGCGAATAAGTAAAATTTAGATAAAAGACGATATGTGCAAAATATTAGTACCACGAATTCAATGACCAAAGTTACGACTGTCTAGAATTTCGGGTTGAAAACAGCAGTAATAAATTTAAATAAAGTAGTATGAAAAATAAAGTAATATTTCCCAATTTGAGTATACTTGCAACACGAGTCTCCCATTGACAAAAAAGCTTTTAGTTCGACCATAAAGCACGTTCCAGTACATTAATTGAAACATAGCATAACTCTGAGACAAAATGAAATGATATTTGTCCCAGTGTATTGAAGCATGGCACACCACAGTGGAATTCTACACTCAGTCGGTGTTTATTTATTTTTGTGTTTGGAAGAGGCAGAGGCACACATCGGACTAGAGGAGAATAAATAACAATTGTTAACATGCGGTAGTAAATACTTCAGGCCGTGAAGGACAAACGATCGAATTGGGACCGAAGAGGCAGAGGATACGTGAGCGAGGTGCCCTGTAACATAAGTGCTTGGGACTCCTACATACAATACGTGTACGTCACATAGCTATTCAGTACCAACTATTATCGTAAAATACAGACACTATAAATATCCATTTTTAATCATATGGAGTAGCAACAATATTATTAATATTACAAGCATGTCTTGATAATTATTGATATTCTTTACTCTTATGAGCGTTGTTGTGACTTGACTGATCTCGATCAATTTGTTTTATCTCTGATCTGATTTAGACCTCATCTTTTAAGATCTTGATCTTAATTTGAAAAAGATTAGATTTTTTGTACGCTATGGAAGTTAAAACGTGTACATTGTAGATTATAAATTTATAAAGGATAAGTAATCTATAACTGTTGAAATTTTAGTCTGAAGTTTGAATCGCTTGTGTACATGTTATTTGCCTTTTAAACAATTTAATATTTTAACTTAAAATCATAGTTAGGTGCTGACTTTTTATTGGCAAAAAGATTAAATAATAAAACCTAGATCATCATTAGACGTAAAGATCTTGAACCCGATCTTTTTTAAAATGACCTTTCACAACACTGCTCATAACATGCGTAACAGTAATAACGAGTACAGTACATCCATTTCAGTCGCCCCCCTTGTGGCAGTCCCACAAGCTGCGTGTAGTGGAATTATAAGTATGTTACTACTAATTAAAGTTTTAGTTTTAAAAGCCTACAGTGAGTTTGTTATTACTAGTATGATCTGTACTTGAAGAGAATAGGTTAATTTATATTCTTTTGTATTAATAATACGGAACTTAAATTTTGATACTACAGAACTGTGGATCTATAAGTGTAACACATAAGAAGTCCATCTACAAAACTGTAATATCTGCTACTGTGGATCCGTAAACACTTACGTATTTTCGAACGACCAATTTAATATTATCACTTATATTTTAAACTAATAATTTCAAAACTGACAGTTAATAATAACAACTTTATTGCAGTAAATTAGTAAGTTCTGAAAGTGATGACATTTATATGTACACAAATATAACCTATTATTGTAAATTAATTTAATAAAGTAAAGTTATTTATAGATATTATAGTTTCTATTCTTGTGTATGTACTACACTCGCCAAATATCGGTGTTGTAGATATATTGTAGATTACATGAGGATAATAGCAATTATTAAATACTAGGTATATAAAAATTCGTGATCGATGTGCCATAATGTGAAACCACTGTTCGTTCAAAATAATTCGATGTTTATGGTATAAGTGAAACAGTGTACTTTCATCATTTTAAACCGAGAAAATTATTCATAAGTATCTCGTAAAAATGATGAATCTATTGCGAAGGAAGCGTGAAAAGAAACGACATAATTCGCGATTCCTGTTATCTTTCGCAGTTCGAAGCCATAAAATCACAAACAGATATAAATTGTGTAAGGAAAAGGTATATTAAAGGGAGTGTGGGATTTATCCTCCAAGCACATGTGGTCAAAATGGCGGCATGATCTCCATTTTTTATTTGTGATTCTCTTTTCATTCCGGGCCTCCCAAAGCGCGTTTCGTTGACGGCAATTCACTCCATGATAACCTTATATAAATTAATGAAAAAGACTGTACGTGTTGCGTCCAACGTGAAATATGGCCGTTTTTATGGAGCCGATGAAAAATAACCTCCGAGAGAGAAACACACTTCGCTCTACCCCTTCGTCAATCTGCCCATGTTCTCTCGATGTGCACTAATAAATATTGAATTATTCTATTATGTTTCCCGCCGGCAGTTTCTCTTTAATTCTTTGATTAAAATGAATTACGCGTTGTTACTTTGAGAATTTATTGCGTGGATGGGCTTTTACTTCCCCAAAGAACCTGTCATTTTTGTAATTTACAGATACGGTCTCTGTGGAGTTCACTGTGTACTATACCATGTTTTAATCATTATGCAGTATGCACTGCTGTTGCTGCATATGTTTCATGCTTTATGTTTATGCCATGTCCTAGTTTACCCAACAAACGATGTTTTTCTTTTGAGTCTGATGAATCGAAAAATTCCTTTGTCCATACAAGTACGGAATTATTGTTAAAAATGGTCAAAGCTTTTTATTAAAACATTAAAACTCTTTTTATGATTGTAAATCAATGTTTGAAATTTATGGAATACGATTGATCTAGATACATTTTTGAATAGTGATTAGTATTTTTTCTTTTCAATTTTTCTAGTGCAACAGTTTTGCAATTTTTAACCTTTCTGACTAACAAAGAAAAATAATTTATTATAGAAAATGGTAGATCGCTATCGAAAAAAAGAAAGCACTCTTTGAAATAATAATAACTCAAGCAGCAGATAAGGTGTCATAATTTTGTAATGAGAAGGTAACTACCACATAATTATAAAATACAAATGACAAATATTAATAGAATAATACTGTAAGTTCCACCTACGAAATGATAAATATTTAGGTAGGCACCTAGTTAATTTATCTCAAATTTATTTATTTTATTTTTTAGTAGTGATAAAACTATTAGTGCTTCTGCGATTATGATTATTTTTATAAATGAAACAGAACATAATAACGTAAGCGTATAAAGTGTTTTATTATTTTTATGTAAATATAAAACATAATACTAAATATTCTTACATGTACACATTAATTGTAATACTCGAAGTTACCAACCGGTGAGTTTTTGTTTAAAAACAAAGCATTTTTTAATTTTTGGAAATCTTGCGGTTTCTCCAATCATTTGAATAAATAACTAAATAATTCTACTATATTCCATAGGATAAAATTATTGTACAGTGAAAGCTAATAATAGACGGTTTCTGATTCCGGCATTCCCATAATTGACGCGATTGTGATTAAATTATCAATCGTGTAATAATCGTGTAAGATAATCAGCGATTACGATTAATCGGAAAATGACGATAATCTACGATTAATCGTAATCGTTTCTTCCCTATTTTTTAGAACAAAACTAATGTTGTGGCCACCATTTTACTTTCCCGACTATGCGTTTTAATAACATGTTTTCGTAAGGGCTTTAATATTATGCTTCATTCAGCAACATTTGAACAAATTTTGAAAAATTGCAAGTTTTACAGTTTGTATTTTATATATTTTTCTAGGCTTATCTTACCGAAAGTTTCAAGTCGATACCAGCATAATTTCAAAAACATGTGAAAAAACAATTCTTATTGACCATTTGAATACCTAATTTATTTAAAAAAAATAATTGGCGGGTTCAAATGTTATATTTTATTCTTCTACTAGAATTCCTTATAGAATTTTAAATTGATATAAATATAAATACCTTGTTATAAATTCTTTTTGAAATAAAAATGCTTCAGGGCATTCAGGACGACAATTTCAAACGGAATAGTTTTCAATGTAGTCTGTTTACAATGACAATTTTTAATTTCGCTCCGTGCAAATATCATGGAAGTCCAGTATCCAGATGATTATTTACCTTGAGAACGTGGTACAGCAAACAGGATACAAGGATAAAACGCAATGCATTCAGGAACAGAACATGGAACTATGATAACCAATATCTTGGCTTTTGTTCAGTTTCGATTGTGTGCTAGAATTCCATCTCACCATCTTCAGATATTGCAATCAGGACAAGTCAAACAGAAGACTAGAGGCAGAGGCCATTATGTTCACACGGGAGATCTGTGCACGTATCGCAGAAATTTATACCAGAGTTTTATAGTCTGCTGTAGAAATACGCCAGAAGCTTGAAATACTATGACTCTAGGCATTTACATTGCCTCATTTGTGCAAGTCGCAATAAAACACTGTATTCCGTTTGTCACTTTACAAGATTACTCCACTTAAATTAGTTCAGAAAAATTATTTAACTTATTAGTATTTATTTTAGATTCAGATAATCCACTTCAGGATCAAATATTTAAATTTAACTAATTTTTGATTTAATAGCCTTTTTGGGCTTCCGTGGGTTACTTAAAAATGAAAATTGCAGACCAATGATTCTGTGCATACCGTTGGTAATTGGGACGGTCTGAATATATTTTCATGTAAAAATCTGTTCCATAAGAATGTTTTATTAAGATTTGGTTGAATTTATATTAATATTATTAAAATTTTCAATCAAAAATCTTTAAAAATGTCAAGTTTGCTTACATTTATGTTTATTAGATTGTTTTTCTACATGTCTCCAATAAAAATTTTAGCTTTCGTAGATATGATGATAAGATGAAAAATTACAAAACTTCTATTGATCGGTAATAAAAATCAATTAATTGTAGAAAAAATGTTGTGTACACAGAAGACTGAAAGTGTTTTTAACAGACTTCGACTAGTTGCAGCCCTCGTATAACAATCTCTAGCCTCAATCTGCAAAAGTCTACTTTCAGCCCTTGGCAAACAAATATCCATTTTTTATGTTTGAATATAACCTCGGTTCAATATTACAATGTCAAAATGGGTCAAAATGATCATTTTGTTAATAAATATATCTACCTATAGTTATTTCCTATGTCAAAAGGTATAGTCGGAAAGTGGACAAGGGTAGAACAAAATTCAAGCTTCCATTGTCTAACGTTTCGATTGTATTACAATCATCCTCAGAGAGTCTACAAATTACAATAAGATACAATTGTAAATTGTAGACTCTCTGAGGATGATTGTAAATTGTAATACAATCGAAACGTTAGACAATGGAAGCTTGAATTTTGTTCTACCCTTGTACACTTCCCGACTACTTATACCTTTTGACATCAACTTTGGACATAACTATAAACAAAGTTATTTGCTATATTTTTAATAATCTTTCCAAACTTAAACACGGGATAAACAAAATTTCGGTACCTCGTCCGAGAGCGTTTGCGTTGTCTGGTCTCGATGTTATGAGACAAGACAAGACAGGTGTTTATCTTGTCGCATCTCGTGTGGCAACACTACGTTGTAAGTTGTATGGACTTAGAGGTAGGTATATTAATAGAATGAATTAAATGAATCGAAAAATGTGATTAGCACGAAAGTTCCCGTTCGAGAAGATTATTATGTAAGCTGGAAGGAAATGTTTTCTCAATTATTTTCTGGCGCAAATTATTAAAAGGTATAGATATTGCTAGTGCCACTGTAACCTTATTTATCTCTCTAAATAAAAATTGATTTTAAAACACATAAGGCATACAAATTTTTTAAATCATAATAATGTTTTTCTACTCCCATGCTTTAATTTACTTATTATATATGCATTGTCTGTACTTGAATGACGTTCATTTCGATTCAGATTTTCATTTCGATACAAATTTTCATTTCGATACATATTATCATTCCGATACAGGTTTTCATTATGAAACACCCAAGCAAATTTCATGCAAATGAAGTTTTTTTTTTAATGAAAGCATGGGTGTAGAAAAAATAGCGTATGCAACTCGTGTATAATGACTATTAATATAAACTCATTGCATAATATACTATTATACCTAAATTTTATGATGTTCAGATATTGGTAAGATCCATTATAAAATAAAACTTTAAAATCCAACACAAACTAATTATTTGTAAATGCGAATTATACTTAATATAGATTCAAATAATACAAACTAATATTATATTAATGCGTTTGCGATTTTTTTTTTGTAGCGTTAGGAATTATTATCATAAGGAAATGACGGGAAATGAGCGTATTGAACGAGAGCGTTTGTTGTAAATCCTTAAGACTCCCGTACATATAAGTAGTTGACACCGTAAAAACGTTTGCTGTTGAAGCCGTTCTGTGATTTGATTCGGTGACATTCAACAATGCAGTTTGACAGCTGTCATTTAGTTGGTTATCAACAAATCAAATCACAGAACGGCGTCAACGGTCACAACGTTTTCCGGTGACAACGGTGCATGTAAACTTAGCTTTAGTTTGCTTAATATTTGACGAAAATTGCAATTAATTATTTAAATTTTTTATTAATTTGGCGCACTTTCGCATTATTCACGGGAGGCAATTGACTCGTTTGCCTCAAGCCTCACCCTTGTCTCTGCATATATCCTGTATTATTTCGATTTGGCCGTTTGCCGCCCTCTTCAAATGCCGCCCGCAGACGGCTCCTACTTCATCTACCTACTTGCGGCGGCCATGGATATTGCTTAGGGAATATTGTCTCAGGAATACCTAAGAGATACCTAATTATTATGTTGTGGGTTATCAACCAGGGAGATATAGTCCGAGGTGATTTTATCCTAAACACATTTGGCAACTGACATATCATGTCTCATCTTCTTTCTGTCTCATAAACCAGAAATTTACTCTCTCCCCATTTACAATGTTTAGAGCAAAGTTCAAATATTTGAATTGTCGGTTCTGAAATATAGTGGGCTGTCCCGTGGCATATGCAGAGCCGGAGCCAACGCTGTGATACGTTTCATCCGCTTGCTGCTCTTCCGTAAAGATAACAGATGATTTACACTGAAATATTATTTTAACTGGGTCACACAGGAACACAGGAAGTGTGAGGGTAAATTTAAATCATAGTTTGAGCGAATTTTAAACGTGTTATCTAACAGGAGCGTCTCACGAACGTATTAAATAATTAACAAATTGAATTAACTACGACGATTTAGATCAGTTTAGATAAACCGCCGCCGCGTGTTTCCGTATTAATATGTTAAATAATTCATGGTCACCGCTTGCCTGCTTAGCTAGCGTGTTGTACAAAATTTAAATTAAAAAGGTAAATAACAACACTCACACTACACATTTGATTAAAACTTACAAATGACCTGTTTGCAGAAAAACGCAGTATTACATTCTGCATCTAAACAATATATTATCCACAATGCTGCATATACATGAATGCTATACGCGTATATTATGACGTGTCTGCAGAAGAATGCAATGAAAAATGTCTAAATTATACTTTATACCCGGCGCTGAAAGCTGAGGTATTGTTTATCGTAATACCCGAAGCGAGAAACATGTCTTTTGCATATTTTTCTACTATGCGCAATTAGGTGAACACACGGAATTTCAGTAACTAAATACACTGCAGTATCATTAGATCATTATACACTTTACATTCAAAATAGACAACAATTTTTTGAACCAAAAAAAACGACTGCGAAATTTATTGTATTTCGTATGTAAGAAAGAAAGACAAAACGTTGTTGTTCCCTTATTGTGAAACATGATTTAATTCAGTTCTATAAGTTAATAAGCAAATACACTGCTAAAATGTCGTAAGATATGGATATGGATCAAGCAGACCCAGATCAATATGAAATTTATCATTTATCTCAAAATTAAATAGCTCGTGCTGCCGTGACAAAATTTTGTTTGACGTTTTAATATAACGTCAGTCAGATTTTTCAATATCAATATTGAGTGAATATTTTCATCTTGTTAAATAATACCTACCGGTTGAGATCAAAATTTTAAAAAAATAATAATTCTTGTTAAACTGCGCCAGTTTACTACAAACTTCTCTCATCAACCATTTCTCAAATACAACCTTTGATCTTGTAGCTTACAGTATGTTTCACGTAATTTTAATGCAGTAATTTGTGTCAGCAGCAGCACAAACCACAAAGAGATTTCTTCTCTTGGGTTTATTACCTTTGATATTGATTATGCATTGCAGTTGCACAAAAGTATTGGGTACCTATAACTCTACTGTGAAAGTTTATGCGTTTTCGAAACGTTTTCACCTCAAGTAAAAATTATATATCTTAAGAAAAGACAGTTATTTTTTAGCATATGTTTAGAAACAACTATAATTTAGTATACATAACATGCTTAGTGTGGAACAGAATGAATTTCTGAAAAATTCGCAAAATAATTTAACGTTATTGAAAGCAACAGAATTATAAATTAATATATTATTAACATCTGACGTTTATTAGATGTTATGTAAAGAATAACCTATAGAAAATATTGATTTACATAAAATATTTAGAAATACTATTTATCTGTTTGTAGTACTTTTCACTTATTAGCTCACATGTGCATTAACAATTCTTTCTGGAAATCTTTTTAAGTGCTTCTCAACAACGTCTTAATCAGCTCGAGTGGTACAATAAAAATTTATTAGGTGGAATGCACGATAAAAAAATCCCGGAAATGAATTAATGCACGAGTACAGATTCAGTTACAAAATCGTAATGACACTACTGCCGCACTATTTTTGAATTATTCTTGCAATAGAAACCTGAAATCTTAAATATTGACTAATTGTAAATTTAACATTAATAAATATGTATTATTTACCATACTGATTGCGTATTCACACTCAAAATGACAATTTAACCATTTTAAATTTAAATGTCAAACTGACATACTTATGATACAAAATTTTTCACTTATCAATTTTAGTTAAGTTAGCCGTCTAGTAGTAAACAATTTCCGAAAAAAATTTAATGTTACCATGGTTACTATTGTACTAAATTTTTCCAGTGGCTGTTGTGTCATGCGATTTTTACTTAAAGAATAATAGACTGGATAATTGGCATTTGACATGTTGGCGACTCGCCAAACATATTTTAAAAATGTAAAACCATTAAAATTCATTGTTATCCAAAAATATCCCACAGCCGAAACGTTGTCAGTCGTCATATAAAATAAAAACATTTTGAAAGCCAATTATCTAGTCTATTATTCCATCAATCAACTCTTTTGGTTTAGTAAAATAATAAAAGATCTCCATAGATTTTTTAAAAATTTAAATAACCTACTCTTATTTTTGTGCTTTTTCAAGAATACTTTCTGTTCCACGCTCAGTAGGTAAATAAGTCACGGAATACAATGAATTTACTTTAACGTAAAACATGGGAATTTTCATATCCATGGATACGAATTTGACAGCAATATATTTAAAATAAAACATAGGGAATTAATTTAACCGAATTATTCTTGAACAATATACCCTGTATAGTTCTTTTGCAACAATTCATATAAACATAAATAGTGATTCATATGCTTTAGGAATTACTTGTGTTTATTTTCGTTTTCGTCATTTGTATTTCCATGTCGGGCAAACAGCGTCCCCTCAAGATGTTTGCAAATCCAGAACAATACTTAAGAATTTGTATTCTATTCAGATGCGCTCAGGACGAAATCCTGAGCTCAAGCTACACGTACAGGACGTACGGAGGCTTCGCTCGCTTGCAAGCAACTCGAGGACATGAATCAGAGGAGAGAAGTCTACGTACCTCGAGAAGACGGACGCTGAGAAGACGCCCCGGGTGCAGAATGGCTCTAATAGATCAGAGAGGCGTGATTGTGAATCTGTGGAGAGAAAGGGTCATTAGTCGACTCACAGAAGATTTCAAAAGCTAAGAGCTAAATTAGCACACGAGAATTTTAAATCCGATTCGTTCGATAAATTACCAACTATTCACTTGTACTTCACTCCATGGCGTAGAATAATTATTTACAGACTGCGCTAGAATAAAACAGTACACGATTATTATTTACAATCATAAGTAGATACCCATGACTATACCGTATATGGTTATAATACCTTTAATATAGATAACTCACAATATGTGAGACTGTCACACTGGTTAGATAAAAGGCGTAATGAAAAACAAACATGTATGCGAGAAAAACGTGGTCTATATTTTTGAATGTTTCAACACTGTAGTCTTGCTTGGCCAAAAATTGCTGCGGTCTCGCTTGGCCATAACTGCTGGTTTATCTCAACTTTCATCACGCTCTAGGCTCTACACACCATAAGCACACACGAGCTCAACTCACCAGGTCAGATCAACACGGTTCTAGTTCACATAACTATAAACTATATACACTTTACTGATTTAGGATCTGTTCTTCTCGAATACTACCATTAGACTGAAATCTAAAGCCCGTATGACACGGTGTATAATTTGATATAAAAATATGTTTATAATTTTATATTTAAAATTTTACATAGCATAATTTCTTGTATGACACACGAATATATTTATAAGTATAATTTATCTACAACGCATGCGTATAAGCGAGCCTAAAACTTAGTTTGACACCTATTCTGACAGCTACCAAAACGTGTTAATAATTTGTTGTACAAGTTGTGCATTCTTCTTTGCTTTTTTCTTTTTAAAACATGGATGTGGATGAAGACATCGAGGAAACTTTATGATTAGCTATTGCAGCACTAATAGTATTAATGCTGAAACAAAAAAAATGACAGAAAAACAAAAAACAAAAAACTTTGGACAAGACGTTGGCTAGAACGAAGAAGTTTAGGATATGGTGTTTTAAACATGTTAAATAAAGAATATAAATTATATTAAAATATTTAATCTATAATTTACATGTTTACTTACATCGTCATCGCCGGCACCACTTTTTAAGGAATCTATATACTTTCGATGTTCATTAAGGAAATTACTTCTAATTCCATTAAATTTAGTTTTAATTTCATTTATATTAACTTTTGGTCTCAACACTTTTAATTTTGTTTCTATTTCCAATAATGCACTGTTTCTGGCATGTTTGTTTTTATATTCCTTGGAATTAATTCCATCACCTGTTCATGTGACCAAGACATGTTGTTTTGTTTATAATATACATATAAATAAAATAAATGTAACCAAGATGTAACCATACAAAACACAAACACAATTAATACAAAACAGTATTTATTACTCAACCCACAGCGCACCTGCTCTGCGCAATTTCAAAACAGAATTCTGCTTGCAAATAGAACGTGTTCTATAATATTCTATATCAAATAATTATAAACAGAATTTTATGAAATCTTTTTCTGTATAATACAATACATAAAAATGTCATACAAAATTATAAGTATAATTCAATATTAAATTATACACCGTGTCATACGGGCTTAAGAGGCTAGCTAATGAGTTTTCTTGTCTCAAAAGTTATATAATTTGTTTGGAATACTCTCATTAACATAACATCTCGTAACACTTTTGAGTGACCGTTTTATGTGGGCAAAGTGGCTCAAATTTTTAGCTATACGGAAATGCGTGCGCAGAGAGAAGCGTGCGAGAAAATTCACTTTACGCACACAAATTGTACTTTGAGAATGCAAATACAGTTTGCACGTACGCTTCTACTTATCGCATGCATATTCCCATAGTTAGAAATAAACCACTTTGAACACGCAAAACAGCCCCAAAAATGGTTACTTTTGTGCAGGTATGAAAAAACTTGTTTGTATATGTACGTATTAGTTATAGCCTGTAACAATCGCTTAAAGACGGGCTTTTACCTCTTCGAATACAAAGAACTATTTGGCACCCACGTTTCTCAGCAATAAACTTATTGAATCATTCGTTTAAAATTATCACAACGTAATTTTCATAGTTAGAATCATCAAAATACTATTGCTATAAAGTACAAACAAATACCTAAATAATGTAATTCTTTTATGATATGTTCTTTCAATGCATATCCTGTTGTACAATATAATGACTGGGAAACTGGGTAAATGGTAAGGAGAAAATAGTTGTTTTATTTTGGTAAAACTAGTAAAGTTTGTAGAGTTATTTCACGGCTGGTTGAAAATTTAAAAAGTTAATTATAAAGATTGTTATCCACTAATGAGTTAGTAGTTAGATAGTTAGTTGTAGCACTTGTAGATTTATGCATGGTAACTCCCCCATAAACCTAAGCTTATAATAATTATCATCAGTTAATAAAAAATTCATCTATTATACTATTATTTTCAGTAAGTAATGTTGAATACTTTTAAATGTTCTGTGTCAAAAATGTGGTGAACGAAGGTGAATAGTGAGAAGAAGCGAGTTTTCCCAGAATAAATAAAAATATTTGATCTACAAATCAACAAAATTGTAATTTAAAAAACGCATGGTAAACCCACGAAAATAAAATTTTCTGGGCAATTTTCCTGGTACGTGTGAAAATCTAGGATTAACAAAACATAACCTACAAATATTATTTCATGTAAACACACCAATATACCGAGGAAAGGAAAAACAAGATAATATCCTGGTCTCTGGAGAAGGCGTGGTGCAGTAGGACACTCTCTTCCTTTAGATAGTGAACAGTAGCTGTAGTGATCTAGTTTTAAATCAAAGACATTTCGATCAAAACAGACAAGTAGCGCCACATACTGTCCAATAGAAGTAGCTAGACAACAAGTGAATACACAGTGACATCTAGCGAACGACAGGAAATTACAATCTTAGCGGGGTTTCGAACCAGATGTACAGTTCACGAACTAAAGGCCAAACCAGAAAAAGAGAGCAAGAAGAAGAAGATCCCGCCAGAATTTTTAAGAAGAGCGCAATATTAAAAAGATCACCTGTTAAAACTAATAAAACAAAGGAAATAGAAATTATTGAAACTGATAGTAAAATGGAAGGCATATTAGAGCAAATATCGGAATCAATGAAAAAACTATCAAACGAAGTAGAAATGGGGAGAGAGGAAGTAAAAGAAGGAAATAAAATAATAAGAAAAGAAATGGAGGAATCTTACAAAAAAATTATACAAAATATTGAAAGTATAAATAAAGAAATCGAGCAAATAAAGGAAAAAGAGAATAAGTGGGAAAAAAAGAAGAATGAATTTGAAGAAAGGATCAAAAGAATAGAGAAGAAAGAGGAACAAAGAGCAATGGAAGCAAATAAGAATAAATTCGTTATCACAGGGTTGAAAACAAAACAAAATATATTACAAGAAGTCAAATCCTTTATCGAGGAAAAACTTCAAGTAGAGCCTAACATAATAATAGATGCATACAAAATAAAGCAAAACACAGAAAAGGATATAATAGTAGTTAAAATAAATAAAGAAGAAGACATGAGCAAGATATTTACAGCAAAGAAAAAATTAAAAGGACAAGAAATATATATAGACAGATTCCTTACTTTTGGAGAACGAAAAATACAACGAGAAATTAGAAAAAGAGCCAAACTAGAAGAAGAGAAAGGAAACTCGGTAAAAAAATATTACAGAAAAATAGAAATAAATAACATCATGTGGATATGGGACGAAGAAATAGAAGAGCTAAAACCGAAGCCAAAAAACTGAGTGAAAAAGAAGAAGATATCGGGATAACGAACGCGCATGAAAAAGGACAAGAGAAGGATACAAACAACATCATAAATTCAAACAAAACGCAAGCAAAACAAAACATGGAAAAATATAAAAAAAAGGAAAGAAAAGCGAAGAAAAGACAAAATGAAATTAAAATTAGCACATGGAATGTAAGGACTATGCTACAACCAGGAAAGACACAAGAAATAGAAAACGAATTGCTTAGATATAAAATAAATATAGCTGCAATACAAGAAACAAGATGGAAAGGAAAAGGAACAATAAATAAAAAAGATTCAGCAATATTTTATTCAAGTGGCGAAAAACAAGGGATGTACGGAGTAGCTTTCATAATTACAGGGAAACTAAAAAATAAAGTAATAAACTTTGAACCAATAAATGAGAGAATAGCATATCTAAGAATAGAAGCAAAGCCATTCAATTTGTCACTGATAAATGTATATGCGCCAACCGAAAATGCAAGAGTAGAAGAAAAAGATCACTTTTATGAAAAGCTAGAAGAAGAAATGGATAAAATACCAAAGGAAGATAATATACTGCTACTAGGCGACTTAAACGCTCAAATAGGGAAAGAAGACTATATTCAAAAAGTAGCTGGAAAAAACACAATACATGAAGAGTCAAACAATAATGGGCATAGATTATGCAGATTAGCAGCAAAATATGATATGATAATAAGTAGTACTAAATTCAAGCACCCAAAACGACATAAAATAACATGGATATCACCAAGTCAAGAAACACGATCACAAATAGACCACGTTCTAATTACGAGAAGGAAACAGTCAACAGTAAAAGACGTAAGAACCTACAGAGGTGCGTGTGCAGACTCCGACCACTATATGGTAACCGCAACCCTAAAACAAAAAGTAAAAAGAGCAAACAAGGATAAAGAGAAAAAAATAAAATGGAACGTAGAAAAACTTAACATTGTGAATACCAGATGCAAGTACGAAGAAGAACTTAAAAAACAAATAGAAAGTAAATACGATGACGAATCTACGATAGAAGCGAAGTGGACCAATATAAAACAATGTATTCAACAGGCAGCTCGATCATGCATAGGGGAACGAAAGAACGAAAATAAAAAACAATGGTTCGACAAAAACTGCCATCATATTGTAAAAAAGAAAGTAAAGGCGAGGCTAAAATGGTTAAAAACAAACAACGTTGCTGACAGAGAGGAGTATGAGAAGATCAGAAAAATAAGTAATAAAACAATAAGGTCAGCAAAGAAAAACTGGTTAGAAGATAAAATAAGAGACATTGAAAACAAAAGTAAAAATAGCAACACAAAACAATTCTACCAAAAAATCAATGAACAACACAAGACATATAAACCAAAAATACTTAACATAAAAGATAAAACCGGCAAGAAGTCAGAGAACGACGAACAATACAAACAAGCCTGGGTGGAGTACTTTGAAGAACTACTAACAGATACAAATCATCTAAACAGTATTGACGAGCAGCAAGAACAAAACATAGAAGATACGTTAGAAGAACCTACAATCGAGGAAGTCAAGGAAATAATAAAAAATATGAATAACGGTAAAGCACCGGGTAACGATGGAATAAATATAGAGATGATTAAATACGGAGGGGACAAGCTATACGAAATCATTCATACGCTCATTGTACAAGTATGGAGAGAAGAAGAAATGCCAGACGAGTGGAAAAATGGAATAATCGTAACATTACACAAGAAAGGAGACCAGCAATCATGCCAAAATTACAGAGGGATCACGTTACTCAACACTGCATACAAAATAATGACAACAATAATACAAAAGAGACTAACAATGGAAACAAAAGAGATAATCTGCCAACACCAATGCGGCTTCGTCAAAGGAAAGTCGACAACAGACGCAATTCACACAGTGAAACAAATAATGGAAAAGGCACATGAATATAAAATGGACATAGAGATGCTCTTTATTGATTTTAAGCAAGCCTTTGATTCTATTAAAAGAGATGTATTAATGACAGCATTGAGTAATTTCGGAGTGACCGAGAAATTAAGGAGACTGATTCATATGACAATGAGAAACACCACAGCGAATATAAGGACACAAAAAGGAACAACACAAGAATTCGAAATAACCAAAGGAGTGAGGCAAGGAGACACATTATCTGCAACTTTATTTAACATAGCATTAGAATACACGATGAGGAAAATAAACAAAGGAACACTCAGAACAAGTGGTGGACAAATAATAGCGTACGCTGATGATATCGTTATCGCAACAAAAAACAGAGAAATTATGACAAAAATGTTAAAAGAGATTACAACAGAAGGAGAAAAAATAGGACTCAAGCTAAACGAAAACAAAACGAAAATAATGATATTAGGAAAGGCCTGGAAAAGGGAGTCCATATGTATAGGTGAACATTCTTTTGAAGCGGTAAAAAAATTCAAATACTTAGGGACTACACTGAATAACAAAAACGAAAGAGAAACTGAAATAAAAGAAAAAATAATAGCAGTAAACAGAGCTTATCACGCAAACAAAAAAATACTGCTGAACAAAATACTCGCAAAGAAAACGAAAATAAAAATATACAAAACAATAATAAGACCAATATTGTTGTATGCTGCAGAAACAATGACAATGACGAAGAAGGATGAAGAAGATTTGAGAATAGCAGAAAGGAAAATATTACGACCCATATTAGGACCAATAAAAACATCAGAGAATGAGTATAGAGCAAGAATGAACCATGAAATAGAACAGGAATTAGAAGAAGATGTAGTTAAGAAAATAAAACAACAACGGATACGATGGCTAGGACATATATGGAGAGCAGACGAAAGAGAAACAATAAAGTCGATCCTACAATGGGCACCCGGAGGCAGAAGAAGACGAGGAAGACCAAGGTCAAAGTGGCTAACAGAAGTACAAGAAGATCTCAACAAAATAGGAATAAGAAACTGGAAGGAAAAAACTAAAGATAGGAAGATATGGCGAGAGATTGTTAGTAGGATATAAAACATAGGAACGGGGACTAATCCACCCCAATAAATGGATTTAGAGAGCTTCACGAAGCGGCGCAACCCCAATGGGGTGTTAAGCCACTGCATATATATATATATAATGTTGAATATTATAAATAACTTTATGCGTTGTTTAAAATTATTCAACTGGCTATTTGACAAACAAAACTTCTGGCCAATCTAACTATCTCCACTAAAGTATACATATATCCACATAAATAATCTGTTGCTGAGTAACGTATATAAATTTCAAAAATAAACTATTTCTGATAGCTGTTATTTATATAATTATATGTAATAAAATAGTGAGCTATAATTATACTATTTATGAATGATATACTAGGTAATGTGTAAAGCCCTGTTCACGTGTTCACACATGTTTTCTTTGCGAATTATTCTTTCATGCTTCTGAATCTTTGAAAAAAAGTCACTTTTTTATGCTATTAATGCAATGATCAATTAATTAGAAGTTCTTCTTTACCAAGACTCATTGAAGATTCAATTTAGATTTCAACAGGATTTTTTTTCTAACCCTTAGCCGAACAAGCTTTTTTACTAACTCAGATGTACCGGAGTCTGGCAGACTGATATTATTTATTGTAATGTTTTAATGCAGTTATTTAATATTTTTAATGGAATTTAATTTGAAAATACCAATATTGTGATAGGAGATGTTATTTTAATAAGAAAACAAATTAGATAACTCTTGAGACAATGAAACTCATTAGCTAGCTTCTTAGATTTCTAATGGCAGTGTTCGAGAAGAACTTATTCTATATCAGTAAAGTGTATATGGTTATGTGAAATAGATCCGTGTTGATCTGTCCTGGTGAGTTTAGTCGTGTGTGTCTATGATGTGTAGAGTGTGATAAGAGTTGAGACGTTGAGTACGTGGACCGTGGTTGGCCGCCAACGATACAGCGAGCAGCTGTGGGCTGTAGTAATCATTGTCAGTTTGCCAACGATGCAGCGAGCAGCCGTGGGGCTGGAGTGGCCCTAACCAGGTCGCCAAGGAGATACAAATATTTGAATGTGGTATGATGTTGAGATTGAAGTGTAATGTGAGAGTCTGAGGTGGAAGTGTCCCACGAGCGTGTTACTGCTCCTCACTAAGCATGTTTGCATTATGTTTTCTTTGCTTCCAGAGTTAAACCTGATCTTGAGCTCGCCAACTAATTCCTCAAGCCTTACGACAAAGTTATCGCTTCCAGGTATGATTGATATTTGATCTAACAGCAGGCATCATAAATACAGGAAAAGAAGGTAATCTAGATTATTTTGTCTAAACTTAGACGCGCTTCGTATATATTTAAGTACTATTACAATTGTTAAGTTAAGCATACATTTTTGTATATAATACATAGGTACTTAACTTAAGAAAATTTAAAACATTTTTAAATGCAAATGACCATCTCTGTTGGTTCGTCTCTTATACGATGAATTTTGAACATAGAGGAAATTTTTCTTTTTAATAAAAACTAGACAAATATACACACTTATATAACAACGATAAAAATTTCTTCAGTTTTTTGATGGCGTGGTTCAAGGGCGTGCGGAATACTTTTATTCTGAGTGAGTATGGTGAGCGTATTTTAGTACGTAATCACATCGAGGCGGTAATTTCAAATCGGAACAAAGCGGTACGTTTAGTCATTTATGATCACTCTGTATATTATTACTAAGTGATTAAATATTCCTTCTTTCGCAGTTTTCCCCATTCATCATCCATCCAACTTTTAAGTCTCCTAAAAGTTTAGAAAGCTCTGCTCATGAGACAGCAGTAAGCCACATCTTCTTGCATGTGTGAGTGGGTGTCAGGTAATTAAAGTTAATTATAATGGGCCGTATGAGAAGACGTCGCGGCGGCTGAGACGACGGGCGTCTCGCGGGATTCCCGCCTCTAATCGATGCTTGCGATGTCTCGTAGAACCGGAGATAATGGCAAGAAAGACCAGAAAAGATGAAAGGAACGGATATGTGGAGAAGCGGGAAATAAGTAATTACAGCATTATTGTTTTGCTACCACCAGATAATATTATTTGTTATTTGATTATAATAATAGTAACCATGCCAACATTAATTTTTTTCGGAAGTTAACTTAACTGAAATTAATAAGTGGAAATTTTGCTGATACATGTCAGTTTGACATTTAAATTTAAAATGGATAAATTGTCATTTTCAGGGGTATACACATTTAGTCAATATTTCATTTTTTTATTGTAAAAATTAAGATTTTCATTTCATTATGACCTTTTTACCGAATCTTCACTCGTTCATTAATTCATTTTCAGGAGATTTTTTATCGTGCATTCCAACAACATAATCAGCTCTCGTGTACCACTCGAGCTAATTAATCAATCGACTAGTTTCGACGTCACATACGTCATCCTCAGGAGATGAGAAATTTAAATATATATAATTTTCATGAAAATATCATTGAATATTTTTTGACAGATGGTTTAACCAATCATATTGCGTAATGATGACGTCAAATGACGTAATGCAACCAATAGAATTGAAAATGTAAAATGATGTATCTGACAACATAATTTTGTAGATTAGGTTTTATTTTGTTACGTTAGTTACAAAAAATAAATAAATTTGTCACATGAAACGTCAAAAATGTTTAGCAAAATGAGTCGTTTTGGTAGTATTTTTAAGAAGAAAAATATTCTTCCTAAATACCATTCGAGATAATAATTTTTTGAGAGAATTTTTGTCTATTCCACGGCAACTTATTGCAATTTCACTCCACAAAACATCATCTGACAATTCCCCTCAACTTCGTTTCGGGAAATTGATAGATGATGTTTTGTGTCGTGAAATTGTTAGAAATAAGTTGCCGTGGAAACGACAAAACAATTCTCAAAAAATTATCATCTCTTATGGTATTACCCCTGATAAGCAATGTGAGATTATAAGTGATAATTTTTATTGAGATATTTTTGTTGGGTTTGCCGAATAGTGTTCTGGTGACAAAATGAGAGACTAATTTTTTTTAAACTTTCAGTTTAATTTAAATGGATTTATTATGTGTGAAGGGAACGTCTTATAATATTATAAACTAGAAAATTCAAGAAGAGAATATTCTTGACGGGAATCATAAAAATCACGAAATCCCAAGCTAAGGAAAATTCATTCACAAAAAAAAACATTAATAGAAAAGACATATCTGGAATCAAGTAAACACAGAAACTTTACTTGGCGGCCAAACCTGAAGTTGGCTGCAAGCTGTCAGCTATTTATAAAACGAGTTCTGTTGGACTCAAGAAGGGTTTTGTTAGCATAGATTAATTTATGTCAAAAACGTAGTTCTGTTGGACTCAAGAAGGGTTTTGTTAGCATAGATTAGTTTATATATTAGCCAGAATCCGATTTTTTCCGCAGCCATATTTTTTCCAGTTTTGAATATTCCTTTACATGCGTTTTCTGCATCAATCAGATTCCAAATTTGAATTTTCTATGAATGCATTTTTTATGTAAGTATTGTCCTGTCTCTGAATTTTCGTTTGTTTTATGATTCGGGCAAGAATTTTCTTGTACTTGAATTTTCTAGCTCTGAGTTTTTTAGATTTGAGTAGGCACCCATGTGTGAATACTCGAGTGCTTCTAAGCTCTATAAGGCATGGTGGTTGATCGCTTACTACATAGTGTTACGTTTAATATTGATATTTATTTAATTATTTGATTTATGTAAGATGGTTAACATGCCTAAAGATGTTTCCCCATTTACAAAATGGTAGATGTTATTAGTCATTGTCATTATAGTAGAAACCAACCACTCAGGTCCAGTGGTATTATTTTCAAATTTTAAAAGTCCTTTTTAATTTGACGCGTAAAATTTAATGGTTAAAAATCAATATCAAATCTTTTACTATTTTCTTGATATCGGAGACAGTTAGTTTTAAGGATCCAGAAAATAATCAAAATTTTATTGAGAAATACATTGCTAAGAACCGCAATTCGATCTCGAGTTTTTCAATTTTTTTAAAAACTTCAACATTATTTTTTACAATTGTTATCATCCAGCCAAAATATAATCTGGAAGCAGCAGCACCAGCAGCAGTGTATGTGTGTGTATTTATTATGTAAATAAAGACATAAGCCGTGACGTTTGTTTTTCGCGAATGTCAGCTGTAAGGCCGAGTGGTGGCGGGCGTGCGTTGAATCGCAATGAGGGACGCTTAGCGCCAAATCCGCGAGACGTAGCAGCCACCAACTATGTAAAAGACATTAGCGGACATTGCAACAGAATATTTATATTATACAACGGAAGATTTTACAACGCAAAGCCCCACATTTTTAACTAAGCCATCGTCATCAATTTCACGAAGAAATGGCCATTGTCAAATTTTACTATTTTAAAGAAAATTTATTCTGTTATCTTTGTACGATATTTATGGAGATATTTATAATTTAAAACTAGCTAGAATACTTTTAACTTTCAACTTTAAATCTAGAAATTAATCTCATTTAACTACAGAGTAGGTATAATGTCATCAGCAATAATATGTAAAATACTCGTACTATAGATTCGAACAAGTAGTTGCCAAAATTACATTCGCTAGGATTTAACTAAGACTAAGAATTAAATTATTTTATAATTAAATATACAGCAAAATGACTATTTAAGTCTGTTTCATCTCATGAGTACCTATAATAGCTAATAATTTTTTAATTAGGATAGGAATGGTAAAAGTAAAAACAAGTTCTACTAAAAACGAGTACCTATGCCTTATGCCATGCCGACTTGAGATATGATAGTTTTCACTTAGCCTCCTGCTCGTAATCGTAATCGTAAAGCGCAAACTGTACTTATTTTAAGTTGCTGCTCAAATTTGAAGTGTGCACTTGTATGCAAGTCTTTTATATTTTGTGTCGTTATGTGGCAAAAATATTTATATTGAAGAAGTGGTTTGTTTTATTACAAATCGTGATTTTGAGCTGAGAACCAAATGTATATATTTTTATCTATGACCATTGAATAACACTTAGTATGTGGGTATCTTAAGTAAAATAAATCCCTCTGCCTCCATAAAGCCCTGTTTACACATGGACACACAGAAGACACACAGGCAACAAAAGCAAAATGAAGAACGTGTGGAACGTATGTAGCCTCAAAATTGATTTTTTCTTTTCTTACATAGAAGCCACAGAATAGCGGCGCCTCTATTTCACAAGCAACACACACAGTATTTTATACTGTTGCATGTGTGTGCGTGTCTTCTGTGTGTCCATGTGTGAACACGTGTGAAGGCACGCTATATTATGAATTAAAAATTCAACACTATATTGAACAATGACTACAGTCATCACACTAAAATACAAAGTTAGGTTAATATTTTAATGAATAAAAATATATGTAAAGAAATGTTTTATTTAAAAAATCATGGATAAAACGTCGTATTTCACTCACACATAATGGCTATAATTCACTCGGATCATTATACACTCGCCTTCAGCTAGTGATTAAACTTATATAGCCTACATTATGTGCTCGCTATATAATATACTATTAAATTTTGCTACAGCTATATATTTCAGTTATTATATCATGTGCTAGAATGAATTTCCAAACCGTATTTTCACTAATATTCGTAGTTTTCCATGTACCTATTGTCCGAAAAAAGAAAAAAAATAGTTGATGAGTCCATTGTTAGTTCAGTCCAACAAAAATGTTTATTTCAAAATTAAAATTATACCTACGCACGCACGATGCATGCATCCCAAAAAATTTGCCAAGACAAATTGAATATTCAGCAGGAAATTTTAAAGTTTATATCTCGAAAATTGTGTTCCATTTTCTGATAAGTTAAAATTAATGAAAATTTCCATATTTATGTGAAAAATCGTGCTGAGAATTTTAGATTAGATTCATGTTTTTGACAGAGTTTTTAGACTGACGTTCTGGACATGAAAATGACAAACAATATTATTACAGCAACGCGTAAAACACATCTGATTATAAATTACAGCAAATAATGTTATTTAGTGTTAATGTGTGATTATCACGCAATATGTACGTAAATAAAAATATAATATTTAGAAATAAACATTTGTTACTGCTTAAGTGAATTCGATAGATTGTATCGGTGTTAATCAATCCCATGGCTACGTCGTATGTCCACATGAAGCGCTCAGGTAGTGCATTAACCAAATGAAGCCGTAATAATTATTTAGTCAGATCGCTTAGATAAATTATTGAGCGTTGTGAAAACATACATTGCTACAGACACAGGAAATCTCAAACTTGTTACAAACAAAACAAAGATAATCCATATTAATATTGTACTCGTACTTGTAATAGTAACGATATTAAATTTTAAATTGTCTACTCCGGTGCACAAGTGGAAAACATAATAATAAAGTATGAATAGTTCGTAAGTACAGGGTCCGCCAAAGGAACCTGATGATTTTTGGTATTCAACTACAAATTTATGTAACAAGATATTTATTTTCACATACAAGTAATTGATAGTATATTACATGCCATTTTATTTATGAAATTTTTATTAAATGATGTCCATCACCGCGTACACACTGTTCCAAGCCAAGCAGCAGTAATTTTATGGAAAATAATTTCGCATAAAATGATGTCCATCACAAAGTACACACTGTTCCAACGTTCCAAGCGGTTTTGCAAATTGATCATTACTCGCTGTAGCATATTCCTAGGAATTGCACAAATTTCATTGCGAATGTTTTTTTTAAATTCTTGAATTGTTTGCGGTCTATTGAAATACATCTTGCTCTTCAGATGACCCCATAGCCAATAATCACAAGCGGTCAGGTCGGGAGACTGTGCCGGCCAAGGAACATTCCCATTTCGCGAAATTACTGCTGCTTGGCTTGGAACAGTGTCTAGATTTAAACTTGTATGTTCCATATATCTAGCAACCCTTGAATCGTCTTCAAATTGGATCAGGACATAATTTTTTAATTGCCCTGATTAAATAGTTGCCTACGTGTGTTTTATTTTGATAATTTTCAACACAATAACAATAATCGCTACCGCTAGTGTGCGGTAGGCCTTTACGCTTGATTTCTCAATTTACATCCGAAATTTGTTCGAGTTTCATACTTTATTTCCGAACTATTAAAATTCAATCGGAACTCTTCGATTATTTAGATGAAAAACTTTCGAGAAAACTTTTAAAGGTTGGTCAAACTGACTGCACACTGAACTGAGCATGCGTTAACAAATCTAGTACGAATCTCGAATAGAAAACTAGAGTCGGACGTATATTTCTATACCAGAAAAAAGTATAGAAATCGAACGGAACTCGGATGGGAATTTCTGATTTACATTATACTAGAAATAGATAGGAACTTCTCGAATGAATCTCAAACTAGAATCTAGACGAAAAAAAGTATAATGTTATTCAGCCTCAACGGTGATTTTTAAGTTACCGCAATAAAATTGCTAGTACATGCCAGAAGGCTTAAAACTATGAATGACTCCTAATCCGAGCTGGGCATTAATTAAATATGTAGGTACTTAAGTATCAATTTTTAATAACAACTAGTGTTTAATACTTGTACTAAAGTATAATTATTTTTTTTCGTCCTTATTAGGTACTTTACTATTTTAAATAGGTACCTACTAAAATAAAAACTTGTACGTAAGACTTATTTTTATTTCAAAATCGTAAATAATATTGAAGTACGTTTTAAGTACTTACTGAAGTATTTAAATAATACTGAAATCATGTAAAAGTATAAGTAATTGTTCAATCTGCAACCACCGCAACATAATACGACATTCTTGTACTGTAAATTAATCTTCCTCGATAAAAAAGATAATAATCAATGGTAATAATAATATTAATTTTTCAAAATACTGATACTTGAAAAATACTTATTTTTTAATACTTTTTCAAGAAAAACTAATTCTTGACTCAAGTACTATGAAGCTGTAGTTGAAAATGTACTTGGTAACAAGTACTGACCATAGGTAGTACTGGTATTTATACTTCCGTAGTTGGTACGATTATGTTACGGAAACTGAAACCCAGCTTTAGAAATATAAACAACAAGTCAAACACGATATACAGGTATTTTGATACACGATGATAGTAGTAGAAAGTAAGTTGACGATCAGAGTGTTTTGGCGTTGGGGGTGTACCCCCCATCTCCCCCATATGTACACAAGCTGACACGCAGGAATTCAGTAATTAGAGCAGCGCCCAGGCTGTTTTGTAATGTTTATACTAACGAGTTGGATTTTGGAAGCTAGGGGTGAAGCTGAAGCCAGAGTGTAATTATTACTAACATTTTACGTTCTGTTGAGAGTGTGTGGCGAAACCGCTCGACGCTGTGATATGTGCTGTCTGCGGTGAATGACTTTGCAGAGGGCGTTAAGGGCCAGACCGCGAATGAGGGGTAAATATTTGCTACGATTTTATATGCTTAATTCGCTACTTTGTTATTTTGTCGCCCTATTATGAGGAGATGCTATCGGGAACTCGTTTCGAATTACGATACTGTGTTTGTTTTGCTTATGCTTCGGTTTCACCATAATCCTGACACTTATTCACATCTTTTATTTACTTCCATTTTGTAATCACCAGGAAACCTATTCTGTGCACCGTATCAATCACATTACTTATTTAGCTTAAATGAAACTATTATGTTTAAAAATTTGCTGTAAATAAGAAATAACCACCTAATTCATTAAAAGAACAAGAGACTATGTAGAGTTACACGATTTGTTTGAAATTTCATATTCTGACTAAGGGGCACTTAGTGGTTCAATTATTGGTGCATTATGTAGGTACGTACTATTTAGGTTACTCTAACTTTCGCATTTAAAATGCACGAATATTGAAACAATTTTCAATAATAATTTCAGGGGCGTAGGAACCGCTATGTCCACCGTATTAATGACCACACCAGTCAACCTCAATAACAACATATTTATTTATTATTCAAATTTCAAATATTTAAATTATCGCAAAAAAATCGCCTTGCAATGCATTTTATTTTTATATAATTACTACGTATAGCACTTACCAAGATAACCAGCCAACCTCAATAACAACATATTTATTTATTATTATTATTATTCAAATTTTATATATTTAAATTATCGCAAAAAAATCGCCTGCGACGCATTTTAATTTTATATAAATACTACGTATAGCACTTAAACAGAAAAAAATTTCGGTCGCCCACTCTAAATTTTTTAATTTGGGTACGAGATTGGTGCGTTAGCTGGTTTTACACAAAACAGTCGAAATGTCACATTAAATGTCATGCTTTTGTTTACTGTAAAAATATTTTTTTTAAAATTTATTCTACAAGATTAATATTGTTTGAAATTCGTTCTTCATAATAAAAATATAACGTAAATTACAGTTACATACAATTTAAGACTCCTATGCAAAAAATAAATAAGCGGTTACAAATTTTTTCATAAAAATATAAAAGATGATGCGGTAACAAATACTGAAAATGTCTTGATTTTTGCAATTTCAACCCAGGGGCAGGAGTGCCTCTCTTGTAATTTTGATAGAGCCCACCAAGCACTAACTACACCACTGAGTACACTTGAAAGTAAAACCTAATATGACTGTAATGAATTGAAGTGAATTTTATTAGATTATTTAAACCGGATAATCATTTAATTATTATTATCTGCTATTTATGATCGTCCTGAGTTGTCCACTCAACTGATCGTTGGGAAACTAACGTTTTGTTCTGTAGCTATAGCTTCATTTTAATATCGTTAGGGACCTGAGAGTCTATTCTCTGTAACTTTAGAGATACCTTTCTGCTCTATATTAAGAGCTGATCCCTTGCGGTGGTCATTGAAAACATAGCATGTCTCATCAGATTTGTTTTGAAATTTGCGGGGCGCGAGGTTAGATATTTTTATTAGTTTCATAGTTTTAATTAGTGTTTTAGTTTTATTTGTATAATAAGTTTGTTTTTGTTTACTTTAGGTTTTATTACTAATTTTTATTTTATTTTCGTACTTGTTTGAAAACAAAGAGTAGTACCCACAGCAAATATGGTAACTTTGACTCACCAAAATCACTAAGACAAATATCGACATGGCATTTACGTAAAAATTGGAAGCCCCCTGCTAACATAAAATTAGTTTTATGCAGACGTCAGTTAAATCTTAAAAAGAGCTGCTGACTGGGTGTAAAGAGTATCAGAATTCGCTCGAAACATTACTCTAGTGAAACGATAACTAGCACATCATGTACCAACATCTGAACCATGTAGCCTCTTCTTCAGAGGGGTACTTTACTCTAGTGAAATTTAGCAAAACCATGCTGACAGTACCTACTCTCCTATGGGACTCGCTAATCAAACCTACAAGCAAATTCTCGTAATGTCGTAATAGTGATAGTTCAGTGTTTGGGAGGTGACACAGCCCTGTTACTCATCATGCAACCATGGAACACAATTCGTCCATCGAGAATCTAACCTTTGTTCCATAAGCAATAACTTCATTTAAATAGGTATATACATTGTTTACCTATTCAAACCGACTACTGGGATCACAGTATGTTGTGTCTAAAAGGCTTTACATGTATACCCAGGATTGTTACTTTTGTTACAACTCGGATGATCGATAGGTAAAAGCAATAATTTCAAATGTACAGTGTGAAAAATCAACTTCATAATAAATTAATATAATTAGAGGAATAATTCAGTTATTGTAAACACCGTACCAAATTTATGTTCTTCGCCACATAATAATTTCCTTGATAATTTCATAATTTAGTTCCTCAGTTGAATGTTTTTTATCACGCAATTTCAACATAACATACTAAAAAAAATTGTAATTGCTTGTTAAACCTTATAAAATATATAATAACAATTACTCATTTGTTCCATATTTGATATGAAATATTTCCATGTACCGACACCGATATTCATTAATTATGAACTATGTTGAACAAATGAAATAAATAAATTTCCGACTCATATGTTTATTATTAATTGCAATTTCATTTAACAATATATTAAATGTAAAATTTAAATTTGTTTTTCAGATATTTGACATGAGATTTGCAGAAATAAATTATTGATGTGACAAACATTTTTGAAATTATTTACTAAGCTTTAAAATAATTTGACAGGATTTTTTTACCTTACTTTTACGAATTATTATAATGATTATGATTGTCCAATTAATAATTTAAAATTAGTTTTAGTTGCGCAAATGTAAATTGCATTGTAAAACAGGAAAATTATTCTAATGTTCAGAGTAACTTTATCTACACAACTTAGTTTTAATATTGCCCATTTGATTGATTACATAAGTGATAAGTGTGTTGCTAAGTAAAATACAAAAATTTGTGAGTTTTCATTTGAAACGATTTGAAATTTATCTTATAAAATAAATGAATTATTTTTTTCACGACATGCGAAGAAAACAATTTTCTTCACTAGTGAGGAAAGTAAGTTTTCCCTTTGTAGAGAGGAAAGTAAGCAGTGTTACTACCAGTGTTATTTTCGGTTATTTTACTATAAAATATTTTTTTAAATGTTAGTAAATTTATTAGTTTACTGGAAATTCTGATTTTATTGTGATATACTGTTAACTATTATTTCACAATTACAATTTTTTATAGTTACTTTTCTACAATTTCACGATTTTACAACTTAAATTTAATTTTGCATATTAGCTGCAGTGAAACTTTTCATTGCTTTTAAACGTCAATCTGACAGATGACACTTCTAGTTATGTGTTTCTTTACATTTACAATGTTTTTAATTATGTCGTCCAAAAATGTTGTGTCTTAAAACAAGAGGAAAGCTCTTTTCACACTCTCGCAAAAAGAAACGCTTTCCTCTCTAGTTGGACAAATAACTATTTTAACACAGTTGCATACACCATTTTATCTTCTCCCATGTTTTCATTTAAAAAAAACTGTTCATTGGTTTGAAATTTACATTGGTATTTCATAATAAAAATCTGTATTGAAATGAATGTTATTCAAGTACAGACAATGCATATACAATAAGTAAATAATATTAAGCATAGGAGTAGAAAAAGTACTGTACTCGTACTTGCATTCAGCATTCAATGACGATCGCTATCAGCTTGTGTATATTAAACTTTAATTTTACCGGATACACGTGTGTACTCGACGTTATGATACACCTGTGAAGAATAAATTCTTTACTTACGAAGCATTTACGATCTACGAGCATTCCGTTAGATTTGAGATTTATTTTAATATTATTGTTGCAGAGTATGTACATTGAAAATTTATCTTCGTACTGCGAGAATAATATGTAAAGTGAGATTTGTCATTTACAAGTTATCTCTTCTACGGTTACTGGTAATAAAGTTTTGGCTCATTCTTGTCTTGTGTCAGATCATCATTCGTTAAGTTCGTGTTTCCTGCGCGTTTTGAATGTGATTAATAGCAGCAGAAACTTTAATATGATCACGGTCATATATCATCTCTAATTCACCATGACGAATAGATGGAAACATTCAAACCAACAATCATTTTGTATTCTCTACAGCTGAGGAAATTGCCAAGTTGTTAAAGAAATCGTACGAAATTAAGAGGTTTTTATATACTTTCATGTTAGGGATTCATTAAAATAAATTGCGAGGGTAGTTATATTCGGATTAGCTAGATTTGTAAAAAGAACTTTGTCATTGCTGAAACTAACATTAGATTTGATGATGACATACCTACTTCACAAATCAGGCAATGATAAAAAACATAAGTATTCATACATTCGAAGTTCGAATAATATAAATAAAATCATTATATACAATTCAGGATTTAGGTGTCACTTTCTGATCGAATGTCAGCCTTTCTGAACATATTAATAATGTCTGCACATCGCAAAGCATTGAGTTTTTTAATTAGAATATGTAGGATGTTTTGAAATTTATGTATTTTGGTATTGTTGTCAGTAAATTAGAGTATGCTAATTTAGTATAGTGTCTATACTGCAATTACCAATGTTTAGCCTTAGAAAGAATACACCGTACATTTTTAAAATATCTGCCTTTAAAATTTGATGGAGTGTACCCTGAAAGAGGAGCTGACTAGAACTCACTTTTTTCGCCATTCTATGTCCTCATTACAATCAAGAAGGGAAGAGTACAGCGCAAGGTTTCTTTGGATGTAACTGCATTATTTCATTGATGCATCTTAGTTTTTCATGTTTCACGCTTGGTATCCAGGTTTGACAGGACCTTCCATCTACCAACGGATCATTCTGAAACCATACGGCACTCTCTAATCCATACCATAATGTCGTGATGCCAAGATACTATGTGATGTCTTCATTTAATTATTATTATTATTATTTTCTCTTTAACGATTATTTAATATGTTAGGTTATATTTTGTTTGTATGTTTTCAATAATGAATTATTTTTGTTGTTTTGTAATTTTGTCCTGTAATTGGATTTTCTGTTGGGCAATACATTTATTATTATTATTATATAATACAGTGAACAATATAGCGAACAGTCAAAACACATATGGTTCTAAAGAGTGGACACAGTCAATTTGGATTATGTGAACAGTGCGCTTGGTCAGTCGGTACAAAATACAGATCTACTGGTACATTGAATACGAAGTTTTAAAAGATTTGCTAGCTTCAGAGCTCCAATTTCTATTTCTAAGTCTATGCGAAAGTTTTTTGTTTGTTTAGTTTTTGGTTAAATTCGATGGTAGGCAAGTTTGAATTTATATTAAAAAGAAACAAACATCCACGCAGGGTTTAATGTTTACCCACTGACGGATGTTACTTTCTGCGATATTTTGTTGTCAGCTTTGTCCCGTATATCATTTTCTTGTACAAGTTTTCGTTTTAGTTCTTGTGTGAAGTAAAATATTAAACATGTTTAGTGCACGCACTTCTCATATATCAGCAATGCTTTAATATTCAGCGAAATCTCTGAATTTTTAACAAAACGGCGAACATTTGCATAGAAATGGCGAATCGCAAGTTTTTGTCAAATACGTGATGAATGATGTGGAAAATTTCTTTTACATCCCGCCGTTTTTTTCTGGTTCCGCACAAAGAAATGTTTTGAATTTGAAAAATAAGTTATACGGGCGCTTAATCTTATTTGGGAGAGCTTATTTATTTATTTGAAATTTGCCCCTTCAACAGGACAAAACCTCAATAGGAAAAAACACCAGATTCATTTATAATTATGTACTTTAACTTACAACTAATATATACCTTTTCCTTGTACATTAGCATATTGACATTAGTGTTTATCTATGCTCTGGATACGAGGTAGTACATGAAACAGCACCTACGTTATATCCAAAGACATTAAAAAATTACTAGGTAGGTATGTTGGATATAATGCAATATCACTAACTTTTCTCTTCCGTATTGACCTACTAAATTTCATGTCTGTTTCAAGTATTCCATACATATTTAAACTGGTACAGTAAATAAGCGTTATATTCGGGATATTAATTGAGTTCAAGTATATAAATATTAAATATATTCAAACTCAACTAGCAAATCAATCTTCCCTAATCAGTTCTATCCTGACTATTCTTTCCTTCGTCCAGATTCATAATCCTTTTCATACAAGCTCTTTTATAATTTCCAGTATGAATCATGCACACTCGTAGTAAACCACCAATCACGAATCCAAATCAATCCATTTCCTCACACATAAATTATTGTATTTATCTACGACCATTCAATAATACAAACCGCTCCATAAGACATACTATTGTATTGTGAATTCATAATTCAACACTATTGTATTATCCTTCCATTATTCAACAATTCATCTGTTATCAAGTCATCATCATCACATTAAAATGTTAAGTTATGTTCATATGTTAATGAATACATATTTGTAAAGAAATGTTTTATTTAAAAAGTCGTAGATAAAACGTGGTATTTGACTCTTACATAATGGCTGTAACTCACTCGTCTCGTCTCGTTAAACATTATATATCTTGTATTTCTCGCGTTAGAGAAAATTTTGAGTAAGAGGCCCTCTGCTTTTCAACTAGTCGTCTTCGAACAGCATTGATATTTTCATAATGCCCTAGAACAACTATAAATATGTATATAATACCTACAAAAACTCGAGAGATATTTTCCGTTTCTCTTAAATAATTTTATTCTACACGAAACCAACATTTTCCATATAGTTACCTAGCTACGAAAATAAACAATATCACACATCCGGCCAACCCGTTCGGTATTCTATCGAACAGTTTCAATTTTTGTTTCAATTTTTAATATGTTTAATATTTATTGTCCTGGGAAAAATTGTACACAAGCCTAGTGCGTCAACATTCTTACTCACATGATATCATTCATATTCCTCGCTCATTATGTAATATACTATTTCAGTAATAAAAAATACAATTTTAAAACATTTTAAGCGTTCCGTTTCCATTACGTCTCATAATTCGGTGTCTGAAATGTAGTAAGAAGTAATATTGTATATTCTGTCCGTGTTATTGGCACGAAGTACACGTGGTGCATTGCGCCTGTTTATAAATCATTACAGAGCACTGCATCCAGCACAAAATCGCGTGACCGCAAGCAACCCTTGCACTCCGTATACATATCAGATCCAGTGTGCTAAGCATTATCTGCCGTGGCTGTGAGGGGCCGCTCCACACTTTAAATCTTCTTTGCGAGATTGGATTCGTGATATGGCGCACATGCTGTGATAACATACACACGTGCGCACGCGCACACGCATGAGGTGGAAAAACAGCCGCTGGATTAATGAAAACCCGTTTTTTCTGACGTGTTTGTTTTGTTTGGACACTTGGAAAAGCAAATTTTAAAACTGTTCGATGTTTTCTCCTATTTTTTATGCATTTTTAATTTTGCAGGGTTTTTATGCAGGTAGATATGCGGTTTCTTCGCAAAAAATTGATTAAAACTCCAACTCATGTCCCGTTTATATCTTGTTTACGACAATTTCAAATGTTTGTTTGAATTTTTTGTCAACACATAAATAATTATAAATGGATCGCAGATGGCGGGTCGTGTGTAACAAAAACATAGCCGTGGATGTTTCAATTCGATAAATAAATCTGTGCGATTGTTTACAACGCATTATAATACAAACAAATATACAGAATATATACAGAAATTAGGAAATTTAATTTGACTAACAAAGTGCTGAACATAATTACACCATGGGAAATCAGCTGTAAATTCAACATTTGCAGTAAAATTCAGTCATTGTATCACATAACATAATAGTAAACGCAAAAATAGTAAATTACAGAAATGGCAGTAACAATAAAGCAAGAGTATATTGAAAAAAAGTATTTTGTAGGACACACCACTACTTCTCCGACCATAAGTTTTAATAACTTAACATGCTTTCATAAGGGCTTTCATTTTATGTTACATTCATCATAATTTATACAATTTTTTAAAAAAATTCGCAACGCTCGTTAGTAGCCACAACCCAGGCTAAATTTCGAGTGGCATGCATCTTTGTCATTATTTAAGGTAGATGGCGTAGATTTGTATACTTCTCCGTTATTTTAACCTATATACCTTAAAATTTGAAATAAACTTGATACTTTTACAAATATAATTTTTAATATCGTAAAATTATCTTCCAGAGAGCTTTAAATCCATACCAAGCTAGGTATAAAGTTGATTAACGAATTTAAAGTCAGTTTTTGATTTTATATCTAATAATGATCAGTTTACAAGAGGAAAGTTTTTCCTAAAAAGTTTTCTTGAAAGTAAAACAAGTGCTAGGAACTGTCATAAAAATACTGTTAATATCGTTTATACGGAGAAATTAATTATTTTTATTAAATATGTTGAAGATTATCAGCATTAATATATTTTATAGAAATAATTAATTTCCCCCACGGTTTCCTTGTATGACTGGTATTGACTTTTTTATGACAGCTCTTTGTACTTGTTTTACTTTCAAGAAACTTTTTAGGAAAAACTTTCCTCGTGTTAACAGGGCATTAAGTATAAAATTTCAGTTCGAAATTCCAACGCGTTTTCAAGTTATCCAACATCTACCATGTTTTTTTGGGTTTAGTAATGTCTAAATTGTAAAGATTCATAAATATCTTAAAATGTCAAAAAATCACTATTACAATAATAATATACACAACTTCATGCCTATATATTCATGACATAGTATTTTATTTATGTATGTATACTTAACTTATTTATCAAGAAACAAAAACCAATTTTTTTTAAATTCGTAAATTTAAGGGCAGTTTCGCAAAAAGAACCACTGGATTGTTGGTTGTATAATGGATGTCTGTTTAACTATGAATAGAATAAAGTTAAATTTTTATAATTTGTGCAATGGCAAGAAGAAGAAGAGTAAATAATTAATTAAATTCTATTTAAAAACTGATTAATAAACCTAGAAATTAAAATTGCGAATTTTGAAAAATTCTTTTAGTTTTGTGAAAACTAAAAACTGAGTTGAGCACTATATGCCATTAAAATATATGCTCGAAGTTGTGAATCATCCTGTATAGGTCGAGGAAGTAAACATGGTGAAAAAATTACAAATACAATAAAAAAGAAAAGGGGAATTATTTGTCTTTTATCAAAATTGCTCATTCGTTACTCACATTTCTGCCGCTTGATGTATTATCAAAATGAAATGCACCCTAATGTAGTATCTCTAAAAATTAGGGAAGGTATGGAGTATATTTACCCTAAACTACCCTTAGTTCTTGTTCCGCACGCGTATTAGATCGCAATGAGATTACATTTAGGGATGTAATCTATCATCAGAAGCACGACGGGCTATTAAACATCTCCCAGCTGAGTCCAAGGTTGAGAAATGATGGTTTTAGTCACAACCAACGTTTTAATACGTATTTTATTACAGAAAATTGAGTAGATTAAACTAATATTATGATAAACGTAGCTCGCCCACAAACAAAGCTTTTTTCTCCTAACAGAATTATAAATAAGAATTAGGCAGAGCTGGTGTAATTACCGCTCTGTGTATTCATTAGGGAAGAAAAGAGGGCGCGAGAACAATGCGATCGCATTACAAAGAGAGGCGAATATTATTTAACCGGTGCGGATAATGAGCGCATGGCACATCCGGATTAATCCGATTGGCACCTGGCACACGTGTGTCGAAGCACTTGCTTTTTACATATTAACCAAATTCTCTTATACAACTTTTGCTAGCAATGCTCAAACGGCAAGGTCTCACTTTATCCAGTGGGATCGAAACAATGGTTTTGGAAAATTGAATTTGTCGCTAGTATGACGAATTCGCTCGCGTTAGAGCTTAGCTTAGTAACCCACTTGACATGAATCGACCATGGGATGTTTAAAAATATCTTATTCTTGTACTTTAAATGATACTTAAGTCTATCCTAGTCACATCCTAAGTACGATAAAAAATATACTCAATACAAATATCTCAGAGAATTACATAGGGCACATAATTGGTATATTAATACCAAATTACTAACATTGGGATAATAGGATGTTCATAAATAATGTTACTAAGGGCGAATATAAGCAATCGCTAGGATATTAATAAGCAAGTAACAAGCGTGAAATGTTCTGGGGATTTTATTTTGTGAAGTGAGAAGATTAACGCTAAAATTGCCTTCTGTCAACTAACCTGGGAACAACTGCTAAGATTTGGCGCCAGCAAATGTCAAATTTAAAATTAAGCTGTTCCATTTATTTCAGACACTATTGAACAATAAATGGTGGTACTAGCGTTTTGTAGTTTTTTTTTAAATTTCCTCTTCTCTATTGAACTGCTATGCCGTAAAATCATGGCATGAGTAACCATAGACGTCAATGATGTGTGATTGTTATTTTACACTTCAGGAAGACAAAAAATGATTTACCGTGATCGCAAATTTAAGCCCAATTCGATTATTTTTCATATTTTTTGGGTAGACATTTTATGATGATATTAAATCTGCTGATCGGTATCTACGTCAAAAATTTATGTCAAATACAGTTTTAGTCATCTTCTTGTATAGTTACTTATAATACATTTTCTATTTTAAGGCACTCGTATAAAATTATTTAATTATATTTTGATAGTATCCATTCAACAGGATTAACTTCCAATGACAGAATGGAAGATGTTATAATGGAATCCAAGGATTCGTATAAAGAGGAATTTATGTCAGTTGCTGGATCAAATTGGAATGGCTATAGCATACTAGAGGGGTACTCTACCTTTCAGGTCATATGAATTATAATAAACTTCACATCTTTTGTTGGACTAAAAGCTCCATGACGATGAATATAATTCTATATATCGCAAGCATAGCAAAAGTTGTAGAACATTCTCAACAGTATGTTAGTGAAATTAGAAATATGCAAAAGTTATCTATCTACTAGTATCTCTTCAAAGATTATAAAAATTGTTCTATCAAGCCACGTTCGAGTTCAAGACTCAAGAGCAGAAAAAAACTTGGTGAGTGCCTCTCGAAACTTTTCTTTTCAATACATTTCATATTGTACGCAGCAGTACGAAGACTTCACAATTTAAAATCCATGCAAACGAACGAGAACATTCCCCATCCACTTCCAAGGCCCACTCATAAAAATCAACACAACTTTATAGAATTTACCGCACGCGCTGTGCGTGTGTGCGTGTGTGTCTGCTGACGACGCGAAACGCATTTGAATTCTGAGAAACTGTGTTACATATGCATTTGCTAGATTAAGTTGTTCAAACTCCAAGTTAGAAAGTTTATGGCGGCAAAGGAAAGTAAATACTCAGTAATTTTACATCACATGAATAAATTTCATTTAATATATGAACGAGATTATATGCAACACACTTTTTACGAATTTTCCGGTTACTTGGAAAAGTTTTAACGAATTATTTACTTTCAATATAAAGTTGGTTGGTTCGTTTCATAATTTATTCATTACTTGCTAGATCGCATACCAGAAATAAATGATTAGAAAATTACTCAACAGCCATATTTGCGACTCGAACCACATGCGAGAGTTTTTATTTAAACGTTATTATTATCATGAGTTATTAATTGATCTTCGACTAGTATATTGAATTTAAATATTGGTATCTACGAGTATATCTAGTATGTGCTATATTAGAATAAGTTCTACTTTGGAATTATCATGATCATGAACAATAATTAATTATAGAATGTTGAAAAAAGACTGACATAATACAATTACAAATAAAATAACGTAAAACTTTGATGAGTTGTGGAGTGCACGCCTGCGAAGATTTCTGACTTAGTACAATGTCAGTCCGCCATCTTGAAACAAGATGGTGGCTAGCTAATTCAAAATGTAATGCACCGGTTGGGTTCAAATTTGTTATGGTAATAGTTTATGATCTATGATATGCCGTAGGTCACTATAGGGATATTCTTATAAATATGAACTAAATGCGCCGCAGGCGAAATATGTTTTGGATTCAAGGTTAAATACGTTTAAATTAAATTTTTTGTAATGAAAAAGATCTCTTTTTCATTTCCCTCCCGCCACCATGTGTGGTATAGTAATAGCTTATAACAAGTTTCCTTTAAATTCGAGTTGAAGGCGTAGCAGCGCGCGCCGGGTACCACTAGTTTTAAAATAAAATTATATAATAATGACAAAAAATACCTATTTAAATTTTATATACGCAATAAATAAATATGTATTAAAATATTTTGTAAATTTTTTTTCTACCATTATAATATACAAACTACCACAGAGGAGTTCATTAACACAATAGATAATCTATCAAACTTTTATTTCAAAAACTATGTTTAGTGGAAAGGATGGTATGTTTTTTAAACGGTGTGGCGTACAAAGACAAATTTTACAGTTTCAAAATGAAAATCATATATTGAAGACAAAATAATTCTATTTTGTTAGTGCGATGTCAAAACAAACAACCACATGTTACGATAATAATAATAATAATAATAATAATAACCTTTATTGACACCAGTCAATGGCGGGGTTCAGCCAAGGCTGCTCTTCCACCCAACCAAATACATAAATACTACAAAATTTATTTACATGAAAATGTCATAATTGTTAATTTAGAATTTGTTGTTAAGATTTGTAAGAATTAAATACATTTAGCGATAGCATAATAAATTGATATGAATATATACATGCACAGTACAATATTTTACACAGAATGGAATATAATTTTACAGGTTAGACATATTTTTTACATTTATTTTAAAAGAACTTAATGATAGTGATTTCAGTTCATCTGGCAGCGTATTGTACAGGTTAGGTGCTAAATAAGAGAATGAGCATTTGAATTTTGATTTGCTATATGTTGGTACACAATATAAATCCTTTCCCCGCAATCCATAGTTGTATGTTTTTAATGTTAATTTGTTGTACAAATATGATGGGGTGCCAGTAATTTTAACTTTATGCACAAGAGTAACGTAGAATTTTTTTATTCGAACACTGATATCTTCCATGTTTGCTAGAGATCTAAATTCAGAAATATGATCATATTTGCACACTCCGTAAACATACCTTAGGCAGGAATTTTGAAATATTGTTATTCTTTGTATATCAGCTTGCTTCAGATTAGGAATATATATACATGCGCAATAGTCAAATATAGAAAGTATTAGCGTGTTAACTAAACGGAGCTTAATTTGCGGTGAAAGAATATTACGGAACTGATAGAGATGACGCAGTTTGATTAGCGCTGTTTTTAATTTGTTTTGTAAATGGATACGAAAATTCAAATCTTCATCTATATATACTCCTAAACTTTTACAAACATGAGTGCGTTTTAATAAAACGCCGTCTAAGAATAAAGAAGGAATATGTTGGGCACCGAATACTAACAATGTTGATTTAGCAGGATTAATTTTGAGACCATTGTCCTTCACCCAAGTTATTAATTTATTGAGATCCAAATTAATAAGTTGACAGCTATTATTTAAATTATCAGGAGTTGTTGACGCTAAAATTTGAGTGTCATCTGCATATGAGTGCAGATCACAGAATGTTAAGTTTTTCGATAGATCTGCTATGTAAATTAAGAAAAACAATGGTCCCAAAATCGATCCTTGCGGCACACCTCTATTAACAGGAAAAGGAGCTGAATTAATTGTAAGCGATTTTTCGGACATAGTAACATAGAATTCTCTATTATTGAAATAATTTTCACACCATTTTAATGCTGTGGTAGAGAAATTATAGTATCTAAGTTTTGCCAGAAGCAAACCGTGATGAACCATGTCAAACGCTTTAGAAAAATCAATTTGAACAAGAATAGATATTTTTGACTTATCAAAATTTTTTATTAATGAGTCTACAATGTTTAGAAGGCTAGTATTTGTACTGAACCCAGCTCTAAACCCAGATTGAGTTGGTGGTAAAATATCATTTTCTACAGCGTACGCCATGATTTGGTCACAACAAACTCTTTCCAAAACTTTAGATAGAGTAGGCAGAATACTTATGGGACGTAGCTCATCAAATGTAGAAGATTTTGTAATTTTTGGAATTGGTTTGACTATGGCTGATTTCCATAAATCCGGAACTACGCCATCCAACAGGCAAGTATTTAAGATGTGTGCAATATAATCTATTATGAATGGAAGAATCATTAATAGCATTTTCCTAGAAATGCCATCCACACCTATAGCGTCTGACTTTAAACGTCGTATTATGTTTTCAATTGTATCGTTATTTACGCATTGAAAGGTAAACTTTTCTCCCGTAACCCCAGTGAAACTATTGTTATAGTACTGATTGACGGTATCCGGATTTACATTTGTTATATCTAGTCTATTTATCAAAAACTGTCCGTATTCTTGGGGTTTACATAGACAATCATCTATTTTATTTAGAGGTACTTTGTTAACACCTAACCGCTTTAAATTGTTCCACAATTTGCTGGAATCACCAATGTTGTTGTTAATATTATGATTTAGCCATGCCTGTTTCTCTCTTCTAATAGCTGCAGTTGTTAAATTGCGTAATTGCTTGTAATAATCGAATTTTGATTCAGTTTTATGTTTTTTATAAGCTAACAAAGCTTTATCTCTTTTTTTCTGCATTATTTTGATGACTGGCGTTATCCATGGTGAATAACGTCTGTTCGTGTACATTTTTTTAACAGGAGCATGTTTCTCAAAAAGAGTAATAATATTTTGATTTAAGAATTTAACTTTATCATCAATATTTGTTAAAACAACCATGTAATTCCAGTTAACTGCTTCGCAATCTGCCATGAAATGCTCCCAATTCAAATTTTTAAAATCTCTGAACAAAAAAGTTTTACTCGTTGAGTATGTCTTTGGTATATTTAAAACGCAATATACAGAATCATGGTCAGAGAAATCACTACAATCAATAGTATCTGGATTTAAGCAAATACTTTTGTCAGATACTAGCATGACATCAATCATTGATTTAGAAGCTGGCCTAGTATATTTGTTCATTACTTGATGCATGTTATTAGCTGACACTAAGTCTTTAAAATAATTTGAACGATGATCATCTACTAATAAATTTATGTTAATATCACCAGTACAGATTAGATAATCTGATATGGAATTAAATTCGGTGAAAATTGAATCCAGAACCATGAGATCTTTGTAAAATTCTATATGAGGGTTGTAAATAACACCTATACATATTTTAATATTGTGTATCATGCATAATATCCACATGTGTTCAACATTATTAATTGGAGCAAAAGAGGTATCCAAGATTTTGAATTGTATGCAGTTACGAACATAGAATGCAACACCTCCACCGCGTTTATTTAATCTTTCTTTACTAACTAAAGTATAATTATCAATATAAAATAAGTTTGGCGGTGCAGTTTCTCCCATCCAAGTCTCAGTAACTGCAACAATATCAAAATTAAACTCGTCCACAAACTCTTTAAATTTTGCAAAACAAGAATTGATAGATCTTACATTTATTTGACATATTGTAAACTTATTATCATCTAACTTAATAATCTCTGCATCTAAATCAGCTGATTTTGACATTAAAAACAAAATATTACAAATTGAAACAAAACAACAAAATTAACACAGAAATCACCAACTCAAGGTAAACACTCGTCAGAGGTCAGTGACTTAAGGCACGTTCTGGCTTAAGTAATTAGCAAATGAGAGAAGCGATTAAACTACAAACACCTGATTTAGATTTGAAATAAATATCATCCAGGCATCATGTGACATAAAATTAAGAGTTCATATTTTCCAAGTCGTTGAGATCATTTAAATATATTTTAGTGTTTCTACCCTTGTTCTTAATGTTTACAACTATACGTCCATCAGAAGACCAGACATTTTTATAGGTGAACTTTTCGGATGCTGTCTTGAGAAGAGCCAGTCTCTTGCTAGTAAGATCTTCTCGGATTACAATTTTAGAGTCTTTAAGTAATCTTTTAGCCGTGAAAACTTTTTGCCGCGAGCGATAGCTTATAACTAACTACAGAGTAACATCGTCTGACATTTTCAAATTGACACCGTTGCAGTATGCTTAAAGAAATTTCACTAGATTTGCTAATATCATTAATCGCATCCATTATTATGCTTACAGTTTACAATAGATCATTATTCAAAACTATTCATTCCATTTGCATTTTAGAATTCAGTGGCCTAAATTATCGTCACCTCTGTAAGCTTTAAGAAGTTTTTTTAATAATTAACAACAAAACCATGTGTAAACTACAAAAACAAAAAATATCCGAATCAAAGTTTATCAGAACAGTTTGAAGTAGAGCGTCGAGTATGGTTTCATTCAACTAAAACTACGTTTACCGAACATATTTCAAAAGGCATAAATTATTTTGACGTTCTAAATTCATATATTTAGTTTCCGAGTACAATAAAATATCAAGATAAAAGAAATATAAAGACAGTCGATAGAAACTATGTTCCGTCCTTTTTCTAAACAATATTACAACCTTTGCAGGCAGCAGTATCTATTCACCAGGCAACAATATCTTTCAGAACAAAAATAATAATCCTAGCAGGGTTAATATAGTCAATACATCCTTTTAACACCGAAATCCCACTTGCTTTCACTTGATTTTGAAAACCTGTGAATCGGCAGCCAGAATATCAACAAAGCAGATCTCAGTGGGTGGTGGTGTTGGTCGCTCCTCTTCACACACGTTGTGAAGCAGGTCACGAGCCCGCCATTGTCTACGCGGGGCATACCAACGCCGCGACGCAACGGGGAAGTTTTCTATAACGTTCGACGCTATATTGTGGCGTGGCGCGGGAAAAAACTTTCATAAGGAACAAGCCCCACTTAATGAAGATATGTTTTATTGGGCAGTCGAACGTGACCCATAGAAAACAGATTCGGAAGTGTAACGTGAACGAATTACAAAGTCATTGGTTCGATACATGCACTTAGCTTTCACTTAGAGAGACAAAGACACATTACTTGGAACTTCGGTATCGAAATATAATACGAGTTCTGGGACTCCAAATGAATAAATTTTTGTAATTTATATAGTTATATTGTAGTGTTCCTTTATTTGTAAGCAAGTATAGGTTACAATCAGGAGTATCTACTCGTACATGTGTTCGAATTCCAATCTTATATGCACTGATTTTGATAGCTTTCTTCAAAGGTTTAAAAATATGTACTTTGTAACAATATTATTTTTTATAATATTTATTAGTCCAGGAATTATAAAAAAAATAGGAGAAAAAAATGATAGACAGCTGAATTTTGGTATATACGCTCATAATGGCTTCTAGTTTAACATACTAAAAGTCCTAAACGATATCGCGTGTGCTTCCATTGCTACGACCTTGTAAAGACCTTGAAAATGAGATTTTTGCGTATAACTCACGAACGGTGATACCAATTAAAAACTTTTTTTACGAAAATGTTGGTAATTTAATGTACTACAAAAAGGCCCTTACCAATTTTATCGTCAGTTTATTTATTTCCCTCAAAATCGGAAAAAGGCTAATCACCGTTTTGGAATCGTTGCGAACCCGTGAATTAGACATCCGGTTTCAGAAAAATAGCTGCGATTTATGAATGGAATATACTATCGACTTCCGGTTTACGGCATTCAATTCCTTTTATATTTTTCTATTAGACGTATATATTTTTTAACTTCATCAGGCTTTGGTTTAGCCGGAATTTTAAGTTATTTTAATTTTAGTATATTACTAATTTTTTCATTTATTATGTTTAATCGAGTGTTATTTCTGAACAAATAAAAATACTGACTTCCGGTTTTCAGCATTAGATTCCTTGAACATTTCTCTATCGAATACATTATACTAAAAATGTTGAAACATCTTCGTTTAGCCGAAATATAATGATATTCTTTAAGAGAACACAGCGATATTATGAATTTTTGTTAAATTTGTTGTTTTTAAACAAGTCTAATTTCTGAACGAATAAAAATACCGACTTCCGGTTTTCAGCATTAGATTCCTTGAACATTTCTCTATTAAATACATTATACCAAAAATGTTGAAACATCTTCGTTTAGCCGAAATCTAATGATTTTCTTTAAGAGAGCACAGGAAAATTATAGAAATATTTTTTATTTGTCATGTTTGAACAAGTGTAATTCGGCTAAACGAAGATGTTTTAACATTTTTAGTATTAGGTATTTAATAGAGAAATGTTCAAAGAATCTAATGCTGAAAACCGGAAGTCTGTATTTTTATTCGTTCAGGAATTACACTTGTTCAAACATGACAAATAAAAAATATTTCTATAATTTTCCTGTGCTCTCTTAAAGAAAATCATTAGATTTCGGCAAAAACGAAGATGTTTCAACATTTTTGGTATAATGTATTTAATAGAGAAATGTTCAAGGAATCTAAGGCTGAAAACCGGAAGTCGGTATTTTTATTCGTTCAGAAATTAGACTTGTTTAAAAACAACAAATTTAACAAAAATACATAATATCGCTGTGTTCTCTTAAAGAATATCATTATATTTCGGCTAAACGAAGATGTTTCAACATTTTTAGTATAATGTATTCGATAGAGAAATGTTCAAGGAATCAAATGCTGAAAACCGGAAGTCAGTATTTTTATTTGTTCAGAAATAACACTCGATTAAACATAATAAATGAAAAAATTAGTAATATACTAAAATTAAAATAACTTAAAATTCCGGCTAAACCAAAGCCTGATGAAGTTAAAAAATATATAGGTCTAATAGAAAAATATAAAAGGAATTGAATGCCGCAAACCGGAAGTCGATAGTATATTCCATTCATAAATGGCAGCTATTTTTCTGAAACCGGAAGTCTAATTCACGGGCTCTCAACGATTCCAAAACGGTGATTAGCCTTTTCCCGATTTTGAGGGAAATAAATAAACTGACGATAAAATTGGTAAGGGCCTTTTTGTAGTACATTAAATTACCAACATTTTCGTAAAAAAAGTTTTTAATTGGTGTCACCGTTCGTGAGTTATACGCAAAAATCTCATTTTCAAGGTCTTTACAAGGTCGTAGCAATGGAAGCACACGCGATATCGTTTAGGACTTTTAGTATGTTAAACTAGAAGCCATTATGAGCGTATATACCAAAATTCAGCTGTCTATCATTTTTTTCCCCTATTTGCCAAAACATTATCTAAAATGCCTGGACTATATGTATTTTCTGTACATTTACATGTTTTGGGCTTCTGGCCTGTTCAGCTATTATTATTATTAATAATAATAGTTATTTGTCCAGTTAGAAAGTAAAGCGAGCGCTTCTTTTTCCTACTCGAGCTCTAAATTTATGTTACGAGCGAAGCGAGTGAGGCAATCGAGCGACATACCTATTTAAAAACATTGTAAATGTAGAAGACACACATAACTAGAAGTTAGGTTATAACTGGCATCTGTCAGAACGATGTTCAAAAACAATAGGCAACTTTTCGCAAAAGTAGTTAACTGTAATTATATGTGGTTAACTATGGTTTGTCATTTTTGCGACGAAATTGATGACGTCACACACTAACGTGGTAAAGAAAAGTTAGCTAAAAGGCGCGTTTATATTTCTCTCACTAAATTCTGAGGATAAATTTGTTTCTGCTTTCTGCACATTCGAAAATGACAATAAAAATAGTATTCTAATTAGTTTAAATCCATTTTTCATAAATATCAGCTATTCAAAAGTGTTTGTCTCATAATTTTCATACTGTTTTTTTTTTGTCTAAAAGTTTGGTGGGGGAAAGTTAATAAATTCGGATACAGGCGTCAATAGTCTATGACTGGACTTGGTTAGAATCTACGATAAATTTGACCCTCTTAGCTAAAATGAACAAGAATTAAAATGCATAACGTCATTGGCACACCCTTCATAAAATCAGAATTGATGAAGAGTTCAAATGCTTAACTATACGATGAAATAAATTTTATGTTTCCACTAAAACTTAACCACTAAAATCATAGCAAACTTTTAAGCTCATTTCGCAACTGTGATTATTTCTAGTAAATAAACACTTGGACCAAATTGAATTAGTTTCAAATTGGATATATTTAAGTAGTTGTTTACTCGTAGCGTTACAATTCTCTCTTTTATCTGAAGTGGAGTTCACTTTACTGAGATTGTAACACACGCGGCGTTGGCGGAAAATCCCTTGTAATGTCCATTGAACTTTGCTTTCAACTCATACGTGAAACCAATCACTGCGAAAGAAACGAATACGCTCCAAATTAAATACCTGATAAAGTGGTATTATTTCCAGCTGAAATTTAAACAGCTAGTGGAAAATAAAAACACAGTTAAAGCGGTAAGAGTACTGAAATAAACACTCAGTTATCCAAATAATAATAAAGTTTTTATGAACTTTTGATTTTGACGCCGCGAATGTTTTTTTTTTCCAGAAGCAAAAATAAGCTATACCCTGATTGAAATAACGAAATAATTTTGACAGTTAATTGGGGCGTGGTTTAGGTACTTGGTTTACACCAAAACATTTTCGATGATCAAAAAAGATGATTTTATAGTTCGCAAAACCGTAAGAGAAAAATACGTAAAAATAGCCAGATATAATTAAAACGATAAAACAAGAACTAATAAGAGTAGAACAAAAATGTGATCAGTTTAATTGACATTACATTGGAATTGTGTTTGTGTAAGCATAGCAACCAATAGAATCACAAGAATCTAAATGTCAAAATTCTTTCATTATTTTAAACAGGATATATCTAATTTATTTGAAATTAATCATCTAAATTTATGATTATGTACTTCTGTACAAATTATCAGACGATCAGTTTTTTGATGAATATATCAATTTCGTAGCTGTCAAATTCACTTGATTGGAGAAAAACACCCTTACATGACGGCATGGGTACCCGGGGTACGACCACATAATGAGTGCATCTGTACGTGTTTCATTAGTATTTATGATCGATGATGACAGTAATATGCTAATATGAATTGCTAAATCTCACAACTTCAAATTTGACTAAAAGTCAACAATAATTATTAACATAAGGACTGTTCTTGAAAATCGCTCCCGCAAGCATTTATTAGTTATTACAATACGGTTGACATTGCTGGATTGAATGCATACATACATAATTCACACGGAGCACATAACAATCCAGAATTAAAATCAACTGATCGACGTCGTAGATTTCTAAAAGTAGATACTTGCAATAGGCGATCTCGATTAAGATTGCAACAATATAGCAGTGACTTCAGAATCTGTCAGATAGACATACGTACGAAACTTTGCAATATGTACACAGTGACAAACTGTGGTATTTGACTAATTTTCTGTATTTTTTTTTAATACTTAGACAATATTGATAAATGATAAATATAATTATACACGAAGCGTAGTTCTTCCAGATTGCATGTCTATTTGACAGTTTCCAGTAACTGTCATCAAATGGAGATCTCTTAGGAAGAGTTAGGTAGGTACATATTGAGCTATGTGTATGCTTAATAGTGGTTATAGGACGCCAAATAATAAAAGTATTCGTTCCACTAATTAGAGATGAACCACCTCGTTATGCTTCTTGACATAAATTAGTATAGTACGGAAATGTTAAATTTATCGGGAAATCAACCATAAAATTTTAAAAACACACACAGAATATAACATGATATAACTCTTACCTATGCTATAAGCCAGTGCAATGGCCAATGAGTAATTACTTACAAAGACAGTTTGTGAAACTTGTAACATACGGGTAGATTGTTTTTATTGTGATTTGTATATGGATATTTTCTGTAAATTGATTATCTAAAAATATAAAATGTAAAAAAAACTATATTTTTTTGCCTTAATTCTTATATATCTATAAATAATATTTAAAAATGGTAATTAGAAGGTGTAAAAATTTTAGGCGCTATTTTCTCAATTTTTAATTAATAATTATAAATAAAAATATGTTATTAATAAAGTATAGAACCAGATAAGAGATATGAATTTTTCAAAAGATACCTACCCTTCCAGTCACATAAAGGTAAATATCAAAACTATGTAGTATATAATATCACATATTTAAAGCATTGACAGTTGTTAAACTGAGTTTTATACGATTACTAATTTTTAAAATGTTTATAATATTTAACTGAAAACTATCAAAAACAAGCTAGTTAATTTCTATGTGCGCTGTGGGCTTAATAAATTTTTTGTAAAAAAAACCTTAGGGCGTGTTTAGTACAAATGTTAACAATAAAATATATTTTATGTTCTGTATATTTAACTCAATTGTTATTTTACTTTTTATTTTTGTGTGTCTATAGGTAATTTTTCACCTCATAATATTTTATTTAGTTTCTCTATATTATTGTACATTTTTATAAAATAAAAACCCTGTATTTTTGAATCTGCAATAATAATAGTTAAATGAATGATATTAATATTCGTGTTATTCGAAAACACCATTTATATTTTTACGCAAAATATTCATAAACAAAGTTTGTGTTATGACAAACGTAAAAACGAAGTAATAACATTTTATAGCACAAAAAACCATTGTCATTTATATTCACATAAGTACATAACTGATAATAATATTTTGAACAAAAACAAACATTTTGTTGTGAAGATAAACTGGTTTCTAATTTACTTGGAAATATTTTTCAATTTCTCATCCAATCCTTCTATAACTACTTTTTCTCGTTTTGCATCAAATTAAAAATTGAAACATTGTCCAATAACAACACGTATTATATTACCGCTAGCTGCTCATGCATTTTTATGTAGATTATAATGAGCTTGTTCGGTGCAAACTCCACGTGAACTGCATTCAAAGTTTACAAAGCTTATTGATTTTTAATTATATTATTTTATTATTTATTTCCCTAACAAAATCATATTACATGCGTGCAGATAATGATGAAAATTATTAAATATTTACAACTGAAAAATTACCAGTCATTTATACGTTTTCAACACGGAAATTTAACATTTACTATAATGCAATTCGTTTGAGTTTCATTAATAATTAAAATCAGAAACAGTTTACCTGCAATAATAACCAACAATAAATCTAATCTAATTTTAAGTGTAAAATATGCGTAAAAGTTTTGATAATACCATGTGTGTAAATTTAAAACAAATATAATAATTATTGTCTATGATTGTTTCTCTTAGCTTGCACACATATAAATTTAATTTTATTGTAAAATGTATAATCTCTGACATATAGGTATTCTTGGTTGATAATAGTTTTTCGAAAATGCATTTTTTACAAAGCCAAAAGAAAAAGTGCGTAGGTACACTTGCCCGCCTTTATCCTCAACCAAATGCGCATGTGCCGAAACTGTTTTCAAATCTATCTGTACTTACACTTGTTTTGAAAATTGCATGTAATAATTATTTACATACCAAATTCGGAAAGGTAAGTTTCCTGGATGAGTGTTGGTTTTTTGTTTTACAAATGTTGGCAACAGTTTGATAGCACTCGTGCGCAACAGTGAAATACATAACCAACAAACATAATCTAAGATAAAATTAAACAAGTATAATTGAATTTAAATTTGCTACATTACAAGTGAAATTGGTCAGTTTTAAAAATAAATTGATTAATTTATTATTTTCTGAAGTATTAGACCAATTATTATGTTTATATTTCTAGTGCAACTTTGACAGATAAAAATAGTAACTCCTAAAACAACTTAGTTTATTTGTATGGACTATGTTAATTATGCTGGCGCTTTATACTTTTCGTACAAAAAATATTGTACATACTACTTTCATAAACTTGGTTTCCAGAATCGTTCAATGGCAGCGCTCACAGGCTACTAAAAATATTTTAAAATTAGATCACTCCATAATCCAACATTTTCTATTACTATTTTTACGCAACAGGGTGTTATGAAGTTATTTATTTTAAAGTTTAAACATAGCTTTTTAATATATGTTTTAGAAATAGGTACCTATGTTTTTTTTCGAAATTTCTCGATCGTGTGACGTAATTGAGACGTGTGAAATTGACATTCCTAACCTGACATTTATGTGACGCGAATCAACACACTTCAATGTATGAGCACAAAAACAGTTATACATAATTTTGACTTAACACTGAAACCGTTTTCAAAACTGCATGTAAACTTAGGAAATAGCATTTAACTTTTCGTGCTCATTATGATATTATAAAGCCTAGTTTCCATGCATGCGTTTCATCCGTTCCGTTCTATCCGTCGCAAGTTGTGATTGGCTAGTTCAAATTATGAAAAATTGGCGCGTTGGTAAATGCAGCGACGGACAGAGTTCGTCTACTCTCTACTCGTTGCAGCGCGACCTTGAGAACGGATGCTTTGATGTCAGTTTGACAGTTAGCAAGTGGTTTCATACGGTTATTTGTATTTGTTTGGTTTACCTAAGCAACATGATTAGCTTCGTAAGTTTATAAAATCGTAATTAATATTATGTCATAACAGCAGTGAATAGAAGTACCAATCAAAACGGATGGAACGCAACGGACACATGTGAACAGTCTGAATTTCATACGACGTCAAGTTTGCAGCGACGTATAAAACGGAACGGATGGAACGTATGCATGGAAACTTAGCTTAACCGTATGAAACCACTTGCTAACTGTCAAACTGACATCAAAGCATCCGTTTTCAAGGTCGCGCTGCAACGAGTAGAGAGTAGACGAACTCTGTCCGTCGCTGCATTTACCAACGCGCCAATTTTTCATAATTTGAACTAGCCAATCACAACTTGCGACGGATAGAACGGAACGGATGAAACGCATGCATGGAAACTAGGCTTTATACTTTATACTATAGTATCTTCAATTGTTGCACATTTGATTTTTAAATTATAATGTTTTAACACACTTCCTAATTAATTAATTAATATATTACCTATATGATTAAAAATTTTCCCCTTTTCCTTTGAAAATTCTTGTTTGGGTTCATGTTTCAAATATCTTAAATTTAATGCATGGCAATATTTCGTATTCATTGTTCTTCTGTAAGGTTACTCAGTATATAACCACGCCATTATAAATATTATTACTGTATTATAATGAGCTCGAGTTCGGCTAGAGGCAAATTTCAAGACTCATAACATTTTAAAACATTCAAGATACTGTTAAGAAATATGTGGAAAAATACAAATTTCTCTGCTAAATTCTTAATAATTGCCAATTAAAATTGTGATTATACGGTTTTATCATAACAGTCGAAATTTTGCGAAAATATTTGTAAAATTCATTTGCGAAATTTGTTGGTAATTACCGAAACAAAATTATATCGCATTTATAATGGATGGATTAGTAATTTGTAACTAAATAAACAAAATTTATTCTGGGTTATTAATTTTGGCTGTTTAATTATTAAAATAATTATAACGGAATAAATTACTTGCGTATGTTTATAATTTAAATCCGTACTAAAAATCAGTAATTGAAAAAATTGTGAAATCTGTTTTTATTGTGATACAGTTAATATCGAAGAGGGCGTTGTTTTCTCCACAAACGCTACGCGCCATTGTTTATCCCGTTATTGAATTTTGATGTCAGTCATTTTGACATGTGACAAATACTATTATCTTCTTTCAAAATTTTAATTGTAATCGCCAGTATATGATGCATTGACAGGCTTATTTCGCAGGGGAAAAAATTATAGAGATTTGCAAATCCTGTTGGCATTTATAAAATATAAAATCTAAAAATTCTTACAAAATGAAAATAGAATCAATAATTGAAAACATACGCGTTATACTGGAATTGACACAATATTTATAAGGGAAAATTTGTCTAAAAATCATTATGGTACTATACCTAGTCGTAAAGATTATGAAACGAGAATAATAGAGGTAAAGCCAAGTTTGACAACACGATCGTGTACAGTACCTACTGATTGATCACGATTCGTATTGCATACAAAATTTTAAAAACTGACGTTTAATTAAAGAATTTAAATGTTAAAAATCAAGTAGGTAGGTACCTATATGCTATTTTTGAACCATTCTTTAACGAATTGTTTGTTATTTTTCTATAGAAGGTAGTACCTACCTAGTATAAATACTGTAATGGATTTATTATAGTATATTGCCCATGGCCTATAATGAACATCATAATTATGTTTCTCAAATTAAATCTAAAAATGTTTTCAGGGGTAATACCATAAGAGATGATAATTTTTTGAGAATTGTTTTGTCGTTTCCACGGCAACTTATTTCTAACAATTTCACGACACAAAACATTATCTATCAATTTCCCGAAACGAAGTTGAGGGGAATTGTCAGATGATGTTTTGTGGAGTGAAATTGCAATAAGTTGCCGTGGAATAGACAAAAATTCTCTCAAAAAATTATTATCTCGAATGGTATTTAGGAAGAATATTTTTCTTGTTAAAAATACTACCAAAACGACTCATTTTGCTAAAGATTTTTGACGTTTCATGTGACAAATTAATTTATTTTTTGTTACTGACGTAACAAAATAAAACCTAATCTACAAAATTATGTTGTCAGATACATCATTTTACATTTTCAATTCTATTGGTTGCATTACGTCATTTGACGTCATCATTACGCAATATAATTGGTTAAACCATCTGTCAAAAATATTCATTATTATACGGCAGCATATAAAGTATTTATCAATTTTAAAATGTATCTTACTACATGAAATTGGGCCCGAAAAAGTTTCGTTACAAAGCTAAAAAGCCTTTTGAAAATGAGTCTTATGATACGCATTTCAGTTAATAATTTTGGTATGATTTTACTGCACTCAATTTTTTGTACCTCAGGCGTATGACCAAATAGTTTTATAATTTTTTTATGTCTTCCTAGTATGTAATTGTTTATTTATGTCGTGGATACGAAGTACATTATATACTACTCTATGTCCTAAGGCATTAAGAAATTACCATGGTAATATTGACACATCACAAGTGTTTTTCTTCTGAAATAAAATATTAACAAAATTGGAAACGTCACAGCGAAATGTCACGCTTGGAATATTTTAAATAAAATACTAACACATAAAATATTGTATCCACCACGGGCATCATTGCCGTTTATAGCCTTCGGATGAGCATATACATCATCATGATGCCCCTGATACCTAAATAATTATTACGTAGCTATATTTTAACCTGATCAATATTATTTATATAATTATTTAACAATTAAGTAACATATTTACTGTTTACATTAACTAGTGCTTTTTGTTTACGTAAGTATTTCAGTTTTCGTCTTCTTCAATTAAACTGAAGAGTACAGTTTTTGTATTTTTAATAACATGTTGTTTAATGTAAAAAAACTAACTCTTTATTAAACATTATAATATAACAGGAACAAAGAGCCTCACTTCCCTGTATTGCGTATTAAATATGGCTCTTATGAAGATACAGAGAGATAGTGGCGTATAAATTTTAACATTTTAATGTAACTTACGTCAAAATTTTTAATAGAACTATAATAGTAGAGTTATCTTATGATATACTTACGTAGCATATCTGCAACGGACTGTAATTCAAATTCTGTAATGAATCGTTTGATAACCTGTCTCCTTTCCAATCATTTTAAAATCAGTGGCCTGAATTCAACACTCATTTTTAAGCTAATGAAGCTCTCTGATTACCTTTGATATATTATATTCTTTATCTCTTTTTACCTCTCACCTCATATTCTACAAGGAAGGTATTGTGACGCAACAATTTTCGAGTATGAGTTTTAGGATACATAGAATACGAATAAAGTATTTTCGAGGCGTGTGGTCGGCGTATGTAACAATTTTTTCGGGCTCTATAACTCAAAAAGTTTACAACAAAATTTTATATTTAAAATTTTAATACAAATCGTAAGAACCCAGTTATTTTTTGACGCTATTCCCAAACCGGAAGCAGTATTTTCCTTAAATACTTTGATAAATAATCAATTTATCGCAATATTTTTTATTTCAAATGAAAGATTATAAATATTGTTATCTATACAATAATTTGCATTTTATAAATTATTCTGTCATATTACTTTAGAAATTAAAGTATTATCTATAATTTAGAGTATGAAACTTCAAACTTCAGTATTTTGTTGTCCATGATTGTTTATAATTTTTACCTCCCGCCTCATATCCTTCAAGGGAGGTTTTGTGACGTGTCAAAATTTTCGAGTATGAGTTTTTGGGTGGATAAGCACGTTTTAGGATCCATAGAATACGAATAAAGTATTTTCGAGATAATATCTCTGTATATTAAATTATTATTTATAATATTTAGAGTATGAAAAATTTAGTAAGTATTCAGTATCTTGTATGATTGTAAAACATTTGTTTCTACGTAAAATTTAATTGACAGTGACAGTGACAGTGAGAATAGTGACATATCGTTCTTATCTTCTTCAGAATTTTGCAGTTTACATCAATTGACTAAAATATATATTTGAGTACCTATATATTTATATTTGTTTAGTAAAAAGAGTACAGTATGGCAGTAGAGGTCTTGTACTGGCCATCACATTTTTTTGTTATAACGTAAAATTTAATTGAATATGACAGTTACAGTGACAATAGTGTATAATAAAAAATCTGACGTGGCCATCACACAACCTTCCGCCATATCTAGACTTTAAATAGAAATGTATACGTACAATCTGGTGCCTATTTAAAATATACAAATAAAAATATAAAATATTCAAACACAGAAATTAGTATCACCTGAATCAAAAGATTCATTCACACGAAAACTCTTCTGTGTTGAAGCAATCCTACGTTCAGTTAGGAACTACATTTAATAGCTTAATTATGACTTATATAGCGCTAGTATGCCAACTTGTCACCCGTCTCATCTGTCAATATTTTTTATGCAAAAAAAAAAATCAACCGAACATGGATTACAAGATTTCAATGTTTTATTTGATAAATTTATTTTTTAAATTTTACTGCAGTTCTTTAATGCTACCAGATAAAGACAATTTTTTTATAAAGTGGATTGCAAATAACTTTTCCTCTTATTCTTATTACAAATAAATACTATATTTATCAAAATTTATAGAAATTTTTTACACTTAATCTTTTCAATCTTCAAAAAATATCACTTTCGGTGAAGATATTTGTACCAAAATCTAATGAGCTCTTCCTATTCGTATACAATTGTAAAATACCAAATATCAAAATTTTTGGGTAATTCGTATTTGAGTTATCCAACAGACGGCATCGGCCCGGACCACACACATACACACACACACACACACGCACACACACACACATACATACAGACATCATCGGGAAACTATCAAAAATGAGTTGTAAGGACCCTAATTCGTGCTCATCCACTAAAAACTCACTACCCGATTTTTTGCATGATTCCAATACCTTCCTTTACAGGTAAGCGGAAGGTAAAAATATATGGTATGACAAGAGGTCTTTTGTGTCTTTGTTTGTTATTTTTAAAGAAGCTTCTTTGTAATGTAACTTTCTCATACACTTTAATTTTTTTACATTTAACACTTATCCTGAATCAGTCTAGAGGTCTAGAGTAAATTAATAATAAACACAAAAACTTGAATAAGAGATAAGTAAAAAAAAACATGAAATAAAAGAATTCTAGAGTAATAAACACAGCACATTCTCGTCGAGTCCATAACTTAACTAATCGCAAAATCGCGTAATCCTCAGTGCATCGTGCACAAAACCTCGCAACGTCTCTGTGTGCTGAACAACGGCGGATTACAGCCGGACAAATCCACTTTATTACACATCGGACAATTGCAAGAAACAAGTGAACAATGTACAAGTCCAAAGCGAAGAGACAGACCAGCGCAGCAAAAATGAGAATCAGCATATTTCGTATTTTATATATTTTATGTTTTGTGTTTATTTGTCGATAAGCAAAAATGCTGAAGTGAGGTAATTATTTATATGTTTGGAGTCAGCAGATTGGGATATTGGTTTGTAAATGTTGATTATTTACAAAATATAAAAACAATAATTAATAACTTTTGTTTTTTGAAACTGTGTAATTTCCTTATCAAGTTTATAAAACCAAAAGAACTAGAAAGAATAACGACAAAATAAGCTTATAATAATCTAGCAGAATAATTCTGTTACAGTTGTTAGCATATTGCACTACTAAGAGATGGCGCTGTTCACCTATATGAAATGCTGGACAACGGTGCACTTTACTTTGGCTTCCATAAGCATAACATTGCAGTGTGTACGAGTATTATTTTGTTGTATTTTTCTTCTGTATGGAGTTTTCATTACGTGTATGCTACTAATTTTTAGAGAATATTGTATGATGGTTTCTATTTTTGTAGTTTTGGTAGTAAATTTGTTTTTATTTTGCATTTTAAGTACATTCAGCAAGAGTGGTTGTTAGGTTATCTACATAGATATTGCTTAGTGTAGTATTAAATAGTAGTTGTATATTAACGTCAATATTAGTTCCACTAATATTTATATTCATTTTAGTTTATATTTAATGTATTAATTCTATTATCTTTCTAGTTTAGTTGTGTACAAAATACTTACAATGACTCTTATCATAGAAAGTATGTTAATTTATATTTACACAACAAATAAACTACAATGAACAAATTTTAAACTCAATACCTTTCGAAATATATTCATATATTAAACAAAATCACTTTTAATCACTAATGACCGTTTGCACCTTAAGTTGGGCTTAATATTAAGTACAACTTAAGGTCAAAAATTGCATTGCATGGTCTACAAAATAAATCTTAAGTTTAACTTAAGATAAACCGCAGAATTCTGCGGCTTAAGTGGAACTTAAATCGTAACTATGGCAATAACTGTCACTCTTCCACTGCTTACACAGTCCGTTTTGGTGTCCTATATGCACAAACAATTTTACATAATTTCATAATTATAAAATTCCCTTAACAATTTTTTAGGATAAGACTAGCTGACATAATATATCTTGTGTAACATCATTCCTATATCTTCTAGTAGCAAAATTCTTTAGATTATGTTATAGGTACTAATACCTACCTATGAGATATATGCTCGCTATCTAAAATCAATGATGCCAGTGTTTAAAAATACTACTCTTACGACGACATAAAAAACTTATTTTGATACCTATATAATTAAAATTAACAATAAATGCATAGTTTGTCTGTTTGTCCTCTATGCGTTCCTATACCAATCATCCGATTGTAATGAAACTTTGGTGAGTTGTTGTGTGCACGCCCGTGAAGGTTTTTGACAATGTCAATCCAAAATCTTGGAACAAAATGGCGGATAGCTAACTCAAAATGTACTGCACCGATTGGGTTCAAATTTGGAATGGTAATAATTTAAGATCTAACTTACGACATGATCATATTAAAATGTCAATCCGCTATCTTAGAACAAAATGACTATCTAACTCAAAGTTTACTGCACCGACTGGGTTCAAATTTCGTACGGTAGTAATAACTTAGAATCTAACATAGAAGAGCACAATAAAATGGCAGTCCGCAATCTTGAAACAAAAAGGCAACTAGCTAACTCAAAATGTACTGTACCGATTGGGTTCAAATTTGGTATGGTAATTGCTTAAGATCTAACTTATAACATGAGCATATTAAAATGCCAGTCCACTATCTTGAAACAAAATGGCGGTTACCTTACTGATAATGTACTGCACTGATTTTAATCATTGTAAATAAACTAATGTGAATTTAAAAATATACTTGTATACCTCGAGGAAAATAAAAACGCACCACTTGAAAATGCACCCAAAAATGACACAATTTCAAAGTGCGATATCTCGGCTGCATTTCGACGAAATTGAATGAATCTTGGAGTTCTGAAAACGTTAAAATCTTATCTTTAATGTGATGATAGCCAATGTTACAAAAATCCACTCCACCCTCTCCCACCCCCCTAAGAAAAACGAATGTATCTGATGTCCAAAAAGGTCCAACTTTGGCAACTCATACGGAGTGACAAAAAAATCGTGGACCTTATTGGCCAACAGGGTAACAAAGATCAGACTTTTCCTGCACAGTCCGCTAAATTTCAAGTACCTACGATGATTTGGCGCGAAGTTATGAATTTTTGAAAAAAAGTGCCTTTTTGAGATTTTTGGCCATAACTTGGCGAATTTTGCACGAAAATCAATAAATTTTGGATTTCCGAGAACGTTGAAGGTTTCTCTATTTGACCCTGTAAGTTTATCTGCCACCAAACCCGATCCACCCCCTGCCACCCCGGATAAAAAAACATGTTTTTGACTGAAAAATTTTCAATTGTAGCAACTTGTAGCGTGAGTAAAAAAATCGTGGACCTTATTGCCCAACAGGACAATAAAGTTCAATCTTTTTCCTTTAATTTTCTATACGTTTCAAGTACGTGCGATAATTTGGCACGAAGTTATGAATTTTTGAAAAAAATTGGTATTTTTGTGCTTTTTGCCCATAATTTGTCCGATTTCGCACCAAATTCGTTTTTTTCTTAAAACATCTAAAAAATAAAGGTGTTTAAAGAAATAAAAATTTTAGAGTCACTTTTAGATAATTGTTAATGAAATTTAGAAACCTCAAAGTACAATCGGTTTCATATAAATTTTTCTGAATCTGAAACCGTAAGTAATGGTTGGTTTATAATGGATTTAATTTACGAATTATTGGTTCATGATGAATTTAGATTTATAATTTACACTTAAAATATGACCATATTTTATATTCTAAATCTAAATTTGTACATGCGTCCAATCAATCATATCACATTATTTTAAAATGATCATAGTGAGACGAAACGAAAAGACAGTTGACAAGTTGACGGTGACACTTAAATATTTTGACTTGTGGTTATCGATTTGTTAAAATGAATTTCTGAAATATAGATATAAGATTAATATTATATGTAGAAAAATATCATAAAGAGAAAAATGTAATAAATTAATTCGTTACAGCGTAGAACAAAATAATCTGTCATCTCATTTATGTCAAAGCACGTGACAAAATATAAAAAGATGACTGAACGAATTTAACATTTATAATCCACTATAAACCAAGAAGATAATCAAATTTATAAATTAAATCCATCATAAACCAGTAATAAGAATTTATACAATTTATATAATTATTAAAATGTTTAAAATTTCGATATCTTGTAGTCCATGATCGTAAAACAATTTTTATTACAGTGACAGTTATGACATATATGGTATGATCAAATCTGTAAGTTTTACAAATTTGTAAATCTTTAATATTGAACAAAATCACAACAATATTTGTTGACAAATATAAAAATGTTCATATGCTTATAAATTTCATTGCGATTTTGTTAAATATTTACAGTTTTATAGATCTCTAGCAACTACAGATTTGAACAGAATCCCACAATAGTTAGGTACATTTTTCTTACAATTACTATTTGTAAGTATATTATATTTATAATAAGTATACCTACCTATAGAGATTTGAAAGACGAGAGTTGTGGCGAGAGGTCATTTGCTGGCTAGAACAGATTTTTTTAAATTATAAAATAACGGGAAGTCTTACTAGTATTTATCTATAAACATTTAAATTCAATTAAATGACACAAGAAAACAACAAAGATGTTATCCTTTATTAAAAATTCGTAAAATGTGCTTGTTAGATTTTGGAGAAACAATATTTTTATTTCTGTGACTAGTTTTAAATATTTCTATATACACATTTAAAGCAATATGTGGCTTCAAATAAACATAATCAGTCATAGTTCTCTTCACTAACAGCACTACGTCACAATAATACTTGATCTTCCACTGCTGAGAAGTCTACTGAATACAGTACTCTTCATTCTCTTATATATTTCAGTGTTTGGCTGAACGACTTTCGAAAAATCCTTCCTATCTAGTCTATATAGAGTCGTGTGTTCAAGAATCACCACATCGGCTATTCGCTTTGACGTACTACTGAAAAGTCCAATTTCCCCAATATAATCTCCATCCGACAAATGGCAAAGCTCTTCTCCGTTTTTGCCGTAAACAGCACAGGTTCCACTGCCAATGAAGTACATACAATTTGCGATATCACCAGATTTTATTAAAATAGTCCCTGGGATATGAGTTTCATAGTTTAAACGAAACGCCAACATACATATTACATAATTAGGTAGGTTAGTGAATAAATGGCACTTTCTCACTAAATCCGTTGAAGACCAAACGAAGATTTCATATCTTATACGACTTGTTAAAGATTTGCCTATTTCTTCTTCATTATACAATTCTGTTTGTAAAGAATTTTCAAAATACTTTAAGATGCAACTCCTGATAGCTAAATTTAAACGTTTTGAGGTAATAAACTGTTCTAGCCCTTTAACAAATTCATTATAATGTAACTGAGCTTTGAGTTTGTTAAATAAAAACAAAAACAAGACGAGAAAGAACATTACTTGGAAAACTACGCCAAATGCATGATTCAGTATAAATATTATCCTTGCACTAGTTCCAGAATATTTAGTTGCAAATATACCCCTACCCAGCATTAGGGTATATGAATTTAGTGTTGAAATCACATGTATAAGTCTACTCGAGTTATATATCTTGTAGAAGTGCTCATTATAATGAAATGGCTTCTTATGGGTCAGGTGCGTTATAATATCAGGAATAATAACATGCATGCTTCCAAAGAAAAATGAAAGAAAACAGAGCCAAAAGAAGCAACAAAACAAGTGGTAAGTCCACATTTCCTTAGAAATCTGTTCAAAAACCATTTGTACTGTTTCTAGCGTTGTGTAAAACCGTGCGATTCGTAATAATCTGATGAAGATAAAAGTATAAAGTAGCAGTGGAGCTTCGCCTTCCTCTAAATGGGGATATTTCAGTAATATTCCTATGTTTGCAACTGTTATAATGTCAATTAAAAAAAATGTTCGTAAATATTGGTGTGCTATTTTCCCTGGAACAAAGAGAAAACAAAATCACTAATAGTTTGTTATACAACGACGCTATAATGGATGCTATTATTCCTGAAGATGAAGTTTACAACACGAGCGAGTAAAGCAAGCGAGGGGTTTAATCATCTAAAGGAATAATAGCCATTATAGCGAGTTGTATACTGTACTTTATATAGGCACGACTTTATTAGTTACATCATTAAACATTGCAATGTTTAAAAAAAAAATTTGCACGGAGAAATTTATTCAGGCAAATTATTTTTTGATAGAGGAGGGAATACTGACTATTAATCCCTGACATTAGTCCCTGTGGGATTAATATATAGCATTATGTAGCAAACATCACACATTTAATGTTCATGTTTTACATTAGTCGTAGATAATAGTTATTTATATTACAAGTGGGATAAGAGAATTATTACAGCAGTCGAATGTGAAGAATTGCACGATGAGGTCGTAAACCGAGTGTAATCACATGAGTGCTGTAATATGCTTTAGCCCACATGTGATATCCAAAATTTTATCCACGACTGCTCAAAATTAATAAAAATTGATATTTTTGTTTAAATGTTTGATTTGAAATTTAAAAATTATATATTTTAACAATAATTGATAGATGTCAGTTTCTATAATTTTGATTTAAAATCAAAGCAACAAAGTACATACAATTTGTTTGACAGCAGGACATTCTGTCAGTTTTATATACAAACAAATTCTTAATTTGTAAGTTTATACGTGATATTTATTTATTATTCGTTTATAAATTATTTATTATGTGACAATATTTCAAAATTGATTTATTCTAAGAATATTTAAGGAATAAATAGGTAGACAAGTATATTATTATAAAAATATGCGAAAGGTAATAGACAAAAGCACATCATATTACTAATATCCTGATTCAAATGATGAAATTAATATGACTATTATATAACTGGCGTGAATTAAATAGTACATTACATTATAAGTAATATAATAAGCGCTATAAATTTATTGGTAAAATTACGAATATTTGTTGCGTAGTAACGTACAAACGAGTGTCGAATTGTAGTTTTTACGCAGGAATTATGAGTAATTTTACCAAATTACCGTAAAACGGGGTTACTTTGGCCGGTTTCGTCATGTAATTTAAAAACATGTTATATTCATTTTATATATATATATATATATATATATATATATATATATATATATATATATATATATATTTAAAAAAAAGCATCGTACCATAACCCTGTGGGATTAAGTTACTCTTATTACGCATAAAATATCTTAAAGGACATCCGAGAAAAAAAATTGTTTCTAGGATGCCAAAGTAAGTAGAATTTTGGAGGTATTCTGGCAGCGCATATAAATTGAATTCAACAGCTGGTCAAGGTTTCCCTTAAGAAAAGATCGCCTCATGATAGAATTAGCGTATTTATTCTACCACTTTTAGCATTTCTTTGCTTAAGATTTGGAGTTGTTTATGATCATCTTTGGCATGAAACGTACATTCTACATGCAGTTTTTTATTTCAATTAAAGATATTTTTATTCTAAGTGGTTAAAAATAAATATTAAACTTTTAGAACGTTCTTTACTTTCCCGGTCTATATAATAGGGGAAGTATTGCAATCGTGATTTTTTGACAGTTCGAGATTTTGATGAATCTTAAAGATTTAGATCCTACCACGGTTGAAGAATAATTTGGTTTGCCAGCATTATCATTTCTAGCAGTCAGAATATGTAATAGAATCTAGTATGATCTTAGCTTAGATATCTCTGGCTGTATCAGGGTTCTATATTGACACTGATTTAAATGTAAACATACATTTTAATACTATAAATAGTAACTAAAATTGAAATTTAGATATATCTAAGTGGCTATGTTCCATAATTTACCTTTAGATCGAAAATATTATGACAAAACGTGTTTGAAAATTGACAATTTTCTACGAGGAAAATCGTCGGCTGGAATGTAGAATAGGTGTTTAAGAGAAAATGCGTTTTTTTTAGGAGATCGTTTATTATGCTTAAATATGACCTAAACAAGCAAAATTAGACCACGGAAGAGTGTTTTTAACATGATTTTTTTGAAGAAAATGAATTTTTTTTTGGTTAACCTCAATGTGTCAAAATTGCAAAAAGTTGAATAAAATGACGTTTTTGTATGTTAACCTGAATGTGTCAAAATGGCTAAAAATAAAGCCCCACAAACTCGGTTTTGGTATTTATTTACTACACTAACAAAGCTAACAAAACCGTACTAGAGCCCCACAAACTCGGTTTTGGTATTTGCTACACTAACAAAGCTAACAAAACCGTACTAGAGCCCCACAAACTCGCATTTTTTTTTGTATCCATGTTTTTAACATGGCAAACACTATTGAAATTTATATTAATCTAAAACAAATGTAATATTGTATTTATGTCAAATAATTTCGAAAACTTAGAAAAACAGGTAATAAAAAGCCTTATATCTGTGAAAAATATATTTATTTATTGATATCTCCATTACATAAATGTATAACACGTTAAATCACATGTTTAATCTGTTAATTTTTCAGCATAACCAGTGTTGACAGTTGTCCCAAATTTTACCCTAAAAACTAACAAAATCGTTCCAAATCCTTGCTTCCGCGGCCTAATTTTGCTTTATTCTAGGACAGAGAAAGTGAAATTCCTCTTAAACACCTATTCTACACTTTAGCCAAATCGTCGTTATAAATTATTTCAAAATTATATGAACACAGTCTCGTAGTATCTATTCATCTTCATTAGTCATTAGTCATGTCGATTTTTAATTTGAATCATTTCTCCTAAAATAAAAATAACCTATATCTACATTGACAGCTTTTCCGAAACACTTCATTATTTCACAGCAATATTTACCTGTTACTTTTCAATGTACTAATATGCTTGCGTGTTTATATTTCACATATAATTCTATATCACTATATATAGCACAAATTATTGAATTTAAAAAATACTATTCAGTGACAGCAAGTGACAGAATGAATATTGGCATCAGCAGTGACCAATTGTCCCTGGTCCCTAATTGACTGCTGTCACTCTGACATTGACAGCTGTGATTTTGACATTGACAGCTGTCACTTTGACATTGACAACTGTCACCCATCATTACATTGAGATAGTAATAAAATGATAAGAATGGTTTCCGCCATGGGGGTTTTTTTTAACAATTGTTCCTCACCAGGTTGTAAAATAGTTCGGTGGCCCGGAGTTCGATCATGGATACAATTTGTTCTGAAGGATCCCATGCCATATTTTCACCTTTTGCTAGCCTGCGTTTGAAACATGCCTCTTCGAATGGTGGCGAGTAACGCATCTCCCGTATAATTTTTATATGTTCGCACTCCCAGTTTTTTTTTGTAAACTAAGGAAAAAAATAACAAAAAAAATCAGTTAGGTGTCAAAGTAGGTTGCGGGTGCCATGCCAAAGTTTCCCTGTTTTACCGTAATTTATGGCTCGAATTATATTTGCTTGATTATTTTACGAATGTCAAAATAATACAGTTTAAGTGCCAAAATTTTTAATATGAACAAAGAGTACCTAACCATTGATATACCTCCAGTGGTTTTATCAAATTTTATCGCTTAAAACTGCCTTCTTCGAAAAAATTTTAAAGCCTTATTTCCACTGACCGTTTGAATGCTTAATGCATAATGATTTGTGCATAAGGCGTAATGCATAATGATTGTTTATTAGATGGCCATTTCCACCTATTAATCCGGCAGAGGTGTTTGTTTTGTAATTTAATCATTACCGGCATTTTACGATATTAAGAACTGTTAAAATGAAGCTTGATTTTTTTCAGTATAAACCTTATCACTACAATAAAAATTACACCCAATTTTACATTTGTCAACCTTAACATCATCAATATCATTAAAAATAAAATAAAATTAGGAGTAATGTACAGGTATACATAATAAATTTGCCGCCATTTCCGTTATTACCTCGATCATTCAACAATTTGGCGTGATTTCTGTTCAACATAATAAATTTAGTTACTACATTGCAACCGACGCTAAACAATATTGTAAATTTTTTGTAAATTTTTTTGGTACAACTTTATTTAATTTACAAATTTAGCCAATGTAAAAATATGAAACTCCATCAAGTTGTTATTCATCAGTATTTTCATGAAAATTTTGATAAAAATATTGACAAAATAAATACTAGGTTAAGAAAGAACGAATTCAGTATATTGAATGGGATTTGACTCATTTAACAAATAAAACGGTATCAGGATATATAATACTGTATACTCGTATGTAGAATAATATCCTATTGGATAATTTTTTTGTCAATATTCTTCCAGACTATATATCCCTAAGAAATACTGATAACAAAAAATTTGTTTAAAATTAGCCAATGTTAAGAGTCAATTTAGTAGACTTATTTTGGTATTAGTTGAAATGAACTACATACTATCAATTTTTTTTTAAGCGTTAGAATGTTTAGTTCTTTGTCAAACGACTATGAGATCAAATGAAGGTGCACATACTATAGTGTAATTCCATTTGATCCCATATAGCCTAGTCAAAACCCACAATAAAATCGGAAATCATGATGTATCTCTGATTTTTTAGTATGTTGTTTGGCCCATTAGGGCTATGTATACCCAAGTTTGCAACTCTGAAAAAGTTGTGGAAAAATTTTTATACACGAAAACCGCGAAATTTTCGGACTTTTTTCAGATTCTGCTCTATACCTCCTAATCCATGCATTTTTCGTCGAAAGCTATTCTATACATTTTTTAAGAGCATTAAATTCGTGTGTAAAATTTTTTTAGGACATTCATAAAGCCAAAATATCAATTTTTTTTTTTGAAAAGTGTTCAAATATTATGTATTTATTGTGTTTAATGTGCTGTAATTTCTGAACGGATAAAAATATCGAATTCCGGTTATGTTTTCCGAGAGAAAGTAAAGAAGTTTTTTAATGTTGTCGAATTTCGGTGTCTTGCATTAAATTCTAAGAACATTTCTCCATAAGATGCAGTATTAAATTATTTTTTTTGGGTATTTATTAAGCCAAAATATTAAACGTTTTTTTCAAGAGAAAATTGAGAAATTTTTATACTTTTAATATTTATTGTGTTTAATGAGCTGTTACTTCTGAACGGATAAAAATATTGACTTCCGGTTGCTTTTATTAAATTCTACGAACGTTTCTCCATAAGACACATTATTTTAAAAACTTGTTAGGTCGTTCATTAAGCCTAAATATGAAATGTTTTTCTGAGAGAAAGTAAAGAAATTTTTAAATTTTTGATTTTGAATACTAATTATTGTGTTTAACGTACTGTAACTTCTGAACGGATAAAGTTATCGACTTCCGGTTTATCGTATTAAATTCTTCGCACATTTCTCCATAAGATGTAGTATTTAATTATTTTTTTTGTATTTATTAAGCCAAAATATCAAATGTTCTTCAAAAAAAATCTGACGTGGGCACCACATGACTTCCTTGTACGCCTTGTGTGTTCATACTTTTCTTAATAACTAAAATGTAGAATAATATAAAAAATTCTTTTAACTTATTATACTAGTATACTCACAAAATACATAACGACATTCGTCCGTGAATTCTTTTAACAATACTCGTTTCGAGTTTCAAGACTCGGCTCCTTCGTCGCCTCGTCTTCAAACGTCTCACTCGTACTGTTAAATATGAATTCCCGGACTTGTAACGTTAATTACTATTAGTCATTTTATTTAAACTGCAGAAGAAGATATAAAGCTTATTTTACTATTGTCACTGTCATGTCATAATCATTTAAATTTTACGTAGTAACAAATGTTAAACGATCATGGAGTACAAGATACCGAAATACTAAATTATAAGTATATACTTTAATTATTCTTAAATGATAGAAGATACAGAAAAATTTATAAAATACCCATTGTAGATAATAATCACATAATCTTTCATTTAAAATAAAAAAAAATTGTCTAAAATTAATTATTTATCAAAATATTTTTAAAAAGTACTACTTCCGGTTTATAGATTGAAACCAAAAATAGGAGGTGCACAACTAGATGCTATAACAGTCCTAAATACAAAATTTCAGCTTTCTACGTCTAACCGTATTTGAGTTATGCGACATACATACGTCCGTACATACGTACGTACATACGTACGTACAGACGTCACGACGAAACTAGTCATAATGGATTCAGAGAAGGTCAAAACGGATATTTCCATCAAAATCTGAAAACCGAAATTTTTCGGGATTACAATACTTCCTTATTACTCCGTACAAAGAAGTAAAAATTGAGAAATTTTTAATAATTGTGTTTAATGTGCTGTTACTTCTGAACGGATAAAATTATCGACTTCCGGTTTCTTTTATTACATTCTACGAACATTTCTCTATAAAATACATTATTTTAAAAACTTTTTAGGGTTTTAATTAAGCCAAAATATCAAATCTTTTTATAATAAATACGAAAAATTAGAATACTTCTCAATTGTCTCTAGAAAAACAAATTGATATTTTGGCCTAATTAATGCCCTAAAAAGTTTATAAAATAACGAATTTTATAGAGCAATGTTTTTAACTTTATATGTTTTTTTAGATTTTGAGAGAACTACGAGGCTTACAGACCCCGCTCTGCGCATAATTTAAAGCTAATTAAATTGTCTACAAATTATATTATTCAAGTTATACTCGTAGGATCAATGGTTTCGACGAAATTTCGGTCCAAAAAAGTTCTAAAACTAAAATTAACAATATTTGGAAAAATTGGCCTATTTTGCCGTAATTCGGAATTCAACCTACAGAGCTCCGGTTGGGCTTAATTTGTCGCAAATTTAATGCTCTTAAAAAATGTATGGAATAGCTTTCGACGAAAAATGCATGGATTAGGAGATATAGAGCAGAATCTGAAAAAAGTCCAAAAATTTCGCGGTTTTTCGTGTATAAAAATTTTTGCCACAACTTTTTGAGTGTTGCAAACTTTGGTACACATAGCCCTAATGGGTCCACATACTAAAAAATCAGAGATATATCATGCTTTGCGAATTTAGCGATTTTTTGTGTCGATTTTGACTGGGCTAATAGTCATAGTCCTTTGACAGACAACTAAATAGTCGAACGATTTAAAATCGATAGTATGTGGCTAGCTTAAGTGTTTAACGCAAAAACAAATACTTAAGGGATGTTATTATAAAAATTATTTTAGCTTACAATAATCGAGCACCACAATCCTTTCTGTAGGTTTATAAATTCCAGTCATAAACACCATTTCTTTCTTGGCATAGTTATCTACATATCCAGTTAAAAAGCAAAAGACTATATTTATAATATGGAAGAAATTTAAAAAAAAAATACAATAATAAATATATAGAGAGATATGCATATGCAGTATTGGTTCGTCTCTAATATTAACAATATGTATCAAATCAGCAAGTACACCAAGAACATACATAACCGCCATGATCAAACTCCAATAATAATTAAACTTGCTAAACGGATGAATCGATATATAATATTTAGAGTGTCGTTTCTTCTCGTCTTTTATCGATTTGGTACTTCGGAATACAGTGTTCGTTAATGGGTGGTCAATGTCAATACTTCTCCACAATCTTGTTCTATGCATAAGTCGATACCAACATCTACGTTCTAATAAATATTCTGAATTTTCTCGTCTTGATATACTGCATTCGTGTTTATATAACGAACGTTTTCTTTTACCCATTTTGACAGACAGATTTGACAATAACTGTTTTTGAAAAACAAAAATTAATTTATAATTGTCAATGGATGCATTATATTCACAGATCACTTATATACATAAATTTCATACATCCCATACATCAAATCATCGCAGTCACCGTCTTATGCCCATGTCACACCTGTAATACACTGTATCATGTATATGATCAATCCAGATGTATATGACGAAAAATAGAATCGCTGCTATTTCCGTCAAACCGAATCAAACGAATCCGTTTACCACTCATTTCACGGCACTCTAGTGTTTATGATTTTCCCTAATTTTGTTGTTGTTGTATTCCACCACGAATACAATACAACGCCTTAAAAGACAGAATAAATGGAACAACGCATAAAAACAGTGTACATAGACAGGCAAACTGAACGTATTTTGCTGTCTGCTGTTATTAATTATGTTTAAATGAGTCAAATTTTGTTAAACCATCAAAGAAGACATTAGTTGTATTATTAATATTTTTAGATATACACAAAAGAAGAAAAAAACGCACCATTTGAAAATGCACCAAAAAATAAGAATTTTTAGACCGCCTTAACTCGGCTGAATTTGGTCGAAATTCCTCTTTAAGGTCATGCAAGTTAACTTGACACCAAGTTCATTTCACTCCATGCCACTCCCTTGAAAAAAATCTGTTGTGGCCAGCACATAACCTCCCGCCTTGACACTGTAATATGTGAATTTGGTTTTTGTTAGGCTACTTTTTGTAATTTATTTTATAGTTCTTCAAGCAACGTACCGATTTCGATTGACATTGAAATCAAATTAGGTCTTTGTGGATACAATTTTTATTTTATTATTACCATATTACATTATATCCAGTTAATAATGAATCGATGATGCTTCTTGACTGGATACGTTTAATGGAAGGATAAAAACTTACTGGAATTGAGTCAGTTTTCTATTTATTAAATTTCGGCTACTATAGTTACTAAATTTCAAACCCAGTTATTAATATTTATACATTTCTTTACAAATGGTGCCACTAAAATTTCAGAAACTGTGTATACGTCTGTTCATCTGTCACATTGACATTTTCATTTTTGTTTTAATTTTTTTTCCTATATTATAATTTACAAATCGTGGTAGGTAAAATTACACATTTTTGAAAAATAATTTTCATTTATTGGTAAGAGATATAGAAAAGATGTTAAATAAATATTGTAAGAGGTAATGTGTTTTTTCAAATGTCGCATGACAAATTGTAACTATCGCAGTATTTCCTATATTTTTTGCAAAAAATGTTAAAATGCTTCAAGAAAATACCATTCCCGGTTGGCAGATTTTTACCAAAATCTAATCAGCTCTTCATTAACATGTATAAATGTATAATGCAAAATGTTAGAATTTTATGTTCAATAGAATTTGAGATAATGAATCAGAACGAAAGACTATAGTAGGCGCACATACAGACAAACGGACACACACACACACACACACACACACACACACACACACACACACACACACACACACACACACACACACACACACACACACACACACACACACACACAGACATCATCGTGAAAATAGTCAAAATAGGTTCTAAAGGTACTAAAACGTGCTTATTGACAAAAATCTCGACATCGAATTTTTTCACGATCCCTATACCTCTCTAGGCGAGAGGTAAAAATGTTTTTAATGTCAAAAAATGTCAAATTTTGACAACTTGTACCGATAAAGTTTATACATTTACCTTTCGGGGGATGAGTTGGCGCCAAGTTATCAATTTTTGACACAAAATTTGCATTTTATCTTATCTTATTAAAATTCAAGCAGATTTATGAAAAATTCACAAAATGTTGAGTTCAAATTTTTGAATTTCAAAAGCCCACAGGTTCGTATGAAATCATCATAATTTTACCAAAAAATAAATATATTTTATCCCCATGTTGACAGATGTTGACCAATTGGGTCGAAAACATTTTTTGGTACACCATACATGTTGTCAAAGTTTGTCATTTTTGAGTCAAAAACATTGCCTGGGGATAAATTGGATTTGGCGTCACATTAATTTGCAATACATTTGCAATACCATTGAAGAAGAATCTTCAATCTTGTCAAAATTCAAAGAATCATGATATCTGTGCAAAATTAGCCGAGTTTTGACCGAAAAGGCACTAAATGATTTTTTTTTCAAAAATAAATAAAGTACTGAAATTTTTTCCCCGAAAGCAAAATGATTTTTGGTTGGATTGAGTCCACGATTTTTTTGCACCCGGTACAAATTGTCAAAGTTTGACATTTTTTGACATCAAGAGCATTTTTTTCTAAAGAGGGTGGCAGGAGGTGAAATGAATTTTGCATGATCTTAAACTGGAAACTTTAATCTTGTCAGAAATCGAAGATTCATCCCTTTTCGACAAAATTCAACCGAGTTATGGCAGTTATTCCGAATTTTTGGTGCATTTTCAAGTGGTGTGTTTTTTGTGAGTGTATTTCCAAATAATTTAGGTATATAATTTTTCATATGACTTTTGTCATACAAATTTGTCACCCAGTACGAGAGATTTTCGTCACACACGACAATTTTCTTCATACATAATACAATTATTACGGGTGTGACCGTGTGACATTATAATATGGCAGCTGCACGTATTGTGAGACATCGGTATAGATTTCTTTTATACACCGTGTGTGCGGTTACCAGCCGTCTGCTCATGGGTATCAACTGGGGACGTTTAGAATTAAGGCCGGAGTGTCGCCCAGAGCCTCTATTTTGTAACTCGCTGAACAAATAGGAATTCAATATGGCGGAATATGGATCACTGATAATTTTAACGGTGCACGTCAAACGTCAGTCATAAAATTCCAGTGTGGTCACGACCACTCAAAATGCATTTTCGTATAGAATTTGTAAAATGGCGACTGCAAAATCATTCGCGCCAAATCATCATAGGTACCTACTTGAAAATGAATGAACTTTCTCGCTCTGTTGGTCAATTACCGTACGATCTGTCAAAGTTGGACATTTTTTGACATCAGGAACATTTTTTTTCTTACGGCGGCGGGAGAGGGTGCAAGAGATTTGGCATCACATTGACTTGCATCATTTTAGAACTCAAAGATTTATCCAAAATGCAACCGAGTTATGGCACTCTGAATATTTGCCATTTCTTGCATTTTCTAGTGGTGCGTTTTATTTCTCGAATGTATATGCACAAAGTTGTGAATCAGGGCAGATTTTTGATTATAAAAAAATATATAAGTAGGTATTTATTTCAGCTATGTGTATAATAAAATAAATTTAGAAAATGTTTGTAAAGTTTTGGGTACTATAATAGGATTATTTATCAACGTGTATATTTAAATTTAAAACTTTTAGTTTTCCAACAGTTGGTTTGAGTAAACGTTAAATGCCTCGGAAGATTTAATACCTACAAAAAATAAATTAAAAGTTCCAGGCGCAACTTTAAATTACCTACTGAATTGTTTTTCGTTTCTAATTTTCAAGTATCCTCGTTAAATAAAGTTCCATCTGAAACTGAGGTTGAGGTGAGGTAAAAATATAATGAAACCAATCGATGGATGGATTTGCATAGGCAATCAACAGAGATCTCGCGATGCCATGGTGAGAACCATGCACTAACTTTCGAACTGTGGATAAGTTAATTTTAAATTCCGGCTTTTTAAAGTAAATTAAAATACTGCTCACTCCGTAAATAGAGTCCATTTAGATTAAATCAGAACGCTGCTTGGGAAATGTAATTTTCAATGTTACATTCACTGCATTATTACTTTAAGGCATTGTGGAATACATTTGCTTTTAACTTTTATTAACCATGTATTTTATTACATTACAACTACACATATACTTTTAATGAATTTGCAAGTTTAATATTATACGTAATTAAAAATAAAAATTAATTATGTGAAACATCCTCCTATAGTATTTTCAAATTTTTTCACACTCACGTCTTCAACACTGGAATATTATAAACTAGAAAATTCAAGAAGAGAATATTCTTGATAGGAGTAATAAAAATCACGAAATCCCAAGCTAAGGAAAATTCATTCACAAAAAAAACATTAATAGAAAAGACATATCTGGAATCAAGTAAACACAGAAACTTTACTTTGGCGGCCAAACCTGAAGTTGGCTGCAAGCTGTCAGCTGAACAACGCGTTGTGGCCTTTTAAAAAACGAGTTCTGTTGGACTCAAGAAGGGTTTTGTTACCATAGATTAGTTTATGTCAAAAAAACGGAGTTCTGTTGAACTCAAGAAGGGTTTTGTTAGCATAGATTAGTTTATATATTAGCTAGAATCCGATTTTTTCCGCAGCCATATTTTTTCCAGTTTTGAATATTCCTTTACATGCGTTTTCTGCATCAATCAGATTCCAAATTTGAATTTTCTATGAATGCATTTTTTATGTAAGCATTTTCTTGGTCTCTGAATTTTCGTTTGTTTTATGATTCCGGGAAAGAATTTTCTTGTACTTGAGTTTATGAACTCTTCAATGAGTAATGTATCCAGATTAGTGTATGGTGTGAGGTATGATACAAAGATCGATATAATGTATGATTCAATGCAAAAAACCAAACACAACACTAACTGGGATATACAAGACTCGGCACGACGTGTTTCGATCTTCCGCTCATCTTCAGGTGACTAGAGTTGAAGGATAGGAGGTAAGGTTTTATATTAGTAATTTTAACGGTTGAAAGATTACGTCCGATTGGCTATTAATTTGGATGTTTATTACCGAATGACAGATTTTTTCTTTAAAGATTTCTAAATTTTCGGCTATGTAAACGGGACGTAAATTTATAGATCGGTATAAAGAACACATTAATTCCTTTAAAAATCTTAAAAGTGACAAATTACGCGACACATTTACTAAATCATAAACAACAACAAACAAGAAAGTAAAGGTATAATAGATGAAACATAATCGATCTTTGTATCAAACCTCACACCATACACTAATCTGGATACGTTACATAACCAACCAGTGTATAATTAACTGTCAAAATTAAATATATTTTTTGAAACTAAACTTATGAAATTTTTTTAAATGTTCAAATTGATCCTATTATTTATATTAAACCGGATAAATGTATCTGAAATTTCGTCAGAATTTGAAACAATTGACTTACCTACTAACTTGATTTGCCATTAGTAGCTTAAAACACTTTCCCCCCTTGACGCTATGTTTACTGCTTCAGTATAATGAAAAATGTGTGTGTTAAACAAAGACAGAATATATACAAGTTGTATTTTCCTAGAAAGTACAAAAGTTACGCGGATGTCAAGAAAATTTTAAAATTTGAAAAGACTATACAAGGTCTTTCAGGTCGAGTGTAACAAACTTTAACAGCTTATTCCTGAGGTCATTTTAAACAAAAAATGTCATTGAACATTCCAATTCCTTCTGGTTAACAAAATTCAAGAGTTTGAAGTTTTATAAATAACACGGATTTTTAAAATTTTCGTAATGAAGATATTTACTGAAATATAAATTGTTTTATAGAAAAATTATTCAGTTTGACATCTTTCATTTAGTGACATTTACAATTCGAGTCTCAAAATAAGCAATATTCAAATTATATTAAGCATTTTATAGTATTATTTCTATAACTTATAATAAATGCATTTTTATCTACGACTAAGTATTTTATTGTTTACATAAATAAAAGAAAATGACAGAATCAAACAAAAAATTTTGTTTACTTATTTAGATATTACAAATTACAAATAATTTCAGTCGTAGATAAAATTATGTATGTATTACGAGCGTAAAGTGTAGGTATTTGTTCCTCTTGCAGCTCTCGCCTTCGGCCGCGCTGCAATTACCGTGCGCGAGTAACAAAGAGTCACTTTACGCTCTTAATACACAAATAACTATTATTCTCGAATTGAAAATGTCACTAAATGAATTTATAAATCTTCAACCTCTTCTATTTTGTTAACAAGAAGGAATTAAACCTATGTTAAATGACATTTTTTGCTACAAATAACTTCAGGAATAAGCTGTTAACTGGACTTGAAACACCCTGTATATGTATATACTACATTTTTGCAAAATTTTATATGATTTGAAAATATTTTTATAATGTAATAACTCTTTTGTTCTGTTGCCACAGACACAATTGAATCTCAGTATAAAATACATAACAAATTTCAACACAACGTAAAAAAATATTTTTATATGTTCGAGATAAATAGTCTCAACCACGTACAAAAATGTATTATTAAATTTCGTTTGTACAGTACAGTACAATTTGAGTATTAAATTAACACGAAATAAAAACCATTGGAATCGTGCTTGTTACGTCTCCGCTACGTCGCATATCACGTACGCGTGTATGTGACTGTGACATAACATTAACACAACGTAGACAACATAACGCTTTCGTCAATCTCGCAGAGATATCTGCGTGATAATATGTAATTAGCAATAGGGACACGGTGCTCGTGTTGTTATTGTGTTATATTGTTTGCATGTCGATAAATTAAGCCGTGATTATGAATTGTGCTTTCTGAATAATTAGCCAATTACTAGGATTTTGTATGGATGCCGCGAAGCAATCGAATCAGGATAATTACACTGGAATTACTACATTTACTATGTTTCCAATTCGCAATTCTGCTTCACTTGGGAATTCAATATATATTTTTAAATATTCCATTAATAAATAATCATAACAAATGCAGTCGTAATTAAATAGATAGTCTTCTTTAAGCTTTGTTCACGCATTGATTCTTTGAGGATTCTTTCATGCTTCTGAATCCTGGAAAAAAGAAATTCAGTTTCGAAGCTATCAAATGAATTGAAAATTTTTCTTTTCAAAGACTCATTTGAAGATTCACTACAGCGGCGCCTATTTGACAAGCAATCCTTAAAATTAATACCCGAGAGGTCAAATTTTTTTGATTTTTTTTGTGTTATTACGTCAAAATTTTGCGATTCAAAAATTTCGTTAAAAATACCACGAGACCAAAGGTTGCGGGGTATTTAAAAAATAATTTAATAGCATTTGTATAATAATTTGCATATTAACACAAAAAAGATTATTTCCAAAATTTTAAAAATCGAGGGATATTTGGAAAGATTATTCAACAAGATTTAGTAAATCAACTCTAATTTGGTATATTTATTCACAATAACATGATTTTCACCAAATTATTTACATTGATTCAATGTTTTAAACGTTAATTTCAGTAGCTACCTACGTTAAATTCAGTCTGTACGTAAAATTCAGTACGTACACTAAAATTTGAAGAGAGAAAATAGTGAAATATTAGTTTTGTTTGTTTGTTTGTTTTTTTTATTTCCCGGTTTGGGTATTTTTTCATCCAATTTTACTATACTAATTATTTTTACCAAATTGAGAAAAATATGAGTTACCCAAATTCTGTAGGGTACTGTAAACCTATTGTGCTCGTAAAAAAGGCGACAAAATTAGCGGTATTAGAAAGTTTTTGGTCTTTACAAAGTTTTATAGTCAAGTGTTAAAATACCTGTCACACAGGCATGGCATGAAGCACGGTGCTCGATGGAACAAATGTATAATGTAAAAATTGAATCGCCGCTATTCTTCTTCAATATAATTTTTAGTGAATAATTGATGTTAACATACCTAGTATCAGTAAATAATTAATTAATTAATTAATTAATAATAAGAATATAACACTTTCAGCTTTTTTCAATGAACTAATTATTGATTTAATTAACACAAAGAATTGATGACTTTTAATTATTCTCAGCTGTCAAAAATAATTTTCAAAAACCTTCAAAGTACGAAGTGAACATATAATAGTAATATACAAATTTTCGTATGGCATTTTGTTACACCCCTTTGACAGTTTTTTATGTGGCAAAATGGCACGTCGAGTACCGTGGTTAATGTCACGCCGGTGTGACATAGACATTATAAATAATAAAAGCTTACTTATAAAATGATTTTGATGTGTTTTATTCTGATGCTTTATACAGTCCGAAACAACACATTTTGCCGGCATTACATGTTGTAACTCCTCTATCATACGGTTATAATATAAGTATAATAACGGTTAACTGCGGTACTATTTAATACCTTTTCGACAGTCAAATGATGTCCATTTTAATAAAATTATGGCCAATATACGACTTAAGAGGCTTTTATCACAGTAAAAAAAGTATTTAACAAATTACTCCCAACCTATTAATCCTATAAATCAAAAAAAAATACCGTATAAAGACAAAGGCAGTAAAAATCTAGCTACGTTGTCGAATTTTTTAAATTGTTATTATTATTATTTATAAACAATTAAATAATAATAATTCTGAGAAAAACTCTTCGTAAGTATGATTGCATTGTAAATATAAATGTTTGTATCACATTATTATATAAAATTTTCAAATAGTAGTCGAGTACCTACCTAATTTGTTAAATAAATTTAAAAATTGCATGCGCGCTAGACCATCAAATACAACATAGCAATTAGATAAATAGAGACAACATGTGCTCATAAAACATAGGCTGTCGGCGCGGATTCCTGAAATAACGAGAATTTGTGATCTAGCAGCGCTGAGCGATAAAACCCGCTTAATTTTTATCAATATAGGATTCTTGTATGTTATAACCAAGATGAATTTTGAGACAAATATACCTATACCTATATTGTAAACGAGAAATTTAAATCTGGACAACATAATGACGACTTAAAAACTACCGCATAAGATGTCTAAAATTCGACCAATACTAGTCTTCTTATGACGTCTATAAGACAGTAGCAAGATGTACGTTTCACAGACGTTAATACGATCGATGTGTTGTATGGGTGGTATCGTTTCATTAATAGTGAGAGTGATCCAAGTTCCAAGCAAATGATATATCAAACGAAATGAGGAGGTAACATTCAAAATCCGACATGTCCATTTTTGATGAAAATGAGTTAGACATCAAAATCAATCAAAAGCCGTCATCTGCGTCGATTGGTGCAGTCAGATTTAGTCAAAACAGTACTATTCCAAAGTTATGCGCTTACAAAAATGAGGGGTCCATTCAAAATCAAACACGTCCAAACCAGTTTTTGTACACAAATTGCATCACAAACCGACAAGTCCAATAATATTTAGAAACTCGTATTCAGAATTCAGTCAAAATTCGATATGTCCATATCTGACAGTTCTTTCACGATTGCTGCTGTTTGTGCAGAACTGGTGTATTTCTTGTGTAATCAGTGTGGATTTTAAGAATGCTTATTGAATAAGAAGCGAAATGAATGCCACAGTTTCTGAAATTAACGTGGGTTCCCGCAAAAAGTAAAAAAAACAGCAAACGTTAAATGCTTCAACTTAAAAAGTAAGGTTATATTTTCCCGAGTATTTTCCTAATATTTACTATTTACAAATATTTTATTATTTAGTTATTCTGATAATGACCTCAGAAGATTTGTGAAAAAGGAAGTATTTTCCTAATATTTACTATTTACAAATATTTTATTATTTAGTTATTCTGATAATGACCTCAGAAGATTTGTGAAAAAGGAAAATTTGTTGAAATTGAAGCAATTGAAACTCAAAAATCATATAAAACCAGCTAAATTGAAGGATGGTAGAGAATTACTAGAAAAACACTATAACCGACAAGAAGGTGATATTACGATTAAATGGCAGGATCTACCATAATTAGAGTATTATAGAAAAATACTGGAAGAGGATATAGGAGATAATGTTAATGAAAATGAGGACGAAGAGACAAGCGATGATGAGGAGAGGTGCAATTGCCTAGAAGACGATTCCTTCACATTTAAGATAAAACCTCCATTATTTTTTATTACGGTATCTATAATCGTTCCAGAATATTTTTTTAAGTTTAATAAAATTATATTATTAATTCAATATAGTTTTCATTAGTTAAAAAATTCTGCTTCGTTCAAAAGGCTACATGTCCACAATCAAATTCAAACAAAAACCCACATATTTTTTATATTCGCTGTAGACTGTACAATTGATAAGATTTTTGTTTAGAATTTTAACACATTGTTCTAGTGCCCATAAAGTAAAGTTCAGCTTTTGCGAAATTTAAGAATATCTTTTACTTTTTCGTACACAGTTTTTCTCGATTTGTGCGAATTGTGAATTTTGGACATGTCGGAATTTGAATGTTACCTCCTCAAATGATCCTGATAGAGCTTACAGCTTTGGCGCCCAATAAAATAGAATTTTATTCGCAGTGGTTGAATTCTTGTTTGTACTTTTCGGCGAGTAATTCCTCGAGCAATATTCTCGTAACATAAACAGTGGTATAATTTGATTGCGCGGGAGTTTATTGAGATTTAAGGCTTCCTGATCCGGATTTGCTGGTGATTCTAGTAATAAATCGCCGAGTTATTTTTAAGCGTCGGGTTTTGTCCGCCGGCAGCGCAGGTGGCAAAGCGCCAGCCGCCAAATGAGCTTTACTGACCAACTATTTACAATATCATACGGTACGGTACAGAGAGAACGCCGAACAAAGAGGACGAACGAACTGTTTATGCTGTACTTTGGATTATCCGGTGATGCATTCGATGTTGCTTACCTATTTGTTATTTCTTCGAGTTACGTGGGTTGGTGTCACCCAGGGTTGTGTTCATGTTTCAGTGTCGCCCACATGAATAGACGTAAGAATGATAACATTCATAATACATAGCAGAATTCGCAAAAAAAGAAGCGATCTAGTTTTTTAGCCCTAGGCTAGGATGCGTAACGTGGGTATTTTGTACCGCTATAATTATTTACAATTTACGATTTGCAGTGTCGATTATGCGCATGCTTGTTGAATCAGAGTGAGACATTTAGGTACTATGTTTATTGTGTCTAAACTTCATAGTAGTTAATGTTGTTAGCTGTCATTTATTGTCTTGATTTTTCATTATGTAAAAAGACGTGTAGATTAACTGAGTTTAACTTACATCTTTTTAGAATTCATATTTATAAACATACAGGATGGCGCGCTTAAGACGATCCACCATTAATAACTTGGGAACGGATTATGATAGTCATATCCAGTTTGCGCTGTATGTTTTAACATCTCGGTGGACACATTTTGTTAATATTTTTGTTTTATTTAAATCACTCATCTCACTTCCACTTCTCTCAATTTTAAAATCTTAAATGGCAATATACCCTTTGTGACTTATCAAATGATAGTTCTTGAAATATGCTACACAGCCATGTCACTAATTTGATTAGTTTATTAATTGTTGTAAGTTTTATAACTATATTTGTATTTATTTATGTTTTTCTGTGACCTTGTAGATTCTCTGAAGATGACTATAATATAGTTGAAACGTTAGACTTATGGAAAAGTAAATTATTGTTTAACTCCTCCACATTCCGACAACTTTTTGCTACATAGCTTATAATATTTTTATGTTTTGTTAAATGCATAGGGTGCTATGAAAATGATTAGAAAACAAAAAAAAAGATAGGTACCTAATTATTTGTTTTATATTTTGTGTATGACAATAATTATCAGTTACTATTATTATTGTTCCACATTCCATCTTTGTTTTCTTGTCATTTTCATAGCTCTCCATGCATTTAATAAAACATAAAAATATTATAAACTGTTGTTACTAACTTTAAAACAGTTCATTCAAACATCAATTTTATACAGGATTACAAAAGCAACTAAATATAGTCATTTTGGTGTCATCCCTTAGTTGGTTTCATCGACAACTTCTGTACTCCTCTTGTGTTGTCAATAAGTTGATATTGATATACTCTCCGATAATGAAGTAACAAAAAAAAACATGTGTTTATTTTCTCCATAAATTCGTCACGCGATTCAAAAAGTTTTCGTCTTTGGTATGACAAATGTCGAAGGCTAGTTCAACTAATAAATCGTCGAAGTTTCGTGTTCCGTTCTTCTTGTAAACAGTTCCATTGTGTTAGGTCAGAAATGTGGCGTGAGAATCGTGAAAATCGCGATTTTCCGTGATCAAAATGCGTTTTGAATCAATATCGAGCGGATGGCAGTGTAGTAAATTTCGGGTCAGTGAGATAACTGATTTAAAAGTTGTGCGACTCCCGGTAATAATTTTAAAGAACAGTAGCCTGTCAACATGGAAAGTTGGAAGTAAGTGTCCTGAAATATTGCGCTTTGCAAACTTTCAAAAAAAGAAACACAAAATCGCTCAAGACAAACTTGTTTGGGGGAGAAGTCACACTATCATATTTCTTATTTCTGATAAACAACTGGCACAGTTTGCAAGTGGACATTAACCCAGAAAATTTTGAATTTTGTCGGTCATTTAACGAATTTCGCAGCTGTAAATTATACTTTTGTTCATTGTGAACACTCATAAATTTTTTAAATTGCCCGGTCTTAAAACTTTGTCCAGTGAAGATCACTCAAAAAAATTAAAACGATCAATTTATTTTCAACGCCGCTCTAGATGCGCATTACTTTAATGGAACTTTGGACAGTGGACTCCATAAATTGAATACATCATTGTCTCATGTTTTTATTATTCCGCGAGCAATTCCCCATGAAACCCCGTAAAATTACGTCAACAGCCTGTGATTTTATCGTTATTTTCGTGATACAAACGTTTAAGTACCATAATGTTATCACGCATATAATAATTATAAAATGATTTAAATGTACCATATTAACTACCATTAAAAAAAGACATTACAGAGTTTTTTTTCTAACAAAACGCTAGGCTATTAGAATTTACACACATCCAAAGCAAGCCTCCACCTCTTTTGGAATCAATATTATTATTAAACGCCAAGTAAACAAAATAAACAGTGTTTGAATATCAAACATCATCGATATAATATAAGCAATTCAGAGCTTAATCGACATAATATTTACCCGCAAATTAAAAAGACCTCGCTGTCATGACAATATTATGTTTAAAATTTAAGTAAACGTCAATTCAATATTTTCGCGATAGATATTACTTTATTATTTTGTGAATAAATATATTCCTAACTAGAGTTGATTTAGGTAGTAGGTACTTTATTTTGATAATAACAATAATAATAATATAATCGGGATTCAGTCTTTAAATAGTTATTTACATTATAAGTGCGGTAGGGTTTATTTTACAACGCAAGGTTCTATATTAAAGTACGACGCGAGTAATTAACGACGAGTGTAATTCAATGAGAAAATTTTACGACTCCTTTGGTTCTTCTTAATACAAATATTCCCAAAATCTAATAATTTCACTGACAGCTATTAGAAATATGAAGCAAATGACATTTTAGTATTTTGTTTATTGTTTTGTTGCTAATAAGAAAAAGGCAAAATAGGTTTTATCACTTGCAAAAAGTTACCTTCCTTTTTATCCGCTGTCAAAGCGATAAAATTGTGTTTTGTTTATGGCTTATACAGAAGTGGAATTATTATCTTAAATTATTAGTTACACCTGTCAAATACCTGTATTTCCTTGGAGCGATTTAGATTTTTGCATGCAATACTTCTTATAGGCTTCGATGGCAGATTAAACTAACATATTAATCCATCCAAAAGTAATTTGTCCAAAGGCGGGAGTGAGAGCGCAATGCGTCGCGTCGTAATGTAACCGCAGCGTAACGAAAAATAACGACGTACTAGGAAAAGCTTTTATCCAAATTCGTGCGTCACCGTTCTTAATTAGACAGCATCTCTGCATCCGCGTCCGCGTCTTCTACCCCTTAACACGGCCCTGTCCTCTTCATTAATCATATTCGGCAGACGTTACGAACATTTGCATATCTTCCAGATTTTTAATTTTGAGCAAAGGATCGGATCTTTTCGCCCAAAATCAATTTCAACCAAGTCATTAATAATTTTTTTATTAAAATCTCCAGATAAGTGTTGGATGAGATTATCGCGCGTCAAAATTTCATTTTCGCCATGAACGAACAAATTGCGAAATAGAATTCCACGCGCTCTGCGAATAAATAAAAAGTGACAAAGTGTTTCTTGGCGAGAGTGTTTAACTTTGTGGCAGTAAATAACGTCAGATTAAATGAACAAAAAATTCTCTTTCACTCGCCGATTTGAGTCAGACGCTGAGACTGAGCTAAACAGAACAAGAAAGAACTCATTACGAATTACGATATTTAGCTTTTTATCAAATGAGCAGTTTACTTCATTTTCAACTTTTAATTTGATATTAAATTAGGTACTGCATACTCTATATTTATAACTTATAACCGGCAGAATGTCAACAGAAGGAAAATCAAGATTATGAAAAAGAAAAGAGATACGATTCTAGAAAGGATACTCCAGAATAAGTATTAAACGCGACACATTGACAGTAGAGATGGAAAACCCAGTGATAGTTCGATAGTGGCAAGAACAAACTGTCGATGTGTCGATAGTACTATCGATAGTCATAATTAATCGATACTAACAATAGTTTGAGTTGAACAACACTTCAAAGTTTGCAGTAAAAATTATGTATAAGGTAGGTAATCTAAATTGAAATAAAATTAAAACAAATTTGATGGGTTATTAAATTTATTTTTATTTAAGTAAAAAGACTTTTTTATTCTGTTTTAAAGATAAAATATCTTGAGATTGAGACTTGAAATATTTGAAAAATTATTAAACATAGTAGAGAAAATCTCTTTAAAAGAAGCTTTGCATGCAATTGGACAACATAACCGAGACTTATTCAATAACAAATGCTTAAATATATGTACATGTTACACAAATAGCTTAGGTATTTCAATATCAATAGATAGGTACATGTCATTTTTGAACTTCCGGGAGTAAAACCTTTGAATAAATAATTTACTACAAGAACGGCAACGCAATGTATCTAAAGTGTACAGAAATTTTTAGCCGTCTTAGGCTGCCCCTAGCGGGAGTTCGAGAAATTATTACTGCAGGAGAGAGAGAGAATGTAGTAATGAGCTAGGAAAGAGCGTCTGATACGAAAAGCAGAGAGGTATTTTTGTTATACAATACCTAAATCAAATAATTTGTTTTCTTGTTGGAAATATAAATCTCAAAGTCTTTTAAAAATAATCAAATCAAAAATAGAAATATAATTTTTTCTAAAAATTATTTCTTCCTAACAACTAGAGCATAAATATTTTCTGCAAGTAGATTTATCTAAATTGACAATATTAACAATTTTTCTACGCCTCTAAATAATTTTGATGTGGCTAGCACATGATATCCCGGTTTTTTTAAATGAGATCTCTACGAATTTAACAAATTAATTGTCACTTAATATAATTACGATGACTAAATTTTACTAGGTTCGTCACTTTAAGTAAACCAAATTGTTCCTAATATTTTTACTCTGCCATATAGAAAAAACATGAATTTTGTAAATTTAGGCCAGGGAATATGAAAAGTAATTTTGTAAAATCTACTAACACTGTCTTATCTTCCTTCAATCTAATAACTAATTTATGAACAAGTGCATGTACTTTGACATCAAATTAAACTTAACAAATTAAATTGTAGAGCAAAAATATCAAAATTGTTGTATGTGTGTAATTCAAACGCTTTCTGTCATCGGTTTCTCCCTTATAAAATTGTATAACGATCTAAAATATGAAATTTGGTAATTTTCCTCGGCTAGCGCCTCGAAAAATAATACTCCACTTTGGTAATAAAAAATCCTTTACAGCATAGACCTTAGAAGCTGGAGGTAATAATATTATAATTTATTATTAAATTATCATAGTGATAAATTTAATAGGTAACCTGTTTTATTCTTTATTCATAAATATTATTTTTGGGAGACAAAATTTTGGCATGATGAAGGCATAATATAACTTTGGACGATATATTTTAATTTAAAGAAATATTAAATATTGATTTTTATTTACTTTTTAACTATAGAGAGATATGAAAAATAATGTACAGACAGGTTTGTAAGATTAATAAATTCCGATGTATATTAATTACTTTCTTACATTATATAATGATAGTGCCACTACAGTTTTGTTTTTAATTTGATTACAACAAACCGAGAACAAACAGTTCATGTACCGAGTGCCAGGTGGCACTGCCGTTGTTAGAACTTTTTTCGTGTGACGTATTCTGTTACTTACGTTGCCGTTCTTGTAGTAAATTATTTATTCAAAGGTAAAACTATTCTTTAGTCTTTATTTTTAGGGACTAAGATTCTTAATTTTATCCCAAGGAATTTATTTTCATATTTAATCCCGTTGTCAAGGAATTGTCATAAAGTTTGTAGGTATTGGCAAAATACAAAATATAACTTCTTTTAAATTATTATACATAATGAGAGAAACTAAAGTAGGTACCTCAGATAATAATTTCCCTCACCTTCGGCTGGTGAAATAAACTTCACCCTCAAAATTAAATCATGCACTTTAGTTCCTTAATTTATAATATAGGTACAATTACTTCTAGTGATGCCGCTGAGATGAGAAATCTCTTGTCTCATTTTCGTCTCGTCTCGAAGTTACGAAACGGGCACCAATAAATTTCTCGTAATTTGTAAATCATAATTATAAGAAAAAAAATTTACAAACAAAAATGAAAATGTCAATGTGACAGATGAACAGATGTAGGTATACACAGTTTTTGAATTTTTTGTGGCACTATTATTAAAGATGTATGTATTATTAACTGGATGTATGTATTATTAACTGGATTTGAAACTAGTACCTAGGAGCCGAAATTTAATAAATAAAAAACTGACTGAATTTCAATCATTTTGTATCCTTCCATTAAACGTATCCACTCAAGAAGCATCAATTCATAATTAACTGGACATAATGTTATAAGATAATAATATAGTAAAAATTTTATCTACAAAGACCTAATTTGATTTTAATGCCAATCGGAATCAGTATTTTGCTTGAAGAACTATAAAAAAATTTGCAAAAAGTAGTCTAACTAAAACCAAATTCACATATTACAGTGTCAAGGCGGGATGTGCTGGCCACATCAGATTTTTTTGGTTTGATTTCCAATACAAAAATTGTGTTGAAATTGATTTAAAAATTCTTAAATTCACTACTAGCTTTTCAAATAGATGAAGAGTCTTTTGAGACGAGAATTGAACAGCCGAGAAATGCCTGAGACGATAATACTTAAATTTTTCTAAACTCTATCCTTAGCGGGACTTCAATCCCCGACCGCATTTTCACTTACACTCCTAGTTTTCCATACACCTTTCTAAAATAAAATTCCTCATTTGATGCAACCTTATCTCCACACTGTAACATTTATTCCGCACTTGTCACAAGTCGCAAGCATCAGCTTACAAAGCAAACATCCTCCGCTCGCAGCAGTGAAGCGTTCACAATTCAACATTGAACATTCCTGCTTGAAGCAAAGGTCGAAGACGACACTCGGGAAACTTGGACAATGCGCTAAGACTCTTACAACTTTGTCACCTGACGCGGAGACAGTTGTAAGTCCAATTAGACGACGCCGAGTGACGCTACAGACGCCACGGCGACAAGCACCGCAAACCGCGGGTCAACAGGCTCGAGAGACGGTAGATAAAGCTAAGTGCTGCAGCTGCGATGAATTTAAGAGGGTTGCGACTGCAATTGCAACTAATTATTCAAAATTACAAACGAAATTCAACTGGACGAGTTATTCATTAATCGATAAGCACACTTGCTATGAAATTCAAAGCAAAATAGGATGCTACAATATTCAAGATTGTGGCCATGTTCTGAAATCTATGAACTCATAATGTGCGCGTTAGGTATTTGTACAACGCTCGATTTTATTATAGAACCTCGCGTTGTAAAATAAACCCTACCGCACTTATAATGTAAATTATTCTCTTAGACACAGTATAAATAAGTCTAGGTATCATGAAAAAATTCGATACCGGGATATTCGCGAAAATACATGTGTCAAGTATATACAGTTGTGTATAGAAAAGTCGTGTGGTAACCACATGAGATTTTTTATCTTAGTACTTAGTATGCTTCAAAAAACTTCTTGTCGCACTCTTTAGAACAATGTAAGGAATAGATCATATCATTATTTAATTGTATGCATTAATAAAGAATATTAGAATACAAAAATTAACTCTTATTTTCTCTAATTGTTGTCGCAACAATGTATTGTGTACATTTTTCGATTAAATAATGCTTTGTCATTACTCATGTTGAATTTCAGACTTAAATTTTGAACAATATAAGGGACCCGGCTCCGTAACAAAATATTGATTGTTTAGAGATACAGAAGCTTCTGCTTTAGGTATACATTGCATATTATAAATTTTATAAATTTTATGCCGAGCTAGAATTCTGAAAAAATCCATGTAATAAATGAATAAAAAAAAGTGTATCTTAACATTATTATCTTATGATTAACAGATTTAATAGAAAATGTAACTCAGCATTAATCTAATTTTATTGTACTTAGTTGAATTTCTATAGCTCTGAGTTTTCAAGAATTTGGTAAGCACCTCGCCAAACACCAAACCTATTTCGACTCTAGTAATTTGACACACCGGCAATACCTATATTAACAATAATGTAATATATTAAAGAACGACTTTTTTTCACACTCATCCAAATTTAGAAAATGAACCTGAAGTTGAGTTTTCTAAAGGATAAGTGTGAAAATAGCTATTTATGTAACAAGTAAAGAAACGAAGGTAGTTACCTAACGTTGGTATATGAAATTGTTCAAGAAATAATTTTTTGACAGTTTACAAGAGCAACTTTACGAACATGTATCATAAACTACTATAATAATAAAGACTCAAATATAGATATTCGAAATAATTTTCCTTCAATAAATTATTGAATTGAAAGGTAAAAATAAAATAATGACCTAACCTATCTTCATTACATAATTTTCGTGGTATGGTAGGTACATGAAATTTCAATTATTATATTGGAAACAATCAAAATGTCATCAAGTATATCATGATAGATAATATTTAGTTAAAGTATGTTTTGGATAATTATTATTCCATATTATTTCAAACAATTACATAATAATGCCATTTGTACCTAAATTAGCGTAATATGTAAAAATTAAATATCAAACTAATAATCAATTATTAATCATGACAACTATTAGTTTATCGGAATTTAATATAAATTTTCAAATGCAATATTAATTCCACATTTAACTAAACCAGTTTTATTCATCTAAATAAATAATTAATTAAATAAAAGTAGAAATTTACCGAGCAGTATAATTTCTCCCATGGGACGGCTGTAACTTTGCAACATAAAATGTTATTATAATCTCTTGATTTTAAAAATTCAAAGGTTTTGTGAGCTCTTCTGCCACATTAAGCCTGGCCTGAGTGACATGTTATGAATTTAAATGTCAGTTGTGAGCCTAATTGCTCACAATGTCACACAATGTAGATGGTAGTGTTATCTTACCGAGCCAGGCTTCATGCCTTCTTCATTTGATTTACATTCGTAATAATGGTGGCAAATGTAATAAACTGACGCAGTACACGGGAAATAAAATCAGCTTAACCTGACGTTGGAAATATGAGATGAAATCCGTGTAAGCTGATAGTTATGCTGGTTTTATTATGGCGTAAAATACTTCAATTATATTTTCACTTGATGCATTTTTCATGTTTCATAGCGTAACTAGTTTCATTTCCATATTTTTCAATAAAACGATATTAAAAACCATAAAATAATATTCGATTGAAGATATAATATACCTTTCACGCATCATAAACATCGGGGTTTCACTTTGAAATTTAACATTTTTGCATGCTAGATGCTTAGTTAGTTAGAAAATAGTTATTTGTATGCCACGGGCTGAAAGCAGTCTTTTGCTGATTGAGGATAGATATTGTAGCACGGGCGCAGCGAGGTCTGTAACTAGTCGAAGTCTGCAAAAATATTTTCAAGCAGAATTATTGATTTTTATTTTTGAAATTTTTTATCGACGATTTATCATCATTATCTTCTACGAAAAAATGTAAACAACTATCACATTTATAAATAATTTTTACCGAAAATTGTAATATTAATATAAGTTAACCAAATCTTAATAAATTATTTATTATTATTATAGCAGATTTTTTTATAAGCAGTGGTCTGAAAATAGTTTCAGACAGTCACTATATTCCACGAAGTATAATAAGGCAGGAGATGACACACTGTTTATTTTGTATGTGTTTTCATGTCACACAATTTTGCTCCGAAACAATCAAATTGAGTGGGGGGAGAGGGCCGCATTGAAATTAGTGGCGAGCTGTCAGTTTAAAATGTAAATAGATATTATCTCCATTATCTCTATTATCATAGGTATTCATAAACTTTATTTACGTGGTTTATATTACATTTTATTTAGGTAATATTGACATTATCACATAATAACATGTTATGAATTTATTTTTACAAATCTAAAACTTTAAACTACTAATTTTAAAACTATCTAGTCCACAAAAGAATAAATCTTTATTTAAAATTGATGTTAGTGTTAAAAAAATATTCAATAAAGAAACTTATTATAAAATACAAGTTTAATATAATTTTCATTCATATGCTTCCAACTTCCAGACTATGTGACACTCTCCCCCCTCCAATTTAGTTGCTCGTGGAGTAAAAATATGTGACATACCTCGTGCTATATTAAATGGTCTTGAATGAAGTACTATCTAATTGAAGCAAGTCGAATCTAAAAAACCTATTTTAAATAACAAACGTAGAAAAAAATATATACACAATTTTGTTGTAATGTATTCAGAAAAAAGATAGTTTAAACTTATTGTAAATTTACCCTACTTTCCTATTTATTGTGCTGGAAGGTACCTACACATTATTTTAAGTAGCACCTATTGAATTATGCAGATTCTAGTGATATTTATAGGGGGAAAATCATCATAACCGCATTGAAACCTGAAACCACACAAAAATCTCCAAACGTGGAATTTTATATTAATTAAATAATATAACAACCAAAAATGTATTATCGAAAATGCATACAATGTCACTCATAAAATAATAAATAATGAACGTCAGTAATGATTTGATTTTAACGAAATTTGAAACCTCTCTATGTAAATATTAAAATTCTCATCAAACGTCAGTTTTATTTAACTGAAAATTCGTATAAATTTCGGTATTTCAATTAAAATTCTTTTTATTTTATGCCATTGTGCTAATTATAACGATTTCGTCGGTTGAGCAGTGAAAATTTTCAAAACAACAGCCGTGGAAATTTCACGCAAATTAAGTGGCGTCGAACTGTTTTAAAATTATAACCAACACAGATAATCAATCAATTTAACTAATTCAACTCTGAAATCGATTAATTTTGTTTGCCTATTCTCTCATAAATATGATAATGGTTAAGTAATTAGATTTGAATCAATACAAATTGAATATGAATTATGATGTTAGTGCGAATCAATACGAATTATGCAAGTTGTCTTAATAATGTGTATTCAATTCTCTGTAAATTATGTACATATTTACTCACTCAGAAAAGTTATTGACTGCTTATATTTGAATAATTTCAGAACTGCATTACTTATCCTGAAGTCCTTGAGAGGTCCTATACTCGTATAATTTATTTGTCGCAGTACGTCGAAATAAGAATTTTTCTGCTTGAATTCAGCACAAATATGTTTTTCATTTTAGTAAACAAAATTAATAACATATTAAAAATTAACTAACAATTTAATTTAAAAGATATTTGTGTGCTCTTCCACACAACACATTTTGTGACCTTTACGTAAACAAAAAAACACTCACGGAACAAACATAAAGTAGGGTTTACATTATGTGATTTATCATATGATTTCGCATATTATATAAATGTGTTTATTTTTACGTTCACACTGTTCGATTTGTCATACAGAACGACTCATAAGGTAAGTCATAACGAAACATAAGTACATTTCATAGAACTGTTCCTATTTCTATATGATTTTCGTTCACATTGAGGTTATGTTAATGTCAGGTGCTGTCCGGTATTGTAAACTTCAGAATTTGATAATATAACTTCAAAATGGCCAAGGTAAGTAAATTTTTATATTAATAATTGTAATAATTAGTAGAGATTCATCAAGTCAAGTAGCTTGACATTTTTGTGAATTACTTGACTTGAATTGAAAATCAAGCTTTTTAAAAATTCATTACTTGACTTGACTTGATTTTCTATCGTTACTACTTGACTTGATATCAAGTAATTTCAAAATACTTGATATTACTTGATAACGAACAATTTGGTTAAAAAATGCACAATTCAGTTGAATAGTTTCTTTAAAACAAAATGCAGTATTTCCCGACCTTATTAGAACGATTTTATATCTACACCTACGCTGTATTTTTATTATTTTCTTGCATATGTATTATTTTTTGTAAAAAACTGTCAGATTTTAATTTGGTTTTATGAATAAAATTGTCTATATTGCCAGGCCTATTGTTATACATTTACCTATATCTAATTTATGATATGCAATGCAATTTTGAAGAATTATTTAATATTTCTCCTTCTTAGTATAGTTTAACTGCTTCATTTTCAAGTATCAAGTACTTGAGATTTTACTACTTGATTTTCAAGTTACTTGAAATTTAACTACCTACTTGACTTGACTTGATTTTCGGATTCTATTACTTGACTTGAACTTGACTTGATTTCAATTCAAGTCAAGTCAAGTATCTTGAAAATCAAGTCAAGTAGTGAAACCCTGATAATCAGTGACTAAAACTACTGTATCGATAGTTATTCTTACTATAAATTATGTAGAATTATTTAATTTTGTAGGTAGATTGGACGAGTAATGCAACATCACATTTGATAAGTTTCTCTGTCCATTTTAATAATATTACTCAAAATAATATTACTGTCAAATAAAGTATACTAATCATAAACTATTATGATGTGAACATGAAATCAATAAAGCATCAGACATGTTTGATCAGATAATATCTCATACGACTTTTTCATATGCGAAATCATATGATAAATCACATAATGTAAACCCTACTTTAGATTCTCGATGGTCGAACGCACCACAGTGTTGCATACACGATCGACAAAGCTAACTTTATTTTCCATTGTGCATAATTTTATTAAAATCCCATGGATATTAAAACCGACTACTAGTGGTTATGATGAGTAGTGTTACCTAAGGGCTAAATTTTAATTATTACGTTATGTTGCAGAATTAAAAAAATATTAATTAAATTTGCATTATGAAGTCAAAAATCAATGTAATCATAATTATTATGAATATCATAAAATATTATATTTTAAATTTAGTAAGTTTATCCAGAACTCAACCAATAATTAAATAAGTGGCTTAAAAACTTAAACTCTATATTTAATTTAGTTTCGAGAGGCAAAATAAATCAGGAAATCGTGAAATCGCTAAATTGAAATTTAAAAATTTGAATCAATTCTACTTTAGAGACAAAATTGTTTGTAAATATTTATTTTAGGAGCCTGCGGTGCCTAATATTGATTGGTATATTAATTGGTTGCACAGCGCAATAATGTGTGCAGTGTTGGGATATTCAACTATAGTTTTGTTATATTTTGTGGTTATGTTAATTGTATGCAAATCATCTTTCTCATAATTAGGAAAATATTAATATTTATTATTTATTTATATTAAAAATTATCCCAAAATTAAGTAAGCGAAGTCTTTCTATGTTTACAAAATGGTTAGTATACTTCTACTAATTTAAATAACATATTTAATAAACACATTATTACGTCATATTTTTCAATGATTCTATCGGACTTGATATCGTGGATATACAGCGTGTTCAACAATTTCAGGAAAAAGATACTCCACGTAAGTACTAATAATGATAACGAATAATTTTTTTTCTTTAAATTTCGTAAAAGAAATTGCATGAAGTAGGTTATTTTTATACATTTAATTTTTTCTGAAGTTGTGAAACATTCTGTAGGTGCATTTTGAATTTTCAAATTTTTATATTATTACTAGCATATTTTCGAAACCAGTAAATAGTTGATTAGTTTAGTGGTGATTTGTTTTCATTTTTAACAGTAAAATAACTATATATGATTCCGGAAAAAATAAATATTTCTCTGCTTTTATTTGAATCCAGTAAATAGTAGATTAGTTTAGTGGTGATTTGTTTTCATTTTTAACAGTAAAATAACTATCTCTATGTTTCCGGAAAAAATAAATATTTCTCTGCTTTTATTTGAATCTGTCACTAAACTGTTATGAATTGATAAAGCAGTAGGTAAATAATGATAATATTCATTATTCACACACGAATATATCGCATTAAATATTGTATCCGTCACGTTTTTGAGACAACATGTGATTACTGAGGCGTGACTATGAATACATTCTAACGAGTACACATATTTAAATCTGTTCACGAGCATTAAATACAAGAATGTGTAAATATATTGAGTTGGGAAATACATGGGTACGCGGGTGCTTTCTACGTGAAAAATTTCTTCATGCAGATCAGCACAAGCAATTTTTTACACAGCTTTACTGTGGTGTATCATACGAACAGGGAGAGTAGCGAAGAGAATGAATTTTTATATTTTGGTGCTCACAATCTTTTCAGATTTAAATTATTTACGTTGTATTGTGTTTTAGTGCGAAGACATGGATTTTACGTTATAAAATATATTGACTTTGAAAATTGCATGACAAAAATAACAACCAATGGAAGAATTGAATGCTATAATAGTAACTATGATAACATTTTTTTGGAAATGATGATAAACTGGCCTGAGTAACTTAACTGCAATTAATAAGTGGAAATTTTTCTGTCACATGTTAGTTTTAAATTTAAATTAAAAATGTATAAATTGTCATTTTGGGTGTACTACGCAATCAGTAAGGTAAATAATAATAATAATAAGTTAATATTTCATATTTATATTGTGCATCGAATTTAAAAATAGAGCGGCGGTGTCATTATAATTTTCTTATACTGCTCTCGTGCATTAATTCATTCCCTGAAATTTTTTATCGTGCATTCAAATAATGTAATCAGCTCTCGTGTAGCACTCGGGCTGATTAAGATGTTACCATATTTGAAGGCACTCAAAAATATTTCTGGAAAGAATTAATGCACAATGTGAGATTACAAGTGAAAATTATCCTGAATTTATAAAATGTTTTAAAAATAATGTATTTTGACTTCATTTTTGAAAATAATGGTCAATATTTTACATTGAATAAATAAACTAGAATGGACCACGAGTTATGTTTCTCTCAAAACAAATATAATTTCTCTTCTCTCCTCTCTCTCTTTATCCTTCATGTTTCCTGTGCTAGTTAGCGATGAATTCTAAATTCCCAATTCTGAATTCAGTCATGAAAATTACACGTTGGGCTTTGGGCGTCCCGCGTACGATGTTGTAGTTGAGTATGATTAATTCCGAGGACCTCTCATCCACTTGCTGATCCATTAATCTTGTATACGCGCTCAAGATGCACTCAATTACTTCATGTCAGGGTCAAATTATCAGTGTGAAAGACAGGGGTCAATCCCGGACCAACTACAGGGTCAAACGAGACCCATCGACGCAGTAGACACTAGCTGGTTAAATACTATACTAAAGGATGATTGCAAGATGAAGTAGTCTTAATTTAATTGTTATCAATGAAATGAAATATTTGATTAAATCGATCTTGGTTTGAACTCACAGCTGTTGTAAGATTTTTAAAAAGCTTATGCCTATGGCACACCGATCGAGGAGCATCAAGGAACTCCTCGATGAAACGATAGAACGCACCCCGTCCTCGACGAAAAATAGGGGTCCCGCTATTTTCATCGAGTTGTTCCTCGATGAAACGAATGTGTCTCATTTCAGATGTATCTTTTGTATCTGATTTCGCGCAAAACCTTGATGTATTCGTCACCGATGAAATAGAAATCCATCGCGGACGGGTGCGTTCTGTCGTTTCATCGTGGAATTCCTCGATGCTCCTTGATGCTCCTCGACCGGTGTGCCATAGGCATTTGGAATGTTAAATTGGTAAACAATATTAATCGAGCGAACATAGATTATCAGCAATTTTTTGACAGAAACCGCTTCGCTACGTTAAAATAGTGTATAAAGAAGTCGTCCAGCTCGATTTTCTCTTGACTCAGTTGCGTTCGGGCAAGTAAGTTGGCGAACTTTGACTCAGCTCTGTGTAGAACATATTCTTTCTCTGCCTTACCGCCCCGGCCAACTCTGGCTGTACGAACATTAAGTTTGTTGTCAAGATATATCGTAAAAACTTAAAATAAATAAATACAGGGTTCACCTGTTGAATCCTAGACTCCAAGGAGTCAAACCGAACCGGAACAGAAACAAAATCCGGAATGACCCGTAGCTATTTCAGTGAATCAAACCTGAACTGTTTAACAAACAATATGGGTGTAAACCTGTTCGGTACGGTTTAAAGAAATAATTAAAATTCGATTTCGTCAAACTTTATTTTATTTCAGAAATTTATGGATTAAACTAGTTCAAAACTAGAATTAATATTCATTGATTGCAACTTGAACCGTTTTTTAATAACCGGTTACCGGTTCATTTCGAGAAGAAATATAAAAACCGTAATATAGCCGAACCATATAAAGTACAGTGTATCGTGAAACGAATATGAATCGGGAAAAATGAATGCATGTAGCTTACATTAAATTTTGATTCAAAACTCTTTGGCAAAGCTGTTTAAACAAATCAGAACCCAAGACTGGGAAGTGTTGAGACCGTCAAAATCGTTATTACTTACTTTATTACCTAGTTAAAAAATATCCAAAAGTAGGGATATCGACAGAAGAATGAAAATAAACATTTAAATAATGTAGATAAAATTTCAGATCTCAGTTAGTAATATAAAAATACATCTCGTTGGTAATAATTGCGTTTTTTGTATATTTTGTAAAAAGATTTTGTTTCCATCTGTAGCATTCCGTGTGTTGTAAGTTAGAATCTCATTTCATTTTATCCTTTTACATTTCAAACCTTGTTTCATTCTTTCCAGTGCCCGAGGCTCAACCCTTAAATTAATCAGTTTAATACGTTTTAAATTTGTCATTGTCATTGAGTTTAAAGATCCCGAGACGAGGAGGAAGGCCCCTGCCCGAAGCGCTCATTGCAGGTGACTCTATCCTGCTTTGCTGACCCCAACATTTTATACCAATTAAAGCAGAGCGAAAATGGAAGAAAAATGCACGTAGCATCGAACTGCTCGCGGGCGCAAAACAATGCTCTTTGAACCTTTGACGTAAAAAATTCTAGTGACAGTTTTAAATGATATAGGATTTTTATCAGTCACCGAAAACAAAAGACGCAGTCAGTTGTACACGGATTTGAAAAGACTGTTTATAATAACAAAAAACTTACATTTTACTTTGAACTTCGATATCGACAAGATGACAAGAGAGATGCTGTAGACTCTTACCTGTAACAAAATAATATATTATGGAACGAGTTTATAATGATAGCTATTAATACGCGACTATGAAATTTACGATGCGAGCAATGGCGTTAGTGATGCCGGGAGACGAGACGAGACGAGACGAGAACGGTCAATTCTCGTCACATCTCAAATTCTCGAGACGAGAAATTTAAGTATTCTCGTCTCGGTCATCCCTCTGCTATTCAATTCTCGTCTCAAAGAACTTGATTCTCGTCTCGTTTCAATTTCTCAAAAAAATTATTGCTATATAGGTATCTGACAAGCAAGAAGTGAATTTAGAAATTGTTTTGTACATTGCTGTTAACATTTCACACAATTCTTGTTTCAGAAATAAAAATATTTATATCAAAGCAAAAAACTGCTACGAAAAAAGAAAAATAGAGAATGTTTTAGTTTTAGTTTCGAGAATTCTCGATTTTTCATGTAGGTATTTATTTATTTATTATTTATTTATTTTCAAGTATTTCTCGTGTCGTAGTTTTGAATACTTGTCTCATCTCGAAAATCCGAGACGAGAAATTTATTGGTTCCCGTCTCGTAATTTCGAAACGAGACGAGAATGAGGCGAGAAATTTCTCGTCTCGACGGCATCACTACATGACGTGTGTCGTAATTCATACGAGTGTATTAAATACCTATTATACACGAGTTGCATACGCTATTTTTTCTACTCCCCTGGTTTCATTAAAAAACTATTCATTCGCATAAAATATATTTATTGTTTCATAATGAAAATCTGTATCGAAATGAATCCATTTCGATACAATAGAGTTTAGTACATGATAATCTGAATCTAAATTAATGTCATTCAAGCATTGGAGTAGAATTTTTTTTACTTAAAAAAATCATTTTATTATCTGTTCACTTAGTAAATAAAGCAATAAATGTGGGCTTATGCTGTCCAGTTTGGCTAAAATTTACATAATTAATTTTTATTTTGTTGGAAACCATTCAACAGGATTAAATCTCATTGACAGAATGGTAGAGATGTCTTTATAGTATAATATAACCACTTGGACTCAGTGCTATTACTTTTGGTTGCTGGGATCGTTAACACCGTGGTTAGCACGCTAGACGGAAACTCAACCGTTAAAATAACAATAACCACTGATCATTAAAATTAACACTTTGAATAACTGTAAAACTAGGGAGAACAATTTCTGTAGATTTCAATTTTGCCTTGAATTAGATATAATAGTAGGTTTCTTTTATTTTTCGTTATTGTGTTTTGATCAACAAATCAAATACAAATACACTAATAAAATAACCATTGAATAAAAGCGTACAAACATCAACAAATGAAAATTATGGCTGCCCACTTCTAACAGAGTAAAATTTTAGGAGCTCTCAAGAAGAAATGGCAAAAATAAATAAATTTTAGGAGCTCTCATGAAGGCCCAGGTCTGTAAAGTAAAAAAGGTACTGGGTACTCTATACTTGGTAACATAAGGGTTGAGTCTATTTTTTATTTCGAAAGTCTATTAATTAAAAATCCAAATGATACGGGCTGGACTACCTCAACAGCTGTAGGTACCTCAGTTAAATTATGTTTGAATAAATAACAACAAAATATTCGAAGTTTTCCATCTTTGCATCTTCCTCTAGTTCATAGTGTTATTTAAATCAAAATGCTTCATTATACTTAGGGTATGTATAGGTAGTGTAGTAACTTCTTTGTAAATGTTAATGTTAATTTATTTCATTTCGATTTCAGCTGCATAAATTTACAATTAGTTAGAATCTAATTTTATTTGCGTTGTTCGTTGTTTGTCAAATAATACTATAAATTTCTGGCGTGCGTGAGTATTGGTAGCAAACTAAAAATCAACAGACCGCGGATTGTATACCAAATAAGCAAACATATTATAAAGTTGACATAATTTATTATTCTCAAAAATAAATATATTTCTGTCATTTCATATTTACTTGAAGTCAATCTTAAATTATAGGCGTTGCATTAATATCAAATCTTGATTGGTTTAACTTAAAATAATTATTCATTTTACCGGCTCGAGTATTTATGAGTTATTGCCATATTTCAATAATATTACTGTTGCGGAATGATTCATGGTAAAAATTATTCAGATCGTTTTAGAAAGCCCGGAAAAATAAAATAAATTGTTTCAATTCGCTCGTTATTTATACAACGAAATCAAAGTTTACCTCTGCGTATCGGCGCTGTACATCCTGTTAAATGAAAAATTTCAATCATTTCAAGTATGTACATATGTAAATTTTAAAAATGTTGAACACGGCTTTGAACTATGGCAGGTTATGGGGTACAGGAACGCATGGTGTATCAACAACACTGCAGCTGTTCTCTTCACATGATGAGTGAAGCGCGTGTTTTGATTGAATCAATGATCAAAAACAATTTCCTACACGCTAACGAAAATTGATTTTCAAAATTTCATACCTGATGCATTAGTTTGCATCGCAATTACATACAACACAATCAGCTTTTTATATTTTCACAAAATGTATTAAAGTTATTTAATATTATTAATATTGCAATATTGCTATTCTACGAGTTTTATAATTCAATTAAAAGTTTACTCGTATTTGAACAGAATTGTATTTTTATTTAATATACTCGTACATATATCACGGTTTTACTAATATATAATTATTATTGGTTTTAAACTTTGTTTTCTAATTAAACATAAATATTTGTTTTTCAATTTACCCTTTCTCGGTCTTCTATTAAAATATTTATTTAACTTTTATTGGACTCTGTAACCATAAATGGTTACAGTGATTCCAAAAGCATTTGCGTTCGTATTCTTTAATATGTAGCTTCCCAGAAATTGCAACCGATGTGGCATTTAAACCATAGAGGTGGAAAAAGAATCGATAGATTTATAATTAAAAAAAAATTATTATCGATATATCGATAGCTGCCATGTACCGATAGTACTATTGGTAGTTATCAATAGTTACCTAAAGAAAACTATCGATAAACACTATCGGCTGAGATACAAATGTCCTTTAACAAAAACTATCGTTTAACTATCGATAGTATGGAAAAATAATGACTATCGATAGTACTATTAATATATCGATAGTTTGTTATTGCCACTATCGAACTATCGATAGTTTCTTATACGATAGTTTTCCCACCTCTAATATACCATTTCAACTGCTAACCTGCCATCTGGTCATATTTCTATTTAATGTGGTTTTGATTTATATAAAGAAAGTCATGTATTAGCAGCTCGACCAATAACGGTAACAAAAATCAACGTAACCATTTTGTTGCAAGAACTAATAAAGGGTTTAAGCATGCATTATTTTTATATTTTGTAGAATAACATATTAGAATCGAAATTGTAGTTTCGGATCTTGGCAAATTGTGCATCGATGATTTATTCGTATCAATAACTTGGCAATCAGGATTTTTGTTTTTGTGGAATTAATCTAGCATGAAGCCAATACAAAGTAAACAACGGACTGTTCACGCTAAAATTGCCCAGACCTGGACCGGGGGTTTTAAAGAATCAATAACAGCATCCCGACAAATGGAAAATAAAGCTAAATTTTAATACAGAGAACCGTACTGTTTACAAACAAAACATCTTGTCCAAACATAAATAGATAAATTCGTTCTGCACTTATTGCTATTTTGTATTTTTTAACTTAAACGTGTAAATAACTTATTCAGTAAACGTAGTCTCTAATGAGCAGGGATGAAAGTAAATTTATTTTTTACCGGGCGCTATTTTTTTAATATTTATTTTTTCCCTAGTGTTCTCAAAAAATGTGGAAATTATAAAATTAGTCCATTAATAAGAAAAATTTACCTAGTCCTCTAGTTGCTGTACCTAATTTTTAAATTAAATACATCTTTACATGTTTTCTATCGACAAAAAATAACCAGTTTATTTGAAAATGTTTAGCCACAGTTAGCGTAAGACGAGGCGTGTGCATCTGTGCATTATGTAATCAAGTTCAAGTATTTAACCCTTTTACTACGGATTCGGAAAATTGGTCGACGAAACGCCAAAAATATCAATGTAACACCACAGATTACTTATAGATTGTTTACACATGCCGTCTTTCACAAATAATATGGCGTATTACAGTCAATCACATTACAGATCTCTGAGATTTTAAACTAATTTTCATAATGAATAAAAAATGTAAAAGTCATTGTGCTGTGTAATTGTGTAATAGTTCACGATATAGAAATAAGAATGTACACTTCTTTATTTTTCCTGCAAATTCAGACACGTAAGTTAATAATATTTTTTATAATAACAATAAGTAAAAAATAATGATGAAATTTTTCAAATGCAAATTATGGATTTGTGCATAATACAACCTAAACATGAATTTGTAGAAATCAGGAAGGTACAAATAATAATAAAATTCCATGAAATTAAATGTAAATGTAAATAAATAAATACGTATTACCCCCGAGAAGACTTAAATAAAGTTGAAAAATTTATTGCATTTTAATACGAGTATATTCGATGATTTTTCTGATGATTTTTCTATTCGTACATTTATTTAAACTAGAGTATAGGTATTTTCTTTTGACGTAGCGTTTATTTGCAAGGATGAGCTTTAGAGGTTATTTACAATTCACATGTTCTCGTTTTCCTGTTAAATAATAAAGACACATGGTTGCTTGAAAAATGAGTCTTATGTTTACTTAATAAGGAATAATCAGAAAGGTAGCAGACCATTTATACCCTTTTCTGACCCCTGTGGTATACCCTAATAGCCGTACATTACAAGTTTATGTTGTTTTTATGAAAATGGTCCAGATACAAGGTGAAAGTGCAGTGCATTAGGATACTGGGGGAATTAACTACAGAAGATAGTATTGAGTTTTACATTTTTAAGGATAATGTATTTTTACTTTTCTTCTACTCGTTTTCACAAATACAAAATTTTACCACAAACTGAATATCTACTCAAATCTCAGAGAAAACTATAGCAGCTTAAAAATCCAGTAATTCATTACTTATACCGTGTGCCCCAGCAAAAGTGTGGCATAGGCATTTAACATGTGAAAACAGTTTTTTTTATAAATATATTTCACAGGACAATACTACATCCATTCCTACGTCTTATTTAATACACATTACTTCAGTTTCATAATGCAATTTCAAGAAGTTAATGAAAATAATTTGAAAATTTTAACCTTTAGTTTTTATTGCTACATTCGTACAATTACAGCTGTCAATTCGTAAGGTAATTAAAGGTACTTAGTTACAACCACTTCTAGTCTATTATCATCTATCATATTACTTATAATAACTCCTATACCGCTGATTCTAGTCATTTTGGCTTAATTGAGAAAAAGGGTCAGGTGTACGAGTATATCTGGGTCTCTTTTACATCTGATGTTCTTAATATGATTGTTTAACTGGAAGTATCGATATATTTTGTATGTGTATATGGTCTTGTTGCACTCAGAACTCAATCCGTGCGGCCAAACTCAAAGCCAAAGCGGAATCGGAGATATGATATAAATATAAACTCATTACAGTATTCACCACAATTCAAAATTACGCAGGATCAAAATTATTTGTAAATGTAGTTTAAAAGTTAGCTTGTATAAAATAGATACAAAGCATTCTTTCTAACGAGATAAGTAATCGCAGGATGTCAGTGGTAAGAATCAAGAGTCCACACGTCACACATCACGTCGCTCGCATCCCTTTGTCCTTTGCGTAGTGCGTGGAGCCGTTTCGCTTTCGCTTTGAGAACCTGATAACTGTGTTATTTCATCCTTTGACGCAACCTAATTACGGGATATCCGTGTGATCACGTCGTTAGCAGCCCAGCCTAGATAGCCAGTGTAGAAATATTATCCCAAAATGAGGGATCTTGTACTGGACATCAAAAGAACAACAAATGGAAGCAGAGGTCAGAAAGGGGATAGGTCTCTCAAGATGAAAGAAAACATATTGACCTTTGTTGCTAATATTTACAAATTAATATTAAGTACACACGAGACATTTTGAGACTTTTAATGGTTGTTTTAGTAAAATATTTAATTTAAGCTAAAATTGCGGAACAAATATTAACTTTTTAGTTTCCAAACACACAACTAGGTGACCATACAACACCAGAAAAAAATTCTCAAATATTCATACACAGAAAAATGCATGCACAAGAATATTCAAAACTAGAAAATTTATACTTAATAAAATACCCGTCTGCCTCCTAAAATCGAGCATAAAATGTACTAACGTAGCGAGCGTTTTGTGGCCAGTACAAGAATGGTAAAATTTTATTTCAACAAGGATTATATACTTAAAGGATCAATTAACAGTTGTGCTTTTATCAAATTTTAATCAAAAAAAAAATTGGACACGATATTAAAAATTACGAAAAAGTCATAAAAATTTCCAATTTATGCAAACTTTACACGGTTATGTCTCCTGATGTTTATAAAAACATTGTCTTGAAGTCAATAAACTAACAGTTAACTCGCAACGAAAACGCTTATAATGTATTTTTCAATTTCAAAATTAAATTGCATAGCTAGGGTGCGATAAAGTACAAGTTTCGGACTGGTTATAGGCAGTCGTCGTAGTAGGGAACAGAGTGGAACAGAAAAAAAAGTGAAATCGATAGTACCTACTATTCTAGGAATTCGGACCGCTTAAAAGATTCATCCACGGGAAAATGCAAATCTACTAGGAATTTTAAATTCGGTATACATGCAAACAGGAAGATGCAAATCCAGAAAACACAAGGGAGATACACCAAATTAGGTTGAACTGAACTAAATACCAATACCATTCTTGAGTCCCACATACTTGGTTTTGCCTATAACTTCTTAATTTTAATCTTTCTGTGTTTGCATTTATGCCAAGTATAAAATTCTAGACTTGAATTTTCCTGTGAATGACTTTGTTCATGCAGATCCTATTTTATTGCTTATGAATTTTCTAGATTTTCATCTTACGGTGTTACATTTTGCAGAATGAACATTCTAGAATTGCGGTATTGTGTCAATGATAGCAGATGCAGAATGTACCTAATATGTAAACTACGATAATAACAATTTTATTACAGAAGTAGTTTATCTATACGACTGTTATAGAATGTTATCATCCTCACATCATTTTCAATTATGGAATGGTTACATTCTGTCATTTGTTACGGAATGGATTCATTCCGTCACTAGTGATGGAATGAAATGAAGCGAGTTATAATAATTTAACTTTATTCAATGTTTTTGGATGGTTGGTAGCTTTAAAATACATTTTGATTTATTAATTTTATGTAGAATATTATATATTTTAATTTTAATAGTTTTAGGTTATGTTTTTAATGCAATTAAATTTAAAGTCGTAGAGAAAGTATATCAACCGTGAAACTCGCCTACGGCTCGTCTCACAAACTTTCTACTCGAGCTGAATATGCTTCATTCCACACTCGTTGTAGAATATACTATTATTCAAATAATGAAGAATATTCTTATCATTCTTCAATAGAAGTATTTTATAACTAACGAAATAGAAAATGAGAAAATCTATAGCATATAGCATATCAAATGTGTGTAGGTACTGGGTTCAGGGTAGGTATACCTACGTAGTACGTGAGAAAACCGAGAAAACGGAAGTGAAGCAGACGAAGCTTTTATAAGTTCCCTTGAGATAGATAAATATAGTACACAGGTACAAGTAGAAAATGTCGATTTTGCATTAATAAGGCAAAAGTAATAAAGTCTGTTGATTTATATTGGTAATTCTCTGATAAAAGCGGTTATGTTCTGTAACTTTCTTTCAATTTTATGACAAAACATGTCATAAACTACACAATTTTTAGTCATATTTCAACAAACATATAGCCGTACTTACACTTAATAAATCATTTCATAATATCTTAATAAAGTCACGTAGAAAAACTCTTCATTTTCAATTTACAAAAAAATTCATATTTAATAATGGGTACCACTAATTGCACCAGTAATTGTATAAAGCTCGTTAACGAACTTAAAACAAACTTTTTGTAAAAAGCTTAAATACCAAATTTCAGTATAAAATTCGTACGTGTTCTCAAGTTATCGTGTTTCTGGACAGACAGACTACTAGTACTAAATACTACTAGTACTGCTACTACTCACAAATATTGTTTTACTTCCCTGGCATTATAATAGAGGAAGTATTGTAATCGTCATTTTTGACAGTTGGAAATCTCACGTTTTAGACGCTACTGAAACAAAAAAAATCTGATGTGGCCAGCACACGACCTCTCGCCTTAACACTGTAACTTATGTGAATTTGGTTTTAAATAAATTTACAAACTTTTTGAAAATAATGTTATAGTTCTTAGCTCTTTATAGATACAAATTTAACTTTATTATTACCTTATTACATTATGTTCAGTTAATAATATTTACATTTCTTTTAAAATGGTGCCACAAACATTTCAGAAATGTGTATACGTCTGTTCACCTGTCACATTGACATTCATTTTTGTTTTTAATTTTTTTCTATATTGTGATTTACAAATCGTGGTAGGTAAAATTATATATCTTTGAAAAATAATTTTCCTTTATTGGTAAGAGATATAGACAAGATGTTAAATAAATATTGTAAGATATAATTTGTTCTTTGAAATGTCGTATGATAAATTGTAACTATCGCAGAATTTTCTATATTTTTTGCAAAAAATGTTAAAATGCTTCAAGAAAATACCATTTACGGTTGGCAGATTTTTACCAAAATCTAATCAGCTCTTCATTAACATGTACAAATATATAATGCAAAATATTAGAATTTTATGTTCAATAGAATTTGAGATAATGAATAAGAACGAAAGAGCATAGTAGGCACACATACAGACTTTCATACACACACACACACAAACACACACACAGACATCATCGTGAAAATAGTCAAAATAGGTTCTACAGGTGCTAAAACGTGCTTATTGACAAAAATCTCGATATCGAATTTTTTCACGATCCCTATACCTCTCTAGGCGAGAGGTAAAAACAAATAAAAAAATCTGATGTGGCCAGCACACGACCTCTCGCCTTAACACTGTAATTTATGTGAATTTGGTTTTAGTTAGGCTTTCTTAAATTATAATTTTGCAATAAATTTACAAACTTTTTGAAAATAATGTTATAGTTAATAATATTTACATTTCTTTTAAAATGGTACCACAAACATTTCAGAAATATGTATACGTCTGTTCACCTGTCACATAGACATATTCATTTTTGTTTTTAATTTTTTTTCTATATTGTGATTTACAAATCGTGGTAGGAAAATTATATATCTTTGAAAAATAATTTTCCTTTATTGGTAAGAGATATAGACAAGATGTTAAATAAATATTGTAAGATATAATTTGTTCTTTGAAATGTCGTATGATAAATTGTAACTATCGCAGAATTTTCTATATTTTTTGCAAAAAATGTTAAAATGCTTCAAGAAAATACCATTTCCGGTTGGCAGATTTTTACCAAAATCTAATCAGCTCTTCATTAACATGTACAAATATATAATGCAAAATATTAGAATTTTATGTTCAATAGAATTTGAGATAATGAATAAGAACGAAAGAGCATAGTAGGCACACATACAGACTTTCATACACACACACACATACACACAAACACACACACAGACATCATCGTGAAAATAGTCAAAATAGGTTCTACAGGTGCTAAAACGTGCTTATTGACAAAAATCTCGACATCGAATTTTTTCACGATCCCTATACCTCTCTAGGCGAGAGGTAAAAATCTGATGTGGACAACACAAGACTATACTATACTTATACTTATAATGTAAGTATGGCGGGAGGTCTTGTGCTGGCCACATCAGATTTTTTAATTATGTTTTTTTGTTTCAGTAGGGTCAAACGTGAAGATTCATCAAGATTTCGAACTGTCAAAAAATCACGATTACAATACTTTTCCTATTATATAAGCCAGGGCAGTAAAAAATATATATCAACTTAACTCTTGACAGTCTTAAAAATCCAACAAAATCAGCTACACTCCGTGTTCTCTGTCAAACTCCATCGAGCATCCGTGTCGGTATTGTCTGCGGCGGGTTGTAATGGCTGGCGCGAGTTAAAATCGACACGACATGTGAACATGTCGCCAGTAATGAGATAGGAACGTGCGCCGCTCTGCCGCTCCGCTACTAGCGCCGGCCGATGTAATGTAAGCAACAGCAGCGGCGGAGAGTCGACGCCAATTACCAGCGCATAACGATGAGATAGAATGATACCTAATACACAAAGAGGGAGGCAGCAGCCTATAGAGGTGTTATGAGAGTGATGTAGGCGGTAGGGTTAATAGACATCCGGGGGTCAGCGTCGCCAACTGGTAGGGGTTGCAATGCATTTTTATGGGAGTATAGTATGGCAAGTGCACAAAAGTTGACGTTATTATTCTCTCTGTTTCGGAACTAGAATGATTTCTTACCAGGGTCTAATTTTGATGCTGGTAAGAGCTTCGTTGCCTGAGATTTTTGGTGAAATGTTGTTACCAGCGACTGGTAACACAAAACGGGATTCTCTTTTGACATTATTTATTTTATTAAGAATCAAATCACAAATAAAAAAATCTGATGTGGACACCACATGACTTCCTTGGACGCCTATTAAACTGATCATACTTTTCTTAATAACTAAAATGTACAAAAATATAATAATAACGTATGTCCCAAAAGTTTTGTCACAAATTTGTTTAGAACATTTCAAAAAGTAATAATGGTTTTACGGCAATTTATAAACAACTACATTTTTATTTTAAATTAAATGTAAAGGTCCATAGTCTTCCACAATACGCAGTCTTTTGGAAACATTTCGCATCAAGCCTTGGACCATTGCTACATCAATCTCTCGTATTTTTCTAAAAATCCGCCGTCTTAATTGTTGCTAGTTTTCGGCATCCCAACCTCCATCATACACTTTTCGAGACAAAGTTAGAATAATAAACATAACTAATTTCAATGTTTAGATACTAAAAGCTTTTAGTATTTTTTTGTCGCCACTATACACCATAAGACGTTAGATGTTCTACATTCTTTTTATTTTATTCATAATCTTTTTACAGTTCGTATTTAAATGTGCTGATTTATAATTATTACACGTTTGCGATTTGAAGATGAAAGCAAACTTTTTTATCTTAATTTGCAAAAGTCATGAATAATTCTTTCAACTAGATATAATAATTTTTAGATACAAATAATAATAATTTAACAAATCTTAAAGAATATTTCATTAAATACTGATAATGCAGTTTAGTAAAATAATATTTAAAAAAATGTTTTAAACTTTAAAGTTTTAGGAACCTACATAATTAAGAGCTTACGAATATTTTAAATAAATCAAATACTGATAAAAAACTTTGCCAATATTAGCAATGTATGAAAAGAATCAGAATGTGAACAAGATGATATACAGTACGCGAAATAAGAGATGGCCGAGCTTAGAAATTCTAAATTGGTAAACAATATTAATTGGCAGAAACTGCTTATCTACCTAGAAATAGTGTATAAAGAAGTCGTCCAGCTCGGTTTTTCTCTAGACTCAGTTGCTTAGTGGCAAATAATAATTAATAAGTTAGCGTATTTTGACTCAGCTCCGTGAAGAACATAGGCACATTTTTTCTCTCCCTTAACGAACAGTAAACAGATATGCCAGATGTCAGAAGTATGTTTGGTGCTGTCACACGTTTGTAAAGATAAATAAATAAATAGTAATTATTTCGGTTTGTGCAGTACTTTGCCAATATCGACATTAGACGTGGGTACGGGTCGTGAAATTTTCGGGTCACTTTGGATCGTGAACGGGTGTGAGTGTGAATGACATGTAGTGTATCGTGAGTGATCGGGCGGAGCTAAAGTAACTTACTATTGTATAAGTTCACAAAAATATTTTTACGTGACCCGAACGTGACTCGTCGTATGTGATCGGGCGTGACTTTAAATATAAATTCGTGAGCGTCACTGATCGTGAGTCAAACGTAAAATGTCGTGCGTATTGGGCGTAATTTTTTAATTTTTTTTTAATATCGTGAGCGTATGTGATCGTGCTCAAAATCACTCACGCACCCAGCTCTAATTGGTATCTTGATAAAAGAATCATGAATTGGAACACGACGATATAAGTAGATATGTCAGAAGTATGTATGGTGCTGTCGTGTGTTTGTGAAGATAAATAAATAAATAGTAATTATTTCCGGTTGATTAGATGTCGGCGTACACAGCAACAAAAAGGCCTTTGTTTCATCTGCGCTAAATGCGTTTTTGCAGCTCACAGCAGATAACTGACACATGAAAGAATAGAAGATAACAACTTGGCACTTTTTCCCCTTTTATTTTTTTTGCTGTCAGGGAGTTGATGGAACTGGAGAAGTGCGAAGAGAAAATTCTCAAACGCTTGTCCGGCACGTCCTCTAATTCGCAAACAAAATTCCCAGCGTGAATCAATTTTTCCGCGGCTCACGAAAACACTACTAATTACGAGAAAGTTCAATTGGTTCAATTTTTCCCGTTGCAGGTCTGTCAGCGCACCGCACGAAGATAAAATAAATTACTTCAGGCCCGACACGAACGCCCGCGTCGCTCGATTAAATTGTAATTACGATTTTCTTCAGACGGCGCCCAGTGTCAGCCTACGATTTACATTCAGGCATTCATACCAGTAATTGGAGACGAGACCGATGAGACTGATTCGTTAATTAAAGCGAAAAATACCACAAAGTGTCGCCCAACTACTCTGAATCGAACTAAAACATTTCAGATGTCTTACATTGTAGTTGTAGCGGCGCTTCGGCGTCGCTTCACTCTCTTTATCTTCTTGTGTTTTGTGATAATGACATCCGAGATCCAATTAAATTTTTAAACACAATTTATTTGCTGCGCAATAAATACTCCTATTTCATTACCATCTCTCGGTTCTACGACAAAAAGTTCTGAACAATTATAAATTATTAAATACAAAGATAGATGGATTATGAAACAGATTTCTTATACAATTTTCTTATTTTTATTATACCGTTCAGTAATGAGTAATTCATGTATTATTATATTTTTAATACCTATTTGCAATATGACTTCTGGTTCGAGTTTAATTTAAACCTTTGAAATATTCAAATAGAAAAGTTCAAAAGTTAAAATTTTAATCCAATCCTAAAAACCACGTTTCGATATCTCGCATTTACATAAATTACATATATTCAAGTTGGAGGCGCTTAATCCTGCTTGATGAATGTTAAACTTTTATTTTAAAGGTAGAAAAAATAATGTACGACTGAATCCAAAGTATTTTCTCTACAATTTCACCACCAGAAAATATAAACATAATTTTATTTTTAACATTTAATATCAAGAAATTAATCCGTCAAAATTTGTCTCTAAATATTTTCGAACATAACATTTGACGAAACTAACCTAATTGTTGAAAATACCTCATATTCACATCACATTTTTCATGTACGGAGGTGATCAATTTCATAGAAAAACGAACAAATTTTTCTTAATATTTATATACTTAAGTCAATTAAAATACTATAAATAAAAAAATGTTATTTGCCGTAGTCCTGTTATTAATCTTTATTTTTATGCTAAATTCTTATGCACTCTTGCCTTAAATAGTCTTGCTTAAAAATGTAAAAAATGGGAATTGTGTGAAATTAACTCGGTTTACTATAGTGAGTTTCCCTGGATTTTGATCATAGTGTTATATTTAAAAAAAAGATAATAAGCTTCTCCCCATTTGACAAAATAAAATCCCCAGAACATTTCAAGAATATAAACATCTCGCTTTGTTACTTGCTATATTTGCCCATTTACATCCTGTTAATATCCTAGCGATTGTAAATGTCCGCCCTTGGTAACATTACCTATCTATTGTATGTTATTAATTTGGTAATAATATCCCAATTATGTATCCCATGTAATTCTCTGAGATGTTTGTATTGAATATGTTTGTATTGAATATGTAATACTCAGGATCCAGGATGTAGCTATGATAGAGTTACGTAATATCACATCATAAAGTATCTACAAGAATAAGTTATTTTCAAACATCTCTTGTCCAGTGGGTCTTTATGTCCATCCCCTTACTCTACTATATATTTTCCGCCAAAGTTAAGGTGGTTGACTACTAGGCTTTAAAATAGTGAAAATTATTTTAGTTTTCCTTTTAACCTTTATCCGGACAGGCTATTTTACCAACTCAGACTTACTGGGGAGTCTGACAGTTACTATACACTAGTTATTTAATACTTTTAAAGAAGTTTAGTTTATATATACAAATATTGTTATATTAAGCATACATTTTTGTATATAATACATGATTTAACTTAAGAAGTTTTTTTTTTAAATACAAGTTACATCCATGAAATGAATATGCAAATGGCCATCTCTGGTGGTTCGTTTCTTACACGAATTAGACAAGTGTACAGATCTAAATATCAACGAAAAAATTTTCGTCGGTTAAGTACACGTCTGTAGCTCTTAATCACAATATGAGTCCGATAGACTCACTAGTCCGTCTGCGTTACAAATTTTGAAATTGTTTATTTATAAATAATTAACATGAAATAAAAATGTTTATTTATCATCAAATACAACATAACTCATAAATAAGAGAATTTTAAAAGCGACGTCAAATATATATTACCATATTATGAGTACCTTGCTCGGATAAGGATGAAAGTTGAAGGAAAATAACAGAAATTTTTGAATAGTTTGGATGCTATATCTTTGCTCTAATGTCAGTATTTTAGTTTTATTTTAATTTTTTTATGTTATTTGTTTAAAATAACTTATTATTTATACCAATTTTATGTGGAAAACTGCATATTATTTTTTGCCATTTTGGGGACTGGTTACAAAATGCAAAAAGTGTTTCATTTATTTATTCAAATCTAATTTAATACTTTGTTTATTTAAGTAACACAGACCGTTCGCCAAAACCCATAATTAGGTTTTGCAACTGCTTTAATCATTAACATATCCTTAGGGTGCCTTAGGTGACATATGAAAATAAAATTGAATACTTTGAGATTTTAAACAACTTACGTACTTAATTTTACAAGCTGTGTAGAAATGTGATAATACCAGAATATTGTTCGTGCCTCAAACTACAAATAATTGTACTTAATTTGAGTTGCATTGCATATAGTAACAATGTGGTATGCATGTCGCACTAGCATAGTTGGTGGATGCTCTACCTGCCAATAAATATCTAATGTGGAATGCAATGGCGACAGGCGACGTTTGGTGGCAGCGCAGCGCAATGCGTGTGGCTACGTGCCAGCACACGAACTATACGCCATCGCAAATATTTCAGTAGGAAATACACTGAATTTTTATGAAATTCAACATTCAGTATTGCAGCAAAATAAATAAAGTATAGGGAGGGAATTTATTTATTTGTTTGAGGTAGATAGGTCACATTAAGACTTAAAATTTAAATCAGGGACTCGAATCGAACCGGAAAAGGAACGAATACCGGAACGAACCGCTGCTATTTTAGTGAACCCGAAACCAAACCTGAACAGTTCAAAAATATTTTTATGAACCCATAACCGAAGCAGAACCGATGGTAATGAACTGGTTCGGAACGATTTAAAGGGTTATGTAAAATTTAAAAAAAAATTGTTGTATTTTCATCAATTTAGTTTAATTTTGTAGTATTTTAGAAAGGACCTCGCACCATTATCATGGGAAAAAATGTGACCGTGGATTTTTCTGAAACTTGGTATACGACCTATTTAAGATGTTCTGAACCGAAATGGTCCTCTGGAAAAAAGTCCGAAAATGCCAGGTTCCCGAGTTATAGCCCTGTAAAGTCGCGAATGTAGGAATTAAGATTTTGTGGATTCTCTTCAATAAATCATTGATATGCTTAGATCATATAAGCAAACATATATATAATGTACATGTACGAAATCCGACCAAGCAACCTCCACGTGGTGTACATTGGGTAGCGCTAATGCCGGCGGTAGAACACGAATGATTAAAATTATTCCAAAGAACTTTTTTCTCATTGATTATCTGAGAAATCCTCAAAAAAATAAATAATAAGTTAGTATGATACTGGAGAAGACGGTCGGTACCAAGATAGGGAAATGACTCATTTTCACGGGCTCACACGTGCATATATGTACCCATCCGAAACGAATCATTTATATATGTATTGAAAGATATATATATATATATATATATATATATATATATGTAGGTATATGACACATTTGCATATATTATGATCTAAGCATATCAATGATTTATTCGAGAGAATCCACAAAATCTTAATTCCTACATTCGCGGGCTATAACTCGGAAACCTGGCATTTTCGGACATCTTAAATAAGTCGTATACCAAGTTTCAGAAAAATCCACGGTCACATTTTTTCCCATGATAATGGTGCGGGGTCCTTTGTTTAATTTTTAATGCATCAGCAGATGTCGTCAGATTTGGTAAATTTACCAAATATTTAATTATTATGTATAGACAAATAATTCTTTGCCCTGAAAATGCCACAATTGGTGGCGAAACGTTGGCTTTTCAATTTGAATTGAATTGATGTAATAAACAATAATCAACCAGACTGCGTTCTCGTTTATACAACCCTTCATAACAACAATACAGGCGCTTAATAACAACTTCTATTTATCGTTGATATTTAGACCTGAATACTTGTCTAGAGACGAACATTGTTTTGCATTCATTTGATAGATGTAATTTGTATGACAGAAAATGTTTTAATTTCTTGAGTTCAATTGCAAAAGTAAACATTTTTTACAACAAATAATACAAACAAAAAAGAGCATTCATGTGCTTTGGTGCCTAGTTTTATTCATTAATAATATAATGAAAATTTTGAAAAAGTAAATATTTTGTGGTCATGCGCTTTTAGGCAAACAAAAGTGTTTTATAAGCGAAATGCTACATACATATAAATAAATATGTAATATGTAATTACCTATTAATATATCGTATTTTGAAATTATTCTGAAAATTGAAAATAACAGTCACACATGATTATCATTTTATTATACGATAAGTATGTAATTTCCATCTATCTGGGCCAAACTAACTGATACCTACATAAATATTATACTTTTTGTAATAAAAATAGAAAACGTGACCGTGCTTGCATGAAAAATGAATTGTCAAAGAAAATATAATTATGATTGTGCATTTTACTAACATAATTGGGCCCTCGTACTACACAAATTATTACATTTTTAGAATGCATGCAGAAATGTTAATAAATTGATTAAATGTGAAATTATTATAAGAAAACAATAATTTATGTTCTACATAAAATAATGGAAAAATTATTTAAATCATAGTAAATGTTTAGGAACTGCATATAGGTACTATCCCCCGTTTTTCTGTCATCGTGATTTGATGTTTATCATTGTTACTTCTTCCTAATTTATTTTTAAAACTTTTATTTGATGCGTCGTGTATAGTTCCCATTACGACGGATACAACAGGCCGCGTGTTTTTGAATTTATGAGTCCTTCAAAACGTTGTGACTGTAAAAGATATAACACTAAACTTTATTTTGTCTGGTTATCGATTAGTTTATTTATAATCACGTTATCTGCCTGTATATTATAATATAATATTTAAGTGTGTTTTTAAAATATCGCAGATGTGCAACAACAAAATTGAGAAAGTTTTATTTAAAAAAAAAAACTTGTTTGTATTATTTATACAAATGTGTAGAGTTTCTGCAACATTGAAGTTGAAATGCTTAGACGGAATTAAGAAAGTATTAATTCTGTAATGTTATTAAGAGTCTGGCGCATATGTAGAATCTCTTGGCAAACATCTATGTTAAATTGCATGTAAAGTGTAAACTTCAGCGCGGTATAATTGCTGAAAGTTATTTAAATTCTCAAATGTGAAGTTCTTGTCGTTGTCATTGGCATGCAGCGAATGCAATGACACCCTGGTCTGTGTCACGTCTCCGGTAAATATAAAATATGCAGAGACGGAATAAGATCGATAGCAAACCGCACTCCACACATATCAGTGCATCTGCTAAAATACCAACTTTCTACTTTCAATAAGCTCAAAGGAAAACCTTTCACAGCGGTACGCGTGCCGCCTTCAAATACATCATTTTTATTGAAGTTTCTCCCCAAATTCTTCTTTATTTATCTCGTAAATAAATACTCGAGATCATAGCATCTGCCAATAGCGCTATTTCTGCCGGCATTGTTATGATTTAATGCAATTTTCCAACGCAAATAAAAAATACGCTGCAGATATGAAATCCGATGAGTGCAATCATTTTTCCACCACCATAATATCACATGCAACACGAAATTTTTTACAAGGAAAATAATTTATGGGAGTTTTTTACAATTTCAGACTTGTTATCTGTAAGTCATGTTTATGATTTTATGAGTTATAACTGCGATTGATTTTAAATTGTAACTAGCAATCAGATGCAAAATACAAATGAATGGACAATTATAAAAGTTAATCAGATGAAGAATGCAAATGAATGAACACTAATAAAGGTATAATTTTGTCACTGTCATTAACTATAGCTTTGTTTCCCATAATTATATTTTATTTTATTAATAATTTAAATTTGGATGATCCAGTTTAAATTGATTGATTCTTATTGGGCTTGTAATAAAGAATTGAATCCGAAGTGAGGTAATATTTTTGAATTTTAAAAAAAGACCTATTATTGAAATTTATATTGTAATTAATCTAATTTAAATTATCAATAATTTACAAGACAGGAAGCAAAAAATATTTATATTTGGTATATTCTAAATTTTTGTCAAAAATGTTAAAGAATGATATTAAAACACTCACTACGCCAATAATACGGCATATAGCCGAGTATGTTATGTGACCAAATATGTGGTTCTGAAGAGTCAGGTTCCAATCTACTCAGAAATAAAGAAAAATTTAAATATAATAAAACACTTGATGTAAGTTTCACAATTAGATTTTATTCAATATTTCGGCTTCTTGACTATATAGCCAAAACATCTTCTGAAGAAGGCCTAAGAAGCCGAAATCGATAAAGTATTGAATAAAATCTAATTGTGAAACTTACATAACGGGTTTTATTATATTTTTTATAAAAATAAAAAAAAAGTTTCATCAAATGCCTACAGCTGAATCTTCAAATTTTATTACTCAGAAATACATTCTAGTTTAACTGAATAAAAATCCCTTCTGTGGTTTTCTCTCCGCATGTATGTTCACGCACAAATGTTAATACCTATACTCGGATTCTTATACAAAGAAGATTCCAAAGTCTACTACTGATAATACTTGTGCTGTTACACTGAAAAGGAATAATTTATTGATTTGGCCTTTTTCCTTCTTCAAAATATGCTAGAGCACTTAACAACATGTACTTATTTGGCACTTTTTGATAAATATTTGCCACACATTTGATTTATCTTTTAAAATCACAACATGAGTTATCAGATGCATGAATGTAGCATCCATGTAAGCGTAGTGCATTCAAAACATCAACCCAGTACAGTTGAATCAAGACACGAAACACGTTCTTTTTTTCGCACCGTTCGACGATACAGATTAATAGCAGATAGTATGTAGAGACGTACGTGAATTATTGAAAATTGATTACGAATGATTCATAGCTCTAGAATCCTTCTAAATATAAAAATGCGAGTATAGGAACATGAGCATAATGTAAGAGCATTTCGACAAAGTGTTGCACATTATACTTTTTCTACATTTCTCCTTACATTTTCATTAATTCACATGCACTAAATGACATTTCACTTTAACACATTGACAATAATGATGATGTCATAGCAACAGATAGGAAACATGCATGTTTAAATCATTACGGGATGCTTATGATGCGATTAACATTTTCTTTTTACTTCCTTGTACGAAGTAAGGAAGTATTGTAATCGCGAAAAATTTCGGTTCTCATATTTTGACGGAAATGTCCGTTTTGACCTTTTCTGAATCCATTATGACTAGTTTCGACGTGACGTCTGTACGTACGTACGTACGGACGGACGGACGTATGTGTGTCGCATAACTCAAATACGGTTAGACGTAAAAAGTTGAAATTTTGTATTTAGGACTGTTATAGCATCTAGTTGTGCACCTCCTATTTTTAGTTTCAGTCTACAAACCGGAAGTAGTACTTTTTTAAAATATTTCGATAAATATTTAATTTTTAAGACAATTTTTTTATTTTAAATGAAAGATTATGTGATTATTACCTACAATCGGTATTTTATAAATATTTTTGTATCTGCTATCATTTAAAAATAATTAAAGTATATATTTATAATTTAGTATTTCGGTATCTTGTAGTCCATGATCGATTAACATTTGTTACTACGTAAAATTTAAATGATTATGACAGTACAGTGACAATAGTAAAATTCTGCAGTTTAAATAAAATGACTAAAATATATTTGTGAGTATACTAGTATAATAAGTTAAAAGAATGTTTTATATTATTCTACATTTTAGTTATTAAGAAAAGTATGAACACACAAGGCGTACAAGGAAGTCATGTGGTGTCCACGTCAGATTTTTTAATAATAATTATATAAAATTATAATAATTATATAAAACTTTAAAAGAATATAAATATTGATCAATCCGGTTTGAAAATTCTCATTTTTTAAAGGTCAAAATTAATTTGTGACGTCATCCGCACTCAACCAGTTAATTTAATGTGTTTTGTATTTACTTCTCTTTATATTTGTTAAAAGTGTAAATATAATACTAAATCTTCCGTTTTTCAATAACAATTAATTATACAAAAATGAAAATTAATTTAAAAACTACTTACTCCACCATTGTCAGACATTTTGACATTGCTGATTTTGACGATTCAATGGCGCTATTGAGCTTGTGTTGTTTGACTAAAATCATCAGTTTGAAACTTTGTTTAAGAAGTTTTTAATAAATTTTTATAAAATGTCTATTATTTATAAATACCTAGTTATTTTATACTATATTATATTCACATACGAAAAATTAACTCCAACCTACAAAACTGACAGTTTTAAATAAATTTGTATCCATTATGTTGCCTTCCGAATAAATGTAGTTCAGCGGGAAAACAATGTTTAGCCAATGAGGAGCTTCATTTCAAAGCTAATACAGATGATGTCATGAATTTTATAAACCTTATATCTCTGAGCTATATAAAATTTTTCTTTTAGTAGGTAATCACATTTTTTTAGTAGGTGTGATTACTATTTCTAATACAAAATTGCAATAAAATTTGGTGGTCGATGAGCCCATTGCACAATATACGTTTTATTAATTTTAGTTTCGCTGCGCTGAAATTGTGCAAAACAACTGAAAAATGTATTTTTTAATAATGCATCTCACATCGGCATCCCACGTCTGGTATAAAATGTCAAACAAAAGGTTTTTGCAGTGTCAACTACATTGTAAGCTTTGATGTTATTTTTGCCAAGTTAAAAATAGCCCCTACATACATCATTGTTCAAAAAAATTTAATTCAATGACATAGTTTCTTTCTCAAGTAAAAGCTCATTTTAATTTACTCTCGAAATTACTACACACTGTTATTATAAATAAATATGTGGCAGTAAACAACCAGCACGTCAGGTCCGCATTCCGATCTATCCGTCATCTTGACAGAAAATAATAGTAGTTCTCCTGTGGTTCTGGAAGACAAATCCACCATCTCGTGAAATATTAGTCGGTATAAATTTATCAAAGCTCTCGTAAAGAATACAGATCTAAAAACGGTTTTATGACACATTAAACAGCGACAGACGAACTGAACATGTAATTTTCAGCTGACGAAGACGTATGATTATTGGAAATAGCTTCAGGGGGGTTTTTATTTACGGACAAAACCCTCGACTAAAAGCTTCAATTGTAAGATAAGAGGACAGGAACAGTTAAAGATTGTGACACATGGTTTGGTCGATAATGGTCAGAACAGGAGCTACACAATATAACGGGAGCTCCCAGTGAAGATGCGCACTTTTTGAAAACAAAGTTGCAACCTTGGGATGATTTCCAAGTAGAATTCAAATTTCTGAACAATATGCAACTATGGATAATTATACTTAAATAAAAGACTAGGTATCTTTTAAGTAGTTTTGTACATGAATATATTTTTACCTCTCGCCTCATATTCTATAAGAGAGGTATTGTAATGGGTCAAAATTTTCGAGTATGAGTTTTTGGTGTATAAGCACGTTTCAGGGTCTCTAGAATACGAATTTACTATTTTCACGATGATGTCTGTGTGTGTGTTTGTGTGTGTGTTTGTATGAACTAACGATTTTTCGTCCACGATAACTTAAAAAGTATCAAACTGTTTATAACCAAATTTCATATTTAAGGTTTTAATAAGTATCTTAACACTGGATAAGATTTTGGTAGAAATCCGCAAACCGGAAGTAGTACTTTTTGAAGTTTGAAAAAGTTTTCCTTAAATATATTGGTATATTATTTATTTATGACAATTTTTGCAATTAAAAATAAAAGAAATTGTGATTATCTATGTGTACAGTTCATTATAAATACAAATTGCTGAATCTGGAAGTATTTAACAATAAAATAAAGTACAATTAATATTCTATTTTTTGAAATTCCAGTATCTTGTTGTCCATGATATGAAATTTGTTTCTACATAAAATTTGAATTATTAAGACAGTGACAGTACAGTTGACATCTTTTGCTTGCATATTGGTTTTCATTATCGTTTAAATATTACATGAACATAAAATTATTAAAATGTAAGTAAAACTATTTATTAGATTAGTAGAATAAGCAGAATTAGGCGAGAGGTCGTGTGCTGGCCACAGCAGATTTTTATACTTTAAAACAGGTTACGAATAGTAGGTACTTGTATAAATATCGTACGTATTAGTAAATAAGAGTTTGGAAATAAGTCATTCTAATAACTAAAACACTAACTTGCTAAAATTGAGGAATAGTAAATTAGCAAATATTGTTCATTTGTCATGCCTCCACTTTGAGAAATTGGTTAACAATTTACCACATGAAATTTAAAAATAAACATTTCTGTAGTGAACATTTTCAGGCTGGATTATGATAGATTTAATTTACGATTTTAGATTTAAAATTATAATTTTTTGCCTGGTTTAGGTTGGATTTTAATTTCTGCATCTGACCATGTTAATCTTCATTCAAAAAACAAATTTGAAACCAACTGACAGCTGACGTTTATAATATTCGCCTGTGATTGGCCGGATTTGAAATTTAATTTAATTTAAAAGATAACTATGTTAACAATGTCGCATTTGAAAACATAAATGAGAATGGTGCATGAATGCCTCCATTGAGTTACACACATTTATCTTTTAAATTAAATTAAATTGAAATTAAATGAAAATTAAATGTAAATGTAAATGGCTGCATGAATCCACCTTTAAATGTAATTTCTTAAATTCTTCATGAATCCACAAAGACAGATATGTACATTTTATATTTCTAAATCTAAAACTAAATCCATCATAAACAAGCCATAAATGCTAGCCGGAAATTATAAACAAATCTTCGAAAATGTCACCTTTCTACACAAACATCTTTAAAAATCTTTTATGCTACTATAAATATTTGAAAGGAACTTGTTAATATAGAAGCAACTACAACAAATAGAATAATGAAAATAATAGGGACATAACTTGTTTGGTACGAAATAGAATAACAAATGGCCAACCGAGTATCACAGTTTGCTTACTATTAATAGAGATGTGCAGTTTGAATTCCTAGAAAAAGAAAAAAGAAAGTAATATGAATTCTTCTACAATATCTTGTTGGGAGTGGAAGAAATGCCCTCCCTTGCTGAACAATGCATCAAGCATTGAATCAGCTTCAATTCTTTCTTTGCTGCAAATACAGTGAAATGTCAAGAGGAGCTGCGTTGGCACGATCAAATAAATACATTCAAGTCTTTCTACATACGGCATTACATACCACAGAACATACACACAACCGGTGCACAAGCACACTTGCTGACTTACTCACATATTTTACTTTTTCTGATATTGACTTAGGTTCGTAGAGCACGAACTTAACTCCAAGCGCTCCAAGCAAATTTAAACAAAGGAAACTTTTTCTGTGGGCTCAACTTCACGAGTTAAAAATTAGCTACTAAATGCGATATTTTTGCTAATTGGAAACCAATAATTGTTTAAAAGGTAAAAATACTAATTACCCAGAAAATAAATGAAAAAGCGTGAAAAAGTAAATAATCCGACGCAGGTAATTACTATTTTAAAGCGTTTGATTTGATCTTTACTCATGAATATTTTTAACGAATTATAATGAAGCTATTTTTATGCAGACTTAACTAAAAACTGGCAAATTGAAAGTGTTATATTTAAATGACAATACATAAAACATTCATCATTCTATACTATAGAGAATGTACGACACAAATCTGATAAAATTGTAATGTTAATACTTTTTAAAGTACCATAAAATACCATGAAGCATTTTCTACCATGAATAAGTTTTTAATTTCACGTCCTCATTTTTACACACTTAATTTTATACTCTTTTACAGTGCTACATAATATATTTTAAAACGTTCTTAAAAAAATAAAATGACAAGTAAAACAAGACAACAACGAGAGTTCAATAATAATAATAATAATAATGAGACAATAGAATTAAGATTTACTAAACGAGCAACAGACAACTATTCTAAATAACAAATTTATTTACCAAGGCTAATTTAGAATTACAGCTAGCAGAGTTATTAATTTTGAGACTTGGATAGGTAAACAACTATTAAGGCTGAAATTACGTTATACTTTTTTCGTCTAGATTCATGATAGATTTCTAGTTCAATTTCCATCCGAGATTCGTTCGAGTTTCATACTTTGATTTTTTTTGTCATTTATTAAACAATTTATGTAGCTACTGTTACTTTTGTGTAAGTTGTTTTTATTATATTTTTGTAATATGTTCTTGACTAGTTAATATGTAATCATTGTTGTATAATTGTACCCGGTCCTGAAGATGCGTGTTTTAACACTCGAAACCGGTAGACGTTTTTAAAAAATTAATAAACGTGAAGAAAGACGTTCAACAATGAAGGACACCATCGTTGTTTTTATTGTTTATCTCTTCTTATTATATTAATTGATTAAAGGTATAGATAGTTACTCGTTTAAAAACAGACTAAATGGTAGTGATACAACGTTAAATTTCAGTACCGGACAAAAGCACTATTAAATAGGTGAACTACAGTAATTTACCTACATTTATCCATCAATCTGTAATTGGAATGTAAATTCTGTTGAACGGTACACCATGAAATAAAATATATTTCTATTGGGTAACATGGATAAATATAAATATAGAGGATAATAATTATTTTCAAGTTTCGTAGTAAATTTCCAAGTTGATGGTTTTCCAATTCGTTCACTGTTCACAACATTATTCAATGCATAACCGATACGCGATCCGCCAATACATCAAGATATGCGAATATCACGCCGTTTTTTTTATCTACGGAGGACAATAAATAACTGCGTAAGCGCGGAAGAGGGGACGTTTTCCCCACACACACACACAAACACATACCGGGTCCGTATGCATAAAACCACGAACACCACATCAAATGACAGTATTTTATTTGTTAAATACAAAACTGTGAGAGCGATAATTTATTTAATTTCATCCACCACACATACGAATAAGTTTCGTAAGTACTTTTTCCAACTTTTAGGATTGTTTTTTTTTAAATATTTGGTATTTCAAATTAGAAGATGATTATACTCGGCCGGGCTTAAAAATAAGATATTTAAAATTGGTTCAACGGATAAAAATACTATAAAATTCGATTATACCTCATTTATTGAAAAAGAACAATTTTCGATGGTTTTCTAGACATTGCATATCTAAATCTATATAAAATATACAAGATGGTGCAAAAGTAATTACCCGATTTCCTAAAGCCGACCACGCCTGTTATTACTGTCCCGTGTTGAGCCAGTCTCCTCGTAGCGAGCGTCTAAACGCCACAGTGCTTGTTCAGTTAATACCACATGACGAGGAAATCGACGACGAAATTTACGTTGAGCCAAAATCACCGACCGATTATTTGGAAAATACATTTTGACACAAATATTCCGCGTCCTTGAAGAGTATAGCGATTCATGGCTCGACTGCGTATATTTTACATCTGTTTAATTCAATATTGTGTAAGTCGTGATAATATGAGACGCCAGCTGCAAAAATGAAAGCACCATTGATAGGGTGATTACTTTTGCGTCACCAAGTACATACGTATCTATTATGTCTTTTTTATCCAATGGGATATGTGTCAGCTTCATATATGTGAGTCGTCGCGTTGGTAGATTTATATTATTAAGGGTAGAAATTATTTAGGAGTAGTTCTTATTATTTAATCCAAACAACTTAAGAAGGTAAGTAATTTTTACCCTATCCAAACCAGTCGATCAAAAACTACACTATCACAGATATATTATATTTTATCTTGTGTGGGTTTACTAACCGCCAACCCATGTGTATTTAGTATTATTAGAGAGTACACCAACACCATAGAAGAGATTGATGTGCATCTAAACCGAAACACGAGGTTCTGACAACTCAGGATCGAGTCCAAATACACTTTTTAGTTTAACAACAAAAATATTTTCCTGATAGTAGTAAGTTACGATTCTGGTTCGTTACCGTGAAATATAACGTTTCGGTTTAGGTTTGGGTTCGAAGAAAACCAAGAGTTTTCGGGTTTATGATTTAGGTTCAGGTTCAGTTCTAGGTTCATGTAATAATTAGTGCAGATAGGCTAATCCGCACAGAAAATACCGAAGTTTGCTTTATAAGGTACTTACCAATAAAAATGAAAGAGTAACTAAAGCTTAAAGCACCTACGTAATAACATACAACTCAACTGCTCATAAACTGAGAGTAGCCGCCCCTAATTCTTCCCTTCCAATTCTCCTCTCTCTATTCTGGATTAGCACAATCTGTTGTCGGCGTTGGCATCGTGTTTGCATAATGTTGCACCGCCTCGGGCCTCAGGCTTGCAAATGAAACAACGACGCATAGCGCCGCGGCGCCTCGCTGTACTAGCAACTGTGGTCGTGCGGTCACTCAGCGGTCAAGAATAAACGACGAATTGACCGCTAACGGCAGAGGGGACAGCGGAGAACTACAGTCAAATTGTCATTGTTAGCAAAGCAATTGTATGAGTACATCTGCTGTAAGAATAGAATAAGGAAACTCATTTCTTAATGTGTGCAGTATTTCGGGGCTGTAATCAACGTAAAAGAAGGAGTTGAATTCGTTTGAAACATCCTGCGATACCTCTAGTATCGCGACAATTATAATGACGATAACGACAGTAAAAATCGAGGCAGTAGCTGCGGTGGTTTGAGCACAGCTCTCTGCAATTCTGCATGTGATGACGTACGAACCAGGGTACTTATTCATCGCGAGGATCGCTATCGAAGTTTAGTCGCTATCTTCATGACGTCATGACATTTGTAACTATATCAAGAGTTAGGGATATTTGGTTACCGTTGATAACAAATTATAGAAATTTTACATATTTTTTATTTGAAAATTTGGCAATTTATTTTGTTTCGTGCATCCTAATACGAAAATACATTTTCAATATTTTTCGACAAAATAAGTAGTGACAGTCGGTTGGCTAGTACGTCACACATGGTGGTGGGGATAACAAGACTAACAAATTATCAACGTTTATACGGGAGTTAGAAGTTAGAACAGAAACCCTGGAGTGTTGTTCAAGTCTCTCGACCGGCAATGTGTGGTTATCGTTAATTGTAAAACATCTTGCAATTAAATTATTGCACTCGAATGCTTCAAGCTGACCACTTGATGTAGTTATGGTTGCACAAGAATCTCTCCGTTGTCGCTTTGAGTTTAAAAGGTCGTTGCAAAATAGAAATTTGGAAAAATAACACTAAATCAAATAATTGGAAGCCTGCGTAACAGGTCTACAATCTGTTGACTTAGTTAAAATGAATCTGAAAATATACTTTGCTTAGAAGCTTATTTTGAAAATGCATTAGTTTGTGAACTAGGGATTTCTTAGTAAATGAACATGTAAAAGCAAAACAATATAAATGCATATTGGGAGATATCTGTGGAGAAGTGTGAGTTTAAAGGTCTTAGAAATTTGGAATAGAAATGAACCAAAAATGTATATATGAGCAAGGTTGTTTAAAAGAAAAATACACCTAATAAATTGTTTACATTCGCTACCAAAATTAATTTGTCTGGATTTTGACCCGTCATGAATTTAGTTTTGTCGGGATTATAGTAATATTATTACTGTCAGAAATACGAGTATGATGATTGTTATGATAATATTACCATATTTGATTATAGACCCATTACCAACTAAGATCCTTTAAAAAATTAAAAATCACCGATCCTTCTTTAAAATACCGTAACCCAACCCTGAAATCGTACTATTAGTTACAGTTTTGGTATTTTTCCACATTATATACTAAGATCGTTACTCGTTATTTCTTGTGTTTAGTGGTTCGTTTTTTAAAAATTCGAATTAATCGCATATCTAAAGACTAACATAAAAAAACAGTTCTGGACTAAGTAGTATTCATGTTCTCAAAGGACAGAGACCAGTTTGTTTTATACTTGTCTGAAATAGGACCGAATTACCTGATGTCTGAAATGGTATCTGGCTAACTGAACACAAATTGTACTGTAAAAGCAATTGATGGTGCCAGCAGAAATATTTACAGGGAAACGCATAATGAAATACAATATAAACACACGAATATATTAATAAAATTTTACAAAATCAACAAATAATAATTTTGACAAAAATCCAAGGTAGGGAGATATTTGAAATGAACAAATTTCATTATCATAAACGTTACCAAAATATGTATCATATATTTCCATTTTATGAAATTTGTGAGTGAATTGCGCGGCAGAGTTACCACCAGGAGTATAGCGCCCCAGGGATGAAAAAGATAAAAAATATTTTTCATAAAATATTCGATTTCATATGTTATTTATAGAATATCATATTCCGAACAAATTTAATAATTTACTAAGAAAATTTACAAATGCAATTTCCAAGGTAATTTAGTTAAAAGTATTTCTATTAATAAACAAAAATGATTTGGATACAGCTAATAAAATAAATATATTGGAAAACATAATTCGATTCTAGATTTTAATGAAATCCGGAAATAGTTTTATTAAAGCAATTTTCAAAATAGTTTCGTGACTCATCTGTTTAGTAGATAATTAACCAAAAAATCTACCACACAAAAATAAATATATTTCAAATCATATACCGCAAATTTCATCGCAATGCAATAAATTAAAATTGTTCAAATATGCATATGCCAATCTGCATCATGATTATGGTGGAGCTATATTAGTTTTTGATGTTTAATCGAGATATTAAACAAATACCATTAGGCTAATCAAACTGTGTTTAATTTCGATTTGAATGTAGTGAACCGAACTGTCGCACGGATTCAGGTTCAGTTCTATCCAATGAATATCCTTGTTTCAATTACTGTTGGGTTATTATTTGTATTGTATTATTTACTGTGCTTATTCTCATTATAATGTTTCACAAATTTATTACGGAGAAAATTATCTCGTAAATAACAAATCATCTGGAAACGAGATTATTATGCAGTTTGCTCATTAAAACGTTATTTATTGTAGCAAAAAATATATTCATATACACAAAGAAAATATTATTTAACTTTATAATAAGCTTTTGTTTTTGAAAAACATACTATACGTATGTTGAGTCTAAAAAATAAATAAAAATATTATGTTGCAATCCAATATAACTAGAAAAATAATAGTTATTATTCGATGAAAGTTTGACGATGGTTTACGGCGAATAGAATATTATAGGCAGAATACCAGTGCCAAAAATACGAACAAATGGTAGGATGGATACCATGTAACTATTGTTGGTTAAATATCATGTAAATCTACATTGCATCAGATTTTAGCATTTTTGTAAAACTTCAAAACTTGTAATTACTTAAAGATAATAACATCTACGGAAACTATTTTAGTGTAACATTGTACTATTAATTATAATTAAATACAAAAAATTGTATAATGAATGTAGGTATAATTCGATTGTCGTATAAATTAGTATATTGTGTTATTGTGCTCACACAGCGAACACATATAAGACACATACATGCGACACACAGGCAACAGAAGCACAATGAAAAACGTGTGGAACGTTTGTGGTTTCAAAATGTGATTTTTCTATATTTACAAAGAAGCGACGAAATAGCGGCGCCTCTATTTCACAAGCAACACACACAGTATTTTTTACTGTTGTGTGTGTGTGTGTGTCTTCTTGTCTTCTATGTGCCCGCTGTGTGTCCACGTGTGAACAGGGCTTTGGCGAGTATAGAAGTTTGAACGACGAGTGAAACGAGGCGGGTAATCCACAGGAGGCACACAAAGTCATTTTTCTTCGAATGGCACATAGATACTATTTTTTCTTCAAATATAATGCAAACGGAAGGTGACAATAATATTCAACAATGGCATTGAAAAAACTGTCATATCGATGGTACAACATGTTCATTGGTGTTGTTGCTATGGAAACTTATTTAGTTTTGTTGCCAGCGGCAAATAAGTAATCACTTTTGCTGCCCGCGGCAAAAAAGTAATACTTAAGCATCATGAATCTAGAAACAAAATGTGTCACTTTATTGACGTTTGAAGACAAAAGTGCTTTATCTACGACTGTTGTTAAAAGTGGGCCTTTTAACGGTTGCTTAGCAAGTTAAAATTGTCACTCTATAGCATAGTATTAAAAGTAATATATCAACGTGTTAAAAGTTATTTTATTTATACTTTTAACACGTTGATAACGACTTGTATCAATAAATTAACAAATATCTTACCTGTCGAAATATAATTCTTCAATTTTTATTTTTTAAAAATACACTTCCAAGGTCGTACATAAAAAAATATTGTATGATATAGGTATGTGTCAAAAGTTATTTTATTTCGTTCGTGGGGTCCCCATTCACTCATAAAATATCACTTTTAACACATATATCATAAATAACTATTACAACGTGTATATTACTGAATTATGATATTAGTAATGAACTTAATAAAATATATTGAGCATATTTATTAATTTATTTATTTGTTTATTTTGATGGATAAACATTCAACATAATTAACTCTCAATTAACAGAATCGTAGATGTAGGTTGTTGGTGTAGCAAGATGACTTGCATATGCTACGCTCTGTATTTTTGTTATCTTAAGTTATTTTTAGATACAAAAGTTCAGAGGTCATCTGCATCCCCCTGCACCCTTTACGCCAGACGATCCATAGATTTTTGGGCGTCTGCGATAGTTCTTCGACAGCAGAGCTCGAGATAAGTCCAAGATGTAGCCCGTTGCTACGGACATTACGCTTTTATGCGTAATTTTAAGTATATTTTTGTAGAATTTCGTATTTTAAGTTAGTTGAAACAATAAGTCAAGTTTAATCTTTTATATTCGTGTTATATTCGGAGTTTTTGTGTTTTAATTAAATATATTTTTAAGTAAAGTGCTCTTTAGTTCTTCTATGTCATGATTAAGTGCCGCTCCCTAATTCATCCCTTCCCAATTCAAGCCACGACTGGTTAACCCCTTTCCCTTAAAGTAAACTTCCTTTCTTTTTATCCTATACCCCCTATTTCACTCGTCTCGTGCTACACTGGGATTTAACTGGAGACTAGTGTTAAGCTTAGACAGATACTCTTTCGGTGAACTAACCACTGATCGTGTTTTTATTGTTATGAAACAATACTTTTACTGATTTATCTGATGCATGATCTACAGTCGTTGATATTTAATTATACTTCTTCTTTTTAGAAAACTGTATCTATCATAGTTAATAAAAGAAGAATAATTACCTACCTGAAGTAATTTTTCACATTAATCAACAGCCAATAAACAGCAAATATCGACGTTAATTATATTTATATCTGTACATGGAAGAGATTAAACCGTTCAATATAGTTTATCCCGGTAAAATATATCTAACACGATTAAGGCTGCAGTACAAAATAAAGCTGTTGCAAAAAGTGCATAATGAATTTAAGCGTTCAGTAGCAAATGGCTCAGGTAGGTAAAATTAGCCACTCTCGTCACGAGATAGTGATTATAAGAATCGGGGATCGGATGGTAATATCGATTAGGTACCCGGTGCATATGTGTCGTTAGCAGTAAGCCGCGCGCCTAGCGCCTCCATTTGTATGCCAGCGTCGCATCTGTACAACAACTTCGTTTCCTATAATCTTGTTAACGTGAGCGGCCATGAAGCTCTGATGCTGTGATCGATGACGTAGATTCCGGTATTTCTCTCTGGAAGATATTAGATGAGAAATGGCATCTATTAGTGAGGTTCCTCTCGCCCTTGCAGCCCTCACTGCTCCCAGAACGACACTTTATAAAATACAAGGCGATATATAGCCTGTTGAACATTTTACTGCAATTTCTCAAGTATTACGGTGGAAGTTTGAGTGTTTCCGCTCCAAGTTCGATGAAGTTGCGGTCACATCATTTCGACGCCAACCCTCTCCTACGTTTTATTAACTTGATTAACTTTTAGACGATTAAAATAAGCGCAAAGTGCTCTGGACATACTCTTGCAGGAAGCAACTTCAAAATATAATATGATATCTCAGAAGCCCAGAATACATGTACCGAGATGCATTATTATATTATATATCTGATTAATAGTAATAGGTACTTTATTTTTTATTTCGGTATCGTTATACTTAATATATAAACATAAAAAAATCTGAAAGTAAAATTTTTAGATACCAAAGCTTATACATAATATTGAAACTAGAGACTCGCACAAAATAACGGTTCAAGTTTGATTCATGGTTCACTATATGTTTCGGTTTAAACCGTTTAAACATTTTGTACAGTTCAATTTATTAAAAATATTCGTTGCAGTTTTTGACTAAAAATTTAAAAATTAAAGGAAAAAAAACAGTTTGGTGTATGGTTCATTTCAGTGTGAGATGAGGCCAATGCAGTCAAATAATTAGAAGTAATTCATTAAAAATCGTATATTTGGATATAAATATTAAATCATAGGTATATCCATTGAAATAAAAAAGATAATTGAATTTAAAATTTACACTGAATTGCAGTAGTACGACGTCAAAAACATAACTTTTTTTTAGACTGAAACCTTGCGATTTCTCAATAATTATTGCGGCAACACTTAATTTGGTTGTTTTAATGAATACCTCATGAAAGAATAATATATTGGTTTCCCAAACATGTGTTGGGTTTATAATATATTTTAGCACGTTTTAGTGTCAACTTTTAATTTAATTATCTTCGTTATTTCTACGGTTATTTGTGAATTTTAATTTTTAACTTGTAATGAATGTTGTATATTAATTGAATCATATTTTGGGTTGTGACCACTCATGAATTTTCTACCTTAAATAGCTGCGGTTCGTTCATATTTTTGTTCCGGTTCCGGTTCGGTTCGAGTTCCTAATTGAATCAAGTTTTCTGAAATTGATGTATCTTTCACGCCTTTTTACCCAATTTGAGTGTGGTAGCCTCACATTTTATTCTATTTTATTAATGATTCTCTTAATTTTAAAGAGAAAATATATAATAAATGGTTTCTTTTAGTTCGATTAAAAAAATACATTCAATAAGAATTTAAAATAAAACAACGAAATAACACGCAACATGATATTTAATGATGGAGATATTTATTAGTAACGTAATAAAATCGTAATTCTTTTCTTCATAAATAATAAACTTGTTTTTGAAAATTTACATTATCGTTAAAAAGAGGTAATTTAGAAATTTTAATCGACAGTTATATAGGTATTTTTGCAGACTTCTTAGTAAAATATTATAGTAAACCATTTCTACTATGACACACTTGAATCCTCTCCCTATGCATAAATCTATTTATCTATATATTCGACAGCATTTATAATTAACTCCAACGTTAACGACGAAACCAGCAAGGTACAAATGCCACCATTATCTTAAGTCTCGCGTTCCTTATCCTACAAGGATTGGAAGCAACTCTGTGGTTTTCAAACTTCATTAGCTTGAGCAGCATTACATTTGAGCTACAATAACGTGTAACGTGTAACACATAACGTGTACGTCACTACATATCCTTCCAGAAATGTATTACTGCAGACAAGTTTTAATGCTAGCAAAACTAACACATAAAACATACGTGCAACGTGTGATGGAACTGAACAACCCCCTGCTTCACTCTAAACTAATTTGAAATATGGGTAAATGGAGGAAAACTTAGAGTTGTAATAGTTTTAATTTAAACAATGAAAGTGTAAAGACTGGTACTGCCGAAGTTCTTCTCGATTTCTGTAATATGTACTTTTATTTTGTTTATATTAGGGGCCGTTCACATAATACGTCACGCACTTTGGGGGAGTGGGGGGTCCAGGATTTGTGACGAAATGTGACATGGGGTAGGGGGGTGTTCATCATGATGTGACGTCACAAAAATTTTACTTATGAAATTTCAGTTAATATGAAAATAAAACAATTTTAGTTGTGACAACTTACAAATCAGTATAAGTAATACAAACATGTCTTTAGGAACACTTTACGGTGATGCTGACGAATGTTTGCTGTAACGGAGTTAGGGACTTAAATTATGAAAGAATGAGTTATTATCATTTTGTAACATCGTGTTGGAAAAAGGCGCAACGATCTCATAACTATCATATTATAAAGCTTGTAAAGCATCTGTGATTAAATAAACTGATATAATTAATACTTATGTATTTATATAAATTTTCACTTCTTTCAAAATTTAAAGTTATATTTTTGTGACGTCACATGGGGGGAGGGGGTTACCGATTTGTGACTTAGTTTGACAAGGGGGGAGGGGGGAGTCAAAAATGGCCAAAAATCGTGTGACGTATAAAGTGCTACGGAAGTAAAATAAAGTATTATTTCGTTCTTGAAAAAACCTTTTTAGAATTTAGATGAGCTGAGAAAGTCAAACAAGTCAAATTGGTGACTTCGGAATTAGATACATATTTCTACAAGTAAGGTTAGTTTTATTAAAAATTTATTATAAATAGATTTTATATTAGGTACACTATGGAGACAATAGTACATTCCATTTTTGTTCGTTATAATCAAAAGTTTTCTTTAAGTAGGATTGTTATAAATGAATAATACAGTACATTTTATTGTTGTTTAACCATTCTACAGGATTAACTCCCAATTACAGAACGGTAGATGTTATTATAGTGGAATCCAAGCACTCGGGCTCAGTGGTATTACTGTCGGTCGCCGGGAATCGAATTTGAAACCGCTAGCATGCTACTGCCCTTTACCGCTGAGCTGACCACTTGCCATATAATTGATTTACATTACGATCAGATGCAAAAGTTGCAAGTCACGAACAATAACATCATACTCTAATTTCTATCCAGATCAATTAAAATGAAATCAATGTTAGCACAAGTTCATTGTTTTCCTCTCTACAGTGTATTCTTTCGCCATAAAAACCATCGTCATTGTTGTGTTATGATACATTTTCATATCCGTTTTTACGAGCTGTTGAGAGAGATGGTAAACGCGCGCGATGCTGCGAGATGCACTCATTTATCTACAAAAATAATTAAATTTGAATCTAAAAGTCATTTACATTGGTCGATGAACAGCCAGCAAACCATGACCGATCTAATGGTACGTTACACATGAAATTTATTACTTTCTAGTTACTTGAAAACCCACTCCGATACTTCATATACAGTCGCGAAGGGGAATAAGTCGAGAGATCATTCCTTTTAGATCGGGATTCATTTTACTATTTATTTAAAATTTGTATCATACAATTTAGTGATGCAACGGATATCCGGTTACTTATCAGTATCCGACAATCCGGTCATATTTGTATTATATGACTGAATACCGGATAGTGATCTGATATCTGGCGTCTACCAGATAGTTAATTAATATAAAATGAATATGATATGTTACATAAAAATTGTTATCGGCATTTAAAAAATTTAAGTTTATTCTCATATAAATCATAAACTAATTTTTTTTATAAATCGCGCATCACCCCCAAACAAGTTTGTTCATGAAAGCTGAATAAGTATTCGGTTGCCGGATATCCGGCTATTCGACCGAAGAATAAACCGAATAACCGATATCCGGTAGGTATTTGGCAAATTCACTGTGCGTTGCATCACTAATACAAGTAGTATAGGATGATTTACAACTTCGTGTACATAGTTAAATGGCAAAAGTACTATTTACTGCTGATCATGGAACTAAAAGAATTTTCTTATAATTTAAAGGCAGTTATGTTACCTAAAGGCAGTTTTCACACAGCGTAAATTTTTGATACTACTGGATTGAAGATTGCTTAATAGGATAATAGCTAATATGACTATGAATTAATTAAAGTAATTTTAAATTAATTATGGAATGAAAAGAATTACTACACAATAAAAATTTAGTATATATATATATATATATATATATATATATATATATATATTCCATTTTAAACCAGTGGACAAACACTGTTTGATAAAAAAATATAATTTGTGAAAAAATTCCCTCGGTTCTGTGATCCACTAAATTAATGACTATTTATTTTCTATTGTAATACATGCATAAAGTTTTGAATCACCTGTATTTCTATAATTAGGGTTAGAAATAAACGATAAAACTACATGCTGTCAGATATGATATCTGAATAAATTATCGAAGTTGGTCGTCACAATCAAATTAGTTCTGTTCCATATATATAATAATATATAATTCTGTTTGTATTTTTGTTTTTTTTGCATTAAATCGTACTCGTACATTTTGTATGTGAATTGATCTACATTATTCGACTATAAATACAAGGTAAATACAAGGGTAAAAAATTATGTAACATGTAAGTATGTTCAATCAAAAAGGATAAGATGCGGGTTTTCATGTGAACATAATGTTTAGTACCACTAGACGACAAGAAATGTTTTTAATTAAAATTTCTAATTTATTTGTTATTGAAATTAAGTTACATGATTAAGTAGTTCATTAAATATTTTTATTAAAAATTGCAACTCAACCAGCGTGGAATTAAACATTAATGTTTACATGAAAAACCTTATCTTTAACTTTGCGAATTAAACAAATTACTTATGGTTGCGAATCATAATATCGAAATGAATATTTTATCATTTTTTAACACCCTGTATAAATTCATTATTCACTGACGAGTTAATACGTTCAAAAGACTGTTTTATGATTTAATTATAAATTACAAAAGGACGAAGCATTTAGGTCATAGTGTCACTTTGATCGCAATGTCTTCAAAAGGTGCATTTTGATGAATAAAAAAAATAAAACTACAAAATGATGCTCTGAAGACCTACTGGTTTATTATTTTCTTAATAAACAGCATTTAACAATAATAAAAATTATACTCATTATTATAATTCAGTACTTATTTTGTGTGTATGTATTAAATACGAATCAAATTTGCAAAATATAGTAAATGAAACGTAGATAGGTAATGCCTATACATTTTAGGCCACTGGCTTCATAATATTTATTTGCCGTAGCACATAAATTTAATAAAAAAATACTAACTGAAACAAAACGATACCCACATCTAAAATGGATATTTTAAGTAGAATTAAAATTATATTAGAAATTAAAAAATATTTTTGATTCGTAATTAGTAGGTATACTGTAGTTTCTGAAATTTAAATTTGTTTTCGAAGTATTGAATCATCCGGTAAATTTAGAATCATTTTATAATTGTTATTAGGTAATGTTTTAAACTTATCTTCCAACGTAAATGAGACAAGTCAGCAGCGCTTTGATCTTAGAGCAGTTTTGTTTCCAAGTATGGCATGTATTATACCGAGGGAAGTATGTGGTATTTTTGTTGTAATTTTAATGAGTAGTTAACGAAGTAAGCAGCAAATAAAATGTTTGGAATGTGTTTAACATTTCCTCTAATTTTCCCTACATTCCTGTCTAAAACATACATAATTACATAACAAATACTCGCATCACATTATAAAACATTAAATTTGAAACAAGACGTAGTACATAGTTGACGAGTTATCAAAATGTTAAAAGTTTAAACTCATAATAGCATGTAAATATAATATACATAATTTGAGACATTTTGGAATTAACTTTCAGAATTTAATCTTCAAAACCTAAGTTTAATTCTAAATGACAAGGAAGGGATAATCTCTTTTGCCTGTTTATTTAAGAGGGTAAAAGAGAATTTATTTATTAATAACGAACCGAGAAATGAAAAACCCAATGAGGGAACGAGTCATTCCTTTTTCATATCGAAATACAAACCAGAAAAGGTAGAAACCGCAAGCTATTTATTTATTATTTATTTATTTATTTAATTCAACGCTCTAGATTGCCAATGCTATTCTTACGTAGCTATGTTTTGTGTATCAACATTGTGTGAAAAATTAGGTACTTGTGGTATTTTTTAGTAGATTAAAATATTTAAAAAAAAACTATCTAGTCGTAGTAAGTACTAAAAATGTTCACTTTACTTTAAATAAGTTACCCTTATTTTAGCGAATTCTTCTAAAATTATTTCTGTTTCGTTTATATGATACCTACTTAAATTTTTTTATGAGTGTGGAATTAAAATAAAATATTTCAGAACAGTACCTAGTAAAATGTATTGTACTCATTTTCAATAATTCAGATTTATTGAAATTGTTAGATTTATAATGCCTCAAATTTATTTAAAAATCATAGAATATATATATATATATATATATATATATATATATATATATATATATATATATATATATATATAATATAATATAATATATGTTAGTCATTTTATTTAAACTGCAGAAGAAGATATAAAGCATATTTTACTATTGTCACTGTCATGTCATAATCATTTAAATTTTACGTAGTAACAAATGTTAATCGATCATGGACTACAAGATACCGAAATACTAAATTATAAATATATACTTTAATTATTCTTAAATGATACCAGATACAAAAATATTTATAAAATACCGATTGAGGTAATAATCACATAATCTTTCATTTAAAAAAAATTTGTCTTAAATTAAATATTTATCGAAATTTTTTTTTAATTTACTACTTCCGGTTTGTAGATTGAAACCAAAATAGGAGGTGCACAACTAGATGCTATAACAGTCTTAAATACCAAATTTCAACTTTCTACGTCTAACCGAATTTGAGTTATTATACATACATACGTACGCCCGTATGTACGTACATACGTACAGACGTCACGACGAAACTAGTCATAATGGATTCAGAAAAGGTCAAAACGGATATTTCCATCAAAATCTGAAAACCGAATTTTTTCGCTATTACAATACTTCCTTATTACTCCGTACAAGGAAGTAAAAAGACTTGAGTTCAATTTTTTGACAGACAACTCGTCAAAAATGAATGATTAGATAGGTATAATTCATGGAGTTCATGGTACCTAACTATTCTATTCTGACAGTGACAGTTCATTTTCATTTCTCTATAATGATCATTAAAAATGAACAACAGTAGAATTGGTTTTCAATATGATTGAAAGGAAAAATTCAATTATCATTTCTATGACCTAGTGTTCGGACTCTGTGGGAAACAATTTGTTAATTTTTATTGCAAAATATGAAACAAACGACACTGGAACGTACTCAGACATATTAATTTATAAGCTGCTTAAATTTGTCTGAAATTAAGCCATTTCAAATAACTGATTAATACCATGAGTTTTGCAATAATAATTATAAATACCAAATTTGGGAACTTAAGGTTCCCGGATGAGTGTTTGAACGATTCCGGGAACCAAGTTTACACAACTGGTGTGTACAATATGTTTTTCTACGAAAAGTATAAAACGCCAGCATAATTAACATACCTAGTCCATACAAATAAACGAAGTTGTTTTAGAAGTTACTATTTTTAACTGTCAAAGTTGCACTAAAAATATAAACATAATACATAATAATTAGTGTGTTTTATTTTTAAAACTTACCAATTTCACTTGTAATGTAGCAAATTTAAATTAAATATAATATTTAGTTGTTGTTGCTGTTGGTTAAGTGTTTCATGAGTGCTGTCAAACTGTTGCCAACATACATTTTATATTTTATGCTATTACGCAACAGGGTGTTTGAGACACAATACTATATTATTTTAAATGTAGCTTTTTAATATTATATGTTTCAGAAATACGTGTTTTTTCGAAATTTCCCAATCGTAGGATGTGTTGGAGACGTGGGAAATAGACATTCCTGACGTCGCTTAGGTGACGCGAAACAACACATTTCAAAAAGTAAATGAGTTATTACAAGGTTTATACCTGTAATACATTAAAAGGCTCATAGAAGTGACATTCCATGCCTATTCTGCTTAATCGTCCTACCACCAACAACCTTTGATACAAAATGTAATGTACCTTTTTAACTAAAAAGTAAATTTATCAAACAAACGATGTTAAGGTGGAAATAAAATTTTGTACGCGGCTCGCTTGCAAATAATCTTTACTGATGACCTCACTGGATTAAGAAGTCTCACCCTCCAATCTTTCCAGTTCACCCGTAAAGATTAATTTACTACGCTCGACACGTAAATAACTATTACGGTACGAATAAAATGTTTTCAGAAGAGGCGACCAAGAAGTAAAGTATGTGGAATTTCAAAATGAGTATTGTAAATAATCATTGCCGGACGTATCCTGAATCGCTTATTAAATAGTTGAACTAAGGTTTGCTTCCTTGCTGAAAAATAGTTGGGTGGTATTGTTTATTCTCATAGCAACTTGGTGTTAAACAGCAATAAATTTCCGTAATAAATATTACCTCAGTAAACATGTAAATATGATTATGAAATAAATATTGTTATAGAATATGAACGAAATAAAAACTTCAGCGTCCTCTGATGACATCGAAAACATTTCTTTTCGTCGTAAAAAATAAACCGTGCGATAATTCGAGAACAACTCACAGCAAGTAAAAATGTAACCAGCACAGAAAAAATATATTATCTGATAAGACGTGGTGTGTAAATCATTACTTGTGGTGGTAGGGCGAGAAGGGGAGAGGCGTAAGACGGCAGGTGCTACAGGTAGCACATAAAAATTGCAGATTAACGCCAACTCTGACAAGAAGTCTGTTTCCACGTGCGACTTCCCAATTCTGTTATCTTTGCGCGGAATCTCACACTCTTCAAATTATACGAAAAATATCACCATTATGAGGAGAAAAACATTCACCAATTTGCGCGATAAATACCAACACGAACGAATTTACTCGCTTCAGGAAATTCAGGACAGAGCAAGAAAAATAATATATTTTCTAACGACAGTTTAACGATGGGAATTACTCATGAGGCTTGACAATGAAAGTTTAATACACGAGTCGCCAGCAAATGCCGTTATTAAAAAAATTGTAACTATCGTATTAAAAAACAAAAATTCTACTGAGGAACATTTTCTTTTCCTTTTACACTCTCTAGTTTAACTTTTGTACGACATCGTAGTCCAAAAAATGGAATTTTTCATGATCGTTTATTTTACTGTACTAAGTAACCGAAACTTTTAGTATATTTTAAATTTAGTATATCAGGGTGCAACAACATTTAAATGTGTTTTAAGGGGGTTTTATCGCTTAGCGCTACTAGCTCACAAATCCTCGCCATTTAAGATAACCCCGCTGACAGCCTATGTGCTAAGAATACATGTTGTCCCTATTTATCTAATTGCTATGTTTCGCTCTTTTATTGTTTAAAAAATACTCAATTTAATTGGCTAGCGCGCATGCAATTTTTAAATTTATTTAACAAATTACTCAACTATTACTAGAAAATTGTAACATTTTAATTTACAATGCAATCAGAGTCACAAAGAGTCTTTTTTAATTGTTTATAAATGAAAATAATAACAATTTTAAAAATCGACATTGTAGCTAGTTTTTTACTGCCTTTTTCTTTATGTTTTTTTAACATATAGGTTTAATAGGTTGGATGAAACTTGTTAAATACTTTTTTTTACTCTGAGAGAAGTAAGTATTAATATTTAGAAGTAAGAAACTCATAATCCAGAAGGACGCAAAATGTTCCAGCCTTTGTACGCCTATTGCTTCAAACGCCACTGCGTAAACTAATGTTTAATGCCAAACAAATTAGGTACCTACTTGAATTAAATATTTATTGTCGGCTAGCGGTACTAAACATTTTATTTACTTTCATTGCCTCCTGACAATGGGAGAGAGATTCAGTCGAGGCTGTTATTCATCCAACCCTCTAGCTTTGTGGTTGTGCCAAGTTAATTGTATCCCAACTTGCATTGGTTTCGAGAGTAGATATCGTTGAAAATTTTCACACTTGACCCGGATTCGAACCCACGACCTCTGTAATTAGAGCCAAGCCCTCTACCACTGTGTTTACTGGAAAAGCCTTATCCTTAATTTTGCGAATTTTCAGAAAATTAAACGCATTTTTTGCAATTTTCGACAGGAAAAAATTCTATGGAGAAAGGTATAGAGAAAACTACAATTTTCCTGAACATTTATTAATTCGAAGAATGTGTAGGATCATTGCGAACATTTAATCAATTGTACTTTAAATATTTAATTGATCCGATATTATTACTCATAAATATTAAATTTTTATTATTTGGAACGTTTCGAGTGAAATACGCCACTCATCTTCAACCATTAGGTCTAAGTTTTTGACAGATGCATCTGTTCATTCCGGTTTTAGTTCCTGTTCCGGTTCGAGTCCTTGATATAGGTACCCTTTTTTAACACATTGTATAATGTGGGAAACACTCGTATACCACAGAGGGAAGATTATTGAACTACCAAAATATCAAGCTGAAATTCTTCTACCTGCTGTAAGATTATTTGTCCGACCTCAAAGAAATATGTTTGTTTATTTATGTTATTTTAACAAAAAAGTTTTTATATCCTCCCCGTTCGGTGATCAGATTTCCGTCATATTTCAGTGGCGTCGCTGGTGTTTTTCATCTAGGGGCCGTGATGAAGCGATCCACGATCCACCCAGGTCATAATTTTATATTGCGAGTCCGTGACGAGATAAAACATAATGGAAAGTTTAATAGGCGCGTCGAAACGTCCTCTGCACCCCTCTCACCCCCGCGTCCGTCAGCCCGGCGTAAATCCGCAGATCCGCGAGATCTAGTGATCCACGTTCTGGAGTTGATGTCATGTTTGCCATTGCACGCATTTTATTGCTGAACCGTCGTTTGATTTTTCAAGAAATCGCAAGCAGATGCCGCCCTGATATTTCCAGCAACAGATGCGAGAGTATAGTTGTTGTACCAAGGGTTGAAAAGAACCTTTGCAGACCGATGATAGCAAATATACTTGTTTACTCTAAGTAAAACTGTACTTATTCTTTACGATTTAAATGTTAAAACAACACATACTAACACTTAACACTGAAAATAAGGAGCAAAATTTTTTTGTGTATGACTGAAATTGTGAATGAAATGAAAACTAGATTAATTTTAGATTGAAATTGAGTTGTTCAGCATTAAATTACTGATTAAACATAAAAACTGTGGAAAATTAACTCGAATTAACTTATAGGCTATATTAATAAATTATTCGTCTCCAAAATAAATTTAAATTTGAGAACTGGATCGTCGGAAGATGAATATGTGTATTGAAATAAAGTCAAACGTTTCGATTCTTATCGATTTGCAAAAATTAGTATTATTTGACATTATTTCAACCCTTATCCATCTTTCGACGATTTAGTTCTCAAACTTATAGTTTAAAGCCTAAAACGGTAAAAATTTATATCATTTGGTATTGTAGATTTTATTTCAATTTATCAACTGTAATTACACAAGAGCTTTTTATTTCGCGGGATAAATTTCTGTTTTGTATTGAAACCTTGTTGCATAGCAAATTGAAAAGAAAAATTGTTTAATAAAATCACGGCGCCGTAGGTGGAGTGATTTATTTTAAAACAATTTTTCGAGTAAAATTGCTGTCAGGTGACAAGGTTGAAATGTCAAACAGAAATGTATTCGGAGGAAATAAAATGCTCGAGTGTAATTCAACGAGATAATTTAGCGACTCCTTTGGTTCTTCTTCACAAATATTCCCAAAATAGAATTATTTCACTGTTAAATATTAGAAATATGAAACAAATGACATTTTAGTGTTTTGTTGATTGTTTGGTTGCTATAAGAAAAAGGTAAATAAGGTTTATCAGTTGGAAAAAGTTACCTTCGTATTTATCCGCTGTTAAAGCGATAACATTGTTTTTTGTTTATGGCTAACTTTATAAAGGAGTGGAATAATTTGTAATACGAATACATAAATTTTGAATGTGAGTCTATTGCACCCTATTAAATTTATTATAAGTAGGTACTTACCCGTTTCAGTACAACTGATATTTCAAATAATTATTTAAAAACAAAAAAATATAAGAGTCAATTAGTAGGTAGGTTAGTAGGTAGGTATAAATATAAAAAACAAAAATGTAAAACGATTAAATTTTTGTTTGTAATGCTTGTGTTAAAAAAAGCATGAGTCGTATTTATAAAAATAGAATTACATATAAATTATTGTCTGTGGCAGATGCAGAAATAATTAGTTTTTATTTTTTACATTAAACTAATTTAAATTTTTTAAATATTGATGTGCCGTACGTTTTTGATAGTTTTGACGTTTTGTAATTAAGGTAAAAATGTGTGTGTGTGTGTTACGTACCTAAATTTAGTGAGTTTCATATTTAAAACAAATGTTGTTATTACAAATTGTTGCCAAATAGCTTTGGTCTGAAATTATTAAATCCTACTATTGTTTTTTTTATATATCAGTCTTTATTATTTTATTAATGCCAACGTTCCGACGAACACATTAGCCTTCATCAGGGCAAACTACAATACAAGAATAATTTTGAGTAAACTTAATTTACCTACCTATACAAATTAACGAAACAAATATCTTGATTTTAACAATTAGAATTAACTCCCAATGATAGAATTTTAGATGTTATCAAAATGGAATCAAACCACTCAGACCCAGTGGCATTTCTGCCAGTTTTTGGCATCGAGCTTTGGAACTGTTATCATGCTAAGTGGACACTCCACCATTGTTGAGCTTGCGTTTAGCTATAACTGCACAGTGGATCGAAAAATCTACATTTTTACCAACATGGGTAAAAAATATTTTTTCGGGATTGGCATTAAGGCGGGAATGTAGTTGTATAAGAAAGAGGAAAAACAGTGCTCTACGGTTTGTAAAATATTGAATCTAATACTAACGTAAGATCATTGAAATATTTTACGACAATATTTAATATTCATTCTACAGTGCGACGCATCGGTTTTACTAAATTTTTCCCTAGTATTGTTTTAAAAAAAAGCCGAATAAAGAGAAAAATAATACTTTTACATGTTTAATTAAGGGCATTTTCAATACAAAATGTATTACCTATAATTCATGCGTCGCACTGTAGGTAACATGTTATACAGTATATAAATATTGCGTTTGATTATTTTTATTGTCTTATAAATACAATATAATACAAATACGACGCCACTTTTAGAACGCGTTCGCTATTGCTGCCTTTGTTCGACACACTAAATTTGTATATATCTCTCCTTTTTCTCGACGAAATCGTAGACAGCTACATTCCGGCCTTAACCCTAGACTCTGTAGCCTGTAGTTATTGGAATCGAGCTTAAGGCACTCTACCACCGTTGAGCTCGTGTTGAGCTATTATAACCACAGTGGATCGAATAATCTACATTTTCCCAATTAGAAAAAAAAAAATTTGGGGGTTGGCAATAACCCTAAACCCTGTAGATTCGCAAAACGGTTTAGACGTGAAAGAATAGCAGGAAAATTCTCGTGATTTTCTGTAACTGGCTCTTGCGAACTGCGAGGTAAAAAGTTTTAAAAATATGATTTAAAATTCCAGAGCGCAGAATATAAAAACAAAGGCCGCCTTTTTAATGTCCGACGCCGCTTCGCCCGCGGTGTATTGTTACCAAGACATAAAATAATTAGCAATTTAAAAAGACCTACACTTTTAATAAAGATCATAAATAATAAACGCTTTCTATTATTCATGAGCTTCATGACTAGGTTAATGAATTTATCCGCGTAATTAAATATTTCCATTTTACACCGAAACACAATCGGAAAGTTTTATTACTCTCAGACCTTTAATAATGTGGGTAACTAATAATCGAACGACGATTTCGTCAACTGTAATTACGGTTTTTATATAGCGTGATACCTAAATGAACTTTCACGATTTGTCGTTGACAAAAAACGATGGAGAGACATTCACAAATAATGACAAAAACTATAAACAATAAATTACTTTTTTGTGTGTTGTGTTAGATTAATGACTAATCATTATTTAAATCATAATATTGTTTTGTGTATCTTAAATATTGATAGTAATAAATTCCTACACGTTCCTACAGTAAAAAATAATGTAAACATATAGGAACTTATTTGAGTTCCATTCAGAAACACATCAATGTGTTAAAATAACACGAAACATCTATTATGGCTTTTCTAATTTGAATGTGGAAACCTCACACACTGTGAATCATCTGTTATATTAGTACCTACATATTATACAGGGTGTAACAGCGAAACCAACCAACGCCCATATTTTCTTTATTATTATAGTTACAAAAAAATTTTAAATAGCAAAGTTGTAGGAGACCAAGGGGGACATCTGATTAGAGAATAAAATAATTTTTTAAACCAGTGGTTCTCAAGTTAAAACACAAAGTTATATTTTTTCAAATGGGCATATACATATTTTTTAGGCCTATCCCATATAGTTTTTTTTTCTGAATTCAACAATGTATTCGTTTTATATCCTTACATAATAAAAATATTGAGAAAAATTCAGTTGAAATTTAAATAATTTCTAGCTAAACCATTATCTAACAAAAATACAGTAGGTATGTGAATGTGCAATATATTATTTGCCAAATAAAATTGTTATTGTTCGTTTTCCATTAAACAAAAATTTGAACACAGTTTACGTCGTTAAATATTACCATTCAAATTTTGTATACAGTTTATTTGATTTTAAATAAACTACATGGAGCTTGATAATAAAATCAATGAAACTGAAGTACAAATAGAACAAATTTGAAATAAATTCCGCTACTCGTACAAGATCAAAACTAAAGCTCTCGTAAACAAATATCGCTCGAAATTAAAGTATTAAATATTTACAAGCACTCAGAAGTTTTCCATCAGTTCTATTAAACCAATACATGAAGCACCGAGTTAACTACCTACTTAAGACGCTTAAACGTTTCCTAGTCGTAACACAGATTCCTTTATTATCAATCAAAATATAACTACTTTATGTTTGGAAACTAACACGCTCGCTATTATCGTAGCGAGAAACAAACAAAGTAAGAGCTACTATTTTAATAATTAAAGGAAGTTTTGCAAATTAATATTTTAAGAAATACTACCGTTCAAACAACCTTTAAATTTCAATTATAATTATAAAATAATGCAGCATCAAGAACTATGTACAAACATAGTACAGACGAAAACTGCAGCCAGTTCTAAATCAGGCTTCAATGATAATTTTTAATGTATGAACATGAATTTATAACCATTTACAAAAACGTTAAATCCAAAATAGGCAAGGCAATCTATGTTATTTTTATAGTACTAAAACCATACAATAGTCAATTCAAAATTTTATCTGACAAATAATGTAACTACGTAGTATTTTGATACTCACTTCATTTATTGATATATTGCAAAAATTCGAAAGAATCTGAGTGATGTTTGTACGCTTTTAAAAGCGTAATAAATATTATTGTAAGCTGTGCCAATATTGCGTTCTGGTCAATATATTATGTAGCACTGTAGCTTTATTTAAAATAAAATATTTGAAAAACGCTCACATACTGATTTATTATGTTTTTGTTGCATTCGTTTTGAACCGACTCTTATGTTAAGTGAATTTGTCTGTGAAATTACAGGAATAGAAGGTTTTTAGCTTAAATGATATAAGTTCAATAGATTTATTTTCCTAGTTGTGTGGGTATGTGTATTCATAAGTAAGTAAGACATAAAACTTGAGAATAGAATAAGAAAATAGACAATCATTTAGTTCGTGTGCTGTTGCTGTTAAGGAATTTTGGTGCAGTACGGAAGAAACAGAATGCAGTAGTACAAAACAACACAACTTCTATAATAGATTGTTGTTTACTGGTACCAGATATAAGTAATATCATTTGTAACAAGAAATACATTCAAACATGATCAAACAATAAAACACTGCGGAAAATCCTGCAATGAACCTGCAGAACCAAATCAACTTTATCTCTGTTTCTTGAGTAGATTGCTATGAAATATTCTGACTTGAATATGAGCATTTAAAGTCTAAAAAATATTATAAAAACAATAATACCACACCGCACATATTACGCCTTATATTTCATAGTACACCTTTACAAATACATTCAATTTTTGAATAACTATAGCACAAACTGCAAATTCATTTAGGTAATTTTTATGAAACGAGTACGTACCTACTTTAGAAACAAGAAGGTATAGACTTTTGTACGTCAATTATTGTGGTGATTCGGGTATTAGTAACAATTTATAAATACAACAATACTCGATTAAGGTAAGCAGATTAAATATTTCGTTACTTTTAGGATAGAAAAAATACAATAAGATGTGTGCCACAAATCTCTTAGTAGTAAGAAAAAAATATTATCATTACAACATACACTTATCAATAAATCGAATCGTAACTTTATAAAAAAGATAACTAGGTACTTAATAAACTAATAAATAGTAAATAAGTAACAAATAACTACCACTTCTCGATACATTATTTATGTTAGTCTACCAGAATAACTCGAACAAATTATTAGCAATACAATATAAAATTCAAGGCAACTCCAACAAACATTTTAAAAACAAAACCCTAACTGAGTTCATAGAGAACAAATTGAAAATAGACCAAGTGCAACAAATCTTATAGTTAACAAATAGCTACCACTTGATACTTTGTTTCTCAGTTTGTCTACCAGAATAACTGCAACAAATTATTATCAATACAATACAAAGTTCGAGGCACCTCCACCAAACTTTAAAAAATAAAACCCTAGCTTTTAGAGCCCATAGAGAACAAGTAGAGAATAGACCAAGTGCAACAAATCTTGTAGTTAACAAATAGCAACCTTTTCTCGATACTTTATTTGTCAGTTTGTCTACCAGAATAACTGGAACAAATTATTATCAATGCAATACAAGGTTCGAGACACCTCCACCAAACATTTAAAAAATAAATCTCTAAGTTTTAGAGCCCATAGAGAACAAATAGAGAATAAACCAAGTGCAAAAATCTGGTAGTTAACAAATAGCAACCTTTTCTCAATACTTAGTTTGTCTACCAGAATAACTGGAACAAATTATTATCAATGCAATACAAAGTTCGAGACACCTCCACCAAACATTTGAAAAATTAAACTCTAACTTTTAGAGCCCATAGAGATTAAATAGAGCGTAGGCCAAGTGCAAAAATCTTATAGTTATCATTATCAACCTTTTCTCGATACATTATTTCTCATTTCGTCTAGCAGAATAACTCGAACAAATTGTTATCAATATAAAACAAAATTCGAGACAACTCAAAAAAAGAACTTTTAGCTCCCATAGAGAAAAAATAGAGAAAGACCAAGTGCAACAAATCTTGTTCTCCCTACCTCAGTATCGGTCCACTTATTCGCTGAAGAAGTCTTCGTTCGTGTTCGTATGCACACGAGGTAACCCAGCGTTCACTCCGCGGCACAACCACCAAGCGTCGCGGGGTGCTATCGACTGAGTGCGTCGCTCGTGTGTCCCGGTTGAAAAGGGAGCGCACCGACGCCGTCGACGCTAGCGACGCCCGCGACGCATCAGCGAACCAGACAATGAAGAGTGGAGGATAACTGTTGAAGAATATCGCTTGACCAGGAGGATGGTTACTGAATGAGTAAGCTCAGATCAAATGTAAGTTTGTAAGTTTAAAATCTTAACTATTAATTTAGCCCCAAACTGTGAGCAATAAACTTGGGCAAAACGGTTATGTTATAACTTGAGACTTTATACTCCGTTGTTTCTAGGTAAATTGTAATAAACAAACCTTAATGAAACTATTAACTCACGCCCAACAAATTAAAGCCGTTATACGCACATGTATAATTTTTAAAGAACGGAAAGATAAGTACGTAATGCGACCGACTGTGATTCTGATAATTCAGGTTCGAATCCAGCCAGGGAATCAGGAAATCATTTCAGTTTAAATCTTCCATGAGTATCCGGAAATTGACACACAAACATACATATTTTGTCACGTCTTATACATGTCAAATTGTTTGTAAAAAAGAATAAAGCTGTAGAAGCTATAGGGTGTGTCAGGGTTAAATATCCTAACTTAAAATATAGATGCAAAACCTCAAAACAAGAAAAAAAATTCATTTAGAGATTTTTTCGCTAATGCTTCGGCTTCTTTACAAGTAGGAATGTGAACAATTTTGTAAAAATATACGTAAAATAATAAATGAATATGCACATTATCAACGTTAACAAATACAGTTTAATAAGAAATTACAAAGTTTGTTTAAAGTGTTAGCCTTCAGCCCGAAGGCAACAAACTGTCGATGACAGAACGAGTAACTTCTCGACATTGCTCCTCTGTTATTTCTTCGCGTTGGTATTTCCATTGCAAAATTCGTAAACCATGTCAGCATTCTCCATTATTATTTGTAAATGTACTCGGCATGATTGTAGTTTACTCACTGCATAAACGAATTAAACGAACTAAATTTATTGTGTATGAATAAAGAGAGTTCAATGTTCGATGTTAACCCTTATTGCTGTATAAAAATAATACAATTTTAAGTTAAAATTTTGTGACTGACCGAGGAGATATTTTCAGGGAAAATGCGAGTAACACAAGAGACTTCCTCGTTGCTTCCCATGTATTCGCACTTGACTGGAACAATTATTAGCTACACATTGATATCTTATATGAGTGAATTTCAATAAAATTAAAACAAGAAACCGTAATATAAATTTTTTTCATGTGTAACTTCAGAAGCTTATATCTCCTTAACGAAGCGTTTGTGAGAAAATTTCCAAATGAAATTTTTTCTTGTTTTGAGGTCCTACTTCCATATTTTAAGTTGGAATACTTAGCCCTGAAACATCCTATAATTTGACTACAGTAAGGCTAAACTGTGAAAGATGAAAACAGATGCAAAGAACTAGAACATGCAATAGATAACTTAAAATGGGACATAATCGGATTATCAGAAATAAGAAGAAACTATGAAGCTATTACAAAAAGAAAATCTGGTATCCTATTTTATGATAGAGAAGACTGGAAAGTATTTGGGGAGACCTTCGTCCAATAGGGCAACCATTTCAGAGAAAACTAAATTAAATTAAATTTTAAATACTATAATGTAAATATGTTCTATAAATTCACCCATATATTTATATTGATTAATTTTACTATCTTTTGTATCTTCATGAATGGAAATAAAGGTTTAATAATAATAATAAAAGGCTAAACTGTAAATTCTAAAGTATCATATTCTCAATATAAAAGAGGTTTATATCACCAAATTGTTTTACAAAATTGGTTCATTTTCAGGGGAAAGGTGCATTTGCACCCATGTAAAAATCTAGAATAAAGAAAAAAATAAGTATATCACAATCAAGGTACCTACATATTATTTATGAACGTCATTATATTCATTTTCTTTTCTTTTTATAAAATATCTGCACCTTAAAAAAAATTATGCCAGAGTCCATGGGAAAATGTGATGAAATATCTCGTGTCATAATCACGAAGTATTATGACAGGAGTGGACACTAGGGCTGACGAAGTATGGTCTTTCTGTTTACCTTTTAGTGAGAGACAGAAATACGGGCCAGCTTGTACCATGCATTCTGTGCTTTCTATACCGATAAAAAAACTGTAACGATGGTAACGCACGCTCTAGCATAGCGTAAACAGAAATCTAAACTATAATTATATTTATATTATTATACTGCGTGGTCATAACAATATGTCATTTAAAAAAATTCTTCAAATCTCACCATTTTTCAAATATCACATCAAAACCTAGCACCATGTATAACATCCTCCGGGTGTTAAAATTGATCAGAGGATGAGCAAGAGCTAATTAAATATTTATCGCAATGAGTCAGCGCTGCTGCGGCGCAGTTGCAGCGTTACGCGCGTGGCTTAGTCGTGATTAATCGAGCGTGTGTAACACGATGCACTTGCGGAAATTCTCCACTTCGCGAGTACACTAAGTCAAATGGTAAAGCAAAGCAAGGAGCAACAACCACACGCTGGGATCAGAAGATTATTCCTTTAAATAACTGCACTACAATCAAGCTACACACGACGAAGATTTGATAACAGGGATCGTGCATTTCCTGAAGATGAGTCGTCATTTAACTCTAAAAGTGAATTTTAAATTAATTTCCTTAAAACTGTCACATCTATCACATCTTAACGTTGGAAATCCGTCGATCAAAGGCGTGCGTTATTTCGGTCTGAGGTGAGGCCAATAAGATATAATTCATTAAATTTTGATGTAAGTTACAAATCATAGGTATCCATTGAAATAAAAAAGGTAATTGAATTTAAACTTTATACTGAAATGCAGTAGTACGGCATCAAAAATATAATTTTTTTGAGACTGGAACCTTTTACGTGCGATTTCTCAATAATTACTGCGGTGACACCTCATAGATATTAAAGAATAGCATACTCGTTTTCCAAACATGTGTTGGGTTGTTATTATATATTTTTTTCTAATCGTTTAGTAAATCTATTGCTAACCTCAATAGCTCGTATTAGAGTCAACTTTAAATTCAATTATCTTCGATATTTCAACGGTTACCTATAAATTTTTATCCAAATTCTACGACTTGTAATGAATGCTGTAGGTATATTCATTTGAGTCATATTTTGGGTTATCACTACCCATGAATTTACTACCTTAAGAGGCCCGTCTACCTCCTAAAATCCAGTATAAAATGTGTTTTTGTGGTCAGGATAATATACTTAAAGGATAAATTAACAGTTGTGGCTTATTAAAATTTTAATAAAAAAATTATACATGATTATAAAAATTCCGAAAAATTCATAAAACTTTACATGTGTATATCTCATAAAAGAAATTTATTTTTAAAATTTTAAAAATTTTATTAAATGTTTACTAACAATGAAAACACTTCTACAGTATTTTTCAACTTCAAAATGACATTGCATATCTAGGATGCGGCAAAGTACGAGTTTCGGGCTGGTTTCTATCAGCTGCAGTAATGGGAACTTTTTACACATGGATTCTTTGAGGATTCTTTCATGCTTCTGAATCTTGGAAAAGAAATCACTTGTTTGGAACTATCGATGAATTAGAAATTCTTCTTTTCCCAAGACTCATTGAATATATATTCAGTTTAGTAGCATCAATATTTGACAAGCGGTTATCATCATAATTCTTTCTCTCAGGGTTCAACAGCATGAAATAATTCTCAAAGAATCCTGTTCACATATGGGTTCTTTGAGAATGATTTGATGTACAAAGGTATACTACATTTATTTTAACCTTATAATAGTTTTTGTAGAAACACATGTGACAGGATAAAGAAAGAGTTTCGTATTTTTGCCACGAGCTTTTATTATAAGAAGAAAGCTCTCTACCGACGCCCCGTATAAAAACTATCAATAAATTTAGCGTCAAAACTGTCAAAGTGTTGTTGAAATTTCAATTAAAAGTCACAAAAAGCAGGACATGCTTTTGGACTCCAAATAAAAAAATCCTACAATCATAAAAAATACAACGGCTGACTGGAACAGCATGATTGCATTTATTACCCAGCAATGGCAAATTTCCTGTTTAATTAAAATGGCATCATTTGATCGCAATACGCGATGCAGCTCACCAATCATTATGCGTCAAATTACAAATAGAAATATTTTTCATTACGAAATAGTCGCCATATTTTTTTGGGCGATTAAATTTATTGGAAGCTATAAATATGCTTCTGCGATAGCTAATTTTTAACAATGTTTTGACTTTTCTCTGATATACAGCTCTGTTTTCACACGCATTTGTGCATAATTTCCAGTAATTTTCTACAGATTAGTATAATCTATCATCGATGCATACAAGCCTAGTGTACAATACAAACGTAAAAAAATGTGAGCACTACATTTTACCTTGATCAAATAGAATAAATATAATTTTCAACAAATTATAAACCCATTTACATACCACGATTTATTTACAGTGTACATTTTTAATTACACCGGATTCGCACAGTTTTCCAATAACTAAAATTAATCAAATTTCATATAGAATTTTTGTATATCTATTTTTAATACAAAAATGATATAGTAAACACTAAAACTATATCGTAACACTATAAAATTAAAAATAGGTATGGTAAGTAACGGAAGACGATTTTGATGGGTTTGTTGAAAAAAAACTACATTTCAATCTGTATTTCTTTGAAACATAAAATGGCTTCATTTAAATAGTTGTTATTTTTGGTATAAATTTCTATATACCGTGCCAATTTTTTAAAATAATCTAATTAATTTTAAAATCCGGTTTTCAGAAGAAAGATAGATTTAATTTTGAACCACATTAAGTTTTCGATTATGTACGTTTTGTGGAAATAGTACCCTTGAGTTCAAGTTTAGTAATAAATTGTTCATTTGAAATTTTATTATATATCGTTATTTACAGATCAACAGGTCATTGATCATTATACAGGATGTTTCAGATCGAGTGTAACAAACTTTGACAGCTTATTCCTGAGGTTATTACATAACATAGGTCCAATTCCTTCCAGTTAAGAAAATACAAGAGATTGAATTTATATAAATTAATAACCCGAATTTTTAATTTTTAATTTAAATTAAGACACTTTTGAAAAGCAAATCGTTTTATTAAAAAATTAATTAGTTTGACAGCTTTGATTTAGTTACATTTACAATTCAAGATACAAAATGCATTTTTTATAAGTTACAGAAATAATACGAGTAATATTTAAATTATATTAAATATTATTTCTATAACTTACAATAAATGCATTTTTAATCTCAAATTGTAAATGAAAATGACAGCTACGAATCTAATTAATTTTTCTATAAAACGATTTGCTTTTCAAAAATGTCTTTCTGAAATTTTAAAAAATTCGTGTTATTTGCAAAACTTCATCTCTTGTATTATGTTAATCAGAAGGAATTGGACCTATGTTCAATGACATTTTTTGCATAGAATTTCCTCAGGAATGAGCTGTTACAATTTGTTACACTCGACTTGAAACATTCTGTATATAAATAAAATACTTATTGTAGGTACGTATAAGATTCAAAAAAATCTTTCTCGAATACAACTTTACAACTTAAAGTTAAATCCATGAAACGATTGAACAGTACGTACATTTCAATGAATCAAAGTTGACAATGAGTAATAAAGATTGATATGTTTATTTCCCTTCTAAATTTATACTAAATCGCTATATAAAGGGCTTCGGCACATTGTGTTGTAAGAAGAGTTACATGAAACGAAGACAGTTCATGAAATGACAGACTTATAGATAAAAGATCGAATGATATTTTAATCTGGAACGACTGAGTTTCTGTTTGTTTGATCAATGAAACAACCCCGTCTCCGAATACGTACCACAAGAGGTGCAGTGCAGATTCATCCTTCCGTCTTGATCTAAACCTTAAAAATGGTGCAGTTTCATCACAGTTCGGGATCTAAATTTATTAACAAAATACATTTTGCGCTAATTGACATTAAAAGTACTATTTTTTTCAAGCTGACAGTTTGTGAAATGTTATTTCCTATATATTTAAAATTATTTTATTTTATTGTTGACACAGATAATTAATAAATATTTTTGAAAATATAAATAACAAATTTGTTTTTCCATAGCAATCGCTCATCAAACGCATAGCAACCGTTCAACAAAGGAGTATATTATAGCAACATAATTTGATGGAGATACATAGACGTCGACTTTTGAAAACCCGTGTGGGGGGAGGGGAGCTTTAGTAAGAATTAAAAAGTAAAAACATATTTTTTTCGATCATGAAGCAGGTGTTGATCTAGAGGCGATGGTTTCAAAGATTAAATTTAAAAAATGTAATAAAAAATACACCGCAGACGATTTTTTTTCAAATTCATGGTCAAACAGAGATAAATAATAAAAGATTTTCCTTCTTATGTGCAGAAATAAATAAATGTGTCGTAAACAAGCTACTGACCACCAAATTATAAAACAAAAACATTTTTTTACTCATAACCTAGGAAATGACATTTTAAGCACGCAATTGACAATCGGAAATGTCAATTTTCCAGTGAAGTCAATCGGGAAAATGCAAAGAACACTGGCTTTCTTGAGCATTCTACAATCTTCAAAATAACAAAATGTATTAATAAATATTACTTCCTATGATTTTCATACATACCTTATATTACAACCCACAAACACCACCGATATACACTGCTCAAAAAAAAAATCGAGCCACTTGGCCGAACCAAGAAAATGCCTGTTTTTAAAATGTAGGGCATTTCTTTCAGGGACGTGTTAACCAAAATCTGGAGATACATTCCTCCTCTACGTTCTAAAAAAATCCCGAAGAGATTCGCTCTCCCCGACCCCCTGAAAAATCGCTTTATGTGATGTTATGTCTGAGCAATGAAAAATCACAAAGTTTGAAGGCTTCTAACTCCAAAAAATCCTATCTTAAGGGGGTTGTTCGACTCGATTGTCACAAAGCCCTATTAATTTCCTTTTCAGAGCTGAAAATTTCGTCCTTGGTGAAGAATTGATTGCACAATCAACAAATTGCTTAGCAACTGATGACTGGTAAGACACGTGTACCACTTTTTATAAAATTTATTGTATATTCGTAACTTGAATTAATTTGATAATTGTTTTATTCGTTACAAAAAAACTTGTACAAACCTCCTGCGGGAAGACACCGTCCCAGCATTCGCTTCGCTCGTGTTTCAAAAAAACCGCTCATGTGCGATAAAAATCATAATAACTATTATTTATAACTTCAGATTCATTCATCCGTAATTTCGTAATGAAAATCTAAATTAAATTTATCTCATGCTCAAAAAAAGTGAAGTCTGACAAAGTAAAAAACGTGTTTTCAATGACAGACCAATTTTAATAGATAGAGGAGGTCTTAAGCTTTATTATTTTTCTCTAAAAAAGGTGTTATGAGATGTATTTTTCGTGAAAAACTAATGTATAAAAATGGTCTGTCAGGAATTTATTAACAAAATTAGCCAGGCAGACAAATTTTTTCAAAAACTACATATACTTTTCAATAAATAGTATAAATTTCAATTTGGTGTTTTCAGTTGTAAATTTATTTGATTTTAGTCGATTTCAAAAATTAATTTAAAATAGAATTTAACAAATGAAACCTAGTATGCCAGGTTTAAAATAATTTTTCCGTTGATCGTTTATTAATGAGCATCAAAAAATCATGCATTAATGACCCCTATTAATGCATGATTTTTATTTATCAACGATTTTTTTAAAATGCGCCTTCAGCACACGTAATATAGTATATTAGCTAGCACTAAGTTGTAAAATAATGATAAACAAAATTAAACGAAATGATTTTGACAGTTCTAGATAAATAATATTTAGGTAACATAGTGTACAGCAGTTTCAAACGGTACTAACCTAACATATTTTTATGGACAAAAATTAGATTTTCTCCCAATTAAAAAGGTATTGATCAACGGAAAAATATTGTAACTAACTCGTGTGTTAATATGAGATTAATAATCTCGACAATTAACGCGTTCACTTCTCTCACGCGTTAAATTATTAATCGCCCTCATTAACACACTAGATAGTTAAATAACTATTTCAAGATTTTCCTATCATTTGAATATTTTTAATTTTAGGTGTTTTATGAGGTATGAATTTGTGTTATGGAGGCTTGGACTACCATGACTACATCAATCAAGGTTTCGGATATAGGAGGACAGACGAATGTGAAATACACTCTTCACGATCGTCATGCTAATGTCTTCCTAGTTAGAAATTTTTAATTAAAGAAACGATGAGCGGCTGAGTGGCTCAGCTTTAGCCCGCGATGTCGTAAAAGAAGTGTGGACAGCGGCGAATTTCCAGAGAAACATCGCCATCAGAAAAATGATACCCGGCCGCGAAATATTACCGCGCGTCGTTCATTTTAAACTTGCCAAATTAAAACATCGTTTTTATTTTCACTTAGCACAGTCCCTGGCTTAATTGAACGCCTGCATAAATCTACTGGCTGACTTACAATGGCAGACGTTATTTAGGATAGCAACTCTACACTTTAACAAAAACAGAAGATGGAAATCGCTCGCTATATACGGAATAGGTTACCTATATGAATTATTTTATATTACAACACAAATATTTACCTATCAAAAGCCTCGTTCACATAATATAAGCATTTTGTTTTAAGGTTTACAGTTTTGTTTACGTTTAAGAATGTTTAAATTCATGTAACTATACGAGCAAAACTAAACGCTTTTGTATGAGGCTTACAAGTATATTCAATTTTAATTAATTTAACTCAACGGTCGCACTTATAATTGAAATTGGAGTTTTGGAGAAGCGCTGGTTGGTACTTATTATAATTTGGTAAGTCCGAATCTGGTTTAACTTAACAATATAGAACTGTGGAATAGTATTTTTTTACATTAAATTGATTGTAATTTTTTTAAAGTCAGTCAGGAACTATTATAATTTTGAATTATTAATTTATTGTAATTCTTTATTAACTGCTGGATATAGAGACAAATGTTCTGCATAAAAATTTAGATACTAATGGCCGTTTGCACCGCTTTCACTTAAATGCTTTACTTATCAAAGGGGTACTTAATATTTAAGGTTAACTTTAACTTAATCGGTTTGCACCAGTACCCCTTAGTTTATACTTAGCAAAGGGAATGTTTCTGTGAGAACAAGAAGAAATCGTAGGAATATTTCACTTTAGTAATAATACATTCTGGTTATTTTTGACATTTTTTGTTATGTTCTGCGGGTTCTGAGTGAGTGCTAACAGAATTATTATTTAAAATTTGTTTTATAAAACATGTTAGCAAGTATAATAATCTTCTATCCTGTAACGAATTACTTTATTACATTTTTGTCTTTATGATATTTATCTATATTTTCCTACATATAATATTAATCTTAATCTTATAGGTATACATATTTCTGATATTAATTTTAGCAAATCGACAACCACAAGTCAAAATATTTAAGTGTCACTTCAACGTGTCAATTGTCTCTTTTCAACTCACTATTATCACTTTAATATAATGTGATATGAATGGACGCATGTACAAATTTAGATTTAGAATATAAAATATGGTCATATTTTAAATGTAAATTATAAATCTAAATTCATCATAAACCTGCAAAGGCAATGTATATTTTATATTTCTAAAGGCTTTTATAAATGCAGTATTTACGTTAAGGGTACCTCTAAGTGGCACCTGAACTTCAGCTTAAATTTAAGGGGAGCTGTAGTTATTTAAGGGCACCGTAAAAATTGGTGCAATTTACTTATTTGGATAAGGGGTACTTAAAAATTAAGTGAAACTGGTGCAAACGGCCATAAGTATTAGTTCACATTATCTTAAAATAAAAATGGTTTTAAATCCATAATAAATTAATGTTTATATAGTTTACAAATTTTAAATCTTGTAAACTAAGTACCTACCTACTTCTTACAGTCATAGGATTAAAATTAATACCAAAGTTTATTCGACGGTATACAAAACAGTAAAATACAAAATACAGAGTGTGGGTACTTACAAATAAATAAATTTTGGTAAATTCTACATTATACGATATACGGTAAAACGGGGTAACTTTGGCAGCCGCAACCTACTTCAGTGCCTAACTGAATTTGTTTGTTATACTTTTTTATTAGTTTGAATTATGTGTTCGTTTTTTGATGTTTTAAAGTTTACTTCGTACACATCAGCTCTAGCTAAAAATACCATGACTGTATATCAAAAAAAGCTGGGAGGACGCACATATAAAAATTATACGGGAGATGCGTTGAAAATATATATACAAAAGCAGATGAATCAAAATTGTAACAAATTTATAGAATTTTTAACGTTTTAAATACAAATTGTAGATAGTAACATTTAGTATAAATTTTGAGGGTATTTCAGAAAAACTATTAAAATAATTTCATTCTGTGGTATTTGAGTTATCGTACCTCAAACATCCATCCACACAGAAAATTATCAAAAGCATCAAATCCTAAAGTCAACATTTTTAGCTATTTAAAAATTACAGCAATTTTTGTGTGAACAAAATCGAGACCTGATTTAAATAAATTTACAACTTACAATATAATATATTTTCTCGAAAACTGTACCACTTACGTTAAAAACGTAAATAACCTTTTCTTTCAAAATTTTTATAAACTTTCATTTTCATTGATTTTTGCGTTATCTTAACCATTTACCATTTATATCGAAAAAAGTAAAAAACTGCCGACATCCAAAATACCCTCCGTAGGACAGCATGCACGAGTGTTGATTTTTTATGTTATTACTTAGCACCCACACAATGCATCTGCCAAGTATCTGTATTTTGTTAATAAGTTCCAGGAAGGGCAATTTTTCTTTCAAATGACTGGACTAAAACAAAAAATAGATATTCCGCTTAGCTAAATAAACAAACGACAAAACCACAATAATATAAATAATTCGAATATCCTCCCCTGATAAAGCTCCACCCCTAATAATTGTCAATTTCACCCACCGATGCATAATTCAGATAAATCAATGAATGGTGGGCACTTGACGACTTGGGAGAGCTTAGCAAACGTTAGCATTTCAAGCGCAACTTGATGTGCGATATTGTATCGGTGTTTGGTCAGTGCGTACGTTACGTCGGCCGTCAGAGGTTGATGGTTAGGGTAGTAAAGTGTAGGGGTAGTTAAAGCTTAGTTAAGAGTAGTCACAGTCAGCAAGAAGGGGTGGTGTTTTGTCAATAGTCTTATCGGAATTGTAAGACCAGATCAGAAGCTCGATATAGAGTTGAAAAATTGGATGGGGAATGGTTTGGAAAACTGTGTACACTTTATAAGTATCTGTTCAAATGAATTTTTCACATACGTAGAAAATTTTCTTCTCACAAAATAGTCAGGAAAGTTAATTTTTCCTCTCTAGAGAGGAAAGTAAAGTGTTACTACCAATGTTATTCTACAATTAATTTTTTTAAAACTATTGTCAGCAAATTTATTATTTTATAGAAAATCGCATTTGTTCCTAGAAATATTGTCTAGTAATATTTCCGGAAATATTTCTGTAGACCTTTATAAACGTCATTTTTTAAAAGAAATTAATAATGCGATTTTCTTTTCGAATACCCCTCGGTATGGATTAATATCCAGATAATTTATTGTCGTACATTGCTGCAATACAATTTGACAAATCGAAAACATATAGACAGTAATGCACTCGAAAAATATTCTAATTTAATCCAAGCACTTGGGATATATTACAAGTGAAAATCGTCAAATAACAGCCAATGGAAGAATTAATTACAATAATAGTAATCATGGTTATATAAAAATTTAGGGGTAATTTTTTACTATAAGTAGTAGCTTGAGGAAGTTAACTATAATTAACAAGCGGAAACTTTTCTGCATGTCATAATGTGAGTTTTACATTGTATTAAAAATTGGTTAAATGGTCATTTTGAGTGTAAATAAGCAATGAATAAGGTAAATAATACACATTTATTAATGTTAACAAACTTAGTGAATATTTCAAGTTTCTATTGTATAAAGAATTCTAGAATAGAGCTTCAGTGTCCTTGCGAATTTCTTACCGAATATGCACTCGTGCATTAATTCACGTCCATAAAATTTTTATCGTGCATTCAAACAACGTAATTAGCTCTCGTATTCCACACGAGCTAATTAAGACGTTGTTAGAAAGCACTCATAACAATTTGCGGAAAAATTTAATGCACATGTGATATTATAAGTGAAAATTCTTATTTATCACGCAGTGGCACTGAGTACTCCGTTTGTTAATACCATTGTATAACTTTCTTTTCTGTTATATTGATGATTGTGCTGTGTGGAGTGTCTTCACAAATCCTATGGCCATAATGTGAGTTTCCTGTAACCCTAATTATTTTTAATTAACTTCAACAATCTGTGAGTTATGGTCGTATTTGCAGCAACTTTAGCACGGAGTTATACGCGTGCACTTATGTAAGTTAAATTTAAATTCATTTTTGACAATTTCAAGTTTTTATTGATAAAAATAAAATTCTAGCCTTATAATAATTTCGGATCGTGTCTTTCCACTCGAACTAAATATGATTCATTCCATACTACTTATATTTGGATGATTCGACCAGGAACGTGGTCATCAACAGTTTTACTTTTTTATATTTGGGACATATTATGGTTCCTTCTCTACAAGCAAGAGAGTTTTCTTGTTTAATTATATTATTTAAAAATTAACGCCATGATGTTCGGTGTGGTACTACGTTGCTGATCGAAACGTTCAAATAAAACATTTTAAATTGACTTGTAATAAAATGTTTTCATAACCTAAACCCAAAACGATACTTAAGCGCCTTTCTCTACAACACTAAAACTAACCATCAAGGATCTACTTCTCTTATTAAACTATAAAATATTATATAATTTAACGAGAGCTATTTATACCTAAACTGATAATCAATTTTAATTATTGTTCATTACTGTGCATGAAAGAAGATGAAATGTGCATACCTACAAAAAATTTAATACAATAATCACTACAAGCAAACTAAAATTTTCGACTGCGACGCATTTTTTAAAATATAATAATAAAGTGTTTTGTTTGACTGCCTTGACTTAGGTTCGAATTATGTTGTATACTAATGAATCACAGTATGTAAGGCTGTCACACTCAAATTGGATAAAAAGCACGATAGATGTAATATATGACTACTCGCATTTCACTTTTAAAAACATGACCAAAATGTACCAGTGTGAATTATGTAACAGTCAATCACGTGACTATTTTCGGTGATGCATTAATTTATCCCTTAGAAATAAATTTAAATTACATCTTATTCGCTCATTTATGTGAATAAATAATAAATAAATATGTACAATGCAACATTTAACTTAGATTTGGTTACAACTTATGTGAGTAATAGATTATTACCTAATAAGTAATTATTAATAGCATGAGTTATCGAGAAACATAATGAATTATTTAATAGGAGAAAGCTAATTCAACACTAAAATATTAAATCACGGTAAAGTTTGTCTAATACCTACAATAATATATAATAGAATCACAGAATCATAATTTATTATTTATTTATATTTTTAAACGTGAAAGAGTGTAAAATATTAAGTATTTTCCCCTGTATGAAAAAACGTAACTTTTAATGCGACAGCCTTAGACCTTGATTCAAAAAAAATTTTCGACTGCGACGCTTTTTTACGCCTATGCACATAATTGTTTCGTTTCATGGGAAAATTGTAACTAATTAGATAAGGAAAATAAAAATACTTTTCTGTAAAAGAATAAGTTTGATTTTTCCTACGATCATTATTTTCTTTATTTCGTGATACTCAAATACAAATTAGTAATAAAAATGACAAAAATATATAGCTAAAGAAAATTTTCTTTGATTAAAATAAAACATGAATTGGAATATGTTTGTTTGTTTGATTTAATGTGTACGGAGGCGTAAGTAGTTCAAAGAGACTGTCTTGTTTAGATTACGGTACTTTATTGATTAAAAGACATAAATATATAATTAGAAGTTGTTGACCGGTACGAATGAACAAGTCCCGCAATGCCACAATGGTATAAATAATTAATAAATAATATATTGATCCAAATGGTTCACTAGTTACACTACGATTTTACAAATAAGTATCATTTGAAACAGCATTAATTATGCATCAATCATAAATCAAATTGTTATTACTTTTGTGTAATAAAACGTTTATTAGTGGTAAAAAATCCCGCGATACAAAATGATTTTGACACACACAATAGCCACTTCATAAAATAATAACATGTTTTACAAATGACATAATTGTACTTTAATTTTTTCATTGTTCTGACAGATTGCATTAATAATTATCTATAAAAAATTAATTAAATTTTGCAAATCCACGTGACATTCAGTTTTAATTAATAAATCATTACATAAATTAATGAATTAAAAATGTATCATTTGGTTTTGTACAATAATTTGACAACTCTAGCATGCACTGACTGACAAATCGTGTTTACATTTCAATTTTATATCATCAAGTTGCAAATGTCTTCGATTCCGCAATGTCCGATACATTTGAGAAATATTCAAAGTTTATATAAAGTTGATGGATACTCGAGATCTATTTTCCTGTGTGAGTGTGACTTAGTACAAATATTATCTGTTCAAGTTGTGGAATGTACTGAATAATGCATTGAACCATGAGGAATATACGAGGAAGCAGCACAAATCACACCGAGTAAATAAATAAAATAAACTTAGACTGATGTGGCTATTCCTCGGATATGTAATTTTCATGCAGATATATGAGAAATTGTTGTCCGATTCACATCCTTCTTAACACGAAAAGACAGTGTTGGATCTAGGGCAACCTCGCAAATTTGTTTTATTGTGCATTTTTCTATTTACGTCTTATCTCATTTTCTCTACGTGAATGTAATTTTTTTTATCAATAAGCACGGTTTCAGGTCATTTTAATTTAATTATTGTATTATATTTACCATGGTCTCTTTTTGAGTGATGCATACCTGTATGTATGTGTTATGTGATGTGTATGTTCTGAATAATTATATTCAACTAAACTGTTACTTATCTTGCGGTGTTGGATAAAAAATTATACTTCACACGTGGGTTAAAAGGAATGACCCATTCCAGAAAATTATCTCACTCAGCCTTCGGCCTCGTAAGTAAAGATTTCCCTCGTGGGTACCTCCTTACTTTGCTTAGGTACTTGTAAAATAAAAAACTATTATTTTAACGATAAATTAAAAATTAATACACATTTAACAATCAAAGAAAATAACAAGAACATACAGAGTCCTTGTTAACTTTAGCAATCTGCCAACTAGGAATAGTAGAAGATTAAAAATTATTCTAAATTCAAATAGTCATATAGTCCCAATAATCAAAATCTAACATTTAAAATACAAAGTGATAAAATGAATGACCGTCACATGACTTAGAAAAGTCCATTTTCTGATCAAAACTATGATCCGTGGAAAAAGTTAGTACTCATTTCTTATCAAACGAATTTTATGTAATGCCAATACCTACGATAAATTTGGAATTAATCAGTATGATTTTTTGATACTTTCAGCAAAGCAAAAAGTAAGTGAAGAGCACAATTTAAGTTATTTTGAAATTGAACTGTAATTTTTGACAGTTTGAGGTTAGGATAGTGAGCTTAGTTCATCGAGACGGCAAAGACAAAATCAGAAGAAAGCAGCACGGTTCATCATTTATAAATTATGATCACTCTGTATTTAACATTTTATTAACTTAATATTCCTTATGCCCCTCTATAAGTAGTAAATTGACCAGTAGTTAGCTCAGCGGTAGAGGATCCGCCTAGCATGCTAGCGGTTCCCAGTTCGATTCCCAGCGCAACCGGCAATAATACCACTGGGTCCGAGTGGTTGAATTCCACTATAATTAACATCTACCATTCTATAATTGGGAGTTAATCCTGTAGATTGGTTACCATTAAAAATAAAAAAATTTAATAAACGTTCAACTTGTTTTTATATATAATGCTATTTTATCATCTTTATTTAAAAAATTCTTTAAGACTACGGATCTATTAGGCCTTTAGAACAATCCTTTAACTCATTTTATTAGATAGTAATTAGTCAAAATATTATTTTGTTAGGATTTTGGTTGTTGAATTATCGAATTGTGAATGACACCCTTACGAGTAATAAAATTACATAATACTATCTACAGACGATTCAAATGTGTTCTTATACGATTGTCATGAAATGATGATGGTGGTTATTTTGAGAGTGACAGTATACATCCTTTACGTCTAGGTTTGGTATACCTACATTAGAAATTAAACATTAAACATTTTTAAATTGACAAAGTGGAGCGAAACTTTATAACTGAATGAAAATCTCATATAAATTGATTATAGTCTAGTATTTTACAATGTCTAAAAATCAGTCCAATTTTTCTTGTCAGCCTTCAATCAGCCTGATTAAAAATATCACAAGCGGCTACATCAAATTTCAAGCATCCAGTGAATCAAATCAAAACCGTCAGTAAATAAAAAATCGCCATACTGCGCTCTCTAATATAATTGTAGCGATTTTTATTTGCAAGTTTGTTAGCTTTATGGCTGTGTACTTTCCCAATCAATGGGATCGTTGGAAAGTCAGGTAGGATAATTACATTTAGGCACGGAACTGCTGGTGTTTCCGCTGCTCTTGAATGCAATATTGGGAATTGGCGAACCCCATTTTTTTAATGAAAAAACAAACGTCGACTGGAGGTAAAGGAAAATTGCATTAAAAAGGTAAAGTGTACGTAATGTGCACTCTTATTGTGAATTATAAATGATGAATGGAAAAAACGTTTGTTTTACTTCAAAATCTCGCATTCCCTGCTACATAAACTAATATAATTACAAAAACGTCCGCACGAACCTTTATGAACGATCATTCAAGCAGCAACAATATTCCATTTCTATATTTCATCATTTAAAAATAATATTTTCCTGTCAATTAAAATTAATCTAACCTTTCGTATACTGCTGAGTTGCTCGCCTTTCGAAAATCCAATTGTTTTGGTCACTTATTGCTTAACTGAAAATACTGAATACTATTTTAAAATCACTTTACACATTATTAATACACTGAATAAATTATCCTTTAACATATTTAACAAATAAACACGACCTTTAAATCATACGATACGTACAACGGGAAATACAAAAGCAAACTAAACTGCCTTGACTAAGCTTTAAGTCGCTATTTTACGACGTTCAGCATCATAGAGATTCCGATTCCAACAGGTTTTGTTTAGTTAAAATAATAAAACATTGCACAGAATAATATCATGTACAAAATGTATTTAATAAGAATTTGCAAAACAGTGATTCCCAACTTCTATACTGCATTATTGTTTTTTATAATTTATAATATTATTTATATTATATTTTAATTCTAAAATATCTGTCCACACCAAGCAAGTACTAAAATCCAATGATCAAATTCATTTTATTACAAATTTTGCATCGTCACATAAGAAAGTTTTACATTCAAACTATTAATAATTTAATTGAAAAACTGACTAATATCACTCAAATTTATGATTATTATTGTGTTCGAATTTAATATGCAAGATATTTATTAACATCGCAAACGAACTAATCATCCTTATACATAAATATACCGGGTGTAGACGGTTTTTCTGTCCTATAAGAAAAACTATGTTAAAATTTTACCTATTGATTTTAGAGCCAAATTGTAAATATAAAAGTTGTTCAGAATAAAAAATGGCATCCAACGAGACCTTATTTATTGATACAAAACGTTCCTGTCACGAGATATATTTAAATTAAATTTGCCATATTTTAGCTGTTTACAGAGTGCCATGAGAAATGAAACGAATTAGAAATACTTCAATTAATTACGATAAAATATAGGTACCAAAAGAAGGAAAGGACAGTAATTATTAATTTCTTTTTTGATTAGAAGATCCTTCCTATGGTTCAATAAATATTAGAACATAAATTAGAACAACAATTTTTAATCTGTCAACAGTCAGAGTGACGAAATAAATATTTTTGTGTTGATTTATTTTGCATGGCAGAAATCGATTTGAACAACAAATTTAAGCTTATTCGATGCAGTTTTTTATTCTGAACATCTTTTGTATTTACACTTTTGCTATAAAATAAATAGGTAAGCACATTAAAATTTTAACATTGTATTTCCTAGGTCAGAAATATGGTCTACACCCGATAAGTATGTAACATATAATACAGGATGTTTCACAACTACAAGATAAAAATTAAATGGTAGATAGTACTTCGCGACAGAATGACACGAATCAAAAACATTTTTTTCAAAATTCGCAACATAAGTCGCACTTTAATGACATAGGTACAAATTTTTAAAGCCATTGTTTCAATTAGTATTTTTAATATGATTAAATAATCCTAAATGCAATACAAACGCAATCATTTACCTAAAATTGAATATAAACTTATTTATTAAATTTCGGTAATGCGGTAGGTAATTTAAGTTCATGAAACCTGCTGCACTAAAAATATATTAGGTATGTCATTTAGAGTGCAATTTATTATGCGAATTTTGAAAAAATTATTTCTGACTCGTAATGAACCTATAGTATCAGCCATTTAAATTTTATCCTGAAGTTGTGAAACAACCTGTATAGTGTATAATAAGTTGTATAGGTACCATGTGACCAAATCAGAAATCATTACCAGAGACCAAATAATAGTTAGTTTCTAGCTCACCCATTTATATTTTGTCGTATTGTTTTCGATGTTATATCCGTCACGTAGCTACATATTCCCAAGTCCATGCAATACCTTAATACCTTAAATACCTATAACTAGCAATCCACTTAAAAAGTAATCCAGTCTGAAATGAGAAAGGCTGAAATGCACTTCAGGTAATTAGCAGAGTGTGATTTTAGCGTAATCACATGCAAGCCAATATAAAACAGCCACAGTACACTTTTTCTAGGATCCTTTTCTTCTTCACCTCAATACTTTGTATAAAGCTGCAGTGCACCTCCCTTGAGAGGTCTTACTCCCTAGAGGCAGTTAATTAAAAACTACCCTGCATTGAATAATTACCTGGCTAAATGCGGAATCTGCACTTCACTGCGATTCTTTTATTTCACTAAACAAAATATAACTTTGTTGGAAATAAAAGGCTATTCATTCAAATAAAATATTGCTAGTCGCGCTTTGAATACTTAATTAATTTACTGCTGGCGGAAGGGCAAATAATAAATTGTGGAATTTAAAAACTGGAAGTAAATCATCAATTTTGCACTATACAGTGACATAATATATATTTTACAGGATTTAATTCAGGGATGTATCTAAATAATTGTAAAGAAAATCTTTTTTTGCCTCCTGAACTGTAAAAAAAACAATCACACATCGTTGTCGTCTGATAGTTATGATGATTTTACACATGTCATAACTGTTCGTTAATACGCACCGAATTTTATTTATTTAATATGCCTTTAAATAAAAAGGTAACTTTAAAATAAAAAGAGACTACAAAAACGCTACTTTACGCAATTTATTGTTCAATAGAGTCTGAAATAAATAAAACGGATTAATTTTAAAATATCATATTCACAGGCGACATCTCAGAGCAGTTGTTTAAAGTCTATACTTGACAAAAGCAAATTTTAGTGCAAATTTCAAATGCATCTCACTTAACCTCATAGAAAATACGATATTTGGAATAAATGGGTATGTCGGCCAAAAAATATACTACATACTTGTATGCGTTAGGTATTTGTACAACGCTCGGTTTTATCAAAGCACTCCGCTTCGCATCGTGCTTATAATATAAAATAACTATTATAGATAAGTAGGTACAAAAAAATCGCATTTTATATAATAGGTACCCACTTTCAGATGCAGAAGTCAACTTTACAATATTACAATATTGTTGATCGTAGTAAATTTTAAAATACCTAGGTACATTTGAGTCATAGTCAAAGAAAATCCTAAAAGTATTTTAAGCATACCTCTTGTATTTTGTTAACTAGAAAGAATTGAACTTGTGTTCAATGACATTCTTTGCTTAAAATATCATCAGGAAAGGAACGCATGCAGCACTCGCAAATTCTAACGCTGCTTTATTCATGCACTGCTTCATGCATACGTTGCTTACCCCAATCACTGCTTTGTTTAGACACAGCCTCATTCATACACCGATTTCTTCTAGCACCGCTTTATTCATCGTCCTAAACTCTATCGTCCTATGTAGCACAGAAACAAACCTAAAATCATAATACTGAATGGGAAATATTATAAAAAAAAGTTTATAATTTAAAATTCATGCCTTTTGTTGTCTGCTATGTTTTTTCCATTGATAGTGCATAAAAGTAATTTTCAATAAATTACTGCGATATCTATGGATACGAAGCTATCTGTGCTAGTTTAGAACGATGAATAAAGCGGTGTTAGAAGAAATCGGTGTATGAATGAGGCTGTGTCTGAACAAAGCAGTGATTGGAGAAAGCAATGTATGCATGAAGCAGTGCATGAATAAAGCAGCGTTAGAATTTTCGAGTGTTGCAATGTTACCCATCAGGAATAAGCTGTTAAAGTTTGTTATACTCAAACTGAAACATCCTGCATAATAAATAACTATTCTTTTATAAATCATTAATGTACACAGAAAAAATAAGAAAAAATATTTTTCAAATTTTATGTGTAGTATAAAAAATAATAATTTCTTAGAATTTTTTTTTTCGTCTCTACCGCCCCTCTCCCGGATCCGTCCATGTACTGATTATGTCAAAGGAAGACGAAAATGTATTTTTTAATAATGCAACCGAGTTTGGTCCATAATAATTGGTCGCCGTTGAGGAATTTCTCAGTCCTGCGAATCATCATCATCAGCGAGTAAATTGATGAAGTTCAGAAGTGTCGGGGCCGCGAGATAATTATTCATTGCGTGTCGTAAACGTAAAGAGACCCCTCCCCTGTCCCCTGGGTGATCTGAATTCACTGAACGAGTTATTTATGTAACTAGATATAGAGTCATATATCTACCAACCTCTCACCAGGAATGGGAATGGGATTCTTTCATTTGTGAAGTTATTTTGTTTCTGATAGAATTCACTATTCACCGTATACTTCCTTTTTCTAACTCATAAATTCAATAATGTGACGTGTGAAAATAACGCAAGAGATGCTGGAAATGCACTCCGTACTGGAAAATTAATTTTGGGCATTTTACTAGTCGTGGAATTCCAAAGTTTACCCCTGCATAACCATGAAAATTAGTTTCATAAATTACACGCGTTACTGACATGGAAAACGGTTCTGCTTTCGATAATTATACTATTTTGTTTCATATAATTACTTATTGAAAGAGTGAACACAGTAATATTATACAAAATTTAGAACAGAAGTTGGTATTAAAAGAAATTGTAAATATAATTATATCTTCTGGTTTTAGTGGCAATAATAAATTATAATCTAGCATGTATGTATATACTATGAAATTTTTGTGATATTATGGTACATTTTGAGCCTTTTTTTAAAAAGAGGCGAATAACCCTGTGTGATATTGGTAACATATACTATGGTTCTGGTTTTGGCTCTGACAACTTAAGCTTAAGACGATCCTCTACCGCGCCAGAAAAAAGCCAAAAACATGGATTTCGCTCGCCACTCCACAGCGTTTATTGTTTTGTTAAATATAATAATCTAAAAATATTGTTAAAGATAAAAATACAATCTACAAAATGGTTGATGCATAATTTAAAACTTTTGCATTAAAATCGAAATATGTTATTTTAATTTTGACAATTTTTGTTATTTATTTAACACAAATATCTTATATTTTTAAACGAATTTAAAAAATTCGATCGGTTATTTCGCAGATCCAAGCTTTGTTTGAAGTTAATTCACTTATAAATAAAAGTTGTACAGTGGCGCGCAAATATCCTCTTTTTTACATATATTGCAGTTTTTTTTACAAATATGGGTGCCAAAATTATTTTTTCCTACCAAACATAAATTATTTGTTATATGTATGTTTAAAAAAAAACAATACACGATATAGAATAGTGTGCAGAATCAATGTTTTTGACTGTTTTCTGCCATATAAGTAGGTATTTATATTATTATTACATAGACGGTGTTGCCACAATCAAAAAGTTGGTTTATAAGCGTGACAAATTATGTATGTGTATTTAATTAGACTTTATTTTATCTACTTTCAGCACCAATTATTCACGTAGGTAAAAGTAAAACACACAAAAGGATACAAAACGTAGGAACAATAATTTATCTTCTATGAAAAAAGGTTTTCATTTTAACACGCGAGGCATCTTTCTGTTCTTGTTTTTATATAAAAAGGCAGTAGTTGCGCGGGTTTAAGCACAGCTCTCTGTGTGATGACGTACGAAGCTACAGTTTCGCGGTTCAAGTTGCTGGATCGACTATGTGCGATTGTCGTCAAATTGTAAAACATCTTGCAATTAAATCGCACTCGGATGCTTTAAGCTAACCACTTGATCGTCTTAAAATGTAGTTCTGGTTGCGTAAGAATATCTTCGTTGCCTCTTTTCAAAGGTCGTCAAATGGATTGAAATTCTGACTGCACCAAGATAAATTTCGTTGCTAGTAAACTGTTTATTATTTACTTGAAGATAATGTTTTTATAAATATTTAATAGACAAAGAATAAATTTCTATCAGGAGATATAACCGTGTATGCATAAATTGGAAATTTTTCTGAATTTTTATAATCATGTACAAACTTTTTATTAAAATTTTAATAAGGCACAAGTGTTAATTGATCCTTTAAGTATATAATCCTTGATGAAATAAAATTTTATAATTATTGTACTGGTCTCAAAACACTCGCTACGTTAGTACATTTTAGCAGACCTTCAATATCGAGAAAATTTAAACTTTAAACTCGTGAGATTTGCTTACTTCTTTAAAAATGAAATTTGATATTTCGTGTGAATAACTCAAATTGCCAAAATATTAGAAATTTTAAAAGAAAATTTCATTCGTGAAAAAAAAATTTCGTCAAAAAACTTCCGATTTATGAGTCAAAAAGCCACAAAATGCACTTTTTTCAAACGACCATAACTTTGTGCCAATCGTTGTAGGAACTTCGTTCTTTGGGCACTGCACAGGTAATTGAACAAATTTAAATGCCTTTTCTGTGGATCGAGTCGACAAATTTTTTCCAACTCAATACACATGACCAAAGTTGGATGTGTTTTTGCACAAAAACGTGTTTTTTTGTTCGGGTTTTGAAGGGTACAAAAAGAGATCATACTAATCTGAGTTTACCCCCTTAAAGTAGAGCCACTATGGGTTTTTCCCAGAAAAAATCGTCTAATTTGGTTGAAAAGTGGCTGAGTTATGTGCGAAAAACAAAAAAATAGACCTTTTTTTTTTAAATTCATAACTTTGTGCCAAATCATCGTAGGAACTTCGTTCTATGAGTCCTGCACAGGGAATTTTAGTGCCCTTTTGGTGGATCAATTCAAAAAAAATGTATAAACTCCGTACACATCCTCAAAGTTGGACATTTTTAAAATTAAAATTGTTTTTTTTGCACATGATTGCTAGGGGGGGCGGAGGGGGTTGTGCTTAAGTTTGCATGCATGAATTTAAAGTAGACACTTCAAAGTTTCTCGCCCTCGAAGATTCATTGATATCGATTGAAAATACACCGAGTTAGGGCAGTTTGAAAATGGTCGATATTTTTACGAATTTCAAGTGTTTCATTTTTTTTCCGCCAGTATATATATGATTATGATAGGTACCATCAAAACAAAAACCTTTACTTCTAAGTAAATTATATTCGGTAGGGTCCTACTTTAAATATAATATCTTCCTTTAATAATTGTTCTTCAAGATTCTATTATAATATTAAAATTCATCTTTAACTCATAAGTAATATCAGAATGATGAAATTCGGATGGAATAAATGACAAAGCAATATTTATTTAACTTTGATTATAAACTAACAAAGTGAAATTAGTGTGAAGTGCAATTTTAAAATAGCACTTTACCCTTGTCGCTATGTGTCTAGTGGGGTCAAACAAGCAAAGGAATGCAGGAGCGAGAGTTGCCACTTGAACTATACTCGCTAGTAACGCAGGCGTGAGGCGTGTAGTGGAATGAAGTGCAACAAGACCCTTTCATCGTCGCTGACGAAAACGACACTTCACGCTCACTTTTTCCTCTATCTAATTACCAATGAAATCTGCAGACATTTGCATAATGCGTACCTCTTAAGTATGCATTTCATGTAGCAAATTGACTCGCGCAATTCACCTCTAATGAACAGGGTTGTTATGCAGAAATGTGCGTCCAATTCGTCAGTGCACTTAGCTTTTTAAAATACAGCGAGCGTGGACGTGAAATTGCATGGCAATCACGACACTTCATTCACTAGAAATTTGCTTTCTTATGAAAAGATTTTATTACTGAAAAGAAAAATTTTCATTTCGGTTGTAACGCCTCGTTAACAACTTTATAAAAGAGGAAGAGGACTTTCCCTACTCGGAGAATTCACAAGAACTTGTTGGACAATATGTTCACATTTACATTCGTTTGAGGCGTTTTCTCTTTTTAAACACATTCGCAAAAGGGAAGATCAAACATTGATATATTTTACTAGAGCCTTTTATTTTCTTCTGAGAAACACAATTAGAAATTAACGCTCTTTGACTTCATAAATTATTGATCTAGATAATTATTTCTTCTATTTTTGATCCGTTTTATTTTAAGGAAGAAGATGTATACCTACTTCTACGTGCATTCGATATCTCATTTAATTACAATATGTCCTGAATTTTCACATTTTCTAAATCACAACTGTAAAATCAGAGCAACTATACTCGATAATATAAAATGAAGTAGTAAACAAATCTAGAAATAAAATACTTATACATCAAATTGACTGAAAGATGATTTTAATAATGCCATCTACTACCTAGATTGATTTCCCTTTCATTTATTTTATAAGTGCTGCTTAATAACTGTTATTTTTGCATATTATTGGTGTCATTTTCAACATAAACTTTACAAATCTTCGTGTTCCTAAAACTAACGTACCTACCTATATAAATGTACCGTAAACAAAACTTATTTTTTGATACGTACATAGAGTACATACAATCACAGAAAGGACTTGCGCAGAGACAATTACTCGTTTGGATGAGTCCAACTCAAAAAAATGGGGATGTTTCAAAGTGAGTAAACTAAGTATATAAAATAACGGGAAGGACGATCTCCATAAGACATGTATATTAAAAATTATTGCCCAAAGTTGGTGACTTCTGTAACGATACGTCAGGTCGGGTCGTCGACAGTCGTCTTTATTTTCTATTTTTGTCGTTCGGTTTGTTCGATTTTTCCAGAAGGTATTTTGTTTTATCCTTTTTTAGTTTGTTCTATTTTATTATATTTCATTTAAAATGCCCGCCACTATATCAACATCTTCACAAACTCATACATTATTCCGTGGATGACCCTCGTTGTCTATCCTTTCTTAATTTTCATACTCCTTCAATCCATACCAGAAACATCCTACTATTCTATTTTCCTATGGCCCTAATTTGCATCTTGATTCACCATTTCATCGAATGTGTGTCTTATATGAAACGAAATTTTTTCATATTTACATTTTTCGCTTAGACTAAAAAAAAATTGAAATGTTTATGTGCATAATTTTGTTTTGTTTTTAGTTGTTCATATTTATTTGTATCTTAGTGTATTCTATTCTATTATTGGGCTCTTGTCTGTTAGATATAGCTTTCTTAAATAAATAAATACAATCAACCGCTAAAATTTAAGACACTGGATATGGGGTTAGCAGTGCAGCTAATTTATTCAAAAAGAAGGGGTCCATATCTCTGTGGTGATCATCCTTTCCATTATTTTATATAATTCAGTGGTTAGAACATTACAAACACAGAGGTTATAGCTCATATTTTCAAGTTGGATAGTACATGCAGCGCGGTAGCTGTCATGTGTTTTTTTAAATCTTAATAAACCCTATTTTTGCGTTATTAAGGTACCAACCTTCTAATATTTGAGTGTTCACTTACAGACCTCGAAAAAATACAAAGTCGCAAACAGCAGTTTAATATCGGGTTTAGTTTCTGAAATGCACTTACATTAAAATGCTAAAAATCTCAGTCGCTGCATTAATTTTCTCTGGCGCTATATTTTTATTTAAATATTTAACGTGCGGTAACTGCGGTATAGAAATAAACCCCAAATGATAAGAATAAATCGGTATTCTTTTATATCGTGGGTAAATTAAATCAATTTAATTTATGGAAAACGAAGAGAGAGAATAATGAAAAAGAATTTAAATGAATTTTTTAATTTAATTCATATTTGCATACAGAGCATATGCGAGTCAAGTCAATCCTAAACCTCTAACCAAATAAAAGAAATCGATTTTAATAAACCTGTATTCAAATTAAGTTTTTCTGCAAAAGAAAAACCTTAGCCTCAATAATAGAAATTACATTCGTAGTCTATTGAAAAATAAAATATGCAAACTACTTGTTACTTGCTGGTATAAAATATATTATTTACATAGATAAACAACGGCGTAAGAAAGGAATGTTCAATTACTGCCAACACGACATCTGATCACAAAAACAACGCGGAGGGGGCGTCAAGTGGCATTTGACACTGTCTATAAATGGTTTTGTGTATATCCAAGCTTGTCTATTTTAATTAACCTCTATCCCAAGAGAGTTCCACGAACGGGAGCAATCAAGAAAAAACTGCATTCAATATACGGCAAACACCGTTCGGTTTTCACTGTGAGAATGGCACAATAAACGTTATATTGCTGCGAAAAACACAGCCCTGAATTAGTATTTTAAGTCAGTATACAGGGTGAAACCCAACCTGTGTAACAAAATTTAAGCGTGTATAGTATTGGACGCACCGATCATGAATCAAAAAGAATTTTGTTGAAATTCGTAAAATTAACATTAGTTTGGAAAACATTATCATTTTGGGTACAACTGGTTGTCACATTTAAATACAAAAAAAGTTAAACAATAGTTCTGCAGAACTATTGTATTAGCGTGATTACAATGTAATGTAATAATAATTTTACAAACAGGAAAAAATTAAATTTGTAGGTAGGTAGGTACTTACAGAATGTCTCATTTGTTTGGACCCATTTTTTAATTTGCAAATTTCAACAAAATTCTTTTTGATTCATGATCAGTGCGTCCAATACTATACACCTTTAAAATTTGTTACACAGGTATAAAAAAGCGAGTGTAAATTTTTACCTACGACTTTATAGAAGCTCGCGATATCATCACACAAATCTTTATTTGTATGTTTAATATAATTACACATGAGACTTGTTTGGCTTATAAAATATAAGACTAAATTGGTTAATTTGATATACTGGTTGTTTCACAATATCAGGATAAAAATAAATCGGAGACACTTCATGATAAAAATGAACTGATTGCGAATCCTAATATTTTTTTTTATAAATTCACAAAATTATTAATCATTGTGCTGTGCATTAAGTTAACATGTTTAGGACTACTGCTTTCAATTAAAAATAACTACATCATTTGTTCATTTATAATTATATACAGTCAATATGGTCTAAGAATGACATTACAATAATTCCAATGTATGATTTAAGTTCAAACTATATACTTGATGTAGCTGTAATATCTTTTTAAATAATAAACTTTGTAGTAGGTACACAATACGTGACTGTTTTTCAGGTAGTTATTTTACTAAACTATGCTTACATTCGTACAATTTTCAATTCTGCGCTTATTTCGTAAATGTTACAGCATGTAACGTAATAATTTACGTACCAATATTTATAATAAACAATTATAAATCAAATGATATCGTGTTGTAGTTTATTATAAAATTAATAGAATAGATTGGAATGTCATTCTTAGAGCACTTTGACTGTAAGAAAGTAATTATTTGCATTATTTTTAAAATTAATTTTATATTTTTGTTATATTAGAAACTACTAATGAAAAAAGTAGTACTAAAAATGTTCTCATTTTTTATTTTTTGATCAGTGCAGTATGTTGTATCTGCCGTTAATTTTTTTTCACCGATCGTACGCATTTGATGCTATATGTCATTGTTTATTGTAAAAAAATGCTTGTTTGAGACTCGTATGATCGCTGAACTCTGCTACGCGTCGTCCGGAAACTGTATTACTAGTCCCAAAATTATGCATTTTTGTAATCATGAACAAATAAGTAAATAACTATATCCTGTAGTTGTAAAACAGCCTGTACACTAACAACCGGCTATGCTTTGCATGACAATATTTATGAGCGAAATTAGTAATAATAATTTACAAATTAATACAAAAAATATTGTATTGGCTTATTTACGTTGAAAACTGAATTTATTGTACCAGTTATTTGTTATAATTTGAATCCATCCCCTTGTTAAAATATAGACTGCTGCTAAAATAAAAGAATTAATAGTATTAGAGAATCGTTTGTTTTATTTTTTATCTGCTCTGACATTCTTAAGCATATAGTTAGTTTCACTAGCACAAGGATTAAGTTTTAGTCAGATATTCTGTTTACCATATCAAACATCGCATTACTTGCACCATCCATTATGATAATAATTAAAACAAATCCAGGATTAAAATTAACAATGTTTAATCTTCGCGTTTAGTTTATTTTCATAAACAACAAGTCTGTCCTTAATTCTACAGCCGACCACGTGACCAGGCCTGAATAAATCCTACAAATAAGGCAGAATTATTTCTGTGCAATAATAAAGATTAAACGAAAATGTCAACGTTGAGAGGAAGTACAAGTGGCAGCGAATTTTTCATGAATATTAAAATATATCTTCAAATATTTTTGTTAATTAATTGCGTAGTAAAATGGCTTTAACGATTAATTTAAGAAGACCCGGGCATCAACGTCGAATTGAGGACTGTTTTGGGAGCAATTCAATTTTTTTGAATTTAAGTACTTTATTTCAAGGAAAATAAGTGTATAAAACAATATTTAAAGAAAAAAATTATGGAATTAATTAATCGACCATTATATTAACATAAAAAATATAGTCATATTAATTTGTATATGAATTAATTATGTATTTATGTTACCTACTAAATAATATTTGAATTACCAATATCAATTAACAATTACAATTACTTGTTATGATAAGAATAAGAACACTCGAAATTACCAAATACTTTAAACAAATTATCAAGGTAATTCAGTACCAAATACTTTTTTTTAAAGTAATCTAATTAGTATTTTAATTACTTGTAAATGAATTAATGCTCAACTCTAGTACCTACCTACGACACTATACTGAGACAATAACGACTTTTAATGGCAAGGCAAATAATATATTTTTTAGAAATTGTCATTTAATAATTCTTTTTCGTTTGTGATATATGGTACCTATTAGATACAGTTTGGACAGAAAAATAGCTTTGAAATAAATAATTAGGAGTTTCAAACTTTCAGTTACATAATATTCATAATGACATTGCTATTGTAGAAACTAGTAAATCTTTTTAAATTTTAACATCGATATTTCAGTTTAGTAAAAGATCAATCAATTATGTAGTTAGCGTAATTAAAACACGAACATGAAATTAACGATGAATTTAAACTACACAAAAGAAGTCAACGCGTAGATTGACGACTGGTTGAATGTCCTTATTTGAGGCGTGATAATGTGGTGCAAATCCCGCATTCTACGCTTATGAAAACACCTTAAGCTGCGTTTTAATTAAGGTCGCTTACAGCTTTCCCTCTCTGAAGTGTTCACGGCTAGTATTCTTCATTTCTTGACAAAAACACCGGCATTATCCCACCTGAATAAAACGCGAATTAGGAGAACAATACCGATTTATTTCCCATGAAATAGCCTCGGCAAAAACGAACCCCACCCCGCTGTTCGCCTCTTCGCCACCCTTCGCCTTCGGGAGATTTATAGCGACCCCCGTGTATTTAATTAAAACGAAATAAGAACGCAATGACGAGTCGTTATTGCATATTTTCCATATCAGAACCAGAACCAATAAAGATGAACTGCGTACAGCTAAAAAGTTTGCAGAAATGTCAATTGAAGCTCAAAGTTAGGGAATTAAAACTTAATATGCATGCACATATCTTCCAAAAGTCATTTTAAACTTTCAAGTCTCATATCGAAATGGCTGGGATACGAAGACTAACTTTACAACTGAATTATATTTTTATTTTTTTATTTCGTTGTTTTGATGGACATATTTTCAGAATATACTCACACAGTTTAGGCATTCAGGCGCGTAGAAAAGAGCAATCAACTCTTCTAGAGAATCCCCCCATATTTTCCTTTACCTACGTTAAAGTTTCTAGCAATAAGCAAAGAGATTGCTTAACAAATTTTACTAAGATTATAGGTGAAATCACAGTCTGAAAATTGCTCACAGTACACCAGACATCTTTAAATTTAGATAACGTTACAGGACTTTTTTAATTATCGTGCTTCACCGTTCGGTATTAGCACTTTTCAAATACTCACAGAACTTTAAAAATATTAAAATCTTGCTTACAATATAACATAATGAATTCACCAAAAGTTTAATTTGGTACATAAAATTATTCTCGCAGTTCTTTTCTATAAATTAGTTGCATTTCGAACATTTAATATGTTCTATTTCTAGCTACTTTAACTACAGAGCAATCAATCAAATTATTTTTTGCGCAACTGTCAAAAAGCTGACACTGACGTACTCAATTCAGGCTGCGAAGTACAACATTTGTGTGCAATGTAACGGCTGTAAAGTTGAATTTTGCGGACTTAATTGTCAATGTCAACAGTTTTTTCAAAAAAATAAAATGTCTGTTTTTAATTATATGCATTGCAGTTGCACAAGGAATTTTGTGTATACCTGAAATATTACTAAGCCTCGGCTTTCGCCTCGGCCAAAAATTATCTCGGACACTAAACAGTCATTTCGGAACCTAGGTATACAAATAATTATTTTTGCAATATGTCATATAAAAAGTTGACATTTTAAAATTATTGTCAAGAGCACGTAAAGCTATTTTTTGTAAACTGTTCAAAAATGAAATTTTTAGAAGAAGTGTAGTCCTATTGGCAAGTAACGGAGTATACCATACATCACCTGCACACTCATTTATATTGCTTATTAATTTTTTTTTATTTATTAAATCTCCAATTGACACTTAGTTTGACATACAGAGATTTTTTGATATTTTTGTTTTTGTCATAGAAAAAGTGATTGCATGTATTGTGATTAGTTTAATTAAAACACAAATCTCGTCAAAAGGAAATATCTTGACATATTGCTAAAAATTGTGTATGAAACTTGTACGTAAATTGTCTATTTTTGCACTAGTTACTCTCAGAAAACTCGTATTCTAATCTTGAGCAATATGTGTAATAAAGATTAATTTTACGAACATGTATCATAAACTACTATTTGTAGCATGAAAACAGGCTGTTAATTATGCCTAATTTCTAAATTATAACAAAAATTCTACTATCTAATCTACAAGTAGTACATAAAAATGTAAGAAAAGTGAAAAATATTTATGTTTATTTTTAAGTTAGCGACCAGGCGCACAATAATAATAAACATACGTAAACATGTATTTAATCTTAAATTAAATAACATATCAATTTTAAACCAAGTAATCAAAAATTTATGTTTAATACTGCACCAAGTCACGCGATAAAACAACCATAACATTATTCCTATATGCATTCAAAAGAAGCAAATAAAATTACTACACGGCCAAGTTCAAATTATAACCGTATTAACTTCGTCGACTTATATTTAAATAGCCATTAACAACTCATAAAGATTTCTTTAACTCGCTTTAATTTTTTATCAGAGAAATAAAACATTGATTTTATTCGTTTATCTTGATAGCATTATTATGTAATAATCATTTAATAATACTAAAATAAATATATCGGTATACAGATAAATTTCTCTGTTTATTTATTGAAAAGACAACATTTCATTTGCATAAATAATTTCTGGATCGAGGAGTATGTTTGAACTTTGCAAACAGCTATAAATATCTGATGTGCTTATTCGTGATATTTACTAACTGTACCCTGGACCAAATATGGAATTATGGGAAATATATTTATATTTAAGTAATAAACAACCTAAGGGGACAAGCGTTACGTTCCACGTACGCGTGTTATAATAAATTTCTAAAATATTCGAATAACAATATTTCAACGTGACGAATAAATATTTCATCTAATTTCTGATAAAATTTTGAGAGTAGTACCGTAGTACTATATAGCCTATATAATATTTGATATGAAAGAAGTCTGAAAACGGTCATCGTGAAATAGTACGAAGTAAGATTTAAGTGCCACTATATTGTTATATTCAGTAATAATAACTGAACTTACGCTACAATAACAGTATTCAGTGGAACTAGCAACGCTTTGCTATGCATGTCATAAATAACTTACTTTCAATCTATACCATTAGATAATTCAAGTATAGGTACGCCATTTGTTTATTACTTCATTATACAGATGACCTTTCATCTCAAATACTATAGGTACCTAAATTTCTTTAAAGAATTATTATGTTATGTATTTGAAATACTAGTTTTGCATTGTGAGATAATGAGGTAAATAATTTTTGATAATTTTACTCAAAGAACCAGCAACCGCCAGCAATCGGAAAATTACCAGATTTTTTTTGTTATATGAATTTGATTTAAAACTGACAAATAATTGGGTTGAAAAAAAAATGCAGTATAGTTCTATAGGCATTTTTATTTTATTTTAAGGTAATTATTCAAACAGAATTTTCTCCCGTTTACAGAATAATAAATGTTATTGTAGTGCTGAAACCCAAACACTTCTAGACCGATTCGTCTTGGTGCAGTCATTACCTCAATCCGTGCGACAATCTTTGAAAGCCAAAGCGGCATCGGAGAGATTCTAATGCAACCAAGAATACATTTAAGACGATCAACCAGAAGCATTATGTAATGGTCGGTAAAATGCCTTCCACTAAAATATTGAAAGTGAGTTCTTGCCAAATCGAGAGGTGATTAACTAGATGAGCTGTCGGATCTAGGATTTAAATAACAAGTTGACGTTTTGTTAAATATAAATATATTTTAAAAGACAAGGTAAAACGGATTTATTTGTGAACAATTTAAATTAACAAATTTAACAATAAATACAAATAATGAAACTAACACAAATATAATATATCAAAGACCGAAAACTGAGTATTGTAGGGGAAGGTGGGGCGGAATAGGGTAGCATCTTATTTTGGGTGATAACATTACCAATTTATTATAAATTTTAAAAAATAATTTTATTTGCTTTTATTTAGACATTGTAGAACATTTTTATAGTAAAACCATTATTAAAATTCAATAAATTGTACTTGAAAAACGCAAAAGATCAGTTTTTCCCGTTCTGCCCCACCTAGTGGCTATATTATTTAATAATTAATTATCAAATAAATATATGCTCATTGTCATAGTTGTCAAAACCCGCGCACGTCATATGTGCCCATTTGTGACACAAGTTGATCACAATAAAGGCCATGATCACAATAAAGGCCATGACAGTTTCTACAGCACGTTATACGTTGTCTGACGACCAGCTTTGCCGCTCAGTTTTTTTTGTAGTTACGCACCATTTGAATATAATATATAAAACAAAATAATTCACATACCTACATAAACTTATGATAAAACATAAGGGGCAGAACATCCCATTCCGCCCCCACCGTTCTGCCCCACTACATAACATTGCAATTTTTTTAAAATTATAGTCAGTAATTTCACCGTAATATACGGCAAAATTGTAAGAAGACTAAATAACAAATGTACTGGATAATCATCATTATGATAAAACTGAAAAATGACGCTTATCTGCATTCAACATCCATATATTAAATACAAATCTAAGAAAAATTTCGCACACACGTAGAAATCGGCAGAAGCTGAAGACCAACACTAACAAATAGTACTTCTAACCAAACTTGACCTCTGACTAAACGTCAAAATCCCTACACTCATGCGCACGCGCTAACAGCGTTTTCCCATTCCACCCCGCTACCCATTCTGCCACACCTTCCCCTACTGTCGAATCTATTCTTCTTTAACAGCCTCCTAACCTTGTCTACATCATCAATTAATTTAGCAACTGCAGTGGAAAAATTGTATATCTCGCAAAACCTGCAGTTGCTCTTCATAAACTGTCAACATAACTTCCTTTTGTGACGTAAGGCCAGACGTTTACTTAAGCAATATAACTTTTGGAAAATTTAGCGGATGTCACGTTACATATATACAACATAACTTTTTATGTATGAGAAATTGATTTTTATCAGTAATCAATAGAAATATTGTAATTTTTCATCTAAATTGTCATAACGTCATATGATAAAATTTAACATTTAATACAATTACCGTATAGGTAAATGCAAACAATTAACTTGATACTACTTATAAAGAATTTTGAATGAAAATTTTTATATATTTTCCGTATATATTTTCAGACCGTCACTATTCGCAACGGTCTACAAGAAAACAATATTATTCAGTTGTAGATAATATGTAGTTCGAGCGCGAAATGATTTAAGTAGTGCGTTCAAATAACATATGTAACTCGGTAAGCCTCGGCAAATAAGTGACATCCTCACGCACAAAATAAACATCACCTTTGCGCATTTAATACAAAATAACTACGAGAGGAATTTATAATTAAAATAATTAAAATACTGTTATAGGAAAAATGTTGTTTATATGTCGAGCGCAAAATGTTTTTGTACGTTCGAATATCTTATTTTACTCGGCAAGCGCAAAAATAACTATTTAGTCTCTTTATCTTGCATCCATATCTCTTTAACAAGAATTTTATTACTTATGAAATATAATTTAGGACTAATACAATGTTCAGTACGGTACATTTGCAAATTATTGGAAAAAATTTATTATGGATACCTACACTAATTTATAATAATTATCTCTCTGTATCATTTAAATTATATAATAATTAAACTAATATGAATATATTATCAATTAAATATACCACTTCTGTTTCAGTTTATTATCCATCAAATTATTGTTATTATTTTTAAAATAATAGCAACATCACTAGACTAATACAAGCATTCATCAATACATATATTAATTATATCGCTTTTATTACAAATAGAACAATCAAACAAATGTTATTAACGTACCTAATTGGGAATTGTTTAATTATGTTTTAATTAACATTGGCTTGTTGAAAAACTTTGTGAATATCCATAAACAAATAATTATTATTATCATAAACATAATTTACATTTCATGTCATTCCCACATTCCATCAGTCAGCAAAATAAACCAATTTTGGTGACACTAACTTTAAAAATATATCCTCAGGACTGAAGAGGAAGGCACTGAATCTAAATTCGAAACTTGTGTAAATTGATTGATTTGTAAAGTTTTTGTTCTTGTTCTTGTAATGCGCAACTTGTGTTGTAATTATTGATTGATGAGATTAATTACTATTCTGTGCCGTACTTTGCGCTACAATTTGCAAAATGTATAGTTAAGAGTTCGAGCGGACAAATAGTTTCTCCGAGTAGGTATACTAAATAAAAGATGCAGAAGGAGAGACTGCGCTACCTTCGATAATTAACAAACATTTGTCGGAAATAAAGAAAAACAAATCGAAGAAATTGGTTTCGTTTGTGTTATTAGGAGAAGATTACTTCGAATCTAAGTTCTAAATTGTTTATCTCTGGAAATTTAGAACACCATTAAAAGTGACGCTCAAAACAGCATTACACAGTAAAAAATCTGGTGTTAAATTTAAGACTGAAATAACACTGAGAGTGGTTCCAATTTATCCACACCGAGTAGTGTTAATTTAACCAAAATTTATTTTGGTTACATTACTCACGCTGTTTGGTTAAATATTAACCAGATTGTGGGTGTTAGGTTTTCGGAGGAGTGGTTAAACTTTTAAACAAATGTAGTGTTAAGATTTGGTTGAAGGAACACGCATTCGTGTATTTTAACCAATTTATGGTTAAGTATTTAACACGAAGTCGTGTACTTTTAACATTATGAGTGGTTAAGTATCTAACACTATTATTATGTTGCTTTTATATGATTTTTTACAAAATATGCATCCTGGTTAAAAAATATCAAACTTTATTTGTACAATATAAACATTACAAATATTATTTTTTAAATTACCTATAGGTATATCAGTATCAGTATAGAGCCTGTCAGCCTGTCATTCTGAAGTTGATGAAGAGAATTAAAAATCTACAATTATTATAATTATATTATTATGACAAAGACAATAAAATTCGTTTTGTGAAGTTCAGTTACCTGAAAGACTGAAAGTTGTACGTATACATGTGGCTAATGGATAATCATCCTTTAACGATGACTATTTAATTTTTACAATCTTTTTATCTGTATCCATCCGTATTTCTGCGTTCCAAAATCGGTATTTTTTGGCTAGAATCAAAATTATTAAATAGTAGTATAAATACAAAATATAAGAATAAATATTTACCAAACATCTACATGCAGCATTGACAATATCTTCATATGCTCATTTTCAATGTGCAATTCATGTATTTTAGTTCTATACATTCCTAATCATTTTTGAATCACTCATTATAGAATTTTTTATTGGCGAGTGCTCTATGTTCTAAGTTAGTTTCAAACATACTAAGATGTTAACAACAAAGAACAAGCTTAAACATGAGTTCTATTTACCCCTTCTACTCAAAAATGTGGACACAACACGCATCCTGTATAAAAATTAACACCAAGAAAATGAAATTTAGCTTTTATATTGGTTAAATTAATGTTTTGGTGTAAAATTTAATCACTCACTCTAGGTATTAGTAACACTGATAACTACAGTGTTAAATTTTAACACAGCATTTGGTTAAATACAACACGTACAGTGGTTGATTTAACACGGGACGTTTTAACCACAACATTTTTAACCATAACCACCTTTGGATTTTTTACTATGTAAAGTAATAGCACGTATATCGTTGTATCAAGTGATTCAAACATTTTTTATCACTGGCGGTACCCTGCACGCGTTGCTACGCCTCCAACTCGAATTTAAAGTAAACTTGAGCCTAAGCTATTACCATTCTATACATGGGCGTAGAAAGGGAAGACAGGACTTGACCACATTCATACACACACACACATACATACATACATACATACATACATACATACAGACATCATCATGAAACTATCAAAAATGAGTTGTAAGGACCATAATTCGTGCTCATCCCCTAAAAACTCACTACCCGATTTTTAGCATGATTCCAATACCTTCCTTTACAGTTATGGCGGAAGGTAAAAATGTGGTCTAATATTTTAATGTATAGATTAACATATAAAAAACCAAAAAATAAAAAAAATAATAAAAATTACAGTCAAGCTGTAAAACTTCTTAAAACGTTAAGTGGTAAGGTGTAAAGTTTGTCTCTATCGTCATATAAACTTTTATAACTGAAACCAGCCAGCAATCCTCTTAAATTAATATTATTTAATGTCGTATCAAATCTGAAAATACAATTTGTTTGTTTTAAACGTTTTGAAAGTTCTGACGGCCGTCACTTTGAGTTACACCCTCACTTGCAATTTTAAAGTCAGCTGAGTAATATTTCAAAATGATTTCACAGTGCAACAATGTTTTACTGATGCCCCGTTTCATAAATCTCAAACTTTTATCTTATTTATTTGGGTGATAAAGTTTTAATAATAAAAATTCCGAAAGTGGCACAAATTCCAGCAAATATAATGTCCAGTACGAGTGCCACTTGAAACTTCTACTATTGAAAAGTTTTGTAAAATAAAACCCGTAAAACTACTAAACTGCAAACGTGAGTTTAGATTTTAAAACAATGCAGAGAAATATAATTACGAACAGAATAATTAACACTGTTTGCCAATCCTTTAAAGTTAAACTTTTAAATGATATTTTTTACTATTTTGTGACAGGCTTGCAAGATAAAATAAAATAAATATTGAATAATTTAAATTCAAAGTTTAATAATTACGTTCTTAAGTTTAGATGACAAAAAAGAAGGAATTAAAATAAGAATCCTCATTAATTTATACAGATACGGTTCTCTATAAATTCTGAAATAGCTTGCTCGGCTTAAACAATAACGTTTTGTTACGTTTTTACATAATTTTTTAGTTTCAATGGAATAAATTAAAATTTAGGTACAACTTACTTTTTGCTGATTTCTGACTAGTACTGGTAGTTCCGAACAAAAATCTTCCACTCACCCTGTAACATAAACATTGTTCTATTATACCCTGTTTATAGAATTTTGTGCTCTGCAATTTCATTTGACAATTTTTCTTGAAATACTAATCGTTCAAGAGATAAACTCGAAAATCTGTGAATTCTGACATTTAAGGGGGTATATGGGGCAAAGCACAGGATTTGGAGATTGAGATGTTGGTTCATCTTAAAAAGTATGGGAATTATGTATAAAATGATATACCACTTTTTAAAATCATGATTGAGGTTATATTTATCAGAAAAATTAAGTTCTTTTTACACCATTTGTACAAGAATAGATAAATCTAATATAAAAACAACAAAACAGTATCATACTTTTACCCATGTATACTTGGGTAAAATTACATATCTGTTTTTGTAATTCTTTGGTAAAGTATTATAGTATTTTAATGGCTTGCGTATGTCACATATACATTGTTTTATAGATGTCGCGCAAACAAATTCTAAAAGAAACAAAAAACGACAACATACGGGTAAAATGACATGTAATTTTGTACAAGTATCTACTATGTCATTTTATCCTACAGTATTCAAATTCAAAATAGTGAGCAAACCATAACTTAAGATAAACTTTAATGTAGATATTCTATGATTCTTTTACAACCCAAGAAACAAACAATCATGAACGATATTGACAAAAATAAAATGTAAGTTTATAGTTCATATTGAAAATAAAATACTGACTTGAGAAATATTTCCGCACTAAACTTATACGTTAATTCCATATTGCACACGAACAAGCTGACCTACGTAAACTGGGGCTACTTGGCCACCGCGGGGCTATTTGGTCACCAGAAGCAATATTTTAGTTTTAATAGGTTATATTTGTTTTTGTTGCAATTTCTTAGCATTTTAATACGTATTTATATTGTTAGAGGTGTATATTAGCTAAAAAATTTAAGAACCTATTAAAGGACCCCAAAGTCCAAATCCTACAGGGACTATAATATGGAGCATATGCTGGAAGCCATTGCTGCTGTTAAAGTTGGAATATCAAAAAAACTATCAGCAGAAACCTACAATGTGCCTTGCAGTTCTTTAGCTAGAAGGCTTCTCGGTACGAAAACGGTACCAGTTTGACATCCTACGGTCCTTAGGAAAGAAGAGGAGGTCCTGATCACGGAGACCCTCGAAGTGGTTTCTGAATGGGGGTTTCCAATGACTAAGGCTGACAAAGTTCCATATTTTATTTATAGAATATGTTTGTTTGTTTCATTTCATAAAAAATTATATTATTTTTGTACTACAAAGTTATGCAGATTAGAATAAAATGTTATTATTTACACTTTTATACGTGTATTTAGAGAATAATCAATATATTTCAAAATTGTTAAAACTTAGCTAATTTTTTTTTAAACGAGTTATATATAAACCTTCTTTACACTTATATGGGGGTAACTCAAACGCTATGTGCATTAATATGCGATTTAGAAGCAATTTTCTTCAGCTGGCCAAATAGCCCCAAACACGGGACTATTTGGTCACCTAAGAAATAATTTTTTTTTCGATTCATGGTTGATTTATTTAAAATTTCTGAACCAACCATGTATAGCAATAAGATAGGTCGGTACAATGCATATTTTTGCATACTCGTTTGTCCAAAACTTGAAAAGATATTTGCAAAAATGTGTCAAAAATATGTCCAAGTAGCCCCATTTTACGTATTAGCTTTGATTATATATACTTATATATACGAAGTATATATAATCAAAGGTATTAGTTTCTGGTTGTTAGTCAATTCTTGAGTTAGCCGATACCGTACAATAGAAATTAGGACTGCACATTTCGCCAAATACGAGAAATGGTAAATATGTTATTTTGCCTTAGTATGTCATTTTAGGGTAATCTCTCCTACATCAAAATGCGTTCATTACCGCAGTCATATCTATTCCACCAATTTTTGCGTCAGTAATGTCTAGGCTAAAAGAAAAATTTCTTTGCTTTGGTGATTTAACAAAATGAAAGTAAGTTTCAGAGTTCAGAATTGATATCCACTTGGGACATTTAACCTACTTGATAATTGATTGATACTATCGATCGCTTTAATTCTGACTTTGGATAAAACTTGTCTTCGAGCAAACAATGTTTAGTTGACAGAAATTTACAATGTATAAACGAAGCGTCGCCTTATAGTTACCTATACACACATTTACAGTAGAGAGTACTTTAGACTGGAGCTAAAACAAATATAAAACAATTACCCGTGAACATAGAGCAAGCAAAAGCAGCGAACAACCAACACGAGACAATGTGGGGAGGTTTGAAATTAGTTTTACTTTCTGCTCCGATAATACCCGAACTATTCATTAAACTAGCTGTGGACTGGGTGGAGGGGTGGGGGCATGTTAGCGGTAACGGAAAACGTACCTAACTCTGGTTCTGGTTATTTAGTGTAATGTGCATAGTTGGACACGGTGGAGGTTTATGTGTGTTATTTGTGTCAAAATGTACGAGAAAATGATGCGGAAGATGTATTACATTTGGGGAGATGTTACTAACCTACTTATTAATACAAATATATTAAAACATTAATAATTTAAACTGATTTAAGAAAAATGATGTCTTTTTAATTTGCAATTTTTATTTGCCCTTGAGGGGGAAGAATTAAAAATTGCAATGTTGATTTTCATCAACATAACAATTTTGATAAATATGCAGGTTTAAACTGATCTCTGAACTTAGAAGGTCGTACAGTCGATCGATCGATCGGTCAATATTGGTCAGTAGTTCTGTCTATCTGGATAAGTTACTAAGAATGCTGCGTTGAGAATTTTGTATTTGAGTTTTGAATCGAAAAGCTAATCTAATACCATAACTTTTTTCCTTTTTATAAAAACCCAATAATTATTATTGCTTTAATACCTGTAATCTATTTGCTCACCGGACGTCCACACAAACGCTTACCATCAGTTAGCACAAACCTTTCGTTCCACAGAAAGCAATCAGAGTGGAAGAATATTTTTGCGATTTATTTTTTATTTTTGATAATAACTAATCAACAGGATTCACTCCCAATTAATTATAGAATTGTAGGGTAGATGACATTTTCATGTATTTATTATGGTACCCATTCTACAGGATTAAATGATTAAATCTCAATAACAGTTGAGCTAACCAGTGGCTATTACAATGGAATCCAACCACTCGGATCCAGACCTATTATTGTAGGTTGCTGGGATTAAACTAGGGCCCACTATAATGTTAAGCGGACACTCTACAGTTGAGCTTACTACTCGCCGTTATAGTGGAATCCAACCACTCTGATCCAGTGGTATTATTTTCGGTTACTGGGATCAAACTGGTGACCACTAGCTAACCTTTATTATACTGGCCGTTTATTAGTCAATGGACAAAAGTGAATCATTCTTATAGTCTTTAGTCTGTATTTATCAAATTATAATTTAAAAAATCAGTCAAGCACGGACATACTTCATGCGCAGAGTGAGAGTGAATCTTGTCCATAATTGTTTATATTTACTGAAAAACGTTTCCCATATATCAGCTTATAAATTGCCTACATAAGAAAATTCATTATCAATTATATTCTGCGTAGTCGATTTTTCAATCTTCACTTTTTCAGACAAATAAATATAATCAAACAAAAGTAAGGTTAGTTAAATTTTCTTGGCATATCGACAGATAGGTATATAAACAAAATTTTACATATTTTAGCAATCACTGTTAATGAAAGTAACCTAGGTAGGTATAAAGAGCGAAAACTATTGACAGCAGAGTTATTTTGTACAATTTCTTTTAACGGTTTTGTGTAAAATCTTGAAAACTGAGCAAAGTCAGACCTTCGTTATAGTTTCCCTATAATCTTTAGCATTGTCTTATTATCCCTGATTTTTTTCAAAATTTAAGTACTTTCAGTGAAAAGGGGGGGAAAATACCCTTTTTGATACATTTTTATAAAATAATTTATCAAAAATTCACTAAAAAAACATTTTAAAATATTTTTAGTATCTTTATTAAAATGTGCCCTTTCCAACGACATATATTTTTCTTTGTGACCCCTCCTGGAGTTATGAAATAAACAAATACAAATTTGACATTCGGATTATCTGCTGCATATTATACTAGTTTATTTATCGTTTATTTACGTACCAAATTTAACTAACCGTTTCTACAGACGGAACGGATGGAAGGACAACGGACTCTCACCATAAAGGTTTCTGATTTTGTAAATCTGATATGGAACCCAAAAAATACATTGTATTTTTAAATAATATACTATTTGTTTGTAATTTCCCAATACTCTGTAACACCAATACTCCATGCATAATACCCTAGTAGCAAGCAAGATACTCGTACAATACCTACTGAAGTGACGAGCATTAGTGCACCGCAGTTCCACTGAGTGTACACTGCTTGCACTGGCTACACTGAGTGACATTTAATCATACGTGTTACCCCCTTTCTCCACCCTCACATGTGGTTTCATTATTAATTACAGCATAGGGAAATGGACGCCCGTAATTACTATTGACGCATGTATGATTTGATCATTCCAATATAGGAAGATCATCATTGAGAGATAACCTTTGTTCTAATTTTACTGTTTTTGTTTAAAAATACCTCATGATGTCATGATCAATTGTTTCTGAATTATTTATTCAAAACTGAGCATATAATTATATTATACCTATGTCTTAGTCTTATTGTGAAATAACGTCGTTTCATAAATAAAGCATTTCATGAAATACGAGTACAATGTAACATTTTTTATTAGTCAAGAACGGTAATATAAGGTTCTTTATTTAATCAAGTTCAATCAGAGTTTTACCAAGAACGCAAGAATATTTGATTGTTTGTTTAGTTCAATTTAGAGTTTGTACCAAAAGGAATATGTGGGACACAAAAAGGGTATTTTATCTATACTAATATAATAAAGAGGAAAGATTTGAAAAATTCTTTCACCGTTGGGAAGCTACACTATCCCCGGGTGACATAGGCTATATTATATTTTCAAAAAAAATCAAAATTGTTTCTAATGACGAAAATGTACAGTGATTGTCACTTAATTGAACAAAATAACAAACAGATTACATAACCAGGCATTTCATTAAACTACTATGTATTCGTTGTTGAATAGGAATTTCGAATTCAGTTGGTCTAGGTGTTTTGAAACAAACAGTTGTGGATTGTTATATACTAGTAGTATTGGTTAGTATTAAGTTTTTGAATTTTTTGATGTTTATAAGTTTATAACGATGTCAAATTGCATTGTTGTAACATATGACATGAGCACAATAAAACGGCGGTAACCGATTAGGTTTAAATTTCATTTCTCAGGGGGTGGGAGGGAAAGCGCGTTCAAATTTGGTACAGTAATCTGTCTTGAAACATAGGTATATTAAAATGTTAGTCCGCCATCTTGACACAAAATGGTGGCTAGCTAACTCAAAATGTACTGCACAGATTGGGTTCAAATTTGTAATGGTTATAACTTATGATCTAACTTATGCCATGAGCATACTAAAATATCAGTCCACCATCTTTAAACAAAATGGCGGTAACCGATTGGGTTCAAATTTATTATGGTATCATGGGCGTAGTTAGAATTGTCACCATGTATTGTATGGTAATAACTTATAACGAGATTCCTTTACATTCGAGTTAGAGGCGTAGCAACGCGAGCCGGGTTCGCTAGTTGTTTATAAAGTTCAGTTTTTTGTTTATACCAAAACTGAGTTTATGGAACTCAAAAAGTGTATTGGGTTGATTTAGTTCAGTTTAATTATAGTTTGTACAAAAACCGTGTATTGGCATTCAAAAATACAGGTGATTCATAACTTCGTGAATCTATTTTAATGGCATATAGTACTCAACTTAGGTACTTATCGCGAAATTGAAAGATGTTTTTCATGTCACAATTTTAGGTCCCAGGTTTTTAAATCAAACAGTTTTGGCCCACTGTTTTCAAAAGGAGTTTCATAAATTTACTGCTCTTGTCATTGCACAATTAATTGAAATTTTATTTTATTTCATTCTTAGTTAATTAGCTATCTTTTATACGATCAACAATCCAGTGGTTTAAAAAATGTGCTTCTTGTGAAAACTGCTTACTCTTAAATTAACGAATTTAAAAAAAAATTGTTTCATCATCATTATTATGCCATTAAAGTATATGCGCGAAATTGTGAATCGTCCTGTATATTGACAATTTGTTACTGCTAAGCTACGAACTGTGCAGTTTAAAAGGAGTATTTGAACTTCTTGTTAAAATATTGGATAGAAACACAAAGTTTATTACATCAGTACATCACATATGCAGGGTGACTTAATTTATTGGACCACCGGTCACCATATTGGATATTTCATTATTTGATCTATTTAGTCCCTAGGGTAACATTTCATTCAAAATTTTTCCCAGTTTGATTTCACGTTGATTACTTTATTTTCACGTGTAACAAGTTACAGTGGTGCACGATAGCTGTGTCATTGACAACTTATTAGTTGTATATCCCAACTTAGAATGATGGCAGAAGTAGACATTAATATATTCCAAACCGTAAAAATTTCTAATTCTAAATTCGAAGCACTGACATTTATATTTAAAAACCAAGCGATCAACCACTGCACAGTCAAAAAAGTATAATATTTATTTATTATTATTAATTTCCACAATAACATATACTATTAGTTACACTTTTGAAAATTGGATTGAATGCCCAGTGTTATGAATTTAAGTATAACACAAACTAAGAAAAAACTCATAAAGTAAAATAAGAAATGTTGATATTCTGACGGTAATGCAACAGAGCATAAATATTACTATTACATAATTAGGTACCTATCTTATTATCTATAATTTAGCTCCAACTAGAATTTAGAAATTTGTTTAGACAGTATTAAAGGCCTCTTTCACGTTGATGGTTAATAATTAATAGATGTTTAGTAGAGTGAAAGTTAAGGTAGTTTAGATATAGGTCAGTAGATTATTGTTAGATTAGGGTTGAAATCGATTCGGGGTTAGCTGGAAGTCACTTAAACTTAGATAAAGAGTGCTGGGTTCATGTAAAACTAACAAACTAACTTAACTTCATGACTTTATAAAGAGCAAAGAGCTACCTTCGCTTGATAATTATTTGATTCAATCTATATACTGACTGGGATTTCATGATTAATAATTAAAGAGAACAAAAATTGATTAGTTACACATAATAAAAAGGCAAGTGTGTAAAAAAGTAAGTAAGTAGTACACAAAGTACCTTTTTGTCACTCAAAAGTAAATTCATGAATAATGAAAAAAACTGTTACACCTCTAAACACGCAATATTTTTTGACGGAGACGGGACCTTTAAACATAATATAATGTCAAAAAATTTGGTAAGCTCGAAATAATTATTTTTCGGAAACCTGGAAAGATAATAATTCTCTTCCATGGTGATAAATTTAAAATGAATTTACTTGGGGTTACAATACGTCAAAGGTCGCGTCTAAAAGTTCAAAGTTCAACTCTAAAAACAATTACACTCTACGCGAAATTACATACAGAATGTTCAATAATATCTCATTAGTTATTTACACATAGTTCTAGTAGCTTAATAGAGTTTCGCTTCGTGTAAGCTCAGTTAGTTTATTTTGTAACTAGATATATTTAATTTCCTCTAAACCGCTAGTCCGGCAACAGCATATTAATACAATTTCATAGTTTAATCATTAAAACAATTTGATTAATAAATAAACAGATGAAATTACAAGTAGGCAGTTGTACTGATGTGAATAATGAAAGATTGTATCATTTAGTTGTTTGTAAATAATATAACGAATTTCTACTTCCATTAAATCCAAATTTATGCCCATTATGCTCATTACTAACCGTGCTAGAGAGCAACAGACGTGCCACTAAGATAAACCAGTGCTTTGCAAACTATTCACAAGATAAATAAGATAATAGAATAATGTAATAAGTACCATGGAATGTGCATGGTGCATACATTCGTGCAGTACTCGAAAATACAGAGAAATTTTAATTAAAATTAGAGAAATCTGCACTACATTAATCCGTATTATTATGATTTTGTAGAAATTAACAAATTTCTCAAATGGCATGTCTAAAACAACTAAAAGTTAATAAGTTATAAAAGTATGATGAAATAAATTTTCTGGACACAAATTTACACTCAAGTGCAGGTTCGAAAAGAATACTATTATAACACACTCTGTCTTTAAATGTTTAAATATTTTTTTACAAAAGAAATTTTGACAACTATGTGTGTAACATTATATTTATAAATTCTAACGTGCAGCTGGACACAAAATGTGCAGTGGGAAATTTAAATTAGTGCAAGATAGATAATATACATACTAAAAAAATTGTCTACGACGCTTATTACTTTCTTATGGTATTATTTTAACAGATCTTTCTTTTCAATAAAAAATCCACAAAACACGCCCTTCCCCAGAAAAAAATTTGTGTGCCAAATATGCAATTTAAAAAAAAATAAACGGTATGTTTATTTTGTAGAAGGTACCTATGAGCTGCTCAGTGGGAAAAAACATTTAAATATACCCTGATGAATATGTATAAGTTTTAATCTTATACTGAGTGTGCGTTTACTCCCAAATGGTCTATTAAACCTTATTTATTTATTTAAACACCAAACTGACATGTTCAACTTTGGACTTCTTAAGATGCTAGGAGAAAAAATATTAAGACATTTTTATATAGTATGATAACTTTGCTTAAATCAGTTATTCTGTTAGCTGTCATGTTTTGCAGAGATAATTTCTTATTGCTATGAAGAAACATCACAATTTTTAATGCAACATGCAATTTCCTTTAATAAAACGAAGAACATAAATTCAAGAAATAGTTATTTATGTACTCATCACCTAGGAAATGACACATTAAAAACGTAGTCAATCAGGAAAAATGCAAAGAACACTGGCTTTTCTAGACATTTCCGAGTAAAATCATCTTAAAAATAATAAAATTTAGTTTATAAAGAGTTACTTCCCGGAATTTTAATTAGTGAACACGACCGAAAATTTAATTTAATTAATTTAATTTAACATTTTTAAATCGTTATCCGAAAAATATATCCCCCAAATCACACTATCTTTTTTAAATATTATGTTATGTTCTCTAATGGAGTTTATCCAAATTTGTCTCCTATGGTTGTTTGGGATTTTAAATTGGTATTTATTTTTGCAATTGCAGTGTACAATACAGCATTCGCGCATTTTGAGTGTCATTTTATCCAAAGCACAAACCTTCGAATCAACTATTCAGATAAAACTCCTTCATTTTTCCAAGCTACTGTCTCGTGATGTAATCGAATATTTGCTTCCTCTGAAGTTGGTAGATTAATAATATTTAAAAAAAAGTGACAAAATTTCAGTTTTTTGTGATATTATAAACGATCAAGATTCTCCATTGCATTTTCTATTTCGCATTAGTGTATTTTTCTAGAATATTTATGGGGGACAGATTTTCAAGTAAAGCATGTTGTTGTAGAGTTTGAGAATGACTGGTATAACGTATGGAGCCTAGCACAAGCCACATGCGCTTCTAGTGCGACGTTCTAACGTTGCCATTTACTTATATCCTTCAGTGTTCAGTGCCTGAGTGTATGGCTAAGCACCGCAACATTAATTACATTACACAACACCGGAACTCGCTACATCTTACGCGAGTTCCTTAATGTACCAACCAAGGCCCGGATTCGCTACAATTATCACACGACACTATCAACTCATAACGAGAAATGGGAAATAGGTTTCGATTTTACGGTTTCACCAAAATCAAACACAATCATAAAACCTACCGAAATGTTGTAGTTATTCTATTTCATTAGAATTAAAATCTAAATATTTATGAAAGCAGTGATGATGAGTGATGACATTTTATCCAAAATTATTTAAGCAAAAATATTGCCTGACCTAGCCGTAGATAACAATGAGTTTGACACTCTCATGTTGTCATGTTCAGTTTAAAAGGATTGTTGAACCGGGAAATGAGTTTTCTTTGTGCTTAAGTTATCACATTATTTTACACGTTATTTTTAAATAGAAGTTAAAGCAAATTAAATGCTGTATGAGAAATTATTTCATATTTTACTTTGTAATCAGTAATCCGTACTTTCAAAATAAAATGCAGAAGATTATCATTGCGATATAGAAATAGAATATAGATCCTGCTATGGATATACGAGTATTTTCTGCGAAATCAAAAGGTTTCTTAGCATAGCTTGCAAGATTGTAAGTACCTTATGTTTAAGCAATTTTACGGTATACCTTCTTAATATACACTAAAGTTATGATCACACTTTTTGTTTACCATTTTTATGTAGTAAAGTTTAAACAATACAAATATTTATCAAAAAGTAATAGTGAAACCCATAAACGAGCAAGCTAAACAAATTAATCACTGGCTTTCTACGCTATTCTGTGGTATAAAAAAGCTTTAACTGTAATGTAATGCATAGCTTGCAAGGTTGTAAGTACTTTATGTTTAAGAAATTTTAAGGTATACCGTCTTAATATACACTAAAGTTATGATCACACTTTTTGTTTACCATTGTTATGTAGTTAAAGTTTAAACCATAAATACCTACATTTATCAAAAAGAAATAGTCAAACCCAAGCAAGCTAAACAAACTAATCACTGGACTTCCTACTCTATTCTGTAGTATAAAGAAGCTTTAACTGTAATGTAATGCGAAAAGCATATGTACAGAAATATGAGACTATGGGCTAAAGCTCGGTCAAACTTATGAACACACCACACAATCATTGCCATTCATACTCATCAACATACCCAGCACTCTGAATCCACAGAGGCAACAACTAAGAGAAACTACCAAGAATGAGGTATCACAAACTAAATAAATACAGAGGTAAAGAAACACTCGAAATCCATCGAGCAGCTTGACATCTAGCTACAGTGGGTTATTTCAAGGCTTTCCGGAAAAGTAAAAGCCGAGTACAAACTCAGACTCCACCTCCCCACTTAGATGCAAGCGAATAAGTTCATCACCACGTCAGGACCACCGTTAGCACCAGACCGGTAACTAGTACGTCTAACCTCGGCTTCATCCTTTCACCCTTTCGGGTTTAAGGTCCAAGAAAATATGATAAGGATGAGGTTAAACCCTCAACTTACCTGCCAAAAAGACTTGCAATACACCCAGAAGCTATTCACTCTCTTACATCAAACAGTGTCTCACCTACTCGTAAGTGGACTGAAATCCGATGCACCAATTAACACACAACTTCATCAACAGTACGATCTATCTTTCGCAAATGAATAATCACGATTTGCCCCCATATTTACCAATCCCTATTTACCACCGTCCCTTTTTTACCACCGTAATTCTTTTACCAATCCATTTTTTACCAACATTATACGTTTACCAATCCATTTTTACCACCGTCCCTTTTTACCACTAATTCTTTTTTACCACCAACGTATTTACCAACGTATTCTTTTACCAATCCATTTTTACCACCGTCCCTATTTTTACCACTAATTCTTTTTACCACCAACATATTTACCAACGTATTTTTTTACCATTCCATTTTTACCGCACCGTCTCTTTTTTAACAAAACTAACAAAACCGTACTAAAGCCCCACAAACTCGGTTTTGGTATTTACTACACTAACAAAGCTAACAAAACCGTACTAGAACCCCACAAACTCGGTTTTTGTTCTTACTACACTAATAAAGCTAACAAAACCGTACTAGAGCTCCACAAACTCGGTTTTGGTATTTACTACACTAACAAAGCTAACAGAACCGTACTAGAGCCCCACAAATTCGGTTTTGTAATTTGCTACACTAACAAAGCTAACAAAACCGTACTAGAGCCCCACAAATTCGGTTTTGTTATTTACTACACTAACAAAACCGTACTATAGCCCCACAAACTATTAATGGCAAAACGGAATACCGGTAAAAAAGTATGATGGTAAAAGTTGTAATGGTAAAAACGGAGTGGTAAAAATGTATTAGTGGTAAAACGAAATAGCGGTAAAAAGTATAGTGGTACAAATGCAGAGGTAAAAGTTGAAGTGGTAAAAAATGGGTTAACGGTAAAACAGGATAGCGGTAAAAAAGAATGGTGGTAAAAATGCTGTGGTAAAAGTTGGAGTGGTAAAAATAGAATTGTAAATATGTAGCACAACGAATAATCACAACTGACAACTGACTACAAGATTCAATAAATTATCTATTTATAAAACTGCATTACCTAAGCGCTTAAATTCAATTAGTAAAATGAACAGAAGATACTAATAAACAATTATACACGTATAAAATACTTATGCCGTAATACTATTTTACATTTGTAATTTTCTGCAAATATAGTCGATCATTTGGAATCCGAAAATAATAATAATAATGTTTATTTAGCCATGTTATATATACATAATACATTTGTGGTACGTAATTTATAAAAGTAAGTTTATTTGCTACACGAGATAACTGGAGATGTATCCATGTATTCTGCCACAGTGTAGAAGCAGTTCATGAGAAGAACATCTTTTAATTTGTTTTTAAATTGTGGTAAGCGTAATGCTTTTACATTTGCCGGTAAAAGATTATACGAGTACAGGCTGACATCTGTGGAATTTCTTTTAATTTTTAAAGAATTATGTCTATTAGCTCTAATTAAATCTGCCGACGTAGTACTATGACTGTGTACGTCGCTATTTTTAATATGTTTTTGTTACAGTGAATCTCAACAAGAGTTGCTAATATATATTGACAAAGGACAGTCAATAAGTATTTTATATATTTGGTACCTACTTCTGGGGTACCATTCATACCAGAAGACGATTTTCTTGAATTTACTAAAAAGACAGTTAATTTGGTAACAACGATGGGAATATATTATTTTCAGTGCAGTCGTCAATAATAATTATTGCAATTTTTTAAGCAGTGTCGTCTCAAGGATCTGTCATTTTGTAAAAATTTTGATAGGATGGATGCAGGAAGATTTACTTTTGTAATCGATTGAAACACCTGTTATAATTTCGTGTTCATATTTTAATAAATTAGTTCTTCTTTAACTTGTTAGGTACACTACGTATGTTACAACACTGATCTATTCCAAACTTCAAATTTGACATATGACAATAAACATGTTACTTGGTTATTAATTTTTTCTTAAATAAATGTAGCGATTTAATTGGACGAATTGAAAGACCTCTTTCACCTAAACGAAAGAGTGCAGAAACAGTGTATAGGTACTGCTTCTTTTTTTTATTCAGCAGTTAAGCGTTGGAGATATACTTACATAACATCCTGTATGCTGCTTTAAATTTCACATAGTTGCGCTTTAACAAGTTCCGATAAGTTCCAGAATTTAGCAATTCGAAATATGGAAAAAATTATCAAAATGTTGGCATATTTTCTTCCCCTACCTACCTGGAACCTAGAGAACAATCCTGCGAACCCTCCTGATTCTACATTATGAGTTTGTCACCGTTGAAGGCTCAACGGTAAAAATTCCCAAGAAAAGCACTAATGATATATTTTTAATTCAAAAAGACAATGCCGGCAGTAAATCTATAAATAGTTAAAAAATCTTGTGCTGAAGGTTCGTTGATTGCATTAGATTCAGTGTTTATATTCCCCTGGAAATTTAAAATGTGCTTGACGCAAATTGAACGGTACATAATTCATTATAATGCTAGGACCCCTCGACACGATTTGCTGGGGTGCAGTTGTTTACAGAGATGAATGTCTTTCATATCAAGAGATTTTTACGGTTTTTCAAGTATAAAATTTATTAATTAAATATTTAATTAAAATATCTACCGCAAAATTAATTAAACATTACCTACATGAAGTATAAAAAGGATATTAGATACTTTTTATTCTTTAAAATTTAATATTCAGTACCTACAAATAATACAAATGAAATATTTTTATAAAATTTTCAGGTTATGCAGATGCTTCAGGAATAGTGTAGTGCAGTGGTGGCCCTACTTGTGGCCCTTTTACGAAATTTAGGTGGCCATTTATGAAATTTAAAAAATCCGATGTGGCCAACACTATTTTACTAAGTGTGTATGAAGGTAGGTACTTACTCACAAATATACAATTCGGGAATTGTAGTTTTTATAATATAGTTTATCATAACCGTATAATCATATAAATAATAAATAAAAGACATTTCATATTTTCCATTTCAGTATATCAAAAAGTCAAAAATTTATATGACATTATTAACACTCAAATATTTTATTTTTTGTTTTGATAAAATTGTAACAAATTTGTCAAATGTTTAACTTCTTGTAATTGGAAAATGGTGCTAGATAGAAACAACGTTTTGAATACATATTGTAGACAGTAACATTTAGTATACAATGTTATTAAAAAAATTCCTTTTAATTCATAAATTTTGAGGATATTACAGAAAAAACTTTTCAGATCTTCAAGAAACTACCACTTCCGGTTGCACGATCAACACCAAAATCTAATCAGATCTAATCTAGTGTGTCAGAATTATACAAAATTTCAAATATTTTTATTCTGTGGTATTTGAGATATCGTACCTCCAACATCCATCCAGACTCACACACATACATCATCGCGAAATTATCAAAATCGTGTTCTAGGGACCTCAAAACGTGTTTATCCACTGAAAACTCACTATCGAAATTTTAGCATGATTACAATACTTACCTCTCTTACCAGATATGAGTGGCGACAGGTAAAAATCAATATATAAAAATATGAAATTATCAAGAGCAGAAAACTATAATTTTATATTTATATTATTTTTATGTTTATAAGGAATCATTTATTCATGTTTACTTTTGATTGAACTATTAATTGTTTGCGATTCTTGCAGCACATGTAAGTGTGCACTGATGTTAGCAATGTACCGGCGATTTCTTCCATGAATATGATAAAAAACCATCGAAAATACGGCTGATGCACGGTCCCTTGTTAAATTATGCAAAGTATGAAAAAATCACTTTAAAATAATACAGTCTTCAAAATTTAATTACGTGAAAATTCCTGCAGCAAACAAACAACTAACTAAAACAATGATCGTATGACTTTTTAAAAATTCAATCTATGTTTATTTGACATTGTTTGCTCAAATTGAACTTCGCAGTTCCCTATAAAAAAATTATACTACTTTTAGAATCGCCCTGCAATGTTTTCAAATTTTCAATTTGATTGTGCATACCTTCATACCTGGAATATTTTGCTATTGTAATGAAATTAAAATTCAACCATTTTCACTGAAATTGACCCCATATGTACTACACTATTTTTTGTCTATAGAATCATAAAAATAATGAAACTCGAATTGGTTATAATTACACGTTTGATAAACGTCTAATTGCCAAGTTTAAAGCGCCTATAATAATGATCCTGTTTACAGTGCTTGTGTTGGAAATAATTACAGTATTTTAGTTACCATCCCGCCCTCATAATTAATACAGAACTGTATTTAATAGCTCTAGAAATGTTTTAACGATTAATTGTTTACCCTTACATTGTTTTCAAACTGTGTGTTTATCACACTTAAACATTGAAATTGCACTTTGTAGTTCGTTTATACTGTTTAATAACATAAAATTATTCTTTATATCTAAAAATTAAATCAATTGTTGTAATCATAAACATGACTTTGTGAAGTAGGTATTAGGTATGTCTATTACGATAAAAATGATGTCAATTTCATAATCATGATTATGAGAAACAAGTTTATAAAATATCGTTTGAGTTAAGACTTAACTAGATTAACTTTGCTTCTAACCACTTTATTGCATAACTTCAAGTAAACACAATATTTCTGTTGTTAGATTTACGTCAGTCACCCTTTAGGTTTATTGCTCCGTAAACCGTAAAGATTGTACCAATCTCGAAAAGAAATCAAAATTTGTAATAATCATAGCTAGTAATCAACAGTAATTAATAGTACTATAATAAGAAGTTTTACTTACATACATTTACATTTAACTAACTCAAGCTTTTATTATTTTTTATTGAAACATATCCTTAGATGCATTTTTTTATTCTAGAATGAATATGAAATCGCACACAAAGTTGAATAAAGAATAATTTAATGAGCTGTTTTAGTTTTTACAATAATTATAATTATTATGACGTCCAAGTTCTGACCTCGTCAGATTCTCGAATACCTATTGAAAGTATCAAATTCTATTTTCATAAAATAAAATAAAAAATATAGGACATTGCATAAATATTTGACGACAATACAGTTTGAAATATGGAAAGTTATATCGAAAATTTCGTAACAGCAGATTAAAAGTTAGTGAATTATATAACAGATATAGATCTCCCCGCAATAAAACGAGTGAAAAATGTGGCATGGCTCGCTACAATAATCTCTGCATACATCCAAATCATAAATTAAGATCATCTTATAATTTATACGCAGATTACGTGATTATAAATAAACCAATCAATAAACAGACGAAGTAAACTTTAGTGTAATAACTTTCACAGTCACAACGTTTTGAAAGGACTCATAAATTCAAAAACACGCGGCCTGTTGTATCCGCCGTAATGGGAACTATACACGACGCATCAAATAAAAGTTTTAAAAATAAATTAGGGAGGAATAACAATGATAAACATCAAATCACGATGACAGAGGAACAGGGGATTGCTATACTATATTCCAAAACGTTTAGGTAGTACCTATCTGCCAAAAAGGAGAAAACAAATAATTCCGTTTATTTTATATTTTACTGGTAACCCTTCAACAGAATGTTATTGTAGTGAAACCCAACCACGTCGACCGATTCTGCTTGAAATTCAAAGCGGCAACAGAGTATCCATTTTGCAATCAGGACTACGTTAAGGCTCCTTTCGAATGAGCGTAGTGTAGTTATTTATTAAATACATAACTCGCCCATTTCGATTACTTTATGAACCAAATTTTGGTAACAGTATACTAGCTGTATGTATTGTCTTTTTCGATTTTAAGAACTTGTTTTCAATAATGGAAAGTCTAGAAAACCATCAAAATTCGTAGTTTACCAATAACTTTTTTGTCGATTGACATATTTTTTTCAAAAAAATTACACATGTATCTGCTATAGTGTCTCAACAGCGGTACATCGCTATTTTTCAAGAAACGTCTTTCATTTTATACAAAAAAAAATAATCAAATTTTGGATTTTAATTTTTTTCGAATATTTTAAAGAATTTTTGTAAATAATTTTGTTCTCGAAAATTTCCCTAAATAAAGTTATTAGTAAACTACGATCGCCTGTCTATGCGAAGGTGAAGTAGAGCCTTAAAGAAGATCAATGCCAGCTTGAAATATCCAAGTGCGATTTCAGTGCAAGATGTTTTTTACAATTTTAGGCAGAGGGACTTGAACAACAAAATTTCGGGTTCGTACGTCATCACATGCAAAGAGCTGTGCTTACTGCTTAAGCTCGCGAAGCTACTAACTGCCTGTTCTGTTTTAAATTGAAATAAAATAGCTATTTGTACGAGTTTGACAAAGTGAAATTTTTCCGCATTGTAGATGTGAGATTTAAATTTTTATTTAAACTCATTTGAGTTTGGAAAAGTACAATTTTTCCTAACTAGAATGGAAAAAGAGTTTGGAAAAGAACAATTTTTCCTAACTAGAATGGCAAATTTTTATTTTTTCAAACTCAAATGAGTATTGAAAAGTTAAACAATTCCATACTGAATTTTACAAAAATTAATATCTACATTGATTAATATTGTACACTGCCATTTTACTAAATTTGATAGTTATTTATTTATCTTCGCTCTTCTTCTCATGTTAGCAAAAATGAATTTTTTGAAATGTGGGCCCATATTACGTACAAAACGTCATTAAACTGACAACAATATTCTTTTCGATTTTTGAAAGCATTTAACCAAACTGTATCTTATTTATTTTTGTTAAAATATTTTCTATTCAATTTAACCTTTTATTATACATCAGAAGTAAAGTCTATTAAAACTTTCAACCAGATATTATTAAATTGTCTAAAAAATTTCTTTTTAAAAAAAAATAAATATGAAACTTGCATACAAAATAAAAATTATAATTTACATATTAACAAATTATTTAGTAAATATCTGTAAATTCACAATAAACACACTTTTTGTGACGCCTGGTATTTTTTCAAATTGGCTCATTGTCTCGAGATTGTTTAGTTTAAATTGCGAATGTTCCAGAGTTTTAATTTAGCAAGTGTTAATTATTTTAAAAGTATATATGTAACGATTTTTTAAGTAATGCGTTTCTTGTCCATATCTAGTGTAATTTGTCTTCCGTGTTGGTCGTTTTCCTAACCACCACTTCCTGTCCGCAGCGTAGATTTGATGTGATAGCCTCACCATCGCCTAGTGTGTTACACCTGCCCAGGACTACCAACAAACAAACGTGCAAACGCCCTGCAATGTACAACGAACAGTCCATTTCGACCACCGGCAATAGGCATACGGAATGGAAGTAATTAAGAACTTTTAATAGCTCTCATTTATCTAAAGGAGTGTTGGTTTAAAATTGCTGGAATTTGTCGCAGAAAAACCTTGTCGCCGTTTTTATTACCAAGATTTTTTGGTTTTACTGCAGCGGCGAATTACTGCATTTAAGGATAATTAACTGAATTGACATAAGGACTTCATATGACTGTGAATGCATGTATGAAAAAATTTGCTTTTTATAAGAGAACGCTTATTTGTAGGTTAGGTAGGTATAAAATAATCCAGCAATTATTTCTGTTTCAAAATTTTTTATTTTGCATTTATTGAAACAATATTTGAAAAATAATTATTTTTTTACATAATTTGACGAGACTTCCTGAGTAAAATAAAGCCATTCAAGAAACGCACTAAAACATTCCGAAACAAAATACAAACAATAAGTTTCGGCAACTATGATTTTAATACTTTATTACAATTAAAAAATTTAAATCAATTAATATTTAATTAGAACAAAAATAAGGTTATCTATATTATATTGGTTAAGGAAAATTGACAGTTATTTAATATGGGTACTTATATGTTTCCCATAACCTTGAAGAAAACATTTATCAAAACGACGAATAACATTTTTCACGATTTTGACTGTTAGTACACATAATAAATAAACATTTACATTTTTTACAGAAAAAATCTATTTTTTCATCGCATACTGTAAAAAGGAACTTATTGCCTAGTTCAGTTGCACGAAAAAACCTTAGAGTATATTAAATATCAAGGGCGGTATGTGCATGTGCATGTTCATTTGACCGGTTGAATACTAAATCTCGATTTCCAATATCATCCGAAAGCAGTACAAAATGCACATAACGTCCGTGATGCTTATAATATTATTTGCCCGGTCAATACAATAAAAATAAATTTGAAAATAATGTTAATTTTTGATTATGCAGGTTTAGTTTGCATTTTGATGCTGTTGCCTTGGTTTCTGTGATTGTTTAGTGCTTACCGCCTTCTAAGATTACTTACCGCCGTCTAATTTGTAAACAAAACCTACTACCTTGGAAACAGAGCTAGTAAATGCTAAAAAATGACCAAATCGTGCAAAAAGTTACATACTCAGCTTAAATAAATAAACGCATTACGAAAAATTTAACATTACATAATTACTGGTAAAATATTTTATTAGAATTATCTGCACAGTTAGCATGGCTGATGTAGCTTGCCATTAAACACACTTAATGTACAGTTTGTGCAGCTAGAGTTGGTCGGATGGGTAAGGAAGACACTTATGCCTATATCCTGCACAAAGCTGAATCACAATTCGCCAACTTAGTACTCGCCAAAACACAACTGAGCCAAGAGAAAAACCGAGATGGACGGCTTCTATATTCACTATTTCAAGGTAGCGAAGCAGTTTCTGCTAATAAATTTTATGATAATCTTTGTCCGCTCGATTAATATTGTATAAGTACCTACCAATTTGAAATTTTTTTACCACCTTTATTTCGCGTACTGTATGTAGATATTACGATGAACATTTTTATTATCAACATATTTATTATGTAATTTCAATCTGTATTGCAATAAACTAAGAAATTAATTTGATAATAATAAAATACACTATGAGAGTAAAAAAACTATTGTATTAAACTCACGTTTCACGTATAATACCTATCTATAAAAACACTGAGAATTACGACACTCAAAATGGCTCGTACGATAGATTTTATATTCGTGTTTTAATAGCTGCACATTATAAACTGCATTTTTACTATAATTCTTTTTGCTAGAGGCACATCGGGTTGTAGCTGTTAAATTTCGCAAATATATTAATATCAGATTCAGATTGACAAAAAGTCTCTTTTTGTGAAAACATCAAATAGCGGACATAAAGGTCTGAAACACGAGTACTGAATGTAGCATTTGAATAATAAAACATAATATAATCTCGCAACGTAGAGGTCGTACGTTTTCCTCGGCACATTTTTGCAATGTGCACAGGTTTGCAGACAGACGAAACGATGGAATCTTGCTGCCATTGATGCTCATATAGCCTTTATATTTTATACAGATAGAATTTGTCCTTAGACATTTCGCTCGCAAAATAGAGAAGTGCAGAGAAATAGATTATGCTTTGCACAAATCTCGGTTAAGGAATAACGTCATATTATTATTATTCTATCATATTGTAACAGTTATAGAGATTACCCATTATGTTTATTTTGAAAAATTAAATAATTGCTTAGAAATATATCATGATAGTAATAACAGTAATTATTTATGTATTAAAGGGATTTTTAATCAAACAGTTTTGGGCAAAGTTTTCCATAAAATTTTTATAAATTTACTTAATTTTTAACAATCTTGCCATTGTGTAATTATAATTAAATGTCAGATATTTACTTATTATATATTCTGCAATTCAGTGGTTTAAAAATGTTCTACTTGCGAAAATTGCCCTGAAATTTACTCATTTTTATCTCGCACCTCATATTCTATAAGAGAGTTATTAATTGTAATGGGTCAAAATTTTCGAGTAGGTATAAGTTATTGGTGGATAAGCACGTTTCAGGGTCTCTACAATACCAATTTACTATTTTCATGATGACGTCTGTGTGTGTGTGCGTGTGTATGGACGTATGGACTGACGATTTTTCGTCCACGATAACTTAACTAACACGATAAATTATAAAACCGTTTATAACCAAATTTCATATTTAAGGTTTTAATAAGTATCTTAAAACCGGATAAGATTTTGGTAGAAATCCGCAAACTGGAAGTAGTACTTTTTGAAGCTTGATAAAGTTTTTCTTAAATATATTGGTACATTATTTATTTATGACAATTTTTGCAATTAAAAATAAAAGAAAATATAATTATATATGGGTACAATTAATTATAAATACAATTTGCTGAATCTGGTAGTATTATATGGTGGCTCAAAACGCCCCCTGGGGGGCAGCGCCGCTTCTAGGGAAGCTCTCTAGATCCTATTTACGGGGGGACCAGCCCTTCTTTCTTCTTCATATTTCTTGCTTCTTATGTTCCTCCACAGCTCTCTGTTACCTGCTTTTTCTTTCCAGCTGGTAACTCCAGCGTTTTTCAGGTCTTCCTTCACTTCATTTGCCCATGTTGACCTTGGTCTTCCTCTTCTTCTTCTCCCGGGATCCCATGCCATAATATTTCGTATCGTCGCCTCTTCTCCTGCCCTCCATACGTGTCCCAGCCATCTTACTCTCTGCTGCTTAATCTTTCTTACGATGTCTTCACCGTCTATTTCTGCTAATATCTCGTTGTTCATTCTTCTTCTATACTCATCTTCGCTTATCTTAATTGGTCCCAGTACCGCTCTTAATATTTTCCGTTCTATTACTCTCAGTTGTTCCTCTTCGTTTTTTGTCAGTGTTAACGTCTCCGCATCATATAGAAGCAACGGTCTTATCAATGTTTTATACATTTTCATTTTTGTTGCTTTGGTAAGTATTTTATTTTTTAGCAAATCCTTGTAAGTATGATACGCTATGTTTGTCGCAAATACTTTTTCTTTAATTTCTGTCTCTCTGTCTCCTGTGTTTGTTATCATTACACCTAGTTATTTGAATTTATCTACCTCCTCAAGTTCGAGGTTTCCTATTTTTATTTTTATTTCTTGCTTTTGTTTTTCATATCGCATCATTTTTGTTTTGTCTTCATTTATTTTTAATCCAATCTGGTAGTATTTAACAATAAAATAAAGTACAATTAATATTCTATTTTTTTGAAATTCCAGTATCTTGTTGTACATGATATGAAATTTGTTTCTACATAAAATTTGAATTATTATGACAGTGACAGTACAGTTGACATCTTTTCCTTGCATCTTGGTTTACATTATCGTTTACATATTACATGAACATGAAACTATTAAAATGTAAGTACAACTTTTTATTAGATTAGTAGAATAAGCAGAATTAGGCGAGAGATCGTGTGCTGGCCACAACAGATTTTTTAAATATTATTTTTGTTCCATAGTCCGTGCGTTGAATACTATAATATGATGACACACAACCTCCCATACCTAAGAATATCTTCTAAATACACCACTGTACCACAAGTAATGTCACTTCTATCCGGATTAGTAGAAAACATATTATATGCATAGTGTATAATACCTACCTATCAAAATGTATCATATCATATTCATGATTATTAGAGGAGAATATCAATATAATTATCATCATTATAATTTATGAATCCGTATAGGTAAATCTAGCATGCAGCATAATTAATAATTTTCAATGTACAATAAACGAGACACCTTACATTTGAAACAGATATTAATTACATGTGTTACAGTTAATCGTCTGACCACTGTACATTTTTATATGAAAACGATCATAAATTTAACTGGGATTAATAGAATGTATCGTAAGTAATGAATTATTAAATTACGCGTAGTTATATTCACATTAAACACAAAAATACAAATTACCTACACTAAATGGGTGCCAATTATACCAATTTATTATCCCAAGACAAAAGATAAATATTTAAATTAGATTATCAGATTCTTAAAGTAGGTGTACATTTCAAATTTTTAAAATAGATATATTTAATAATTATTGGTAAAAGTCTATCTACCATATATAAAAACTGTTTTATAGCCAAACAAAATTTTTTTGTAAAATTATAGTAAGTATTCCATTAATAATTATGTATTAGGTGTCTGCTAAAATAATCAGATATTCTATATTATAACAAATGCATGGATACAATACACTACACATCTTCAAGAAACTACCACTTCCAGTTAACACAAAAATCTAATCAGTTCTAATCTAGGTTGTCAGAATGTTATGTGCAAAATTTTAAATTTTTTTATTTGAGTTATCGAACCTCCAACATCTATCTATCTATCCATCCATCCTCACACATGGACACACACACACACATACACATCATCGCGAAACTATCAAAATTGTGTTCTTGGGACCTCAAAACGTGATCCATTGAAAACTCACTATCACTATTTTAGCGTGATTACAATACCTCTCTTACAAGACTGAGTGGCGAGAGGTAAAAATAAATACAAATATAGTCAAGTCGTTTTTATAAAAAAAGTTGTACCTATGAACATTTTATGTTCGAATTTTTAGGCTTGTGAAAATGAACTGCACTAGAATCAAATAAGTTTTTACTTTTGGTTTTGTCGCAATACAATTTGTTTTCTACTAACATTATTATACCTTATTTAACGAACTGGTTTCCATGGCGCTAAATAACATTTTAAACACAACAAGCCGTGGCTTTGGCCGTTTTTAGTCCCGGCTTCTATTTTTGACATTTAATTTTTGTGGAAATTAATAATTTCTTTTAATCATTGTCAATTTTTTCCCCATATAACAGTTAAATACGCTGGCCTAAGTAGAATTTTGTAGCTATGTATAATGTCGTTATGATTTCACCTAAAATTATGATAAAATGAAATATTACATATTTATGAATTTATGTTGTGTAATTTGTGGTCGTAGAAAAAATTATATGACTCGTTTATAAACTCTCTAGGTACTCGTTTTTTATACGCACTCGCTGTGCTCGTTCATAAAAAACTCGTGGCTAAAATGACGTTTATAAAACTTGTTTTACATGATCCTTTTTCAGCTAGAAACTTTGACATGTTTCATACTAGATTTTAGAATGCAAAATTTGATAATGTAAAACACGAAAATGTCTACCCAAGTTTCATACTAGAAACGTGTTTTTTGAACTTAAAAAATAACTCCGGTCCTATTTCCATCCAAGTTTTATACTAATACCTGCGCAGTAAACGCGCATTTTGCATTTTCAACCTCCTGTACATACATCGACATCAACAATCAACAACCAGAAGAGACTTCGGGTTCTTGATTTCTTCATAATTGCACCAATATTAAATTTTGTGTTTTTCATTATTTTCCATTATTTCTAATTAATAACAAAACGTAAAAATTACAGTTTAAAATTTTATGTTGGCAACATTGATCACCGGCTAATCAAGAAACTACTATCGGAGTAATAAGTATAGTCACTCGGATGTAAAATTGAATAACTTGTTTAAAAATAATCCAAAAAATTTAAATAAAACTTTATACTAAAGTATGCACATTTCTACGTTATTGTATGGAATTTAAAATTTTTAAATGTATATGTGTAGAAATAACAAAAATTTATAGCAAAAATGAGCTATGATTTTGACACATTTTTAGAAACTGTTAACTTAAATAACGTCCACTGTCAATATACATCATGCAAAAAAATTCAAATTTTGGTATAGTCTAGTTATAAGCTTAATTAAGTTATTTACTACTGTATATTTATTATAATAATAAAATAAGTGAACATGTAATATCTTTGTTACTGGTAATCTTATAAGATTCAAATTCAGGTTAGCGATGCCTTATATAATTATAAAAAAGATTTGTTTATAATTTTTATTTAAAAATTATTACTTGAATTTTAATAAATTTTTTTCTGAAATTTATGAATCCTGAGGTATCACTTTTTCAGAAAACAATTATTATAATTCATATAATAAGTTTAAATTAAAAATGATTCACAATTCTTTTTTATAATTATATAAGGCATCGGTAACCTTAATTTGAATCTTATAAGATTACCAGTAACAAATATATCACATGTTCACTTATTTTATTATTATAAACAAAATATAAATATTTAAAAAAAATTACAGTAGCAAATAACTTAATTAAGCTTATAGCTACACTATACCAAAATTTGAATTTTTTGTATGATGTATATTGACCGTAGACGTCATTAAAGTTAACAGTTTCTAAAAATGTGTCAAAATCATAGCTCATTTTTGCTATAAATTTTTGTTATTTCTACACATATACATTTAAAAATTTGAAATTCTATACGTAGAAATGTGCATACTTTAGTATAAAATTTTATTTTATTTTTTTGAATTATTTTTAAACAAGTTATTCAACTTTACATCCGAGTGACTATACTTATTACTCCGATAGTAGTACAAAACTTGGATATAAAAAAAGTCAGAAAAAGTTTTTAGAATCTAGTTCCAGTTTGTAGCCAAAAAGTATAATGTAAAATAAGCTTAAAACTTGACACATAATACAACGGCTTAATTGCAAGAAAATTCTGATTTAATATAAAGTTAAGAGGTGAATGTTTGATGGATACTTGTAGTTATTTAATAAGAAGATATTCGCGTAAATAACCGTTAAACTCGGCGGATTCTAGCGGTATTCCAAACAACAAAAGCAAGCAATAGCTACGAGAATGTGCCGTATAACGTTATAAGATTCCTTTAATGTGGTAGATAATTCCAAGCATGGCGGCCGGGGCTGAATGTTTGAAGTGCAGGTAAACTTGCTCCATCTGCATAAGGACTATGATCCTTTGACATTCTCTCCGGCGCTTGGCACAGGTGTACAAATAGGAGCTTTCTCCGAGCTTTCCCCTGCCGAGCTTTATTCTAATATCCGCGCTATAGTGACGCGTCTAAGTCCAGAGAGATATAGCGCTGATCTCCGCCAAATAGAATATGTAAAGAATTTACTTCTGCTGGCTGGAAAGTCAGTGAAAGTCAGCCAACAAGGATCAGCTGAAATTATGTGGTTTATTTGTGGAAAATGGAGAGTTATTTGATATGCGTACGAACGACTGTTTCGCGTGGGTCGCGGAACGAAACAAAGGTATTTCAAATATGTCGCCACGAAGATATTGCAAAAAATTTACCTACACTGAATTTTTCTTTTATTAAAATTCTAAGAACACGACTTCATAAACATGCATCTATATTTGCAAATCAAATTGAGGAGACATACTCCATTTGTAACAATTTAAGCTGCCTCTCAACTGTATAGATATGAATAACTTTTTTTTATTCAATTTACTGAAAGATTCAACTTCGAAATATCTTGTAAAATTTTGATTTATTTCTTAATATTAGGATCATCAAATAGAAAATATATAACGCTTGTTCCTATCTGTTTATTTTCCATGGTTGATACGTTTGCTGAAAAAAATGTTTAAAAAACTCTTAACGATGAAACACATATTTTTACCCGTTTTGAAACATGCTTTATATTTTGCGCACAGCTTTATCAAAATAATTATTTAAATTTAAACTTGGTTACCATGGCAGAATCATTTGCTTTACGCCCTTGTTCAACTTTAAAAAAATTTGAAATAGCAAATTAAAATTCAGATTATCGCATGTGTCTTGCTATATAAATATTTATTTACGTCAAAAGCAAAATCATTTAAAAGTACAATTAGCGAATTTGAAACGTCACTAATTCTTATTGCATAAAACATTTTAATGGAACATGGAATATTGCAAACTATATTCCGTTTACTTCGTTTAGTATGAACTAATGATAGTATATTACGAGTATATTATGTGTTAATAATTTATTCAAATATTTATAAAAATTTAATGTCGCGGCCACAATTGTTAATAATTACACATACTATACATAAAAATCACGATATTTCTTTAAAACATAAAATAATCCTCAAAGAATCATTTTTTAAAAGAAATCAGTACTTAGAGATAACTGTGCAGCGTTACATCCAAATTAAATATGAATTCTGAATGATGAATGAACTAAATAAATATTCATCACATCTTTTATTGATAATTTGAGTGACAGCAGCATTAAGTCGCCAACACAGATATTTCTGTGGTACAATAATTCACGGGTAGTCATGGTTGTAACTGCTCCACAGGAAAATAATACAGTGTTACGCCCAAACTAACTGAACATCTGTATATGAGCAAAAATAATTTTAAAATAGTTTTTCTTCTGCGTTAGTAAAAAATAGTTATAATTATATAATTTAGGAAAATACCACAAATTATTACATATTATCTTTTTAAAAAGTAAAAAATATAAAAGAATTCCTGTGTGTTGGCTACCGCAAAATCTTTATTAAAGAAAAGAAAATATTTGTAGCACGTCCTCTCCATTTTAAAATGAACTTAGCTCAAAACTACGTCGCACGAAATCCTGATCCTTATTCCACACATTTCTCCAGATTCTCCATCTTCCTGGCAGGATAAGGTTGGAAGTCATCTCATTTCGTTTTCTTACCGATACACCAGGTGTACTATATCACATACAGGCTACACGCATTGTACGATATAAGATATAGCAACCAAGAAGAATACCTGCCGTGCCGTCCACAGGGAAATATTTCAACACGGGAAATTCATTTACTTACAACAAATATATCACATTTAAACGGAAAAATTTATAGAGAAGAAATTAATTACCACGGAGGATTGCTTTGTTGTGAGATGTAATATATGAGGGTAGAAATGAACGATGTTAATTAATCATAAATAATTGGAACAAAGAAAATGTTTTTGTAAGGTTTTGTTCTACAAAAAATGTATGTACTCGTATATACAATTAATTGAATAAATCACATTTTATGTAAATGTTAGGCTATGGTAAATAGTTATTTGTGTACCTAGCCCTAGAGTTTTTACTGAGGCGATGGTCGAGACTAAAATATTCTCTGGGATGCTAAATCAGACATTTCGCAGCCTAGCCTATACAAATAATTAGTCATCTGCTAGATAAATCATATCAAATCTTTGTAGGTACATAAATAATAACTGTTATGTAGGTATTATTTTATTTATAAAAAGAGACTATAAGGGATATATTTTTGCCTTTTGAGTTAAGTTTTATTTTGTATTGCATTGAAGAATGTGCATCTCATTTATCAAATATATATAGACTCTAATAAATTAGCTCATCACCGCGTTTGTCCTATGGTAACGAATGGAAACATTCGCCAAAAATACGTAAAACAGGCTAACAATTTTTAAAATGATCACGTAGATTTAGAGAGAAGGCAACATTCATAAATTTATTTACAGGCGAAAAGTGGAACTAGGTTTATAGGTACCGAGTTACATTTTCTAATAAATCTGTTAATTATAAGATGAAGCATGTAAAAAGTTGTTTAAAATACATTTTTTTATTAATTTTTTATATGAATTCCAAGCATTTTTCAAAATTCTTACTGGCATAAACCTAGACTAATTCTTTCGCAAACGTGGTATTCATCAAAATTTTAATATGCAATGAGTAAAGCAGAAACTGCTACACCTCTAGACACGCAATATTTTATGACGGGCACGGTGGCCTTAAAGTTTAAAATTATGATTACGAAGGTCCAAAAAAATAACAATTTCAGATACTCTAAGCTTCGAAAAAAAGTGTTTGAGCTATTGCAATTTGATCATTTTTCAAATGGCGCATATATCTCACAATAAAACTACTTATATCCAATATTTATTACAGTTCGCTGCATTGAACTCATCGTTTTTTAATTAACATAAGCGAATTGAATTATCTCTTTTTTAACCGCAAATACGGTAAAAGAAACTAACGTCATCTTTACACCTTTGTATTCTTCTCATGAAATAAATATTGATAAAAACATTTTTTTAATCTGCAAAAGTTTTGGTTTTTGCGTTTTTTAGTATTCCTTTGATAACCTGTTACTGTAAGATCGGAATTTTTCTCCATATACGCGAGAAATTTAATACCTATTAATTATTATAAGCAATTTTTAAAACTTCTATGAATTTGGACAGTCTTGTTTTAAGAAAACTTAAAAATCAAAATTACTCTAAAATTATATTTCTCTTTCTTTGAAATATTACATACAATTTTGTTACTAATTTAGTCTTCGTTCCTGATTTCCTACAAAGTAAACTGGATAAAAGTGCACAATTTGTCGTTCCAACCCCGTCTAATTTCTGCAGTGAGTAGCTCTTAAGGGCGTAAATAAATAAGTGCATTTGATGGTGATTTACACGTTTCCATTTTCACGGACGGGAGCTTTGCCGGGTTTCGTGACATTCGTCGGGATCGCGTGCGTCGCAAATCAACCTGGACACTCCTGGACCTGCCTGGAACACACTGCAGACCGGCACCGGGATGAAATGGAGGAAAATGGAAAAACGATGGAGTTTATAACCAGGGATAAATATCCATTGAATTGCTGGTACTTAAACTTTAAAAATTAAGTTCACTGCAAATTTGTACTGAACGTTCCAACAGAAACAGGAGATTTATAGAGACAATAATAATTACTTTTTCTACTACTGCTATTAAAACATCATTTAACGAACTGGTTTCCATGACGCTAAATAACATTTTAAACACACCTCGACAAGCCGTGGCTTTGGCCGTTTTTAGTCACGGGCTGAACATAGCAACTAACATATTAAGCACGGGGTGAAGTTGGCTCCTATATTTGACATTAAATTTTTGTGAAAAACTGAGGAAAATTAATGATTTCTTTCAAACATTGTCATTTTTCTAATATATCAGTTAAATACACGTGCCTATGTAGAATTTTGTAGATTTAACCTAAAAGTTATAATTATTTTAAATGAAATTTTACATACTTATGTTGTAAAAAAGTATAGTACCTATAAACTATCTAGATACTCGTTTTTTATACACTCGTTGCGCTCGTTTCTAAAAAACTAAAATGAAGTTTATAAAACTTGATACATAATATACTATTATTGTACATACCTATTCTATAATTGATTTATAATTATTTGCCAAATTTAATTGTTTCTGGTATAAAGTGCTGCAAATGTAAAAATATTTTTAAATGAGTTTTCAGTGTTTACTAAAAAAAGGCTGAAAAATAAATAATAGTGGGTTTTAATAAATTTATTATTTCTATCATGAAATCCGAGTTTCGTCCCGAGCCGTGGAAAAAAAAAAGTAGAGGCACCGAATCAGACGAAGTGAGGATTCAATAGAAATGGCCTATAAATGGCTATGACTATGATCGATGTCGCCATAGCTTCATAGTCATTTATAAGCCATTTAATGGCATATAGGGCTTAGATCATTTTTCACTGAAATAATTTTTTCAAAATTCGCAATTTTAGTTTCCAAGTTTTTAAATCAAACAGTTTTGAGTCACTGTTTTCAAATAGGAATTTCATAAATTTACTATTCGTACCATTGCACAATTGTTTAAAATTTTATTTTATTCCATTCATAGACAATTAGATATCCATTAAACAATTAACAATCCAGTGGTTTCAAAAATGTATGTCTTGCGAAAACTGCCATAAATTTACTAATTTTTAAAAATTTCTATTTGTTTCATGATCAGTAAGTTGCGTGCCATTAAATGTATAAAGTTGTGAAATCATTCTATATATATATATATATATATATATATATATATATATATATATATATATATATATATATATATATATATATATATATATATAGGTACGAAAGTGCATGATTGAATCCGAAGGGTGTGAAGTTTATTTTACGAGCCGAAAGCGGGAAGGGATTAAAATGCACTTTAGTCCTGTGGTTATGCTATAATTTGCACTTCATTCTCACAAGAATGCATAAAGAAGACACATTTTGTAATTTCAACACTACAAACTTCATGACTAATATGTATATTTACCAAAGGATACTCTGCAACAATAAATAGTACGTATCTACTTGTCAACGGGATTAAATTAATATTACGATTATCATAGTATATTATTATTATGTTGTGTTGTTATTATTACTATGTGCATATATTATTAATACATCGTTAATACTGTAAGCATGTTATTGGACTTTGTGCCTGTTTGCTTTCATTAAAGTAATAAATAAACAATTCAATTCCTTGATTTATTAAATACGAAAATTATCAGGAGAGTTCAAATTAAAAACTTTAGTCCCTTAATATAAAGGCTAAAGAAGAGTTTAACTACCACAAAAACTTTTTTTAAAGCAGTTACTACTGTAAATTTTAAATTTTTTGTAACATTTTTCTCGTTTAATAGAAAACCAAACCTCGTTTATTTGTGTGGTGTTTGTTCATTTATAAAAAAATGTAAAAAGAAATCGATTTTTCATATAAATTGGCACATTTTTCAAAGCCCACGCAATATAGCGACAAAAAATGTAATATCAAAGAATAGATTAAAAAATTGTACCAATTATATTTTATATTTTTACCTGAGAATAGTTATCAGTAAACAATAAACATTTATTTTGAAAAGTTTTTGATCACATCATACTATAGCCTTTTAGGTAGGTAGGTAGCCTTCTATTAATACTTGAATATTCCGTGTACTAGCTGATAACATAAAATGGGTCGACGATCCCATTTGTGAAATCTTCCATTCTATTGCAGATAATCTGCTGCTAAGAATCAATAGCACTCCCAATAACTTTGTAATATGAAATAACGAATATGCGTCGAAAGTAGTTATGGGAAATTTATGGGAAATAAATGTAGAAATTGAATGTCTAGAAGATTGCTTTCAAGTTGATAGCGATCAAATGTGAATCCATATTTATTCCCGGCACACCGTCGTGGTATCAGCAAGATACACAGGTCAGCATATACCGCAGAAACTTCATACAAGATCTATGAATATATTAGCTCAACTTCTAATGTAATTGAAATGTAATATCCCGCACAAAGGCAGCCATTTCTTTGCAACTTTTGCGGAAAAACAAATTTTACAACGAACGTTTTAATATAGTACGTAATTATTGATGAGTTTTAATATCTTCCGAAAGAGAAGAACAGTTGAAAAGTTAAGATAAATATTATTTTAAGCTCCTGGAACTGGTGAAAAGTTTTAGAAGATTTAATGTCTTTTGATATTTGATGCATTCGGCAACAAATTAAACTTCTAAACAGAAAATCGTTTAATACTCCACAACAGGTATTAAGTAAATTAATATGAATTTTCAGAACTTCTACTTTTGATAAAGAAAATTACCTTCCGAATAAATAACGATTGCTATTTTTATTTTTATGGTGGTTTATTCTATGTTGCGAGATGTATTATTTAAAATGCTTCAGTTCAGATAATATTCTTTAATCTGTCATTGCTAAACATTAAAATAAATATATAACATAGCTATTTTAAACTAGTTAATTTCTTGAAACATTGTAATTCTTTGCACTTAAATTTATTTACACAATTTTCGGATTGGTACATTTTAATACAGGAGAATATCAAATGAAAATTAAATGATATACTACATATTTTTCTGATTTAAAAACTATTCTTAAAACTGAGTAGTACAATGGGAACATTTAGACATTTAAGAAATTGAAGTTTGAGCTAAGTTAAAATGGATTTTTTTAAATTTTAATGTTATTATTAGGCTGAGGATTTTTAGGCACAAAAATCTAAAAAGGTAGGGTACATAGGAATAGGATTTTTTTGATAAAAAAATTGAATTTATTATTTGCATTTTTGTAGAAAGAATAAAAGAATTATTCAAAAGCTAGTTTAAAATATTTACACTGCACTATGGCAATTTTTGCCAATTAACATTCAAAATAAGATAAAAATGCTATTTAAGGGCAAAAATAACCCAGCATAGGCCAAAAATATATAAAAAGGCAATATTTGACATATTTTACAAAATTGGCTAATAGCAGCTAATAGGCAAAATTAAATTTACCTTAAAATAAATATATAAACAAAAATAAGTGCTATCAATTCAAAATATAGACAAAAACTTCAGTCTAGTTATTATGATTCGTTAATATTTTCCACCAAACTAAAATGTAGGTAGGTAAATTAATAATTGTAACATTTTTAATAATTGCTTGATAAATGGCCTGGGTACAGTGTGTAATAAAATTTTTGATTATTAAAGCAAAACCATAAATCAATGAACAGTTGAAATTATTTTCAAATTTCCTATGCAGACATGTAGTTACGATTTGAAAATGCACTAAATCGTACTGTCCAAAAACTGATCAAGATATTTAAAACGTGGTACACGAAATTTCGGAAATAAAGAACCAAATAATTAAAACTTCTGATTTCTAAGCTTTTATATTTGCCTGCATTTTGTTGTATAGGTGAAAGCAAATTTTAAATTGAGAAATAAATTGGTTTGTTTTTGTATTTTAATACAATTTGCTAGTACATATTATTCTACAGAATATGTGCCCCCATATTATTGTAGAATGCTACATCATCAGCAGCTGCAGCCAAATTTCGTATCTATTACAATAATAACTATAATATGATATGACAACATCCAATATCAGAATTCCGACTTGCAGATAGTCTAACCATAACAGAACTTCATGCAAGATACAGGAATATCTCTTGCTATTATATTCGAAGCTAATATCCGGGGACATTATCTAGTTATTATATGAGTAATCATTATTTTATAGCATTGTAAAATTTGTTCCATAAATTTTTAGTTAATTGAAAGACGAAAACATTGTATATTGTCTAGTAAAGTAGTAAAACTTTTATGTTACATTTTGTTATTGGAATACTGTAAATCGGACATAATAATAATTCAAATATGTATTATAGTTTTAATGACCTCATCAATCAATTTCATTTTACTCCTTTGTTAGATGCTACGACGAAAACTAAGAGTTTTATATAAAACGTAGTTTAAAATTGCTAACTCAGTCCTTTATCAGACGATCAGGTTTTTCATTAAACTTGATATACAGAGTGTTCAAAACGGTCAAAGACTTAAGGGTACATACATTTTTAGATGTCTATATGTTCTATATTTTTTGTGATAATTGTATTTTAGCGATAAATATACGCAATTATAATTTCCATTGTCCTTGTGAATAAAATTTGAAGTTTATGTCCCAAGGTACAAGCAAATTATTGTCCAAAGGTACAACAAAGCAAATATTTTTATTTAATATAAGATATTATTTGTTTAATTAACTTTTAAATCTCAAGGCAAGAAGTTTTCGAAAAAATATACTGGATTATCACATTATCAGACAAATAAAGATACCAAATAGGTACTTAGTAATACAAGATGCAACAAGATCAAAAAAAAAAATTCCTACTGAAAAAAACATTCACCTTTGACTGAACTAAACAATAACTGTAAGAGTCTTCAAACAACATGTATGACTTTATTTTCAACAGTATTGCCAAATTTTACTTGAAATTAGTATTATATTTAACGCTAGATGTGGCTACAATTGATGTTGTTCAAAGGTACATGCGTCCCGATGTACAACACTCTCCCCTACAATTTAATTTTCATATTAGCTTTGACCCCACCCATCAATAATAAAGTATTACTGAAATATTCTCAACTATAAATTATTTATTAGGTACTTTAATTATTGAGAAACGAAGTACAATTCAATCTTTTTAAATTAAAATAAAAAGTACAAAATAATCTTGACTGAATGATTGCTACTAGTCTTCTTTCTTGTATCAATATTAAAATGAAATAAAGCAATTCGAATCTGCGACAGAACAGACGGCAATGAGAAAATAAAAGAATTCTCGACTCGCTGATCTAAAGAAACAAAATGAAATGCCTCACGAAATCTCACGCGTGGAGGATAATAAATTTAAGCAAAGAGGTCAAAGAAACAAGAAATATCAAAATACTTCTCCTTCTTGAGTAGTTCTAAATTCAGTGAAGGAAAAAGAGAAATAATACTTCTGCCTCAAACCTTTTCACATCGTATAATTCATAAATCATTTTAATTTTAATAATTAAACAAACGATAAAAATATTCATATTGTGATTTTGAATAATGCAATTTATAATTTTGTTTACAAAATTATTCATGATAAAAAAATTCTCCATATCAAACTTAAACACAATGACGTGAATTTAAAGTGGATAAATAATATATGTGATAAGGCACGAAATATTTATTTCCATTTTATGCACATACAAAATTCATCATAACCTCGCAAATAAAATACGACTGCAATCAATATTTTATCATCAGCAGAGACAGGGAATTTTCATATTTGAGGTAAATCCACAAGAAATTTATATTTACTCTGAAATTGAGTCTAAAGGTTGTGAGATTTGTCATAAATATATGATAACGCCAGAAGGAAGCAAAAATCATAGGTATTTGTTTAAAACAGTATTTTATATTTGATAGGAAAAAAAAAATCCTACGCAATAATTCTATATACCTACTCACTTGTTTTAAGATCGCCATTTGCTACTACGTTTCAAACTAAATTATTGAAAATTACGAACTGAATTTATTATTTTACACGACAGAATGATGAATCATTACAAAAAGTTGATAGAATGAACCAATGCATTGGTTCTTGCTTCAACAGCAGTATAAATGATAATGACATTTTTAAATAGGTAATTCCAAAATTTATTTATTCCTTAATTCTTTATAATGACATATCTAGATGGTACACGCGTCTGAATTTATTGAAAATATTTTACGAATTTATTTTTATTAAACTTGTTCCAAAATATTAGATTTTTGGTTATTTTTTATATTCTTCTTAACATGATACTAAATATAAGTTTATTAAGAAAAGATCATAATTTTTATCTTACAAGTATAATATGTGTAGGTACACTTTAAAAAATATAGTGTTAAATTTAACACTAAACTAACCAAAAATATAGTGTACCATCGAGGACAGAATATTTAGTGTTAACTTTTACTTTTTCAAGAATGGTTAATTTTAGTGTACTTTAACGAAAACACAAACGGTTAAAAGTTACACGTTGAGAGTTAATAATAATGTAAAATATTTAGTGTAAAATATTAGTGTTACTAAATAGTGTTAAAATAGGGTAAAATAAAAAGTAGTATTTAATGCAAAATATATTATAAATTTTATATTACATCCAGATTGAGTATACATTAGGTTAGGTACCAACAATATACAATACATATTATGTAGTACAGTACCTATATGGAAATAGTGCTACCAGTTGATTTGTTGGTTTGTATATATTTTAAGATACTAATATTCTTTAAAACTCAGGGTTGAATTGGGCATATCCAAAAAGCCACTTTGCAATTTCTTCTCAGTCAGGGCGATAAATAAATGAAATTTATTTTGTTGTTCGTGTTTTATATTTAGTCTGTCTACGCCTACTACGCATATTCTATGGGAAATGCATGTTTCAAAGTATTAAATTGTCAGGGCTGTAAGCCGTGTTGGACACCTGCGTTTCATGGAGAATTTAATCCCGGATAACACCGGGATTATAGAATTACTGATATGATATACACGCACTTATACCTATAGCCTGCGAATCCTTTACCCTTTACCAGGACACTTTTATATCGGTGCCTGATCGATTGTTTCTGGCACAGACATAACAGGTACGTATAGTAACACTTGTGGCCGGTTGCGACTATAAATCTTAAATAATTATCTTGGATTAAACTAGTAGAACCATACCAAACTTAAATGTCAATTAGAATATTTTAGATTTCGTCTATCTGGTCATGTTACCGGCATATGGAACCCGTCTGGGGAAGAAGGTATAATGAAAGAGAATAATGACCTCCAAAATATCAAAAAAATTAACTATGACTATGAGTAGATATAATATCTGAATAATCATTGTCAATAGGTAAATTTTTGTTATAAATTATATAAAAACTATTAATTTATGATGTTGTGGAGTTACGGTACGGGTGTTAATTTTAAAGATATTGAAGTACGATTATTATTGGTTATTTTTTGGTAAAGAAAACTACCTTGGTTATGGTACAATAATGCGTATTAGCCATAATAATATGTAAATTATTAAATCAAAGAAGACTCAATTTTGCCACAGTATTAACGTCCATATTCGAACTCGCGACTTTGGTGAATTACTACTAATACATGTAATTAATTAGTATATTTTATAAATTCTCCCTCTCCTCATATAATAATTTACGGTTCAAGTTCAAGATCGGTTTATTAGACTAACTTACATTTTTCAGGAATGTAAAAGTCAGGTTAATCGTGAACTAAATCTGTGAATGCCATTCAACTCAAGCCTCTTCTTACTATACGTGATCAGTTTGAGTAGACAACCAACTTTTAATGAAACATATATTCAAATTTCCACAAGTTTTGCAATTTACCAGGTAAGGTTTCAAATGCATTTAATACAATTATTATGAGATACCTAAACGTAAATATCAAATCAATTTGCAGTTATCTACAAAACAAGTACACTAATATAGGGAAGCACAGAGCAGATATGGTATACCTCTATAGCAGTAATATACAGTAGTAGAAGAAAAACAGTAATAGATCGCTTAGGGGCTGTTTGCTCACAATTCCCGCACGCATAGTTCTCACAAGAGTCTAATAGGAATGAAATAATATGTTTACAATTCCCCCATAAAATATAAAACATTTAAAAAATTACCGGGTAAATGTAAACTGTTGTTTACAAGTAAGATCTGTAATATTTTTGATTAAATTTGCACCATTTGCTACAATATGTATTTAAATATTAAGATGATATAATAAAACGAATTAAAATATTCAGTGACACATTTTTATTTATAATTAAATTTACAATTACAAAAATCGTTTCCAATTACCTCGACTGACCCAATAAACTTCTAATCATAAACCCTGTTCAAACAAGGATTCTATCATGCTTCTTATGGCCAAGTTGAACCGATTTTTATTAATGAACAATAGTGAATCAAACTTTAATAATTGTCAAATGTATAAATAACATATCTGTCATGATTTCGATTCGATATTTTTTATTAAGCGACACTTAAAATTTAAGGGATAGTGGTGCAACTGGCCATTAATCCTGAGAAAAATAATCATGGTGAGAATTTTTGCCTGTCAAATAGCGACGACGCTAAATTGATTCAATGAGTCTTGTAAAGAAGAATTTCTAATTCATTGATGGCTTCAATACAGTGAATTTCCTTTTTTTTCCGGGATTCAGAAACATGAAAGAATACACTAAGAAACTATGTGTAAACAGGGTTTTATTCTTTAAAGTCGCAGACAGGGGGGAGTCAGAGTGAGCATTACCCACTTTGGAAGAAAAAGTTGCCCACTCTAATAAAATCGGAGTTGTGGACCAAAATTAATAAATTTTATATTAATTCTACTTCTGTGGTCTAACAATTTATTTTTGTACATAAAATGGGAGAAAAACTATTGCATCGTCACATTCTTTGAAAAAAATACCTTTTGTGCATTTTCTTTTTCTTTTTCACTCGGGTTCAACTTTTAAACTACAAATTAATTTGGGTTGCCCACTATAAAATACGTGGTACCCACTCTAAATTTTTGTTCTGGCTACGGACCTGAACAAAAGGCTGCATGAAATGGACCGCCAATTACATTTTGCAAATTGTGAATTTGGGTAATATTTTGTATTTTAGAATAATTAAACTATAGGGATATAAAAGCAGGGCTATAGCAAGGGGGAGGGGACAGAGTTTAATTAAATAAGAATTATATCAAATAATTTTTATCAGTATAAAGCAGTACTTATTTAATGTCGTCCAAACAAGCACTAAGCCAGGCACGTATACAAGGGGGTGTAAAGGGGGTAAAAACCCTTCCATGAGCCTTGACTTTAATTTAATTGTATGATTTGACAATTTATTTTTCAATTATAAAGCCAGTGGTTAGGGGTTCGCATAGCATGCTAACGGTCCCCAGTTCGATTCTCAGCACAACCGACAGCGACAATAATACCACTGGGTTCGAGTGGTTGGATTCCACTATTATAACATCTATTATCCTGTAATTGGGAGCTCGATTGGGAGTTAATCCTGTAGGATGGTAATTACCATCAAAAATAAAAACATTCTTTTCCTGTAAATACACATACACATCCAGGAAAAATTTTTGAATGCCAACTCTAAAATTACAGTTGCGTACTCTAAATTTTGGACCTGACTACGGGCCTGTACAAAAGTTAGCTGCATATTATTGACAAAAATATAATTTAAAGGAGTTTGACCTTTCAATAATATTACATTTTCTTTGAGGTGCATTCTACAACTTCCGCTTAAGCTAATGAAAATAGCTTGATGATTTTAAATTGAAACAAAAATCGTATACAAAGCCCGAAAAAGTTATACAAAATGAAGTCAATTTTTTGTTCTATTTAACTGCATTTGGATTATTTATTTACGTCATCTAAAAATATTTCAAGGCTTCTCCGAATCTACGAAATATAATTCCAAAAACATGATCTCTCTTTCACCTTTCCCGATAACCCTTGCATCTTGTATAAATTTGGAGCAAGTCTGCGAACTAATCAAGTTCTTGACACCAGAGACGAATCACTTGAAAGTTTCAGCGTTCAATCATCTTAGAATCACACGAGATATTAAACATTTCACAGAAAAGTTCCACACAAGTGTTGCTGTTATTGATGTTGTTGAAATATTTGATAATACTTGAAGAGTAAAAGTTTACAAAGTGTAATAGGAGAGTTGCTCATTAATTTAATCACACTGCAAAATGAAAATACTCATATTGCTGGTATTAAGTGCTACTTGTCTAACGACTGTTGTTCTTGGTAAGTGAAAAGTGTATTTTAGAGGCGATAAGTGCAACGGGAAAATATTGCCACGCGCAAAAAACGATGCAGACTTTTTTAGTGTAGTGACGAGTAACGAAAAACGTCTTGTGGTCTCCAAAGTTGGCAAAATTATAACATAACTATATACAACTTCTCTATGAATGAATCCAAGGTGTTTAACTCTTTGAACATAACGTTTAATTTTATTTACGAAAACAAATCTTGGCTGTAAGTCATTCTATCAATAACATTTAGAGATTCATATTGTGATACGTACAACGTACCTACTTTTATACTTAGATAACTCAGAAGTTATATTATTGGTAAATTGGACAATCAGTGGTTCTACAAATTAACAGATGATGTTTTGTGTGAAGCGTTAATTAATTAGATTTGGCACATTGGTACTAATTTTTCCAAATTTTCAATATTGGCCAAGTATTTCCAAAGTTTTTTTTAAAGGCATTACTGCTTTAATCTTTTCAACCCCATGATTGGTCAAGTGTAAAATAACCAAAAAATAACAAAAAAAATTGATAAATACATGTCTTACACTGCTGTCAGTTGTGTCACAAAAGCCAAAAGTTGTTGGCTGGTCCTATTGTTGACAACTTTTGGCTTTTATTTTTATTATGTGACAGCAGCTGAAGATGGACTACGGACTATGTTACGTGTCCGAAACGTCCTACAAAATAAATTATGTTAATAATAATGTTTTATTTTTTTCCCATTGACACAACTACAGAGAGTGTATGGAACAGGTCAAAAAAGATACAATATACAAAAAAAATTACATACCTACCTAAAAATTGATTTATATTGTAAAAATTGTTATTTAAGAGGAATAATTTTAGATCCCTTTTGAAAATGTTTAAACTTTCATTTAATTTAATTGTTGGAGGTAATTTGTTAAATATTTCCAGGTCCAATCTTTCAGGACAATTCTTAACAATATAACTGGGAATATGAAAATTGTCTTTATTTCTTGTATTATAATTGTGTCTGTCCGTTATTAAGGGGAACGATGTTTTATTTTTAAATATACAAAGGCATGTTTCAAAAATAAAAATATCAGTTAAAGTTAATAGACTGAGTTTTTTAAATAGATTTTTGCAAGATGCGCTGTACCTAGCCCCAATCATACAACGAATTATTCTCTTTTGACAAATAAATACATCCTTGCTAGCAGTAAGCCTTTTTATTATACAAACCTTGAAGCTACGAGACGAGAACCAGTCAATATTTCGTCTCGTAATTATAAGACGAGAAATGCTTTTCAAGAAATCGAGAATTCTTGCATGTATACCTAAGGGAAGGGTGGGTACGAATTGCTTAAAATTAAAACATAAACTTTTCGTAACAAACGAAGTACACTATCTGTCGGACACATGAGTTTTTCTGCTTAAAACATTTTCCATCAGAAAATGGTATCAATATTTTATCAGTTTTCAGAAAAAAAAGCGATTTTCTTTCAATTTCAGAACTTTATGTCAAAAATTTTAATAGCAGTTTTCTAAAAATCTGACATAAATGAGAACATTTTCTTTTCATATTTTAAAAATATACGTTATAAACTAGGGCATTAGATATTTTTTATTACTAAAATGTTCATATTAACTCAAAAAAAACACCTCGGTATTATAAAAAATAAATATGTGGTTTTATTTACACTAATTAATTTATAATATTAACATTTTGCAACTTGATATTATATTCATGCCCTAATATAAATATTAATTGACATTTTTATCAAATATTAAATTATTTGGTAAAGATTTTTTTCCAGAAAACTGTTACTAAAATAATTGTTCTATTTTTGAAGTGTTTTGGAGCAATTTCCAAGCTATTCGTACGCCACCCTTAGAAAAAAAATTGATATTTTTCTCTTCGAAAATGTTTGAATATTTTTCTTATCTTTGGTCGTAGCATTTTTTTTTGTTTTGATATAGAACATTTCATTTCATTTCAAGTTAAACAGAAATGGCAAAACGGCAGACGGCAAATTTTTTCAAGGAATAGAGACGAGACGATATTCAAATTCTTTGAGGTAAGAATTGAACAATCGAGACATATATATGAACGAGACGAGAATACTTATATTTTTCGTCTGACGGCACTGGTAATGGAATAAGTATAATAAGTAGTACATATCCAATTGATTTCTTAAGAAGTACTATATAAGTTTCAGAAACAACAATTGATTAGATAATGTCAAAAACACATTCCAGCGATTATTTTCCCCGAATTGCATATCACTGATTGCCAAATTGCAGGTCATAAAGAGCACTTAAACAAAAATGGATTAAAATAGAAAATTTCGTTGTTCACACGTTCACAGCAAAAGCAAAATGTTTAGTTTCGTGATGAAAATGTATCTATAATTTATCTAATACTTCCAAATATAGAAGTTCTCACACCATTGTTCTGTTCTCCGCTTTTCACAGTTGGTTATCTATCAAAGTGTCATTTGATTCCGCCACTCAACCCCGGGAAAATTACATTATCACATATCGGCATCGGATCATTCAAAACTGATCACAATCGAAACATTTTCACTTGCTATCGTAGCCAGAACGATGATAAATCACTGGAATTATTAGTGCAGGCCTCCGGTGATGAAAAATAACACGACAGAGATGATTTTTTTGATAATATTATCTTTATTATATTTATTCTTATTTAAGGAACAGATGTTACGTTTAATGTGTAAATTTTATAGCATTTTTTGCATGCTAAAATATTCAAATGATTTTCATGAATAATGCTCTAAGTCTTCCTTTCTTTACGTTAAAAGCTTGTGAAAAACATTGTCATTTATAAAGACGATAACAAGGATGCAAAAAATAGACTATTTTTGTCATAAAATAAAGTAGCGTTTGCTTTGCATTTTAAAATACTTTAACAGAAAATAAAATACAGTCATATTTCATTCACACATTTCTGGCATTACCTTTAATTCAGGAAATACTATTTAAATGGTGATTCATTGAATGTTAGTAAATAATATAGTGTTTCAAAATTATCCTTTTAGTAGATATTCAAAACATTTTCTTCTAGAAGCATTTTTCAGTCTGCCTCTGAAAAAAATTAAATTACATCGATGCAGTATTATATTTTGCAATATACAATTTGACGATAATAATATATTCACGATAATTTTTTTACACAAAATTACATGAATGTAAATATATTTATGTTTGCTATATTATTCTAAAACAATTTTTTTGCTTTATCAGTATTATGTTAATTTTTTAGAGGAATGTGTTAAATAAATATATGCTAAAATCAATATAAACAATTAAAAGTGCATTTGAAGCAATATTAATAATTAAAATACCAAAAGTTCAAAGGAAAGAAGTAGGTAAATGCCATGGTTGATGAAATGTAATGTAAAATTTAATTAATTTATTAGTTTTTGTCGGTTTTTGTTGTTGGGTTAAATCTTCTTCCTAGTTGTTTAATTATCTTGTAATTTAATTATGTAAATACCTACAATTATTGCTATTTGATAGATTCGATGTTGAGTAGTGCAAGACTAAAATTATAATTTTAAGAAATTAAAACTGTATTAATTTTAAATCATTGTTGTTAACTATAAAGACTTGCACAGACCTAAAGATGGCTACATACATTTTATTACAACTGTAAGCTAACTATCCAGTTATTACTTCCTTCAATCTAGAAAGATTGAAGTTGAAATAAATGAGAAATGTTATAATTTACCTTATTTCACACTGTGACTTAAAAGGTCTAGGTCGCAAAACTTTTCTAACCTCATTTATGAAATAAAAATATTCCTTACATTTGAAATTTATTAAATACAATGATATTTCGTAAAACGAAGCATAGCACTCGAAAAGAAAGAATATGAAATACAATTTTGTATAATATATATTCTGACCTTAGCTAAACATTTCGGCAAAACAGCTTGCTTGTACCGTAATGTTTAACTTTTGTCCTAGATGCATAAATAACTATAATTATTTTCTAATTGATTTGGCATTTATGTTACTAAATAATAAGTTCAAAATTTTTAATATTATAATCAAAATCGTTGAAATTTTGATGAAATTGCATTTAAAAGTGCAGCCGCTTGAAATTGAATTTTACGTAAATTTTTAAAACTATTATTAATTGCCTGGCCAATCTGTATCTCATCCAACTATACCCTAACATCACTCGCTCAAATCTTGTATTAATTACGAACTGACCATTCTCCACTGCAGACTATTAATCAAAGTAAACTCTAATTCTATCAAAACCGTATGCTGCTGTGCTGGAGTTAGACTCTACTCTAACTAACATTGTTCAACTACATTCTCTCTGTAATCAAAGTTATCCTCTTGTCTAGGAATCACAGGTGGCGATGCTACAACAATCGACAAATACCCCCACACGATTCACATCCGTCACTTCAACAGGAGTATCTGTGGCGGGGCTGTGGTCAACACCCGATATGTCTTAACGGCTGCCCATTGCACTGACGAGTAAGTCGAGAAATTCAGGAATCTTAGTTTTGTTGTACTTTCAATTATGTTACAAGATGAATGTCTTGTTATGAAGCTTTGTGCGATGGCATGAACTGAGTTATTCTATTGCGATCGTTTTTGCATTAAGGTCGCGCTTGAATCCGTTTTCAGATTGTTATTTTTATGCACTTTATCTGCATAAATTTCTGCAAATAGGAACAAGCAAAAGTCGTAAACAATACATCAAAAGAATCATTCGAATTTCAAGATTTTCCTATGCTAAATTAGAGTAGGTACTTACTTGCAATTGAAATTAATATACGTAATTTGCTGTAGAAATGAAAGAATGAACTATAATTACAGACATAATTTTTAGCATAAGGCAATTAGGAATACATATATTTTCATTTTGCAATATAATTTTTATTGTAGGTTACATCGTTTATCCGAAATTTATGCATAAAGCTGGAGCAAAATGAGTCATGTAAAAGTTTTAGTGGCGCTAGTGGTTACAGAAAACAAAAACATTTTTTTAACAAATTATGAAGTATAAGATTTTGACTATTACATTACCATTACAAATACCAATCCGCGGTTTTTTCACTTTCAAGGGCGCCCTCCATTTTGAATATCTTAGTTATTATTGATGTTCACACCTTGGATCCCGAAATAAAGAAACCAAAATAATTATTTGTGTATCAAGTATAAGTACCTACGGATAGAACATTGTTTGTTGCACGCGGCGAGAAATTTTTTATTCGGTTGTGGAGAGGCCCAGATCGACGACAAACAAGATCTATCCGACGAGATGAATATAATTTTTGTTCTACAGTCGTATAAAATCAAATATAACTAATTTTGAAACTATTTGCTGTGCTCACAATATTTAATAAAATCGTGTTTATCATCATCATGGCAACGTTTATAAACAAAACAAAAAATTTCAATCAAAATATTTACAATCGTAGTTTGAGAGCCCAATTCGATGCAAATTTAATAGTTTTGTTGCACTAGTGCAACCATTTTCAACATATCGCATATCCTAAATAAAAATTGAATAAGAATTGTAGGGAGCGCTTTATTTGGCCAAACTGTTTTTCAGTCAAACGGTCATTTGACCAAACTTTTATTCTTATAACCTGTTATTTCACCAAACGAAATTTATCTTACACGGGTATTTGGCCGAACTGTTATTTGACCAAACTGGTATTTTACCAATTTGTTATTTAACCAAACGCTAGTGACATCTTTAATACACTAGGAGATCCACTTATTTGCCCAAACTGTTTTACAGTCAAACGGTCATTTGACCGAATTTTTATTCTTATAACCCCGTGTAAATAAACTTCGTTTGGTGAAATAACAGATTAAGAATAAAAATTTGGTCAAATGACCGTTTGACTGTAAAACAGTTTGGGTAAATAAGTGGATCTTCTAGTGTACTAAAGATGTCACTTGCGTCTGTCGCTTTGACAATTTGGTCAAATGACGATTTGGTTAAATGGCGATTTGGTCTAATGACGATTTGGTCAAATAATATTTTGGATTTAACAGCATTTGGTTAAATAACAGATTGGTAAAATACCAGTTTGGTCAAATAACAGTTCGGCCAAATACCCGTGTAAGATAAACTTCGTTTGGTGAAATAACAGGTTATAAGAATAAAAGTTTGGTCAAATGACCGTTTGACTATAAAACAGTTTGGGCAAATAAGTGGATCCCGAATTGTAGACCGATTGTAGCAAAAATAATATTTTCAGCAAACCAAACTGAATGAATTTCCATTGCGCATAAAAAAGTAATAGGTACTCATCTTTAAAATAAAAAAAACTTAAATTTCTATTTTTAAATATTGAACTGCCATACTTTTTTCTATTGTCAACAATTGTTCTATTTTATTTTCTTTGGCCCTAATTTTTAACTGCCAGGTGCTGATTATAACTCTAAATCCGTCTTTGGAAATACAGGTTTTTGACGTTTTAAGTTAGACGAATAACGTGCGTTCTTACATACACACGAGACTTTGTAAATAATGTATTTAAATAAAGTTTTACCAACTGAACAGAACGTCAGCTTCTCGGTGATCGAACGCGCTACTGTCTCGTTTGTGTTTGGACGATAGCACAACTAAACACACTGTAGCACAATTCATTTGGATAAGTTGGTTACTCAAATGAGTAAAATTTAACACTGGTGATCACAAAGTTTCTTGAGTGGAACAACTCTACTTTTAAATTCTCGTAACTGGAATCTAATTCAGAGCATGAGTTTGTAAATAAGCAAAAATAAAAGCCCAAGTTTATTATTTCTTAATGAAAGTGCCAATTCCAGGCTCATCCCTGCCCTGATGAAGTATTCACACACTGGCACATTCATAGCACACATAATAAGCTCTTCTTCAATTCTGTTCCGCATTCACGATGCGGATTCTATTCTATCTTCGACGTCTATATACGTGTACGTTCTATCGTCTCGCGGTTGACCGCTGGAACAACATTAAATTGAGTTCCCAGAGAGAACAGAGTTGGGAGATGTTCGCTTAGCTGTTGCTCTCAATTCTGCAGTTCGAGTCTTGTGAGTGAAGCGAGTTCCTTACGTGAGTTGTGACGTTGTGAGTGTGAAGGTGTGATGGAGGATACAGGATACAGGACAGTGCCAGTGGCGTAGTCAAGGGGTGGTGTTGTTTCGAACCAACACTCCAATGCTTTAATTCACTGCTTTTCAAATTAAATTTTAAAAAATATTTCCTCTTAAAATATCCCATAATTGTGATATTATTTCCAAGTTACAACATTGGGATGTAACGTAGAGAATGTTACCAAGGGCGGACATTAGCAATCGCAAAGATATTATTAGGATGTAAATGGGCAAATATAGCAAGTAATAAGCCGGGATGTTCACATTCTTAAAATGTTCTGGGGATTTTATGTTGTCAATTGGGTTGGTATTTATAAAGTTTAGGATATTGCGCAGAGCTGAAAAGATTTTGGTCACAATTCTTAAACCAGAAAATAAAGTTTTCTTAAAAAACAACAATAAATTCAATTTATTTCAAATATGGAAGTAGCCATAGAAATTTTTCCAATATAAAATGACAACAATAATATAATGAATAATTATCGTTTAATTCATGACCTGTACCTGTACAAACATGCTTTCAATTTTGATAAAAACTAAATTATATATTTAATAAATAAATTTCATTAATCATAATTGTTTGAAAACGTCAGTTATTCTATTACTTCAAACGTGTGTCAAGTGCAATAATAATTATTATAATACGAATAGATAGGTTACATACAGTCATGAAACATCTATTTGGGTCATACCGTAAATAAATTCACATAATAATAATAATTTTTAACCCATTATTGACAAATGGACATGATAATTGTATTAAAACTTAAACAAAATACTGTTTACTATTTTCCATAGCTGATGTTAAAGTGCTACTTTATCGACTATTTTGAGTCGATAAAATAATGAACCGCAAGGATAGACAAAGTAAAATTTGAGTACATAAAGTAAAATTTCAGTAGATAAAGTAAAATTTGAGTAGATAAAGTAAAATTTGAGTAGATAAAGTAAAATTTGAGTAGATAAAGTAAAATTGGATTTTTTACATTTTTTCTTCGTTTTCGCACATTTCTGCATCCACTGTGAAAAAAGTAGTATGCTGATAAACATTACAAACAAACTCGGAAGTCCGAAATTGCATATTGATAATAATTTAATTTAAAATTAGTTTTCTTATATTTATTCTTTAACAACAGCTATAGAAAGAAACATAATTTAATTTTATACACGACGATAAAATTATATTATCGACTCGAGAAAAATAAATCCCCCATCGCTTGTGAATTAACACTTCTTTCGTCGATAAAATATAATTTTATCATCTTGTATAAAAAATAACTATTAATTGTATGTTTTACATTTATTTCTTTAATTATTATTTTTTAAATAGTCTGTCCGCAAAGTATATGACAGTTCGAGCCGGAAGCAACTCCAAACATGAGGGAGGAGAAATTATCCAAGTCGAACAAATCATTCAACATCCACAATACAATGGTCTTATTAAAGATTATGACATTTCTATCTTAAAGGTAAAACTATATTTCTTAATATTAGGTAACTTTTGCGTTAATTTTATTAATAATAATTACAGTTATCACGAGCGTTGACTTTTGGAAGCAACATTAAAGCGATCACTTTGCAAAATGCCGGGCAGGAAGTAGCAGCCGGAACTATTGCAGTCATATCCGGATGGGGAAAAGCACAGGTATATTTACAATATTTAGAATTCAAACAATATTGGTATAATGAAGTCGACAAATCCATTTCTCAATATTGGTATAGTTTATTACAACCAAAGGTGGACTGAATTTCAACAGCCTAGGGGTTATAGGTAGCTGTTCTATAGTATTACGAAACTTTCCACAGAGATTTTTATACTGTTTTACTTAAAGTTTAAAAAATTTCCGGATAGTAAATTTATGAGAAACCAATTTTAAATTAATTTACGACAATTGTTCTAATTCTAAATGGACATATCGCACCCCCAATAACAGGGGAACTACTCTCAAAAAACTTAGTTTCTCAGTAATCAAGAAAAACAAAAATATAATAACGATTTTCTTTTGCTGCAGATGCTCAGAAGTATACCTAAGTGTGAAAAGTATTTCTTTGTGAGAAAAGAATTAAGGCATTCAAATTTGAAATATTGAAAATACCTAAAAGAATTCGGTTTTTGAGTTGTATCGTTCTTCCTCCTTGACCTTTTTTAACTTTCTTATTATTATTCAGAGAAGAATGACACAACAGATGAAATCTTTTACTTTAAAGTACATAAACAGTTTAGAAAATCATCAGAATTTAAAATTATACTGGACTCACATAAATTGTTTATTTCTTGTATTGCTCAAGTAAGACAATTATTGAGTTATGGCCATTATTACAACAATAAGTGCTAACCTTGTTCAAAAACACCGTTACAGCTCAAAAATGTCATTTTTGGATCACAGTTCTTTGCCCTAAGAAGAAAAGCGACATTTTTGCGATCTCTTGCGTTTATAAATTAAATTAGAAAAGTGTCGTTTGTCTAATACGTCGACCTAAACGAAATGCTGTTATAGTCCACGCAGACATCAAGTAACTAATAATCGTTAAATTCTTATTTGCAGTCACACAATGCCCAAAACCGCAATCGTTTAAGATTAGCCCGCAGATAAGAAATATAGTCGAACAGTTCAGTATTTGCCATATTTATTAACCCGAGTATATATTTTTCCCCCAGTGTTCCACTGATAGAGTAAGAGTTTTTCGAAGCTTATTACCAGGGTTGTATTGCATGCTCTGGCGCATCTCAGGCTTGTGGTTTTGACCATTGTGTGACCGCAATAACCTCCTAATAAACGCTAATGATTATTAGGTAGTTGAAATAAATTTGTACTATACCTATTATACCTACATTTCGAGTTAGATTATTATTGCATATATTGTGATTTTTTTAGCGATCGGATAAAACTACTCCCAGTACTCTCCAAAAAGTAGAAGTGGAAGTAATCAGTCTTAAGGACTGTAAGGACCATTACACCCAAAACCCAGTAACGGACCGAATGTTCTGTGCTACTGCCGAGGGCAAAGACTCATGCAAGGTTCGTATAAATATGCCCTTAACGACACATTATGCGTTCATTGAGATCAAGCTTTTCCAAACATGTGTTTGACTGTGTTTTATTACTTTAAGAATGTTTTTAAAAATATATCGGTTCACAACTTCCTACACATAATGGAACATAAATAAAAATTTAAATTAAAAGGACAGTTTTTGAAAGCAGTACATTTTAAGGACCACTGTATTTAAGATTACACAATGAATATCTGAGTAACTATAAATAGAATGAATGATGAATGGAATAAATTCAATTTTAATAATTCTAATTTCATAATCATACGTGAATATTTGCACTTTGCACAATTAAAATTATAGAAATTTATGATTTTTCCCCCGAAAACAGTGGTCTAAAACTGATTGATTAAACAACCTAAAAAATAAAGTTGCAAATTTTGAAAAATCCGTGATCAGCAAAAGTTCAGTACAGTATGCCATTAAAATAGGTAAAAATATAAAACTATGTTTGATCTGTGATAATTTTATTCTTAGTTATCAGAAATCAATAGTTAATTTTTAGAAGTGAATATATTTTATCACAACCTATACTTATTTTTTTTTAAAGACAGCACTTTGTAAACTTTCCTTTCCTTTCCCTGTTCAAAATAACGAAAGAATTTTGACAGATAGATTCTTGTGATTCTATTGGTGTTCTACGTGTATTCAAATGTTATGTCAGTAACTGTCAACCAATCTGATTTCATTCTTTGTAAGTGCTGCTCGTTGTTGTTGTTTTGTTGTTCTTTAATTTTACCTGCCTATTTGTACGTAATTTTCTCTTACGATTTTGTGAACTATTAGCACTTCTTTTAAAACATCCAAAATGTTTTGGTGTAAACCAAACTCCTAAACCACACCCCAATTAACTGTCAAAATTCTTTCGTTATTTCAAACAGGGTATACCCTAATATTGGCCAGTCGTAAAACAAATTAACATAGTAACATAAACAAATTCCATTTACTGTCTTCTTAAAAGAAAAAGAAGTATAAAGTGTTAAAGCAGCGATTAGCAACGCACTATATCGATATCAATAATTTCATAATGGCATGCTAAAATATAGACACACATTATAATAGTTGCTGAATATAGTTTTTTATTATATTATAATATTAGTCATTATAAAAAAAATAGTAACCGCGATGACTTTATGACTAATGTGCAAGATAATACTATATTACAAAGTTCCAACCTACAAAAAATACGTATTACTTTGGCCTTTTAAATATAATGGATGTGTTAGGAAACATTTATCGTGATTATTTATTTTTGAAAATAACATAATTTAATATTCAGCGTGGGGTGAAAGCTCCAAGCTTTCAAGCCTCGTACATTAATTTAGTTTTCTTTTATAACATTTATTTAACAACGTAACATCGTAAGTATCATTTTTCACGTGATGTAGAATGTATTTTCCTTCATTTATATTAATAAACTAAAGCTCATATTTCAGACACTTCCTTTCTTTTTATACAAACAAAAGCACCATGTAAAAAGCTAAGAAGCGGGCGCCTGCTTAGATAATTACTGGATTTCTTATAAGATGTATTATTACAACAGAATTATTATACAAACCACAAAGAATGCTCATTAACTTATTTATTTTACAAGAAAATAATGTGAGAGGGTTGTATAAAATATGAATAATGAGAGTAAATACTGTTGCACTTCGTTTACTAAAAAAAGAATATACCCGCGGCATGACTGTTTTACCTATTTATTATATACAGAATACTATTATTATAAAATTTAAGAGGGAAACCGGTTGTTAAATGCGCTCGAATTACATTGTTGCATAATCCTGACAAGAACTGAAATTTGCACAACGTCGCTTGTTCTATTAAATTTTATATTTTTAATGCACATTAGATTATCAATTTGCAATTTAATATGAATTGGAAAATCACATTCTTAACATACACTAACGGAAAAAAGAAACGCCCCCCCCCCCCCAGAAAATATGGAAAAATAGGTGCATTTTCAGACCGTCATAACCCGGCTGTTTTTCAATGAAATTGGATGAAACTTTGAGTCCGAAAAACTTTCTAGTGTCTACTTTAAAGTCATGCATGCGAACTTAAGTGCAACCCCTTCCGCCCTCCTCTAGCACTCCTGTGAAAAAATGTTTTTAATTTTAAAAATGTCCAACTTTGACGATGTGTACGGAGTTGCAAATTTTTTTTTTACCTGATCCACAAAAATGGCACTAAAATTTGTTCAATTTCCTGTACAGGACTCAAAGTACGAAGTTCCTACGATAATTTGGCACAAAGTTGTTGGTGTTTTTTTTAAAAAGTGCATTTTTAGGTTTTTTGCACATAACTTTTCAACCAAAACTCGATAGCTCGATTACCTTACCCTGTTGAAGTGAACAATTAAAAAAATTTGAGTGCAAAGAAAATCTTTGAGAATCGGTGTGCTTCTAGGTCTATTGGCTGTTACATTTTTAGTATCGTACAATTTTTAATTAGTAGGACCTATATTATAGAACAAGTTTATAATGACATTATACACGAGTTGCATAGACTATTTTCTCTACTACCATGCTTTTTTTTTAAACTTCATTTGCATGAAATTTACTTGTGTGTATAATAATGATAATCTATATCGAAATGAGTGACATTCAAATACAAATGACAGATATAAAATAACTTAATTATAACATGGGATTAGAAAATAGTGTATTATAGTACAAGTTTTGTTTTTGTCGCACGAGTATTCCAATGAATGAGTGCGACAATACGTCTTTTTAAAATACCTATACTTACTTTACGACATATATTTTATAGAAATTTGGAAATTTCAATTATTAAAAAAAATCACACTACAATCTAGGAACTTTCAAATAATTGCATTAAAACAACATTTGAGTTTATTAATTTGAAATTTATATAATTTTATGACATTGTTTAAGGTAGACAAATTATAAATATATAGAAGTTATAGGTACCATTTACAGTGAGGTAATAGCCTCCATTACTGTTTTTCTAGCAGAACGGCAATGACCTTTTTACCGCTGTAAAGTAAATATAAAAAAAATTGTGCATTAAAACCAAATAATGAATGAGCTAATTCTTTGATAAAAACACTACACTATTTAGTATTGTTGGCGATCCCTTAGTTCTCATTTTGCTATTACACTCTTCTCCATAGGCTAAATTTAATCACACTAGTAAACAGCAATGATTTATGAAGACCGTCCAATGGCTAATCGAACATCAAACACAGCATAATTGCATGTGATAATTAATGTAATGTTGATTTAACACTCGGCACTTATGCGCTGTATTTGCAGGGCACTATCCGTCACTTTATTCCATGCCACCTTTTCTCCCAACAGGATTGTGTTGTTTAACTTGTGGCAGATGATCATTATACAGCAAACATAGTGTTTGTTGTTGATTGCGATAGATAATGCTTAACTAATCAACAAGGTATCAAGCGGATATCCCGGAGCTGATGATAATCATGTGCGTAAACTGAGAGATAATAGTAACCTTGTTTTAGGCTTTCGATGGACTATGCAACCATCAGAGGAGTTTAATCATTTTGTTAAACATAAAACTAACATGTTATATGATTTTCTTGGCTGGAATGTTTATGTAAAAAATAAAACTACTGGAATTCAGTCACAAAATTTATTATACCAATCTCTACCGGTTTCTACACCACATGCGTCTTCCTCAGGAGCTACAATAAATATTTAACAATTACAGATACTAAACATGCAGTGAAACTTACGTGATTTCGTGATTAAATTTAAAAACTTTGGTACATATTAAAAACGTTACAATAATAATAACACAGTACAATACATGAATCTCTTCGTAAACGTATGATCAAATGGGGGATAAAACATTCACATACATACATACAGGATACATACATCAGATCATCAGAATAAAATTTAAATAGTACATGCTGATTACGAATAAAAAATTATAATTACTTGCCTAATTAAAAATTTTTGCTGATATGGTATTTCAAAGTTCATGAAACCTGCGTCACTAAATGTGTACGTATCTATCGTACACATTTATACAATATACAGTAATTGTATGTCATTTAGAGAGCAATTTATTTTGCTAATTTTGAAAAAAAAAACTTTTTGATTCGTGATCATAGTATCAATAACAATGTGATTTAAGTAGTATCTGCAATTTCATTTTTATCTTGAAGTTGTAAAATATCCTGTATAATATGACGTCATTTCCCTAATCATCTATGTATTCACACATTCAACTTTATCTAGTAATTAATATACGTTATACGTACGCTAAACTAAACACCTTATCACACTTTATTTTGCCTCGTTCACATTCAAAATTTATTTCATTCCTTTCCATATAAGTATGCTCGTTTATTTTATTTATTTTATTTTATCACATGTGCATTAATTCTTTCCGGAATTTTTTGAGTGCATAATTAGCTCTCGTGTACCACTCGAGCTAATTAAGATGTTGTTGGAATGCACGATAAAAAATTTCCTGGACATGAATTAATGCACGAGTGCATATTCGGTAAGAAAATCACAATGACACCGCCTTTCTATTTTTGAATTCTTTTTACAATAGAAACTTGAAATACTTACTAAATTTGTATTTAACATTAATAAATATATACTTATTATTTACCTTATTAATTGCTTATTTACATTCAAAATGACAATTTAACCAATTTTTAATTTAATATCAAATTGACATGTAACAGTAAAGTTTCCGCTTATTAAATTCAGTTCCTGAAGCTACTAGTAAAAAATTTCCGCTAAATTTTTATATAACTATATTTACTATTATTGTAATCAATTGTTATTATTTTTTGTGTCATGCAATTTTCATTATAATTCAGAAAACAGGTATCAGTAATTTCTTTAAAAATTTGAAGATGAGGTTAACCAGAATTAAGTGTAATATTGAACATGATACTTGAACATAGATAATAATAAGTACCTAGTTCAACTGTTACGTGAACTGTATGATTTGAATTGCTGCAACTTTTCTGAATTCCTGGTTATGTTTCTGTGTTACAGGGCGACTCAGGCGGACCTCTCATCACCAACAACAAGCTGATTGGCCTCGTGTCTTGGGGCAGAGGTTGCGGTAAAACTAAATACCCGGGTGTCTACACCAAGATCGCTGCACTTAGATCGTGGATCGACACCAACACCAAGTTATAAGCGACTAACTGTCTGCGTTAGGGTTACCAGTGTCCTCTTTTCAAGCTTTCCTCTTTTATAAAGTTTACTTTTTCAATTTCGTATTCTTTAGAAAATCATCAATGTGGTATTTATCCCAAAAACCTTTCTTATTATAAAAGATACATTTTTAACGTATACTACTTTTTATGTAGTTTTTCCTTTAAAAATCTGTTTAAAATTTTTCGAGAAATAAAATTAAAATTAGCGTCTTGTTATTCTTTAACTACCTGCGATAATTTTTGGAAAAGCAGACATATTTTTATGTCAACAAAATATTGAATTAATTATTACCTTCAATCATTAATAGTTGTTGAACCATTTTGTTTTATTTTCATTATAATATCAACCAAGAACATCATCTTTTCTAATAAAAGTTAATAGTTTATATCTTTGTTATTTTTTCGGGTCATGAAATGGACTCTTTTGTTAATAAAACGTGAAGAAAAGAACTATTCCTAGAGTTTTTTTTAAATCCTACATATCCTTTAATTTAACAATTAATTTTATTTTGAAATTCACAAAAGTACAAATTAACAACATTGTCCTATGAAAATATTTTTATACAAAATAATTGGACAAATAATTGTAATATTTATGTCGTTATTTGGTGTTAAAGTTAGTCACGCCGACGTCATACTTAAATTTTAAAAAACATTTACGTTAAACAAAAATAAAGTTTCAATAAAAGAGATACAACGAACCACACGTTACACGAACAACAAACAATAATGTACCTACTACCTGCGATGCAACATACAAAAATTCTTGTAATTTTTAATACGTTTTTATAAGGTAATGTTCATTTTTTCACTGGTGTGTCCCTTTAAGAATGCGCAGTAAAATTATTACCATTGCCTTTCTACAGCTCATCCCTGAAATCAAATTAACATGTTTTCATAGTTACATGGATTAAGTACATCTTTCCATCAATATGTTCGAAATTTGTAAACTGTACTGTGATAAATTGATAAAATATGTTTATCTACAACAATAGAATAATGTATTCATTATATACGTGAAAGTAGTATAATAAACCCCTCCATAAGGACACATTATGAAATAATGAATTCATTATTTCACACTGTTAAATAATGAGTACTTTATTCTCTCGTACTGTCAAACTGCCATCACATCTGTTTTAATATTAGTGTTACATCAAGTTATAATTTTATGACGTTGTAAGCAGAAACAGTAAAAATAATAAAAATTTGTAAAACGCTGTATATGACTTGCCCATAATAGTTCTAAATTACTCGGATAAATTGTTATCACACCAAAGTTTGAGGTTAGGTTAATATCAATACAAATTTCTAGTAAGAAAATGTTGTTTTATTTAAAAAGTTGTAGATAAAACGTCGTATTTGACTCGAAAATAATGGCTATAATTAACTCGGTTGATTTATACACTAGCCTTCGGCTCGTGAACAAACTTTCATCCTCATTAATTATAGCCTACATTATTTACTCGTTAAATAATATACTATTAATCCAAACAATCCGAATTTATAAATAATATAATTTACATTTTACACAGTGTTATTCTAATGCAGTTATGATATCCAAAGCATTACCTATCTTCTAAATCCACAAACATGTATTATATGGTTTATGTGTGAATGTGTGGGATTCATTTGTTTATTTCATATGTTTTGTTTTATTATTATTTTCACAATGTTAATTTATTCTAGATTTATCAAAACACAATACAATAATGGATTTTTTTTGTTTTACAGAAAATGAATTTACAATAATTATTTGTAATTATTAAACCAAATAAATTATATAAAACATAAATAAGAGATTAATTACAGTAAATCTCGAATTGTAATTAATTATATAATTAATTTAATTATTATTTATACCAGTGACAAGGTAGATATTTTATTTTTAATATCAAATAAAATTTTCAAAGCTAAAAATTCTGTGATATATTTATTTGTTTTATTTCTCCCAGGCAAGTATTAAATAATTTAATCTCATACTGCAAACTTTTTCGAGAAAAGTTTTTCTTCGCAACCGCTGAAAGTACCCAACCAATATGAAGTCATACTTCTAGTTCCTCCAGAGATGTACTTAAACATTAAAACATATCCACATGTTCATAAAACATAAGTTTGTAACTTGCACATCATAATTAAAGTAAGTAGGACCACATAGACGCAAAATGGTACTTAGAAATACCATTACGAATGTGGAATGTCATTCTTGCAGTATAAAATGTGTTATGGTGTTTTACGTGGTTAATAGATTATGAACAACCTATAGCTTGATTTGGTGTTCAAACTGTCAAACAACTAACAAACTGATCTACTAATAATATCCAAATCAAATATTAAATCAGTTCTGCAGATATGTACATGTACCTACTTAAATATTAAAATTAGTGTAGGTATGTACGTACTCCAAATTTAGAATAAATCATTAATGTATCAAACAGGTATTTAATTTACGTTATTTATTATTTAGGACTGGCAGATCGGACATTCCTTCTTCAACAGATATGCAATAATGCAATGTCTAAATCCATTAATTTCTCGACTAAAAAAATGTCCACACTAATTTGACCGCTAGCTCTTGGTCTATAAGTAGTAGGAATATATTATAATATAGGTATAGATAGGTACTCACAAGTATATCATTGTAAAAGGATATTATATTAAACTTTTTGACAACCACTACAGAATACGAGTATAATAGACTTCGCGGCAGCAACCTACTTAAGAAAGTTGAAAATATCATGAACATGAACTAACATGATATGACTATCGTGGTTGCACGATATGGTCATGTCGTAATTATTATGAGACCAAATCAACATAGCCAGACAACTTTTTTCGCTTTGGTCAAATTTTGGTTCATTGGTTTAATTCTGAAAATTATCACTTATAATAATATCACATGTGCATTAACAGTAGAAACTTGAAATATTTACTGTATTTAACATTAATTATTATTTGCCTTATTAATTGTTTATTTACACTCAAATTGACAATTTAACCAATTTTTAATTTAATGTCAAACTGACATGACAGAAAATTTTCCGCTTATTAATTCAGTTAAGTTCTTCAAGGTACTTGTAAAAACTTCCGCAAAATTTTTATATAACCATGGTTACTATTATTGTAGTCAATTCTTCCATTGGCTGTTATTTGTGTCATGAGATTTTTTGAATAATTAAAACTAAGTATGCACATTGCATATGCCATGAAATTTTTATTATTGCACAGTTCTGAAATGTAACCATTAACTGTTCCTCCTAAATAATTTCTATAGGTTCAGTTTTATGATTAAAATATGGGATCTTGAATCATCTCCTGTTAATATTAAGTAGTAATTTAAAACAACAAAACAAATTACTATTCAAATGAAGGGATAAGTAATTGATAGAATTGTTTGAGATATTGTCAGGGTTCATGAATAAGAAGAGATATGAATTTTAATGGAAGGGTTAAAGTATACCTGCTAATTTAACACGTTTACCATGATCGAGTAACGAATGATAAAATGACAAAACCAAGATGATTTGATTTTACAAGGACCACTTGTAATTTCTTCGATTCCAACTGGAATAAAATATGGAAATAGACAAATTAGATGATGATCAAATTTATCACTAAGTAATAATAAGTCTTATTTGCTTCTGACAGAGCTTTTCAATTAAATAAATACCTATCTCAATAACTTAGTGAGATATCTGACTTCGGATTCCGAAATTGTACTTTTTATACTTTAATAAATTATTTATTTGGGTTTAGTTCTGTACAAATAAATAAATACCTTTATAAATACAAAACTAAACTTGCTACACTAAATAATTTATTGAGAAATAATAATTGGAAGGAAGGTCTTCAGAATCCATTTGAATTTGTTTTATTAAGACATATTTATTTATTCATTATTTTCTCATTATATAATTCTTGGATCCTTCCATCTTATTAAGGAGGTTCCCTACACATGCAGTGGCGTACTCAGATATCAGCCTTTAATTAATAAAAATATTTTTATTAATGTAAAACAAAATTCGGTCAACGGGTGTTATAGTTGAAATTTTTTTGCAGAGGAGTCACGTCATCAAAACATTACAAAATAAAAAATAACTGTAATAATGACCTAGTGATGTTAAATGAATAAAATAAATACTACTTTTTAGCATACTATAAGAATAGTGCATTTTCATTAAATTTACAATAATTTTAAAGCCGAACATAATGTTTTTAATGCATTTTTAATTTATTTCAAATAATTGTAGTTTGTTTTTTCACCACACATTGGCATTACTGAATTAAGAATTGTGTTTTGTGTTGTACGTTTACATGACACTCATATTTTTTCTGTAACGCTATAGAGTTCTAACTGGAAATATATTAAATTTTACAATGATATTTAAATATTAATCGTCTAATAATTCAATTAAATTGATCGCAAAAATTAGCATCGCATGTAAATTCAATAATGCAACACACATTACATTTTTTAAATTTAAATTAGTATACTATGTAAATCTAGTATTCCGTGGCGTCATTATCTGATTCCGTGACGTCATTATCTAGTGACCAACATTGCTGACGTGACTCCTCTCCAAAAAAGTTTTTACTATAATATATATTGCAATTCGTTCAGTTGCGGTGATATATTTTTACAATAATTTCTAATTCACTAATCAAAAAATGCTTGAAGATTTTTTTACAACAACAACAATATTGTTACAACTATGTGGTCAACCTTCTTCAAATTTTGGGAAATTGATGTCCGTGCTTGCATACGTTTATATACCAAAAAATAAGTAAATAGAACATTTCTAACATCTTTTTATTTAATCAATTAATAGAAAGCCATAAGACCCATGTAAAATATTAAAATTTAACAATTAATTTCGTTCAAACTACGTGGTCAAAAATTTCCAAAAAATTCAGGTATCATTTTTATGACACAGACAACATAAATTCAAAGTTTGGTTGCATTAGAATATTTTTTTAAATGTCTAGGGAACCTCCTTAATAAATAATTTGTTAATCAAAAGGTCTGAAAATTTATTTTAAATTTTATACATTATTTGATTTTTGAAAAATATTTAATTTCACCTAGCACGATTTTTTAATTCTTTATGAAAGTATGTTACTAAAACTTATAGCTGGGGAAGTATTGTGATGGCCACAGCAGATTTTTTGAGTTTATACTAGGTGATAGCGCAAAAGTAATCACCTTTTCGGAAGATGCTTTCATTTTTGCAGCTAGTGTCTCATGTCATCATGACTTTGACATTTGTAAAGTAAACAGAACGATGTAAAATATACGTAAACTCAACTTATAAATTTCGTTGTCGATTCCCTGGTCGTGTGGCATTAACTGGACAAGCACAACGGCGTTTAGACGCTCGCCTCGAGGAGACTGGCTCTACACGGGACAGTAGCAGACGTGGCCGGCCCCGGAGCAGCCGTTTGGTTGAGAATATTGCTGCTGTGGCAACACTGTTACTGGTGTATAGATAAAATAAAGGGCTGGCGAGTGCTACAGAATCATGGTCAACGACTTCTTGCTGCCACAAATTGACGAATTGTGGTTCCAGCAAGACGATGAATCGCACACACAGCACGGGAGACGGTGGACATTCTGAAGCAAGCGTTTCCCGGCCGGTTGATCTCTCGTTTTGGCAATTTGCACTGACCTGCGAGATCGCCCAATTTGACCGTTCCAGATTTCTTTCTTTGAGATTTTTTTAAGTCACGGGTCTATACGAACAAGCCACAGACCTTGGCATCGCTAAAGGAGATCATCCGATAAGAAGTAAATAATTTGTTGCCAAAAGTTTTGACACAAATCGAAATCATGGAAAATGTTGTGAACCGAACCCGAATGTGCATCAACTGTAGCGGCAGATACTTTTGACCGATATGACTCAATGGGAAAAAAATTACACGTTCAAGTAAACATAATCAAAAACAGAACCAATGTTTTATTTAGCAAACATTTCTTTGCGACACCTTTGAGTAGGTATTAAACATACTACGAGTATATTAACAACAAAAGATGTTTGATACTAGATTTCTGAATGATTCTGATTAAGAAATGTTGTTGAAATAGAAAATTTCAAGTTTGATTATATTTAGTCCAACTAGTCCATATAATATGGTTATGCACTGTATCAAATATTATGTTCCTAACCTCTGACTGCGGATGGGACTGGGACTAGCATATCCAGGAAACATGCCATCTTTACGTTGGACAGCTCAGTTCAAACCAACAAACAAAAAAATAGAAAAATTCTGTATCATTTTCTTATTCTCGACAAGAATAATTCTGTATCTCAGCAACATTTCTGTACCTACCTGTGTCTCCACGTGTCACCAACTCAGCAAACCGCAAAGCCGAACACGGGAATATTACATTATCCATGTAGCAGTTTACTAACGTCTCTAATTAATTGAATGGAATAAATATGTGTATGTGGCTCGGCGTATGTGACTTAACGTTCCGTGTACCCTTGCGCTTGTGTTACGTTACGTCGCGTTACGCACGGCGTAATTACTTACGAGATTTGGGAGCACATAACACGTAACGCAACGACGTAAGGGACTTGACGAAGGAACGGAGAATTAAGAATGGAAATGAGAAAAGAAGACTGTACGAGTAGTTCTTCAGGTAATTAGGTGAAAGTAATGAAGTATGAAGTAGGTACATAAATTTAAAATGGATTTTTGGCACCTATTTTCATTTGTTGCTCTATTAAATAAACTTAAAAAATAATCTAAAATTTAATCCATTTATTACCTATAGGGGGAAGTAAGTATTGTGATCGTGCTTTTTTGACAGTTCGAGATTTTGATGAATCTTCACGATTTAGACCCTACTGAACCCAAAAACAACATTTAAAAAAAAGTCGGTCGGTCGGTCTGTCTGTCTGTCGGCCTGTCCGTCCTTAAGAACGATACCTAAGTGAAGTTTTAAATTTAAGCTTTTTACAAAGAAGTTAGTTTTTAAGTTCGTTAATGAGCTTTATACAATTAGTGGTACCTACCAACTTTATAAACTGATTTTTTTTCTTTTTATTAAAATACTATCGAGTGTGGTATCAAATTAAAGCTCTCGAGAAAATATACCTAATAGAAGCATAAAAAAGTCGATTTGTGGATCTGTGAAATTTTATATTTAAGATCTTGAACCAAAAACTGACTTAAAGTTCATTAATAAGCTTTATTCGACCAGTGGTACTAACATTATAAATTGAACTTTATTTATTTTTATTAAAATACTATCGAGTATGGTTAGTCCAGTAACCTTGTCATGGTTATAATGGGCCTAAGTTGCATCAAGTGGTGGTAGTAGGTTTCTATTGTTTTTTCTTGTATAGGATGTGACTGAGATACAAAATCCAAGTTTTCGACCTCGGCAACCCTCCGGAACACTTTTGAATATCTCAAAAACTGCTAAATTTTTGCACTTTTTTCGGTTTCTTACCATTTTGACTATGAAGGAGCACGATTTCGACAAAAACCATTCTATATAACGAATAATGATATTGACTTCCGGATTGCAGCACTGAATTCCTCGTACTTTTTTCTATAAGTTACATTCTGTCAAAAATTTTCAATGGTCTTCCTTGAGCTGAAATTTAAAGTTCTTCCGCGAGAGAATATAGTAAAATTTTTGTAGAAGAGAAACGGTTGGTGTTTTAAATCTGTATATTTTGCCAAACTTTGAAAAGCTGTATCTCGGAAAATATTAAGACTACCGAGCCCATTCTGGTTTTAGATTGTAGACAATTTAATCTAGTTTAAAAATGTATAGAATGGTTTTTGTCGAAATCGTGCTCCTTCATAGTCAAAATGGTAAGAATCCGAAAAAAGTGCAAAAATTTAGCAGTTTTTGAGATATTCAAAAGTGTTCCGGAGGGTTGCCGAGGTCGAAAACTTGGATTTTGCATCTCAGTCACATTCTATACAAGAAAAAAAATAGAAACCTACTACCACCACTTGATGCAACTTACGATGTACTAGGTTACTGGACTAGGTACCTACCAAATTAAAACTCTCGGAAAAAGAATTCAAGTAATTTTTGGTATCAACTTTACATATTTCAGGGAAAAAGAAAAAAAGAAAAATTCCTATTTTGCTGAATGAATTATAAAATTAAATCCTTTACAAAAATAAGCTAATAAAATTAATATTTAAAATAATTTAAAAAATAAAGTCGGAAAAGTACCTACTGTGGTGACCACAGTAGATTTTTTATTTAGGAATTAAGAGTGTGTAATTATTCACAATTTGTTTTTTATTTATATACCTAGGTATATGTGAATTGTGTTTTGGTTTCTATGGCAACTTGTAAACAACTTAAAACGGAAATTTTATTATTATTTCAATTTTAAATTTATTATATCATATCATATCAATAAATTAAAATAACGCTTGATGCAGTTTTCTATTTGAAACATTTAGTGTATTCAAAATTTTACAATTGTTTGTTAATTTTCTATGGTTCATGATAAAATAGACACCTGGTATACTAAATGTATTAGGTACTGGATTTTGTAAAGGAGTATACTGTAATAAAATATTTAGTAAATTGTACATTTTCCCAGATTAACAACTGTGAAAAACTACAGTCGTAAAATAGGACAATGTTATCAAATTTTCATTTGCATTTTATGTTTACAAGCGCTTAAAAATTTTAACTGTTAATGGAAAACTATTTCCAGAGAAGAGAGAACTTTCAACTTTCCATACTACGAGTACCGACTACGAGATAGTTATTTTTAAGTACAGTTGGTATCCAGTTTTATATTTGCCATAACAACTAAACAAGTAAATATTGAACAATAGTAACAATTTAAAAAGGATTCATTTTTCTATCACTATCCCCCCCCCCTTGTTATACGTTTTTTTTTGCAGTGTTTAGTGCAGAGGCGGACTGGCTCACCGAACGAAACATTACACAATAATTTCTTGCAAAATTGTGCAGATAATTTCACTGTTATGTAAAACAAGTTACCTATCCAGAGTCATATAGAAGCATCACAATTACAGCTAATAAAAGTTTTAGTCAAAATTTGTATATACCTACCTTTGCCACCATGACAACACCATAAAATATTTACAAATTGCCACTTTGGCAAGTGATAAAATGTTATTCGTAAAATTATCACAACCAATTACACTCGAAGTATGTCTTTCTCTGGATTAGATAAACATGCATTTTATAAAACTCAAACAAACTTGATTTCTATCAGAGGTTTGTTTCGTCAAATTACTAGGCAACCAAGTTTTTGTTAAAAATGAATGTTTATCTGATAAAATAAATTCCTATCTCTTGTGCATCTCTTGTGTAAATAAAATTATACCTTATTTCAGCTAAGAAAAAAGCACATGACACAGCGAATGCAGTCCGTTTACACTCACACATAAGATGTAACAAACTATTAAATTCAAAATAAGAAGGTAGAAGTAATGTTAACGGAAATTAAATTGTTGCTAGTGTAAATCCATCTTTCTTCTCGACCAATCAGATTCATGAATATGCCCTATCTTACCCAACGCTTTTTCTTAGCTGAAATGAGGTATATAATTGAAAAGATACATGTTTTTGTTTTATTGGCGATTTTGTTAATAAATGGTCATAATTTATTATGTCATTTTTACAATTTGCAAAATTATATTTGCATGATATTTTTTGAGAATTTAATGCTGGAATTCAAATTTATTTTCATTATTTTTGCCTCATAGTTTATGTGAAACAAACTATAAAAAGTGCAGGTGTTTATAAATTAAACATTTATCTTTCATTTTAAAATATCTGTTTCTGTTTGATATTTGCAACTAAAAATAATGTCAGTAGGATAGAACTACAAAAAATGTTAATCAAGTTGTTATAAGTATAATATGTTAATTTACAGAACAGAACCCTGATGAAGACTATAGTATAGTCGAAACGTTGGCAGTTGAGAAATAAATTAATTAAATCAGACTGATTTCAGATTCGTCGTTCATCGTTTTATCATTAATAGTTATTTGTATCACAAGGCCAGAAAAGCGAGTATTTTTGACACGCCGAGCCACAGGCGAGGCTTGCAAATTTCGAGCACTAGCATAACAGTTTCTAGACGTGTAATACACAATAATTTATGTGCCGATTTCATTACAAAAATATAAAATAATTATACATAACCTAAAAAATTGTGCACTGAATACTTGCATTTGAGCTTAAAATATATTTATTTCAGTTCAGTGTCTAGTAACGATTTACGTCTAAAATTTGTCAAAATCTTTTAATTCTTGTATAAAAAATATTCAACGCTTGACAACTGTAGTAAATTCAAGATGCCAACCTATAACTTCCGGTTGTTTGCCGGCCTAGGCTGGCAACAAAGAGTTTCTGGCGGATTTTGAGATATGGAAAACTAGCGATGCCGACCGGAGGCATATAAAAATAATAACCCTCGCTATGCAATTTTTTATTTCAAGACATGATTACTTGAAAGCCCGGTAAAAATAAAGATCTCAGTCCGCTTCTGTCTTCGCGTCTCATATCGTCCGGTTAGCAGTGTAAACCATGTCCTTAACCTGGATGATCCTGGTCCTGGTGTTGGTTCAGGACGACCGCGGTTACCCGGGTTACCGGGTTACTCGACTGTCACCTCGCCGGGAACTATTTACTATTATTATTTCATTAACTAGAGGGCTATTAGAGGGAATTTAAATTGCGTGTGGTTATAATTAGTTGGATGATGAAAAGAGTAAATAATTAATTTAATACAGCAGACACTTGTAATCAGGTTATCTTAATTATTATGGTTAATAATTACACTTGATTTTATTATCAGATTGAAGATAAATTTTTGGAATTTAGAAATAATACTCGAAAATTATTATATAAATTAAATTTAATCTTATATTGTTATCTAGTTTTAAAATGTATCGCTTGGTAATAAGTTTAGTTTTTCTTGCTACTGCTATTGGTAAGTTATAAACATTTTTTTATAAATTTACTTTCTTTTTATTTTTTTTTTGGGAAAGGTAATGTAATGTATCTTTACATTACATTCTCTCATCAAGTATGTTATTATTCAAAATAAATATTTTAAAACAGTCACATTTAAAATAAAAAAAATAAAAGGTTAGTAGACTTGACAACATATCGATATATAATATTGGTTTCGTTCACATTCTGGTTTTGATTTTAAAAATTATTATAAAAGCTTATTAATTAAAGTCTGTCTTCGATTTTATCTCTACATATATTTTATCTACGATTTAACGACTTCGACTTCGTGAGAAGTATTATTTTTGCAACAAAAAGAGCTCTAATAAGTCCTTTCACATTACCTATACATAAAACCATAATTGTCATTCATATTCAACTTTTCAATAAAATTGACACTGTTTGTAGTCCATAAAATATTATTACTTTATTTAATAAGAAGTTACGTAAAATAGTAAATTCTTGTGAAAAATTATTTATTGTTTCTTTGAAGTAAAGTAAGGCTGAATTCACAATGAGCTTGAGTTTAAGCGGCCCGTCTGCGTTTTTCCTAATTCCTAGAATACTCTCGATTTTACGTTTTTTTTTCTATTCTACTCTTTTCCCCACGGCTGCCTAAAACCAGCCCGAAACTCGTACTTTACCGCATCCTAACAATGCAGTCATTTTGAAGTTGAAAAATACTGTAACAGTGATTTCGTTGCGCTGTTAGTTTATTATTATTGACATGGTAATGTTTTAATAGAGAAAGAATGGATCTACAGATTTTACTATTTTATACAATTTTTATTTTATTTTATGTACAATTTTATGTGCAATTTTAAAAATAAATTTCTATCAGGGGATAAAACCGTGTAAGTTTGTATAAATTGGAAATTTTTATGAATTTTTTGGAATTTTTATAATAATGTAATTTATTTATTAAAATTTAAAAAAAGCACCACTGGAAATACAATGTTATCATTTCTTATACTGGCCACAATAAACTCACTACGTTAGTACGTTTTGTGTTGGATTTTTGGAGGCCTCTTAAATATTTTTTTAAACTAAATGGAGCATTGTATCGTAAAACTAAAAAATACTTGTTTATTTATTTTTTATGCTGAATAGTATATTAAAAAATCTGAAATAATCGATATACCCTACAGGAGGAAATAAGTGATGTGAAACCATCGTATATTACCTACCTTATTTCCTTTACTTTACCATTAAACAAACCAAATATTATAAATAATTGAAGATGTTTAATTTTAGGCGGTAGAATAGCTTATCATCTTGATGGTAAAATCATAGGAGGGGAAGAAACGACCATTGAAGAATTCCCGTACCAAATTTCGCTAAGATATTTAGATGAGCACGTGTGTGGCGGATCCATTTTGAATGCAAATACTGTAATTACAGCTGCACATTGTACAGATGAGTAAGACGAATTCGTTACTTCTCACTTGTTATGTAAAAGTATTTCCTTTTTAGTTAAAAACTATTCAACCAATTTCGCGTTGCAGAGTTCTCTAAAAAGTAGTAGAAACTCCTCTTTGAATTGTATTCAACGATTCAAATAGTGAATTTTAATTGCATTCCCAAACTGAGAACTTTTATCTTCACAAATTTGTATCGCTAATGCTGGCCGTGCTTCTTTCTCTTCCTCCGACAGGAAATCCTTCAAGTATCTGGAAGTCAAGGCCGGAAGTGCGCTGAAGGACGACGGCGGCCAAATCGTCAAGATCAAAGAGGTCATCCAACATGAACGATTCGATTCCAGGACGTACGACAACGATGTCGCTATCCTCAAAGTAAGCAACAGCTCAACAATGTTATAAGCTCAATTTATTATTAAAGGGACGGTAGATTGCTAAATAAATGGGATAAATGCGATGATAGTTTTATCAGTTGACTGGATGACTACACATAACCTTATAGTTTTGTTCTTAAATTTTATAAACTAATACCTAGCTGTTTTCCTTGGCTCAATTTTTCATCAATAAATTCAAAAGTTTATTTAAAATTTAATATTGTGTCACAATGTTTCAGAAAATTTTAGGATTTTTTCACTCAGTTTTGTATATAAGTTATTGATACTGATTATTTTGAAAAATTGCATTGAAATGTTTTATAATAAATTTCGTAAGTTTTGAAATTTACGAAATTTATGAAGGCTAACATATTTGTTGAAATTTTTAAACCTTCGAAAGTTTTGAAATATTCGAAAAATATTAAAACACTGTGTATGTTATTTATTATGGCATTATCATTAGTGTTGTTGTTGTTGTTATTCATATAATATAATAATATGTTGTAATATTATTTGATTTTGATACTTTTTGCACGTTTTCAATTATTGACTTTTTTAATAAAATGAATTAATTAATTAATTACGAAAACTTCAGAAATTTCAGTGAACATTTCAAAATTTAATTGTTTTTGATGAAATTATTCAAGTTTCAAGAAATCTATGAAAATTCTGACAGATTCAAAATTTTTGAAAATTTCAGAAATATTTTGGCTTCCTCGTGAAAATTTCAATGAAAAGTTTCAAATTTCTAAATGAAATTTTTGAACTCACCTCACTAGTTATATAAAAGCACCATAACTATGGTGACTTTAAATAAGCGAAGTAAAAGATTGCCCACTAGTGGCTTTGATCAAAATTATACCCACTTGTGTGTAAATTGTTACTTTATTTGTTGGAAGTCACCATAGTAACGATGTTTTACGTTGCAACCTCGGTAGGAACAGGAACTTAATATTTTTAAAAAATTTATACAGTGGGCATAAAGGAATGACCCACTGGATAAAATTAAGTGGGTAATTTCTTACTTTGCCCACTTGTTAAGTAAATAACTACTATTGGCAGTAAAGTAATAGCTGATATCGGTAGATTCTGGTAAAATTTAAATTTTCATAATGGATGTATGTGGTTCATAAGTAGTAGTTCTATTAGTTCTAAAGTTCCATATTGTTAGTGTTAATTACTCTTTCGTATTAGTTCACTTTTCGTTTTTTTAACAATTTAAAGAAATGTTTATGTTGAGTTTTAAAATTTTTACTTTAGTGAATAAATATTACAAGTAATGCTGAACAGAAGTCACGCCGACTCGTTGAAAGTTAAAATTGTAAAATAACTACAGCGGCAATGTGTTATTGGGCTAGAGTTAGAAAAAACTCATTAATTTTGTTGTTATTTTTATTTAAATCCAATATTTCGTAACAGTTTTGTTACTTCTTCAGGGATAACTGTAAGACGAATAGCAATGTTTGAGGTTACAAAGTAAATTATTACAAGTAATTACTGATAGTTGGTACAATTTTTGACATCAAATATTTTAAATCTTCTATAAAACGCAATAAAAAATTCTTAAATTGAACTTAACCTAAAAAAAATAAATTGAACCTTGCAACTAAAATAAATTGTAAAACACAAAGGAATAAAATCTCAATTCAATTTAATTTCTTCCACTGTAAATTCTAAAACAATATCCGTCTTTCCAGGCGGAATCTAATTCGCAATGGTAATGTAAAAATATCGAATGTATTTTTCAGCTTTCCGAGCCATTAACATTGGACAAAACTAGGTCTCCTATCCCTCTTCAGAAAGCGGAAGTGGCTCCTAAAACTAAAGCAGTGGTTTCCGGTTGGGGCCTGCTAAAGGTAAACTCATTTCCTTTTTGTTATAAATAAGAATATGGAGGGAATAAAGTCCTAGAAGGCTGAGGTTCTATGTTGTTTGTTTTTAATGTAACGTTTTATAAACAAACGACAAGGCCGCAGTTTACATTATCAGCAGCATTAATAATTAATTTTGTTATTATTGACTTGTAAACCTGCGGTATTATTGTAATATATACGTTTGCCTGTATTTACTCCGGTAAATAATTTTATATTTGTTATTCAAATATTGCAAATAACTCCAAAATTCTTACACATTTTACTAAAGTTGTTAAAAATGAATTTATGTATTATTTCAACTGATAATTTAAATTTAACATTGTATAAAAATTATACAGTTCTGATTACTTACAGATTTTAAGTAGGTAAGTAACATGTTACCATTATATAAATATTCATGTTTGAAATCACTTGCCGAAGATATCAACAAAATATTTAATCGAAGCAAACACTATAATGCACTGTTAATAAAAGTATTACATTACTAGCAAGGTAAAACAGTTTTTACTGCTGAAAGGAGGCAATGACTAACGCACCCATTAGGCAAGCATGTCACCTCCTTGAACCAGGAAAACAGTTACCTACCTTGCGTGTATTGCACAAAATTTTACTCGTTATTCATTTGTAAACCAAAATATAATTTTAAAAAATATACCCAAATTTTGTTATTCACACACAACTGTTTTTTCAAAAATTGTCTTTAATGATATTACTGTGGCAACAGGCGTCGTATATTGTGAACATAATGAACCGTTACTACAATTTTAAAAATTTACAAGTCACCTGTCAATTTCACAGATTAGTAACTTGTAAAGATTAATTTTCAAAAGTAATAAAGGGATTGCCGTTTACATGTGAGTAACAAGTAAAGTAGTTAAATGTTGACATTAATAAATGTTGAGTCTATTCGGTATAACCTAGAAACATTTTGAGAAACTCTGGTATTATCTTACCTTCTGACAGCTGGCCTTGGATTCCTGCTCTTCTAAAGTCCTGATTTGCACTACACCTTTTCAGCAGCTATGTCTTTTAAACTTATTATTTATACTTTATACACTTACACTATAGAAAACACTATTAATATACTTACACTACAACATACTAAAATCACTGCTAAAACACCTCTAAGATCTACTAATTTACCACTTGCATGTTACTTGCAAAAATGAGTCGTAATTTCTTGTTGATGATTTCTTATTGGACAGTGATGCCACCTGTTATAAAAAATTTATAATAACTGAAATATATTTTTTCTACAAACACTATTAAAAATTAAACGTTTAACACGGCCTACTGCTGTTAAAAATGCAATATTATAAGACGCCGTGTTAAAAGTGAACTGTCAATCACTTTTAACATGCGTTAAAAGTAAACTGCCAATCACTTTTAACGCACGTTAAAAGTAAATTTCATCTCTTAATAAACAACTCTCAATTTTTATTGAATTCATAGACTACGTGTTTCATTATATTACTATATAAATATCTTTTGTTACTGAACTGTCAAAAATAATTAAATAAATTATTTCTTATTTTAAAATATAAAACGATGTTTGTAGAAAAAATAGTGTATAATATACGTGTTAAAAGTGCTTTTATTTTGTTCGAAGGGTTACGCCACTCCGCTTCGCGTCGTGTCCTAAACTTCCCGTCTCACAAAATAAAATGTCACTTTTAACACTTATATCATAAATAACTATTATTAAAAATGTTTTATTATTAAATATAAAATGAACGTTAAGATGGGTTGTCCCTAAAGATTAAAGACAAATTTTAAATAATAAACAAATTTGAAACGGGCTGTTCACCCATTTCAATAAAATATAATTTATATAGGTATATAAACAATGAAGTAAAAGCCTTAGTTGGAATGTATAAACTCCGCCCACCCAGGTATATAACAGAATACTGTAGAAATAAAATTTTTACTAAAAAATATAAAATTTCATCTCTTGGTAACAAGGTTGCAGTAATTTTATTTGAGACGAGATTTTTGACAAACCTTAAAAACTCAAGAATAATAAATTAAATTTATTTACCTATAAATTTAATACCTAATGATTATAATTCTGTTATAGAAATCAGTTAGACAAATTTTAAAGTTGATATAAATAAAAAATCTGACGTGGCCATCACACAACCTTCCGCCATATCTAGACTTTAAACAGAAATGTATACGTACAATCCGGTGCCCATTTAAAATATACAAATAAAAATCTGAAATATTCAAACACAGAAATTAGTATCACCTGAATCAAAAGATTCATTCACACGAAAACTCTTCTGTATTGAAGCAATCCTCCGTTCAGTTACTACATTTAATAACTTACTTATGACACTTAGCGCTAGTATGCCAACTTGTCACCCGTCTCATCTGTCAATATTTTTTATGCAGAAACAAAAATCAACCGAACATGGCTTACAAGATTTCAACGTTTTATTTGATAAATATATTTTTTAAATTTTACTGCAGTTCTTTAATGCTACCAGATAAAGACAATATTTTTATAACGAAAATTGCAAATAACTTTTCCTCTTATTCTTATTACAAATACATACTATATTTATCCAAATTTATAGAAATTTTTGACACTTAATCTTTTCAATCTTCAAAAAATATCACTTTCGGTGAAGATATTTATACCAAAATCTAATGAGCTCTTCCTATTCGTATACAATTGTAAAATACCAAATATCAAAATTTTTGGGTAATTCGTATTTGAGTTATCCGACAGACGGCATCGGCCCGGACCACACACATACACACACACACACGCACACACATACATACATACAGACATCATCGAGAAACTATCAAAAATGAGTTGTAAGGACCCTAATTCGTGCTCATCCACTAAAAACTCACTACCCGATTTTTTGCATGATTCCAATACCTTCCTTTACAGGTAAGCGGAAGGTAAAAAATTAATACCTTTGTAGAGTAACGTGCCATTGTGATGTGTAATTAAATAAAATTCAGAAAAGAACCAAATATTAGTTTATAATAAATTGTCGCCAAGATTATTACGAAATATTAATAAATAATAGTGTATTATTAAACGTGCACATAATGTATGCTATAATCATGATGATGAAAATATATGCACGAGTTAAAGGCGAGTATATAATTATCCGAGTGAATTACAGCCATTATGTGCGAGTCAAATACGACGTTTTATTTACGACTTTTTAAAGAAAATATTTCTTTACAAATTTGTATTTATTACAATATTAACCTAACCTCACATATTAATGGAATGACAGATGACAGTTGTGTTGAATAATGGACTCATAATACAATTGTGTTGAATAATGAATTCATAATACAATAGTGTCTTATGGAGGAATTTATCTTACCAAAGTTATCTACATTATGAATGTATTATTCAATAGCCGTATAGATTAAAATATAATTATATTATCTACTATATAAGAGAAAACTAAATGAACAATAATTATGTTTCAGTTTATGATTTATTTCATATTTTATTAAAAAAAAAATTGCCTTGCGATTGTTTTTATTTGTTTTATATCACAGATTTTCAGATTGATTTGAAGAAATATAAAACGTGTTCAGTTTTTCAAAATTACTGTATCATTATATCAAAGACTGAAAAATTCTGGCTAATACCTTAGATAACATACACACACTCATCATTTTTTGTCTTCGTCCTCTTGATTCTTTCCGTCTAAAAATTTAATTAGAAGCATGTTTTCATTGTTGTTTGGTTGTAGGCGAGCTCACATGATAAGCCAGACATACTTCACAAAGTCCAAGTCGCCGTGGTAGCTTCTGAAGAGTGCAACGCAGATTACAAAGGACAAATCACACAGGCCATGCTCTGTGCCAACGCCCCTGGCAAGGATGCGTGTCAGGTGAGACACAGGATAATGAGAGAAGAGAGAATGTTACCTAGAGTTTGGTTTGTTTAGTTAGATCGTACCCGAGGCCTTTTCATAAAACTACTACTTCGGTGTTATGTAAATTATTTTCAAAATGTAGAAAACATCGCTTCGTAGTAAAAGTTTGACAGTATTATTACTTTTCCGAACTATACTAGGTACGTAGCTGCATCATAACTTAAAGTACATACGTTGCAGACTTAGACCATATATGTTCTAGACACGTAACGCCTATTTAAATGTACAGTGGATTTTGAAGCCAGCACTAATGACAGAGAGGCTGTGTAAAGTGAGATAGAGATCCCAAAGATGCTGCAGTGCAAGTTGCATACTTTACACTTTTTAAGTGACATTTATTGCTAATTCTTGGATTCTTTCATTCTTGTTGTCATCTGTCACAATTTTGTATATTTAGAAGTTATCTTGTGCATTTTGATTGTATTTTATTGAATACTAACAATAATGTGAATCACGAACTGTCACTTGTCAAATCAAAAATGCAACCCGAATTACATCAACTTTGGTGTAAATGCAATCCGCATTACACCAATTGTGGGCTAACTGACAGAAGTGTCGGCTTCACAACAAATGACTGCGTGCGGGGTCTAAGGTATCTATGGTCGAAGGTTGCAGATATACAGGATGTTTTTATCCTTCGAAGAAGAATGATGTAATGAGTACCACTGCGAGTATCACATTTTATTTGAAGGCAGTTGTAGCTGCGCGTGTTAAGAGGCCCGTCTACCTCCTAAAATCCAGCATAAAATATACTAACGTAGCGAGTGTTTTGTGGCCAGTACCAGAATACTAAAATTTTATTTCAACAAGGATTAAGTACATAAATAGAGATAGAATGGCACATCTGTAGATCCATTATCCTGAAGTCAATAACAATCTGATAGTTTATTCGCAAGGAAAACACTTTTGCAGTATTTTTCAACTTCAAAATGATTGCATAACTAGGATGCGGCAAAATACGAGTTTCGGGCTGGTCTCAGGCAGACGTAGAAATGGGGAAAAGAGTGGAACAGAAAACAAAGTAAAATCGCGAGTATTCTAGGAATTCGAAAAAAGTAGACGGACCGCTTAAGGCACAGCGCTCAGCTCTGCATTGTGATGACGTATGAACCCGGTGTTCCGTGGTTCGAATCTGCCGGCCGGCAGAGTGTGATTGTCGTTAAATTGTAAAAACATCGTTCAATTAAAGCGTATTCGGACAGTCAAGCAAACCACTTGATCTTCTTAAATGCAGTCTTGGTTGCAAAAAGAATATCTCCGTTGCCGCTTTGAATTTCAAAGGTCGTCGCACGGATTGAGATACTGATTGAGACCCAGATTAATCGGCTAAAGTGGTTTTATTTCACTATAATAACTGACATTATGTAATTAGGAGTAAATCCTTTTGAATGATTCCCAGTAAATTACCAAATATAATTGAAATTACTCTTAATTTTGCGTATTTAAAATATGCTGTTACGCACTCAGTAACTATACCTACCTACTTAATTTTGTATAATGTATAAATACTTATATACCCTTAATTTTTTCCGAATTATAAACACACCTGTATACATTGAATTAGTTTAACGTGAAATATGGGATTTATTATATTCATGCGTCTACGAATTTTACAGCGTATTAGAGCGTTTTTTTAAAAAATGAAACATAGGGAATAAATTTGAATTTGTTAATTGGTCACACCACTGCTGCTATCTGTAAATACGAATTATACTTAGAACAATAATTAAAAGTTTATGTTGAAAGCGTCGCATGGAACTATTACAGCTGCCGAAATATCTTATATTGTTCAAGAATAATACAATTAAATTAATTCCCAATGTATCATTTTTAAAAGAACGTTCAAATACAATAGCAATGTTTCTGTAGAAAACATTAAGAAAAAATATGAAATTGTATCCCAAAGAATACCGTCAATTTAACTGAAAATGGATAAAAAAAATAAATTCTAATTAATATAATTATCGAATATACTCGAACTTTATGATACATCCTGATCGTAAATTTTTCGCCTATTTACATGCACTACTTGGTACACCAAATATTTATTAATTGGTTTTCCCAAAATTTATTTTAACCATATTAATAAAATTAATCCTGATAGTTTTTACGTGACGTTGAAATTCGCAGACTAAATTATAAATGACATCGCATTTTTATTTCAACTATCGCTAATTTGAAATTGCTATCTCTTCAGTCGCCGTCTAAATTTTATAAATGTTTAGTTTTTATTACTCGTGTCTCTTCCAGTGTTATTTTAGCGAGCAGCCGCCCTCGCAATTCAAAATTCGCTCGCAATTCATAATAGATTCTCATTCTCGTCGCTGGTACTTTTGTTTCTTTTCAATCAGGTTATGTGCCACGTCCTCAAATCGTTAATTTCATTTGCGTCCCGACGGCGTCGTGCCGCGCGTCTTGTTTCGTTTTTCTTTCATGAAATTTTAACAGGAACATCACGTCGATAACTCGTTGTGTTTTTGTTCGCTTTCTAAAGTGGCGAACGATATTTTAAAAGAGTTTGGAATATTTTGTTTTTCCTCGCGATCAAGTCCATTTGCAGCTGTATGTTTTGCGACCTATTTTATACCTATTTACAAACTTCCGCGAATAAGAACAAAACTATCACTTCGGAAACTGTTTCGACTTTAATGCATTTTTTATTTCATATATTTTTTATCTCCGTTCGATTTGCAGCAAACGAATATCCTATAAAATATCTGAAAGTTAAATGAGCAACATTAAACTCCATTTACCATTGCAATATATGTTTGCAAAAAATTTACAACCGAGCACTCGGTTGTTTCAGCATTAAATAAATTCGGGCTATTTTTTCGCTGTTTTATTTTCCTATTTGTTATTTTTAAACAAACGCGGCTAAATAATTAACTGAACAAATTTGCGTTAATTTGTTGATACTAAAATTTACTACTGGACTGTAAACGTTTAAAAAACTCACACGAATGCAGCTTTGTAAAACAAAGAATTTAATAATCATGAATTTTTTATTGTTTTGTTATACTTTTGTTTTCTTATTGTATTATTCAACGGGAGTTTAACACTGACTGTTACTTACGAAAATAAAAGCATTGATTCGAATAGAACAAAATAACAAAAATAAATGAAATAACTTGTATAAAAATAATAATAGGTAGGTACTCGTAAATATGGACGAAGCAAAAAAAGAATGTGTCAGAATTAAAATGATTGGCGGAGGTTGATTGAATAAATGCATGTTGAGAATATGTGTAAGTTTTTATTTTGCGAAGTTCCCTTTCCCTTTTAGGGAATTGGCATTACTTTTTTGTATGTTTGCATACGTCCTTTATTATAAAACTAATTAATTTGATATTATTATTTTACTAGACCATTATTTAAGACATACAGGATACAGGAGTTCTGTTATTCAAGAACTCCTAAATTTATATATACATTGCGTATAATTATATAATTGAACATTCCAGAAATATTTTCACTGTATCTTAAAGCCATGTTCGCACGAGGATTCTTTGAAGATTCTACAAAGATTTTGAATCCTGGAAAAGAAGAAGTTTTCTTCTTTCTAGTGAGAATTACCTATTAAATTGCGGTGCCGCTAAATTGAATATTGAATCAGTCATTCGAAAGAAGAATTTATAATTTATTGATTGCTTCAAAACCATGAATTTTTTTTCCAGATTCAGAATCTTGAAACTTCTTCTTTTCAGAATTCAGAATCTTAGTAGAATCTTCAAAGAATCCTCGTGCGAACAGGGCTTAAGAAAACATTTCTCGTAGCACTGGATTTAATTGAATGTAGGTATCTCTATTTATTTAGGTGTTGACTAAATTTAGATTTAGAAGAAGTACATCTTTGAAATCACTGAATTGTATCTCGGATTGTATATAGTATAATGGATATCTGATTAACTATGAATAGAATAAAATAAAATTTTGATTAATTGTGCAATAACAAGAATATTAGATAAATTTATGAAATTCTTTTCGAAAAACCCAAAACTTTTGAAACTAAAATTACGAATTTTAAAAAAAATCTTTTAGTTCCATGATACCTAAGTAAGTTGAGCACTTACGCCATTAAAATATATTCACGCGAAGTTGTGAATTTACTATCACAACAATTAATTTAGTTTTCAAATATAGGTATTGATTTTCATAGTTTGCTGTTTTATTTTTAATGGATTTTTATTAGTAAATACTTTCAAGAAAATTCACCGCCATTTTGAAATGGTTAGAGTAAAACCATTATATTATGCTATCGTTGTAAAGCTTATTAATTTTATGTACATTTAAAATAATACATGACATAACCGATTTCCTATGCTAGATTAAAAGTTGTATTCATTTCCGGAAGTGACACAAAGTTTTTATTGTGACCATCTCACGAGCCCCTTTATCACGTTTAATTTTGCTTATAAACATATTTTGTCTTGAAATAAACGAAATATTCCTAGTGCCGGACTTACGACAATCACCCTGTATAAGTATAATCATTATTGAATCAAAATTATAAAATGTATATTTTAGGGCGATTCCGGGGGTCCTTTAGCTTCAGAAGGACATCTCATAGGCATCGTATCCTGGGGCGAAGGATGTGCAGACCCCGATCATCCTGGAGTTTACTCCAAAGTATCCTACTTATTACCCTGGATCCAAAAACATTTATAAACAAAAAAATTTGTAATACAATATACTTACTATTAAATATATGAACTAACTAACGCAATCTTGAGTCCAGAATCCCTTGTATTATCCTGGAAATCCACGAGTCCTTCGTAGAAATAGCAACAGATAATCCTAGTTAATCCTTTCAGCTGTAGCCTGTAGTAGTGTACCTTACACCCGTGTTGTGCTTTCTTAGCCTTGACATTTTAGCCATTGCCAGAAGCCAGAAACCACACAAGATAGATGATAACTGCGTACTGTAGCGGTTCTCTTCATATTTAATTTAATTTATACGCTAAATACGCTGCGAATATGGACCGAGGGCCGACGGATTCGCTGGATGAATTAATAGGGTTGGTTTCAAAAATTAACCCCTTTTGCCCTATTAATTTTTTAAAGCTTAGCCGCAGTCCTGATTTTCAAATTAGATAATGTGTAGGATTATTTAAAAAGTCATTACGGATCAAACATATTTTTTAGAAATTCGCAAAATGAAAGAGATTACCGGCAAATACCAATTTATTACCACTGTATTAATTAAATTAACGATGAAATATAATAAAATTCATTTACTCATTACACGATTTCATTTAAATACGAGTAATTATTATAAAAAGTTTTTGAATGTTCAAACAATTATACATCCACGAAAAACTGTTCATTCAAACCTAATGTTTTTTTTTCAAATTACTTAGTAAGAATATCCTATAAATTTATCGAAATGTTTAAAATTCGAAACTTGTAAAATTTAAATACGAGTGTATCAAATATTGGTACCAAATTTCACTGTTGTGAACGGAAGCACATTTATTGCCGGTTCCAGGTCAGAAACCTGACAAAAACCCATAGGACAAATGCCCAAAGACCAAAGACAAATGCTCAATTGACAAATACCCATGCGGACAATTGCTCACGCGGACTTCTGTCCATGTGTACAAATGCTCATGGCGTGTATATATTAATGCCAGCAATGCTTCCAGGCCAGAAGCCCAATTGACATAAACCCATAGGACAAATGCCAAAAGACAAATGCTCAATTGACAAATACCCATGCGGACAATTGCCCACGAGGACAAAAACCTATGAATGTGTACAAATGCTCATGGGTATAAATGCTCATGCGGACAATAATTGTTCATGCGGACAAAAGCCCATTTGAATAAATTCTTGATTATAATTTATGTATGAAATGAATAAATTCTATTTATGGACCTCTATACATTACGTTCTGGACATCTGTGAACTGTGATTGAGCATTTGTCTTTGAGAATGTGTCCTATGAGTTTTTGTAAATTGGACATGTGGCCGGCCACCCATATTGCCATATTATAACGATATGACAAGCTTTACCAAATTGCATCAAATTTCGGGTTGTGAATGCGGCTTCATTCAACAATAGTTTAACAAAAATTTAGTACCTAGTTCGAGCTCCAAGCAAATATGGCAATCATTTGAATAAATAGGTTAGTAATAATTGCGCTATTTGCTATTTTGTTGAATACTTACTCTACCTTTATATACAATTATAAAGTAAGGTAATTAAAAAATTCCTCTGAAATTCAAATATAGGTATATTTTTATCGGGTAATAAAAATCGCTCGTGACGAAATATGATTTATTTTTAATAAATAAATAACACATAATATTTACATAGTAATTTTACAGTGTGGGGTCTTTGGTGCAATTGAAGGAAGACTTATAACAGGCTGCAGGAAAAATTACGCATTTTCTTATACACCAAAGCATAATTTTTCCCTACGTGCTGATGTGAACTACATTTAGATAGTGTGTCACAACTTACGAGAAAATAACATACACAATGAAAAATACATCAACAATTTTCATAAAAAGATATACCTATAAATATATAACTAGCTTGCTAAATAGAATAAATATAAATAGAACCCTGTTATTTACCTTGTTTCCTTTAACTTACAACAATTCACACAAAGCACTACCAAACGAAAACGCTAATAGCTATCTACTTTGTCATTTCCTTATAAATTCCGACACACCAACATATATCATCTACCACCACGTTCTACTTTTGGCACATGTGTGGACAATTAACATTGATCAGTGATTGTTATAAAAATAAATAACATACACATTACATTCTCATATCCAGCTGAAAACTCTTAAAAGGACCAATGGTTCGCAAAACATTTCTTTTGATTGCTAAATTTGTGCATCGAAACTTGTGGAAAATATTGCTTGTAGAAATACTGTTAGTTGAAATTGAGAAACATTTAATAAGGACCAAAAACACGAGGGAATTTTTAGTTAAGAGGACTGTCAGTCTTTCTTAAAAGCAGATTATTAAAGTTATCATTCTAAATTTGAGACTACTGTTTATAATAAAAGGAGTTAAATATGAGGCTGACTAGTTCCTTGGTGTAATTAGATATTACTGTGTCTTTGTGTTTTATTTATGTAATATGTATTAAGTGCGAATTGTCAAAATCAAACGCATTTTATTACTAAAAGGTGAAGCAAAAATTGAAACTTTTAGATATTACCTGTACGATAACATATCGAATGGATTGAACAGATGTGATATTGTTCATTGACGTTGCTAAATAACTATATGGAAACTGTTAGTTTCGTATTATATGGTCGTATAAAAAGATATTTTACTTGGTATTAATTTTACTCACATTAATTGTTATTCGTACCTATAGAAAAAATAGAACCGATTTTATGGTGTCAAATTTTTACTATTTTCTAAAATGTAATTTAGTTTTTTATTTCTAATTAGTAGTGGTTTGCTATTATTTTTGCTATTTTATTTAAAAATATATGAAAAACTACTAATACAAATATAAGCATTTTTTTAAATAGCAAGATAGGTATTAATTTAGTTGTACCTACACTTAAAATATAAAATCAAGGTGTAAGATGAAAACTTTCTCTACACTTAATCATAACTTCAATAAAAAATCGAATAAAGAGAAGATATACGCAATCCTCTTAAATTTCTTAAAGTGTTTCTGGAATTTTATTAGTTTCTTGTGTAATAACATTTATTTTCTTTTTTGAGATCCGTTTGATATTTCACTAAAAATTTCCTCGTGTACCTAATAACGTTAAAATTAAATCTCGCTCTTACCATAATACTGTTGTACAGCGTAAAGAAATACCCCGTTTTAATTTTTTTTGTTCATTCCTTCATTATATTGTAAGCTTGAACAGGCGAATTCTCAAAAAAGTTTAAACCAACCCCAATTTTCGAATCTAAACAGGCATTGTATTAAAATATATTTAGATCTAACACGATTACCATTTAGTTTTGATAATAAAGTGAAGATCAAATAAAATCAAACCCGGATAAGTTTGCACTTTTAGAGATTGAACTATTCATGTTTTGCGACCAATTGCTGTAGGTTTTTCTAGCGCGGTTTCTTTTTGGCGTTGGCTTGTAGGCCAGGCCTTTGAAGCATATGCAAAGGATCTTTACCATATCTAGCAAACACTTCTTTCTTGAACATCTCAACGTGGCGCCGGTTGGCGCTGTTTTGATTTTCCCGCCAAAGCGGGCGAGAACGTCTCTGCTGAAGTCCCCAGTGACAAGTGAAGACCGGAGAGAGGACGTGGAACTCGTAGTCGGCGACGTGCATCTCGTACACCTGAAAAGAGAAAATCAATTTACAATTCTAGTTGAAAGAATAAAAAAATTTGCAATATGTAATTTTGTTTTTGCTGATTTAAACCTCAAAACATCCAATCTCGTTTTGATCTTTTAGTTTACTATGATATGATAACCAATATAGATTTTTGTGTTCCCAGACAAAAGTACCATCAATATCTTAAAAACAATAAAAGATGTAGACTTGATCTTTACACCATCAGGCAGTGGCGGATCCAGAAAATCTCTAAAGAGGGGGCGAAGTCCTATAAAAAATAGTAAGTACCAGAGTGCTGTTTTCTGAAGAAATAGGAATTTTTTGTTCCAAGGTTAACGGCTGTTTCATATTAAAAGTCTCGAAATTGACCGGAACGCTGTTACGGTTCGTGAAATTGACCCACAAGCCACAACCGTTCCTTCTCGTAAATTGATCAGTTTGGCCGTTTCATCTCGTAAAATAAAGAATAATAACCATTTATTGTTACCTACATCATTTTAAAAATAAATAAATAATTTGTTAAACTACAGTCTAAGTCAAATTATTTATTTAGAAATAAAATTATAATTTGTAAAAAAAATATTGATAATATCAAGAAACCTAGCGTTCCGTTTCTTAAAAATTTCCATTTCGGGCCCTGCACACCATTAATTTCAAAGCGTCAAATCTCAAATCATATAATATGCAAATTTGTAGCAGAAAAAATCTTTATAAAAATTAACTAAAATTATTTTTCGTTAAAAATTTACATTATACCGGTGGAACGCGTAGAGAGGAATTCATCAGTAGATTTTTTTCATACCATATTTTGACTTTTCAAGATACAAAGTATATACTTACATATATAGTGTACTATTGAAATGAAGAGTCGATTCTGCTGCTCAAACGGACGAAGCTATAATTTTTGTGTACTCACATATTACACAATTTGAGAAAGTACCGCCTGCTATATTGAATTCCACACTATAATCATAAGTACTGTATAAGTAACGACAATGACAAACAGGGCACTGAACACAATACAAGCATCAGTATGAGAAAATTCCTGACTAATGTTTCTGAGATATAAAGTAGAGAAGTTTTCTTTTTCTTTCATACATCTTTCTTTACCAAAATTACTAATTTTCGCAACCGACTATTCATTTCAATAGTACTATACCAATATCATTTTGTAAAATTATTATTATTTAGCTACCTGCATTATAACGTTTTTAGGTACGAGAAATTCAATTTCACAAACCGGAGTTAAATATTTAGTTTAGTTTTTGCGATATACCCACATCTTTAAAGTTGCTATTTAGAAATAAAAAAATGTTATTCTCTTCCTAACACTTTGAATTGAAGTTTGGGTGTAGCAAAAAAAATATACCAATATTTTCAGTAGGTACAAATGTCGTGTCTTTGCCACATACCTTTTGCCTTTATCCATTGTCATGTTATAAAGTAGAAAGTAGAACATGTATATTTTTAATGGAACCTATCACAAATTCTATGTTGCCATGCGAAAAATTTTTGTTATCATAGCACGGTAATTTTGATACTAGGTACTATGACATGACATTGCGCATTGCCACATTGGCATAGCATAACATAAGCTACGTAGTCCATCCATTAGTGTAAGTAACACAATCGCAGATAACCCTATAAAACTGTATCATTTATAAAAAAAATCTATCTGAAAAGTGTGGAAACCCAAAGTTCAGTAAAAGATATTCTCATATTCTCTTCTCTCGGTCTCATGATATGGCGATATCGTTTCGATTTCTTAAGTGACAAAAGCTGTCACCTGGGATTTATACACTCCATCGTGTCAAAGTTTAGAAAAACTTGCGGAAGATAAAATCCACTGTCTGTCTCGTCCCCATGGATACGATCAACAGAGCTTTTGTTTCAGCTCCAGGTCGTCAGAATCAGCTGGTGCTTATGCTGAAGGCGACGGTGCCAAATTGCTGCGGTTTTTAATTTGGCAGCGTTGCCATGTATATGCTAACATTGCCGAGGGCTCTATGCAGAGGGACATTCAGGAATAGTCATGAACAATGACAATTACTCATGAGAATTTATGGTTCGTACTCGAGCCACAGAGAGCACCATTCGAATAAGTAATCGTTATATTAAACGCGAGAAGAATACCGCGGCTTAACTTTTAAATAAATTATTCATTTTATTGAGTATTATTATTTGAATATTTTTTTACGATCAAAACTATTGGTGAAAACCTGTGACTTTTAAAATATAAGGGCTGCTTCATAATGAGACGGTTTATAACCAACAGTGGTCTGTTTCAAAAGTCAAGGATTGTTATGTCTAGTGCAAACGGAGAAACATTTTGACATGTTTCCTGAAAAATGTCTCCGGAAACTTCAAAGTTTTAACGGCGCCTATAAACATGATGCGTTTTTAGAAATCGTTTAAACGTTTATTTGTCAAATTGTCAAATGTGACATGTGATCACAAACATATTTATTGTTTTTCAAAAAAAATCTCCATTTTCTGTAAACTTTTTGCAGGAAACTTGTCAAAATGTTTCTCCGCGTGCACTGGTTATAATGAAATTAAATCCAAAGAAAAAACGTCAGTTTTTTTGTGACCGGGGGCATTGCTGGGTGGTATGATTGTTTCGGTGTGCTATCATCCGAATCCGAACACATAATCGTCACAAATCACCAAGAAGCTATTATAGTAGTATTTAATTTAGTATTGAAGTATTGTATTTTGTGAGAATAGCTTTATAAATTGTGTCTTGTGGAAGAATCCTTAGTCCGGTGCA